>OW971937.1:19183638-21683638 GCA_943193695.1 Acrobasis suavella | reverse complement strand
TACAAATAATACGCCGACGAATGCCATTTTGGTTCAATTTACGTGTCGGGAATTTGTACAAAAATGCTTTGAAGTCCGCCATTTTTGTTCAACTTATTTGTGTCGCATTGTACTTCTTATAGTCCATTTGGTTATTTATTTAAAAGAATGTAAACAATCTTGTCATGTCTTTTTATTGAAATGTATACTTTATAAATCAATACCTTCGTAAATTACAAATTAGTTAGTTTATAAATTAAAAATTACATAATTTAATTGTAACTAGCTTTTGCCCGAGGTTTCGCTCGCGTAGGGGTGTAATTTATCAAAATCCTTTCTTAGGGGATGCCTACGTCAGCTTTATGCATGCAAAGTCTCAGCCGGATCGGTTTAAAATTGGCAATGTTTCATACAAACTTTCATCCCCTATTTTATCCCCTTGGGGGTAGAATTGATCAAAATCCTTTCTTAGCGGATGCCTACGTCATTACATCTACCTGCATGCCAAATTTCAACCCGATCAGTCCAGTGGTTTGGGCTGTGCGTTGATAGATCACAATGTCAGTCAGTCAGTCACCTTTAAGTTATATATATTTAGATTTATCCCCTTGGGGGTAGAATTGATCAAAATCCTTTCTTAGCGGATGCCTACATCATAACATCTACCTGCATGCCAAATTTCAACCCAATCCGTCCAGTGGTTTGGGCTGTGCGTTGATAGATCACTATGTCAGTCAGTCAGTCACCTTTGAGTTATATATATTTAGATTTGCAAAGGTATTGATTTATAAAGTTTATATTTCAATAAAAATACATTTCAAGAATGTTTACATTCATTTAAACACCTAAACCAATGGACTATAGGTGCAATATTTTTAGTAAATATATACCAAACAAGGGTGTAGTAGTAAATGCCTTTAAATGAGGTAAAATTTAAATATACTTACTATAAACTCTGAGTATGTAAAGCTTTCCTTCGCACATTAGCCAAAAGTGGCCGATTTTCGCTAATGTCCGAAGAAAAGCTTCACGTTCTGTAGTTCACAAAATAGTTTAAAGGATTATCTAGGGCATGATGAAGACATAATTTTAAATGATACCTCCGTTCCCTTTCAAAAAAAAATATTTCCAATGGGGGCAGCACTGGACTCCAAAAATTATGTTAATAATCCCCTTACCCTAGTCTTTTTCATACAAACGTAGTGTACCTTTTATTTTAAAATGACATGTCAGATTTTGGCAGTATTTTGTAATATCCAAGAAATTTATATAGGCATTTAATTAGTTTTCGACAGTCAAATATGAACTTGAAAGGAAATATGAGAGTGTAGAAGTTTTCTATACTAACGGTCAAATATGATATGATACACTAACTATATTCCCTTTGAAGTCCATATTTTGACTGTGGAAACTAGTTATATGCCTTAATACATGCACTTTTTTTAATTAATAATTTCGCCAATGTCAAAACATGCCGTTTCAAAATAAAAGTTAGACTATGTTTGTATGGGAAATTGTGTCAGTTAATCACTTGCCCACTTAAAACGTGTAAACTATCATTTAAGTCAAAGTAACTTTTTATGTACTATCCGTTCCGTTTTTACGCTTTTTTTTTTATATTCATGGTGAATTTTTTAGAAAAACTTAGATAAATTTTAGACGTTTTCAATATGGTTTTTCGCTTTTAAAAATACGACCGAATTTCACGGAAGCGCTGATTTGGAAACCTACGTTGTGTGTTTCAATGAGTACCTTATTGAAAAAATTATAATAAAAACGTTTAAATATAAAAAGAGCAACCTGTTCGGCGACAGTCGGTGACCGTAAAATTGCCTGTAAAGGTCTTTGCTGAAGAAACATTTGAGTTTTAATGTTTTGAGTTTTAATGTGTTAAGTGGCCAACACTGGTGTCAGATATAGCTTGACGACTGCCATACAATGATGACAGCCGGGACCAACGGCTTATACGTGCCTTCCGAAGCACAGAGGAGCTCGAGAAATTTTTTTGGCCACTTGTGGTCACCCATCCAAGTGCGGACCAAGCCCGGTGACGCTTAACTTGCGAAAGCGCAAGTAATGCGCACTTCTGCCGGGCCACCGAGCTGCTCAAATTGAATTGAATTGCTTTGCTTGGTTGCAAGGAGCCTGTATAGTTGTATACACAAAAACAACAATACAAGAAAATACGCGTCCATATTTGAAAATTACGATGACAGGCCTGGACGACACCCCTCACTCCGCGGTAATGATTTAATCCTACCCTCATGGAACCTCGTATTGTACCAACATAGCCCGTATTACAAGACAATTCAGGTGTACAATCACCTCCCAAAAACATCTAAAAATCTCCAAGGAAATAAATTTGACATTGAATTAAAAAAACTGATGATTGACAAAAGTATGACGGAATATTGGACGGACAAACTTTAGTTTTTATGGACATTTTATTTCATAGTATAATATTCATAATGGCATTACTTATTTAAATTAAAATTATGTACCTACCTATATTTGATGTGAATTATGTAAATAATAATTTAGTATATATGGTGGCAATTGAATAATTTGAAATGATGAATTGTTGAATTGTTATTTATTAGAAGTACTTCGAAAATTAATTTTAAATCGAATCTGATTCCCAATGCCTGAATAGGCAATTTTGTAAATAATAAATTAAAAACACTAATTGTAAAGTGCATGACAATGAATGTGTATATTGTTTACTAAATGGTGAATAAATAAATCTAAATATATATAACTCAAAGGTGACTGACTGACTGACATAGTGATCTATCAACGCACAGCCCAAACCACTGAACGGATCGGGTTGAAATTTGGCATGCAGGTAGATGTTATGACGTAGGCATCCGCTAAGAAAGGATTTTGATCAATTCTACCCCCAAGAGGATAAAATAGGGGATGAAAGTTTGTATGAAACATTGCCAATTTTAAACCGATCCGGCTGAGACATTGCATACATAAAGCTGACGTAGGCATCCCCTAAGAAAGGATTTTGATAAATTACACCCCTACGCGAGCGAAGCCGCGGGCAAAAGCTAGTAAAATATAAAATAGTTTTGAGTAGAATAGGTTCACGAGTTACTAGGTGATTTCACAAGTGAATGTCGGCCGACTGTTTATAAACATAGCGCAAAAGAATCGAAGAATGAGCGAAAACTACATTTCTCGAATACTAGCCTGAGATTTGTAAACAGTGAGTAATAAAAAAAACGATTCAATATGTGCGATAAACTCAAAAGGTAATAACCTACCTACATAGCCACCACTTCTGCTCGTACCAGTCAGGCGCGGTCTCAGCCTGAAATTTTGGAGGGAGTCACTCACTACACTAATAAAAAATAGGTATACTAAATGTCATTTCAAAGTTATTTTGGCCATCGTACGTAGTTCATAAAAACACCACTAGATGTCAGCAAACTATAAAATAGCTAGAAATTTACTTTTATTATTTGGCAAATTTTTGAGATTTTTCAATTTGACCTTAGATTTTGGGGGGGGGTCATGTCCCCTGTGACCCCCCCCCCTTCGGACCGCGTGATAGAAATTATGAAATTGTGACATTTTATTATATCTTTAAAAAATAAAATTTGATGAAAGCAGGTTTATTTATCTACGTTTTTTAAATGTGATTCCTTCTTTGCTAGTCTGGGGGAAAATAAAAACCTTAGAATGTACCAGCTGTTTTAGTTCCCGCGCAGAAAGTAGAAGAAATAGGCGAAATGCGAATAGGCGATAATAGGCAATGCGGCGGCGAGAACATGAATAAGTAAATGGTACAAAGTAAGAACTCAGGTAAAAATAATTTTGACTTCATAAAATTCAAGTAAATATACATGGCAAATTACAATATATTTTATTATTAAATACATAGTGAGAGACAGGTACATAGTACTGTTGTCCGACCGTGACCCAGCAGGCCGCATTAGGCAGCGATGCTGAACGATCCTAAATAAATACTTCAATAATTGCACGACATAACAATAACAAGTTTTGTTAGGTAAACATTTTGATAAATTCCAGATATAGATACACTGACACGTTTTGACCCCTAACGGGATAGACAGCGCCTAAGCTAAATGTATTCATTACCTAATTAATTAATATTACCGATAGAAAAGTTAAAAAAAAATCTTTAGTGTTCATTCTGATAATAAACTATCCACATGACTAATTTCAATCCGAACCATTCATCCGTTTTGGCGTCAAAACCAAACGAACTTCCATATACAAACTTTCGAATTTAGTTATGATATATTTAATTAAAGATCTGCAACACCTGACGTCAAACAATTTAGTCATAAGTAAATAATAGATAATTATCACAGTGATTGAGTTTGTCCTAAAGTAGGTTTATCCTTGTGAACTCGACGATATCATATTTCATAATAAATACATATATAAATAAACACCCCAGACCTAGGACAATTTGAAAACTATCCGCTGCGTATCCGCGTTTCACTGTCAAGCAATATTGAGCATTAACGTATGATAATAAAGTCTGGTTTGGTTTGACATAGAAACAGGACGTCACTATCGTACGACCAACGTATTAATGTATGGAGTAACCCCCCAGTACTTACTAGTACTCACGTACAGAAGACTAACTGAGAAAAGAAACTCAAAGAAACTTTAGCGTCGCGTCAGAACTTTTCACCTCTTCATTCAGATACCTAGACATCCAATGCAAGTGAATTTCTTTCTTATAACTATAGACAAACTATTCATGTAACTGAATTTTCCCCTCCGGAGTGGTCGCCGCGCGCATAGTAATAACGACGTATGTATATTTTCGATACCTAAACGGGGAGTGATACAGGCCTGGTATAAGGTAAATAATGGGTAGTTAACCTCAAGCACTCATTAAAATGCATACGGCCTTCATGAAACCTTGCAGACGGCAAGAAGTGCATTTCTCTTGTATGGAGTTGTATGACAGGCCATTTCACACTAGGTTAGTTATTTCAAACTTATTTAGAACAAGGACGTTGTAGATATGATGTGATTATGAGCCGCAACAGACGGGGCGCAAGTTGCGTCGCGTAACAGCTAGAGATGGGCAGTGGATAGTACTCAATCTACCCATTTGAGTATTTACTCACTAGATTTAATAAATAGAGTAAATAGAGCATGGTCATATATTGACATCGCATTTGATGTCTGTTTACTTATTTTAACATAAAATAACGTCTTTGCACACCTCCCAGCAAAAAATTATAATTAGTCAAAGAAGCCTACTTTCAGTATATGATTAGTATGGTATTTTCATATATTTTAGCGTCGCATTAAACGTTTACCGACATTTTAAGCATATTGTGGCGTATGCACACACTTTTCGACAGTAATTGCAAGTGTATACTAGATTTAAGTTTCAAAATTGTCATGAAAACATGAAATAATGAATATGAATACCTATAAATATAAGTCGCAACTCATATAAATCAATCTACTCACCAAATGGATAAATTAGGATATTTATCAGGTATTTACTCAATCTACTGAGTAAATATTCAAATAGGTTGATTGAGTATTTATGCAACTCCCATCACTAGCTGTTACGCGGCGCAACTTGCGCCCCGTCTGTTACGGCCCTATGATGTGACGAGCTCCGGGGCGTAGTGGTCAACATGCTAGTCCGCCACCCAGAGGTCCCGGGTTCGATCCCCGGTCAGGGCAAGTTGGAAAACGGCCTTTTTCAAATTGTCCTGGGTCTTGGATGTTTATCTATATATGTATTTGTTATAAAATATAGTATCGTTGAGTTAGTATCCCATAACACAAGTCCCGAACTTACTTTGGGGCTAGCTCAATAAGTGTAATTTGTCCCTATATATTTATTTATTTAGTACTAGCTTTTGCCCGCGGCTTCGCTCGCGTAGGGGTGTAATTTATCAAAATCCTTTCTTAGGGGATGCCTACGTCATAGTAGCTTTATGCATGCAAAGTCTCAGCCCGATCGGTTTAAAATTGACAAAGTTTCATAAAAACTTTCATCCCCTATTTTATCCCCTTGGGGGTAGAATTGATCAAAATTCTTTCTTAGCGGATGCATACGTCATAACATCTACTTGCATGCCAAATTTCAGCCCGATCCGTCCAGTGGTTTGGCTGTGCGTTGATAGATCACTATGTCAGTCAGTCAGTCACCTTTGAGTTATATATATTTAGATTAGATTCAAAGCACTAATAAGTACAGAATATAGAACGTGGAAGGGACATAAATAAATCCCTGTAATAAATCGAACCACGCACTTTACTAGATTACTATAGTATAGTGAAATTAAAATAACAGCCGAAACAAATTTCGAAATTTCTATACAAAAGTGTGCAGCCGCTCGGGCAACCTGTATGGGAATGTCGAAAATTTTTTTGGTTGTTATTTTAATTTCATTATACTATAATGATGTAATATAGCCCGCCGTTTGATTTATCTAAATATATACAATGTCCTTTTTAATTAAGTACAAATATTTTAAGGGGTTATTCAGTCCATCATTTTGAAAAACTTTGCCCTATAAATGTATATCGAAATTCGAAAAAAAATATTTACGTTCTCATACAGATCGAAGTAGTCACGTGATATCGTTACTATGAAAAACGCAAAAATTTTTTTCGTGTTTCGATATATATTTATTGGGAAAAGTTGTTCAAAATGATGGACTGAACCACCTCTTAAAATATTTGTACTCAATTAAAAAGGACATTGTATAACTCAAAGGTGACTGACATAGTGATCTATCAACGCACAGCCCAAACCACTGGACGGATCGGGCTGAAATTTGGCATGCAGGTAGATGTTATGACGTACGCATCCGCTACCCCCAAGGGGATAAAATAGGGGATGAAAGTTTTTATGAAACTTTGCCAATTTTAAACCGATCGGGCTAAGGCTTTGCATGAATAAAGTTACTATGATGTAAGAAAGGATTTTAACAAATTACACTTCTACGCGAGCGAAGCCGCGGGCAAAAGCTAGTTACGGGTATAAGTCCCTTCCACGTTGCAATTTTTTTTTCATTTTAACGTGTTTACGTTTTAATCTTGATGTTTAAAGTAGAATTTTGTTTTCATCCTTTCAAACAACATCATCATCATCCGAGCGTACTGAATGAAAACGGCTGAACAGACTGGGATGAAATTATGCACGTAGAAAGATTATTTATTACTCGTAAAATTTAAGGTGTCCGTGGATTTGTCATAAAATCGACAACGCGGACGACGCCGCTGGCATCAGCCAGTAAAAAATAAAGATCCATCATCCTCACGTATTCCATGTTGTATCCTCAGCGGTAACGCTTCAGAGCCCGGCGTCTGCTATCTAACCAAGGAATTTTGACGAGGTTACTGTTACACAGAGCGACTGCCGTCTGATCTCCGCGGCCTGAAGGGTAGATCTAGAACCAATCCTTGGATAGGTTTGAGTCTATCCTTTCAAATATATTTAATCAAAATCGGTTCATCCATGTCAATTTTCTTATGTTTGTCACACAAGCGCGTCAAACTTTATCAAAAGCAACCAAACGCCGCCCCTGGGTGGATCTATTCGATTTCGCCGCCCCTCTGACTTCACCCCCAGGGGCATGGGCTCCGGCTTGCCCCCCCGCTACATCCGGGGCTATTCACACAACACTACTAGTTGAATAGTTAACGTAGTTCACGATGCGATGATTTCCTTTGTCGAATGTGAAGGCATTGGACGGGGAATTAAAATATAAATATAAAAAAAAACTTAAATAATTCATAGAATTTGACACTTAGGACTGAAAAACAAATCTGATAATTTTAAATGTATGTGCGTCAGTGCAGTCAGTAATGAAGTGCTAGACATCTTTAGTAGGAAACATAAAAGAAAACTGTAAATTTTTCTAAAGATATGTGCCCTAGGAAAAAACCCTGGATCCGCACTTGAGTGCGGCTGCTGTCTCTGTCCAGAGTCAGGAGTACTTGATTGATAAGCACGTGCATCTTGTAAAATACAATCGCTGATAAAACTCAATCACTCCACTTTGCTCAATAGAGAGACTTGTGTTTGTTACACTTACACGTTTAGCTAGTTGTTTTAGAATAGCTAAATTGTATTTGTTACTCTTACACGTTTAGCTAGTTGTTTTAGAATAGCTAAATTGTATTTGTTACTCTTACACGTTTAGCTAGTTGTTTTAGAATAGCTAAATTCTATTTGTTACTCTTACACGTTTAGCTAGTTGTTTTAGAATAGCTGAATAGTGTCAGCATTCAAAGATTTAAAGATTCAAATGTTTATTCAGTAATTAGACCTTTACAGGCACTTTTACACGTCAATAAGTATAATTTATGTTACGTGTAAAGTATATTAAAATTTAATTTATTTCAAAGAAAAGCTACCGCTACCAGCGCTTCGTGACGACCACTGCTGAGAAGAAACGCCGAAAGAAACTCATTTTCACAGTATTGGTCGCCTACTCGCCAGAAGGGCTTTGTCATATTATTATAATTGTCTTTTAATTAATAAATACTTATAATATAATACTATGTTGACACATTATAACATGTAATGCATGCGAACAAGTAAACAAACATAAATTGCATAATAAAAAATATTAAGTAGTCAAAAAAGCGCAGCCGAGCTGACCAGTCCCTCCCGGCAGCACCCGTTCACGAGTAGACGCACGGATCAGCTTCCTACATACCAAATTTTGATTTGTGCCTCTGTCGTCCCACTATCTTGTCCCACATTCCAAAGAATTCCTCGTTCGTCCCACTTGAGTTTTAAAGTCACCACTCGTCCCACATTCCTGGCAAATTCAAAGTACAGTTGACAAAAAATATTGTACTATATCTTCCAATAAATTGAAATAATAGTTTTTTTTATCAAAATTGGTCCAGCCGTTTGCGCCTGAAGAAGAAACAAACGTACACGCACACACACACACACACTTAAACTTTTCTATGCCTTTATAATTAGTGCGATTAGTGTGATATTAGTGTGATGGCAGGTACGGAATCCTTCGTGCGCGAGTCTAACTAGCACTTTTTTTTTAAATGGCCCTTGCCGGTAATTCTTTCTTCTAGCTGCTACGCTAAAAGTAGTCTTTAGGTCTTGCAGCCTTAGGCTGTAAGCGGTCTGCTTAGAGCCGCAAAAATTATATAATTTTTTTTTTTTATATGGACAAATCACACAGATTGAGCTAGCCCCAAAGTAAGCTTAAGCTTGTGTTATGGGAACGATACTATATTTTATGATAAATACATATATAGATAGACACCCAAGACCCAGGACAATTTGAAAAAGGCCATTTTCCAACTTGCCCTGGCTGGGGATCGAAACCAGAACCTCCAGATTGGCGGTCTAGCGTGTTGACCATTACGCCACGGAGGTCGTCACCATTATTTATTAGAAACTCGATCAGAGGATTGATCAATTTGAGTGGAATGTCTCCTTGAAACATCCTTTAAGACAATGTAAGCTTTAGTTAAAAAATAACTATACAATTACTATACTATACCTAAATCCAGTATAAAGATGCGCTAAGGATGCTGCTGGGGCTACCGCGGCGATGTAGTGCGTCGGGTATGTTCGCCGAAGCACGAATAGACGATTTTTATGCAATAATGCGTAAGCGGGCTGCCTCGGCGCTGCAGTGTCTCCGAGGGGGCTCTAACAGTATCCTTAGCACCCTAGCGGTCAAAGTTGATGGGCCTTTTGTAAGGCACTGGGCAGATCTGCTCGTGCATAGAGGTGTACACCTTATAAATTAAATATTTTTCTCGCTCGTAATTACTAACATTAGGATAAGTACTTTGTGTTTTTACTAATATTGTATGGACATCCTAGTTCTAACTAATACCACAGAATAAGTACTAATACTTGTTAATATTAAATAAGTTGCAATAAAATCATAATTACCCCTATTTGGGATAAGTCCGCCATTGTGTATTTGATCTTTCGAATTTTTTGTACTTTATTTTGTTTTTTGGCACCTAAAGATATTACAAACAAAAAGAAACAAACAAACAATTTTACTGCGTTTTATTTAGTACTAGCTGTGCCCGCGGACTTCGCTCCCCGTGGGAATTTCTAAAATCGATCGAGAATTTGGGATAGTAGTCACCTTATGTCACTTCCTAGGTCTCGAACTATATCCATCCCAAATTTCATTTAAATAGGTTTTGTGGTTGAAGCGTGAAGAGGTAACAAACAAACAAACTAATATACCTACAAACTCATTTCCGCATCAATAATATTAGTTGGATTGGATAAGTCGGATTAGATGGATTGGATAAGTTAGATTAGAAGTAACAATAGTTCAAGACATACCCTCTTATTCATAAAAATTAACAACCGTTTGCTAAACCTATTTTAGATAAAACATCTTTTGTCCCTTTCCCTCTTTTCAATATTTGACATAGTAAGAACGAGACAAAACATAGTTTAACTAAAAAAGGTTTAGCAAAGGTTTGAAATCTTTTATGAATATGGGGGTAAAAATATCCCAGCAGTGGAAGGTGGAAGGCTGCTAATGATGATGATAGAGAAGGAATATGTGTCGTTATTTCGCCTAAACGATACTCCTAGCCATAGACCTATAACTTTTTTTTTTTAGATCTACCGTACTGCCAACATAACAAAATCGTTATTTTAACATATGGTGCCATTTTTCAAACGTGGAGTCACTGAACGAACGGTTTTTTGTATGAAAAACATTCGTTTAAGTGACTCCATGTTTCAAAAATGGCACTTTTGGTCACTAGGAAGACGCCAATAAAAAAAATTAAGTCTTCCATAGACAACTACCCTCAAATTCATAAAAAATAAACAAATTTTAGCTAAACCTCTTTTAGTTAAAATATGTTTTGTCTTGTTCTCACAATGTCAAATATTAAAAAGAGGGAAAGGGACAAAACATGTTTTATCTAAAATAGGTTTAGCAAACGGTTGTTATTTTTTATGAATTTGAGGGATAGTATCTACCAAACATATTAGTAGGAATTACGACAATAACGCCTGCATCCGGCCTGTCTCGCTTGGATGTTCACGAAAAAAATACAAAACATGTGTACATGACAGACAAACACGTAAATTATGAGGATAATAAGCAAGTCATTAAATATGGTGACTGACCACGACCTTACGAAGTTGTCAGATGGGTGCATTATGCACTAAAAGCGGTGAAATATCGAATCGTCATATGTTGAGATTCGAATAAATTTCAGGATTCACTACGGAATTTGGAAGCCATTTATTTATAAAGTTTTTTCGGCATTTCTTCTCAGCAGTGGTCGTTACGAAGAGCTGGTATAGGTAGCTTTTCTTTAAAAATAAATTAAATTTTAATATACTTTACACGTAACATAAATTATACTTATTGACGTGTAAAAGTGCCTGTAAAGGTCTAATTACTGAATAAACATTTGAATCTTTGAATCTTGAATCTTTAAAACTTTATTGGATCACAATATACAATTGTTTACTATAGCGTTCTCTCCCAGTCAACCATAGGGATAAACAGAGATCTAGTTGCGGCGCAAAAAATAACTACTTAATAAATCCTAAAAAATATATCTACATTTATTATATTATATGTATACACATACATAAACATACATATAATAAATAAATAATGAATTGGAATTAAGATCATATACTTTTGTTTTCATGTTTATGTTTTTCGTGGGATGTAAGTAGGTTATATTATAACAGGGGTGAAAACCACTGATGCGTAACAGCGAGAGATGGGCAGTGGATAGTACTCAATGTACTCATTTGAGTATTTACTCACTAGATTTAATAAATAGAGTAAATAGAGCGTGCTCATATATTGACATCGCATTTGATGTCTGTTTACTTATTTTTTACGTAAAATTACGTCTATGCACACCTCCCACCAAAAAATGATAATTAGTCAAAGAAGTCTACTTTCAGTGTATGATTAGTATGGTATTTTCATATAATTTTGCATCGCACATAACGTTTACCTACATTTTAAGCATATTATGGCATACGCACACACTTTCCCACAAGAATTGCAAGTGTATACTAGATTTAAGTTTCAAAATTATCATGAAAACATGAAATAATGAATATGAATATAAATATGAGTCGCAAATCATATAAATCAATCTACTCACCAAATGGATAAATAACGATATTTGTCGGGTATTTACTCAATCTACTGAGTAAATACTCAAATGGGTTGATTGAGTATTTATACATCGCCTATCATTAGCTGTTACGTCGTGCGCCGCGTCTGTTACGGCCCTAATGTCTGTTCTTTTCACGCTCTTCGATTTTAAACCGCGTTTAAGGCCGGTGTTAAATATGCGAAGGGCTTTCTTTTTTCATCGTCATTTTTAGGGTTCCGTACCCAAAGGGTAAAAACGGGACGCCATTTCTAGGACTCTGCTGTCCCTCCGTCCGCTTGTCCGTCTGTCAGTCTGTCACCAGGCTGTATCTCATGAACCGTGATAGCTAGAGTTAAAATTTTCACACATGATATATTACCGCTATAACAACATGTACTAAAAACAAAATAAAATATAAATACTTAAGTTGGACTCCCATACGACAAACGCGTTTTTTTTAAAGATAACGGCACGGAACCCTTTGTGTTGGCTGATCATTACATTTTGCCCAACCAAACAGCCATTATTATTTTCATAGACCTAGAATGTTTTTTACTGCGTTATAATACAATAGCTGAGTGCGACAGATAATACGAATAACTGTCATCCTCACAAGAGCAAAAGAGATAGCGATCAATTTGTCAACGACACAAGTTTTCGTACAAAACGTATACCTAAGCCATTATCACCCTGGCTCGAATATTGTCACACGAAAATTGGATACTTTAAATTATTATTGTAAACTCATAAGTTATCAATTTGTAAGTTATCTTACCTTGGAAAGATGGTATCGTACTGCTTCACCGATACTTCGTGTAGTAGGTGCAAATACAACCGTTTTAGGCTGCTGCTGTTCAGGCTGCAGAGCGTGTCAAACAATTATACATACATACATACTCTCGAAAAACATAATCCTCCTTCTGGCGCAGTCGGGTATCAAAAAAAACAAAAGATTCCGAAGAATTGATAACCTTCATCTTTTTGGGAGGTGGTTAATAAAATGACTAAATTTTACTATAAAATCTGAAAGTCTTACTTCACCAAATCCAACTGATGAATTTATATCCTGGCATTCTACTTAGCGACGAGATAATAGCAGAATATTAGCATAACTACTTTCTAGCGGTAGCTTTGCTGAATGAAACAGGTCTAGCGTCTATTCTTAGATCAAATTCGGATTTAATTACATTTGTTTTTCCATGCGCACTGCTTTGGGACAAGAGAAAAAACTTTGAATGTACTATATTCCATTCGGTTAGGTATTTAAATAAATGTGAACAATCTTGACATTTCTTATAATTATACACTTTATAAATCAATACCTTTGCAAATTAAAAATTAATAATGTAATTTATAATTTATAAAATAAATAATTTGTGATTTGCAAATGTATTAATTTTAAAAGAGTTATATATTTGAATAAAAAGACATGTGAAAATTGTTTACATTTATTTAATTTCCTAACCAAATGGACTTATAGTTGCTTCTGTTCCGCGTAGATCGTAAAAGTCTATCGAGGAAATGCGTATAATATGGTAGTATGTCATAGTTTTCTTTGTTTATTTTTGTACTTATTTAAGTAAATGTAGTCGTAGAAAAAGTATTGTATGCAACGTTGTATAAGTAGCCAAAAAATGCTCGATGGCGTCAATTTCCGATGCTCGCCAAGGCTCGCATCGTAACCTGCGCCACTCGCATTTTTTAACCCTCCTTATACAACTGTTGCATAAAATACTATATCAGTACAAAATAATTTATTTTTGACCCAGGAAAATACCCAAATTGCTATAAAAAAATCGAGATCTTCCGTGCATCTAAAGGCACGTTGAACCGTTGGCATCGGCTGTCATCGTTGTCTAGCGCATTTAGCAATTAGCCATTTTTTTAAAATCTGACGCAAGTGTTGGCCACTTACACACACGAAAAAAGACAAACAAACGGAATTGATACGTGGACCATTAAAATATTAGAAAAATTGTCAATAATATCCAATCTGGGGGCACGGGAGTAATCGAGACTGATTAATGCCTTCGTAAACCGGTTTTTCCCACAACTTTATCATTAGTTTATATTTAACAGTAAAAACAATTAACAAACAGCAATTAACTGTCACACGTGACGTCCGTAAGTCTTAATTCGTAGTTAATTAAAATTAATTGTTTAGTAAAAGGACTGTGTAATTTTTCTGTAGTTAATCGCATTTTACTATCTATAGAAACCACGGAACAGTGATAGAAACTCGTTTAGTTAGGGCCGTAACAGACGGGGCGCAAGTTGCGCCGCGTAACAGCTAGTGATGGGAGTTGCATAAATACTTAATCAACCCATTTGAATATTTACTCAGTAGATTGAGTAAATACCCGATAAATATCCTAATTTATCCATTTGGTGAGTAGATTTACGTATATGAGTTGCGACTTAAATTTATATTCATATTCATTATTTCATGTTTTCATGACAATTTTGAAACTTAAATCTAGTATACACTTGTAATTCTTGTCGGAAAGTGTGTGCATACGCCATAATATGCTTAAAATGTCGGTAAACGTTAAATGCGACGCTAAAATATTTGAAAATACCATACTTATCATACACTGAAAGTAGGCTTCTTTGACTAATTATCATTTTTTGGTGGGAGGTGTGCATAGACGTAATTTTACGTAAAAAATAAGTAAACAGTCATCAAATGCGATGTCAATACTTGAGCACGCTCTATTTACTCTATTTTTTAAATCTAGTGAGTAAATACTCAAATGAGTAGATTGAGTACTATCCACTGCCCATCTCTAGCTGTTACGCGACGCAACTTGCGCCCCGTCTGTTGCGGCACTTAAATAAGTTATTGGAACGAACGGTTCCTTTTCGGACGGTACGGACTTGGCTTGGGGCTAGGCGAAAAAAAGTGTAAGATTTCTCCGTCACGATTTTTTTTTCAATCTTCGTTCCAACTTCGACGCTCACGCATTTTTTCTTAATTTATCATGTACATAATGTTCATTAGTGAATTTAAAAAAAACTTTCAAATCAAATAAAAAGAAACAGATTACATAACTCGATCAATAAATTAGTTATATTGCAAAATGATTGTGACAGTTGCATTTATCAAACTTTTACGGCATAGTGTGAAGTAATTTAGACAACTAATTTACTTGTTTCGACATATACCTATCTTATTTGCTTTCACTTTTTCCATAATTTAAAATAGTACGTGCTCATTGTTGGCGACAGTCAATGAAAACGTATTTATGGCAAAAGGTTCTACCGGAGTAAGGATCATAATATAGTATAGTTAAAAGTTAAGGCTGGTCGAATTATCAGGTGACCTGAGGGCTAATAAATCCGGATCTTGACCAAGGACCTTGGACTTGTACAAGTGTGTTAAGGGTTCCGTAATACCATTATCTATAAACAATCATGGAAGCCCCGCTTAAATATCTGTTTTATTCTGTTTTTAACCTACTTCCAAAAATTTGGAGGTTATTAATTGGTCGGAATCTTTTTTTTTTTAATGTCTGTTCAACGATTATTTGAAGACTCTTAGATAAGATAAGATAAAATTTCTTTATTGCACCAACTAAGAATGACAATAATCAAAAGTACATTTAAAATCTAGTAGGTACAAAGGCGGGCTTATCACTAAAGCGATTTCTTCCTTCTTTCTTTCTTCTTTACTTTACCTTTGGGTAAAGAAAACTATAAAAGATGTGGGGGAGTTGGCGCAGTTAGAGTATTACAGTGCAGAAGAATATCAGCATACCAATAAATTATAGGAGTACATACTATAACAAATAAATGAACAATAAAGTAATAAAAATACATAAACTATAAAATTTGTACGAACATCAAGAAAAGTATTAAAGTAGCTAGTGACAAGAAAAGTAAAGAGATATTAGTTAGAGCTAGAGGAAAGGTAATGGGACATCACTAAATCTGTGAATTTTTCAATGATTGCACTTTACTAATATCCAGTGGCAAAGCATTCCAAAGTTTTACTGCCTGAACTGAGTAAGAATTAGAATAGAAATGAGTACTATGAACAGGAATTAAGAGTTTAAAGGAGACTGTGCTACGCACATTTCAATTCGTGTTCTCACGAAAGAAGGTAGACCGGTTGGGAAAATCTTTTTTGGTTTAAAGGGTATACTTGTCAGGTGGTTTCATAGAAATGTTATCAAAATCATTTGTGTAGTTTGGGGAAAGTTTCAACTGTCTAGACAGACAGACGGACGGACAGTGGAGTCTTAGTAATACGGTCCCATTTCTACCCTTTGGGTACATGATTCCGATTCTCATCCATTGTTTATTCATTCATTACATTGCATTCCCTTAATCAGCCTTTACAATCCGCGCGGGAAAAAATACAGTACTTAGTTTTTTTTTTCTCGCATATCCGCATGAAAGTAATATTTTAAAAATGTTAAAATTAATATTTCGCTCACATAACTGCGGTAACTTGAGGACCAAGGTTCGTGACGAGGTCAGACAAGTTTCCTTGTTAATGTTGGTACTTACGAACTTCATGTCAGATCAAATGTCTCGCACCGCAAATATTTCGCCGTATTCACAGGCACACGAGCGGTGCGGCCCGCAACGTTGTTATGTCACAGCGGCACCGCAGGCTGCTAATAAAAATATCTAAATATGTACAGGGTTACTGGTAACTAACGCAAAACCTTTTAACATCAGAATCAAACTCCCCAACACATTATAGATCTGCAAGAAAAAAGGCAAAAATTGCAGAAAATAAAATGGGCCTCCCATACAAATTCACTGATCACCTGGTCGAGTTTCTATGTGGATTCCAATTTCTTTTCTTAGATTTTTTTATTTTTTTCTTGCTGATCTATATTATGTTAGGATTTTGATTCCGATGTTAAAAGGTTTTGCGTTAGTTACCAGTAACCCTGTATATAACTCAAAGGTGACTGACTGACATAGTGATCTATCAACGCACAGCCCAAACCACTGGACGGATCGGGTTGAAATTTGGCATGCAGGTAGAGGTTATGACGTAGGCATCCGCTAAGAAAGGATTTTGATCAATTCTACTCCCAAGGGGATAAAATAGGGGATGAAAGTTTGTATGAAACTTTGCCAATTTTAAACCGATCGGGCTGAGACTTTGCATGCATAAAGCAACTATGATGTAAGCATCCCCTAAGAAAGGATTTTTATAAATTACACCCCTACGCGAGCGAAGCCGCGGGCAAAAGCTAGTTTAGTATAATCGTCAGAGCGGTATCGCTACGGCGTGGCAACGCAACGCATTCACCCCTCCCCGCCTCGTCTCTACGGTTGCCAGTCCGGTGCGGCACCGCAGTGCATCGTGCGTGTGACATGCCACAGATATTTCTTTGTAAGTTGACGGAGCGACACCGCGCCGCCGCCGCAACGCATCGTGTGCTTCAGCCCTTAGAGATTGTATTTATGAAGGCATGTAGTTTAATTAGATATTGTACCTTTGCATTACTTAATTTTTTCTTGGCCTTGTAAAGTGTCTTACTTACGTAACTATCTATGTATGTGGAGTCTATCTACGTTTACGGAGAAAATGCTGCAGTGCTTCTTCTGAATTTGCGCTTAGGAAGCGGCAGTAAACATAGCTGTAAGTAAATGATCTGACGTCAACAACTATCTATGATGAAATCGAAATAAAAATTTACAATTTTCGAGTGATAGAAATAAGAATAAATGGTTTTTGACTTTGACAAAGACAAATAAATGGTTTTTGACTTTGACTACAAAATAAAATTAAGCAATACATAAAAACATAAGTAGAAATTATCACGTGTTTATCCGTAATAGGACAGACAGATTCCTCAGCATGCCTTTAGGCAGCCTGAAAAATCTGGCACCAGTGTTGGCCACTTACACACACGAAAAACCAATAGGACACACAGAGTAATTTTGTTTTTGTAAAGCCAAGCCTTTACAGAAATCTGTGCAAAATGTAAATTGAATTATTGAATATAGTACAACATTACATAGAACATAGTACAACGTTACAACATTTATAGATATTTTTTATACTTATGTTAATGTTTTTAATACGAACATATGATAGACCGCTGAAAAAAGCGATATTTTGAAAAATATAAATATACCTACATATTTTTCATTCTTAATTCATATCAAAAAGTAACATGATAGGTGAGTTTTTGGCGGGAAGTCAAGGGGTTCAGGTTGGAGTTTGCTTTAAATTGTTTTGCAAATTGATTCTAGTGAACTTTATTATATGAAATCGGTGTAGTTTAGTGTTATAAATGCTCATGGACAATATGTGAAATGGTTAAAGCTCAAAAATAAGCAAGTTATAAGCCTTTCAAATCCAGTAGAAGGGTATCTGTCAAATAAAAGAAAAAGGATGCACATACACCCGCGTGACGTCACTGTCATTAGGTGTTACGCTTACGAAAGAGATAGCGAGATGTCCCCACTATGCTCCCCTTAGTTTTTTTTTTTTTACAATATATTGGTTTAGGCATTTGTCCTCAATCTCACCTGATGGTAAGCGACGATGAAAATTATATTTAAAATGATGATTCCAATTTACTTTCTCTTTTCGAAAAACGGCTTTTTGTTAATGTTATTTGATATTCGTATAAAATATTGTCCAAAAACAAACTAAGTCAAATAGCCTATTATAAACATTACAATCAATACTTAAAAATAAAATAATAACTATTTAAAACTAATTACCTAACTAAAATAAACTTTAATTACAAAAAATAAATAATATTTAAACAAAAACTATTATAAATAAATAAAATTCCCGCAAATCTTGCCCCTGCGGAAGAGTGCCCAAAAGGCTGGCAGTATTGCCACGTTGGATGACAATGCTTATTCTTTGGGCACAAATTTGTAAATACAGGTTGGCCAAAAAGTCGTGGATCAAACGAAACAGGGAGATAAAGGAGGTAATTTCCAACAAAAAATCTTTCCCCAGCATGGCCATAACTTCATTGCAAATAAGTGCTCTTAAAGTGAGAAGTAATTTTTTGTAACGCTTTAAAATTTACGGAAAAAAAATCATTGCTCGTTAAGTTTGAGAAGAAATTACCTCCTTTATCTCCCTGTTTCGTTTGATCCACGACTTTTTGGCCACCCTGTATAACTATGAGAACCAAATGAGTACACACTAATAGACCGCTTCATAATTTCAAAAAAATTATACACCCGCGGTGTTAAAAACTTTTTTTCAAATAAGGTAAAATTTCAAAACTTAACTACTTACGAGTAAGTAGATATCTACTCGTAAGTAGTTCTTTGCATATTTGTGTATTTTTACCTTTTTTACTAGCTAATTTTACAGTACTACTTATAGAAATATGTGGTTCGCCTTGCTGCATTGATTTCCGGAGTGCCAATCTCCGCGCGAGCAACGAGAACTCATTGATCATAAATTAATATATGTGTATGTGCATATGTTTAACCTCATATCGTGTTCTGTACATTAAAATTATGTAGAAATGTTTATCAATACATAAATTCAAATAATAAAACAGTTATTAAATTTATGAAAAAAGTAACTGAACACAAAAATGACAAAAGAATTTTTTTGTCTGTCTGTGTGATTTTCACGCTAATCTTCGAAACTACTACTATATTTACGCGGTTTTCAGTAATTAAGCTCAGCTCTGATATGCAATGTGGAAGGGACATACCTGTAATAAATAGAACCACGGGCTGTATTAGATCACTAAAGTATAATAAAGTTAAAATAACAACCAAAAAACAAAAAAAAATCTACATTCCCATTCAAAATCCCGGGGCGGCTGCACACTTTTATATGGAACAGCCGATTTTTTTTTTGTTTTGGTTGTTATTTTACTTTCATTATACTACAGTGACCTAGTATAGCATGTGGACTTATCATACTAGCGGATTGCGAGCGGCTTCGCGGCGAAGCGGGCGCGCTGCGAATTTGTTGCGGATGTGCAACAGACACGCCGCGCATACGCAGCGAATATGGAGCGTACGCACAACAGAATCGCTGCGAATAGCAACGTCGACGCCATTTTGTACAAATAGTAGCGCCGTATATTGCACGTCTATAAGACATACAAAATGCGGGGTTGGTGATTAAGAAATTTATAATTCCATAAAAAAAATTGATGACATCATATGCACAAAAATTCAGGATAGCTCCCCTTCTTAAATCCATATTTGAGTCAAGGATCAATCGGAATCCATTATATTACTGAGTGTATTTTACGTCGTAAACTCGCTGCGAACACGCAACGAAAACGTTGCGTATTCGCCACGCGCTCGCAACGTGTTCGCGACGTATTCGCTGCGTGCTCGCTCCGCCACGAAGCTGCTCTCAATCCGCTAGTATGATAAGGCCCTACGTCTTTTCCACGTTGTATAGGTTTTTTTTTCATCAAAATTAGATGACAGAAAAAAAGTTGTGTTCGTTTTTAAATTTAACGCGAACGAAGTGGGTGTCAAACAAGGGCCTGACACGCTTTGATAGAGCGAGATAGTCTTTTTGCGATTCTTAAAAGAAGAAAAAGAAAATAGTGCCGTGTTTTGTCTCTATCGCCGAGCATTTTTTATGGTCGGCTTATAGGCGCCCTTCAATTTGTATGTATTTGAAGTGTGCCTATAACCCGACCATGAAAAAAACGACGGGTTGCATTCCGGGAGTGCCGGCAGAAGTATGAAAACTTGAATATTAACGTTGTGCATTTTTGATATTTTGGAATGGTTAGGGAATAATTTTGCACGAATTGCTTTAAATTATCAGTATAAAAGTTTTATCATTTATGTGGTAGACTAAAATATTTATAGCGCTATCGTACACAAACATGACAATTTATATTACATTAATTAAACACTTTATATACACGAATTTTACGAATACACAGCAGTGTGGCCACTACACAGACGGTCGAGCCATCAGCTGTCACTGTCACCATCCATGAATCCGCGTGGCTCGCTGTAACATAATCACACATGAACATTCGCGCAAGCGCCCTGCGCCGCCTAAACGAAACAGCAGGCGCCTGCATACATTTTCGCCGCGCCGTAGAAAGAGATGGGGATATTTCTACTGTCTACTTTCCATCCGTCTTATGAATTTTCGATCAGGGTCACGTGTCCTAACACCCTGACGCGAGTTTAAAATTTTTTACCCATTAAAAAAAATATGTACAACGCCGCTAATTAAGTTTTCACTTCAAAAATATACGTAGTATCATTAATGTCTTTCTCTTACCCCCGGTCGCACGGTGGCAAATCTACACTACCTACTTGTATATTCTATATCTTTGGTGCCAAAAAATATGTAGATTAAACAGAATAAGTAAAAGTAACTCTATGTTAGGTATGACGTTTTCGAGAGGACTCATTCATATCTTCAGCATAGGAAAAACAAAATTCACTTTTATGCCGGTCTCGAAGAAAAGAAAAAATATAGAATGCATCAGCTGCTTCTTTCCGCACAGGTCGTAAAAGCCTATCAAGGGAATGGCCGAAAATGCAAACCATGTTATTAAGTAAGTAAGTTTAAATACTTCATCGTTCACCAATAAATTTTCAAAACTAAAAACTGACTTCACTTTCAAACTACACAACCGATTTTGAAAAAAATATATAGGACCACCAGATTCAAATGTTCAGTAATTAGACCTTTACAGGCACTTTTACACGTCAATAAGTATAATTTATGTTACTTGTAAAGTATATTAAAATATAATTTATTTTTAAAGAAAAGCTACCGATACCAGCGCTTCGTAACGACCACTGCTAAGAAGAAACGCCGAAAGAAACTCATTTTTACAGTATTGGTCGCCTACTCGCCAGAAGGGCTTTGTCATATTATTATAATTGTCTTTTAATTATTAAACACTTATAATATATTACGATGTTGACACATTATAACATGTAATGCTTGCGAACAAGTAAACAAACATAAATTGCGTAATAAAAAATATTAAGTAGTCAAAAAAGCGAAGCCGAGCTGACTAGTCCCTCCCGGCAGCACCCGTTCACGAGTTGACGCACGGATCAGCCATCGTTAAACTCAACCATATTACAGGGAATCCAACGACCTGACCAGCGACGCCACCACTGGTTTGGACATTTTAGACAAGTAGGTATATCCTTTACTCCTCACAAATACAATAGCACCATAATAGACACACAAAAATTACAAAATAACAAGTAACAATATAGGCACAAAGGCAGACTTATCGCTATAAATGCAATCTCTTCCACCCAACCTTTGGGTGGAGGATTTATATGAAGCGTCCTTATTATCATTAGTTTAAAAAATAATTTTTCAAAACTAAAAACAGACTTCACCCCCAATGTACACAACCGATTTTGATAAAATTTCCATGGTACCACCTGGAAAGTATACCCTTTCAAACAAAAAAATATTTTTTTAAATCGGTCCAGGCGTCTTTGAATAATCGGTGAACATACATAAAAAAAATAAAGGATCGCGACGAATTGATAACCTTCTTCTTTTTTGGAAGTCGGTTAAAAAGACGGACTAATTACGATCATACTTTTCTTACCCTGTCGTCACCCCTATTCTAGTACAACCTACAACGTAGCTAGAGATTGTTACAGTTAGGGCCGTAACAGACGCGGCGCAAGTTCAACGCAAGTTCTCCTTTCTCCATTTCATACTGTCCACCTATCTAAAAGTAATTTCATTTTCAAATTCAATTTTTAAATTTTACATTTATTCCTCATCGTTCTGATTCATTCCACTAATATCTCTCGAGCTGATTACATTTTCCTCCCTTCTATATCAGTATTGTAAACTGTGCTATTGTGCTATTCTCTCAAGCTCTCCATTACTTACCTACCTACGTACCTTTTCATGTGGGAGCACTAGCTGCGCACTAGCTGGGACAGTTGGAGCTCCTACACATCCATCCATCACCATAAAAGTGATATTTGGGTCTCGCAGCCCTGTGCGGTGCTACTTTTCTTACGCGGAGTCAGTAAACGAACGGCTTTTTGCATAGATCTAGAACAGTAAGTAATTAGCTAAGATTAAATAATACACCCGCCATTCTGATGTCAGGCTGGCGGCTCACTAAGTTTTTTAAATCTAGTTATATTAAAGCATATAGCTAGAAATTTTACGCACATTCCTCACATTACTTTCATGTGTATAGCATCACTGTTTAGTTACTCTCGCCATTCTGATGAATACGAATTATTTTTACTGTAAAAAGACCACACTAGCCGAGTGCGACAGTTAATACCAGGTACAGGGACTTGCAGAAATGTTACCTAAATAAGTAAACGAATAGCAAAAAAAAACGTAGTAAATACGTTTGAAAGTGGTTAAAATTACCAAATTAGTAATTGGAACGTCACCAGCATGACACGTTGTGTTGACGTCGAATCTACGTCACAAAAAGATACCAACGCATCAACTTATTGGTTACTTACGTGGAATAAACGCCACTGGGACGTGTTTTTTTTTCCATTTAGGTGGATTCGATGTCGATTCAAGGTGACAGGTCGTTATTACATCTAATTTTATGCCTGCCCCTTGATCGTTTCCCGTCTTCTGGAATCCACATGGTCGTTATGTGAGCCCATCTGTCCGGTGCCATTCGGCAAACGTGACCCGCCCAGTCCCATTTCAATCTGGCACTCTTCCTTCCTACGTCCACTTGGGTGATGGAGCGCAGCATAGTGTTCCTGACACGGTCTGTACGTTTTACACTAAACATACTCTTGTTTAGGTGACCAAAAAAAATTGCAACCTAGAATAGGTAATTTTATGATAATTTCGACCAAAAATGTTTGCTGGGGATAACTGTAATCAATAGACAAACAAAACAATACCTAATTATAGTGAAATTATTGATCGTGAATGACAAATATCTTTGAATATTGTTTTGTTCACATAAGTAAATATGCGTCATAGCAAAATGAATAACCGACCAAGTGAGAATCTGAGTCGCGCACGAAGGGTATTCCGTACCTATAAATCTATAAATAACCCTTGACTTGACTCTTACAAAAATTTGCAACATAAAACCAAATATTTCAGAAACGGAAATCTTGAAATGATACGTGTATTCCCATCTCACAATATTTTTGATAGACCTTTTCAACGATAACCCTCATAATGGGTTAGTCGAGAAAAAAATTGACTCCTACTTTATTTGTATATATGGGAGCAACATTAAAAAATTTTTTTTTTCAATATTTAATTTTCCACTTTTTTAGCATGATAAATATACACGTACCTATACCAAATTACAGCTTTCTTGTACTAATAGTCTGTAAGTAAAATCGCGGACGGGACGGACAGACAGACATGGCGAAACTATAAGGGTTCCTTGTTTACTACGGAACCACAATAATCACGTTTTTTGTATCGGAGCCTCCTTAAATATTTATTTATTCTGTTTTTAGTATTTTTGTTATACATATAGCGGAAACAGAAATACATCATCTGTGAAAATTTCAACAGTCTAGCTTACGATTCATGAGATTCAGCCAGACAGAAAGACGGACAGCGGAGTCTTTGTAATAGGGTCTCGTTTTTACCCTTTAAGTACGGAACCCTAAAAATGGGGTTTTATTTGTAAATGACTAACGTGAAAACCATTTTCATGTTCCATCAGTCACTGAATAGCACCAACTGGTGCTATTCATTGCAGACGTCACGTAATAGCCCATTGTATTGTGTTATGGGTTAATACTAACATACAATAAGTACTTAAAATACTATTGCTGTAAAAATGCGCGTATTTTATGGATTGATTTGACTTATTGTTATAGAGCGAGAATAAATTGTTTATCTGTAGTTAGTAATAGTTGACAACCTCCGTGGCCTAGCGATCATCATGCCACACTGTCCCATCAGAGGTCCCGGGTTCAATCTCCGGTCAGGTCAACATTTAAAATGATCTCTGTCAAATTGACCTGGCTCTTGGATGTCTATCTAAACATGTATTTGATATAAAATATAGTATCGTTGAGTAAGTATCCCATAACACAAGTCTCGAACTTACTTTGGGGCTAGCTCAATCTGTGTGATTTGTCCGTATATATTTATCTTGTGATTTTTTTTAATATGGTAATGACTTTGATCAACAACTTGCTTCCGATGACTGCCCCCGTATTCCAGTGGTCAAAGCGTTCGCCTTGTGATCAGGAGGTCGAGGGTTCAAATCTTACTGGGAAGCATACTTTGTGAAAAATTGCTTCCAGTCTGGTAAGGATATTGCAGTTTTGAATCAACCAGTTTATGCAAAAAGATAGATGATTCCGTCTTCGGAAGGCACATAAAGCTGTGGGTCCCAAACGCCAGCGTTTGCTCAAACCTATTCAAGGATTGATCTGGTCTTTTTTACCCTTTGATGATGAATAAGTACTTTTAAAGTACTTATCTAACCATAAAAATGCGCACACATTTCATGGATTGAACTTGACTGAGGTAAACAAAATTCAAATTCAGTAATTAAGGCCTTTACAGGCGCAATAAGTATAATTTACGTTGTATTGTAGTGTATATTCAAATTTAGTTTATTTTTAAAGGAAACCTACCGATACCAGCGCTTCGCAACGACCACTGCTGAGAAGAAACGCCGAAAGAAATTCATTTTTACAAGCATTTATTTAGTTTTACCTGTCCCGTTCTCTGTCTGTCTGTAATCAAATCTTGCAAGTTTAATTTTACCCACTTCCCGGTTTCCGATTAAGTTGAAATTTTGCACGCATACGTATATCGCGTGACAATGCAATATAATGATGACATTGAGTTGATCTGATGATGGAGCTGGAAGGTGGCCATAGGAACTCTGTAATGAAACGACGCAACCCCATCGAGCTTTGGGCTCGTTTGGTTCGTCTTGAGGATCACTTTAGATAGAAGCTTGTTTTTAAAAATATTTTTTTTAAATAATGAATTGTTACAGTTTTGGTCGCCTACTCGCCAGAAGGGCTTTGTTATTATGTCTTTTGATCAATAAATACTTTTCATATAATACAATGTAAATACAGTATAACGTGTTATGCTTGCGAACGAGTTAACAAACATACAATGTCCTTTTTAATTAAGTACAAATATTTTAAGAGGTGATTCAGTCCATCATTTTGAACAACTTTTCCCAATAAATATATATCTAAATACAAAATAACTGATTTTTTAAAGTGGGCGTTTGACAAAATAAGTTTGGAAACCTCTGCCCTAGATAATTGCAATTTCTTTAAAATTACAAATTTTTACCGAAATCTGACATGTACCGTCGCTTCAAAATAAAACGTTAGACTACGTTTGTATGGAAAAGTCTAGGGTAAGGGGGTTTTAATAGTAAAAAAAAATGTAGACGATTTGATGCCACTAAGCTCGTAGTTTAGCTCCAGGCAAATTAAGAGAAACCCCGAGCCATCTAGTGTTGTTGCAGATGTTAACTGGAATTGATATCAGTAGCGCCATCTTGTATTTGCTAGGCAAATTAAAACACCCCAACTTTCAAGCGTTGAACCCCAATACCTTTTAAACGGCTAAACCGATATTTATGAAACATAGCTAAGAAAGTAACTTTCTTTAACTTAAAAAACCACATCGAAATCAGTCCATCCGATCGAGAGCAACGATGCAACAGATGGATACATAGACATGCAGACATTAGCGTCAAAATTATTTACTTTATTGACTTTTAAGCGTTAAATTAAACCCCAATAACTTGTAAACGGCTGAACAAATTCAAAGATTCAATGTTTATTCAGTAATTAGACCCTTTCAGGTACTTTTACACGTCAATAGATATAATTTACGTTACGTGTAAAGTATATTAAAATATAATTTATTTTTAAATAAAAGCTACCACTACTAGCGCTTCGTAACGACCACTGCTGAGCAGAAAGGCCGAAAGAAACTCATTTTCACAGTATTTCATTTCACAGAACCGATTTACATCAAAAACGCCTATACAAGGCGCCATATTTAATTTATTGTAACGTCACATAGCCTATAACAAGTGCACAACCAAGACGCTTCCAACGATACCTTATTTACTAAGGCACTATGGATATAATAGAAGATACGAGGAGACAGATGAACATACATGGCGGCGAAACACATTACTCTCGTTTTAGCTTCGTAGTAGGGTAAACACTCATAAATCACCTTTTCATTTCGGTAGAAATTTTATGTTATTAATAACACAAATCGGTACAGTTATATTCATAAAAACGAAATCCTTTTGAAACCAAAAAAGAAGTGCAAAGACCTGTTTTGATCCTCATAATGCAGAGTTTAGGAGTGAGCTAATCTAAGGCTGCGTCCCCATTAGGCGAAAGCAATAAGCGGCTGCGCGAAGCGAGCGAGCAAACTCACCTGAGTTTGCTCGCTCGCTTCGCGCAGCCGCTACGAAGGGAACTCGATTACTATCGCCATGCTTACCCATCGCCTTATAAACATAATTATTTCTCTTCCTTGTCACTAGATGGCGCTATAGCTATATATTAAAACATTAAAACCTTTTACGACAATTATTTTAACAAAGTAGTACTCTAACCGTCTTATTATAAAACCCAGACTAACTTTGTTACTAGGTTTAAACCATTATCCGACTAAATCAAGTTGACATCTAGTAATATCACACACTCAAATGTCAATGTCAACTTCATTTTGGGCGGATAATGGTTTAAACCTAGTAACAAAGTTAGTCTGGGTTTTATAATAAGACGGTAATTAATTAAATATGACTTATATGAAATGCAATAAATATTTTTAAAGCATATTCAACACTTTCTTTGTCACTTTTTTGCTAGTCGTGTGTGCTGCCATCTCTGTATTGCCTACCCGCAACTCCAGTTTTACCTACTTTTGGGCCCTCCAATAGTTTCTATGGCGTTTGGTATCTTCCAAACTCGTCCAGTGTGTAAATTTTTTATCTACAAGCAGTGCTTTTAAGCATAGATAAACAACTCATAGAATATCCCTTATTTCTGCTTTTAAGACGAAGTGGTAGCTAAAGTGGCGCCCCCATTAGAAATAAATTGTTTAAAACTAAATATGGAGATAAATAAAAATTTGGTTTGTATGAATGTCTAGAAAGACCTTTAAACTATTTTATGAATAACCGTTTTTCGCCAAAAGTGGCCACTTTTGGCGAAAAACAGTTTTTAAACTAGACGGACTATTAGTAATAATTTCAAAGGTTATTCATAAAATAGTTTAAAGGTCTTGCTAGACATTCATACAAACCAAATTTTTAATTATCACCATATTTAGTTTTAAACAATTTATTTCAAATGAGGGCGCCACTTTAGCTACCACTTCGTCTTAAGACTTATCTTGAGACACTGCTGTCACCTTTTCCTTGCTTCATATAGCTATGCCTGTTATAATATTATATTGTCTTATGTAGATGCAGCTTTACTTTACAGGTTTCAACTTAGGCTAATAAAATGTAATTAGGACTTGCATAAAATACATATCATATAAAACCGGTACGGCAACTGTGTAGTGATTTCGAGATTTCGAGACTTCGCACATCGTGCATTAGACGGGCACGGCCACTAAATCCTAACTAATATTATAAATGCGAAAGTTAGTTTGTATATTTGTTTGTTTGTTTGTTTATTTATTTAACTTTATTACATGAAATTGTAATTGGCGGACTTAAGGCCGTAAGCCTTTTCTACCAGTCAACCTACAGGTGATGCTGACATGCGTAAATTTCGGAAATATGATGCAAAAACTCTAAAATTTAAACTTGGGAGAACTTATATTTTAACAAAATACTTACCTACGTGCATTACCACAGAATAATAAATAATATAATACGTACCAATACAAACTGACTGAAAATAAAAATAAATAAATAAATACTTATATAGACATATATTAATATAAAGTTACTTACTACATTCTACATATCCTATATAAATATAAATACTAAATATACATAACTACATCTATCTAAATTATACAAATCTATTCCATCCGTCTGACAGTTTGTTACCATTTGTTACCTCTTTACGCTCCAACCACTGAACCTATTTGGATGAAATTTGGTATGAATATCGTTCCAGACCCAGGAAAGGATATAGGATATTTTTTATCCCGAAATTCCTACGAGGAGCGAAGCCCGCGAGTACAGCTAGTTCTAATAAGATAAAGATATATTTATTTGCAATAAAACACAACACAAAACAAAAAATAATTGCATCAGTAGATATAGTCATGCAGTTTGCCTTTACCCTAAGAATGGTATGCAAATATGGTGAGAAAATGGGAAAATTATTACACATGCAAAATTATTCTCAGTAAGTTTTACTACTTATTACATACTGATTACAATGTATATTTAGAAATGTCAAAAGAAAAATTATTATATAATGCTAATATATATGTATATCTAGAATAGAACCACTCCATTTCCTTCTGTGGATGTCGTAAAAGGCGACTAAAGGATATTTCCGTCACTGAAGATGAACAGACTTTCGATGGGGATCAGCGTCGGAGGAACGATAGTGACTCCCACTGCGCTCGCCAACCCGCCTGCCGAGCGTGGCGAGATATGGCAATATCCCCTCGTGGATAAAAACAAAAATGTATATCTAAATAAACTCGTATGTACGTATGTCTGCGTGTGATCGTTGCGGTCACGGATGGGGACAACATTTTTTTTGGCTTATTAGATAGACTATTAAAAAAGTATGGTATATAATCCGGTAAATTTAGACCAAAAATCAGTAGTGAAGTTACATTAATTCTCAACAAGCTGAAAGTCAGTATAATTGTTGAAAACATAATTATAAATAAAATTTGAAAGTTCCCCATCATTCACGTACCTGCAAAAAAAAATTATTCAAGGTCAAAATTAAAAAAACGAGTTTTTCGCGATTTTCAGCAAAACGGAAAGTTTTTATCATAAAATTACCCAGACAAAATTGTAGATCATAAAATTATCTATAAAATATGCATCAATACTTTTTTTCCTTAGATATATTCTCTTTTAACGTCATATTTTGACTGTGAAAACTAGTTGCATGCCTTAATATATGCAATTTCTTTGAAAGTACATAATTTCGCCAATATCTTACATGCTGTTTCAAAATAAAAGCTAGAGTACGTTTGTATGGAAACGTCTGATTCTGTCTAGGGTAACAGACTCTTGATGACTCGCCTAAAGAGCCATGTCACAGTTTACATAAATATAGAACGAGTCTCGATATATCGTCAGTTCGTAGTGTACACTGATTGATCACCAAGGATGTGTTAAGACGAAGTGGTAGCTAAAGTGGCGCCCTCGTCTGAAATAAATTCTTTAAAACTAAATATGGTGATAATTAAAAATTCGATTTGTATCAATGTCTAGGAAGACCTTTAAACTATTTTATGAATAACCTTTGAAATGATTACTAATAATCCGTCTAGTTTTAAAACTGTTTTTCACCAAAAGTGGCCACTTTTGGCGAAAAACAGTTTTAAAACTAGACGGACTACCAATATTACTTTCAACAACAATATTAGTTTTAAACCATTTATTTCAAATGAGGGCGCCACTTTAGTTACCACTTCATCTTAACTTACTTTCACCAGCTAGATCCATACTCGGCATTGGCTGTCTTCCGGTCCTGACGTAACCGCACTACGTGCAATGATAAAAAAACTAATAAAAATTCGCCAAATACATTCACATTACTCACTTGAACTCACACTTTCAATAAATGTAGATATTATGTAAGTGTGCATTGAGTCATTGAGGTCGTTTTTTTTTCTAATGAACTCGTTGGACACTGAGTGAGGTAAGTTTTATTTCATACGGATAAATTTTCACGTCTTTATCTGACGGGGTAGTCAGAGCCCCGGACCATAAGGCCCAAAAGCAGGGACAAGAATACCGATATTTTTATCGATATATCGATACCCGATGTTGGTATTTTATCGAAATGTTTTATCCATATATCAATATATCGATACAAATTTCGATATTGCTTGCCCAAAAGCCACGCTTAGCGTTAAGATAGAAACAAGTAATTATCTGTCGACACTCTGGCGGCCTCCCATCTTCACGGTACAAGCTCCTAGGCTGGCGCAGCTGCAGCCACTAAAACCCTAAAACGGCGCAAATATGCCTATGAAACGGCTTCATATTTGAGCCGTTTGGGGTTGAGACCTTAGGTCCGTGGGGGCCATCAACCCATAAACTTTTTAAATATTTTAATCAGAAGTTGGTTGAGGTGTCAGGTGTCCAAAGGGCTGGCAATTACTTCGCCCAACGAATAAGCATTGCCATCCAGCGTGGCAATGCTGCCAGCCTTTTGGGCACTTTACCGCAGGGCAATGATGTGCATGACATTTTTTATTTGTAAGTTTTATATTTATTTTTATTTATTTAGTTTTTAATTTAGACTTAATTTAGTTTTTAGTTTGAATGTTACTTGTAATTATTACCTTAGTTGATTTAAAAAATATATTTTTATGTTCATATTATTTATGCATATAAATTTTTATATTCATAGTAATAGTTTAAAAAAATATTTAAAGCTTTTATACCTAACAATGACCTAAAAAAGTGAAGGTCAAGATTAAAAGGTTAAGACGAATCAATCGTGCCTAAACTCGGTGGGGTTACGTTGTTTTATCACAGAGATGCCATGACCTTCAGCTGCATCATCAGATCCGCTCTATGTCATCATAATTTGTATTGTCACGCGATATACGTACGCGTGCAAAATTTCAGCTCAATTGGAAACCGGGAAGGGGGTCGAATTTAACTAGATTTGATTACAGACAGACAGGGAACGGGACAGGTGAAAATGAATAAAAGCTTGTGACAAGTAATTATTGAAAACATATATTTTTAAAACAAGCTTTTAACTAATGTGCTTCTTAAGACAAATCAAAACGAGCCCAAACTCGATGGGGTTGCGTCGTTTCAATACAGAGTTGCTATGGCCACCGTCCAGCTCCATCACGAGATCAGCTCCATATCATCATAATATTGTATTCTCACGCGATATACGTATGCGTGTAAAATTTCAACTTAATCGGAAACAGGGAAATGGGTCAACTTATTGGGTTTAACTTGCACGATTTGATTACAGACAGACAGACAACGGGACAGGTAAAACTGAATAAAAGATTGTAATAATTTTACAAAACTAAAACTGACTTCACCCCCAAACTACACAACCGATTTTGATAAAATTTCCATGGTACCACCTGGAAAGTATACCCTTTCAAACAAAAAAAAAAGAATTTTTTAAATCGGTCCAGGCGTCTTTGAATAATCGGTGAACATATATAAAAAAAAAAATTAAGGATCGCGACGAATTGATAACCTCCTCCTTTCGTGGGAGTCGGTTAAAAAGAATCACTTTTTTATGTTAAAAACATTTGGAAATCGTTATTAAACGTGTTGATTTGGGAATAAATATAACATGAGAGCTCAAAAAAGGGATCACTTCAAGATGCTTGTAATTTGACACTATCGCGAGAAAGCAATGCTGCAATAATAGTAAAAGTATGTTTATTATACGTATTTACATACATGTAAGTTTATAATTTGCATTAATTATTTAATATTTAAATATTTTTATTTATATTGTGCAAAGTTTATGTAATTAAATACATCTTAATTCATTCCTTTCGATATACTTATCTAATTAAATTTGCACCCCATCTACCATTTTTTCTGCTACGTCCCAAAGGTGAACTGGTACAATACTTAGCATTAAGTTGTACCTTTTGTACTATAATCTTAAGTTTTTAAGTGCAATAAATTAAATTAATAAATAAAGTTGAGAATATGAGGAAAATTCAGAAATCCAATCTACCAACCCTGATTATGCCGAGAAACTTCAAGTATGCGTTTAAGGGTTATCTAGAGCCTGGTCAAGATGAAATTTTAAATTATATCTCCGTTTCCTTTCAAACGATTTATTTCAAATGGGGGAATGGAACCCGAAAAATTCAGGTAGATTAAGACGGTTTAATACTAACTGGTAGGAAACACTGATGTTATTTAATTCTAGATGTTTCCATTTAAGTATCTGAGCATCCGGCTCAAAAACTCTCCTTATAAAAAAGTGCGGAATTCACAACACTTTTTTAACAAGGCCGCAGTTTTTGTAGTCTGTGTCAATGCTTGGCACATTAGCCAAAAGTGGCCCTTTTTTGCTGATGTGCTTAGAAAAGCTTCATGTTCTTACTTTAAATTGTAAACAGTACTTCATAAAATAGTTTGACGGGTTATCTAGGGCCTGTTAAAGACAGAATAAAAAGATATACCTATCTGTTTCCTTTCAATTCTTGAGCTAAACAATGTTTACATTGCCGTCATGCTGTGTGTACACGTTTTTTGGGTCTCAGTTTGCAAAGTGTATGTAAATTCTTAGATGTAATCTAAAGTGATTGTGGCCTGTTGTGTATGCCATAATAAACAATAAACAAAAAAGCAAATGATTTATTTCAGACGGACGACGGATAATTCAGGTTGTTTAAGAATTGTTTTAAAGTACAAATATACTTTTAACAAATGGAGCATTTTCTCCCAATATTATTTCTTTAAGTGTGACCCCTGATTTACCAGTCAGGCTGTATAGTAACAAATAATTTGTAAAAAATAATTTCGTCCTTTAACTTTGAACTTTAAAATGTTTAAAAATATGGAACCCATCCATTTGCGGTATCTAGGTCAATGTTATAAATACATTTCTGCCAAAATTATCTGTGCGTGTATATCTTTTTTATAATTTTTAAATCGACAACGCGATTTTGACTTGTACAAGTGTGTTAAGGTGATCCGGTGCTATCATTATGGTACCCGCAAGGACCTTGTATTTATATTTAAAGCTAATGAAACTTTGCCGTGTGGCTCACCACACGGCAAAGTTTCATTATCTTATACTCATTTCACTATCTTTACTCTAGGCCAGTCTTTCCCAAAGTGGGCGATAACGCCCTCTTGTGAGCGCTGGAGGCTTTAAGGGGGGCGGTAACGGGCCCAGAATAAAGTTGGGGGGCGCTGATGTGATTTAAGCAATGAGTGATTTATAACTTCAGCTATTTCATATTTTAAAATTCACTGAAATTAAAATCCTCTTACTACACAACATCCATTTATTAGTTCATATTTATATCATTTTTTATTGTACAAATATAAACTAAAAATGTAATTAATATTTATTATTTTAATGCGTTCACAACGCTATTTATACCGTTAAAAGAATCAAACACTGAAAAAATTTCGTGTTTTAAAGTATCGCCGGTGAGGTCCCCACTTCCGATACTCTTTATTATTGTAAAATTGTATTATTATTTCTATTTTTTTATTTAAAACTAACAATGTTGATTATTGTTATTTTTTATAAAAGATACTCTAATGTACTGGTGTATGTATTATTATTGCTCTCTCTTGTAAAAAAGTCTAGTTTAGAATATAGGTTGAATTAAACTACAGGCAAGACAAATATGTGATTCAGGTTTTTATGGTGAAAAAAATGGGGGGCGCTACAAAATAACCGATTTTTTAAAGTGGGCGTTTGACAAAATAAGTTTGGGAACCTCTGCTCTAGGCAGAGTGTTTAAATAAACAATAGACAATAATTTTGTTACTAACTTTTATATTTATTGCTGGCAACATTATTCTAGTTTGGTCTTTGGTCAACAGTGACGCCATCTTCCCTTTCCAATTAACCTGTGCTAGCGTAAGTTGTGTGCTCCGCTATAATAATTAATTTTCTAACTCAATACAGTTAGATTTTATCTAAAAAGTATTTTTATTTCAAAACACAGAGAAAAATACTATTTTTCACTACCGTTTTCGTCTCCCACCTGGGCTTTCCACGGCTAACAAATGTCATTCGTATTATACTTAGCCAAACATTGGTCAAAAATATCCCTAAATTTGTTTTTTTAAAAAAGGCCGTACACAACATAACTTAGCAATGAGAACAACTTCATACCTTCGCAAAAAAATGCAGCTCCACACATATTGGCACATTACGAAGTTAATTCCGGATTGAGCTGCAGTAATTTTTTTTTGCGTCTTGACTCATGCATGTAACATAAGACTTGTAAAAAATTAAAAGAAATTCAATATAAGTTATAATACCTACTTAAGGACAATTTACACTGATTGAGCTAGCCCCAAAGTAAGTTCAAGACTTGTTTAACGGGATACTAACTCTTCGATACTGTATAAATATAATAAATCAAGAGAAAAATAAATCTTTATTTGCAGGTGAAAACCTATATTCACACTGTACACTGTACAATAGTTACAATTAAAAAATGAATTAACATATTTAAATATTTATTTACAAAGGAAAAAATATAAGTTCGGTGGGTTCACATGTTGCCTGACCTCTGTCAAGAGTAACAAGTATATTTAAAAGTAATAAAAAAAAGTGAAGTGGGATCCAGTGTCTGTAAATGGAGCTGTTTAAATCTGTACACACGACACTCAAAATACTGTTCCGAGAGCTGCACAACCTTTTTCAAGGACGTAACTGCAACCCGTGTCCTCAGGATCGCAAAGAAATCAGGCACCCGCCTCGGCAAACATGTCGCTGCAGTGCCTACAGTACCTGGGTAAGCGTATTAGGATTAGAAATGCATCATTGTAAGGAAACTAAAAGGTTGGAAGTGTTCGAGATGTGGTGGTCGAGAAAGCTAGATAAAATTAGTTGGAAGGACAAAGTAACAAAAATAGAATAAGTGAAAAAAGGCACATCCTAGAGGTCATTGGAGATAGGCGAGGCAATATATCGGGACACTTGATACGTAATGACAATTTTATGCGCATTATAATAGAAGGTAAAATAGCAGGAAGAAGGGGAAGAGCGTGGAAGGAAAAGGTGGCAGCAGTGTCTTATCAAGATGTTGAGAGGTTGGCGGAAAACAGAATAGAATGAAAGAAACTACGCCGACAAGAGCACCGCTCTTAAATTATGATGATGATTGAACCCTAATGGGGTGCCAACGTTTTAGTTTGAATTTTAACCATAGATGGCAGGTGTAGAAACTTAGGCCGAAGGCATCGAAAATACTTTTACTTCGTCACTACACCTGCCGAACCCGCGCGCCAACATTTGGTTGCAAATTGAAATCCGAAGAAGGAAGAAAAGACAAAAGAACAGTAGTGAGTAAAGGTAAAACAGTGAGTATAGTGAAGTACAGTGAATTCCGTGCGAGTGACATTTCTGCGCGCGTGGCAGTGCAGTGACGTTTCCGCGCGTGTGACTGTGAAGTGACAGTTTGAGTGCAAAGAGGACTAACGCTGTCAGTTGTGAGTTTCGCTTATGTTGTAAATTAAGGCATTATTCCATAGGATTGTTGTTTCCTTTCTATCCCCAACCCACTTTCGTATTCCATTGCAACGAACCGAGAGTACCCTTTTCTCACATTCCAAGTCTTTTCCGACTTCGGTGAATGTATGCCCTGTTCTGATATCAATATACAACGTGAACGGGTCATACCCGTAATAAATCGAGCCACAAGCTATACTAGATCACTAAAGTACAATAAAATTAAAATAACATACAAAAAAAAAACAAAAAAAAAAACGACATTCTCATAAAAATTGCCAGGGCGGCTGCACACTTTTGTATCATCATCATCAATCCTAGCCATGGTCCCATTTCATTTGGGGTCGGCTCTCCTTATCTTCTCGCGCAAGTTTTCCCTATCATAAATCATGTCTGAGGTTACACCCATCGTCTTCATGTCTTTTTTAACGGTACTGGACCAAGTCGTGGGAGAACGTCCTCTGCCTCTCCGTCCTTCGGCTATGCTCATCACCTTTTTTGTCATGTGGTTATCATCCCTGCGCATAACGTGACCATACCATAGCAGTCTGCTTCCTCGCATTTTGTCCTGAATCTTGGCTACTTCAAAAGACCCGCGGATGTGCCTGTTTCTAACCTTATCCAACGTAACTCCGGGAGGAGTTACGCGCCATTTTAACATCCGCATTACCGCACAGTGCATTTTTTGCTCTTCTTGGCAACGCATTGCCCAGCATTCCGCACCATATAAAAGCGCAGGTCGGACGCCACGTTTATAGATGTTACCCCTAACTTTTACCGGCATTTTTGGATCACAGAGCACCGTTGTAAGTGACCTTCATTTAAGCCATCCTGCTTGGATCCTATTGTTGACGTCTTCCTTGTTGCTGGCATTGCACTTTTGTATGGAAATTCCAAACTTTTTTGTGTTTCGACTGTTAATTTAATTTAATTAAACTATAGTAATCTAGTACAGCCCGTGGTTCGATTTCTTACGGGTATTTCTCTTCCAAGTTGTAATAAAAAAATAACATTAGATGAGTATTTGTTTTGCTAATTCATCTGTACTTACATCCATGTTGTTGTTCACACAGGTTACGTATGTATATAGTCATACATCAGTCATAAAACTCAGTGGAACTAATTTGAAAACAAGGAATGAACCATGATCTTTGGGTACCTATTGAAAATAATTATGACTGTTCATACAACATGAACGAATTAACACGAAAATACTAATATTTTACGTAACATATTTTATTTTCAGCAAATAATTTTAGTATTGGGAAGTTGTCAACTATTATTATTTTAATCGGTCGGCGGACCTTAGTTAATAGTACGAGTAAGGTGGCAGGTAAAAGGTTGAATGCAGGCCGCTTCCAATCGGTCGTTTTAGAAAACCTTGGGGAGGCCTATGTACAGCAGTGGACTTCCTGCTGCTGATTATTTTAAGAGAGATTCCTCCCTACTTAGCGGCTATAACTACATTTTGGGTTGCAAATTTGCAACTCGTGGACTGTGCAGCTTCCAATGCCAGGGAGGATAAGGAATCTGCGTTTTCTTTTTAATGATGTCTCCCCCACAATGGTCACTCAACGATGCTAAAGACCGACCAAGCTAAAGGAAAAAAGTTGTGGTCCCAAGGGCTGCCTGACGTCACCCCATTTAGAGAATACTTGGTGCGAAATTTTTTATAACCGGCGCGACGTCAAACCTCCTTGGTAGTGGAAAGGTCAAGTGAATTCGCCTGTTATCACGACGGTCGTTGCTCTTATCACCAGCCCTGAGCCAGACGAGCACGAGCAAACAATGACAGGCAAACAAGCTGTCTACTTTCTATATAGAGATTACGGAGTGATAATAGAAATTTGGTGAAATAAAAGTTATGCCAAACATTTCAAAAAGATATGAGATACTTCCAAGCACTAAAAGAATGAATGTAAGAAAGAAAAACTAATATAATTTTTCAAAACTAAAAACCGACTCCCAGCCCAACTACACAGCCAATTTTGAAAACATTTATATGGGACAAGTACATGGCCATTCAAACTAAAAAATATTTTTTCTTAATTGGTCTAGGCGTCTTCGGAAGTGAAAACTTGGTGTCGGTTACGGTAATGGTAACAATATCGCGAGTTCAGTCACAGAATAAGTACTAGTACTCACGTAGTTCAATGGTTCTTTTTATGTTTAACTTCAAAAACATTGATTTCGACGAATTGATTGACCAAGTCAGCTAACAACACACATTTGTTTCGTAAACTCCCACTTTAAAAAATTGTTCTCCCTGGTAGTGTTATAAAGATTCCTTTAAGACGAAGTGGTAGCTAAAGTGGCGCCCTCATTTAAAATAAATTGTTTAAAACTAAATATGGTGATAATTAAAAATTTGATTTGTATAAATGTCTAGAAAGACCTTTAAACTATTATATGAATAACCTTTGAAATTATTACTAATAGTCCGTCTAGTTTTAAAACTGTTTTTCGCCAAAAGGGGCCACTTTTGGCGAAAAACAGTTTTAAGGTCTTTCTAGACATTTATACAAATCAAATTTTTAATTATCACCATATTTAGTTTTAAACAATTTATTTCAAATGAGGGCGCCACTTAAGCTACCACTTCGTCTTAAAACACTAAATAAATAATTAATGACATTTCCAATACCTAAGATAAAGTCCGCCGTTAATTGTTTTAATTTTTACGTGTTTATTGGGGCAATAAAGTTAAATTTTATTTTATGCCAAACTTACCACACGAATACCTACCTACATAGCTATTAATTCAGACTTCACCAAAATAACATACTTATTAGAATATTAATGCTTATAGTCCATTTGTTTAAGTATTTAAAAGAATGTAAACAATCAATACCTTTGCAAATTATAAAAAAAAGTTATTTATAATTTGAAAAATAAATAATTTGTAATTTGCAAAGGTATTGATTTATAAATTGTTTATTTCAATAAAAAGACATGTCAAGATTGTTTACATTCTTTCAAGACGAAGTGGTAGCTAAAGTCATGTTTCTCGCTTCAAAAAAAGTCGAAAATTCATACAAACTTGCAACCCCTATTTCACCCCTATTGGGATTTTATTTTCAAAATCTAATGAATGCGTTATTATTTTCTACTAACTACTAAAATAAAATAAAAAAACGTGTCTCTCACTTTAAAAATTACGAAGTTTCATACAAACTGTCAACCCTATTTCACCTCCTTAGGGATGGAATTTCCAAAAATCCTTTCTTAGCGGACGTCTCCTAGTCACAATCTACCTATCTGACAAAATTCATCTTCATTGGCTAAGTAGTTTTCGAGATTTCGTGATGAATGAGTGAGTGAGGGATTTTCGCTTTTATATATATATATATATATATATATACATATATATAAACATATATATATATATATATACATATATATATATAGATAACGAAACTCTTCGTGCGTAAGTTCAACTCGCACTTGGCCGTTATTTTATACCTATTTTTTGCTTTTTATGATCATTACAATATCTTCTGTATCCGCAAAAAAGATATATACATATGTATAAAATTATGTTGATAAAATGAAGACTCATTTATTTATCTAAGTATTAAATAGTGTTAAATTTACCAGTGATATTTACAATATTGAACGACACCTATCTATTGAAACATTGCCTAAGAACATGGATGCATTAGGTACTAAACGAGTTGATATGTATAGTTAGAAGTATAGTATTTTCCTGCGGCTTTTATTTTTTCAGTGTTATCTTGTAGGCATATGTGATTTTTTTGGAACGAAGTTCCTTACGGCAGGCTTGGAGGAGATAAGGATTTTGCTGCGCGACCGAACTGAAAAAAATGTGATAGTAAAACCGTAAGGATGACCTCGTTAAATAAAACCGTTAAATGAGACGTGCGCAGGCACGACAGTCGTATACACAAGCGAGTAGTGTATAATACCTTTCTCTTCCTTTGAGCACGATTTTTCTTTTGCAAATTGTGTCGATTCTACATTAGCCGAAGGAACTTCGTTCCTACCTGGTGTCCCACGACACCACATTTTTTTTTTATATTAATCATGTTGATATAATAATATTAACACTCGACGACGGTATCTGGAAGAGGCATACTTACATACCCACATACATACATAAATAACTGCTAAAATCATTACCTCTTGGCTTTGTCGTAGTCGGGTAAAAATTCTACAGGTTTCATTTATACGTCTACCAATTCTCATAAAGCTCAAATAAAAATTACTCAATTTAAGTATTTCTTTCTATCGTCCCTCGCTTCCCTCGTTCGTTCAATAAGCAATGAAATTATAACACATAGACAGACAAACGACCACAAAATGTATGAACGAACGCTAAGGTTTGCTGTGGATTGGCAAGTCGTAAAGATAGCGCCTGAACAAACGGAGGCGATATGAAAGGATTTCTGTTTCTTATTGTCACTGTTTGGTCTTCTTCGTAAATAAGCAATGAAATAAAAAACACATAGACAGACAAACGACCAGAAAATATAAGAACGATCGCTAAGGTTTGCTGTGGATTGGCAAGTCGTAAAGATAGCGCCTGAACAAACGGAGGCGATATGAAAGGATTTCTGTTTCTTATTGTCACTGTTTGGTCTTCTTCGTAAATAAGCAATGAAATAAAAAACACATAGACAGACAAACGACCAGAAAATATATGAACGAACGCTAAGGTTTGCTGTGGATTGGCAAGTCGTAAAGATAGCGCCTGAACAAACGGAGGCGATATGAAAGGATTTCTGTTTCTTATTGTCACTGTTTGGTCTTCTTCGTAAATAAGCAATGAAATAAAAAACACATAGACAGACAAACGACCAGAAAATATATGAACGAACGCTAAGGTTTGCTGTGGATTGGCAACTCGTAAAGATAGCGCCTGAACAAACAGAGGCGATATGAAAGGATTTCTGTTTCTTATTGTCACTGTTTGGTCCTCTGTCACGCAGTGATTTTGTACTTTTCGCGACTGACTTTAATTTAGTGGTTATTATCCGCTTCTGTTTTGGTGAGTTTTCGTTTTTACTTCCTTTTTAAGTGTGTACAGTCAAGTACCGAGATACCTGACCAGGCCCTCTACTTATATCTTCAATTTTCTCTTAAACTAAAAATAATATTAACATGAAAATTTATGTTCAGAAAGACTCACTTAAAATCTATCTGAATAAAAATTTTCATGTTTCATTTTGGTATCTTGGTACTTGACTGTACTTGCTAGGTTATCTTAGCTTGACTGCTGAAGGAAGGGTTTTATTTTTAAGATTTCAATATGATATTTGAAGTGAAACGAGACGATGAAGGAAAGGCGTTATTTACACGGTGCAAGTGTCTTGCCTGTTGCAAATCATTTTATGGAAGCAATAAATGATTTATATGGCTGACGTTTCGTTTAGACAATGCAAGTTATCTATTTTTTTTTATAATAATAATAAATATTTTTTATAACAATAATAATGGTACATTAAGGGAGAGACCTCCATAGATGCAGCCGTGTCAATTTTTTGAAAAAGGTTCTAATAGGCCTCTTCATGTTGGCTTTGGCCCCAAGAACGCATCAAAGAACCGGATCCCCATGGACCCGTGGCTGAAAAGCGTATCAACATTATAATAATATTATAAAAAAAAATATTGTTTCAATAAAATGGTATGTAATAGACAAGAAACTTAATTGTTTGTCCTTAATTCTTGTTGGTTATATAACTTTCGGAGACAGGTGTACAGCCAAGTTAAAGAATAAAGTGAATGCAATAACAAGTCCTAGCGCCATGCCAGCTTGCTGCCTTCAATACTGCAAACATAACGACAAAATGGCGCCATTTTTTGAAGTCTCCATTTTGAAAACCATAGCCCATTCCAGGACTTTAGCGCAAGCAAGAGGAAAATTTTATAAAACCACACATGAAGTATCTATTGGTTCCTAGATGGGATGAATTCTTTGTCAATGGATTGAGGAAATGGAAAGGTTTGTTATGGCGTCGCTTGCAAATCTTTCTACGCTACCTCCTGATGTTGAACTAAGTACTTTAAAATGTGTGAGTGCTCCCGTACTTTAAACTCTAGAAACTTCTTTGTTAGAGCGTGTGTCACGATTTGAGACGGAAAGAAATTTTGTGCAAACAGCAGCAATAACAGTTACTAGAAAGTTGACAACCAACTAGATGGCACAACAGGGGGATTAGTAGAAGTCTTTTACTAGGGTGTACTGGAAGTCTTTTCGACAAACCTCGCTGCATTAGTAACTGCAAGTTTCAGGAATGATTACACTATGTATATTATGTATTATTAATCACTCTAACCACACGAATATTATAAAGGTGAAAGTTTGTAACTGTGTTTCAACACGCGCAACAGTTGGAGCAATTTTGACAGAATTTAGTATGCAGTACGCTAACACCCTGGATAACATTATAGCGCCGCGGGGCACAGCTAGTACTTACATAGTTGTCTAAACATTGCGACGTACTACTAACTACCTAAGACAGTGTTCACAAAAAAAATAAAGAGCGTTGTGGAACACCAGGGTATATTCCAAAGATTTTTTAAATGGATTTTTTCTCAACAGCTACTTAATTGAAAAAAAGTGATACCTACATTCTAAGATTTCACTTTTCTCGACGACCTCCGTGGCGTAGTGGTCACCATGCTAGTCCACCACCCAGAGGTCCCGGGTTCGATCCCCGGGCTGGGCAAGTTGGAAAATGGCCTTTTTCAAATTGTCCTGAGTCTTGGATGTTTATCTATATATGTATTTGTTATAAAATATAGTATCGTTGAGTTAGTATCCCATAACACAAGTCTCGATTTTACTTTGGGGCTAGTTCCATCAGTGTTATTTATTTGTCCCTTTACAGATATTTATTTATTTATTCTCCCAGACTAGCAAGGAAGGACATTTTATATTTTTGTAACGCAAAATATATTAAGATAATGCTGAGTACATGCCAATGTTTGCGGAATGTTATCAGCGTGTTAAACAATTAGATTCGCTTTTTAGTTTCGGAATTCAGGTAGGTTGGTAAGTTCTTTGTGGCAAAGGAAGTAATCAAGACATGATCGGTCAGAACATTTGGGCTGAAATGATAAGTGAATTAAATTCGAATTTGTACCGGTCATAGACAACAAATCCTGACTGATTGGCGGAACAATAGCTGAAAAGACCATACATGTGTAAGCACACGTCCATGAAATCTGTAATTTGCGTAACCTTGTCGAATGGCACAGGCCTGGCCGCCACGGCCACAGCGTGACGGTCAAGGTTGAGAGCTCACTGCTGCTCTGGTGGATTACTGAACTATTCATTAAATGCTCTTCGATCTAATTTACTTTGTGTGCTTCCGCCGCCGGTTAATTAGATTATCCGAGCTATTGCCGGCCGACTCCCGCGGCCTACTCAGGTAGGTTGTTTGTTAGCAAGAAGAGTCAATCTTCCCTTCTTGCCATTAGCTGTTTCTTCGTGGCTTTGTGATACCTTTTTTGCGGCTAAAGTTCAGTTGGCCCTATTTGCTCTAGGCGTGGGCTTCTCCCACTTACTTACTACTTATTTATCAATAGCTAACATTCATACTTTTTACTATTTAAACTCTTCAATTTCTAAGCGATAATCTTTGTCAGTTGCGCGCGCATACATCATGCATAGTGGTGTGCCGTTCTTGAAAATTTCCAGAAAATTTCGAAACGTTCTGGAAAATTTCCGAGAAATTTCACGCAAAAAATTCTTCAGGAAAATTCTCGAAAAATGTAGAATATTTCCTAGTTCAGTAAATTTCTCGGCGGCACATCACTAATCATGCATAAACATCACTGTAATTAGCCAAAGAATAATAAATAGTTATACAAAGATTGAAGAGTATAAGTAGGTAGCCAAAGTAGTGATATTAGCCATAATAGTCAAAAGACTTGTCAATCATTGCTGTCACAATATTCGTCTGATAAAATATTAATTTTATATAGTTTAAGCATTGTATTCCGTTCATCTCCTGTGCATTCTATTCCTTGAGTTTTCTGATACATTTTTAACCTATCACTCCTTCCGTGCACCTTCAATTTTTTTTCTGTTTTCCTATGTTTATATCTTTATAAATCTCTCCTACAATTCCATTTATTTGTTTCTTCACTTACTACTTACTTACGAGTACTTACACGTTTCCCTATAACACTCCGCCCAGGAGCTCCCATAACCCATATGGGAATGAGTGAAAATTTGGCTAGGAACTAATCATAATTTTGATTCCTTTTAAGGGTTCCGTAGTCAACAAGGAACCCTTATAGTTTCGCTATGTCTGTCTGTCTGTCCCTCCGCGGTTTTACTCAGCGAATATAAGTATTAGAAAGCTGTGATTTGGCATGGGTATGTATTTTAATTATGCGGAAAAAGTAATAAAATAAAAAACTGAAAATTTTTTTTAGGGTAACCCTCATACAAGTAAAATGAAAAGTCAATTCTTTTTCTTGATTAACCAATCCTGTGTGGTATCGTTGAATAGGTCTTGAGGTTAATGAGCCCGTAAAATTTGGTTTTAAAGTAAACATTTTTGTTAGAGTCAAGTGACCTCCCCCTTTATCTGTTAAACGGTTATATATGAACACGTGAAAAAATTCACAGCTATAGTATATATAACGAACTTTAAAGGAAAACTATCAGAGCTAAGGGTTTACAAATTAAAAAGTTATAGGCGATCAACTTATAAAATGTACTCTGAAAAGGAAAATTTCGTACAAATTCAATAGAAAATTAATTTTTATATGTTTTCAGTGGCATGATCTCTAAGTTGGCATTCGTAACTACGGAACCCTACACTGCACGTGGCCCCACACGCACTTGGCCAATTATTCTACCATATCGCTTACCATCACGCTAAAAGTGGCCTTTGAGTCTATGCTTTCTTTGCTTGGAGTCGCAGCACCAAAAAAGCTTGTTTTCCCCATTAGATAATAACACGTGAAAGTAAGTAGGTATGTATACTTATGTACAGTCAGCCAACGAGATACCTGGCCCCGCCCTCTACCTACCTATATGTACAATTTTCTCTTAAACTGAAAATAATATTAACATGAAAATGTACATTTAGAGAGACTCCATTAAAACCTTTCTGAATATACATTTACATGTTTAGTACATTACTGCTGAGGCCGGAAAATATGGCGTTGCGGGACGAGTAGTTTTCAAGGCCGAGCGTTAGCGAGGCCTTGACAATAATTACGAGTCCGGCAATGCCATTCCCGCCGAGCCATGTACAGTGCATTTCTCAATAAATGTGAGGAAATCATTAAAGAAATAACCAGAAATATGCAAATATTTACCGAAAGCAATTAATGTTTACTGCAAAGAGTTTAAAATCAATCACTACCTACGCGCTTTGAAAGAAAATAAACTGCTTTCCCGCGTTTTTAGTGCAAAGGAAACATAGCCCATACAGCCCCGTCATATTTTACCCAAAAAAAACGTAATACCATAGATTTTTTTCTATCGCAACGAAAATTAAGCATATTTTCGTGTAATTTATAGCAACATAATTTTGATAAAATTGTGGTCATTAGAATACAACTAATGCTGGAAGAGTGCCTTTTTTATAATGTGGTACCTAACAATTGGCTGTATGAGAAATTATGAAATTACACGCATAATGTCTTTGCTAAATGTAAAAACAGAACTGTCATCTGAAACGTCAATGTTTTTTCTGAATACACTTTATTCGTCTTTTTGTTTTGAGCAGCGGCCAGGAATGAATTTTCATACTACTTTCCTGGCCTAGTCCAGTAAAGTAATGCACGAGCCAAGAACTTTAAACTTGTGTATTCTTTTTACTACAATAATGCCTACATTTCCGAGCATGTTTGAGAAAAAATTATTTGAATCTAGAAGAAAATTCAAGATATAGGTAAAGAGTCGAGTCAGGTACCTCGATGGCTGACTGTACCGTTAAGCTTCAAAAATGGAATCCTTATTTCTCATACAATTAGTATGAGAGATTATGACTCCATTTTTGTAGCGTACCGTACATATACAAGACGCTAATGTAGTAAATTCGCCACGTGCAAGCAGCGTGATGAGCAAGGTCGAAGACATTGTACTGTTGTCGTGACGTAACAGTTCGCTGCTCATTCATGTGTGGCTGCTGGTCTGATTAGTGCCTCGTTTATTGACATCACTTAGCAAACCTCTTCCACGCTGGTCAAAAATGTAAAAAAAAATATAATAAACCCATCTCTTTCTGCTTCTTTTCAAAGATTCAAATATCCAAAGATTGTTTATTCAGTAATTAGACCTTTACATGCACTTTTTCACGTCAATAAGTATAATTTATGTTACGTGTAAAGTATATTAAAATTTAATTTATTTTTATAGAACATTCTAAAAGGCAGAATCTGAATCATAGTAATGTAGCTACTAGCAAGAGGGCTGACTGTTTGTTCGCCCAACGCATCAGTATTGCGATCCAACGGGGAAATGCGGCTAGTATTCTTGGAACTATGCCACATAGGCACGAATTTGAGATTAAATGTATAGTAGGTATCTCAATTTTTCTTTTTGGAACGAAGTTCCTCATCGCGCGTTGCGAAAGAGAGCTAGACGGATTAAGACCAAAAATTGTAACGACACTTTTTGTTCATTCAAATTTATGAAGACAATAAAAACTTGATTTTAGAGCGCAGAAAAGAGTTTGAATGTAATTTAGACCTATTTATATTTATATTTTATTTCGTTCCATCCGGGTGTCCCTTGACACGTCTTAAGTTTTTTTATTTGTAAATATGTATATCCTATCTTAGTTATTTAGCTACTAACTAGCAATCTGTTACTATTTTTAACCCCCTAGAAAAAGGAGGGTGTAATAAGTTTGACGTTAATGTCTGTCGGTCTATCTGTCTGTGTGTCTGTGGCATCGTAGCGGATGGACTGATTTCAATGCGGTTTTTTTACGTGAAAGCAAGATTCTTTGCGGTGGTTCTAGCTATGTTTGATAAGAATCGGTTGAGCCGTTTAAAAGTTATGATGTTAACGCGTGAACGTCAGCACTTTCTCTAGCAAAATAATAGATATCCATCTAGTGATAAAAAACTACCGATACGGCTTCTGTAGTTCCGCTACTGATCACTAGATGGTGTTTTTGACAATCGAGGTATTTTTAAATTTGAAGTAAACTTGTGGTTTTCTTTAGCGTTGCATAACTATTGATAGTTTAACCAAGATATTTGACCTCGAAAAACAGTTATATCGATAGTATCGACTAACCGATAACATCGAAAGAATCGATTATCAATAGTTTGAAATACTATTGATGATAGATATAAGGACAAATCACACAGATTGAGCTAGCCCCAAAGTAAGTTCGAGACTTGTGTTATGGGATACTAACTCAACGATGCTATATTTTATAACAAATACATATATAGATAAACACCCAAGACCCAGGACAATTTGAAAAAGGCCTTATTCCAACTTGCCCTGACCGGGAATCGAACCCGGGCCCTCTGGGTGGCGGACGAGCATGGTGACCACGACGCCACGGAGGTCGTCAATGAAAGGTAATATAGTATCGATACTATTGGATTTAGATACTATCGACAGTATTCGATACTATCGATATTGTGACTGTTTTTCAAGGCCACGATAGTATCGATAGACTATGGATATTTTATACTATTGCTTGCAAAACTAGTTTCCTTTTTCCATCATCACATTTCGGTCGCGTTTGGATTTTACTGCCCTGGGCTCTATCTACCTTCTAGGTATAAAACATGATAGTGAACTTGCCAAAAATATATTATTATACGTATATACTACCAACGTAGCGTAGTAACGTCATTATAAGTAAATACTACCAACGTAGGCCGTGTGGTTTCCGGCAGTGTAGAATAGGGCCACTCCGAGTCCTCCCGTGGATGTCGTAGAAGGCGACTTAGGGAATACAAGCTAAACAAAGCTTATAAACATCAATGAGACCTCTCCAAACCGTCTGGCCAGCGTGGAGAGTGTAGGCCAAGTCCTCTGGCTGCTCCGGCCAAGTATGGCTCTGGAAGTAGAGAGGGTCGTGCTCCTGCAGTGAAGACTAAAAGACCTGATGATGATGATGACCTACCTTGGTCATTAAACATATTTAATGTTGTTTGGGTTCCAGTAAAATAATTTATTTTTAGCTTTAAGACGAAGTGGTAGCTAAAGTGGCGCCCATCATTTGAAATAAATTGTTTAAAACTAAATATGGTGATAATTAAAAATTTGATTTGTATAAATGTCTAGAAAGACCCTTAAACTATTTTATGAATAACCTGCCGTTCATATTGACGGTCCGAGTTGCTCCTACAAGGATCGGACAGGGTTTTTGTTATATATAGATCATTTATTTTATTAAAAATAAATTTTTAATAGAGATTGTGAAATTATAAATTTTCCTAATATATTTTAGCCTTGTTTGTAGTTTCTTTTGAGTCATATGGATGCAAAATAGTAACTTGTGTTAAAAATAATAAATTATCATGAAAAATGTTTTTAAAAGAACTATAACGGCGTCTCGGTTACAACAGCCTTCATAATTTACTAGAACCTTTCTACCGGTTCATGGCGTTTGTATTCGCCGTTCTAAACTTTTTTGTTATAGAATTGTGGTATTAACGCGCTATTAAATTCTATTAGATGTACAGCAGCAATTAATACCTCCTTTTAAAAGCCCATCTGGTTTATAGCACTTGTATTCGCCATTATAGACCTTTCAGTTCTACAATTATGGTATTACGTTACAATTGTGGTAATTCTACAATTATGGTATTAGAAATTTTGGTATGGTACGCACTATTAAATGTTATTAGATGTACTTACAGCAGGAATTAATATGTCCTTTTAAGATCACAACCGGTTCATGGCCTTTATACTTGCCGTTCTAGACTTTTAGGCTCTACAATTGTGGTATTACCGTGCTATTAAACTTTATTAAATGTACAGCAACAAAGACTGTACAATGGATAATTGGTATCAATATAGCGACTGAAGCGCTACTATAGGATAATATATCTCTGCTGGAGATATATAGCGTACCAAAGGCTGTAAGGCTAATAAACCCTTTAAACGGGGGTTGTACAACGTTCAGGTGGTACAGAAGCCATTTAAGCAGCTTGTGTGCTACTTGGGAAGCCGTTCAATGTCCGGCTTTTAGTGTGAATAATATGTCTCTGAGCGTGTTTATACAAAATTGATCATTGTGAGTTTATTTGAATAACCAGCGAAAGTTTTCGTATTTTGGATATGTGAGTGTGTGCTATCCAGTCATGCTGCTAGTTTACGGCTTATGAAAATAGTAAGTAGACATTTTATGCGCGGTGCGCCGATACAAATAGGTTTTCTTGTTATTAGTATCTAATAAACGCGTACATATTAGAATCTCCTAAAGGAATTCGATGGAAATCGACTTCTAAGGAGCTACTTCTTCACTAGATTAAAGAGATCTTGTCTTTTGATCTTGATGCTCTTGTCGCTGAAGAAAATTCTTTCTTCAGCGACAAGAGCACAGTTCTTAAATAGTCAAACTAACTATGCCCTTCGTTTCAAACGTTCTGTTCTGAACACGCAACGGTAATAGACATCGTTATAAGGTGTATAATTACATTACATAAGACGTAATGCGAATACCTCACTTACAATGAAGGCTACTGCTTTAATGTGGTGATATAAACGATTTTACATATCAATTATAATTATTAATGAATTTATAATATCCTTCTGTTCTACATATTGACGCACGTGTTATACAAATTAATTTACAAAAGGTTTGAACTAATAAATGCTTGAATATTTCAAGAATTTCGGACGACGGTCTTAAAATTAGTTTCTGACATGCTCGATGCGTATTCATTCTAAACCAGCTACCTTTTTTTATGTCATCTTCCCATCGTTTATCAACTTTTGTCTCGTGGTTACCATTTCTGAGTTTGAAGGAGTTGGATTGGGTCCTATCAAGACATTAAAAGGATGGCAGAGAGAAGAGAGCAATGGAGGCATCTCCACGTAACTCCACCAAAAAAAAAAAGGTCTTAATTAATAGGGGAAGAGAAAAGATGGTACCATTTCGTTACTAGTTGCGTCCACTTCTCTTTTCTTCCCTTACCCTAGACCTTTTCATACAAGGTTCCCTATCCATAATCATAAAAAATTTAGTCCTAATGTAACATGGCATACTGTTTTTTGGCAAAATTGTTTATAAGCTTATCGTTATTACGCATAACTGTTTACGCATAAATATTTGAAGCATAATGTATCTAAGCATAAAATTATTTACGCCAAATTGGTCACTTCTGTCCCCTTGTCGACGCTCGCTCGGTTACTGCACAACCATAACCTAACCTGCCATTCGCGACTAATTCGGAGATTATGCGAATGAACATTATGCCAAAACAAATTAACCTAAAAGTTAATTATGCCAAAATTACCCGTATGCCAAAAAACAATTATACCTAAGAACTATTATGCCAAAATATTTTATACCAAAACCGGTATACCAAAGGACATTAGGACTAAACAAATTATGCAAAAACAAGGGATCCCTTCGTACAAACGTAGTCTAGCTTTTATTTTGAAATGACATGTGAGAATTAGGCAGTTTTTTGTAATTTCAAAGAAATTGCATATATCTAGACATAATATATAACAAGTTTTTGACAGTCAAATTTGAACTTGAAAGAAAATATGAGAGTGTGGAAGTTTACCATACTGAAGGTCAAATATGATATGATACACTATATTCTCTTTTAAGTTCATATTTTGACTGTGAAAACTAGTTATATGCCTTAATATATGCAATTTCTTTAAAATTACATATTTTGGCCAATATCTTACATGCCGTTTCAATATAAAAGCTAGACGACGTTTTTATGGGAAAGTCTGATTCTGTCTGTTTGTAGTATGTACGTTTTTGAATTTAATTTTGTTCTTTATACTTTGTAGTCGTATGTACGTTTATGAATTTAATTTTGTTCTTTATACTTTGTAGTCTTATCTTGTCCTTTCTTTTGACTCCACTTACACTTCTTTCCATTTCATTTTAACCGACTTTAATAAAGAAGGAGGTATCGATTCGACTGTTTATTTTATGTGTGCGATTACTTGAAGGCGACTGGACCAATTAAAAAAAATACTTTTTTATTTAAAATGGCGTACTTGCGAGGTGGTCCCATATAAATTTTGTGAAAATCAGTTGTTTAGATTGCCGTTGAAATAGGTCTTTAGTTCTTTTTTGAAATATCTTGTGACATACCTGGATTTTCTTAAGTTATTGTTTGACTTCCGTACGTCAGATAAACATTGGAGGATACACGTGTCATATATTTTTCTTTTTTCTTTCATGGGTATATCTCTGTCCTTAATGACCTCGCCCAGGGCGGCTACCCCATAGACCTAATCTAAATCTATGGGCTACTCGGTAGGTATAATTTCCAATAGGAGGGAAAGAGACACAAGAAGGGTTTTAAGATTTTTTGTTAGATTATCTCTTAAAAAACCTTTAATTTATTTGCTCCTTGGGTTACCCTATATATCCTGCGTATGAAACCCATATTTTATATTAATCTAATGAACACTATCTATACTATCACTATTAAACATTTAAGTATACACGTGTCGTATATTTTTCCATTTTCTTTCATGATCCCATTAAAGAAAATAGAAAAATATACGACACGACAAATATCTCTGTCCTTAATGACCTCGTCCAGGGACCCCTACCGGCTATCCCATAGACCAAGAAATTTCTAAATCTATGGGCTACTCGATAGATTTAAAATCTCTAACCAAGGAGATCCGATGATCAAAAAGCATAGTTTAAAATAATTGACAAAAAAATCTATAATTTCATTTGTCGTCATGATTGACACTCACAAACAGTCAATCTTTGGTTTTATTTATTTATGTAACACTTTGTGTAATTTCATAAATTGTGTAAACTTAATTCAAATTTTCAAAAAAGATTTCAATCGTTACAAGAAATTCTATTGGTAGCAATGGCGCTTCCTTGGCAAATTCCCTTAGAATGTGCTCCTATTTCAAAGGCGAAGGCTTCTCCACCAGAGGCATCATTGCTAAAACATTACACTAATATGAATCTACATGAGAATCCTTGTGAAGAATTGCAGACTGGCTTAGTATGTGATATTGGAATCAACAATCGGGAGCCCTCTACAATACAAAGACTTATCGGTTCTGGCATGACAGTGGCTCGTCTTGATATGCGTGATTTAGAACCTGATGCTTGTGCACAACTTATACAAAGTATTCGTCAAGCAGTTTACAATTATAGTGCAGAATTGGAATACATTTATCCTTTGGCAGTGATAGTAGATGTTAAAGGGCCTGATATTGTCACTGGCGATTTGAAATGTGGACCCTGTTCTGCCGTAGAGCTTGTCCAATTTGGAACAATAAGACTCACTACTGATACAAGTTGGCGTGAAAGTGGTACTGCTGATTGTCTATACTTTGGATATGACAATCTGACAGATTTAAACCCAGGTGATATAATTTACATCGATAGTCTTTCTCCTGGAAAGATAAAGCTTACTATTGCAGAAGTAGGTGATGATTCTGTCGAATGTTCTATTGATATCGGGGGTATCGTCGGCCCGAAAATGCCCGTCCGTATAACTCAAGTACCTCGTGAAGCAGATGTACGTAGCGGGCAAGGTGACAGTTTACAGTCTATTTCATGCAGTGAACGTTCTGAAGAATGTTTTGAACATATGCAGCAACAGATTGCTTGGGCAGTTGCTTCTGATGTAGATGGAGTTTTAGTTCCTAATACTCAGTGTAGAAACGATATCCTCCATGTAAGGAATATCTTAGCAGAGAAAGGAAAACACATTCTTGTTTTCGCTTGTATTGATTCAATTTTAGGCTTTGATAATATCGGAGACATTCTATCTGAAGCTGACGGAATATATGTCGATAGAGGAGTTTTAAGCACGGATTTACCAGTCGAAAAAATATTCATTGCCCAAAAAATTATTCTTGCGAAATGTAATGAAATCGGAAAGCCTTGTTTATTTAAGGCGGTAATAAATGAACAGATACCGACGTTATGCGTGTCTGATATAGCCAACTTAGTGCTTGATGGTGCCGATGCACTTTGCTTAGAAATGCATTATGATTCTCCTTTGAAGAAATTTGCGCCCAATTACGACGCAATACGTATGGCTGAGCATTGTATAGCTGCTGCGGCAGTTATCTGCCGACATGCGGAGAGGATTATATGGAAACCACGCGTCTATGGCAATTTAGAACTGATGCAAAGTTCTTTGTCAGAGCCTACTAGGTCTGTAACTGTTAGTGCTGTAGAACTTGCTATGCGTTCAAATGCAGCGGTTATAATCTGCATAACGAATTCTGGCCGAACAGCTAAAATTTTGTGTCATGCAAGACCTGCTTGTCCCATAATAGCTGTGACAAGAACTTGTCACATTGCAAGACAACTTCGATTTTGGCGTGGCGTGAGGGCGATACATTACTATGAAGCAGCCAAGGGGAATTGGGCGTCAGAAACGGATGCGAGGATTCACACTGCACTTGACTATTGTAAAGCTAAGCGTATTTTACGCGCTGGCGATGCGTATGTCATTGTTGCAGGGTCTCGGCGGGGAACGGGGTATTGCGATTCTGTCCGCCTTTTGTACGCAAGTGCTCGAGACACTGTCATTGTCGAATAATGTGTACCTTTTCCATGGATTTATTTTATTTTTAATAAATATTATTACTTTTTAGTAAAATCTTTATTTATTTTAATAATCTTAGACTACATTTTTTTATAAAATATCTAAAAAAATATGTGAAAAATTCTACAAAACATACACATTTTTAAAGAACCTAATCTAACTTCTGGCAGCGGGGTTTTAAGGCCCAAGCTACCGGCGGTGAGGGCTGCAGAGAGAGAAACCTCCTGACAATGCGTGATGTGTCTAGGAGTACTGCCTTCTGTATCTGACCCTTGATCCAGCCATCTAGCGAAAGAGCCTTAAGGTGTTGGTCAAGACTCTTCGCTATAAGACCGTTCGCCGATACGACTATCGGGACAGTGATCGTCGAACCCACTCCCACATGGCAGCCCTTCTCGGCTTTTACGAGGTTTTCGTAATGCGCGATGGTGATGTCGATCGTTTTTCTTTCATTCTTCGTAAAAGCCAACCGAATTAGCGACAAATACATTTTGTTAGATCTTTTAGTTTTCCATGCGATGTCTTGTAGATACCTTTAAACGACCGCAAACGATACGATACGAAGACGATACACTTTCACATTTTGTCTCTAACGGGGAAGACAGAGCTCAGGGCCACAATTCCCAAAGGCCACCTTTAACGCATTGGTGGATGTGACGGTATGTGTCATCGTGCTACAAACTATAAATTAACAGCCAACAAAAAAAAATTGCTAGAATAACTCAAATATGGTAAGAGCAGCAGTATCGAGATCGGTAGCGTCGACGGAGAGTGGCCTATGCTCAGCAGTGGGCGGAAGAAGGGCTGACATGATGATGATATTTTTTCATCCTGATTCCTGATGAATTATAGAGCCATATCCATACTTATATAAATCGGATGACAATGTAATTAAATTGAGTCAGGAGGTAGCCATAAGAACTCAGTATCTAATGAAACGATAAATATCTTTCGTGTTTGGAATTATATGATTCTTGGTCGTACACGCACGGTTACTTGTAGGTACACTTTATATGCACCTGCATTTATATTTTTTTCTGAACATGGACGTATGCAAGTCCATATCCTTGACCCAGAGCAGAGAACGAGTAAAATAACAGAATTTTGACTCACGTCAGTCAAAATTCTAAATCAACAAAAACATTTAGGATCCATATTTTAAATATATTATCTTTTGGTTTTTTGATAGTGAAATTACTGTAAGACTTTTCTATGGAGTCGTTCGCAGCGAGACACCTGTGAAATTGGTGGGCAAATTAAAGTTTCCATCACCAGCTGCACAACCTCTGCTTCTTATGGGTAAACTTGTATTAACCAGTCAGCAATAGACTTTAAGGGAAGGGGGGAGGAATTTACATGAATTTTTCGGTGTCCAGTGCTGCCCCCATTTGAAATAAATTCATTGCATTCTATTTTCTCTTCCCAATGTGAGGCAAGCTTGCGTCGACATACTGATAGATGGCGAAAAACTCGATCTTGTTGAAAGTACTACCTTCTTAAGAATTACGATCGACTCGGAACTTCAGTGGGGCGCTCATATATCAAAACTTTCAAATAAGCTTAGCTCTGCGGCTTATGCTGTTAGGAGAATAAGACAATTGACAGATGTAGCAACTGCTAGACTAGTGTACTTTAGTTACTTTCATAGTTTAATGTCATACGGCATACTGCTATGGGGGAGTGCAGCCGATATTCAGACTATTTTCATTTTACAAAAAAGGGCAATTCGAGCTATCTACGGCTTAGGATCTAGAGACTCACTCAGAGAATTCTTCAAGAAAATAGGTATACTAACCTTACCATCACAGTATATATTTGAAAACATACTGTATGTAAGGAAAAATATTTCCTCATACAATAAAGTAAGCGATTTTACCGTCAGAAACTTACGCAATAAAAGTGACTTAGTTGCCCCGTATTATAGGCTCAAAACAGTTAGTAAAACGTTTATGGGGAACGGTATACTTTTTTATAATAAACTGCCACAATCGGTCCTTGATATGCCTGACAAAAAGTTTAAAGCTTATGTAAAGAAGATACTCTGTGAGAAGGCTTATTATAGGACCGATGACTATCTTAAAGACAACAAAGTCTGGCTTGAGCTTGGCGCGGGTCCCTCTTAAAGGTTTGTATACTCAGAAATGGTCATAATCTGGTACATTAAGTACATACTGAATTTACAACTTGATTTGACATTATTTCAAAATTTCTACATTAAAAAAATTAATTTAAATTATGACAACAAACAATGTATACTCTGTCCACATATCAACTATAAATATTAATTTCATTGTGAGTTGACGTTCTTGGAGAAAATGCTGCAGTGCAGTTTGTTACCGCTTCTTCTGCACTAGCGCTTTGGAGGCGGCAGTAAACTTAGCTCTAAGTAACTTTTTGACGTCAACAATTATTGTGCAATAAAACAAAGTGACGATTATTAAGAGATATTATAAATATCCTATGATAATAAAGATATATTTGAATTGAATTGAATTGAATTGAAAAGGAACGGAGATATCATTTAAAATTGTATCTTGACCTAAATACTTCAAACCCTTTAAACAATTTTTTATAATATCCATAACTTAAAAAAAACAGCTAGGATTAAAACTCACCATATATCATGTCTTATATTTTTTTTTAAGTTATTCAATTTTTTTAAATCTCCTTTGAGAATTACGGGTCTTTTTACTCCGGTCCTTTGCTTGCGTGGGGATACAGATCCAACACGTAGAGGTCCTTTGGAGAAGTTGATGTTATGTGGCGCACCCGCCCCAAACCCATTCATGGATTGGATATACCTATGAAAGGTGTACCCTTGAATAGGTGTTTTATATTTACTATTATTAATTATAAAAGGTTCACACACTTGAAGCATGCTTAACTCTCTCTCACTACCCGTATACTAACATATTGTTATATAATCAAATATTGTACTGCTATACTTATGAAGCAGTTTATAATGAATAAATAAATATATACGGACAAATCACAGATTGACCTAGCCCCAAAGTAAGTTCGAGCCTTGTGTTATGAGCTTATAGGATACTAACTCAACGATACTATACTTTATAATAAATACATATATAGATAAACATCAAAGACCTAGGCCAATGAGAAAAATATAATTTTCCAACTTCACCTGACCAGGGATCGAACCAGGACCTCCTGAGTAGCGGACAGGCAGTGTGTTAACCCTCACATCACGAGGTCGTCAATATTAAACTACCATTCGTTTGTTTCAGATGGGGTGTGCACGAATACTAGCGGTGCTTCGCCGCTGCAAGAGCCTGGAGAACGACAACTCAGCCACGCCCCTGGCGAGATGCCTCGGCCTGTTTGACCTGACCTTCCTAGGGATCGGTAGCACCCTTGGTCTGGGAGTTTACGTCCTGGCAGGGTCCGTGGCCAAGAAAGAGGCGGGGCCCGCTGTGACGCTCAGTTTTCTGGTTGCTGCTATCGCTTCGGCTTTTGCTGGTTAGTTTTTACAAGCTTTTATTTAGTTTCACCTGTCCCGTTGGCTGTCTGCCTGTCTGTAATCAAACAATTGAAATTTCACCTACATCCCGGTTTCCGATTGAGCTGAAATTTTGGACATATCGCGTGACAATGCAATATCATGATAATATGAAACTGATCTGATAATGAAACGACGCAACCCTATTGAGTTTGGGCTCGTTTGAATCGTATCGAGGAGCCTTTAATCTTTAAAGTTCATTGTTTTAGATTTTTTTTATAATTACTTGTTTATACTTATCATGTTAGATGACTTCTTAAAAAGTTTATGAGTTGTCATGAACTGGAGAAGTTTTAGAAAGTTTGTAGGAACTATTATTGAAGACCGAAGGTTTAGTATGGAGATGAAGGAAAATACAGAAACGCTTGCCTATTAACCCCTTTAAAAGACTAATCTACAACATTATCCAATTTTTGAAGTATTCCAGTATATTTGAGAGTTCAGGCTTAAAAAACGGTACACACATGAAACTAGAATTCTGAGACTCTTGTAGGTTTCTGTAAGTCAACATTGTATGATAGTGATATTGGTCATTGCCTTTTTTATGACAAGCTTTTATTCAACTTGCTTGTTATCTTTGTGTATGAATGTCAACTTGTCACTTAATTTTCAACCAGTTATCCTGAATTTTTCGAGGTCCAGTGCTGTCCCCATTTAAAATAAATCATTTGAAAAGAAACGGAGATATCATTTAAAATTTGGTCTTGATCAGACCCTGGATAACCCTTCAAACTATTTTATAAACTACTGTTTACAGTTTCAAGTGAGAACATGAAGCTTTTCTACGCACAATTGCGAAAAACGGCCACTTTTGGCGTATGTGCGTAGAAAAGCTTCATGTTCTCACTTGAAACTGTAAACAGTAGTTTATAAAATAGTTTGAAGGGTTATCTAGGGTCTGATCAAGACCAAATTTTAAATGATATCTCCGTTTCTTTGCAAATGATTTATTTCAAATGGGGTCAGCACTGGATCATCGAAAAATTCAGGTACCCCTTAACCGATTGAGTTGAAATTTTGCATACTTGTGTAAGTCGAATACAATATTATGAGTCATAGAGCTGTTCTGATGATGGAGCCGGGAGATATTCCCTCAAAGCACATAGCCTCATTGAATAGGACTCCTATGATTTGTCTTGACGAGCACTTCATGCACGATGTCTAAAATTTGATCACGGAGACGAGTTTTATGGAATTCAGTAATAAAACGTCGGAACTCTTTCGAGTTCGGGCTTATTTCAACGACTTGACGACCTCCGTGGCGTAGTGGTCACCAGGCTAGTCCGCCACCCAGAGGTTCCGGGTTCGATCCCCGGTCAGGTTAAGTTGGAAAATGGCCTTTTTCAAATTATCCTATATATTTGTTATGAAATATAGTATCGTTGAGTTAGTATCCCATAACACAAGTCTCGAACTTACTTTTGGGCTAGCTCAATCAGTGTTATTTGTCCGTATATATTTATATTTATTTCATTTGTCTACTAACTAATAACTACTTTGGTCTCACAATGAAAGCTTGTACAATGTTCTTTAACTTTTTCAGCGCAGGTTTCACGGCTATAAAAAAAACTCTTTACACTTTTCGTCAGCTTCCAGAAATGCGTAGCTTTACGTCCAGCCGTAATCTTTATGACTTAATGCCGCAAGATTCCAAGTGACATTTACATGTTAAAGGATTAACACTTTAGTGCTTGTGATGCTTCAAGGCAAATATTCCGCACCTGATAAGAGATTCAACAGGCTCTTTAGATGATTGTTTGTAGTAATTCTTTTAAATACCTAAATAAATATCTATTAGGGACAAATAACACTGATTGAGCTAGCCCCAAAGTAAGTTCGAGACTTGTGTTATGGGATAACACAACGATACTATATTTTATAACAAATACATACATAGATAAACATCCAAGACCCAGGGCAATTTGAAAAAGGCCATTTTCCAACTTGCCCTGACCGGGGATCGAACCCGGGACCTCTGGGTGGCGGACTAGCATGGTGACCACTACGCCACGGAGGTCGTCAGTCATTGTTTGTAGTAATTGCGCCTTAAGTCTTGATTGTATTGTCCTTATGTATGGATTAACTACTTCAACGTATATTTTTTTATTCTATCGTCTGCAGTGAATTAGGACTAATGTTCAACTACCTAATTCATGACATAGCTCTGATTCACCCTGCGGGGCCCACACTTCTGCCTATAGGTTTTAGGAAACGCTAAATGGCCTTCGGGATTTAAACGTACAAAATTTAAACGTACCTTCCTTAATACGGAATCATCTTTCTTTTCGGATAATCAGGTGTTTCAAGCCTGCAATATCCTAACCAAACTGGAAACAACTTTTCACAAAGTATGCTTCCCACTGGGATTCGAACCCACGACCTCCAGATCACAAGGCGAACGCCTTGATCACTGGACCAAAGAGACAGACGAAATTTCAAACAAAATAAAACTAAAAAAAAATCAATTTGACTAATGATATTTCGTAAAGTTTTGCTAATCTCGCTACCGACACACAGCTTTAATTTTTTTTAAATTTTGCATTTGCATTTTCAGGTCTATGCTATGCAGAATTCGCGTCGCGCGTCCCAAAAGCGGGTTCAGCGTACGTGTACAGCTACGTGAGCGTGGGCGAGTTCATCGCCTTCACCATCGGCTGGAACCTGGTGTTGGAGTACGTGATCGGCACGGCCAGCGTGGCCAAGGGCATGGCCAACTACATCGACAGCCTCTGCAACAACACCATGAGGAACACTATGATGGAAATTGCGCCTATGAACATATCCTTCCTGGCGAAATATCCGGATTTCTTCGCGTTTACGCTCGTGTTGTTAATTACCAGTGAGTGTTTATCTTTCTGTTACCACTATTATTTCTTCCGATGACAGGATAGGGAGAGACAGAGCCATTGCATTGACTGTCTGAAAGAATTTTAGACTCCCCAGTGACATCATCCATCAGTAAATTCATTTCACGAGATTGAGTATGCTCCTGCTCTCTCGTCAATGTTTCAACATGTAGATTACCTTTAAGGATAAATAATCTCTCACCTATAAACACACATACTTACTCATATTAATGCTTTCCATTTTATTTATCTATACCATCATTTCCGCTTCACTATCGGTTCCGCTTTAACATTGCATAACACATATAAACTTCAGACGCCTGCAACACCAGTGGTGCCACATACATACTCCTTTCAACCCAGTTAAAAAACTTTTTGATTCTGTGAAGAATCTAATTGTTATCGCTGACGAAGAAGGAATTTTGTATGAAAATACTGTAATTGACGTGTCTGGTTCCAATGTAATAGAATTCCCTAACAAACGGTAGATAGTTATAGCCGAAGCATATCTTTACAGTTTATCTTAAATACCATGAAAATTATTTCAGTATTACTGGCGTTCGGCGTGCGGGAGTCCACGAAGCTAAACAACGTGTTCACGGTGCTCAACTTGCTGACCGTCGCTATCGTAGTCGTCGCTGGTGCCATCAAGAGTAAGTTGAATACAAACCTTTATGATTTGGAACTTACATCTGTAAGTTGAGCTGAAAGAGTCAGAACACATGTCGTCTCAAATGATATTTGTCCCAGGGACCAAATTAGCAACATTTTGTAGATATTAATTAGTTTATTGTTACTGGAATTATTGTACCACGTATGATAGATGGTAGAAATTGTATGAGAAGCGTCCGCGATGACGAGAATTGAACTGAAGTAAATTATAAGTAACTGATGGAATGCGCGGCGGGTCTGTTTGCTGATTTGAGAAATATGAAAAATGTGAGGTTTAGATCGAACACTTCTTCTCACGACCTTTGGCATCCTTGGTTGACCATTAACATGCATTACATGCATTATCTTTAAAGAAGGAAAAAGAATCAAGTGGCAGGATGGTGGACAAGCTTAATCGAGATGGCAGGTTCATGAAGTGGATAGACACGAGACATGAAAGAAAGGGAAAGCCAAAATCTGCACGTTACACCAAACAAATCTTTTATATTTATTGTTCAGCCTATTTGACGACCTCCGTGCCGTACGAGAAACCACGCTAGTCCGCCACTCTGAGGTTCTGGGTTCGATTTCAAGCTAGAGCAAGTTGGAAAATGGTCTTTTTTAAATCGTTCCTAGCTTATTTACTTTGGGGCTAGCTCAATCTGTGTAATTTGTCCTTATATCTATTTTTTTGTCATATTTTAAATGGTCTTTTTGTTTTTGGTATCTTTCGTGTGTGTACCTAAGTGGCTGACAGAAGTGTCAGATTTTTCTTTGACGACATACAATGACAGCTGGGACCAAAGGATTTTCGTGCTTTCCGAAACACGGAGCTCATGGACCAAGAATTCTTTGTCAATTTTTAACGGTCTAACAACTTCCCACGATACTTCCAGGTAACCCAGCCAACTGGAACATTCCGAAGTCCGAAATCCCCGAGCAGTACGAAGCCGGGGAGGGCGGCTTCATGCCATGGGGCGTGGCCGGCGTCATGGCCGGTGCGGCCAAGTGCTTCTTCGGCTTCGTGGGCTTCGATTGCGTGGCCACTACGGGGGAGGAGGCCAAGAACCCCAAGAGGGACATCCCCCTGTCCATCGTGATCAGCCTCATCGTCATCTTTGCTTCCTACTTCAGTATCGCTACGGTTTTGACGATGATGTGGCCTTATTATTTGCAAGTGAGTAGTTATTTAATATCGTATTGCGGCCCTGGGGTCTGTCTGCTTAGAGCCGCAAGACCTTAAGTGCTCTGTCTGCCCTGTTAAGGAAAAAGACGTGATAGTTTGTATGTGTGTTAGTATATTTCCTATGTCAATGTGGCTTATCTCAATTTTTTTTTCTTTTTATGCTTTAGTACATGTTCTTGGTGAGAAGGCTGCTTTTCTAACGACCATAAACTACATGTTACTTGAATCATCTGACTATCGAAAAAGAAAGATGATTCCGTGTTTCGGAAAGCACACATAAACTGTGGGTCCCGACGCCATCTAGCCGCGTTCGCTCAAATATATCCAAGGATTGGTTCTAGTCTAGCTTTGGTTTGCGAAGGTCAGACGACAGTCGCTCTGTGTATAAAACTTAGTAACCTCGTCAAATCGCCTAGGACCCCGGGCTCTGAAGCATCACCGCTGAGGATGAAACCAGGAATACGTGAAGATGATGATGAAACTACATCTTGCAATTTAAAGATAACTTTTACCTCCCATTAAAAATACATATCCTGTAGAATCTAGCAAATACCAGTAAAATGTTGGATTTCTTCTTCCAAGCAATTGTTATTTGATATTCTTTATAACTACCTCTATTTTCCAGGATGCCGATGCCCCGTTCCCTTACGTGTTCGAGCAGACCGGCATGCCCACCATCAAGTGGATCGTGACCGTCGGTGCCATATTCGCGCTCTGCACCAGCCTCCTCGGGGCCATGTTTCCTCTGCCCAGAGTGCTATATGCCATGGGCACTGATGGGGTGCTGTTTAGGCCGCTTGCTGGCATCCACGGTTGGACGCAGACGCCTATGCTCGCCACTATACTTAGCGGACTTTTTGCAGGTAATACCAACTAATTAGTAATGGTTCTGTGAGCTGTAGACGATCACCCTTGATCAGTATTTCGCAATTTTGAAAAATTACGAAATCCTGAATTGACACAAAAAAATTATATTCTTTTTGAACCTTCTCACAAAATTTCAGGAGGATCGGTTGAGAAATGCGATTTGTAGGCGAGAACAGCCGGACAGACTGACGAACTGATGCCAAACAAAAGCATTTTTGGCCAATCTCGAAAGTAAAAAGCTTCACTCGCTCGGTCAATAATATGCGAAAATGACTTTGTATATTTGTTTGTTTGCTCTTCACGCTTCAATCTCTGAGTTGGTATGGATATAGTTTGAGTTGAGACCCATCCTATATCCTTATATAATAGTTTTCATCCCGAAACTTCAACGGGGAGCGGAACCCGCGCTCAAACATAGTCAGTTAGCTAATAGTTTAAAAAGTTTCTCAAAAAAATAAAAAAATGGACGGCTCATCTGGTGCTTTCAATGAGTAGCTGTGCTCTAAACGAGTAGCTGTACTCTAAACGAGTAGCTGTGCTCTAAACGAGTAGCTGTGCTCTAAATGAGTAGCTGTGCTCTAAATGAGTAGCTGCGCTCTAAATGAGTAGGTAGTAACATTTCTGTCAGAAGATAATTTAAATGATCTTTGTGTTTTTATTTCGATTTTAGCGTCAATGGCAGCCTTATTCGACTTGGATCAGCTCATAGATATGATGTCCATCGGCACCTTACTAGCGTACACCATCGTGGCCACCAGTGTTCTTTTTCTCAGGTAAATTAAAAAAAAATCGACTTTTTCTCACTGATCCCTATTCATAGCAGTCTGAACCCACTTTCACGATGCAGCGATATTGCCTCGCCATTTCCTTCTACACGTGCGCCATTCTGACATTACTTTGATCATAGTATACAGAGGTATTTGTCTTGGTCGGTCATGGGTCATGACCCATGACCGACCAAGACAAATAGAAGGGTTCTACCCACGAAATGCCAATTTGTTTGACGTTGGTTTGGACCTAGACCTAAAAGAGGAATAGCCGGAATAGTTATAACAATTTGGTTGGATTATTCTAACATTAACTCTCTTTGACAATGCATTTGTGCGAAACGTTTAACAACCGTTCGTTCCTGACGCAACCGTCCTTGGGAATGCAGATATTTGAGCTTAGTTAGTCGCCTCTTAAGATATCTACAGGAAAAGATGCAATGTTCCTATTTGAGACTGGAAGCCACACGGTAAGACACAGCACTAAAAAAAATTACTTTTCAAAACTAAAAACCGACTTCATAACCAAACTACGCAACCGATTTTGATAAAATTTTTATGGAACCACCCGACAAATATGTCTATTCAAACAAAAAAGATTTTCCAATTTGGTCCAGGCGTCTTGCAGTAATTGGTGAACATACATAAAAATCTACAAAAGATTCCGACCAATTGATAACCTCGTCTTTTTTTTGAAGTCGGTTAAAAATGATTTTTTTTTCTAGGTATGAGCAAATAGAAGACACGGTGCAAAGCATACAGGCCATCAAGCCAGTCCCGGAGACCGCGTTCTCGGTGGCCCGCCAGACATTCAACTTTCTGGGGCTGAAGCGGCCCAACCTGCTCTCTGCAAGCATCGCTAAAGTCACCATCTTCCTGTTGTGTAAGTAGCAAAGAGGAATGGTTGATTCTGGCGCTCCCTTGACCATGCTTATACATTATCAATATGTCTTATTCCTTAACTTTTGAGGGTTAGACCTTATGTTTTATTGTTATTTCATGTCATGTGTACTTCTGAACTATATATATCTCCTTCTTCTCTTGTGCCTTCGGTGGTGGCGTCGCTGGTCGGGTCGTTGGATTCCCTCTAATACGGTTGAGTTTAACGATGGCTGATCCGTGCGTCAACTCGTGAACGGGTGCTGCCGGGTGGGACTGGTCAGCTCGGCTTCGCTTTTTTTTGACTACTTAATATTTTTTATTACGCAATTTATGTTTGTTTACTTGTTCGCAAGCATTACATGTTATAATGTGTCAACATTGTATTATATTATAAATATTTATTAATTAAAAGACAATTATAATAATATGATAAAGCCCTTCTGGCGAGTAGGTCACCAATACTGTGAAAATGAGTTTCTTTCGGCGTTTCTTCTCAGCAGTGGTCGTTACGAAGCGCTGGTATCGGTAGCTTTTCTTTAAAAATAAATTAAATTTTAATATACTTTACACGTAACATAAATTATACTTATTGACGTGTAAAAGTGCCTGTAAAGGTCTAATTACTGAATAAACATTTGAATCTTTGAATCTGTGCCTAATATTTCGGACTAGGTACTACTACCTACCTACTACCCCGACAAAAAAGAGGGGTTTTTTTAAGTTTGACGCTAATGTCTGCCGGTCTGTCGGTCTGTGGCATCGTAGAGCTCGAACGCATGGACCGATTTCGATGCGACTTTTTACGCGAAAGAAAGTTCCCTTGCGGTGGTTCTTAGCTAAGTTTGGTGAAAATCGATTCATCCGTTTAAAAGTTGGTGAGAGTTAAAAATAATAGATGGCGGTGCGTATAGCGTTCTTGGCAGTCGGGCGTTTTTTAATTTGCCTAGAAAATACACTAGCGTATAAACTGTAGTGCTGTGTTGATTTAAATATATGTAGGTATATTACATGAACTGAATTAAGTGCTTTTACCTCATTTCATCACCACAACCTCCACAAATACAATGATAATCATCATCCTCCCGTATTCCCGGTTGCATCCTCAGCGGTAACGCTTCAGAGCCCGGGGTCCGCTACCTAACCAAGGTGATTTGACGAGGTTACTGGTTTTTACACAGAACGACTACTGTCTGACGTCCGCAACCTAAAGAGTAGACCAGAACCAATCCTTGAATAGTTTTTAGCAAGCGCTAGATGGCGTTCGGGACCCACAGTTCATACGTGCCTTCCGAAGCACGGAATCATCTTTCTTTTCGGATAATCGGGTGATTCAAGCCTGCAATATCCTAACCAGGCAGAACCAACTTTTCACAAAGTATGCTTCCCAGTGGGATTCGAATTCACGAGCTCCGGATCACTAGGTGAACGCCTTGACCACGGGACCGAAGAGGCTGTTTATACGTGCCTTTCGAGACACGGAATCATGTTTCTTTCCGAATAATCAGGCTTTTACCCACACACAAATTTAATGTTTCGTTCATTTTCCAGTCATCCTGGCGCTGGTGACGTGCGTGCTGATGCGGTGGGAGCACGGCGGCAGCGTGAAGGACGTGGTGCTGGGCACGCTGGGGGCGGCGCTGGTGGTGCTGCTGCTGGTGCTGTACCGGCAGCCGCGGCATGATGTGCGGCACCTCAGCTTCTCGGTGAGTTCTCTCCTTGAAGTCTTCTTTTTGCCGTGTCGATGATTGAACTACATCAAATTACATCCGACTTGTAGGAGGCCACAGAAACAGCTTTGTCTGTGCATCAAAATGGTGCACAGACAAAGGTGGGAACCTTATTTTGATGCACCGGGAATGCATATTGCGCGGGATATATTAATTATTTGGCACTAGTTAACCTACTTAGCTAATAAAGGTGTTTCAAATAAGTATTAATTGAATAACCCTTTGATTTGGATTCTCCAGGTCCCTGTGGTGCCGCTGGTTCCCTGCCTGAGCGTGTGCATGAACCTATACCTGATGGTGCAGCTGGACCACCAGACCTGGATCCGGTTCATCGTGTGGCTGGTCATAGGTGGGTTACATTTTATTTCAATTCGGACCTTATTAATATAAGATAAGATTTCTTCATTTAAAATATAGTAAGTACAAAGGCGGCTTTATCACTAAAGCGATTTCTACCAGCCAACCTTTGGGTAAAGAAGACCATAAGGGTTGGATCTCACATGTCAGCAGCACGGAGCAGAACTTTTCTATGCTGCTCCATGCTGACAAGAGAAATCCAACCACTTTTCTATGCTGCTCCGTGCTGACAAGAGAAATCCAACCACTTTTCTATGCTGCTCCGTGCTGACAAGAGAAATCCAACTACTTTTCTATGCTGCTCCGTGCTGACAAGAGAAATCCAACCATTTTTCTTTGCTGCTCCGTCCTGACAAGAGAAATCCAACCACTTTTCTATGCTGCTCCGTGCTGACAAGAGAAATCCAACCACTTTTCTATGCTGCTCCGTGCTGACAAGAGAAATCCAACCACTTTTCTATGCTGCTCCGTGCTGACAAGTGAGATCCAACCTTTAAAGATGTGGGGGAGTTGGTGCAGTTAGAGTATTACAGTGCAGAAGAATATAAGTATACAATTAAATAGTAGTTATTCTATTTGCAGTGGGATTTATTTTCGATCGCGATATCGCAAAATTTGCTCTCTGTTATTGCTGAAGCTGATCTTCCCAAGTACTTTAGGTCGGATTTTGCCATACAAAAGAACACTATAAGGTGTAAGAACAAGGGTATGTCGTTAAGACAGAGGTCGTTGTTGGACGCTTGGTGATGGAGGCGTTCCCTGTTGCACCATCAGATTTTTTTTCGAAACCGGAGTGTTTGCTAAATTAGTTTTTTTTTTCTTTTCAAATTTAGCACTGGCCCGCCAACCAGTACAGTAGGCCGCGCGACACGCAAAAGCTACAGAGTGCGTTACAGTGACCGATTTTATTTAAAATCAAATAATTCAGTTTGCTAGATATTTTTCCTCCCAAGTATGTTGAAAAACATCGTACGATATACGTGCGTATATTGGTTAAACACACTCGGCTCTATTATGCCTCACCTGCGGCTCGTTCTGAAACTCCGCCTCGTGTGTTATAACCACCATAACGCACTTATATCGTAATGTACTATTAATTGACATCTTGTGACGTGACTATGTAAAAAAAACGTTTTTCTTATCTTGGCAGTATGGTAGAATACAACACATGTGATGTTATTGGGAATAGACTATAGACTTTCTTGAAATTAAAAATTATCAATGTTCTTATATTAGTATTCGTAACTATTTAAAAGACACCACACAGAAGTATAGAAAAGTATTTTATTCATTAATTAATTCTTATATATTAATAATATATTTTTTACATTGCAGGCTACCTAATATACTTCGGCTATGGCGTCAGAAACAGTTCATTGAACGAGAAGGAGATGTCGACTGTACAAACCAATGGCAAAGACCCTAGAGACCATAAAGCCTTACACATTGGTTCGAAAGAGAGGCTCAGTCTTAGCCCAAAAGAAAGGCTTGCTCTTGGTCCAAAGAGACTTGCTATTGATTTTAGTGAAAGATATAACATTACTACTAAATTTTGATGAAATTTGAAACTTGTGTGTAATAAAGTGCAAAATAAGCGTATTCTGAGCTCTGGTGATTATGACTCCTAATAATCTAGAATAATCTTACTAGACTAATCAGAATTCATGAAATCTTAAGGGGCAAGTTTGGGAACAAACTGAGTAACTGTACGCCAATTGAGTATGCTTTAACCGGGTAAGTGGTTCATATTCTGAGTCTTGTCAAAGAATATGACCAACTTATCCAATCTGAGTAACTGGTGTAAGTCTGTGAACTGTATTCTCATAATAGCTTACACTGGTTGGTAAAATCAAATGAGAAATGTAAAAAAAATATATTTTACGCCAATTGAGTATGCTTTAACCGGGTAAGTTGTTCATATTCTTAAACTTGTCAATTCTTGTGTTTTCTTTTTTATCTTACACTAGGCCAGGCGCCTAGGCAAAACACGTACAGACATACGTTTTTTATCTTTATCAACCAGATTTCGCGAGGTTACTACTAAAAAGCGCGGGTCTGGAGAGGTAAAAAATATTTTTTAAATTTAAAATTTGGTTGCGTTGTAATTAAATGATTTTAAGATTTCATCGTCCCACGCTTTCTCGTCTCTCTTGCCCAGAAAAAAATCACTGATTGTTTGTTTATTGTAATCTCTTTAAAGTACCAAAAATCACAGTTCTCGTTCTATGTTTTTTGCTTCAATGCTTAAAACTAACTAATTTTAGCTCCATCAGGTGTCTATATTAGAGTTGGTAGACATCCTTATGTCTTGAGTGCCCAAAAAACAGTGTAGAGTTTTGCGGCTGAAAGTCCACATCTTTTATTTTCTTCGTCGGATTATGCGACGTAATTTCGGCAACATTCGGCATAGTATGTTTACTTACGTTTATGACAAAAATCTCAAACGCCTTTAAATCATTAAGAAATCTATATATTTTATTTGCTTACATGTATTATAGTTAGGTAAATTTTAGTGAACCCAAGCCAGATATGATATTATAAGTAACTATATTAGTTGACAATTGGCTGGTCAATGCCGTTCATTGAACTTGCATCCCAGTGACACAGTTGTGACGTTGTCCTCTTCTAGAAAAGACTGCAGTCAAAAACCCTTATTGACTAGACAAATGGCAATCAGTAGATGTTTTATGTACTTAAATCATTTTTATTAATAAAATTCAAATTACAGAATAGATAGATGATTAATTGAAAATGTATTTACTTATAACCTTATTTTTTGGATGGTAATTTTTCTTTACTGTTTTAAAAACAAATGTAAAATATTTTATAGAAACAGGGAATAATATAGGTAGGTAGTATATTTTGGATTTTAATTATGAGTTTTATACGAGGGTAAGAACTCGCGTGGATTCAAAAAATACTCGGCACGTAAGTTGAACAATAATGGCGATCGTTGTTGAACGTTGTTAGTCCGTTTAGAATCACATTTCTATCAGAACTTCAGATAGATTTCAGCTTTGAAGAAAGAACAAAAAAACTCTTATAACACTTTTATCTCCAATTAAACTGCGCCGATGGCATCCATTTTTGTTCAACTTACGTGTCGGGTATTTTACCTTAATGGAAATAATTTTTAGAAGAAAATTTTGCCTGATTTCAATCTTCATTTGTATTTTTAATTCATATTCATAATTGTAAATTTTTAAACAATAATGTAGACAAATTAAGGCATATGAAAACAGGGATTGTATTTATTTTCCTCGCGGATTTGACCACATCTAACTGTTTAATAACTCTACCATTTCTTCCAAAAAAGCTGGCATCTCTTCATCTTGCTTTATTGCATCGATTGTGAGTGCATAAGAGAGAGATGAATATTTCTATCATGATATTCATACTTCATTTAATTCCTAATGTTACGTTATAACGAAGATATGATACGCAGTGTAATATTCTGAAGTTAGATAGAACGTTCTAAAAATATTCCGAGCTGTTGTTTACAATTCGTTTTTACTGACTCTTGATTTTTCGGCGGCCAGTGCTCGCATATGAAATAAATAATTTAAAAGAAAATGGAGACATCATTTCAAATTTTGTCTTGATCAGACCCTAGATAACCCTTCAAACTATTTTATGACATTTTAAAGAAACAACATGAAGCATTTATTCGCACATTAGCAATTGTGCAAAAAAAGATTCACGTTCTCACTTTGAACTATGAAGTAGCTGGAAACTTAAAGGGCTTAGTCAAGACAAAACTTTAAATGATATCTCCGTTTCCTTTTAAATAATTTATTTCAAATGGGGGCAGCACTGGAATTCGAAAAATTCAAGTATTAACGATTTTTAAACTTTAATCATAAGCGCAGATTCTGGTATGGCAGCGGCCAGCAACGCTCTATTCACTTTCAAGCCATATTCACCTTTATTATAATCTGCGAAATGCATAGAATAGCTTGACAAAAAACAAAAGCGCGATCATGTAAATCAGCGAAGAGTTGATATTACTTACTTCCTTATTTGCAAGCGGAGTGAGTTCTAACTTCATTGAATTAAATTCCATTTCAGAGTCCCCTTACCCTAGACAGAATTGATCTTTCTTATACAAACGAAGTCTAGCTTTTATTCTGAAACGGCATGCCAGATATTGGCAAAATTATATTATTTCAAAAATTATATAATTTCAAAGAAATTGCATATATTAAGGCATATAACTAGTTTTCACAGTTAATAAAATATGAACTTAAAAGGGAATATAGTGTATCATGTCATATTTGACCATCAGTATGGAAAATTTCTACACTCTAATATTTTCTTTCAAGTTCATATTTGACTGTCGAAAACTAGTTATATGCTCAGATATATGCAATTTCTTTAAAATTACTAAATACTACCGAAATCTGACATGTCATTTCAAAATAAAACCTGGACTACGTTTGTATGGAAAAGTCTAGACTTTTCTATATTTTAAGTTCATATTTTGACTGTGAAAATTTCTTTGAAATTACATAATTTCGCCAATATCTGACATACCGTTTCAAAATAAAGCTAGACTACGTTTGTATGTCTAAGGTAAGGGGACTCTTAAGATATTATATGTAAAACGATTATTAAGCGGATAGATGTGACCATCCCTTAATAAATATTGTGATATGTGATGTGATTGCTTGTGTAATTAACTTTAAATAAGTGTAGGTGTAAGTATTAACAATCTGTGATGTGACGGTGAGTCGATGCCTTGAATTAAATACGATGACATTACAACGATTTGTTTTATTTCAACGTTATTTTAAGGGTTTCTTAGGCATCTGTGAATACAATATGTAACAAAAAACCCCCATCCTGTAGGAGCAACTCAGGTCGTCAATATGAACAACTTTTTCTATGGGAACAATGCTTCAAACTCCAAAAAAAATCGACATTTTCATACGAAAGGTTCGGCCGGCCCGGCAATTTGTATGAAAATGTCGAAAAGTTGTTCACGTCTGAGTTGCTCCTACAAAGATCGGACAGGGTTTTTGTTACATATAGAATAGCAGTACTAAAGTGCTTCAACTTAATAATAAAATAATGCTCAATTGGGAGAGCACAGTCCTACAAATATGTATGAAAACAAAGTCGCTGGTTCAAGTCCCGCTCGGGTGGGGTTTTTTCATCATTTGTTATTACATTATTTATTTCCAAGTTCTTCTGTATTCAGTGTACCTATCTAAACGCAAGCGCTCATTAACGTTAAGTTTAAAGTGAGAACTCGAAGCTTTTCTACGCACATACGCCAAAAGTGGCCGTTTTTCGAAATTGTGCATAGAAAAGCTTCACGTTCTCACTTTAAACTGTAAACAGTAGTTCATAAAATAGTTTAAAGGGTTATCTGGGGTCTGATCAAGGCCAAATTTTAAATTATTTCTCTGTTTCCTATCAAATGATTTATTTCAAATGGGGGCAGTACTGAACCCCGAAAAATTCATGTAGCCCCTTAATATGGAAGATGCATTTTCTTTTTCTTTGTGCTATGGTTAGAGTTCCTTAAAATAAACACGTCCAAGAAAAATTTACTTTGCTAACCCAAAATTTCTACTCGTATAGGATATAAAGGGTATCAAGTCACGTCCGCCTTCGGAGGGCGTCTAGGAGCGCCTTAGAAAGACCGGACAAGAGTGACATCACTTATGTCGCATTTGTAGGCGTGATGTAAGATTTGTTAGGGTGCTATGTCAAATATTCCGATTACAGGATTTTCCTCACTACAAAAGTAGGTATAATTTTTTAAGAAAATCCAAAGGTAATATTATTTTTTAAACTTTTTATTACTTCTTAAATTGAATTTTTCAATCAACTAAAACCAAAGTTAATGAATCGATAAAAGAATACAAATATGTTCAAAGCTTATAAGCGGACTTCGAAGGCGCAATTTCCAGATGACGTGCGAAGACTTACTTTTGAAGTAATCCTACATTAATACTGGTCAACAAGATTTTGCCACAAGGATACTTACAGCGATTTCTAAAAGAATTCAGTACAAAAAACATGAACCTGGTTATAAAAAATGTGTAGGACGTCAAAATTTCAAATTTCTTATTTTTTCGGCAATTTCAAAATTAAACCATAAATTCAATAAGGTGATTTTCAATTTTCTAATATCAGCTTAACACTGTGCAAACCTTACATTTTACAATATTTTTTACATCATTGCTAAATTATTTATAAAAATGACTTCTTACAGATTTTTAATGGGTCGGTATAACGCCCTACAATGCGCGCAGTACGCAATGTATGGGAAATATTACGGTAACTTAAATCTTTATATATATCCATAGATAAAAAAGGTACAAAAGTAAAACAAATTTTGTTTTGATATAGAAGGCTGATTACATCATTTTTTGTTACAAAATTAAATAACCTGCACAAAAGCTATTTACTATAAATAATTATAAATATCAGAAATTGGGGAAAATTGGAATTTTGATATAACATTATTCTCAACTCTGACCTCCTCGAAACAAAAGTAAGTTATGTCCATATACACTATACAAAAATCTGTAAGAGACAACTAGTCTTTCTATAGTGGGAAAAAAAATCTAAAATTTTGTCGACCAGTGTAATTAATACTAGGTAAGAAGCGCAAAAATTTTTTTAGAAGAATCATATCCTTTAGTTTAATTTCTCCTTTAAAAAAATGATTTAACTGTATTTATATTACGTAGAAGAAAGTAAAAAATTCGAGAATTTGACTACCGAAATCAAATTATATCTCATGATCTGTAAAACTTTTGACATAATTAATATTTTTTTGTGTAAAAAGAAACTTTGTTCTATACATGTGTAAAAAAAATATCCGACTTCTATCTTTTATGTAAATATTACTTAAAGATAGCATATAAACACGTACATTGAACGGCCAAATTCAGTCGCTCAGTAGAGCTAGTCTGGGTAGGACCTGTGCAAGTTGACTTCCCGCCGTGCCGCACCGCGTAATTTTCACGTTTATTGGAAATAACTGTGCGACTATAGTAGATTGTGCTACAAGGGGCTAAGGTAATATTTTAAAGGCGAGGGCGCTACTTTGAATCCAGAGCGAAACGAAGGATTCCACAGTTAAATCACGAGCGGAGCGAGTGATTCTACGGTGGAATCCTGACTGTAGCGAAGGATTCATGTATATCGCCCGAGATAAAAATATTACCGTACCCGAGTAGCACACTCTACTTTTCATCTGCATCTATGAGAAAAACTAGCACATACAAAACAGAATATAAAGAACAGTAGAACACCAACAATACCTAACAGACTTCAACCGACAATTTAATACTAACCTTTGTTTGGTGTCGTTTTCATACAATAAATACTAAGAAATATTTTTTCGAAGACCACAAACTTAAGATAAAATGTTCACTCATAACTTTGTTTGCGTGGTCCTTCATATCTTTTTATTTTTATACGTAAACTTGATAACTATTCACAATTGGCTTAAACTCACAAAAAAGTATTCACATTTACATAAATAATTACATTTCGATACAAATAACCTAAAACTTCTGTAATTACTTGAATCAAAGGGAAAAATTGCTCTTTTTAATTATACTTATTTCTTTTATGAAGCAAAGAACATAAAAATTTTAACCTACATTCATCCATGTTGAAGACGATATGTATTACAAATTTAAAAAATCACGAAGTCTGTGCTAATTATTTTTTATTTTAAAACAAAACTCTTCGTTTTTTTTTTGCTGGACTGCCAACATTATTTTTGATTCTACATAGATTGAACTCTTGTTCTGTGTTCAAATTGGTTTTAGTCCCTAGAGATCTTCTTTTTCACGTTTTAGTCCCGAGAGAATAACCAGTAACTTTAGCTCCAAATGTTTTGGGATGAAAACATCGTTTTTTGAGTAGATGAGATTAAAAATAATTTTGATCCTTATTAATTGTTAACAAATAGATACATATAATTTTATTTACGATCATGGGTAGAAAAGCAAAAAAATATTATTACGGAACAAAGAAGGTAACCCCGGAGGTACCGAAATAATGATGGTTGGGTTGGCCTTGAATAGTAAAAAAGTTTAAAGGAACTCGTAAATTTTAACGTTAGGTTCATTCGGTTTGTCTTTGCAAGCACTTGGGTTCTGCATGATATCCAGGGTCTGAAGATGGAGCCGGAAGGTGGCCAAAGGAACTCGAAAACTAAACAAGATAAATCCACCTCGTTTGGGCTCATTCCATTTGTCTTTGCAAGCACTTTAGTACTACATGATGTCTAGGGTCTGAAAATGGAGCCGAAAGATATTCATAGGAACTCGTAAACTAAACAAGATGAATCCACCGTGTTTGGGCTCATTCGATTTGTCTTTGCAAGCACTTTGGTACCGCATGATATTCAGAGTTTGAAGATGGAGCCGGAAGGTAGAAAAGGAACTTGTAAACTAAACAAGATAAATCCACCTCGTTTGGACCCGTTCGATTTGTCTTTGCAAGCACTTTAGTACTGCATGATGTCTATGGTCTGAAGATGGCCAATGGAACTCGTAAACTTAACAAGATAAATCTACCGTGTTTGGGCTCATTGATTTGTTTTTGTAAGCACTTTGTTACTGCATGATATCCAGGGTCTGAAGTCTGAAGATGGAGCCGGAAGATGGTCAAAGGAACTCCTAAACAAAACAAGATAAATCCACCGTGTTTGGGCTTATTCGATTGGTTTTGGCAAGCTCTTTGATGCTACATGATGTTCAGGGTCTAAAGATGAAGTCGGAAGATGGTCAAAAGAGCTCGTAAACTAAACAAGATAAATCCATCGTGTTTAGGTTCATTCGGTTTGTCTTTGCAAGCACTTGGGTTCTGCATGATATCCAGGTCTGAAGATGGAGTCGGAAGGTGGCCAAAGGAACTGGATAACTAAACAAGATAAATCCACCTCATTTGGGCTCATTCGATTTGTCTTTGCAAGCACTTTGGTACTGCATGATATCCAGGGTGAAGCTGGAAGGTGGCCAAAGGAACTCATAAACTAAACAAGACAAATTCATCATGTTTGGCTTTCTATTAGAATTAAGAACTATTCATATAAATAAAAATAAAATACTTTTGTAGGTTCTTAATATTGTTTCAATTTATAACTTTTATGAAGCAAATTTTATGAAGCATTTTTAATTCTAAACAGGCTATTTTTAAATAGGGAAGAGCTTCCCTTTAGTTCATAACTGGTATCTTTCTGACCTGCACTAGTGACAAAACACAGTGCTTGCGAAGACAAATCGAATGAGCCCAAACACGGTGGATTTATCTTGTTTAGTTTACGAATTCCTTTGGCCACCCTTCGGTTCCATCTTAAGACCCTGGACATCTTAGAGTACCAAGGTGCTGGCAAAAACAAACCGAATGAGCCCAAACACGGTGGATTTATCTTGTTTAGTTTACGAGTTCCATTGGCCACCTTGCGGCTCCATCTTCAGACCCTAGACTTCATGCAGTACTGAAGTGCTTGCAAACACAAATCGAATGAGCCCAAACGCGGTGGATTTATCTTGTTTAGTTTACGAGTTCCTTTGGCCCCCTTCCGGCTCCATCTTCAGGCTCTGGATATCATGCAGTACCAAAGTGCTTACATAGAAAAATGAAATGAGCCCAAACACGGTGGATTTATCTTGTTTAGTTTACGAGTACCATTGGCCACCTTTCGGCTCCATCTTCAGACCCCAGACATCATGCAGTACTAAAGTGCTTGCAAAGACAAATCGAATGAGCCCAAACGAGGTGGATTTATATTGTTTAGTTTACGAGTTCCTTTTGCCACCTTCCGGCTCCATCTTCTGATCCTGGATATTATGCAGTGTGGCGAACTCTACGGCCACTATGAGGAACTACAATAACAAACCAATCAAGAGACAACCGACAATATAGTTCACAAGAAGCATATGAGATGGCGCCAGCATATCCTACATCTCGATCTCAGAGTTCGCCCGATTCGCTGCATATATACAACTTCCGACGATACACCGTCGGAGCCGCGGTTCCCCAGGCGCAACAACATGCCTGGCGGGAAGATCCTTCCCTTTGTGGCGGTCGAGCATATCACCTCGCTCCCGCTACAGTGGTGACCCCGACGTGATCCTTTGGCCACCTTCTGGTTCCATCTCTGCTATAGGACTATTTGAAAGTAAGTGTACAATTTTAAACAAAACATGTTTTTAATTTTGAATCTTCAACTAATAAGGTAAAAAAAAGATTACGATAAATTAAAAACCTTCTGTTTATGAATTCGGTTAAAAATATATAGAATGTTATACGCCTTAACTACAATAGTCCTTAGGGTCCCGAAGCAGCCAGCTTAGGAAACTACCGGGAAAGCGCTAAGATGAAAGAGCGACGCCTTAGCACTATGTCCATTAAAGAAACAATTTTCCACATAACATATTCATTAAATGTTATGTACTTGTGACTTTACGCGACTACAGATCAAGATAGTTCAGTGCTTGCAGCAGAGCGTCACAACTAAACTGTGTGCCGTACTTGTGAAAAACGCACACACGCGCACCTAGTTCGCGGCGTGGGGCGCTGTTACCTAAAATCGGTGTGAGTAAATTCTTGTGCAATTCGTATGTGGTGCTTTTTGTTTGCGTATGTATTTTCTACCCCCGAAAAAAGATGGCTTGACGCTATTGTCTGTGGCATCGTAGCTCTACAATGGATGAACCGATGCGGTTATTTTTACGTGAAAGCAAGTTTTCTTGCAGCGGTTCTTAGCTTTGTTTAATGAAAATCGGTTCAACTGTACCCTTTCACCGCGAGACTTTATATCAGTTGTCGTGCCCCCAGCGTGAGTGGTAGTAAATCACTAAAATATATACCTACAACCAAAAAGGGATGTGGATACTTAAGTTATATGTGCAATACGAGCATGTTTTTTGTCGGAAATATCCGACACTAGCGGAATGGGCACGACTCTGTCGGATAAATCCGACGTTCGCGGTGAAAGGGTTAAAAGTTATTGGGGGTTAACGCTTGAAAGCCGGGTTTTTTAATTTGCCTAGCAAATAATAAATGGCGCTACCGATATCGATTGGAATATGTAGTTCCGCTGCTCGTCACTAGATGGAGTTTTAAAAAATGTGGGTTCTTTATATTTGCCTGTAAAATAATCTTGTTCATGAAAAATCTTGCAAGGTAAGAAATAAAATAAGTTTAGAAGCGGTCAATAATATTTATTAAAACAACTATTACAAATATTCATAGCCTCGGCTTAGCCAATCTTATAACTATAATACATTCATATTCTATAAACTTAAGGTGCTCCCACACAGCAGTTATTAAATGTTATAAAACATTGTGTAACACGATAACATTCTGTAACAATTAGTTTGAGCCTGTCTTTCGAGAAAGCTGGTATTGATAGTGACTCAATGAACATGAACAGAGAATTAACCGACTAGAGCTGTGTACGTGACAGAGTAGGCACACTACAAACGAAGCGCGCGAGCAACCTCGCCGCGCCCTTCCGCTAACGTCCCTCTGAGGCTCGGATGATTTTATACATCAAAAGTTATCATGTTTCATCATGTTGTAACTAGTTGTATAACATTCTGTTGTATGAAGTTATATAACATCACTAACAATTTATAACTTGTTATAATTTGTTATAAAATGTTAGACAACAAATGTTATGCAACATTCTCTAACATTAGCATAGCATACGGCGCCGCAACAGGCATTGCAGTGCGGTGTACATAGGGCGCACTATAAGTTTCCGGAACTGGCCACTTACATAAACAATATTTAAAAATTTATTGCAACATTTGAAAATAGAACTCTTTGGCTGTAGAATGCAGTTTGTTTCATCTGACTGTCTTTTGTTTTTAACTTGTGGCGCCATTTAAAAAATTGTGTGTCTGCATCAACATGGATTTAACTCGGGAAAATTTTCGTAGTATGATTTTCTACGATTTTAAGTGTAATTTGACAGCTCAACAGAGCATCGCTCGGCTTGAAACAGCTTTTGGCAATGAAGCACCATGCAAGACAACTGTTTATAGCTGGTTTGCAGAATTCAAGCGTGGTCGTATCAATCTCAGTGACGAATCTCGCGATGGTCGGCCGTCCACCGCTGTGACCAACAAAAACATCGATGCTGTGCGCCGTATGATTGAAACAGACAGGCATGTGACCTACCATGAAATTCGCGCATCCTTAGAAATAGGCATGAGTCAAATACAATTAATCCTACACAAACATTTGGGTGTGAGAAAGCTGTGCTCGCGGTGGATCCCACACAACTTGACCGAGGCTAAAAAAACGGACCGCGTCACTTGGTGCAGTGCCATGCTTACCAGATTCAACGAAGGTGCGTCAAATTTGGTGTGGGACATAGTAACAGGTGACGAAACATGGATTTATTGCTACGATCCCAAAACAAAGCAGCAATCGAGCGTATGGGTCTTTCAAGATGAGCCGAAACCAACCAAAGTGGCGCGCGTGAAAAGTGCATCTAAGCGGATGATTGCTTCTTTTTTTAATAAAACTGGACACGTGGCTACTGTTGCTTTAGAGAATCGTCGTACAGTGAATAGTGACTGGTACACGACCATTTGTTTGCCGGAAGTTATTGACGAAATCCGTAAAAATGACCGTAAACGCCGTATCATCCTGCACCACGACAATGCTAGTTCTCACACGGCCAGACAGACAAACGACTTTTTGAAGGCGAAAAATGTAGAACTCATGAGTCATCCTGCATACAGTCCCGACCTGGCACCTTGTGACTTTTTTCTGTTCCCAAAAATTAAGAACCAATTACGCGGTCAACGATTTTCATCACCAGAAGAGGCTGTCGAGGAGTATGAAAAACACGTTTCAGAGGTCACCACAGAGGAGTGGCACAAAAGTTTTCAAAACTGGTTTCGTCGAATGAAAAAGTGCATAGACGCCAAGGGAGATTATTTTGAAAAACTATAAATTAATTTTGTACCTTTAATAGTATTTTTTCATATTCATTCCGGAAACTTATAGTGCGCCCCACGTATAATTTCCATACTCCGTTAGTTTAGGTACTTTATAGCCTTCATAGGTACTTAAATAAATGTAAACAATAGTGACATGTCTTTTTATTAAAATATATCTACACTTCATAAATTAATCCCCTTGCAAATGACAAATCAATTAATTTATAAATTATAAATTACATACCTAATTTGTAATGTGTAAAGATATTAATTTATAAAGTGTATATTTGTATAAAAAGACATGTCAAGGTTGTTTACGTTTATTTAAATACCTAACCAAATGGAATATTGACGCAAAAAATAATTTTAGATTTTAACTAAACCTCACAGATGTGGAAATGCTAAATGGTACACTTGCCACTCCCACATGTTATGACACTATTTTATCCTTTGTTATTAATTTAATATATTTCTGAATCAACATGTAGCATGCTTAAACTAGTTGTAGAATTTAATTAGGCTAATCTGATACATTGTTGTTTGTTTGTTCTAAAAACTTTATTTTACCAAAAAAAAAAATATACCAAGACAACATTCGAAAGAGCAAATATACAAAGGCGGACTTATCCCATGTAGGGATCTCTCCCAGTCAACTTGCGATTGACTGATAGAGATCCCTACGTGTTGTCATTTGCCTAAAAGAAATAAATGTTTAAATCATATCTTAGTTACTCTGGGTCCAATTTTTTTTGTGTCATAATAAGAAATGACTAATTAAACGAGATCTGCAATATGGCATAAGTTTCATGTTAGGGCAATCACTTTTATTTTTTGAGCCCAAGTCACTATGCAAGCATTATCCTTTCGGCGATGCGTTGGCGGCGCCGCAACACTGTTATGGGTTTCGGCCCTAAGGGCGACCGCTGAGTTAAGGTTGAACTAGTCGCGGGCTCGAACTCAAAGGTGGGCACGGCCTAAAAGCTTGCTATCACACCTAACATTGTGTTCGGGCGAAGCAGTGAGGTGAAATGCACGATAATTCATAGTAAACCGAGCGAGTAAAAATATACGTAAAGTCCTTTGGGAAAAGGGGTTTTATGCAAAAACTACTGCATGATATAAGTTTATTAAAATCTTCGATAATCAAGCTGTGTCGGTGCAGACTTTGTTTTGGAGATTTTACACTTTTTTAATACTTATTTACGCCGAAAGTTGCGTAAAATAAACAAAAAAAGAACGAATCATTGATGGCTTATAACTTTTCAATGGATTTTTAACCGACTTCCAAAAAAGGAGGAGGTTAACAATTCGTCGCGATCCTTTATTTTTTTATGTATGTTCACCGATTATTCAGACTACTGGACCGATTTAAAAAATTCTTTTTTTGTTTGAAAGGGTATACTTTCCAGGTGGTACCATGGAAATTTAATCAAAATCGGTTGAGTAGTTTGGGGATGAAGTCGGTTTCTAGTTTTGAAAAATTATTATTTTACTATTCTGTATCCGTACAGAAAAAATATATATAATGAGACTGAGACAAAACGATACCATGTTAAACTTTGAATGTACAATGTCAAACAGTGGAGGAAATCCCCTCCGAAATTTGTATTGAAAAAGTATCGACTAGTTCAACCTTAAGCAGCATTCATTACATGAATTATTTAACTTCAATACTATTAATAAAATAAATATGTGTGCATAAACCAAAATAGTGTTAAGGCATGTGGAGAATGTCCGTGCTGTGACCAGCAAAAGCTTGTATAGCTATGTAATCTTTGAAGTCATTTTTATTTACAATATCTAGGGCTGGCCCAACCTCCATATTTCGATAAAACTGTATAACATCAATATTCATTATTTATTATTATTTATTTATCTCCTTTAGATTCACGGGTCTTTTCATCCCGGTCCTTTGAGAGGCTTGCGTGGGGATACAGATCCAACACATAGAGGCCCTTTGGAGAAGTTGATGTAATGCCAAAACCCATTCCTGAATATACCTATGAAAGGTGTACCCTTGAATAGGTTTCGGCAGGAGAAAGATCTATTGCAAGAAAAAGGGAAAGGTCTATGGGTTATAGAATGAGCTACGTCACCTGCCATAATCATGATTACTATTGTTATCATTTATTTATTTATTATTATATATAATGTCCTTTTTAATTAAGTAAAAATATTTTAAGAGGTGATTCAGTCCATCATTTTGAACAACTTTTCCCAAGAAATATATATCGAAATACGAAAAATTTTTTTGCTTTTTTCATAGTAACGATATCACGTGACTACTTCGATCTGTATGAGAACCTAAATATTTTTTTTCGTATTTCGATACATATTTATTGGGCAAAGTTGTTCAAAATGATGGACTGAATAACCCCTTAAAATATTTGTACTTAATTAAAAAGTACATTGTATATAAAACCAAACATGAGATTAATTTATTGTTTTTTTACACAGTTTTGTTAAAACAGTGCTTTGAGGGCAGCGAATCCGTCGGATCGCCGCTCGTAACACTCGCCCTGGCGATGATCGTTGAAACCGATCGAAACTAGGCCTTCTCCGATTATACAACATATTTAAACAATATAAAATGTTCATAAAATATCTAACGTTCGTTTTAATAGGCATGACGAAGGGAAAATATTTTTAGCCCATCGGTTACTTTATTATTAAGACGATGTGGTAGCTTAAGTGGTGCCCTCATTTGAAATAAATTGTTTAAAACTAAATATGGTGATATTTAAAAATTTGATTTGTATCGATGTCTAGAAAGACCTTTAAACTATTTTATGAATAACCTTTGAAATTATTACTAATAGTCCGTCTAGTTTTAAAACTGCTTTTCGTCAAAAGTGGCCACTTTTGACTACTAACAAACTACAAACTACAAACTACAAACTAGACGGACTACCAATATTACTTTCAAATGTTATTCATAAAGTTTAAAGGTCTTTCTAGACATTGGTATAAATAAAATTTTTAAATATCACCATATTTAGTTTTAAACAATTTATTTCAAATGAGGGCGCCACTTCTGCTACCATTTCGTCTTAAATATTATACACTAATTTTTCTCAGAGAAACAAAACTGACAAAAATACAGCGCTTTGAATCTTTGCATGACGTCACGGCTACGTACGATTTTTACTTAGCGGTGACCTCGCAAGCCGGAGTTTTGATGCTCAGTGTCTTTGTGAAATGTCACTTTTTTGGAAAACTGAAAAATATTGGTCCATTATTTTTGGATAATCTAAAAGTCGGACTAATCAGAATTCTGACTAATTAATGTGTAGACAGTTTTATCAAAATATTACACTAAATATAAAATATAAGTAAACATTGTCGCCTGTATTTATTATCATTATACAAATCATTCATTCGCTTTTGGAAGCACGAACATTTGTATACAACCTTCAAGCCTTCTCAAATTACGTAAATAAATATACGTATTATTATAAATTATAAATACTATTATATTATAATACCATTTGAGCCACATATAATGGCGTTATCTCATAGATAACCGTCAACGCTGTCTCACAGCCGCACAATAATACTGGTATCACACATCAAGAGTTATACAAAAAGGTGACGCGAACATAAGGTTGCCATCTGTCCGGGCATGTTTTGCTTTTTCGGGTCGTGTCCAGCCTGTCCGGCTTTAAATAAGCTTTTTGGATGACCTTTTCAGGCCTCGGCAAACCAATAAATATTATTTTTTGCAAAAAGCCACGTTTGGCAAAAATGCTAAAAAAAGCGTCACGTTCTTACTTTAAACTGTAAACAATAGTTTGAAGGTTTATCTAGAACCTCATCAGACAAAATTTTAAATGATATCTTAGTTTCCTTTCAAATTATTTATTCCAAATGGAGGCAGCACTGGACCTTGCAAAATCCATGCATCCCCTTAGCGATAGCGTATTACTAAAACTTTCTAGCCCAAAATTTGTTTTGGCTCTGCTACTGTATCCACGTCTGACTTTTAGGGCTAAATTTCCGGCCTCATTAAATAAATATATAGGGACAAATAACACTGATTGAGCTAGCCCCAAAGTAAGTTCGAGACTTGTGTCATGGGATACTAAACGATACTATATTTTATAACATATACATATATAGATAAACATCCAAGATCCAGGACAATTTGAAAAATACTATTTTCCAACTTGTCCTGGAACATTTTTGTCAATCCCACGGGAACCTTACATTTTTCCGGCATAAAATGTATCGTAAGTGGTAATCCAGGTAATAAGCTATCTACATGCCAAATTTCATTCCTGTCCGTACAGCCGATTTTGCGTGAAAGAGTAACAACAATCCATACATACGAACTTTCGCGTTTATAATATTAAATAAGATGTATATTTCTCTGGCAAACTCGATAGTCTGAACAAATTAGCATTAAAAAAATTACATTTTTGTAGATGCCTTTTTTTAGTTAACTGCGTCAGAACAAGGGTTGTGTTTTTGAGTGTGTCTATCATTTACTTATTTTAAAATCTTTATTGAACCTAATGCTGCAGATTAGAAAATTGGCCGGGGATCGAACCCGGGAACTCTGGGTGGCGGACTAGCATGGTGACCACTATGCCACGGAGATCATTCAGCGCAGAGTCAGGCTTTTTCATTTTAGAAGATGGCAACCCTACGATTACAAGCATAAAATGTAACATGGCAGTTTTAAGGAGACAATATACAGGATGTGCTTGTAAACATCAACTTATTTTTAGTAAAAATCTGCTGTGATTGTTAATTAGGTGCTTACAAAAAGTTAGTATCCTTTGAATGAATGAATCACTCCTTAAACTTAGAGGGCTGATTCAGTCCATATTTTTTACAACTTTCCCAGGATATGTAAATCGAAATATAAAAAAATGGGTTATCTATCATACAAATCATAGTAGTCACTTCTCATGTGTTTTTTCTTACTTATTTCTATAGATACATTTATATTTATTTCGACTGCCTCCGTGGTCCAGTGGTCAAGGCGTTCGCCTTGTGACCCGGAGGTCATGGTTCGATTCCCACTAGGAAGCATACTTTGGGAAAAGTTGTTTTCAGTCTGAATAGGATATTGCAGGCTTGAATCACCTGATTATCCGAAAAGAAAGATGATTCCGTGTTTCGGAAGGCACGTAAAACTGTGGGTCCCGAACGCCACCTAGCGTTTGATCATCAAACTATCCAAGAATTGGTTCCTGGTTTGCTCTTTGGGTTGTGGAGGTCAGACGGCAGTCGCTCTGTGTAAAAACCAGTAACCTCGTCAAATCTCCTTGGTTAGGTAGCGGACCCCGGGCTCTGAAGCGTTACTGCTGAGGATGCAACCGGGAATACGCTCGGATGATGATGATGACATTTATATTTATTTCATAATGCGACAATAATCGAGCATCATAGCAAAGATAATATAATAATTAAGTAAATCATAGTCAAACGCCTACAGTCTTGTATAAAGCAAGGTCAAACTCTACGCCTACTTGCATAAAGCAAGGTCTTTTTGAGATGTTCAGTTTGGGTTTAAATGACAGAATAGAATGATTTGACACAGCAAAACAGATACAAATTATGTTATGTAATATACAGGCCGGCTGGTGAATCGCGTTACACATAGAAAATACTCAGAACAGTACGTTCGAAATATGTACAAAAAATAGGTGATTAAAAGTTGAACAAATTATCCAATAAAAACAAGAAGTGTGGACACTCGCGCTATGGTAAGCGGTTTAACAATGAGCCAAGTTAGGTAGGTACGTACCCCTGTCCTGCTCTGCCTGTCAGCCGAGATAGCACTGTAGACTGTTAAAATGCTGCAGAACGTTGTGGATCAGCAGAACAGTGTGACTGTCGTAGTGGAGTTAAGCCAGTTGAGATGATTTAATAATATAACCTAAATACTTGATATAAAACTGACGACAGTACCACTAGAGCTGACAATGTCGGTACGTACCTACCTAACTCGGCTCATTGTTAAACCGCTTACCATAGCGTAAGCGGTTTAACAATGAGCCGAGTTAGGTAGGTATGTACCGAGCGCGTGAGACTTAGCGCACTAATTTTGTAATTAATAAGTATTTTGTTGATTTTATATTTTTTGACGTTACTTATTTCCTTAAGTAACGTGATTTACCAGTCAGCCTGTACATATATACTGAACAATATCGGAGCAGATGTGTTGAAATATTGTCATAATCACCTAATCCTATTCTAATTTAATTTAAAAGTCAGTTTGGTACACACTTTGTATAATAGGAACTCTATAGAGATTCTTAAGTACACCATATATACAGGGTTACTGGTAACTAACGCAAAACCTTTTAACATCGGAATCAAAATCCTAACATAATAAAAAAATCTAAGAAAAGAAATTGGAATCCCCATAGAAACTCGACCAGGTGATCAGTGAATTTGTATGGGAGGCCCATTTTATTTTCTGCAATTTTTGCCTTTTTTCTTGCAGATCTATAATGTGTTGGGGAGTTTGATTCTGATGTTAAAAGGTTTTGCGTTAGTTATCAGTAACCCTGTAGATTTATACATATAACGTGCACGTGCATCATTAAAAATGACAACAATAATGCTACTACGTCTTTAATCAAATAGTTGAATTTCAGTAATACTAGTTGACTATGTATATTAAAAGCGGCATCTCGCAAATGCGTAAATATCTATTAAAATGTAAGATTCAGCTTTCTGTCGCTGTCTTTCCCTCATATTTATAAAAAAAATACAACCGTTTGCTAAACTTAGCTAAAACATGTTTTGTCCACAGCAGAACAGTGTGACTGTCGTAGTGGAGTTAAGCCAGTTGAGATGATTTAATAATATAACCTAAATACTTGATATAAAACTGACGACGGTACCGCTAGGGCTGACAATGTCGCTACGTTCTTCCCCCCTACCCTGCTCTTCCTGTCAGCCGAGAGTGTGTTGTAGACTGTTGGAATGCTGCAGACCGTTGTGGTTCAGCAGAGCGGTGTGACTGTCGTTGTGGAGCTGAGCTAGTTGTACCGAGTCCAGAGTGCGACGGCGCTCGGAGCTGTGCCACGCGCCGTACGTGAAGTAGATGAGGAGACCTGGAAAGATCAAGAAAAATGATATTCGTATAGGGTTTTAGGCAATCCAGATGCAGTAAAGTACTCAAATTAAATAATGAAAAAAGAAATGGTAAAAAATATAACGTGAGCAGGGTTAGAACTCAACCTTGGTCTAAATACGACCTTGCTCTAACCAACTGAGCTATCACGTGTTCCACACCGCGCATCGAATTTCTCTAATGGGGTATTTTCGACATAAAAACAATAAGACACAAGAGTGATCATAAAATTCAAAATCATAAATAACACCTTGCTCTAACCAACTGAGCTATCACGTGTTCCACACCGCGCATCGAATTTCTCTAATGGGGTATTTTCGACATAAAAACAATGAGACACAAGAGTGATCATAAAATTCAAAATCATAAATAACACCTTGCTCTAACCAACTGAGCTATCACGTGTTCCACACCGCGCATCGAATTTCTCTAATGGGGTATTTTCGACATAAAAACAATGAGACACAAGAGTGATCATAAAATTCAAAATCATAAATAAGACCTTGCTCTAACCAACTGAGCTATCACGTGTTCCACACCTCGCACCGAATTTCTCTAATGGGGTATTTTCGACATAAAAACAATGAGACACAAGAATGATCATAAAATTCAAAATTCCATGATTATTCAGTAATTAGACCTTTACATACTTACATACTTTAGTGTTTATTACATTTAAGTAATGTTTAAAGAAAGGCTACCGATACCAGCGCTTCGCAACGACCACTGCGAGAAGAACGCAACTTTAAATAAATAAATATTGTATTCTACCACATAAATGATAGTACTTTTATACTGATAATTAAAGCCATTCCAAATATCATAAATGCACAACGTTAATTATCAAGTTTCCACTTTTGCCGGCACTCCCGGAGTGCAACCCGTCGTTTTTTTTTTATAAATGCGGCATGGCCTGTTTCCTTGTTCCGTTCGTTTGTGGAGGAGTGTTAAATCTGTCGCTTCTGTAACACACGTACGAAGTAATTAGCATTTACTGGATTTGCATTTACGTTATTTAAATTATATATAATTAGTGTGTGTTCCGCATTCGTGGAGTAAACAGGTCGGAGTTCGAAAATTGAAATAAAATTATTTCCAAAATTACAAGTTATGGAAGGATCATGTTTATAGTAAGTATTACGCTCATTCGAATTATTAAGTAGCATTTTTTTAAATAGTAGTGATGAGTATATCATAATATGACCCGCAAATTGATGTACGGTACGCCTCAAAAATGCAGTCTCAATTTTTCATACACTTAGTACGAGAAATTGGGACTCCATTTCTGAGGGGCAAAAAGGTCCTTTAATAAATTTTATTTTAATAAAAGTTTCTTGTTGATTGATAATTTTCTTTAATAGGTTGTTACTTCATTTTTAAAACGTTCATGCCTGAGTTGTAATTTTTTTTATAACAATAAAAACGATTTCATTTGTTCAATACTTTATTTTACTACAATCAATAAACAGAGTTTGAGAACCTCTAGCCTTATTCCCACAATGAGGGGTAAGAGTGAAATACATAGTATTAAAAATAATTCGTATCTTAGTTAATTTGATGAAATTTCACATCGGGCAACCAATTTCTGTTCGAATATTTTTTATGCTATGGCTTATCGATTACTATTGTCATCTAGCATTCATATAAAAAAGATTTTAGAAACTTAACAATCTTACCAGCCAGCATTACTTCTTCCCCCCGCTTTCCTTTTTGAAAAATGTATTTTCTATGATTTATTTTATACAATTCAATTCAAATTCAATTCAATTCAATTCAAATATATCTTTATTATCATAGGATATTTATAATATCTCTTAATAATCATCACTTTGTTTTATTGCACAATAATTGTTGACGTCAAAAAGTTACTTAGAGCTAAGTTTACTGCCGCCTCCAAAGCGCTAGTGCAGAAGAAGCGGTAACAAACTGCACTGCAGCATTTTCTCCAAGAACGTCAACTCACAATGAAATTAATATTTATAGTTGATATGTGGACAGAGTATACATTGTTTGTTGTCATAATTTAAATTAATTTTTTTAATGACGAAATTTTGAAATAATGTCAAATCAAGTTGTAAATTCAGTATGTACTTATGTACCAGATTATGACCATTTCTGAGTATACAAACCTTTAAGAGGGACCCGCGCCAAGCTCAAGCCAGACTTTGTTGTCTTTAAGATAGTCATCGGTCCTTTAATAAGCCTTCTCACAGAGTACCTTCTTTACATAAGCTTTAAACTTTTTGTCAGGCATTTCAAGGACCGATTGTGGCAGTTTATTATAAAAAAGTATACCGTTCCCCATAAACGTTTTACTAACTGTTTTGAGCCTATAATACGAGGCAACTAAGTCACTCTTATTGCGTAAGTTTCTGACGGTAAAATCGCTTACTTTATTGTATGAGAAAATATTTTTCCTTACATACAGTATGTTTTCAAATATATACTGTGATGGTAAGGTTAGTATACCTATTTCCTTGAATAATTCTTTGAGTGAGTCTCTAGATCCTAAGCCGTAGATAGACATTATATTTAAACACACGACTTAATTTATTTTAGGACAGCACGGAGAAGTTTTATAGATAGGATATTAAAGGAAATTTAATGCACCTTCAAATCCTAAATTTTGTTAAAACGTCGGTTAAGATGATATTTTTTTACAATAGTTCGAATACAATCCTGCCTATCTCTTCGAAAAACCATTCGATCTTCCCCCCACTGACCCTACGTCATAAATCGTAAACCGCAATTTACCTTTCATTCAATCAACTCGAATATGTTACTTGCTGCTACGGAAACCTTCATGGGCGAGTCCGAATCGCACTTAGCCGTTTTTTTTTAATTAAATCTTTTCAAAGTCCTCTCCACCAGCCTCTATACAAAGTTTCATGCGTCTGAACTCTGAATCAATTTCGAAACACTTTTTCCAGTCCGCTGCAGGTACCTCGTTTATAGCCTGCTCAAACGCTGACAGCGCATTTTCCGGCGACGAAAATTGTATTCCTTTGAGCAGTTTTTTTATTTCGGGAATAAAAATAAGTCACGTGCTTGGTCAGGGTTGTAAGGAGGGTGACCCAGGAGTTTGACCGGCGTGCTGTCCAGGAAGTCTCTCGTTTTGAGCGCCGTGTTGTCGTGGTGGAGCAGTAGCCCGCGGAGCCTTGTGCTTAGTCGCTTGTTGCTCAAAACAGAAAAAAACTTCTGGCAAGCTTTTGGTAGTATACCATTCGGCGTTGATGCTTCTTTGATTCCGTAAAGAAATTGACACCAAGTAGCCATTCAAATTAAAAAATCTTCCCCCCGCTTCTAGATTGCTTCACTTTGGTAGGCGTTGATTCGTTTTGAAACACCCAAACCGTCGACTGGCGCTTAGTTTCTGGATTGTATTGATACATCCAGGACTCATCACATGTAATGATATCGTAAACACGCCGAGACGAGCCTGCTTCAAATATGTTTATCATATCGCGGCACCGTTCCACCCGGGCTTGCTTCTGAGCATCTGTAAGGTTGAGCGGCACCCATCGTAAAACTAGCCTCCTCACCCGAAGATACACGTATAGAATCTCGTGAACGCTTCCTGCAGGATGTGCTGAATCTCTTGATACGTAACTCGCCTATTGTCGTGGATTAAATTTTTCACTGCTAGCACGTTTTCTTCCGTAACAGCAATCAAAGAGCGACCACTTCTCTCCTCATCCCCCAAAGTTTGTCGACCGCGCTTGAATTCGTTATACCAACGACAGACGGTTGCCTTGGAAGGGCCTTCACCCATAAATGCCATTTGAAGCCTATCGTACGATTCGTCCGGTTTTAGGCGACACTTGAAATCGTAAAAAATCATAGCGCGAAAATTTTCTCAGCTCAGATCAATTTTTGAATGAGACACGATAATTTGAATTAGTTCGCAAAAAATTTGGAGGGAAATTTTAAAATTGGAACGTACCTATTTTAACTTACAAATAATTATATTTTCAAAATAGATTGTAACTGGCCAGTCTCACATACATAGAAAGTTTGCCTGAGTGGCCTGGTATGCTCTCCAAATAATTAGGTTACGTATGTGCATAACTTAAGTATCTTAACTTATATGTAAAAGGAGGCAAGAGAAAGAGGACACCAATCTGGATTGTAAAAGCCGATATCCAAGATGTAAGCCGCGATATATGTTCCACCACAATTAGGTATATAAATCAAAAGCTGCAGATAATATTTCAAAATTTGATATGTAATCTTATCACATTCCAGACACATATCGGACACATGGTCAACAAGAAGATTGGGATAGAAATACGATTGAAGACATGTTCTACAAAATCACCGTAGCCATCCTATTTAGTACAACAGCATTATCTGTCCCGATTAAAGATGTCCCGGAGGATGGCACGCTCAACTTTACTGGACTAGCGCTCAAATATTGCCGAGCCGTTCAAGAGTATGATGTCACTACTGAAGACGGGTACATTCTAAAGCTATTTCGCATTCCTGGCAAGAATACCACACCTGTTCTTCTCATGCACGGTCTATTGGCTACATCGGACGATTTCATCTTGCGAGGAAACGTTTCCTTAGGAGTTGCACTGACGAACGCTGATTACGACCTATGGGTCGGTAATTATAGAGGAAACCGGTATTCCCGTCGACATAAAACCTTAAATCCAGACACAAACTCGACTTTCTGGGAGTTTGGACCTCATGAACATGGATACTACGACTTGGCAACGTCCATAGACTTTGTTTTGAACAACACAGGAGAGAAGAGGCTGTCTCTAATAGCACATTCAGAAGGCTCTATGACAGCGTACATACTTGGCGCTGAAAGACCGAAATATAACAAGAAAATTAAAGTATTCATCGGTTTGGCGCCGATTTGCCACTTAGATAAGATAAAGGCGAATTTTCCACCAATAGAAGAATTCGGGTATTTTGCAATCCGTTTGTTGAGGATCCTCAACATCCACGAGCTGGGCGGCCATGACAGTGTCATTGGCGCTGTGACGAGGTTGTTTTGTACGCAAACAGTAGTCGGCGTCGAGGTGTGTCGCCGGTTCATATTCCTCACTTCAGGCTTTGACGCAGAAGGCATTGAATCTGACTTCATACCGATATTATTCTCTCATTACCCCGCCGGGACGTCAAGAAGAAACTTAGAGCATTTTCTCCAAATAGTTGCATCAAAAAGTTTTGCAAACTTTGACTATGGTCCAGTAAACAACATGCGGAGATATAAATCAATAGTCGCACCCAAATACGATCTCAACAAAGTTACAATGGCTACACATTTAATTTCTGCTAAAAACGACCTGTTGTCAGTGCTTGGAGACTCCAGACGCCAAGCGAGGGAGCTGCCTAACGTAAAAGAATACATGGTCATTGAGAATGATTTGTTCAACCACGTAGATTTCCTCTGGAGTCGCACATCACAAAATGTTTTGCACCCTAAAATTTTGGAAATTTTACGAATTTATAATTAAATCAATTTCTTGCATTATTCTTTCACAATCTACGAGACAATGACTAGTGTTAGCGTTTACTTATATTTGGCTAATCAACTTATCCTCTTAATGTTATGTTATTGTTTTTACATTGTAATGTCCTATTCTGTTAAACATCAGAAGAGCTGATAAAAACTAGCCAGGTCAAATGTAAAGATTCTTGTTAATAAATTTCAGGATTCAATAAATTACAGAACTTAACTGCCATTTAGATCTCAATTCTTTTGTCAGATTTTGAACTTGGCTCCTATTTTCATATTTTTGTTTTTGGTGGGATTATTCTTTCACGATCTGCGAGAGAAGAGAAGCAGCTAGTACATTCTTAGCTTCTTCTTTTATCGCAGATCATGGAAGAAAGCAAGTGTTCACAAGAACATAAACCGAAACTTACAGACAGAGAAGCAACAGTCAATAGCCGGGTAATGGCAATATTAATTTATTTTAGTAGGTAATTTAATTAGTTACACATATGTAGGTTATTTGTACATATATTGTTTACTATGGCTTGTAAAGGTTAGATTTGCTAAGTCAAAGTCAAAAATTTTTATTCAATGTAGGATAAATTTATCTCTTATTGAAGGTAATTTTTTTAAATATTATTTTAATGCAAAAGCTAAAAACTACTAGCGTTTCGGAACGACCACTGTTAGGAAGATTACGCCGAAAGAAACCCAGTTCAGTATTGGTCCCTACCCAGCCTGATGGGCTATGTTTCAGTTACAATACAGATTTACACTTAAGCTCAGTATACATTATATAATACATCTAAATAATACAATTAAAATTTGCAGTCAACTATTTCCAAGAATTTTGATCAGATAAATAGTCATTTACATGATAATAAGCATTTTTTAATAAATGATTTTTTACGACAGCCTTAACTTAGATAATGGTAACGCTACTCGACATTATCTGAAGTGCGATTTCTGAAACGCGGAGTCACCTGAACGAATGGTTTTCCCATACAAAAACCATACGTTTAGGTGACTCCGCGTTTCAGAAATCGCACTTCTGGAATTTTATTATAGAGACGCAAGCTGAGACCCACAAAAGACTTTTTTGTTTTTCTAACCGAAAAGCTGAGATAGCTAAATTGTAAGACCTTCTTTTAATGCAATGTGTGCAAATTTTTTTTATGAATTATTAATGCATCATTTTGTCAGGCCTGTGTAGTGACACAGGCCCGACAAAACGCATTGTGGCCGTATTGATAAGGGCCACGTCGCTAATTGGAAATATAGGGAAGAAGGAATTTTTGACTTGGGTGCGTGGTAACTTAGATGGGTGACCACGCTTTCACAGCTTTAGCAACCAGAGTAAGAGGTTTAAAAAACTGCAATAATGTGAATCAAAAACAAATTTTTGATTCACATTATTGCAGTTTTTTAAACCTCTTACTCTGGCAAATTTTTGATTCATGGGGCAAACCCCATGTATCAAAAATTTGCCAATAAACGTCATTTAAAATAATTACACTCCTTTAATATTTTGGTAAAAATAATCAATAAATAAAAATCGCAATGTATATCATTAGATTTGCAAGATGTACGGCTGATGTCAAAATTACCCTATTTAAGGCATACTGCCAGTCTTTTTATACCTGCAATCTATGGGTCAGCTATACTCAACGGTCACTCAGCGCCCTTCGTGTACAATATAATAACATATTTAGAATGCTGTTGGGGTTGCCAAAACATTGTAGTGCTTCGGGCATGTTTGCGGAGAGGCACACTGACGGCTTTCAGGCAATCGTCAGAAAAAGAGTCGCCTCGCTAATGCAGCGTGTCCGAAATAGCTCCAACGGCATTCTAAGTGTGTTAGCAAATAGGATAGACTGTCCGATGGTGAGGCATTGGATCGGAATTCATGTGTCTCGCACATGAATGCCGATCCAAAGCCTTACCAACAATCTCTTTATATTTATTTATTTTTTCTTTTTTCTTTTTGATTACTAACATTGGTTAAATTTACTAACACTATATGGATTTTTTTAAATAATCTGAAATAAAAAATACATTATTATTATTATTATTACTATCTCTATGGGTTATTATTCTATGCTTATTACTAAAGTGAACTCAAAAAAAAATTTTTTTTGCTCTTTGGTTGAACTGTCGACTTATGACGAGATCTTGTTATTATTTGACAGTTCACTACGCACCTCTATGGGGTACTATTCTATGCAACAAATAATGGAACGTACCCATACTACGTAACCTATTTAGGGGGGGGGGGGGGGTCTTAAAAATACTACGATCAGTCACAGGAGTGTGGGGGGGTGGCTTAGATTTTTGTCACGTAGTCGATTTCACCGGGAGAAACGTCCTGTTTTTTGGACTATCTTTGAATCTGGCGCGCAATGTTGAGTGCTTCTTTAACTCACAGTTGGTGGCGCTGACGCTTGTATGTTGAAACGTCAGCTGATTGTAAACAGGCACTGTTTCACTGTTTGTCAGGCAGTTTGTAGTTTGGTGAAGTTGTCAAGCAAGTCGACGAGAGTTCATGCTCTACAATAATGTCACTGTACGATCGGCTATACAAAGGTTTATAAAATGTTAAAGTTTTTCTTTTTCATAATATTTAATTTAATATGTAATTTATTAATAATTTTAAGCATGCATGCAGTCTTTTGCAATAAACGGCGTGTTAATAAACACAAATATGAGTCAAATTATTATTATTTGTTACACTTTCTGCTTGCAAACTGATTAAAAATCATACTTGTCAATACTACGTAAATACTTGAAGGGGGGGGGGGTCTTGGCATATCCTACGAGTGGTTACCGAGGAAAGGGAGGGGTCAAAAAATTTTAAAAAATAGGTCACGTAGTATGGGTACGTTCCCTAATGGGCTATGTCGGTGACTTTTGTTCTTAGTTGAAAAAAGGCTTTCCATACAAATCACCTACACGGATGGATTTTCCATACAAAAACCGTTCGTTTAGCGACTCCGCGTTTGAAAAGTGGAATTACAGCGCTCGGACAAACGGATTTTGTATGGGAGGACAATTTTTTTTCCTCATTCTTAATAACTTTTTTTAGTAACATGGTCTGAATTGCTCCGAAAATTTCAAAATGACTGAATTTGGTTAGTGGGTAAAGTCACCCTGTATAAAAACAAGCAAATCATGTTAAGGTGATACCTGAATTTTCCGGGGTCCAAAGCTGCCCCCATTTAAACTAAATCATTTGAAAAAAAAAGGAGACATCATTTAAAATTTTGTTTTGACCAGGTCCTAGACAACCCTTTAAACTATTTTATAAGCTACCGTTTACCGTTTAAAGTTAGAACGTGAAGCTTTTCTACGCACATTTGCGAAAAACGCCCACTTTTGGCTAATGTACGTAGAGAAGTTTCACATTCACACTTTAAGTTCATAAAATAGTTTGAAGGGTTATCCCTAGATAACACTTCAAATTATTTTTAATCCTTAATATATTTATCCTAACCTGGTCAGAACAAAATTTTAAGTGATGTCTTCGTTTCCTTTCAAATAATTTATTTCAAATGGAGGCAGCTCTGGACCCAGGAAAATTCAGGTATCCCCTTATCAAGTTAATAGATATAACAGTACGGAAATAAGTCTATAAATCTATATATATAAAAGCGAAAATCATTCACTCACTCACTTACTCACTCATCACGAAATCTCGAAAACTACTTAGCCAATGAAGATGAAATTTGGCAGGAAGGTAGATTGTGACTAGGAGACGTCCGCTAAGAAAGGATTTTTGGAAATTCCATCCCTAAGGGGGTGAAATAGGGGTTGCCAGTTTGGAACTTCGTAATTTTTAAAGTGAGACACAGAAAACGGGAACGGGAACCGGAACGGGATATTATAACACAATTTATAACGTAAAATACCAATAAAAGATCCTATTAGAACTATTTTCGACTTCTACGCGGACAAAGTCGCGGGTTACAGCTAGTTAAGTATGAACTCAAACTGCTCAATGCCAATGAACATGATCTTGGTGTTTTGAGTAACTCTTGTTACTCGGGTAATGATATTCTTGCATAATATGCTTATGTCGCAGTATTTAATGAAAAACACTGATATCATCCATAAATAAATAGGTGATCAAAAGTGGCATAGAAAAATTCGAGTTACTATATGCTTCTGAAAACACGCCGTTAGTATTAACTGTCACCATGCTTTAAGGTAGCTTGAAAAAAATTGACAACAGTGTTGGCCACTTACACACGAAAAACAAACACTGGGCAGGGTGATTGAAATATAGGTACCTATACCTAACCTAGGATATCGTTCAGTCATCGTCAGGAAAAATCAAAAAGACAAAACCGCGGTCATCAAAATGGCTGCCGCGAGCCGCCATCACAAAACAGCTGATTTTGACAATTGACTGCGACATTTATAAACATGTCTGTCACATGTTTTACAAAGTACGTTTAAAAAATAATAAAAAAGACAGTGTCGATTAAAACTTCAAACGCTTCGCGCGGGACACAACAAGTGGGAAACTAAAAATAAACACGTCAATAATATTGTAAGGAAATTACAAGAGCATTTTCACCTTTGGTTGGCTGTCTCGCTCGCACAATCAAACATTTTTAAAGATTATTAAAAAATGTGACTCATTTGAAGAAAAGTGTTTCATAAACTTTTTAATATATTATATGTTAGATATTGTAGACATGTTTTTATTGTTTATTTGTATGTGTATCGAGAATAAGGTCATCAAAATTTTAAATTTTTGATATAAATATACATACATATAAATTTTTTTATTGTGTGAGCGAGAAAGCTAACCAAAGGTGAAAATGCTCATAAATGTAAGTGTATTACATAAATATAAGTGCAACAAAAACTCATCTAAATTATCTATTACTATTACTAAAAAAATCCACAAAAAGAAATTGTTACTCGGTGACTGCCATCTAGTGACAGCTGTTATTATTACACATTAGTGAACTAGTGTCGCACTTTAGTATAAGTATTACATACAAAAAGGAATCTCTTACGGGTAAGGTTTCGCGCAATATGCGTCCCCGTTCTGTCACCTCTCCTCCCCCATTCGCGCCGTGTGGATGTGTGCGGCTGCACTTGCCAGGTACGAATGGTTAACGCGAGCGTTTCCAAACGGGCGCATTTTTGAAATGATCGTATGCGAAGGATTTGCAACGATCGGTCTCGACCACTCGTAATTTTGACATTTGTGGCGTAGATATGTCAAAGAAACCCTTCATGGAGAATCCGTTCCGATTCATGCTGCTTTTTTATTCATGGTGGAATTCTTAGAAAACCATAAACATATTTTCGATGTTTTCTGCGTAAAACAATATTGTTTTTAGCTGACACGACGGTTTCAGATATACGCCCAAATGGTTTTTCACGTGAGCGGTGAGTTGGAAAACTATGCGTTTTGTGTTTCGGTGAGTCCTTAAATGAAAAATAGCACTCCTGGGCCTGCAGCCGCCGACAAGGCGAAAACGGGAAGAGGAGGGAGGCGAAAAGGTGCGAGAACGGAGAACGGGGGCGCATATTGCGCGGGACCTTAGGAGATACTGTTCTGTATGAAATACTTATATTAATTAATTATGCTAGTATGCAGGTTTCTTCACGATGTTTTCCTTCACCGGAAGTAAGTGGTGGTAGTAGTCGCGCCTACTGAGGATCGAATCCGAGAATTTCTCACAAACGCAAAGCCCATCGCCCTGATCCTGCATACGGTAGTCGGTATTGTCAAAGACATTATATAGAGCCAATGAAGTAAACTATTCTTGGCAAATCTAAAAGTAATATCGTCTTCTTACAGATACGAGTACATCAATACACTCATCATATCAGCCACAAGAAGTCCACTGCTGTACAAAGTTCTCCCCCAAGGATTCCCAAAACGACCGGTTGAAAACGGCCTGCATCAAGTCTCTTCCTGCAACTTTCAAAGCAACTTACACAGAAATTTCAAAGATTTCTTACAACTTGGATCAGCATACGTCATGATACAAAGGATAATAATAGTAGTCCTGCTCTGTACTTCAGTCGCATTCTCAAAATTATTCATCAAGTTACCTGAAGATGCTAAACTCGATTTTACGGGACTCGCCCTAAAATACGGAGGAGTAGTCGAGGAGTATGCCGTCACTACATTCGACGGCTACATTCTTAAGTTATTCCGCATCCCTGGCAACAAAACCAGACCTGTTCTCCTAATGCATGGTCTGCTGAGTTCTTCTGACGATTTCATTATTCGTGGAAATGATTCATTAGCCGTTACGCTAACAAAGGCTGGCTACGACGTTTGGTTTGGTAATTACCGAGGAAACAAACATTCTAGGCGGCATATTGTATTAGATCCAGACAGAAGTAAGTCCTTTTGGAAGTTCGGACCTCAAGAGCATGCATACGACTTGGCAACGTCCATAGACTTCGTTCTTAATAAGACAGGAGAGACGAAGATGTCTTTAATAGGTCACTCTGAAGGTACAATGATAACGTATATACTCGGCTCTGAAATGCCAGAATACAACAACAAAATCAAAGTATTTATTGCTATGGCGCCAACTTGTCACATATATAAGGAAACAAAGAAGATACCCAGGTTGATACAGATGCATTCCTTTGTAAATATTTTGCTAACGCTACTCAACAGGGAAGAAGTGGGCGGTTTCGACGGCATCGACGGCGTGACGTCCAGATTTTTTTGTGCGCGATTTAGATTCGGTAATATAGAGTGTCGACGGTCTCAGCTCATGCTTGCTGGCTGGAACCCAGCAGGCTTGGAGGAAGATTTCCTTCCAATCGTGTTCTCGCACAACCCAGCTGGCACATCAAAAATGAATTTGGAACATTTACTACAAATGATAAAGTCTAAACGCTTTGCTAAATTTGACTTCGGCCCGGCAGTGAATTTCAAGAAATACGGATCTAAGGTTCCACCCGAGTATAATTTAGGCAAAGTTACTATGAGAACTGTTTTGATTGCAGCTAAGAACGACTTCCTCTCAGTGTTAGAGGATAATAGGCTTCAAGCCAAAGAGTTACCTAACGTCGAAGACTATATAATCCTTGAGGACGAGTGGTTTAACCATCAAGATTTTCTTTGGAGCAGACAAGCGCGAGTTATCCTACATCCTAAAGTCTTAAACATTTTGCAAAGGCATAACTAAATAGAAAGTCTTAAGATGAAATGACAGGATGTACAAGAGTAGATGGGATTGTCATACAAAAATGAAAAGCAAGAAAGGAGAACACCCAAATTAAAAGAAGCAGGGAAAAATAAATGCTAACTACAATGAGAAATTGTGATTTACGAAGGAAAATAGATAAACGGGAAAGTGCTAGTAAAAAGAAGAAGATTCACGAAGGAAAATTGTAATTCGACAAAGGATATATATGGTTTTTTGTGATTTATAAGGTTTTTTTGGAATAAAGATTTCCGAAACAGTCTCTCGATTATCTAAGCCCTCGAAGCGGGCAAAAACCAAATTAATACATTTTGTCTTTTTACCATGTGTTGTGTTTTTATTTGCTTAAGGTTTGTGTGCGTGGATGAGTGCACTGAGATGACACTTGAAAGTTGTTAAAAATATAAAATTGAATATCATTGTCATTGCATCGAACATTTAAAAGGACAAATATAAATATAGCATTTTTTTGGCATTGTCCTCAGTCTGACAAATGAAGGCATTAAAAAATCTCTTAAATACAAAGCACAAAACATATAATATAGCAGTCAAAAAGTATTTTTGAGTTTTGAAAAAAAAGTACTGAGTTTTTTTAAGCTTACTGTCGTACTGGTTTTTTTTTATATAAACAAAGTTATATTCCGTAATGATGAAATAAAAAGTTACGCAAGCTTTCAAACTCTTTTTCCGTAAGTACCTTTGTATACAATATGTAACTAAAACACTGTCCGATCCTTGTACGAGCAACTCAGACCGTCAATATGAACAACTTTTCCTGTGGAACCAATGCTTGGAACACAAAAAAATCGACGTTTTCATAGAAATTTGTATGAAAATGTCGATTTTATCTTCGAATTTCAAGCATAGGTCCCATAGGAAAAGTTGTTCATATTGACGGTCTGAGTTGCTCCTACAAGGATCAGACAGGGTATTTGTTACATGTTCTATATTTATTAAAATCTACCTACTATCACATTTTTAATAACAATAATATGCATTAGCTTCATTTACTATTATGTTAATGTGAACAGCTACTAAATTCTAGATTTGGAACGACATACTCATATTCATTTCTCTGTTACTCGTAAATGTATTCAACACAGCATTAATTTAGAATGCAGTGACAATAGGGGTGACGACAGGGATAGAAAATTATAATTGTGATTAGTCCGTCTTTTAGATTATCCAAAAATAATGGACCCATATTTTTCAGTTTGCCAAAAAGTAAAAATTCACAAAGATACGAAGAATCAAAGTTGATGATGAAAGACGTGGGGGTTTGCGACGTCACCACTATGTAAAAATCGTACGTAGCCGTGACGTCACGCCAATTTTCTTGTTTCTCCGAGAAAAAATAATACGTGTATAATATTTTTTAAATATAACCGATCTGCTAAACGTATTTTTTAATTTCGTCATGGCTATTCCATCGTTTTAAATTATAATTTGGTACCTACATTGCACGCAAATATACCACAAGTAATATATAAATAAGTAATATTATCGTCTTTCAGATAAACACGTATAAGACGCATGTCAAGAAACTAGCAACTGCTTGAACTCTAGCGCAATGATACACAAAGCAATCGTGATAATACTGGTCAGCTGTTCCGTACCAGCTCTAATCTCAGCGCAGTACGTCGAGGTGCCAGAAGATGGGCGGCTTAACTTTGCTGAACTTGCAGTCAAATACGGAGGAGCAGTCGAAGAGTACGATGTAACCACTAGTGACGGATACATTCTCAAACTATTCCGCATCCCAGGCAACAAGACCAGACCACTGCTTCTAATACACGGGGTGCTAAGCTCGTCCAACGATTACATCCTAAGAGGAAACCATTCCTTTGCGGCGACTTTGAAAAAAGCTGGTTACGACACGTGGTTTTTAAATTACAGAGGAAACCTGCATTCCCGAAGACATGTGACCCTTGACCCTGACACAGACAGGTCATTCTGGGAGTTCGGACCTCATCAACATGCATATTATGATCTGGCAACGAGTATAGATTTCATTCTGAACAAAACAGGAGAAAGCAAGCTTTCTTTGATAGGGCATTCTGAAGGGACGCTGATAACGTATATACTTGGATCTGCCAAACCGGAATATAATGATAAGATCAAAGTAGCCATCGCTATGGCTCCGGTGTGTCATCTACAAAACGTTAGGAGGACAATGCCATTTATAAAGCCGATGGGATATTTTCTCCGGAGTTTGTTAAAGCGATTACGGATAGAAGAGGTGTCGGGGTTCAATAGCGCTCTTGGGGCGATAGGGAGATACTTTTGCGGGCGCACTGGGATAGGCGTGAAAATGTGCCGTCCATTCATGTTCTTTTTGACAGGGTTTGAGATTGAGCCAGAATTTATGCCGATATTGTTTTCGCATATCCCAGGTGGAACTTCCAGGATGAACTTAGAGCATGCGTTCCAGATGATTTTAACCGGTCGTTTTGCGAACTACGATTACGGTCCCGCGAGAAACATGGAAATGTATAGATCTAAAGTAGCACCCAACTACGACATAAAGAAGGTGACTATGAGGGTATATTTGATAGCTGCTAGAAACGACATGGTTTCCGTGTTGGAAGACAACAGGCGGCAAGCTCGTGAGCTGCCCAATCTCGGAGAATACATTGTCATTGAAAACAAATTGTTCAGGCACAACGATTTCATCTGGAGTCGACAAGCTCGAGAGTTAGTACATCCAAAAGTTTTGAAGATTTTAAAGAAATATAATTAGGTAGACCGTAGACCAGAAAGAAAATTAAGGAAACCACTATCCCACTGATACGGCGATATTGTCAGCTTGATTGTTACTCTGTTTGAAACTAGTGCGGAACTTTTTCGGATGGCGCGAAAAAGCTACATTGGTAATCTATTTGTGATATTTTTAACAATTTGTAAATACAGATTTTTGTTAATTCACAAAAACATAAAAATATATTATAAAATAGCAATAACAAATAAGTATTTATATTTTGTGTTACATTTTCTTTTAAAATTTATTTTTGACGCTGGAATGAATAATCACACAAAGAGAATAATAATTAACATCTCAAAGACAAAGGTATTGTTTAAAAAACAACCTTGACTTTACACGCAACTTCCAAGACATAACACGGTTCAGATTTAACTAAACGAATACCTATTATGTGATAGAAAAAAAAAATAGATAGACCTAGTATCGAACTCAGCGGAACGCAATATAAATATGTATGTATCCCTGTATGATTGTAATCACCATCATCATCCGAGCGTATTCCCGCTTGCATCCTCAGCGGCAATGCTTCAGGGCCCGGGGTTCGCTTACCTAACCAAGGTGATTTGACAAGGTTACTGGTTTTTACACAGAACGAGTGCCGTCTGCCATCCGCAACCCAAAGTGTAGACCAGAATCAATCCTTGGGTGGGTTTGATGATGAAACGCTAGATGGCGTTCAGGACACACAGTTTATACGTGCCGTCCGAAACACGGAATCATCTTTATTTGCGGATAATCAGGTGATTCAAGCCTCCAATATCCTAACCAGACTGGAAACCACTTTTCACAAAGTATGCTTCCCAGTGAGATTTGAATCCACGACCACAGGATCACAAGGCGAACGCCTTGACCAATGGACCACGGAGGCAGTCAATGAATGTAAACACCGATTGTTTATAAACAATCGCGAGATATAATCTGTCGATAAATTTCGTACTGCTCACAATTTAACGATAGTTTTTCTACACATTAATACGTCACATTGCGAGCTGACATTATGACGCACCTTGAGCGCTGATTGGTTCAAAATGTCACGTGCCCGTGTAGTAATATTTGGCTGTCATTCGTTAGTTGCCAAACATTAACCACACAGGATTTTTTTTTTGATGGTTAATAGTTCTCGTGTGGAAAATAACACTTAGTTATAATAGTGTTATATTATATAGTAAAATTTAAGTAATATTCAACAAACAAGAGACACTTCAGTGTTAAATAAGTCGTCAAGTACGAGCTACGGTCAAGACCGACCAATGAGGGACAATTTACAATTTTACGAGTATCAATAACATTGGAAAGATTGTAAACCCTATCTGAACGTTCACAATTTGACGGTTTGACGTGGAGCGATTATAAACTAATGTGTGAAAGACATCACCGAGCACTAAGAAACATTAAAGTGAAAATAATGTCTATTGCTCCACTCTTCAACCCTATCTATATCCCATTGCAGCTTTTCGCAATACGATCGGTTCATAATTCCAGGTCATCCACAAACAGAAGGCAAGTCAATTCCGTTACTACGCTACACTACTAATTAAATTCTAGTGGTCCTAAATTACTGCCTTGGTTGACTCCTGATTTGTGTAGTACTGCTTCGATTGTTGCTCATCACAATCTACATATTGATGACTGTCTTTAAAATAGCTAGTGAAGAAGGAGAGCATTTTCGGTGTAAAACCCTTCTCTGCTAGCGTCAGGAGTAGAACGACATTGTCAACTATATCGAACGCCTTCTGATAATCAAAATAAGCCACATGCACTTAAATCCCTGCATCCGTCGTTGGCGCCACTTGCGTCATCAAATGTAACAGATTGTTTGCCATGGTCTGGTCTGGCCGAAAGCCATGCTGTTCTGATGCTGGCTGATGCCAGCTGAGCCTTCACTTGAGGGTACACCAAAGGGTTTATCACAGATTCAGAGACCTTAGCCGGGGTTGACAATATTGCGACCAGTCTGAAGTCACTTGCTTTTGTACTTTCTCTATCTTTAGGTACGGGCACCACCCTTGTCAACTTCCACTCCTCTGGGAACCTTTCTTTTCGAGGCATATATGGTAAAATTTCATCAGGCCCCGTGGACTGGTTTGGTTCCAGCATTGCAAACGCTTGCTTTAATTCTGTAAATTGCAAAGCATGCACCTGCACTAGCGCCGATCCTGCTTGTGCTAGTGCGCTCACCGAAGCCACGTCTAGATCCGCTGGCTGTTGGTGGTACACTGAGCAGAAATAATACGATAATTCATTTCCTGCTTCTATCTCTGTCAAAACACGGTTGTCTTTTACTATTTTTTGTTTATTCACGTTCCCTTTTTGTTTTGACAAAATGCCAGAACGCTTTAGGATCCTCGTCTAGATTGCTTTGCACCCAGTCCCGATGACGACTATGCGCGATTTCTTCATCTTTGCTCTGTACCTGGAGAATTCCTCATAGCCGCTCCTCGATTTGTTTTTTTTTTGCCGCACTTATGGAGCTTGTTTTCATTGTATGTCAGCTATAATCACTCTTGTGTATCATTGTGGGTACATAAGCTCAGGTTCTGCGGCTTTGGATCGTTTGATCGCTGATAAAAGTAGTTTACTGCTTCATCTGGATTTTTAATTTTGTATTAGCTTTTCAGTCTATATTTGCCATATAGCTGTACAACAGATGCATGTTAGATTGTCTACGGAACGACGTTTGTTGGTCCTTTTGTGCCCTCTCCTCTGTTGGTTCGTCTGTTCGTACTTCTAAAACCCAGACCTCTAGTAGATGTTTTTTGTCAACCGGTTACAAATTATAATTCTTCTATTTCGCTAACTAATGGTGCTAACCCCCTTTTAACATTAGATCTAGTTGCCTATATTACAATTTTGAATTTTGTTGCATTGACTGAATTTACAATAGACTAACACATACACATAATAGAAGGTATTTTTTTTCAGATTTCTACTCATTTAAAAGTTTCTACATCAAATTCCCCACAGATTTGGTCATATTTATTTTTAATCTACAATCAATACTTTCTGAGCTACAGGGTGTCAAAGTTAACAAAGAGATAATCATTTTTCAAAACTAAAAACCGATTTCAGCGACAAACTAATCTTGATAAATTTTCTATGGGAACACCTGACAAGTATATGACCATCTCAAACATTTAAAAAAATCAAAATTGGTGGTAATAAAATAATATTTCAAAACCAAAACCCGAACACCCTAACCACACCCCCACCCTTGAGGACTTTTAGTAAGTTCATCTAGAAACTACAAGGTATAACTGAGCCAATTTTCAAAACAACACGAATTATTTCCCTTGAGTTTATTAATTTTCCTGGGCTACTTTTTATTTTAGAAAAATAGAACAGTATGAGTTCTGAATTAAATTAACCAAAAAGCAACCACTTTCTTGGTATTGTCAGCAAGCTACAGTTGCAATTATTCATTTATAAGTAACAAAAGAAAATAAGACAATTTTTAATCTGAAAATACAGATGACAATATTTTTAATATAAAAAACGAACTATTATGAAGTAATATTGTCTTCACAAAAGTGAAATAATGCCACAATTCCTTTTAAGCTTTTCTACACACAATTGTGAAAAACGGCCACTTTTGGCGTATGTGCGTAGAAAAGCTTCACGTTCTCACTTTAAACTGTAAACAGTAGTTCATAAAATAGTTTGAAGGGTTATTTAGTGACTGGTCAAGACCAAATTTTAAATGATATCTCCGTTTCTTTCCAAATGTTTTCAAATGGGGGCTTGAAAACATTTGAAGCACTGGACCCCGAAAAATTCAGGAGGCGCTTCCCGACGGCTCTGTCGTCAACGCGAGCATCGTTCGAAAAGCTAGTTTTTTTATCCAGGGCAATGCTAGAAAAATAAGCAAACCAAAACGAGAGAGATAGCGTCTGAGGGCTCGGTTTGCAATCTATTGAATTAAATTAGTATTATTATTAACTATCCATTGAACGAATATTAACTTTTCATAGGGTGCGGAAATTTCATAAAACTTGTTCCTCCTGGAACAAGTATATACGTTTTTGTCAGTAAACCTTGCAAGTTTGTGAAATAAATGTTTACATTCGCGAGGTTTCTATCGAAATATTTTTTTATTTTTATTATTTATGTGTACTTTTTGAAAGGTCGAAGTTCAGGTAAAATTTGTGCAAAAAAGCAGATTTTTGGAGGCGTAAACTGAACTCGTTTTTCCAAATATTCATTTTTTATATCGATAGAAACCTAGAAATAGTGCACAAATTATCTGTTAGTTCCAAAGTTTTCAAGAAAGATCAGTTACAACGCCATAATTACGTAAGAGCGTTTGTATAAAAAGTAAGACGGGAAGGCTGCTCTTAAGAGAAAATAATTATCCTGCGTTTTCATACAAAAGCGGTCCCCTGATTCCTCGCCAAATAATGCCAGTAGAAATTTGATTTTATTTTCAGTTTTTGACACGAGAAGAAGATTTACAATCGCTTCGTTCAAAACTCGCACTGCATTCAAATAGGCATGACGAATGAATAAATATTTCATAGCTCATCAGTTACATTATTAAACAAAATTGTACACGTATTTTTTCTTTATTCTGATAAACAAAAAATTACAAACTTACAACGCATTGAAATTTTGCATGACGTCACTGCTGCGTGCGATTTTTACATGTTACGTCGCAAGCCCCTGAAACTTTGATGCTTCGTATCTTTGTGAATTTTTACTTTGCAAACTGAAAAATATGGGCTCATTATTTTTACATAATCTCAAAAACTGTTTAATTATAATTATACTTTTCTTACCCCTGTTACTGAATCCTTTAGAGTGGCGCAACGATCGTCCTACACTCCGATAAGCTTTTTTCCAAACTTTTATGACGTGTTCGCAAAGTTAAGGTCAATGGTTAAATGTAGCCCTAGGTCTCTTGTTTCCAACACCCGCTGCTTCGTGACGCCTTGAATGCAGTATTGATAGATTTGTGGGTTCGTTGATCGTGTGAAAGGTATCACCGAGCACTTAGAAACAAGTATGATAGATATATGAACTAAGTATAAATTATGTCTATTGCAAATTTGTAGGAAATTTTATGTAGAAACTTTTGTCAAAAGTTATCATAACGCTAATATTCTAGATGAGAGCAAATATCTGAAAAAAGATACATTCAGGAACCCTTCCTCATCCTCCTTCATCCTCAGCACACCCTCACCTTTGAAGACTTTTAGTATGTTCATCTGGAGGTATAACTGGGCCAATTTACAAAATTAAAAGAATTATTTCACCTGATTTTATTAATTTTCCTGGACTATTTTTTATTTTAGATACACCAGTGTGACTTCTGCATTTTTTTAAACAAAGAGCAAGTAAGAAACTACATTTCCTCGGTATTGTTTAAGTTATTCATTCATAATAAGTAACAGAAGATTATAAGAATATTTTCTGAATAATCAGTATATTTTTAGATCAAAAGTTAAATTTGGTAACCCAATTTTTAATTAGGAAAAAATAATTAAAATTATTATTAATAAGCATATTATTGTCATTAGGCAAGTGAAATAGTGCCAAAATCCTGTAATAAAGAAAATTAAACAAAAATTGGGAAATTGTTGGATTTACAGAAAAGGATCCTTTGACAGTGAGTATTGATTAATAGTAGACAGTATAAAAATGGCGGACCAAATTGTATGAAGCCGTTACTTGTATAAGAAAATAAAAAAAATTTGAACAAATTCGATTATTCCTTTTGTCCGTAACCTAATCTGACAATGAAGTGACAGGTTCTATATTTGTCTCCAATGTGTAAATTAATTCGTTAGTTTTTATTTCTCATAAGATTTATTTTCGGCTACGGGGTTCCCCAAGGTCCAGCCGTACCTTAAACTATACTATCGTTTCAGTATATCATTTTTTTTAACTTATAACATTATGTTACTCAAAATTGTGTCAAAAAACTTAATGTCAATAAAGATTTTGACTACACAAACCTTAAAAGAATGTACATCATTTCAAACTAAGTTTGAATAAAAAATTACGATTTAGTCATCATAAAGAGATACCGAAGTGAAAAACATATAATTTTATGACCTATTTACACTACGTGGTTGTTAGTTATCGTTCCTACCTAAAAAGCCCATATAATTGAAGAAAACAATAAAGCAGTCTTTGTCTTGCAGGCACATCAAGAGTGAAAACTGTTTCAATAAGCGGAACTCCTCAGCGACATGATATACAAAACTATAATTACTTCATTTATCCTGCTTTGTATAGCAGTTTTGATCTCATCATATTTTGTCAACGTGCCAGAAGACGGAAACCTAACATTTGAAGATCTCGCAATCAAATATGGCGGAGCGGTAGAGAAACATGACGTCACAACCGCGGATGGATATATTCTTAAGCTATTCCACATCCCCGGCAACAGAAGCAGTCCTCTTCTCCTCATACATGGTCTTTTGTGTTCATCCCACGATTTTATCATAAGTGGAAACAATTCCTTTGCTGCTACACTAGCAAATTCTGGATACGATGTTTGGTTTCTAAATTATAGAGGAAATAGGTATTCCCGGCGGCATGTCAACCTTGATCCTGATATAGATCCATCTTTCTGGCAGTTCGGACCTCACCAACACGGATACTACGACCTGGCAACGAGTATAGACTTTGTTTTGTCTAAGACAGAAGAGAGAAAGCTGACTTTGATAGGACACTCTGAAGGTACAATGATAACGTATATACTTGGATCTGAAAGGCCGGAGTATAATAGCAAAATCAAAGTTTTTATCGCCTTGGCACCCGTCGCTAACTTATACTACGTTGAAACAAAACTACCATCCATCTTTCTGGCAGTTCGGACCTCACCAACACGGATACTACGACCTGGCAACGAGTATAGACTTTGTTTTGTCTAAGACAGAAGAGAGAAAGCTGACTTTGATAGGACACTCTGAAGGTACAATGATAACGTATATACTTGGATCTGAAAGGCCGGAGTATAATAGCAAAATCAAAGTTTTTATCGCCTTGGCACCCGTCGCTAACTTATACTACGTTGAAACAAAACTACCAAGCATAAAACGATTTTGGCATACTGTCTGTAGTTTGGTACAGCTGTTTAAAATGGAGGAGATCGGTAGTTATGACAGCATTAGTGGGGCAATGACAAGGAAGTTTTGTTCACATAATGTTGGTCTTGAGGTATGTCGACGAATCGTGTCCGTAGCTTTCGGTTACAAACCAGAAAACCCAGAAGATATAGCAACTGTATTCAGAAACTTCCCAGCCGGGACGTCAAGGATGAACCTCGAGCATGCCTTTCAGATAATACTAAAACAACGTTTTTCAAACTTCGACTATGGTCCGATGGAGAATTTACTTAAATATGAGTCGGAAATTGCGCCTGAGTATGATTTAAGTAAAGTCACTATGAGAATTCATATGATCGGTGCTAAAAACGACGTTTTAGCCCCGTTGGAAGATGGAAAACAACAATATCGAGAGCTGCCTAACGTAGCGGAGCACTTTGTCATCCATGACGAGTTGTTCGGCCACATAGACTTTCTTTGGAGTCAAAAAGCGAAACAGAAGGTACATCCTAAACTGTTAGAGATATTAAGGAAATATCATTGAGAACAAAGAAATACATGGACAGCAGGCTAGCGACCAATGGTTGGCTCTTAAATTAATTAAGATTAATAGAATTAAGATTGAAGTAAGGATTTTGACCATAAGAGTAATTATAATAGTGAGTCAATGTCGCGCGTTATATAATTTGTTTATTAGCCTATACTGCTGCTAGTAATGGCAACTGCACACGAAAAAAGTGAATACGCCCTTTTCTGAACCATAAGTTTTCTTCGGCGGGATTGATATTAGTGGTTTAATGATGGTTTTCGAAGTAGAGTTACCGGGATTTTCATGCAGGTGAAGGGAAGGGGGAATTTAGCCTTTACGAAGACTAACTGAGGGTAATAACTGCGTGAGTTAAAGTACTAAGCCAAGTTTATTATCATTTTCGCATACCTATATCGAAACACCTGATGCAGAACCATAGTGATCCAACTTAACTATAAGAAATATAAAAAATGACGCCTTAGCAAAAATTGTTCAGCCTGATGAGTAGTTTTTATTGAGGTACACAAATCGAAGATCTGAAACACCTGATGCAGATACGCCGAAGTCATAAATTCCATGCGAACATGTGGACTTCAATTCTGCTATAATGTTTTGGTCAATATAGAGTAAAAACATAAGAAATTTAAAAATAGAGATACACATTTCAAATATTTGTACTTTGCACTAATCAGTTACTTTAAAATTTAAGTAAAATTTTTAAACGTAGTAAAAAAAACTTTAAAATAATTTGCGTAAAAATATTGCACTTTTTTAACCCTTCTCTTATTTATATTAAACAAGATGACGTCATTAAAGTTTCAAATAAATTAAAACTTTGTTTATAATCATTTTAAAGTGTGCAAAGTAATTTAAATCTGTCACTTTTAGTCAATATTATAAACAAAGCTTTAATATTTTTCCGAATTTTATAACGTGATCTCATTAATTTATAAAAGAAGAGTATCACGATTTTACGAAGTGAAATATTTTTACGCTATTTTTTATACATTTTTTTAGTTTACACTGAAGACAAAATTTTTAGAAAAATTTGCTGAAGAACAATTACCTTGCTTAGTGAAATTTTAAATTTATTTCTAACGGAAATAAATTCTTCAAAGTGTTAAGAATACACTATACGTTATAATAAACACATTATTTAGGATTTTTTTCTATATTTTAAAGTTTTTGTTTGATCAGCCAGTAAAGAATTATTTCTTTTTTATTATTTTCATATTAACAAAAAGAATAAGAAGAAGATAAATAGATCTTTTCAAAGTTATTTTTCTTTTTCAAATATTCCAATGAGCGTATTTTATAGAATATTTTTTCTTTAACCAAGCAATTTTTTTTTTACTTTGTTTACCATCTGAATCGTGCAAATGTGAATCCAAAAATGAATTAAGCATCCTTAAGTCATACGAATATGATACCAAACTTGACATGGTAGCTTTACCAATGCATCTATCAAGATTAAGCTGGAGACCATGAACCTCAAGAAGCTTACATCAAGGTGGCTCTACTTCTTAAATCAATCCTTGGACCAAAAGGACCAATACTGCCAAAGGAAATTTTTGGTTCACAAAACGCCGTTTCATTTGTCGTACAGATGCCACTATTGGCAAAGGTCTTCCCTATTGTACGCAAATATGATAACGATAACAATTTTTTTATACACTTACCCTCTTATTCATAAAAATTAGCAACCGTTTGCTAAACCTATTTTAGTTAAAAAATCTTTTGTCCCTTTCCCTCTTTTCAATATTTGACATAGTAAGAACGAGACAAAACACATTTGAACTAAAAGAGGTTTAGCAAAGGTTTGATAACTTTTATGAATATGGGGGTAATAATTTAAATATCTAAATATATATAACTCAAAGGTGACTGACTGACTGACATAGTGATCTATCAACGCACAGCCCAAACCACTGGACGGATCAGGCTGAAATTTGGCATGCAGGTAGGTGTTATGACGTAGGCATCCGCTAAGAAAGAATTTTGATCCATTCTACCCCCAAGGGGATAAAATAGGGGATGAAAGTTTGTATGAAACTTTGTCAATTTTCAACCGATCGGGCTGAGACTTTGCATGCATAAAGCTACTATGACGTAGGCATCCCCTAAGAAAGGATTTTGATAAATTACACCCCTACGCGAGCAGAGCCCCGGGAAAAAATAGTTAAAATACAAGCCTTTCAACATTTTTTCTTTTAATACTTAAGTTTTGCAATAAATTGTTAGCGATTCGTAGTTCGCTTTAAATTAAGGTTTTTAAAATATGAGACACCAGATAGCTTCACAGCAACGTCAGGGCAATCGACTGCTGTCATTAGACCATCAGTTGAAAGATTATTTTGCTCCATCAAACGTAAATATCAGCAGCTAATTGGACCTGACTTCACCGTGCCCCCATCAAGTGTCCCATATGTTAGAAAACTTAGAAAATCCTCAAAAAGGGTTTTAAAACTTATCTTTATTATCCGCTTTCCTAATTTCGCCAAAATTCGGTAAGCAAGCGGGCAAAAATGGAATGGAAAAATAATAAGCATCTTTAAGTAATCAGGGATCATACAGTGCGTCACAAATAAGTTGAGCAAAAATGGCGGACTTCAAAGAATTTTTGTACGAATTCCCGACACCTAAATTGAACCGAAATGGCGGTCGTCGGCGCATTATTTGTACCTGCGCCGATAACCGCCATTTTGTTTCAACCCACGTGCCGGTGCAACAATATGACCATGTTGCAGGTGCCTTTAACCGAAAATATAGACCATTTTAAGAAGGCTATTTGAATAAAAAAATCTTAAGAAGAAGAAGCGTATTATCAGGATTTTTTATATAATTTTAAACATTTCACCGAAAGTAAAGACACACACCAATCGATGTGAACATTATTTCCTGTCGCTAAAGGAATGTTTGTGTTTTTCTGACTTCCGCATTGAAAAATAGGTATCCGGCAAACTAAAGATGACAGTGACAGAACAGTAGTGACAGACTGACAGTACCGCCAACATTACTCAAAAAGATCATCATCGTGACGTCACAATCTCAAATAAGCTTGACCTTGCTTAAAAATAAAGGTCATTGGGATTTTCGCATATATCTAAATAACTACGACCTTATTTCAAAATCTGATTAGAGAAAGCTTCTCCATAAGGCTATTCCTCGCCATGGTATGTAAATCAGTTTTTTTTTAATTAGTTGACAAAAGAATTTGTACAAAAATGTTTTGAAGGCCGACGTTTTTGTTCAACTTATATGTTTCGCATTGCACATAATGTTATCTTCATACCTATCAGTATTGATACATGTAGTTATGTTCCCGATTACTCGAAGAATTTGGAAAATTCTTTTTGTTTTAAAGGGCATTATTATCAAGTGGTCGCATATTAATTTTATCAAATTCAGTTTGGTGTCAATGTCGGTTTTAAGTTTTGAAAAAATATGATCTCTTTGCAAACAGATATGATTTGGAAAAATCATGTCGACAGAATAGCAACTAAACTACAAACATTCACACACGCACTCCGAGAACTGACAAAAAACCACGAATAACAAAACTGCGGTAACAGCATACTATGCATATGCATATTCGTGGCTCACTTATGGGGTTATTCTCTGGGGTAATAGTATCGACGCGAAAAAACTAACTGCAAATTATTGAAGAAATTGAAGCCATCATAACAAATATTAAAGAGAGAGAAAACTGCAGAATACATTTTTTTTTAAATACTGACGTTGCCCTTTTTCTTATATTTTAGAAACTAACAAATGTACGAATATATTCCCAGCACTACAAGAACAAACACGATTTACCGCGAGGCTATCCTACAAGGAGGAAAAATATGTTAGCGAGGCTGAATAATACACGTAATAATTTAGAAATCTTTAATAATGGACCGCTTGCAATGACAATAAAAATCTATTATGCCCTCCTAGACCTGCTAAAAGCAGAGGAGAAAGATTCAATTTTTAATAAAAGATTAAAAACACTGCTTGTAGATGAAAATTATTACACATTGAACGAATTTTTTAATGGTAAAGATTTAACAAAATATAAAATTAATGACGAATAACATAATCTGCATTGACATAAAAATAGTTGATATTTATATCAATGACATTTACATTAATAAAATAACTAAGTATAATTGACATACTTAGGTAGTATTAATATAATGGTCCGACTTGATGCACAAAATACAAATTTTGATTAAAAATATTTTTTAAGACAAATAAAAATAAATTGCATTTTATAAGATAATTTTAGCATTGATATATACTAACCCCCTTATTCATAAAAAAATATCAACAGTTTGCTAAACCTATTTTAGTTAAAATATGTTTTGTCCTGGTCTCTCTTTTCAATATTTAACATAGTTAGAACGAGACAAACATACAATAAAAGATCCCATTATGGGATAAGTCCGCCTTTGTACTAGAGTATATGGTTTGTAACTATTCATTAATTGTAAACTGTTTATGTACAATAAAGATATACAACAACAACAACAACAACAACATATTTTAACTAAAATAAGCTTAGCAAACAGTTGATATTTTTTATGGATGTGAGTGTATAAAAATACGCATGCCGTTCCGTTTTTTTCTTGTTGCAATGCCCTATCAGGGTTTATGTTGTATTTACTGTTTTAAGAAGTGACTGTGTAGTGTAATTTAAGACATGTGAAATATAATTTATGACATAAAATAAATTGAAATTGAAAATTGAACACCCGGTAGCTTCATAAATATTGATCGTAGAGTGAAAATAAATAAGGCCCTGAATTTGTAGGAAACTTTATGCAGAAACTTTTATCAAAAGTTATCATAAAAATAGGTATATATTCGTAAAATGAGTAAAAATCTGAAAAAAGATACCTTCAACCCCCCCACCCCGACACCCTCAGCACACTCCTCACCCTTGAATACTTTCAGATGTTTATCTGGACACCACAAGGTAACTGTTGCAATTTATAAAACTACCACGAATTATTTCCCCTCAATTTATTTATTTTCCTTAACTATTTTTAATTTTAGACAAAAAACAATGCGAGTACGGCTTCTGAATTTCATTAACCAAAAAGCAAGTAAAAAACTTATTGTCTTGGTATTGTCAGCAGGCTACAGTTTCAGTTATTCATAAGTAACAGAAGAAGATAAGAATTTTTCTATATTTTGTAATCAAAACGTAAATTTGCTAACACAATTTTTAATAAGAAAAAAAAAAAGATCTATTTGTTAAGCAAAATATTGTTATTAATTAAGTGAAATAGTGCTCGAATTCCGTCGTAAGGAAAATTAAACAAAAATTAAGAAATTGTTGGATTTACAGAAAAGGATCCTTTTACTGTGAGTATCGATAATAGTAGATATAATAGTCTATAAGAAGAGCTTCTAGTCGTTTGGCTTTCAAACGAGCGGTACATAAATTGTTTCTACAGCAGTAGCCTAGCCTCAATCATCCTGATATATGTATTCATTTGTATGTATATTACATATATAATTTTTTATATGTATATATATTGTATTTTATGTATGTTGATATATATTATATGTGTTAATGGTTTATTTTTCTATATGTACTTATGTAGATATTTAACTTTGTTTACTAAATTATGAATTTCATCACGCCAGCCATACATATTTTCCGCTTGGTCTAATGGTTGACCGGGAGAGAATGCCATATGGCATTAGGTCCGCCTCTTGTACATTTTTTTTTAAATTGTGCAATAAAGTTTAAATAAATAAGTAAATAAATAGACAGTATTAAAATGGCGAACCAAATTGTATTAAGCCGTTACTTGCATCGGATAATTAAAACATAGAACATAGAATTCGATTATTCTTCTTGTCCGCTACCAAAGCCAAAATCATTTATTTATCTTTGGATATTTGTATCACTTGATAATTGTCAATTTTTTCTTTCGATTTCATAAAAGGTAGTTGTTGACGTTTACTTACAGCTAAGTTAACTGCCGCTTCCTAAGCGCAAGTACAGAAAAAGCGGTATCAAACTGTACTGCAGCATTTTTTCCAGAAACGAATGATATTAAAATTAGATATGTGAACTGAGAATACATTGTTGTGTCAACAACAACAAATTTTAAATTAATGTCAATTTCTAAATTTTGTTCTTTTACATGTGCCGATTGTACTCAAATTATGACATTTCATTATTGTACAAATATAAACCTTTAAAAGGGCGCCAAGCTCATGCCAGACGTTTTACCCTTCACGTAATCATTGGTTCCGTAATAAGCATTTTCACACAGTACTTTCTTTACATAAGCTTTAAATTTTCTATCTGGCACATCAAGGACAAATTCTGAAAATTTGTTAAAAAAATAATACAGTTTCTTTTAAATGACTCACTTATTATTTCTCAACCTTTAATACAGGGTAACTAAAACATTGATATTACGTAAGTTTCTTTACGTAAAATCCTCCATTTTACTAAATAAGGCAATATTTTTCTTACATAGATTATATTTTCAAATATGAACTGGGATGGTACAGTGAGTTTATAAATTTTCTTTAAAATTACCTCATCTGACAATGAAGTGAAAGGTTCTCGATTTATTTCCAATATGTAAATTATAATAGATTTTATTTCTCATAAGATTTATTTTCGGCTAGGGGGTTCCCCAAGGGCCAGCCCCGTCGTATCTTCAACTATACCATCGTTTCTGTAATACCATATCATTTATTATAACTTATAACATTATGATACTTAAAATTATGTCAAAAAACTTTATGTTAATACAGATTTTGACTACAGTAACCTTAAAAAAATGTACATAATGTCAAACTAAGTTAGAATAAAAAATTATGATTCAGTCATCATAAGGGGATTCCGTGGAAGGGGAAGTGAAAATCATTTAATTTTTTGACTTACTTACACAACGTGGTTGTTTGTTGTTGAACCTACCTAAAAAGCCTATATAATTTAAGAAAACCATAAAGCATTGTCTATATCTTGCAGGCACATCAAGAGTGAAAACTGTTTCAATAAGCGGAACTCCTCAGCGACATGATATACAAAACTATAATTTCTTCATTTATCCTGCTTTGTATAGCAGTTTTAATCTCATTATATTTTGTCAACGTGCCGGAAGACGGATACCTATCATTTGAAGATCTCGCAATCAAATATGGCGGAGCGGTAGAGAAACATGACGTCACAACCGCGGATGGATATATTCTTAAACTATTCCACATCCCTGGCAACAAGAGCAGACCTCTTCTCCTCATACATGGTCTTATGTGTTCATCCCACGAATTCATCATAAGTGGAAACTATTCCTTTGCTGCCACACTAGCAAATTCTGGATACGATGTCTGGTTTCTAAATTATAGAGGAAATAGGTATTCCCGGAGGCATATCAATCTTGATCCTGACACAGATCCGTCTTTCTGGGAGTTCGGACCTCACCAACACGGATACTACGACCTGGCAACGAGTATAGACTTTGTTTTGTCCAAGACAGGAGAAAAGAAGCTGAATTTGATAGGACATTCTGAAGGTACAATGATAACGTACATACTTGGATCTGAAAGGCCGGAGTATAATAGCAAAATCAAAGTTTTTATCGCCTTGGCACCCGTCGCGCACTTACACTACATTGAGGCAAAATTACCAAATATAAAACGATTTGGGCATACTGTCCGTAGTTTGATAGAGCTGTTTAAAATAGAGGAGATCGGTAGTTATGACAGCATTAGTAGTGCAATCACAAAGAAGGTTTGTTCACATTATATCGGTCTTGAGTTATGTCGACGAATCGTGTCCGTAGCTTTCGGTTTCAAACCAGAAAACCCAGAAGATATAGCAACTGTGTTAAGAAACTTGCCAGCCGGGACATCAAGCATGAACTTAGAGCATATCTTTCAGATAATACTAAATCAACGTTTTGCAAACTACGATTACGGTCCGATGAAAAATTTACTAAAATATGGGTCTGAAATTGCGCCTGAGTATGATTTAAGTAAAGTTACTACGAGAATTCATATGATCAGTGCTAAAAACGACTTTTATGCCACGTTGGAAGATGGAGAGCTACAATATCGGCTGCTGCCTAATGTCGCGGAGTACTTTGTCATCGATGACGAGTTCTTTGGCCACATAGATTTTCTTTGGGGTCGGAAAGCGAAACAGATGTTACATCCGAAAGTGTTAGAGATATTAAGGAAATATAATTGAGAACAAAGAAAGACATGGACAGCAGACTACGGATAAATGCTTGGCTCTTAAATTAAAGAATAGAATTAAGATTAAAGTAAGGATTTTGGACATATGAGTAATTATGATAGTGACTCAAATTTGTCGCACGTAATATATATATATATATTTTTATCAGCAAAAAGCTGTCCCCCTGTTTGTAGTGACATCTAAACACGACAATAAAGTGAAGGATACGGCTTCTTCTGAACCAAAAGTTTTTCTGGGTAGGATTGATATTTGTGGTCCTAAGATGGGTTTTCGAGCCACTGGGATTTTTCATGCAGGTGGGGGGAGGGAGTTATTTAGCCTTAACTAATCATAATCATAATCATATCTTTATTTGCTTAAAACATGATAATAAAGGTCTTACAATAAATATTAAAGAACAAACATGTTTTGCTAGTAGTAATGGCATGCAAATATTAGTAGTCCAAGAATTGTCTGAGGCTAAAAAGTTTTTGTCAACAAGCCATTTATACATTTTTTTCTTAAAGAGCCTGACATTTAAAATCTTTAGTTCTTCTGGCAATTTGTTGAATATTTGTATACACATATATAAACAACTACTTCTGTATTTTTCAAATTTAGGAGCATCGTCTTAAACCAGTCTATTCGGATTTCTAGTATTACGGTGATATAAATCTCTAGCTTTTTTAAACAGTGATTTATGCTTATAGACAAACATGCATACTTCATAAACATAAAGTGATGGCAGAGGCAATAGACCAAATTTTTTAAAAAATGGTTTGCAATATTTACGTGGCGGTAATCCACAAATTGCACGAATACACTTTTTTTGTGCAATAAATACTTTTTGAATATCTGTGCTATTGCCCCATACGATAATCCCATAGCGTAACGTGGATTCGATATAGGCACGATATGTAGTAATAGCCGTCTGATTATTAGTTATGTTTCTAGTTTGTTTCAGAGCGTATACAAATTTATTTATTTTACTGCACACATTATCTATATGTCCTTTCCAATTCAAATGTTGGTCAATGATTACGCCTAAAAATGTTGTTTGCGTTACTTCTCTAATTTTAGGTATATAAAGTTTTGAATTCTGTGTAGTGCTGTAGGATTTTTTAAATTGTATATAAAATGATTTATTTAAATTAATTTGTAAATTATTTAATTTTAGCCATTCAGTGATTTTGTCAATGGTTTTATTTATGTCCTTTTCATGTTGTGTTCTCGAGTCAATACATTTTTTGCTTGTCACTATTATTGATATATCATCAGCATATAATATACATTTATAATTAATAATGTCAGTTATATTATTTATATAAATTAAAAATAGAATTGGACCTAGGATACTTCCCTGTGGTACACCATATTTTTTACTTTTGTATTCAGATGCATAATCTTTCATTTCTTTATTCTCGTCTATTTTTTTAATAACTACACATTGTTTCCTGTCTTTCAAGTACGAAGACAACCACTGATGTGCTGGGCCTCTAATTCCTATAGATTCCAAGTTGTTTAATAATAGGTCATGAGAAACGAAGTCAAAAGCGCTAGATAAATCAAAAAATAATCCTGTAGTCATAAAATCGTTGTTAAGATTGGTCATTATAGTTTTTATTAAAGTATACGTAGCTAGTGTTGTCGATTTATGCGCCTGGAGTCCAAATTGCTCGTCCTTTATTTTATTATACTTGTTACAATAGTCAATTAATCTGACGTACATGCATTTTTCAAAAATCTTTGATAATATTGGTATCAGCGTGATTGGGCGGTAATTATTAATGTCATTTCTGTTACCTTTTTTAAATAATCTAAGTCCGAGGTTCATAACTCCGTCCGTCTTATTATAAAACCCAGACTAACTTTGTTACTAAGTTTAAACCATTATACGATCAAATCAAGTTGACACCTAGTAATATTACATTATCTCAGCTGTCAATGTCAACTTCATATTGGGCGGATAATGGTTTAAACCTAGTAACAAAGTTAGTCTGCGTTTTATAATAAGACGGCGTAAGTTTAGGTACTAAGCCAAGTTTGGTATCATTTTCGCATATATCGAATGTTCTGGTATAATATTTTGGTCAATATATGTACAGTAAAAGCATAAGAAATTTGAAAATAGAGATATATATACATTTCAAATATTTTTACTCCTTACTAATCCGTTACTTTAAGTGTAATGTTTAAAAGTATTCAATATAAATTCAATCATATCCTGTGCTTTAAACACATCAAGGAATTAATTCGTGTTAGAAATAAATCATAAAGTAAATTTTTCAATAAGCTAGGCAACTGTTAGTCAACAAAATTTTGTCTTAATTTGAATCTTTGGCATTGTACGCTCTCCACGCGAGTTCAACTCGCAATTGGTTGTTTTTATTTCTTATTGTACATATGTTGCTATCTGACTCGTGCAAAAGTGAATCCAAATATGAATTTAGCATCCATAAGTCATACGAACACGATAACCTTGACATAGTAGCTTTATCAATGCATCTATCAAGATCCATCTGGAGACCGAGAATCCCAAAAAGCAAAAATCTTGGTGGCTTTACTTCTTAAATCAATCCTTGGGCCCTAAGAACCAATACTGTCAAGGAAATCTTTGGTTCACAAAACGCCGAATAATTCGACACCAGATGCCACTATGGGCAAAGGTCTCCCCTATATTACGCCAATAAGATTACTATAGCAAATGTTTAATACATTTGAATTTGATGTTTTTAATCCTAAATTTGCCTCATACATTAAAACACTAAAGCGAATCCTGTACTGTATTACAGCAAAGTATAGTACATCGTACTACAAGGGAATAAAGTAATATTTTGAAGGCGACGCTACTTTGAATCCAGAGCGAAACGAAGGAATCTACGGTGGAATCCTGAGTGGAGCAAGGGATTCATGTATATCGCCTGAGATAAAAAGATTAACGTACCCGCGTGGGCACACTCTTCTTCGTAGAACACTTTCAATATCTAATCAGACTTCAACTGACATTTTAATGCTAACTTTTGTTTGGTGCCCTTCTCATAGGAAATAATTTTCGAAGAACACCAACCGATGATAAAATATTCACTCATAACTTTGTTTCCGTGGTCCTTCGTATCCTTTTATTAATACAAAAAGTATTTACATTTACATAAATAATAACATATCAATACTTCTGTAATTAATTACAGAAGTTTTAGTTTAAGATATTATATATGTAATTTGTATACTTGTTTCCTCTTGGATTTTAAGATGAGAATCTTATCTCTCATAATAATTGTTCTTTGTACACACATGTTTTGGATTGTAACCAGTTTTAATGTTTTTATGTTGTTTTCTGTGTATTTTTGTAATCTGTTTTGTGTGACAATAAAATAAAAATATATAATACATTTGTAATTTAAATATTAATAAATAAATGATTTTTCGATTTTTTAGCGATTTGTAGTTGGCTTTAAATGAGGGTTACTCTAAAAGCGGTACGAAAGACGGACGTTACTGCGTATCCGCATTTCATTGTCAACCAATACTGAGCATTAAATTGGTTTGATGTACAGGGTGCAATTGAAATCATTAGCATTAATTTAACTCACATAAAGTATATTTTGTACGATGACAACACTGCAATTAATGAGGTAATTGAAAAGTATCAAAAAGTAAGAAAAATTACAAAAGTATCAAAACACTTAAGCCGCGCGCGCGTATTGTGTGTACCCACGAGCCGAGTGCCCTCGCCGCACACAGCTGAGCCACAGAGCGGGCGCGGGCGGCCGGGGCCGGCATACAAAAGTAGACTTTAGGAGCGGCCTTCCCGTCTTACTTTTCGTACAAACGGTCGTACGTGATTATGGCGTTGTATCTAATCTTTCTTGAAAACTTTTGAACTCACAGGTATCTTGGGCGCTATTTCTAGGTTTCTATCGTAATAAAAAATTGAAATTTAGAAAAACAAAGTCAGTATAAGCCTCCAAAAATCTCCTTTTTTGCACAAATTTTAGCTGAACTTCAACCGTTCCTAAAATACTCATAAATTGTAAAAGTAAAGAAAATATTTCGATACAAACCTCGCAAATGAAATGAAAATGTTGAATACAAATTATTTATTTCATATACTTGTAAGGCTTACTGATAAACACGTATCACCTGGAACAAGTTTTATGATATTTCCGCACCCTATGAATAGTTAATATTCGTTCAATGGATAGTTAATAATATTACTAATTTCATTTACTAGAATGCAAATTATGCCCTTAGGCGCTATCGCTCTCTTTTTAGCTTGCCTCATTTTCTAGCACTGCCCTGGATGAAACACCAAGCTTTTCAAACTATGCTCGCGTTGAAAACAGAGCGGCCGGGAAGGGCCGCCTTAAGTTACGTGAATAAAGTTTTAAATCGTTTGGGGACGGGTGATGTCACACGAACGCTTGAAGATAGTTGGTTATTCAAGGTTACGTTTAAAGTAGGAACGAATGTTAAGTACTACGACGCCACGAAATTGATACTATTATAATGAAGTAAGATCCCAGAGCGATAAGACATAACTTATTTTCTCAAAGATTAACCCTTAAGAGCGGCCTTCCCGTCTTACTTTTCATACAAACGCTCGTACGTGATTATGGCGTTTTATCTGATCTTTCTTGAAAACTTTTTAACTCACAGGTATCTTGAGCGTCATTTCTAGGTTTCTATCGAAATAAAAAATTGAAATTTAGAAAAACAAAGTCAGTAGAAGCCTCTGAAAATCTGCTTTTTTGCACAATTTTTAGCTGAACTTCAACCGTTTCTAAAATAATCATAAATTGTAAAAGTAAAAAAAATATTTCTACACAAACCTCGCAAACATAATGAAAATTTTGAATACAAAACATTTATTTCACATACTTGTAAAAGGCTTACTGATAAACACGTATCACCTGGAACAAGTTTTATGAAATTTCCGCACCCTATAAATAGTTAATATTCGTTCAACGGATAGTTAATAATAATACTAATTTCATTTAATAGAATGCAAACCATACTTATAGGCGCTATCTCTTTCTTTTTGGTTTGCCTCCTTTTCTAGAAACACCAAGCTTTTCAAAGTACGCTCGCGTTGAAAACAGAGCGGCCAGGAAGGGCCGCCTTAAGTTCTCAGTAGCGTCTCATGTACTTTGTATACCTGCGTGCTTGTGAAGCTTGTCCAGTGACACCTGGGCGGGTACTAGGTGAGAGAGGTAACTTAAGAGTTACTTAACTTAAATTTATAAGGCCACCCTATATAATATAGGACGTCACAATCGGACGACTATCGTATTATTTTATGGCGTAACCCCCCCCCCCATCAGTGGACAGGTCCTTCTGCTCCATCAAATGAAATTAAAGCTTAATGGACCTGACTTCACCGTGCACCCATCTAGTGTTCCATATTTTCGAAAACCACTATGATCCGCTTTCCGAATTTCGCCAAATTCGGTAAGCAACCGGGCGAAAATGGAATCGAATAAAATGAAATTCACTAATTCAAAGATAGTCATCGTACTAAAGGTTCATACTTTCCCGAAAATCGTATGTCTGATACACATACTCGTAGGTAATACTTAGCATATCAGAATTCGGAGAACATCAATGTTATTAACTTAAAATTAAAATAGCTTATCGTTGAGCGCACAGCGTACAAATCATTACTATACTATTTTTGAATGCTAAAATGAATAATCACACAAATTTAAAAAACGAAGGTATTGTTTCAGAAACAGCCTTGACTTTACACGCAAGTTCCAAGACACGTTTTAGATTTAGCTAATAGAATACCTATTAGCTGGTATAAAAAATATACATACACCTAGTATGGAACGCTGCGGAATGCAATATTAGTATTTTCTTTTCCATTTAGTCTAGTTTTATCTAGAAACTTCTTTCAAAACTTCAAAAACACTATAAGTGGCTGTGATTTGAACCAGCGGTCTCTGGATTTACAGTCCATCGCTTAGACTCGTGTTATGACGCTATTAACGAAATTTTCCTTCAGTTGAATTCTTTTTGTTCGAATTCGTGACGTTGACAATGTCATTTATCTCCTTACGCGACAATATGTATGCATTTCTACGAGTAATGGCTCCAGTACACGTTGGCCAAGCGCGCTCGGCGAGTGCGCTCGGCAGATTTTCGTGGTACTGTTCACACGTTGGCTTGTTCATTCTGCGTTGGTCAATTTATAAAGATGGACGTCAGGGCGATCGCGGCCGCTGCAATATACTTGTACGGTGCTTTCAAATTTTATTTACATGTGCGCCAGAGAAGAGATTCATTTTGATATAAATCAATGAACCGAAATATTTCTTCATTGATCCATGACGCCATGACGTAGAAGGAAAACACGAGACTACTACAAACTAAATAGAAAATTAAAGATCACGGATGAACACTACCTATACCTACAGTCTATTCCGTTCCGACGCGCTACTATGAACTGACTGAACACTCGGCCAACGTGTGAACGCTGTTTGCGGCTTGCGCCAAATTCTTTTAATTTGTGCACGAAAACCGACACTAATCGGGTCTTCGGCGAGCGTTGGCCGCAAACGCCAAATACACACTAAACGGCCCAGTACATGTTGGCCGAACGCACTCGCCGAGCGCGCTTGGCCAACGTGTACTGGAGCCTCAAGATGCAATAGTAGGAATAGAAGGAACAGTCATTACACATATTGATTAGAGATAAATAAGATCTGATAAGTTTGACTAATAATTTATTACTTTGATGTTTAGAGATTAAACATTTGAGATTAGACGCAGAGAGTAGACATGTTTAGAGATTTGTATTTTTGTTAAATTCTTCTTAAACTTTCATTTCAGGTTTCCCCCAATACAATAGCATAGTTGCATACATTGAATTAATACTATACTATTAATTTACTATATATATTACAGTACTATTATTACTTATTACACACATTACACAAAACAAATAAAATTGTCTTTGTGACTTCTGTTAATGAGCAGCAAGGGGCTGCTACAAGCGGATACATGAATTTCGGGGTCCATTGCTGTCCTCATTTAAAATAAATTATTTCAAAGTAAACGAAGACGTCATTTAAAATTTTAATTTTGTTCTCGCGTACCGAGATCTTTCGTTTTTTTGGACGCACACAAAGGTGTTTGTCCGAAAAACCGACAAATCTCGGTGCGCGTGATATGCTCTGCTCGTGCGCGCAAAACGTCCAAGTGAGAGATGGTAGTTTAAGATACAAGTGTGGTAAGTTGCTCATTACAGTCAAGGCGGGTAGACACACATAAGCGGGCGAAGCTCGCGCGTGTGTCTATAGAGCACAGGTGTGCTATACTACGTTTTCCAACACTAATGTGTTGGAAAACGACGATGAGAAAAAAACACTTTAATTATACAATTATATTTTTTAGAACAATTATTAAAACAATTAGTGAAGTGGTAAGCAACAATTTTCGCAGGTTTGGTAATAGTTTAGTTCTACGCTGGCTGCATGCAGAGATTTTATATTTCAAAAATAACATTCGATATTTTAGATTTTTATTCCTAAACCACTATAAAAACACTTTACCGCACTCGTGCAGTAAGTAATATTTACTGCACGATTTCGAATGTGTGTGTAATAAATGGTATAACATAAGTAAAATCAGTGTAGTAAATAGCACTTTCCGAGCTAATGTGTTGAAAATTGTGTTACACTGCATGATACATACATTGAAGCTATGTGGATGGCAAATTCATCAATTGCATGATGCATTACATGTTACGTTACAACAGCCTGTACGCGCCATTATAGTGTAAATGATGTCTAGGAAATTTTATGTAGAAACTTTTGTCAAAAATTATCATAACGCTATTCCTCAAGATATTCTAGATATGACCAAACATCTTTTAGTATGTTCGTCTGGACACCACAAGGTATACCTAGGGCAATTTTTGGTACCAGGAATTATTTCACCTGATTTTATTAATTTACCTAGACTATTTTTTATATTAGAAAAAATACCATTGTGACTTCTGAATTTAATTAACCAAAAAGCAATCAAGCGAAAAAAAAACGCTTCCTCGGTATTGTCAGCAGGCTACAGTTTCAGTTATTCATTCACAACTATTTATAACTAACAGAAGAAAATAAGAATGTTTACTTTGTAAAAAGTATATTTCAATATTTCGTAATAAAAAAAATTTAAGGCAACATATTCTCATTCGATAAGTGAAATAGTGCCAAACTTCCGTAGTAAAGAAAATTACACAAAAATTGGGAAATTGGTGGATTTACAGAAAAGGATCCCTTTACTGTGAGTATCGATTCATAGAAGACAGTATTAAAATCATCATCATCTCAACGTCCACTGCTGAACATAGGCCTCATCCTCTCCTAAGGATTTCCAAAACGACCGATCTAGAGCGGCCTGCATCCATCGCCTTCCAGCGAACTTGGTCATCACCTTGTAGGTTGGTGTCCTACGCTTCGTTTGCCAGTATTGAAATGGCGAACCATATTTGACGAAGCCGTTACTTGTATTGCATCACAAATTTATACATCGAACAAATTAGATTATTCCTTTTATCCGTAACCTAATCGGACAATGAAGTTAAAGGTTCTCTGTTTGTTACCAATATAAAAATTAAAATATTTTTTATTTCACATAAAATTCATTTTAGCTTTGGGGTTCCCTAAGGCCGCATGCCGCATCTAAACTATACCATCGTTTCTGTAATATTATATGTTGAAAATAGGTCTTTTACATTTTTTATTTCTCAGAGAATATCAGACATTTGGAAATAATACTTGCTAATAGCATACTACAACGCTTTTCCAACAAAATTGTAGACCAGATACACGATTGGTTAATTTTTGTAACACAAATTTGGTCTTCAGAAACACCTCTACCCAAAAATATCGATCCTTATTTCTCACAAACGACAGGAACTTCAGGTTTGATTTTTTTTATGCAGATTAGTAATGACATAATCTTAATAATTGCGGTTGGAATTATTTTTTATTGCTTTAATTTTAATTTTAGAGCCATTTATCTGTTATAAGTCAGTTTTGCGTGGCTTTGGGTTTCAGGCGTATAAGCCCTTTTACCTTCCTGAAAAATTTTGTACTTGCCGTCTCGCTTTTTTACGAGAGTTTTTAAATAAACTGTCCTTACTGCACAGATTTTTGACAGTTCCGCATGCATTTGTCAGATGGCCGATGGGCCTCACGGAGCAAGGACGCGTCTTCACAAAAAAAATTACATTTAATTTCGTAAAATTATTGTCACAGTGTAGAATACTATCACAAACAGGTATAGGTTGAACAGTATGTAAACAAACGTGCGAGTAACTTTGCTACACTATGTCACTTGACGTAATGTCAAAGCATAGAGTGGCATAGAGTTGTTACTGATAGACATGGTCGGCTTAGATTTTTTTTCTCATGTACTCGACATACTAATCAATAGCCAATGTTTTTATTTATGTACCTATTTTGTAGCAATAAAATAATTTCATAAAAGCCAAAGAAACTTTGATAATACTCTTTGGTTCTATTTACTTTTAGATTTTGAGAAATATTAACCAACACTACCTACATGGCTGTTTGACCTGTTCCGGCTGATAGGGGAAATAATTGCTATGTAAGCCAGATGCCCTTACAAAACTGAGGGGGGAGGGGTTAAGCAGGACGGGGCGCTACCTGCTTAACTCCCCCCCTCTCTGCCAAGCAACTAAGCAAAGCCTGACGCCGAGTCGCCGAAAGCTGAGGTCATCTGCGAGCCACTCTTACCAAGTACTGGGATCAGCGATTTTTTTTTTTAATTTTACAAATTGGCCGCCATTTGTCATCTGCATCCGATTTGACTAAGCTTTTGTATTGGGTTTGTTGTGTCGCAAAATCCAAATCTGTAATTTTTTTAAAATCTAAGATGGTGTCTGCATTTTAGAATTTTAACGTCCTACTGGAACATCCGAGCGGTCTGAAACTTTTATGTTAAGGAAGAGCACTCCGCGAAACTCGAAACTGCTATCAGATTTTGGATCCAAGATGGCCGCCGAAACATTTTTTTATTTATTGACAATCCATTAAGACAATGCCATGAAAATGCAATGCCATTCACATATAGGGCAATACGTGGCATTTTTTCGTGAGCGAAGTCATATGCAGAAGCTTGTAAAATGGATAGGCGTAAAATTGCTATGCGAGCTAAGCTTATTAGTGTTTTAAAAAGAATGCAAAAAGAAGTTTAAGATATCTTAAAGGAAGAAATCCATATTTTAAAAAAGATTGTGGGTTAGACCATGGATATCCAGGAGAGGTGAATTGGGTCAATCAAGTCTCATCTTAAGAGAGCTCCAAGTTGAAGAGCCTGGAGGATACAAATTATGTATGAGAAATTCGCCGGATATGGTGCAAACTCTTCTTGACTTAGTTAACCCTAAAATGAATACCATGATGCGTGATTCTATTCCTTCTTTAGTAAAACTAGAATTGACATTGACGTATCTAATTTGTGGATGCAGTTTCTAGTGACTTATTGGCTAGGAACAAGCGTTCACACGCAGCAATAGATAGGACAATCCAACGCGCGGGCGGTGGTGGAAGGCATTGTCTTCCAAAAATTTGAAATCGTACTCATTGTCCTATGGTCCGATTGTCATGATCATTGTCTCGGTTCAGTGGATTGTCTTCATTTACACGAAGCCATTAACCGGATAATCCATTAAGACAGTGAAATGTCCTATTGGATGGTCCTGTGTGTAAATGACCCACCGACTGAGTAGTTAACCCATTTTCTCAACTGGATATGGAATGCCATCAACTTCAAAAGCTTCACGAAAAACCGATGGCTGCTTCAGCCCACGCAATGCTCGAAAGCTAACTTACTTTTAGATTGAGAAATAAATTATGTGAACTTGCTTCTTTCATTATTCTTATTTAATTTAAGTTTTTTCGATATGTTTAAGACGAGAAGTTTAAAATGAAATATTTTAATAATGAAAACCCTCTTGGTATTCAACGTGGAAGGTACATTCCCGTAATAAATAGAATCACAGGCTATACTAGATCACTATAATATAATGTTTTTTTTAACTGGGGAAGTCGGCTTATAGTTTTGAAAAATTATTAACTATAAAATAATATAAGCATTTTCATATGAAAAGTGTGCATAGTGAAGTTATATTTAACCGCACTATTTGCTATTTATATGCTTAATAACGTTTTATTTTTTCAAATTTTGAACTGGCCCAATGCCAAGGCCAAGGCCTTGACCAGTAGGCAGCGCGCCGCGCTGATCTTAAAAAGCGAAACGGCGGGAAAGCAACAGTGTGCATCACAGTTTTATGGTTGAGTTTATATAAATTAAAAAATATATATATTATATATATATATATATATATATTTTTATCCTGTTTCTTCGCAAGTTTGTTGAAAAACGTCGTACGATACACGTGCGTATATTGGTTAAACACACTCGGATCTATTACGCTCTCGCTTTTGGCTCGGACTGAAATTCCGCCTCGTGTGTTATAACCACCATAACGCACTTATATCGTAATGTTCTTTTAATGCACACTTACAACTTTATTAGTCTAACATCTATTTTTCTTTCTTTAATATTATTGATAGTCATAACCTCTAAACAGAAGAAACGACTTGGCATGACTGTTATATCAATGCTCAGATTTCTTCTTGAAATCCCTGGTGCACTGATCTAGTAGGCTTGATAAGTACTCAAGTTCAAATATATAACGTATCAAACTTATAAAAGATTGCGATCGTAATCTCCGTGACATGAACTGAGTCAGATTGCATGACATGAGCTTGGCGCGGGTCCCTCTTAAATGTTTGTATTTGTTTTAAGAACTTTATTTACAAATGACATTAATTTCAAATTTGACATTATTCTTCATGACATTTTCTGACTTCATTAATAATTATGACATAACAATGTATTCTCAGTCCACATATCTAATTTTAATACTAGTATAATTGTAAGTTAAAATTACAATTATTAAAAATAAATAAATGATTTAGACTTTGTCTTTATCAATTGTTTTTTTTTATGTATATTCGATTATCCAGTGAATAGAGAGGAGTCCGGTAGTTTTGAATTTTTTCGATGTGTTGTCCAGGATGGTAAGTGAGTGTTTAAAACGCAAATTGCATAATTACCCTCCTGCTCGCCTGCAGCCTTATTGAAAAAAAATGGCAATTTTTTTTCAGATTTTCACTTATATTTATTTTCATTGTTTAGATGCATTTTAGCTAGAAAAGAGTTCTACACAATTACGTAGAGAATAAAATTTCCTATAATTTACGTCCGTCCAATTGGTTTAATAAATGTACATGCGTTTTGTAGGTAATTAAATTCCTTTTAAATTTTATTTTGATGCTTGTTTTCCTGGAATACGCAATACTGAATTACAGCGTTTTAAAGTTAAATGGTTGAGAAATTTCCGGAATATTCGATTATGTTATTTTTTTTAAGTGTATATCTCCGTAACTTTCTGTCCTAGAAACAAAATTTAAAATATTACAAAAACAAAAACATACTAGATACATTAAGTAATTTTTTCCATAATATTAACCTCTATGTATTTTTAACTCTATCTACATTTCATTTAGACATTTTGCAAACCTAGCGGAAAAGAAAGGACAACTTTCGAAACAATTTTGACAGATTTTGAAAAACAAAAACACAGAAATGGGCCTTAATTAAGACTGACTACAGAAACCCCATAAGAATATAAATAATGTCAAACTAAGTTATGATAAAAATTATGGCTATTTCATCATAAGGGGATCCCAGAGTGAAAAACATATAATTGTATGACCTACTTATATTACACTACGAGGTTGTTTGTTATTGTTTCTACCAAAAAGCCCATATAATTTAAGAAAACAATAAAACTTTTTCTATGTCTTGCAGGCACATCAAGAGTGAAAACTGTTTCAATAAACGGAACTCCTCAGCGACATGATATACAAAACTATAAGTTCTTCATTTATCCTGCTTAGTATAGCAGTTTTAAGCTCATCACATTTTATCAACGTATCGGAAGACGGATACCTAACATTTGAAGATCTCGCAATCAAATATGGCGGAGCGGTAGAGAAACATGACGTGACAACCGTGGATGGATATATTCTTAAGCTATTTCACATCCCTGGCAACAGGAGCAGACCTCTTCTCCTCGTACATGGTCTTATGTGTTCATCCCACGAATTCATCATAAGTGGAAACTATTCCTTTGCTGCAACACTAGCAAATTCTGGCTACGATGTTTGGTTTCTAAATTATAGAGGAAATAGGTATTCTCGGAGGCATATCAACCTTGATCCTAATACAGATCCGTCTTTCTGGGAGTTTGGACCTCACCAACACGGATACTACGACCTAGCAACGAGTATAGACTTTGTTTTATCCAAGACGGGAGAAGGGAAACTGACTTTGATAGGACATTCTGAAGGTACAATGATAACGTACATACTTGGATCTGAAAGGCCGGAGTATAATAGCAAAATCAAAGTTTTTATCGCCTTGGCACCCGTCGCTCACTATCATTACATTGAGACCAAACTACCAAATATAAAACGATTTATACATACTATCCTTAGTTTGATACAGCTGTTTAAAATAGAGGAGATAGGTCGTTATGACAGCATTAGTGTGGTAACCATAAGAAAGTTTTGTTCACATTATATTGGTCTTGAGGTTTGTCGACGAATCGTGTCCGTAGCTTTGGGTTTTAACCCAGAAAACCCAGAAGATATAGCAACTGTGTTAAGAAACTTGCCAGCCGGGACGTCAAGGATGAACCTAGAGCATATCTGTCAGATAATACTAAATCGACGTTTTGCAAACTATGACTACGGTCCGATTAAAAATTTACAAAAATATGAGTCGGAAATTGCGCCTGAGTATGATTTAAGTAAAGTTACTATGAGAATTCATATGATCGGTGCTAAAAACGACTTTTTTGCCACTTTGGAAGATGGAAAGCTACAATATCGGCTGCTGCCTAATGTCGCGGAGCACTTGGTCATCGGTGACGAGTTGTTCGGCCACATAGACTTTCTTTGGGGTCGGAAAGCGAAACAGATGTTACATCCGAAAGTGTTAGAGATATTAAGGAAATATAATTGAGAAGAAAGAAAGATAGACCAATACTTTGCTCATGAAATAATAGAATTAAGATTGACGTAAGGATGTTGATCACATGCATACGTGTTAATTTTTTTTGAGTTAAAATTTGTCGCGCGTAATCAGCGTTATATAATTATGATGACAATATTTAAACGCATTTAAAATTTTTACATTACAAAAATATAATTGTTTTCAATAAAACGTGTTTCAATAATTTATGCTTACACTTAATAATACTATGGACTCTGTTGTCTGATAATTATCGATTTTATTATTTATTTATTTATGCATAAAACAGTTAGCAATTCGTTTTTACCTGTTTCCAAATTTCGCTAAAATTCGGCGAACAACCGGGACAAAAATGTAATCGAATGGGATTCAATACTTTAAAGATAATCACGGACCACTTAAGGGAATACATGTTTTTCAGGGTCCAGTGCTGCCGCCATTTGAAATAAATTATTCGAAAGGAAACGGAGATATCATTTAAATTATATCTTTATCATGCCCTAGATAACCATTTAAACCATTTTATGAACTACTGTTTATTTGTTATTAGACCAGCTTTTACACTTGCCACTTCCCACGATTCAACAAAGTGAAGAGAGTAAGCGGAACAGAAATTAAGACAAATAGAAGACAAGAAAGAAGAAAGTCGTTTGGCCGCATTTCCATACAAACGTAGTTGATGATTCATCACCGGACAGTGCTATTAAAGCAATGCTTTTTCTAACCACATTGCATTTCAAGTGGCTCTTTACAATCGCTTCGTACAAACCTCGCACTGCATTCAAATTAATGAATCCTTTAGAGAAGCGAAACAAAAATCCTACACTTCGATAAGATACGTCCAAACTGAGAGAATTGTTACATTGAAGCAATGTGGGTGGCAAATTATTTATCCTGCCAGTTTTGAGTAAGGTGTTCGAAAAGATAATGCTCAATCAAATGCTACTTCACTTCAAGACCTACAACCTTTTCTATAGCCAACAATTCGGCTTTACGTACTAGCGGAAAATCAACCACCGATGCGGGAGTGGCACTCATTACTCATATTTACGACGCATGGGACAGCAAAAATTACGGCATTGGATCCTTTTGCGATCTCTCTAAAGCATTTGATTGCGTAGATCATCCCGACACTTTTGCTTAAATTTCGTCAATATGGTTTTGATGAAAATCCAATTAAATTAATAGTATTTTATTTACCAGATAGGCTTTAGACTGTTGATTTAAACGGCATAAAATCGCGCGGATTTAATGTTAATATCAGCGTAACACAAGGTTATATTCTAGGACCTTTCCTTTTCTTAGTTTATGTCAATTACTTGCCTTACATGGTTGAGAAACAGGCAGGCATAGTGCTGTTTGCTGATGATACCTATAATATTCAAAATTGACCGTCATAGCACAGATGCTACCGCGGTGAACAGAACCTTGTCTTCCATTTCTGATTGGTTTACTGCCAATAACCTAATGTTAAAGCGAAAAAGTCCCAATGCATTCGATTTTCTCTGCCCAATGTTAGGCAAGCCTGCGTTGACATACTGATAGATGGTGAAAAACTCGATCTTGTTGAAAGTACTACCTTCCTAGGAATTACGATCGACTTCAAACTTCAATGGGGCGCTCATATATCTAAACTTTCAAATAAGCTTAGCTCTGCGGCTTATGCTGTTGAGAATAAGACAATTTATAGATGTAGCAACTGCTAGACTAGTGTACTTTATTTACTTTCATAGTTTAATGTCTTACGGCATACTGCTATGGGGGACTGCAGCCGATATTCAGACTATTATCATTTTACAAAAAAGGGGCAATTCGTGCTATCTACGGCTTAGGATCTAGAGACTCACTCAGAGAATTATTCAAGAAAATAAGTATACTAACCTTACCATCACAGTATATATTTGAAAACATACTATATGTAAGGAAAAATATTTCCTCATAGAATAAAGTAAGCGATTTACCTTTAGAAACTTACGCAATAAGAGTGACTTAGTTGCCCCGTATTATAAGCTCAAAACAGTTGGGGGACGGTATACTTTTTTATAATAAACTGCCAAAATCAGGCCTTGATATGCTAGACAAAAAGTTTAAAGCTTATGTAAAGAGGGCACTATTGCTGTTGTGTTGCCTATCTTATGTGTATCTAATGCTTTTACACCAATTATTTAGGCCAAAATGAGTCAAAATGTTACTTAAATCACTTTTATTTACTATTGTGGTTTCTAAATTATACATGTACAATGTCCAGGCCGGGGCTCCATACATTCGTGAAACAACTCCTTTATTTTGGCTAAGGGGTTCCCCAAGGGCCAGCCCCGCCGCATCTTACACTATACCATCGTTTCTGTAATATCATATCATTTATTATAACATTATGTTACTCAAAATTATGTCAAAAATTTTACGTAAATAAAGGGTTTGACTACAGAAACTTTATAATTGGCCAAACTGAATTTGACATAATGTACATTACATTATGTCAAATTCAGTTTGGCCAAATTATAACTAAGTCATTATAAAGGGATCCCAAAGTGAAAAACATAATTTTATGACCTACTTACACTACGTGGTTGTTTATTTATTGTTCCTACCTAAAAACCCATTTAATTTAAGAAAACAATAAAGCATTGTCAATGCCTTGCAGGTACATCGAGAGTGAGAACTGTTTCAATAAGCGGAACTCCTCAGCGGCATGGTATACAAAACTATAATTTCTTCATTTATCCTGCTTAGTATAGCAGTTTTAATCTCATCATATTTTGTCAACGTGCCAGAAGACGGATACCTATCATTTGAAGATCTCGCAATCAAATATGGCGGAACGGTAGAGAAACATGACGTCACAACCGCGGATGGATATATTCTTAAGCTATTCCACATCCCTGGCAACAAGAGCAGACCTCTTCTCTTCATACATGGTCTTATGTGTTCATCCCACGATTTTATCATAAGTGGAAACAATTCCTTTGCTGCTACACTAGCAAATTCTGGATACGATGTTTGGTTTCTAAATTATAGAGGAAATAGGTATTCCCGGAGGCATATCAACCTTGACCCTGATACAGATCCGTCTTTCTGGGAGTTCGGACCTCACCAACACGGATACTACGACCTGGCAACGAGTATAGACTTTGTTTTGTCCAAGACAGGAGAAAAAAAGCTGAATTTGATAGGACATTCTGAAGGTACAATGATAACGTATATACTTGGATCTGAAAGGCCGGAGTATAATAGCAAAATCAAAGTTTTCATCGCCTTGGCACCCGGCGCTCACTTACACTACATTGAGACCAAACTACCAAATATAAAACGATTTATACATACTATCCTTAGTTTGATACAGCTGTTTAAAATAGAGGAGATAGGTCGTTATGACAGCATTAGTGTGGTAACCATAAGAAAGTTCTGTTCACATTATATTGGTCTTGAGGTATGTCGACGAATCGTGTCCGTAGCTTTAGGTTTCAAACCAGAAAACCCAGAAGATATAGCAACTGTGTTAAGAAACTTACCAGCCGGGACGTCAAGAATGAACCTAGAGCATATCTGTCAGATAATACTAAATCGACGTTTTGCAACCTATGACTACGGTCCGATTAAAAATTTACAAAAATATGAGTCTGAAATTGCGCCTGTGTATGATTTAAGTAAAGTTACTATGAGAATTCATATGATCGGTGCTAAAAACGACTTTTTTGCCACGTTGGAAGATGGAAAGCTACAATATCGGCTGCTGCCTAATGTCGCGGAGCACTTGGTCATCGGTGACAAGTTGTTCAGCCACATAGACTTTCTTTGGAGTCAAAAAGCGAAACAGATGTTACATCCGAAAGTGTTAGATATATTAAAGAAACATAACTGAGAAGACAGAAAGGCCGACCAATACTTGGCTCATTGAAGAATAGAATTAAAGTTGACGCAAGGATGTTGATCCATCACACTTTTATATATTTTGAGTTAAAATTTGTCGCGCGTAATATAATTACGACAACAATATTAATCAAACATTGTGCATTTACAACTTATATACCAATAAAATTATAATTGGTTTCAACAAAACGTGTTTCACTAAGTTATGCATAAAATAGTTAGTAATCCGTTTGCCCCCTTTTTCTAAATTTCGCTTAAATTCGGCGAACAACCGTGTCAAAAATTGAATCAGACGAGATTCAATACTTCAAAGATAATCACGGGTCACTTAAGGGGATATATGCATTTGTCAGGGCCCAGTGCTGCCTCCATTTAAAATAAATTATTTGAAAGGAAACGGAGCTATCATTTAAAATGTTGCCTTTATCATGCCCTAGATAACTCTTCAAACTATTTTATGAACTAATACTGTTTATAGTTCAAAGTGAGAAGCTTTTCTTTTGTCGGAGGCACAGAATTAATATAAGTATATACAAAACGGAATCTCCTAAGATCCCGCGCAATATGCGTCCCCACCCCCCGTACTTACACCTCGCCCCCGTTCGCGCCGTGTGGAGGGTTTTGAGCGGGCGGTTGCAGGCGCCTGCAGCTGCCTCGCCAAGGCGAGAACGGGGGAGAGGTGTGAGGACCCAACTGGGACGTATATTGCGCGGGATCTTAGGAAATTCCGTTCCGTATGTAATACTTTTGTTACTTCTGTGTCGGGGATTAAAAACAGCTGACACGCGACCTACGTAGTGTGTAGCCGCGTGCAGCCGAAATGTGCGAGCTTAGCTCGTTCACAACACCAGCCTTTACACTTGCCACTTCCCACCTCACACAGTTCAACGAAGTGAAGAGAGTAAGCAGAACAGAAATTAAAACAAATACAAGACGGTTTTATTAAGAGAACGTTTGGCCGCATTTCATACAAACACAGTCCTCTAGTTCCTCGCCGGATAGTGTAAGTAGAGCAATGATTTTTCCAAGCAAATTTTTTCCACATTGCATTTCAAGTGGCTCTTTACAATCGCTTCGTACAAAACTCGTACTGTGTACTCGTACTACGTCATTTAAATAGGCATGACGAATGGATAAATATTTCTAGCCTGTCGGTTAGACTATTAAAGAATATTATACACGTATTATTCAAGAAACAAAAACGACAAAGATTCAGCGCATTGAAATTTCGCATGACGTCACAGCTATGTACGATTTTCACATAGAGGTGACATCGCAAACCCGAACTCCAGAACTTTGATGATTCGTATCTTTGTTAATTTTTTACTTTTTTGGCAAACCGAAAAATATAGCATTTAAATGACGTCTATTACAAATTTCTAGAAATTTTATTTAGAAACTTTCGTCAAAAGTTATCATAACGCTGCTCTATTCCTCAAGATATTCGAGATATGAGCAAAAAATCTGACCTCTTTCACTTTCAGCACACCTCCACATTGAGGACTTTTGGTGTTCGTCTGGACACCACAAGGTAAAACTGGGTCAATTTTTAAAACTACACGAATTATTTCACCTGATTTAATTAATTTTCCTGGACTATTTTTCGTTTTACAAAAAATACCAGTGTGACTTCTGAATAATTAACAAAAGTGCAAATTAAAAAAAAAAACACTTCCTCGGTATTGTCATTGAATGAATAACTCGGTTATTCATTCATAACTATTCATAAGTGACAGAAGGAATTCAAAATATTTTCTTTACAATAAGCATTTTTTCTATATTTTATTATCAAAAGTTAAATTTGAATTTCAATATTTTATTGGGAAAAAAAAACTATTTATAAGCAAAATATTGTCGTTAGGTCAGTGAAATAGTACCAAAATTCTGTTATAAAGAAAATTAAAGAAACATTTAGAAAAAGGTGGATTAACAGAAAAGGATCCTTTTACTGTGAGTCTCGATTATAGTAGATAAGTAGTATTAAAATCGCGAACAAATTTGTAAGAAGCCGTTACTTGTATCACAAATAAAAACATAGAACAAATTCGACTATTCCTTTTCATCATCAAGAGCGGCCTGCATCCAGCGCTTTCCAGCAACCTTGGTCAGGTCGTCTGACCACCTTGTAGGTGGGTGTCCTACGTTTCACTTGCCAGTACGCGGTCGCCATTCGAGAACCTTTTTGCCTTATCGGCCATCGGTTTTTCGCGCTATGTGTCCCGCCCACTGCCACTTCAAAGAGCTAATCCGCTAGGCTATGTCAGTGACTTTTGTTCTCTTACGAATTTCCTCATTTCTAATTCGATCACGTAGAGAGTGACACCATTATTTCTTTTGTCCGTAACCTAATCTGACAATGAAGTGAGAGGTTCTCTATTTGTTCCAATACGAAAATTAAGATATTTTTTATTTTTCAAAAAATTTAATTTGGCTAAGGAGTTCCCCAAGGGTCAGCCCCGCCGCATGTTAAACTATACCATCGTTTCTGTAATATCATATCATGTGTGTTCATTATGTTACTCAAAATTATGTCAAAAATTTTACGTTAATAAAGATTTTGACTACAGAAACTTTGTAATAAAAAAGTACATTATGTCAAATTCAGTTTGACCTAATTATGACTAAGTCATTATAAGGTGATCCAAAAGTGAAAAACAAAGAATTTTATGACCTCAAAAAGTCAAAAGTCAACAATAATTTATTTATCTTTGGATATTTATATCACTTGATAATTGTCATTTCTTTTTTCTTTCTTACGATTTCTTAATAGTTAGTCGTTGACGTCAGATCATTTACTTACAACTAAGTTTACTGCCGCCTCCAAAGCGCAAGTACAGAAGAAGCGGCAACAAATTGTACTGCAGCATTTTCTCCAAAAAAGTTAACTTTACAATTATACTGATATTAAAGTTAGATATGTGGACTGAGAATACATTGCTATGTCATAATTTTTAATTAAGAATGATGTCAAATTTGAAATTAATGTCAATTTCTAAATAAAGTACGTTACCGATTGTACTAAAATTATGTCATTTGTGAGTGTACAAATATAAACCTTTAAGAGGGACCCGCGCCAAGCTCAAGCCAGACGTTCTTGTCTTTAAGATAATCATCGGTTCCGTAATAAGCCTTCTCACAAAGTACTTTCTATACATAAGCTTTAAACTTTCTATCTGGCATATCAAGGACCGATTCTGGCAATTTATTATAAAACTTTATACAGTTTCCCTTAAACGATTTACTGACTGTTTTCAGCCTATAATACGGGGTAACTAAAACATTTATGTTACGTAAGTTTCTACCCGTAATATCACCTGTTTTATTAAATAAGGCAATATTTTACCTAACATACTTTCGAATATTATTTTTAAATATGTACTGGGATGGTACAGTGAGTATATCAATTTTCTTAAAAAAATCTCTTAGGGAGTCTCTCGATCCTAAATCATAAATAAAACAAATTGCCCTTTTCTGTAAAATAAAAATAGTCTGTATATCAGCAGCACTCCCCCAGACAAGAATCCCGTAGGACATCAGACTATGAAAGTAACTAAAGTAAACTAGTCTAGCAGTTGCTACATCTATCAATTGTCTGATTATTCTAATATCGTAAGCCGCTGAGCTAAGCCTATTAGCGAGTTTAGAAATATGGACATCCCATTGAAGTTTGGAATTACTTACACTACGTGGTTGTTAGTTGTTGTTCCTATCTAAAAAGTCCATTTAAGAAAACACTAAAGCATTGTCTATATCTTGCAGAAACATCAAGAGTGAAAACTGTTTCAATAAGTGGAACTCCTCAGCGGCATGATATACAAAACTATAATTTCTTCATTTATTCTGCTTTGTATAGCATTTCTAATCTCATTATATTTTGTCAACGTGTCAGAAGACGGATACCTATCATTTGAAGATCTCGCAATCAAATATGGCGGAGCGGTAGAGAAACATGACAACCGCAGATGGATATATTCTTAAGCTATTCCACATCCCTGGCAACAAGAGCAGACCTCTTCTCCTCGTACATGGTCTTATGTGTTCATCCCACGAATTCATCATGAGTGGAAACTATTCCTTTGCTGCCACACTAGCAAATTCTGGCTACGATGTTTGGTTTCTAAATTATAGAGGAAATAGGTATTCCCGGAGGCATATCAACCTTGATCCTGATACAGATCCGTCTTTCTGGGAGTTCGGACCTCACCAACACGGATACTACGACCTGGCAACGAGTATAGACTTTGTTTTGTCCAAGACAGGAGAAAAAAAGCTGAATTTGATAGGACATTCTGAAGGTACAATGATAACGTATATACTTGGATCTGAAAGGCCGGAGTATAATAGCAAAATCAAAGTTTTCATCGCCTTGGCACCCGGCGCTCACTTACACTACATTGAGACCAAACTACCAAATATAAAACGATTTATACATACTATCCTTAGTTTGATACAGCTGTTTAAAATAGAGGAGATAGGTCGTTATGACAGCATTAGTGTGGTAACCATAAGAAAGTTCTGTTCACATTATATTGGTCTTGAGGTATGTCGACGAATCGTGTCCGTAGCTTTAGGTTTCAAACCAGAAAACCCAGAAGATATAGCAACTGTGTTAAGAAACTTACCAGCCGGGACGTCAAGAATGAACCTAGAGCATATCTGTCAGATAATACTAAATCGACGTTTTGCAACCTATGACTACGGTCCGATTAAAAATTTACAAAAATATGAGTCTGAAATTGCGCCTGTGTATGATTTAAGTAAAGTTACTATGAGAATTCATATGATCGGTGCTAAAAACGACTTTTTTGCCACGTTGGAAGATGGAAAGCTACAATATCGGCTGCTGCCTAATGTCGCGGAGCACTTGGTCATCGGTGACAAGTTGTTCAGCCACATAGACTTTCTTTGGAGTCAAAAAGCGAAACAGATGTTACATCCGAAAGTGTTAGATATATTAAAGAAACATAACTGAGAAGACAGAAAGGCCGACCAATACTTGGCTCATTGAAGAATAGAATTAAAGTTGACGCAAGGATGTTGATCCATCACACTTTTATATATTTTGAGTTAAAATTTGTCGCGCGTAATATAATTACGACAACAATATTAATCAAACATTGTGCATTTACAACTTATATACCAATAAAATTATAATTGGTTTCAACAAAACGTGTTTCACTAAGTTATGCATAAAATAGTTAGTAATCCGTTTGCCCCCTTTTTCTAAATTTCGCTTAAATTCGGCGAACAACCGTGTCAAAAATTGAATCAGACGAGATTCAATACTTCAAAGATAATCACGGGTCACTTAAGGGGATATATGCATTTGTCAGGGCCCAGTGCTGCCTCCATTTAAAATAAATTATTTGAAAGGAAACGGAGCTATCATTTAAAATGTTGCCTTTATCATGCCCTAGATAACTCTTCAAACTATTTTATGAACTAATACTGTTTATAGTTCAAAGTGAGAAGCTTTTCTTTTGTCGGAGGCACATAATTAATATAAGTATATACAAAACGGAATCTCCTAAGATCCCGCGCAATATGCGTCCCCACCCCCCGTACTTACACCTCGCCCCCGTTCGCGCCGTGTGGAGGGTTTTGAGCGGGCGGCTGCAGGCGCCTGCAGCTGCCTCGCCAAGGCGAGAACGGGGGAGAGGTGTGAGGACCCAACTGGGACGTATATTGCGCGGGATCTTAGGAAATTCCGTTCCGTATGTAATACTTTTGTTACTTCTGTGTCGGGGATTAAAAACAGCTGACACGCGACCTACGTAGTGTGTAGCCGCGTGCAGCCGAAATGTGCGAGCTTAGCTCGTTCACAACACCAGCCTTTACACTTGCCACTTCCCACCTCACACAGTTCAACGAAGTGAAGAGAGTAAGCAGAACAGAAATTAAAACAAATACAAGACGGTTTTATTAAGAGAACGTTTGGCCGCATTTCATACAAACACAGTCCTCTAGTTCCTCGCCGGATAGTGTAAGTAGAGCAATGATTTTTCCAAGCAAATTTTTTCCACATTGCATTTCATGTGGCTCTTTACAATCGCTTCGTACAAAACTCGTACTGCATTTAAATAGGCATATAAATATTTCTAGCCTGTCGGTTAGACTATTAAAGAATATTATACACGTATTATTCAAGAAACAAAAACGACAAAGATTCAGCGCATTGAAATTTCGCATGACGTCACAGCTATGTACAATTTTCACATAGAGGTGACGTCGCAAACCCGAACTCCAGAACTTTGATGATTCGTATCTTTGTTAATTTTTTACTTGTTTGGCAAACCGAAAAATATAGCATTTAAATGAGGTCTATTGCAAATTTCTAGAAATTTTATTTAGAAACTTTCGTCAAAAGTTATCATAACGCTGCTCTATTCCTCAAGATATTCGAGATATGAGCAAAAAATCTGACCTCTTTCACTTTCAGCACACCTCCACATTGAGGACTTTTGGTGTTCGTCTGGACACCACAAGGTAAAACTGGGCCAATTTTTAAAACTACACGAATTATTTCACCTGATTTAATTAATTTTCCTGGACTATTTTTCGTTTGACAAAAAATACCAGTGTGACTTCTGAATAATTAAACAAAGTGCAAATTAAAAAAAAAACGCTTCCTCGGTATTGTCATTGAATGAATAACTCGGTTATTCATTCATAACTATTCATAAGTGACAGAAGGAATTCAAAATATTTTCTTTATAATAAGCATTTTTTCTATATTTTATTATCAAAAGTTAAATTTGTAACTACAATATTTTATTGGGAAAAAAAAAACTATTTATAAGCAAAATATTGTCGTTAGGTCAGTGAAATAGTACCAAAATTCTGTTATAAAGAAAATTAAGAAACATTTAGAAAAAGGTGGATTAACAGAAAAGGATCCTTTTACTGTGAGTCTCGATTATAGTAGATAAGTAGTATTAAAATCGCGAACAAATTTGTAAGAAGCCGTTACTTGTATCACAAATAAAAACATAGAACAAATTCGACTATTCCTTTTCATCATCAAGAGCGGCCTGCATCCAGCGCTTTCCAGCGACCTTGGTCAGGTCGTCTGACCACCTTGTAGGTGGGTGTCCTACATTTCACTTGCCAGTACGCGGTCGCCATTCGAGAACCTTTTTGCCTCATCGGCCATCGGTTTTTCGCGCTATGTGTCCCGCCCACTGCCACTTCAAAGAGCTAATCCGCTAGGCTATGTCAGTGACTTTTGTTCTCTTACGAATTTCCTCATTTCTAATTCGATCACGTAGAGAGTGACACCATTATTTCTTTTGTCCGTAACCTAATCTGACAATGAAGTGAGAGGTTCTCTATTTGTTTCCAATACGAAAATTAAGATATTTTTTATTTTTCAAAAAATTTGGCTAAGGGGTTCCCCAAGGGTCAGCCCCGCCGCATGTTAAACTATACCATCGTTTCTGTAATATCATATCATGTGTGTTCATTATGTTACTCAAAATTATGTCAAAAATTTTACGTTAATAAAGATTTTGACTACAGAAACTTTGTAATAAAAAAGTACATTATGTCAAATTCAGTTTGACCTAATTATGACTAAGTCATTATAAGGTGATCCCAAAGTGAAAAACAAAGAATTTTATGACCTCAAAAAGTCAAAAGTCAACAATAATTTATTTATCTTTGGATATTTATATCACTTGATAATTGTCATTTCTTTTTTCTTTCTTACGATTTCTTAATAGTTAGTCGTTGACGTCAGATCATTTACTTACAACTAAGTTTACTGCCGCCTCCAAAGCGCAAGTACAGAAGAAGCGGTAACAAATTGTACTGCAGCATTTTCTCCAAAAACGTTAACTTTACAATTATACTGATATTAAAGTTAGATATGTGGACTGAGAATACATTGCTATGTCATAATTTTTAATTAAGAATGATGTCAAATTTGAAATTAATGTCAATTTCTAAATAAAGTACGTTACCGATTGTACTAAAATTATGTCATTTGTGAGTGTACAAATATAAACCTTTAAGAGCGACCCGCTCCAAGCTCAAGCCAGACGTTCTTGTCTTTAAGATAATCATCGGTTCCGTAATAAGCCTTCTCACAAAGTACTTTCTATACATAAGCTTTAAACTTTCTATCTGGCATATCAAGGACCGATTCTGGCAATTTATTATAAAACTTTATACAGTTTCCCTTAAACGATTTACTGACTGTTTTCAGCCTATAATACGGGGTAACTAAAACATTTATGTTACGTAAGTTTCTACCCGTAATATCACCTGTTTTATTAAATAAGGCAATATTTTACCTAACATACTTTCGAATATTATTTTTAAATATGTACTGGGATGGTACAGTGAGTATATCAATTTTCTTAAAAAAATCTCTTAGGGAGTCTCTCGATCCTAAATCATAAATAAAACAAATTGCCCTTTTCTGTAAAATAAAAATAGTCTGTATATCAGCAGCACTCCCCCAGACAAGAATCCCGTAGGACATCAGACTATGAAAGTAACTAAAGTAAACTAGTCTAGCAGTTGCTACATCTGTCAATTGTCTGATTATTCTAATATCGTAAGCCGCTGAGCTAAGCCTATTAGCGAGTTTAGAAATATGGACATCCCATTGAAGTTTGGAATTACTTACACTACGTGGTTGTTAGTTGTTGTTCCTATCTAAAAAGTCCATTTAAGAAAACACTAAAGCATTGTCTATATCTTGCAGAAACATCAAGAGTGAAAACTGTTTCAATAAGTGGAACTCCTCAGCGGCATGATATACAAAACTATAATTTCTTCATTTATTCTGCTTTGTATAGCATTTCTAATCTCATTATATTTTGTCAACGTGTCAGAAGACGGATACCTATCATTTGAAGATCTCGCAATCAAATATGGCGGAGCGGTAGAGAAACATGACAACCGCAGATGGATATATTCTTAAGCTATTCCACATCCCTGGCAACAAGAGCAGACCTCTTCTCCTCATACATGGTCTTATGTGTTCATCCCACGATTTTATCATAAGTGGAAACAATTCCTTTGCTGCTACTCTAGCAAATTCTGGATACGATGTTTGGTTTCTAAATTATAGAGGAAATAGGTATTCTCGGAGGCATATCAACCTTGATCCTGATACAGATCCGTCTTTCTGGGAGTTCGGACCTCACCAACACGGATACTACGACCTGGCAACGAGTATAGACTTTGTTTTGTCCAAGACAGGAGAAAAAAAGCTGAATTTGATAGGACATTCTGAAGGTACAATGATAACGTATATACTTGGATCTGAAAGGCCGGAGTATAATAGCAAAATCAAAGTTTTTATCGCCTTGGCACCCGGCGCTCACTTACACTACATTGAGACCAAACTACCAAATATAAAACGATTTATACATACTATCCTTAGTTTGATACAGCTGTTTAAAATAGAGGAGATAGGTCGTTATGACAGCATTAGTGTGGTAACCATAAGAAAGTTCTGTTCACATTATATTGGTCTTGAGGTATGTCGACGAATCGTGTCCGGAGCTTTAGGTTTCAAACCAGAAAACCCAGAAGATATAGCAACTGTGTTAAGAAACTTACCAGCCGGGACGTCAAGAATGAACCTAGAGCATATCTGTCAGATAATACTAAATCGACGTTTTGCAACCTATGACTACGGTCCGATTAAAAATTTACAAAAATATGAGTCTGAAATTGCGCCTGTGTATGATTTAAGTAAAGTTACTATGAGAATTCATATGATCGGTGCTAAAAACGACTTTTTTGCCACGTTGGAAGATGGAAAGCTACAATATCGGCTGCTGCCTAATGTCGCGGAGCACTTGGTCATCGGTGACAAGTTGTTCAGCCACATAGACTTTCTTTGGAGTCAAAAAGCGAAACAGATGTTACATCCGAAAGTGTTAGATATATTAAAGAAACATAACTGAGAAGACAGAAAGGCCGACCAATACTTGGCTCATTAAAGAATAGAATTAAAGTTGACGCAAGGATGTTGATCCATCACACTTTTATATATTTTGAGTTAAAATTTGTCGCGCGTAATATAATTACGACAACAATATTAATCAAACATTGTGCATTTACAACTTATATACCAATAAAATTATAATTGGTTTCAACAAAACGTGTTTCACTAAGTTATGCATAAAATAGTTAGTAATCCGTTTGCACCCGTTTCCAAATTTCGCTTAAATTCGGCGAACAACCGTGTCAAAAATTGAATCAGACGAGATTCAATACTTCAAGGTAATCACGGGTCACTTAAGGGGATATATGCATTTGTCAGGGCCCAGTTCTGCCTCCATTTAAAATAAATTATTTGAAAGGAAACGGAGCTATCATTTAAAATGTTGCCTTTATCATGCCCTAGATAACTCTTCAAACTATTTTATGAACTAATACTGTTTATAGTTCAAAGTGAGAACTTGAAGCTTTTCTTTTGTCGGAGGCACAGAATCAATATAAGTATATACAAAACGGAATCTCCTAAGATCCCGCGCAATATGCGTCCCCACCCCCCGTACTTACACCTCGCCCCCGTTCGCGCCGTGTGGAGGGTTTTGAGCGGGCGGCTGCAGGCGCCTGCAGCTGCCTCGCCAAGGCGAGAACGGGGGAGAGGTGAGGACCCAACTGGGACGTATATTGCGCGGGATCTTAGGAAATTCCGTTCCGTATGTAATACTTTTGTTACTTCTGTGTCGGGGATTAAAAACAGCTGACACGCGACCTACGTAGTGTGTAGCCGCGTGCAGCCGAAATGTGCGAGCTTAGCTCGTTCACAACACCAGCCTTTACACTTGCCACTTCCCACCTCACACAGTTCAACGAAGTGAAGAGAGTAAGCAGAACAGAAATTAAAACAAATACAAGACGGTTTTATTAAGAGAACGTTTGGCCGCATTTCATACAAACACAGTCCTCTAGTTCCTCGCCGGATAGTGTAAGTAGAGCAATGATTTTTCCAAGCAAATTTTTTCCACATTGCATTTCATGTGGCTCTTTACAATCGCTTCGTACAAAACTCGTACTGCATTTAAATAGGCATGACGAATGGATAATTATTTCTAGCCTGTCGGTTAGACTATTAAAGAATATTGTACACGTATTATTCAAGAAACAAAAACGACAAAGATTCAGCGCATTGAAATTTCGCATGACGTCACAGCTATGTACGATTTGCACATAGAGGTGACATCGCAAACCCGAACTCCAGAACTTTGATGATTCGTATCTTTGTTAATTTTTTACTTTTTTGGCAAACCGAAAAATATAGCATTTAAATGACGTCTATTGCAAATTTCTAGAAATTTTATTTAGAAACTTTCGTCAAAAGTTATCATAACGCTGCTCTATTCCTCAAGATATTCGAGATTTGAGCAAAAAATCTGACCTCTTTCACTTTCAGCACACCTCCACATTGAGGACTTTTGGTGTTTGTCTGGACACCACAAGGTATAACTGGGCCAATTTTAAAACTACACGAATTATTTCACCTGATTTAATTAATTTTCCTGGACTATTTTTCGTTTTACAAAAAATACCAGTGTGACTTCTGAATAATTAACAAAAGTGCAAATTAAAAAAAAAATGCTTCCTCGGTATTGTCATTGAATGAATAACTCGGTTATTAATTCATAACTATTCATAAGTGACAGAAGGATTTAAAAATATTTTCTTTATAATAAGCATATTTTCTATTTTTTATTATTAAAAATTTAAATTTGTAACTACAATATTTTATTGGGAAAAAAAAACTATTTACAAGCAAAATATTGTCGTTAGGTCAGTGAAATAGTGTCAAAATTCTGTTATAAAGAAAATTAAAGAAACATTTACAAAAAGGTGGTTTAACAGAAAAGGATCCTTTTACTGTGAGTATCGATTATAGTAGACAGTATTAAAATCGCGAACAAATTTGTAAGAAGCCGTTACTTGTATCACAAATAAAAACATAGAACAAATTCGACTATTCCTTTTCATCATCATCATTTCAGCCACATAAGGTCGGCTGGATCAAGAGCGGCCTGCATCCAGCGCTTTCCAGCGACCTTGGTCAGGTCGTCTGACCACCTTGTAGGTGGGTGTCCTACGTTTCACTTGCCAGTACGCGGTCGCCATTCGAGAACCTTTTTGCCTCATCGGCCATCGGTTTTTCGCGCTATGTGTCCCGCCCACTGCCACTTCAAAGAGCTAATCCGCTAGGCTATGTCAGTGACTTTTGTTCTCTTACGAATTTCCTCATTTCTAATTCGATCACGTAGAGAGTGACACCATTATTTCTTTTGTCCGTAACCTAATCTGACAATGAAGTGAGAGGTTCTCTATTTGTTTCCAATACGAAAATTAAGATATTTTTTATTTTTCAAAAAATTTAATTTGGCTAAGGGGTTCCCCAAGGGTCAGCCCCGCCGCATGTTAAACTATACCATCGTTTCTGTAATATCATATCATGTGTGTTCATTATGTTACTCAAAATTATGTCAAAAATTTTACGTTAATAAAGATTTTGACTACAGAAACTTTGTAATAAAAAAGTACATTATGTCAAATTCAGTTTGACCTAATTATGACTAAGTCATTATAAGGTGATCCCAAAGTGAAAAACAAAGAATTTTATGACCTCAAAAAGTCAAAAGTCAACAATAATTTATTTATCTTTGGATATTTATATCACTTGATAATTGTCATTTCTTTTTTCTTTCTTACGATTTCTTAATAGTTAGTCGTTGACGTCAGATCATTTACTTACAACTAAGTTTACTGCCGCCTCCAAAGCGCAAGTACAGAAGAAGCGGTAACAAATTGTACTGCAGCATTTTCTCCAAAAACGTTAACTTTACAATTATACTGATATTAAAGTTAGATATGTGGACTGAGAATACATTGCTATGTCATAATTTTTAATTAAGAATGATGTCAAATTTGAAATTAATGTCAATTTCTAAATAAAGTACGTTACCGATTGTACTAAAATTATGTCATTTGTGAGTGTACAAATATAAACCTTTAAGAGGGACCCGCGCCAAGCTCAAGCCAGACGTTCTTGTCTTTAAGATAATCATCGGTTCCGTAATAAGCCTTCTCACAAAGTACTTTCTATACATAAGCTTTAAACTTTCTATCTGGCATATCAAGGACCGATTTTGGCAATTTATTATAAAACTTTATACAGTTTCCCTTAAACGATTTACTGACTGTTTTCAGCCTATAATACGGGGTAACTAAAACATTTATGTTACGTAAGTTTCTACCCGTAATATCACCTGTTTTATTAAATAAGGCAATATTTTACCTAACATACTTTCGAATATTATTTTTAAATATGTACTGGGATGGTACAGTGAGTATATCAATTTTCTTAAAAAAATCTCTTAGGGAGTCTCTCGATCCTAAATCATAAATAAAACAAATTGCCCTTTTTCTGTAAAATAAAAATAGTCTGTATATCAGCAGCACTCCCCCAGACAAGAATCCCGTAGGACATCAGACTATGAAAGTAACTAAAGTAAACTAGTCTAGCAGTTGCTACATCTATCAATTGTCTGATTATTCTAATATCGTAAGCCGCTGAGCTAAGCCTATTAGCGAGTTTAGAAATATGGACATCCATACTAGACGATCAGACGGAGTTATTAAAAGTAACGCGAGGCGAGAAGAGGGGGACAGTCTTTTCGCTTCCTTTGCCTGACATAGAAGTGTTTCGAGTTAAAACCAGGTGTGTGTAATTTTGTGTTATAAATTTCATTCACTGATTTGAGTTCGTTGCTTTGTGTCTGGGTAAATTACTGTGAAGTGACGGGTCTAGAATTCTAGACTTCCTAAATATTTTATCTATACCTTTCTCACAAACCCCAAAATTCCGCTGGAGCGTTTGAAAAGTACTGAATAGGTAATTTATACTGAGTGCTGAGACTGGCATTCGGGCGCTCTGGGACCTCCTTTTTCCTTTCACCTAGGTATCCTAGATTAACCTGTAGGTTTACAGAGGGATAACCTTATCCTAATATATCCCTAGATTAGTTCTTATTTTGCATATCCTACACAAGTCGCTTTACACACACACACGTTTAACTTCTCACACAACTGTTATCAGCGTGGTGGCTAATAACAGACCCTAGGTTCACACTAGGTCTTATAATAGACTAGACTTAGGAAACCACATATATTGACTTTGTATCGCCAAGATGTATCGAGTTTACTCGAAAATAATTAGTCTTGTGAAAATATTATTATTATAAGAGCTCTTCGCGATTTTCATCGCGACCAACATACCTGTTTCGTTAAACGAATTTATAAAATTACATTGGTTAACCAAATATCCAAGACTCTCAACGCCTATTATCGTACTTTGTACGACATTACAACATATAATTTAGGTATAGCAAACCTATTACCTAACTGATTACAAATATAGATCGATCTACCTGATTTTTCAGGAAAGGCGTATATTTTCCTTCGCTTTACGAAGTCAATTATTTGAATGATATAAACCATAACAGATACGAAAGAACAATTCTGTAATACGACTATTTCAATAAGGGATTAATTACGAAAAAAATTATATCTAGTATCGATATCCTCATTTTAAAGCTTTTTAAATAATTCAGAGTAGAGTGAACAGCTTTGGGGTATCTGATAATGTAATATACTTAAGGTTTTACAAATATCCTAGACGATCATAGCTCCTGTGATTTTGAACTCCTGTAGTAGGCCGCGGGTATCTTACTGTGTATATTATATACATAAGTAAGGGTTCCATAACACAGTGCAGGGATTTAAAGGCCTACGGTTCCCGTTCTCGTTTCCGCTCCCGCTCCCGTTCCCTAGTGGAATTTATCAAAATCCTTTCTTAGGGGATGCCTACGTCATAGTAGCTTTATGCATGGAAAGTCTCAGCCCGATCGGTTTAAAATTGACAAAGTTTCATACAAACTTTCATCCCCTATTTTACCCCCTTGGGGGTAGAATTGATCAAAATCCCTTCTTAGCGGATGCCTACGTCATAACATATTCCTGCTTGCCAAATTTCAGCCCGATCCGTCCAGTGGTTTGGGCTGTGCGTTGATAGATCACTATGTCAGTCAGTCAGTCACCGTTAGTCAGTTATATATATTTAGAAGATTAGATTGATAGAATTCCTATATTATTTTTCCTGTAATCTAAAAGCAATGAACATTACTTTGTATTTTTTTTTTCAATATTTTTGGCTCAGTAGTTTCGAAGATGGTCAATTTTCGTCTTCTTTCATGATTAAAATCAAAACTTTTTACAATAATAACAAAAATATGTTTGAGATCCTCATAACGAAACCTTAATTTTATATATGACACAGTAACGTTTTCAAAACTTGTTTTTATTTTTAATTTTCTATTTTGTCCCTCGAAAACAACGCTTATTTAAAAAAATACTAATTTACTTTACACATCTGTGTGTGGGTCATAGGATTACACCAGCCTACCAAATTTTACCTGATTTGGTCCAGTAGATTCGAAGCAAATTGGCCGTAACAGACGGTCGGACAGACAGACCCACGGTGATCCTATAATGGTTCCGTTATTTTAAATTTTTTGTACGGAGCCCTAATAAAAACGAATAAGCGACGGTGTTATAATGGGGAATGACAGTACGAATTTTGATAAATCATAATGGTATGCACTCACCGGCAGCAATCCACACGGCGAACCGGATCCACGTCATGTAGTCGAGGTTCAGCATCAGGTACACGTTGATGAGGATGCTGAGGCCGGGCAGCCAGGGCACTAGAGGCACCTGTAGAGAAGAAAATATATTAGACAATTCAAATTTAAATTAAAACAAATGTTAATTAATAAATGTTATTACGGCCTAGAGGAGTTTATATCTGACAAATTAAAAACTACAGATTTTTAGATTGATGGAGTTGTTAATTTATTATTATTTCTTTCTGTTTCTCTATGTGTTAGTTTGATTTTTTTATTTACAATTCTTTGACAATTATTATTTAATTGTTTAAAATTTATTATCCGTCCAGTTTTAAAACTGTTTTCCGCCAAAAGTGGCCACTTTTGGCGAAAAACAGTTTTAAAACTAAAACGCGCAACACCTCCACACGGCGCGGACGGGAGAGATGCGCGGGGACGGGGAACGGGAACACATATTTCACGGGACCTTCAGAGATTCCGTACATTATGTAATACTTACATTACTTCTGTGCCTAAGGGTTAGGGGTCTCATTTGGCAGCACGGAAAAGCACTTTTCTATGCTAAAGTGCTTTTCCATGCTTGCTTAAAGTGGCCTATAGGTTAAGGCCTGTAAGGTATAAAGACGTTATGGTATATATTTTAGAGTAAATGACATTGTAAATTAGAGGAAATGGTATTTTCCTGGATAAATGCAATTTTTTTTGTACTGATAAGAAAATAAACCGTTGAACAAGTCTGCAATAAACTAAACAAATTCACGTTTGCTTTAAGAAGGCTAAGACAAACAGTCTCGATGGATGCAGCTATAACCGCTTATCACGCTATTTGACTTCAAGAAACTATGACGTCATCTGCCTGTATTTCATGCGAATCCCATAGGAAATATTTGTTTTGACGTTTAGGAAAAAGTATCTGATTTGACTTGTTGGAAAATAGCGGATTGAGTTCAGTAATGGACTAATATGGGCTAGGACATAACTTTTTTTTTTTAAAGGCCATTTGTTCTCAAACACGGGTTGCTGTTTGAAGACGGCATGGCAAGAATCAGCGTGGATATCACCAGCGTTACTCCGACAGCTATTTGTACAGAAGATTCATTGTAGTCTGTTTCCTGTAAAAAGTGACATATATTCACAGAGAAGGGCACGGGTTGTCTGGAGATGGCGAGCAGCGTGGACACCACCAGTCCACTCAAGCTATCTAAGAAATAGGAGTAACTTCTCCCTCTCTTTAGGATATTTGTACAGAAGATTCAAAGTCGTATGTTTCCTGTGAAAAATGACATATACTCACAGAGAATGCCAGTTTCTTCTCGGACACGGGCTGCCTGGAGATGGCGAGCAGCGTGGACACCACCAGTCCACTCAAGCTATCTAAGAAATGGGAGTAACTTCTTCCTCTTCAGGATATTTGTACAGAAGATTCAAGTCGTATGTCTCCTGTGAAAAGTGACATATACTCACAGAGAATGCCAGTTTCTTCTCGGACACGGGCTGCCTGGAGATGGCGAGCAGCGTGGACACCACCAGTCCACTCAAGCTATCAAAGAAATAGGAGTAACTTCTCCCTCTCTTTAGGATATTTGTACAGAAGATTCAAAGCCGTATTTTTCCTGTGAAAAGTGACATATACTCACAGAGAAGGCCAGTTTCTTCTCGGACACGGGCTGCCTGGAGATGGCGAGCAGCGTGGACACCACCAGTTCACTCAAGTTATCAAAGAAATGAGAGCAACTTCTCCCTCCCTTGAGTATATTTGTACAGAAGATTCAAAGAAGTAGTTTTCCTGTGAAAAGAGCCATATTCTCACAGAAATGGCTAGTTTCTTCTCGGACCCGGACTGCCTGGAGATGGCGAGCAGCGTGGACACCACCAGTCCACTCAAGCTATCTAAGAAATGGGAGCAACTTCTCCCTCCCTTCAGTATATTTGTACAGAAGATTCAAAGCCGTATTTTTCCTGTGAAAAGTGACATATACTCACAGAGAATGCCAGTTTCTTCTCGGACACGGGCTGCCTGGAGATGGCGAGCAGCGTGCCCCCCACGAGCGCCGCTCCGACAGCTATCAAAGCAAGTGGCGCTACTTCTCCCCGCAGGATCTCCTCCCCGTAGTGGTTGACCGTCCACATCATCAGAAAGCACCATATACCTTGGAGTAAAGTTAAAAAGTTAACGTAGTTGAAACACACATGCTATGAATCCTCCATGAAAGTTTCTGAAACAGCTTATTGCCAACATTGACGACCTCCGTGGCGTAGTGGTCTTTATGCTAGTCCGCCACCCTGAGGTTCCGGGTTCGCTCCTCGGTCAGGGCAAGTTGGAAAATGGCCAATTTCAAATTGTCTTAGGTCTTGGGTGTTTATCTATACAGGGTTACTGGTAACTAGCGCAAAACCTTTTAACATCGGAATCAAAATCCTAACAAAATATAGATCTGCAAGAAAAAAATAAAAAAATCTAAGAAAAGAAATTGGAATCCCCATAGAAACTCGACCAGCTGATCAGTGAATTTGTATGGGAGGCCCATTTTATTTTCTGTAATTTTTGCCTTTTTTCTTGCAGATCTATAATGTGTTGGGGAGTTTGATTCTGATGTTAAAAGGTTTTGCGTTAGTTACCAGTAATCCTGTATATATGTATTTGTTATAAAGTATAGTATCGTTGAGTTAGTATTCCATAACATAAGTCTCGAAGTTACTTTAGGTTAGGGCTAGCTCAACTGTGTAATTTGTCCCGGTATATTTATTTATAACATTAAAACACCCAGTGTCATAGTAACCATTATATCACCCAAACGAGTGTTATAATTTTGTACTAAATTTCATTATGCAACGCAAACTTGATCCCTAAATTTAAGTCCCTGTCCATCGCTGGGCGACAGTTTCCGGTGCTGGGTGTGGCCTTATGCCCCATTAGCCTGGGCTCTGTCTGCCCCGCAATGGACAGAGGCGTGATATAATAAAAATTACTCGTGCAATGATTTTTTCAAAGACTGTATTATCCAGATATCCTAGATTAAAAAATTGTTAATCTTCGATTTTGCCTGTTGCTTGCTAAAATTATGGTTTCGGCGGGTCAGAGACGGGCAACAAATTACGATGCAAAATGTAAATAATTATTACAATAAATAATTATATTATTACGTATACATAGTTTGTTTATATTAGATACTCAGCAATACTTACCATTAATTTACATATAGTTCTTACAACACTGTAAAACATCCTTTATTTCAAAACCTTTTATAGAGGATTCATATCATGAGTGTAGATAAAGTCTTGTATGCAACTGTTCATAATTAGGCATTAAAACACTCACGTGATACTATTATCACACTCGAATTCGCCTCATGTGATAAACCCACGTTCGGTTTTAATACCCCTTATTATACAACAGTTGCATTAATAACTATTAAATAGCATTATAATGCAATTTAATAGAATAAACATCCTTTATTGAAAAGAAAAAGACAGCCCAATCGGTTAGCAATTTCTTCCAGGCAACCCGATTATATAGTAATAAGCGGCCAAGTGCGTGTCCGGCCACGCGCAATGTAGGGTTCCGTAGTTGCGAATTGAACTCACGGGATTAAAGACGTTATTTTTTCTATTGAAATTGTATGAAATTTTAATTTTCCGAGTATGTACAGTTTAGAAGTTCCTAATGTTTTAGTTGCCTTATAACTCATGAATTTGTAAACCCTACTTAGCTCTGATAGATTTCCGTTGTAACTTCGTTATAGGTATATACTTCTTTAGGTGAATTTTTTCGCGTGTCCTTATATAACCTTTTAGTAAATAGAGGGGGGGGGGAGAAACTTGACACTAACAAACATTTGCACTATAAAACCAAACATTTCAGAAACCGATCTCTAAATAGAAAAATAGGTTTCACAATATTTTTTAAATACCTATTTAACGATAACCCACACGATGGGTCAGTCGAGAAAAAAATACTCCCACTTCACACATATGGGAGCTACCCCAAATATTATCATGATTTTATTTTACGACTTCGTCGGCATGATTAATATACATACCCAAACCAAATTACAGCTTTCTAGTACTGTCTCTGAGAAGATTCGCAGACAGACATGGCGAAACTATAAGGGTTCCTTGTTGGGGAAAAAATTGACGAAAAACTTACACCTTTTTATAAATAACAATAAAATAAAGTATTGGTGTATGCTGGGTTTGAACCGGGAACATCGACCATCTCAGGCATATGGTATCCTAGCTGAGCTATCGACGTGATAGTCAAACTTATGAAGTTACTTATCATTTTGATTCCTGAGGAATAAAAATAACTGAAATTTAGGATATTTCAGTTATTTTTATCCCTCACGAACTTTTCTTCGCCTACGCTGTTAAAAATGATGTAATTTTACACGTAAAAAATTACATAAACCTGAACAATTCCCAAAATATCGGGGAAATTTACGGGAAAAAAAATATGACATTTTACATAAATTTACGAAATTTATTTAAAATTTCATATTTTTCCGTAAATTTTCCCAATTTTTTTTGGGAATTTTACATGTTTATGTAATTTTTTACATGTTAAATTACATCATTTTTAAGTAATATTACATAATTTTTACCAGAGTAGCTCCCATCCACTAAGTCCGCACCGTCCGAAAGGAACTTCCTTCCAAAATTTCAGTGACCCCCGACACAACTGTATAAGAACTATCTCGATCACGTTAGCTTTCAAATCCATTCGTTTAAGAGCTTCGACGACACAGACAGATACGGATACGTCAAACTTATAACACGCCTTTTATTTATTTATTTATTTAATTTGTTTATTTACAAAAAAAAAAAAATTATTACATGGCAATGGGATGAGCAAAAACCATTCAAGGTTTTTACGCACATCCAACTCGCAAAACATTATTCACACTCACTAAACCAACATACATAAGTACCTTGGGTACATTACTGTTTAATATACGTTTTTTGTCAAAGCAAAAATTCAACAAATATACCTACTTATACAAGGCAATACCAACTGCAATGCACTTCACAAAATCAATTTATGTGGGTAATCAAATAATAATTATGCCACTTGGGTTAAAAAAAAAAGTCATGTTAGCGATGCATTCGCCATGTTGCCGCTCTTCCTATCGCCGCGCAGGGGCTGTGGAGCGAGAATAGCACACGGCCCCGTCCCATTGCGGCTGAGAAGTGTCACCGCGGTTTTTTTTTGTGGTAACACCACATAACCTTACCGGTTTCCCGTGACCGGTCAGGTATCCGAAGGGATTAATTACGGCGAGAAAAAAAAAGGCATCCACTGCTAATATGAGATAAGACTTACCGTACAAGGTGACCAGGGTGGAGACCAACACTGAGCTGAGTCTGGTGGGCGTGGCGTGTTGGTCAGCGTTGAACAACTGCCGCAAGCCGCTGCGCACGCTCAGCTGCAACGGCTCGGCCGCGCGGTGAGATGACTGACTGTGTTCGTATCTATAAAAAAAAAAAACAATTAAAAAGATTCTGAAAAAAAAAAAAATTTTAAACTTTTATTATTTAGACAAATAATATTGGATTTTTATCCGACTGATAAAAGTATGCAAAATTTCAGCTCAATCGGTTGGCTAGCTGGTTGAAAATCGAGTTGCAATCGCTATAATATAATAAAATTAAATTAAAAGTAAAAATAAAAACGACATTCCCAAATTTCCCGGACGAAAGCACACTTTTGTATGGAAGTGCCATTTCCTTTTTAGTTATTTGACTGTTTTATTTTTTTATTTCATTATACAAAAAATTATCTGTAATAAAAACAATATAACCCGACAACGTGATACAACAGCTCCGACCTCCGTGGCGTAGTGGTCACCATGCTAGTCCGCCACCCAGAGGTTCCGGGTTCGAATCCCGGTCAGGGCAAGTTGGACAATGGCGTTTTTCAAATTGTCCTGGGTCTTGGGTGTTTATCTATGTATGTATTTGTTATAAAATATAGTATCGTTGAGTTAGTATCCCATAACACAAGTTTCGAACTTACTTTGGAGCTAGCTCAATCAGTGTAATTTGTCCCTATATATTTATAACAGCTGGTTCTTCCATGTTGGTCTGGGAGAAGAAATAACTTAGAATGTACCAGTTTCTTTTCTCTACTATTTCATATTTCAACCGGTGTTAAGTGGAATTGATATCCGTAGCGCCATCTATAATTGGCCAGGTAAATTAAAAACCCCGACTTCAAGCGTTAACCAACAAATACTGGCGAACCGATTTTCATCAAACTTAGCCGAGGTGTACCGCAACGGAATTTGTTTCACGTAATAAAACCCGCAACGAAATCGGTTCATCCGTTCGAGATCTACGATGCCACAGACAGACACACAGCCAGACTGACTGACGAATATAAGCATCAAACTTGTAACACCCCTCTTTTTTGTCGGGGTTAACAATAGTACATTACTGCAGAGGCTGGGAAATATGGCGTTGACGGACGAGTAGTTTACAATGAAAATAATTACGAGTCCGGCAATGCCATTCCCGCCGAGGCATGTATAGTGCTTTTCTCAATAAATGTGAGGAAATCATTAAAGAAATAACCAGAAATATGCAAATATTTACCGAAAGCAATTAATGTTTACTGCAAAGAGTATCTTCGTACTTTTAAAGAAAAGAAACTGCTTTCCCGCGGTTTTTAGTGCAAAGGAAACATAGCCTATAGGGCCCGGTCATATTTTACGCAAAAAATGTAATACCATAGATTTTTTTTCCATCGCAACGAAAATTAAGTATATTTTCGTGTGATTTTTTAACAACATTATATTAATAAAATTGTGGTCATTAGAATATAAATAAAAAAAAATAATGATCGAAAAGTGCATTTTTTATTATGTGGTCACAATTGGCTGTATGACAAGTTATGGAATTAACGCTTAATGGCGTTGCTAAATGTAAAAACAGAATTGTCATCTGAAACGTCAATGTCACTGTTTTGTCATTCTTAATACACTTTGTTCGTCTTTTTGTTTTGAGCAGCGGCCAGGAATGAATTTTCATACAACTTTCCTGGCCTAGTCCAGCAAAGTAATGCACGAGCCAAGAATTACAAACTTCGTGTCTTCTTTTTACTACAATAATGCCTACATTTCCTTTTAGTTATTTATTTACCTGAGCAGCATCACACAGGACGCGACCATAGAGTAAGCGAGGAGGGTGCCGATAGACATCATGTGGATCAGCTGCTCCAGGCGAAAGATCATCGCCAAGGTGCCTGCAACCAGAGATCATTCACCGTTAATGCTTGCCGTCAGGCCTGTGTCACTCCCCGTTTAGGTATCAAAAATATACCTACGCGCTTAGGTATCGAAAACTACCTAATACCTATATAGTTTCATAGTCTGATGTCCTACGGGATTCTTCTACAGAGGCTGTGTATAGAGGAGTGCAGCTAAAATACAGAATATTTTTATTTTACAAAAAAGGGCAATTCGTTTTATTTATGATTTAGGATCGAGAGACTCCCTAAGAGACTTTTTTAAGAAAATTTATATACTCACTGTACCGTCCCAGTACATATTTGAAAATATAATGTATGTATTATAAGAAAAAATATTGCCTTATTTAATAAAACAGATGATTTTACGGGTTAGAAACTAACGTAACTTAAATGATTCAGTTTGGTTTGAAAAAAATTTGCTTATATCAATTGTTCTTTTTTTCTTTTTCATTTCTTCGTTTCTTTGACTGTTATTTATTTTGCTGACTTTCATTTGCTTTTTTACTTAATTTCAATGTAAGGAGAAGATTTGAAAGCCTACAAATATGCTTTTATGATAGTTTATGAAACAGTTGCACAATGAGAAGTACATACACATAGACAGGATACACGAGTGTTTATTTCAAACCCGAGCCGCAGGCGAGGTTCTTAATAGTATCACACGACTGTGTTAATTTCGAGTTATGCGCAGTTTCATACAATATTTTTTTATTTTACTCTAATAAAAAGATGGAAAGATAGTGTAATCTTACCTGTGAACAATCCAGCTACCATGGTCCCGACCAGCGGCGTCTGGAAGCGCTCGGACACGCGGCCCATGAACTTGAACAGCAGCCCGTCCGACGACATCGCGTAGATGATGCGCGGCAGCGGGAACACCGCCCCCAGAAGGCTGCAACACACACACTATTAGCATAGAATCAATATAGTATTAGTATAACTTACAGAATCTCCTAAGATTCCGCGCAGTATGGGTCCCCGCAGGAGGCTGCAGGAGTCTGCCGCCTCGACAAGGCGAACACGGGGGAGAGGTGCGAGGACGGAGGGGGGACGCATATTGCGCGTGACCTTAGGAGATTCCGTTCTGTATTTAATGTTGTTCCTCCTGCATTCTGTTGCATCCTCAGTAACGTAAAAGAGATTTGACGAGAATATTGGTTTTTATACAAAGCGATTGCCGTCTGACCTCCGCAACCCAAAGGGTAGACCAGAACCAATCCTTGGATAGTTTAATGATCAAACGCTAGATAGCGTCCGATACTTTTAATCAGGTTTAACACCCTATTACTACTTTATCACACAAACAGTGCGAAATAAAATACTCTTTTCATTTAAATATAAAACTACATACGACGATACAACACATTGAAATTTCGCATGACGTCACGCCTAAGTACGATTTATACTTGGCGGTGACGTCACGCACTTTGGAACTTAGATGCTCCGTATCTTTGTGAATTTCTACTTTTTTGATAAACTGAAAAAAATTAGGCCTATTGTTTTTGGATAATCTAAAAACAGACTGGTAAAAATAATACTCTTCTAACCTGTCATCGCCCCTGAGGAATATTGGAATGTTTACTTATATTTATAAATGCTTGTTATAATTTGCAACTTTCCAACAACTCAGATTCCTTTTTTCTAAACGTCAAAACAAACATTTTCTATGGGAAGTAATAAATAATAATAAAATGTTTTTATTTTCCTCCATTACATTACAGTTTTATACAAAATACACAAGAAATAAAAACTTATTCAACTAATATACATAGGTACTAACTTAAATGTTTTTGGAGGACTGGTGCCCATGCTAGGTTTCCGAAGAACCTGTAATTACGGGTCACCAGGACTCGCTAACTTTAACTAAATAAATTCAGCAATTAAAAAAAAATATATATAAAAAAGAAAAAAAAACTAAATTTACCTCTAAACAACAACAAATAAATTAAATTTTTAACAAAAATATGTTTTACCTATAACATATCTTATTGAAAGTAGGAAGTGTATGAAATATAGATAGAATATGACGTCATAGTTCGTTGGGATTAAATAGCGCTCTTAATATAAGTTTTTCTGCAATAATAAATCCAAAATCACATTGAAAATGGATATGATCATGACAAGTATTTTGCGACGTTTTATTTCCTTGAGTCACTGTCAAGTTAGTGTTTTTGACGCACAAAAGTATCCAATTAATAAAATAGTACGTTTCTGCAGAGGCCGGGAAATATGGCGTTGACAGACGAGTAGTTTTCAAGTTTATAAGTTTACGAGTCCGGCAATGCCATTCCCGCCGAGGCATGCATAGTGCTTTTCTCAATAATTGTGAGGAAATCATTAAAGAAATAACCAGAAATATGCAAATATTTACCGAAAGCAATTAATGTTTACTGCAAAGAGTTATCTTCGTACTTTGAATGAAAAGAAACTGTTTTCCCGCGTTTTTTAGTGCAAAGGAAACATAGTCCATAGGGCCCGGTCATATTTTACGCAAAAAATGTAATACCGTAGAATTTTTTTCTATCGCAACGCATATTAAGCATATTTTTGTGTGAACATTATTAATTATAATATTTTAATAAATTGTAGTCATTAGAATATAAATAACAATAAATAATGCTCGAAGAGTGCATTTTTTACTATGTGGTAGCAATTGGCTGTATGAAAAGTTATGGAATTAAACGCTTAATGTCTTAGCTAAACGTAAAAGAGAATTGTCATCTGAAACGTCAATGTCACTGTCTTGTCATTCTACATACTCTTTATTCGTCTTTTTGTTTTGAGCAGCGGCTAGGAATTAATTTTCATACTACTTTCCTGGCCTAATCCAGCAAAGTAATACACGAGCCAAGAATTACAAACTTCGTGTCTTCTTTTTACTACAATAATGCCTACATTTCCGAGCATGTTTGAGAAAAAATATATTACCTCGAACAGAGAGCGCAAATAGCTCCAATACTGACGGCGTACTTAGCCCACTTCCAGCCCAGGTGGTCGTACACGAACGGGAACGGGGCTTTTTCGTCCTGAAATAAACAATAAGACATTACTGCGGAGGCCGAAAAGTATGGCATTGCTGGACGAGTAGTTTTCAAGGCCTCGCTAATACCACTTATTTCCATATTCATTCCCGGACTAAGTAGTTTTAGTATAGTGGCGTAGAGGTCGCCACATGTTGACGACGATTCTAAATACAGACCTGCATGTAGTAGGGCAACATGAGCGTGAGCACGGTAGAGACCCCGCAGTAGGCCAGGAACACCACCAGCAGCGACGCTTCAACTCCGGCTGCGGCTACTTATATTGCTCTTACAGACAAGTGAGAGTCTTTTTGTCGCGTCGAAAGCTCAAATAATAATACATTACTGTAGAGGCTAGGAAGTATGGCATTGCCGGACGAGTAGTTTTCAAGGCCGATGTTCAGCAAGCCTCGCTGACGAGGCCAGAGACGACGACGTCGGAGTAGTTCTAGTATAGTGGCGTAGTGGTCGCCACATGTTGATAAGGATTCTAAACAGACCTGCATGTAGTAGGGCAGCATGAGCGTGAGCACGGTGGAGACCCCGCAGTAGGCCAGGAACACCACCAGCAGCGACGCCACCACCGCGAACGGGATGGACTTCTGCGGCTGCCGAGCTTCCTCTCCAGCCGTGGCCACGCAGTCGAAACCTGACAAATAGTTACATCTTGTTTCAAAGTTGTATTTTTTTTTTAAATTAATACTGTCTTTTAAATAGTCACAAACACTAACACAGGAACATTGATCATTTATGATTTCAGTCTTCAGTCTATTGCCCATAACAGCACATGTGTCCTAAATTTGCCAAATTGATACGCCTAGCCATAGATGTAGAACTTTTTTCTTTAGATCTACCGAACTGCCAACATGAGAATTTTTTTTTTGCTCTTCACTAAGAAGACGTCAATTAAAAAAAACAAAAGGGTTCACCGGGTTTCCCTATGAAATCCGCACTGGCGTCTTTTTCGACTTTAGTGCCTTTCTTGAGTAGCTAGTTGTTGAAAATATTTTTTTACGTGATTTGTTGGTTGGTGTACCTCAAAAAATTGCTACGAAAACCCACCCTCAAATTGAGAATTTTTTTTTTACTGCCCTATAGTGACTTAGAAAGTTATGAAAAAAATATATAACATGATCCTAATTAGTAACCGGGTCTAAAAATTGGCCTAAATTTTTTTTCAACAACTAGCTACTCAAGAAAGGCACTAAAGTCGAAAAAGACGCCAGTGCGGATTTCATAGGAAAACCCGGTGAGACCCCTACCATAGATACTTAGTACATACTTACCAAAATTTGTCAAACATTTTCACATTTTTCTTTGTTTATTTTTGTATTCTATTTAGTAAATATAGTCGTAGAAAAAGTATTGTATGCAACGTTGTATAAGTACGTCAAAAAATACTAGAATGGCGTTTTCTTAAGATTGCGCAACTTGCATTTTTTTTTTACTCTTCTTATACAACTGTTGCATAATAGTATTTTATGCAATAGTTGTATAAGGAGAGTTAAAAAATGCGAGTGGCGCAGGTTACGATGCGAGCCTTGGCGAACATCGTAAATTGACGCCATCGAGCATTTCTTGACTACTTATACAACGTTGCATACAATACTTTTTCTACGACTACATTTACTAAAATAAATACAAAAATAAACAAAGAAAAGTACGAAATACTACCATATGTTGGTAGATACTAGGTATCTATGGAAGACTTAATTTTTTTTTATTGACGTCTTCCTACTGACTAAAAGTGCCATTTTTGAACCATGGAATCACTTAAACGAATGTTTTTCATACAAAAAACCGTTTGTTCAGTGACTCCACGTTTGAAAAATGGCACCATATAACGATTTTATTATGTTGGCAGTATGGTAGATCTAAAGAAAAAAAGTTATAGGTCTTTGACTAGGAGTATCGTTTTGGCGAAATAACGACACATGTGCTATTATATAAGGAATAGACTTTTCTGAAATCATATAGTCTATTTTCTTATATTAGTGTTCGGGACCATTTAAAAGACAGATAACAGCACAGGAGTAGAAAAATACTTTAATATTCGTACACGTGTCGTACACAGATAGTTGACTGAGGATCCATTACAATGTTCTCATAGGCTTTCTCATCTACATATATAATTGAAATCATCGAAATCGAACCTACTGTTGCAATTTCATAACACGTATTTATACAGAGCCAATATTAAATAATTGCCTACAATTGGCGGACTTAACGCTTAATTTCAATTAATAATTGACGCTTATTTAAAAAGCTTTTCACATTTGGTTGGCTGTCTCGCTCGCACAATCAAACATTTTTAAAGATTATTAAAAAATGACACTCATTTGAAGAAAAGTGTTTCATAAACTTTTTAATATATTATATGTTGACGACCTCCGTGGCGTAGTGGTCACCATGCTAGTCCGCCACCCAGAGGTTCCGGGTTCGATCCCCGGTCAGGGCAAGTTGGAAAATGGCCTTTTTCAAATTGTACTGGGTCTTGGGTGTTTATCTATATATGTATTTGTTATAAAATATAGTATCGTTGAGTTAGTATCCCATAACACAAGTCTCGAACTTACTTTGGGGCTAGCTCAATCAGTGTAATTTGTCCCTATATATTTATTTATTTATTTATGTTAGATATTGTAGACATGTTTGTACATTGACTACAACGAAAATTAGGTCATCAAAGTTTTAAATTTTTGATGACTCTATTCTCGATACACACACACATGTACAATAAAAAAAAAGTTTATTCCTGGACGTAATGATAGGCAGCGCCACGTGACGTCACACCGTATACAACACCCATTCGGCTTGAAGCCGCGCTTTCGCTATGCTTGAAGTCGGAAACGGCCGATTAGTTTAGACGATCATCCTCAGTGCGAGTGTTAAGAGAGGCGACCAGACGGTATCGCTGTCCCCAAGGCTTGCGTGAGTAAAATCTAAGTAAATAACACGTTATTGACCAAATTTAAATAGCTATCAAAAATATATACAATAAGCGGCCTTATCGCCAAGGCAGTCTCTTACAGGCATCCTTTGGGTGACAGGAATTAAAGGTTAAATATAAATTACGCAGTGTATTATTTAAAACCTCACCAATGAACCCGTAGAAGCACACCGCCGCGCCCCGTATGATCCCGGACAGCCCGTACGGGGCGAAGCCCCCGGTGCCGTAGTAGCGCCCGGTGTTCTGAGGCACCTCCGACGCCGGAATACGCCAGTTTTTGGTGTCAGCTGGAAGAAAAGTAAAGTTTTATCATTACCTATTATGTCTAGTCATTATTTATAGAGAATTAAAGCTTAAAAATTCAAAAGAATTCATCAAAGCTATATATTAATGTTTTTAGGGTACCACCCGGGTAAAAATTTTTCCAAAAAAAAAACCGAGCTCACCCACAAACTATAATAAATTGAGAAATAATAAGTCAAGCCACATCATATTTTTTGGACACGTGAAAAAGCTTCTTATTTTATAACTAAACAACGGGACAATTAGATAGCCTCTAATAAACTAATTCGTCTTTTGTACAACGCCAACTAAATATTCTAAAGACAGCGTCAAATAAAGATCAGTAATTATTTTAAGTTGTCCTTCTGATTTATACATTGCCACCAAATTTACTAACTCAGCCCCGGATTTAAGAACTTGTTAAATATTATAATAAAATAAATAAAAACGGTATTTCTTTGAATAATACTAAATATTGCTTTTACATAAGTTACTTTATATTTTCAAATGTTAAAACAATATATTTCATGTGGCAACATTTCTTGAGACAAGATTGGCGGTGATTGGCCGAGATATTTTAAAAAGAAGTGTAACGCCAAAATGGCGGATACGAAGCTTACGTATTTTGTGATAATCAAATGGTCCTCACTTTTGATTGGGCAGCGGCGTAGTAAAGGTTAGTTTCATTTCTCATATATTATATTTCTTGAAGTAACAATTACTGTTTTCTCTTGAATTGTTTTATTAACGGTTATCTGAGATTAATAAATTGTAATGATGTGATATTATTGTAACCGTTACAGATATCTGTGATTGATAATGTGTTTGTAATAATATTGTAAAGATTATTCTTTTGTGAACCGTGATAGAATAACCAATACAGATGTACTAAATCTTTTCCAAGTAAATCAATGTACCTTCAAATTATAACAATAGTGAAATATGATGAATTGAAATAGTTGTAGCTTTGCTTCAAAAAGTTTTAAGAATTATTTTAAGAAAATAGTTGTTTTGAGGGAAATATATATTATTATTTGAAATAAATTGTTTTTCCTTCCTCATCCTGGTATTTCATTACTAACAAACTCATCACCGTTTTAAGTTTTACAGTTTCAACACAGGCTCCTAAAAAAAATACAATTCAAGCCTCAATAGCCATTATTATATATTATATATAACTTAGCACATAAATTAAATACATCATATTTTTTTATCGTGAAAATAGCCACTGCACTGAACGATTTGGCACAAGTCCGCGAGACGACAGGACAGTGACCGGCCATTTGCACCAATCAGCGAGCGCCATTCGATTCTTGTACTCATGAGTCTGCTTATTGTCGTTACATACCCCATCAATGATTTTCTGTTGAACCAACTGATCACTATCTTTTAAACAAAAAGAATTTTCAAAATCAATCCAGGCATCTTTGAATTTTCGGTTAGCAAACATAAAAAAAACCGGCCAAGTGCGAATTGAACCCGCGTAGAGAGGGTTCTGTACAATGCCAAAGTTTTTAAATTAATACAAAATATCACATTTGATATCCTCACAGTAAGGCTCGAGTTAAATACTACTAGCGCTATCTAGCTGGTGTTTTGGTGAACGATTTTTCGTAAGTGAACGTATTTTTTTTACCACTTTATTTTCAATTGATAGTTTTCCTGTAATCTACAAGCAATGAACTAGGTTTCGGTTTTTTTTATCAAAATTTTAGGCTCAATAGTTTCGGAGATCGGGACTTGCCTTTTGGTAAATTTTCGTCTTCTTTCATGAATAAAATCAAAACTATTTATTTTACGATAATAACAAAAACATATTTGAGATCCTTGTATCCCATTTGAAATATGAAACAGTAAGGTTTGCTTTTTTTATTTCCTATCCCCCCCCCCCCTCCCTCCTGAAAATGACACTAATTTTTAAAAAAAATATTTATTTACTTTGCACATCCTGTTTGGGCCATAGGATTATACCATCCTACCAAATTTCACCTGATTTGGTCCAGTAGATTCGTAGCAAATTGGCTGTGACAGACGGACAAACAGAGAGACGCACGAGTGAATCTTTAAGGGTTCCATTTTTTTTTTCATTTTTAGCACGGAACCCTAAAAAAGATAGGTTTGCCTTTTTGGAAGTCGGTATATAAAATCGATCTGTTCTGTTGTACACTGAATGAATTTACTAAGGTAGCTTTGTATACAATAAGTTGCAATGTTAGAAGTAAAAGGTAGATAACTCAACTAATAAGTTAGAGACATTTCCGTGTAAAGTATTTGTAAATGGAAACTAACAAATTTGTCTGGCAAATAAACTTATTTCATTATCATCATCATCCCAGCCGCATAACGTCCACTGCTGGACATAGGCCTCTCCTAAGGATTTCCAAAATGACCGATCTATAGCGGACTGCATCCAGCGCTTTCCACCTTGGTCAGGTCTTCAGACCACCTTGTGGGTGTCCTACGCTTCGCTTGCCAGTACGTAGTCGCCATTCGAGAACCGTTTTTCTCCATCGGCCATCGGTTCGTCGCGCTATGTGTCCCGCCCACTGCCACTTCAACGAGCATATCCGCTAGGCTATGTCAGTAATTTTTGTTCTCCTACGAATTTCCTCATTTCTGATTCGATCAAATAGAGAATTGCCGAGCATAGCGCTTTCCATAGCGCGCTGAACGACCTTAAGCCTTTGTATGAGACCCATAGTAAGGGACCACGTTTCAGAGCCATAAGTCATCACTGGTAACACACATATGTTGCAGACTTTATCAGTGTTCAGTGGAAATAAATATCCTGCTTGTTACGCATAAAAAGAATATATGGAAGTAACTATTAATAGTACCTTTAAAAGATCCAGATATGATGACAAACAACACAACGCATAAGTTGACGCCGGTGCAAAAGTTGTTGAACTTCGTCGACTCTTTCACTCCAAACGCCAATGCCACTGTAAAAAAAAATATATAAGTAGGTAATATTTCTCAGTTTGTTCTTCATGTCAGTGTACGTTATGTATTACTAGTCGTTTCATAGAAACTAAAGATGTTTCGATTGAAGTGGATATGGGCGTAGCCACAGAATAAGTTCTAGTACTCACGTACAGAAATTCTTACTTAGAAGAGAAATTCAAAGAAATATCAACTCAATGTGGTTAGCGCTATGGTTTAATTTAGTTTGCGTCAGAACTTCTCACCTCTTAGTTTAGATACCTAGACATCCATTGCAAGCCCATTTCATTCTTATTACTCTGGACAAACGATTCATGTAACTGAATTTTCCTCTTCGAAGTGGTCGCCGCGCGCATAGTAATAATGTAGGTTTATTTTCAGTACCTAAACGGGGTGACACTGGCCTGGCGTAGCAGATTAAAGCGACGCATTTTGACCAATCATAACGCAAAAGACCGCTCTTGTTTTGTGATTGGTGAATCCATTTCATTACACACCCAAAATCCATAACAAAGTGGAGTATACACTGTAAGCAACGTGTAAATGACATTATGCGTATAGTGAAATTAAAATAACCTTAAAAAAAACGAGATACCCATTTAAATTGGCGGTTGGCGGTTGTACACTTTTATAAGGAAATGCCGAAAGTTTTTATCTTTTACTGTTATTTTAATTTCATCAATTACTATAGTGATCTAGATATAACCCTTGGTTCGATTAATGATTAATGATAGGAGGTCGGAATTAGGAAGAGTTATTTATGTTCTTACACTGATTTCATACAGCGAAAGAATAAAGTGGATATGCCTCAAATCCCGGAATTAATTTTAAAGAGCAAACAAATGCCGTGATTTCTTTTAAAAAAAAGTTATTTACTTTTACACAATTTAAACCACTGCACGCGCGACGTTACCAATGTGTAAAAACGATTAAAATACTAATGTATATACTAATAAAAAGTGTATGTTAATTAATTTTGTTTTATTTGTCTTATCTGTCTCTAAGGTTTTTATTATTATTTATTTGTAATATTGACTGCCTCCGTGGTCCAGTGGTCAAGCGTTCGTCTTGTGACCCGGAGGTCATGGGTTCGATTCCCACTGGGAAGCATACTTTGTTAAAAGTTGTTTCCAGTCTGGATAGGATATTGCAGGCTTAAATCACCTGATTATCCGAAAAGAAAGATGATTCCGTGTTTCGGAAGGCACGTAAAACTGTGGGTCCCGAACGCCACCTAGCGTTTGATCATCAAACTATCCAAGGATTGGTTCCTGGTTTGCCCTTTGGGTTGCGGAGGTCAGACGGCAGTCGCTCTGTGTAAAAACCAGTAACCTCGTCAAATCTCCTTGGTTAGGTAGCGGACCCGGGCTCTGAAGCGTTGCTGCTGAGGATGCAACCGGGAATCGGGCGCTCGGATGATGATGATTGTCCGCACCACGGTATTGTCCATTAGAAATCAAGGTAAGATCCATATTATTATCAACATTTCGATGCAAGTACATAAATAACTCTACCTAATTCCGACCTCTGTTAATGATTCAATTCAAACCTGAAAACGCCATGATGACGGTAAAGGCAAGTATGTCTGGGTAGCTCGCCAGATGAGGCGAATCCATGGGGAAAGCGGCCTGCAGGGTGCTGGATATAGATTTGTCTAGAAGCGAGTCCAGATACTCGCTCAGGGCTTTCACTACTGATGCGGCTCCTGTAAGTATTACAATAGGGGTGACGACAGGGTAAGAAAAGTATAAATATAATTAGTCCGCCTTTTAGGTTATCCGAAAATAACGGACGCATATTTTTCAGTTTGCCAAAAAAGTAAAAATTCACAAAGATACGAAGCAACAAAGTTCCAGAGTGGGGTTTGCGACGTCACCTCTATGTAAAAATCGTACGTAGCCGTGATGTCATGCGACATTTCAATGCGCTGTATATTAGTATTTTTTTTTTGTTTCTCAGAGAAAAGAAAAAATACGTGTACTATTTTTTAATAATCTAACCGATAGTTTTAAAAACATTTTTTTATTCGTCATGCCTATTGTGTATTTTCCTGGGTCAAAAATAAATAATTTTGTACTGATAAAAAATTAAAACGACGACACTTGTCTTTGAACATACCCATTTTAATGTAATTTTAGATTTATTATTGCAGAAAAACTGATAATAAGAGCGCTTCTTGACTACAAGAAACAATGACGTCATCTGCCTGTATTTCATACAAATCCCATAGAAAAATGTTTGTTTTGACGTTTAGAAAAAAGTATCTGACTTGACTTGTTAGAAAATAGCGGATAGGCATAACGAATGGAACAATATTATTAGCCCATTGGTTAGATTGTTAATAGTAGTTTATGAGACTGTGCATAATGAAGGGCATTACAACACGGATGTGGGTTCATGAAACGAGCCGAAGGCGAGTTCCATAATAACATCACATGAGTGTTGTAATGCCTAATTATGTATAGTTGCATAGACTACTTTATCTACACACATAATTATCATAGTGCTCTAATATAGGTTCAGGAACCGTAGGGAATTGACCTGAATTACATTGTAATTTAAAAATAATGTAATAAAAAACTAATTGAACACATAATAAATAAATTATTTAATAATAATTGTATATAATAATTGTAATTAATAATAACAGTTGTACAGTGAGATACAGTTAACGGTCCTGGTTGAGTTGCATTTGAATTGGGGTCTTGTTTTGGAGCTGAAGAGCTTGACGACGGTGGCATATTTATATGTATTTAGTTCGTTTCAACTTTTCACAAACACTCGTAAACAGTGAAACATCAACAAACAAATGACAACTCGGCTCGGAATGGCGGCGTTTCGAAATTCGAACCTGTCATTTTTTTTAATCATAGACAAACGAATGAACGCCCCTATTCTTATGACACTCGAGATCAAATGTCGTGCGATTTATATTAAAAAAATATACTGAATTTGGCATTCGTCTTAATAACTGTTTTAATATCTATAGATACTAGAGCTGGTCTAAATTTAAACTCATTACCTACTGATTTCAGGAGGTAATATTATCATTGCGGGTCCGTTAATTCCTACTGGTTGGTAATGCTGGTCATTGCCTATGGTTTCTGAAAGCATTTTAGAGCACTTATGATATGAGCAAAGATAAAAAAAAATAACATATATTTTTCTTTCTCTCTGAGAAACATAAAATGACAAAGAAACAGCGCATTGAAATTTCGCATGACGTCACGGCTACGTACGATTTTTACATAGAGGTGACGTCGCTAGCCTCCACTCCGGAATTGTTGATGCTCCGTATCTTTGTGAATTTTTACTTTTATGGCAAACTGAACAATATGGATCCATTATCAAAACAAAGTCTTGATTATGATAGCAGATACGATGGATGCAGTCATCTTCAGGAGGTTCACTAAAATGCATGTTTTACATGACAATCAGTGAATCTTCTGTCGATGTAACCTACATTTATTTATTATTTTTGTCAGAACTAAATTTTATAATTTTGTATGAATGGACTCGCATTATCTTTTTTATTCATTATCAATCAATCCAATATTTTCAATTAAAAGCCGATAAAATGTACTACCGCGGGGCGCCAAGAGGCTGCCCCGCACGCGTATATAGAAATGCTATTTCAGTACGTCTCCGCCAACTAAGACGAACTGAATTAGCATTGTCTAACTGTAACCATGCGTCTATGCTACTCCAGTACGTCTCTGAGAGTGATGTACTGGACTAGGATTTCTCTACTGTAACCATGCGTCTATGCTACTCCAGTACGTCTCTGAGAGTGATGTACTGGACTAGGATTTATAAGTTTATATTTATTTAGATGTACTAGAAACCCTCATCCTATTCGTCAAGCTCACGTGACGTATTAGTGTAGGATTTCTAAGTACTAAATCATAAAATTGTCATAGAAAAGCTAACGCGATACGTCTCTTTATGCCGATATTGCTATCACACGCACACAGTATATTATTACAATTCTATCTCGCTTTTTTCAATCAAGTTATGTTTGAACAAGCGATAACACTATCGCCGGCGAGAGCATCATAACTTTTTAACATGCCTATCGATCAAGAGGGCATCCACAATTATAACAATATACATAACCAAAAAAAAATATCAGTTCACGCGCATCGGCCAAATTTTTCAAAGTGACGTATATACAAGCAACATACCACAATTACAGTTAGATGCCTACTTAGGAATAAATCAAATAATATTTGTGGCACCTTAGAATCATTTATATTTATATTTTTTCTTTGCTACCGTTCACTGCAGTTCTTGAAACTTACAAACGCCATCCCAAATTATGTCTCTCTTGTGTCAAAAAACTATGAGCATGAGATCTAGAAAGATCAAAGCGCAGCCAACTTCCATAGCGCGACGTAAAGACAGGGGAATATCAGGAGGAAGGGTCCAAGTTGGGCGTCCTACCACATTAGAAAGTCGAAGTACCAAAAAACAATCCCATAATATATCTTTTAATATTGAAAATAACGAACCATGTGCAAAAAAACATTCATAAAATAATTTTTAATTACCAATTCAGACGAAGTGGTAGCTAAAGTGGCGCCCTCATTTGAAATAAATTGTTTAAAACTAAATATGGTGATAATTAAAATTTTGATTTGTATAAATGTCTAGAAAGACCTTTAAACTATTATATGAATAACCGTTGAAATTATTAATAATAGTCCGTCTAATTTTAAAACTAGACGGACTACCAATATTACTTTCAAAGGTTATTCATAAAATAGTTTAAAGGTCTTTCTAGACATTTATACAAATAAAATTTTAATTATCACCATATTTAGTTTTAAACAATTTATTTCTAATGAGGGCGCCGCTTTAGCTACCACTTCGTCTTAAGCTCTTATACTTTTTTCGTACTGTATTTGCTTTATTAATCATGCTACATACCTACTCTATCTTTTAACAAGAAACCTATGTAGAGTTAGTCTTAGCCTTCCTTTAGTATCAGTTTCACGTTGACGAACAGTATTAGGTTATTCCCTACTTTGCGCAGCGTGATATGACTTGTAACCCTACTGCAGTACATCACTCTCTGAGACATATTGGAGGAGCATTTACACATGTTTATCGTTAGAAAAGCTATACTAATTCAGTTCGTCTTAGCCGGTGGGGACGTATTGAAGAAGCTTTTCTATATACGCGCCCCGCACCCTGTCCCCTCAGATCGCCGGATCACCGAACATCGTAGCTCTCGAACGGACGGGCCGATTTCGATGCTATTTTTTCACGAAAAAGCAAGTTTCCTGGCGGCGGTATGTTGATGGAAACCGATTAGCGGTTCAAAAGTTATGCGGACAAATGCTGGACAGTCGGTGGTTTAATGCGCATGGCAAATACACTTGTTATTAGTACAAACAAGTTGAAATCACAACTCACCTATAATATACTCGAGTATGAGATTCCAGCCAATGATGAAAGCTATGAACTCGCCCACGCACACGTAGCTGTACACGTAGGCGGAGCCAGCTTTCGGCACGCGCGCTCCGAACTCAGCGTAGCAGAGACCTGAAACAATAAGCTTTTGGAGAAAAATTTATAGGAGAAATGTTAAAATTATAACTGGCCAAGTGCGAGTCGGACTCGCGCTAGGGTTCAGAACCATTATTTATAAAAAAATCACGTTTGATGATGGGAGCCCCACTTAAATATATATTTTGTTTTGTTGTAATAGCAGCGACAGAAATATATCATCAGTTAAAATTTCAACTATCTAGCTATCACGGTTCATGAGATACAGGCCTGGTGACAGACGGACGGACGGATAGCGGAGTCTTAGTATTAGTGTCCCGTTTTTACCCTTTCGGAATGGTCATTTTACCTATTCCTTCGTTCGACTTTTATGATCTGCATGGGAAGAGAGAGATCCAAAGCCGACAGTACTCGTGCATGTCTACTTTTGCATCCTTACCAGCAAACACACTGGCCACGGTAGCCAGCAGAAACGACAGTATGACAGCCGGACCAGCGTAGTTCTTCGCCACATCTCCAGCCAACACGTACACTCCAACTCCTAAAGAACTGCCCACTCCTAGGGCCGTCAGATCCAGAGCCGACAGTACTCGTGCATGTCTACTTTTGCATCCTTACCAGCAAACACACTGGCCACGGTAGCCAGCAGAAACGACAGTATGACAGCCGGACCAGCGTAGTTCTTCGCCACATCTCCAGCCAACACGTACACTCCAACTCCTAAAGAACTGCCCACTCCTAGGGCCGTCAGATCCAGAGCCGACAGTACTCGAGACTGTCTACTTTTGCATCCTTACCAGCAAACACACTAGCCACGGCAGCCAGCAGAAACGACAGTATGACAGCCGGACCAGCGTAGTTCTACGCCACATCTCCAGCCAACACGTACACTCCAACTCCTAAAGAACTGCCCACTCCTAGGGCCGTCAGATCCAGAGCCGACAGTACTCGAGACTGTCTACTTTTGCATCCTTACCAGCAAACACACTGGCCACGGCAGCCAGCAGAAACGACAGTATGACAGCCGGACCGGCGTAGTTCTTCGCCACATCTCCAGCCAACACGTACACTCCCACTCCTAAAGTACTGCCCACTCCTAGGGCCGTCAGATCCAGAGCTGACAGTACTCGGGCCAGTCGAGCGACACCCTCCTCAGCCGCTTTGCGCCGGGACAGAACCCTGTAGGCCAGCCGGGCCGCGCGGGAGGCGCCAGCTTTTATGCCGCCTGAAACAAAACACATAGGGGTAAATATGTAATAATTTTTAACCGACTTCCAAAAAAGGAAGAGTTTATCAATTCTTCGCGATCCATTATTTTATTTTTTATGTATGTTCACCGATTATTCAAAGACGCTTGGACTGATTTAAAGAAATTCTTCATATTATTCTCAATTTTTGTTTGAAAGGGTATACTTTCCAGGTGGTACCATGGAAATTTTATCAAAACCGGTTGTGTAGTTTGGGGGTGAAGTCGGTTTTTAGTTTTGAAAAATTATATTTGAATTAGCAAAGAGTCAATTTCCATAGATCATTTACGAATACGTCCTATCTCTCCCGCTCTCCCCACTCCAAACAGTTATGCTACTGTTATGCGCTGGACACACGCAAAGCAGAACACACAGGAAAGAACGTAAATTAAAACGAATGCAATGTAGAATAATCCTCCCTAAGTAAATCTGTCAAACAAACGGACACCTCAGCAAATAGTAAGAGCAGTATAATAGAAGTGGGTTTAAAATTCACTTTTTTTTTCCGGAGCTTTTTTATTGACAATACAATGTGTAATTTTTATACTTGATCAAACGAAATCTGCGGATATTAGACGAAATAATAATAGGTTGGGGAAAAAGTCTTTTCGCATTTTATATGAAAATTCAAAACATTTTTTAATATAGTTTATTTACATTTAACTAAAGTATGTAGGTACCATTTTGTTCGATAACTTTTTGCCATCTTATAGGTAGGGACATGATCCCATTACTGTAAAATTTTTGGGGCTTCTGATCAAAAAACTGCGTCAAGTAGTTTTGGCAGTCCTCTCGTGATGTTAACCTGACACTGCCTAAAGAATTCTGACCATGACCTTTTTCGAACGTTCTTGTCGTACGTGATCCACTTTTCATCACCAGTTATCAATTTCTTCATAAATGATTCGGTCTCATTACGTCGTAATAAAGAATCACAAATGAGTACACGGTTAATTAGGTTTCTTTCAGAGAGCTCGTGAGGTACCCAAATATCGAGCTTTTTTGTGTACCCATTTTTTTGCAATTACGCCAAAACTGTTTTGTGGTCAATTCCCAGTTCTTCACCTGCGTCGTAACTACTGATATGCCGATCTTGCTCCACTTTTTCAAAAATAGCATCCATTTTATTCGTAACAGGGCGACCAGAGTGCGTGAAGTAGTTTTGGCAGTCCTCTCGTGATGTTAACCTGACACTGCCTAAAGAATTCTGAAGAGACCGAAACAGGTGGAAATCTGAAGGTGCCAGGCCAGGACTATACGGCGGATGCATTAACACCTCCCAGCCAAACTCTCTTAATTTTTGCTGAGTGGTTAAAGATGTGTGAGGTTAGCGTTACCATGATGAAAAACCACACCCCTTCTGTTGATTAATTCCGGCCGCTTTCTCTCAACTTCTTGCTTTAATCTTATCAGTTGTTCGCAGTAGAGTTCTGAATCGATGGTCCTGCCTGGTGGTAACAGCTCATAATGAATAATGCCATTCCAATCCCACCACACACACACAGCATCACCTTGTTGCCTGACCGGCCTTTGACATGGTCTTTTTTTTTAATTTACCTGGCAAATAAACTTGTATACGTACATTTTAATTTACAAAATATTATTTGATGAAGTGGCACACACATAGTTAATCTATCCCTTAACTAAAATCAATCACAATAAGAATATCTTTTTACAACAGGACGATCTAAAACCACCTTCCAATCACAACGGTAAATGAAAAAGAATAACATCGTACACAGAAAGTGCTAACAAACAGATTTCGTCCACATTTAATGCACGATTTCAAATTTTATGCTTTCGTGAGTTTATAATATTAACGTACAATGCAAAAAATGCATCAAATACTGTAAGAGGCACGTCTGACCTTTGAGAATTTAATTATTTATTAGCTTTAAAATAATACTTACTATACAATGTGTATTTTTTATATTTGATCAAACGAAATCTGCGGATATAACACGAAATATTATCGACAAAAACAAAAAAAAAACAATCGTTATTAACACTTTAATTCTATTTTTTTTTAATTTCGTGTTTCGAATTTTATTTTTTTCTCTTTAAGTAAACGGCGTATTTTCTTCAAAGTTGTCTCGTTTGAAAACTACAAAGTTTAAGAAGCTAAGAAAGTAAAAAATAATTTACAATACCAAACAGGAAATTAGTAAAAAAATTTTTGATGAAAAAATTATTGAATTTTTTAAATAACATAAGGATTTTCTTTTCGTTTTTTGTCGATAATATTTCGTCTAATATCCGCACATTTCGTTTAATCAAGTATAAAAAATACACATTGTATATATAACTTATCAGGTTGCAAGATCACGTTCCCAACACCGTTATCCGACAACGTACTTAAGGGGATACCTGAATTTTCCGGGGTCCAGTGCTGCCCCCATTTGAAATAAATCATTTGATAGGAAACAGAGACATCATTTAAAATTTTATTTTGACCAGGCCCTTGATAACCTTTCAAACTATTTTATGGAGTACTGTTTACAGTTTCAAGTGAGAGCGTGTAGCTTTTCTACGCACAATTGCGAAAAACGGCCACTTTTGGCGTATGTGCGTAGAAAAGCTTCACGTTCTCACTTTGAACTGCAAACAGTAGTTCAAAAAATAGTTTGAAGGGTTATCTAGGGTCTGATCAAAATAAAATTTTAAATGATGTCTCCGTTTCCTTTTATTTTATTTATTTATTTTATTGGTTCATGTACACTTGAAAATTTACAAATAAAACCTTATAAAAGTTAACGTAGTACATAGGTGCTACTTATTTCTAAAGAAATTTCTTCCAGTAGACCCGCGAGAGAAAATGGGAAGAAAGAGGTAATTGGCGTGTACAATACAAAGATAAATAAATACTTATACCTACAAGAAACATAAATAAATTAATAAACATACCTACATAGACGTACGTAAAATAAACTTACATAAATATATACTGATATATACAATTAACGAATACATAAGATAATATTTCTAAATATGATGATCAGGATGATAAAGACAGATAGTAATCTTTTACGTTTCTTAAACGTGGTTATGGTTTTTGATTCACGAATTTTTTGTGGTAACTGATTCCATAGCCTAACTGCTTGCACGGAAAAGGAGTGGGTATAGGTAGCGGAGCTATGAATTGGGAATTGAAGGATTAATTTATGGGTGGACCGACAGGGAGCGTTGACAGGCCGTGCGAAAGAGAATCTTTAACGTAAGTAGGGAGGATAGGAAGGATTGTACAGAACATTGAAGAGGAGGCAAAGGATTCTGGTGTTCTGGCGGAGGCGGATGGGGAGCCACTTGAGTTGTTTGCGAAAGTCGGAGACGTGGTCAAATTTCCTCAAGCCAAAAATAAAGCGAATACACAAATTCTGCAAACGTTCAAGTTTAGTAAGAAGCTCTTCTGTAGCGTCAAGGAAACAAGCATCAGCATAATCAAGAATTGGGAGTAATAAGGAATGACAGAGGGAGATTTTAGTTTGAAATGGTATGAAATTTTGAAGAAATTTGAGATTTTAAATGATTTAATTCCAGTGGGGGCAGCACTGGACTTCGGAAAATTCATGTAGCCCTTAAGTACGAGATGTTGGTACAACGGTAATGAACTTAAAGTGTAACTGGGCACCTGGCCCGACGGAGTGATGGCAGGTGGAGTAAGGCACTGACCGAATGATGGCCCAGAATGGGTGAGAGAAGCGTTGGGCGTCCGCCTATGCGATGGGTTGACGATATAATCGAAGTAGCAGGTCACACCTGGATGAGAGCAGCACAGAACCGAGATGGGTAGCGTCGACGAAGAGAGGCCTATGGTCAGCAGTGGGCGGAAGAAGGGCTGGGATGATGATGATGATGATATATTGTAAATCAATACACTCACATAAAGGCGGCCCTTCCCGGCCGCTCTGTCGTCAACGCGAGCATAGTTTGAGAAGCTTGTTATTTCATCCAGGGCAATGCTAAAAAAAAGGCAAAGCAAAAAGGAAGAGATAGCGCCTGAGGGCTCGGTTTACAATCTATTGAATGAAATTATTATTATTATTAACTATCCATTGAACAAATATTCACTTTTCTTTCACTGGGTGCGGAAATTTCATAAAAATTGTTCCAGGTGATACGTGTTTTTCAGTTATCCTTACAAGTGCGTGAAATAAATGTTTTCTATCTAAAATTTTCATGACATTTGCAAGGTTTCTATCGAAATGTTTTTTTTTTACCTTTACAATTTATGAGTACTTTATAAACGGTCTAAATTCAGGTAATATTTGTGAAAGCAGATTTTTGGAGTCTTATACGGGATTTGTTTCTCCAAAATTTATTTTTTTATTTCCATAGAAACCTAGAAATAGCGCACAAGATACCTGTTATTTCAAAAAAAATCAAGAATGATCATTTATAAAACGGAAAGGCCGCTCTTAAAACAATTGTCGGAAACTTGCCGGTTACAGAGGAAACAGGTGTCTGGAAATGTCGCCTTCGCGGCCATTGAGTTGCTCACTGAATAATTATTACTATGATTCAGATTCCCTTGATTTGCTTTTATGATGTGTCTGTGCGGGAAGAGAATCAGCTGGTACATTCCAGTATATAAGGCGTTGTATTAAAAATCCTAACAAAAATTAAATTTCTTATTTTTTTTCTTAATTAGGCTTGCATGTCACAGTGTACCTACATAATGTATAAGTAAAATACATAATATGATATTTTTTTAAATAAGCTTCTAACTAATGGCAGTTCAAAATAACCACTGCTGAGAGAAACTCTTAGAGCCAACAGTTGCCAAGTTTTGTCATGATATATCTCTGTGAGGATACAAATTATAATGTAACCGATTATAATTGTAATGCTGGCAAATTAATGCTAGAATGATTTGGTGACACTATCTGCTATCTTGTTCTCAGTGCTCCTATCAGTAGCTGGTTATGCAGATTTTCAGCAATCACATTACGAGCCAGATGTAAAAGGTGGATAGAAATAAGTTTATAGAAAAATAAAATAAAAACTGGCCTAGATGCTTTTACTGTGAGGTCTAAGTATTAAGGTTGCGTCGTTTCATTACATTACAGAGTTTCTATTTCTATGGCCATGGGCCGCGTTCCAGCTTCGTCATCAGATCAGCTCCATGTCATCATAATATTGCATTGTCACGCGATATACGTATGCGTGCAAAATATCCGCTGAATCGGAAACCGGGAAGTGGGTCAAATTTAACTTGCACGATTTGATTACAGACAGACAGACAACGGGACAGGTAAAACTAAATATAAATATAATAAATAAAAAATATATAGGGACAAATAACACTGATTGAGCTAGCCCCAAAGTAAGTTCGAGACTTGGTATTATGGGATACTAACTCAACGATACTATATTTTATGACAAACATCCAGGACTATTTGAAAAAGGCCATTTTCCAACTTGCCCTGACCGGGGATCGAACCCGGGACCTCTGGTTAGCGGACTAGCATGGTGACCACTACGCCACGCAGTGGCGTAGCATGGGGTTTTGCGGTCCGCACCGGGCGGCACTTTGCCGGGGGCGGCGCTGCGGAGGTGGCAGTTAGAAAAAAAAATTAAATTTAAAAAAAAGTTAATTTCTTTCAGTGTTTTTTTCGTCATTTTTTTTTAATGTTACCAAATACCCACGTACCTATGCAGGTTCTATGCATGGGTGATGCAAGCGCAAGGTTTCTCAATAAAAAACGTTAATTTCACTTTTCAATTCAATAATTCATTCAATAAAATTAATAAAAGTACTCTTTTTACCATGCCCAAATTTTTTATAATGGATTACAAAAATAAGAGGGCGGCAAATTTGGAATCCGCATCGGGTGCTAGTGACCTATGCTACGCCACTGACGCCACGGAGGTCGTAAAACTAAAAGCTTGTAAAAATACTTACGTATAGCGAACATAATCACAGTGAAACAAGTAACACTGCTGACTCTTGCCAGACTAATGACCCGGCAATTGGTTATATTCGCGTGGAGGCATCAATTGTGTCTCACTCAACTCATTGGTTGGTAATTGAAATATCTCCCACTGATTGAGATGTCGGGCTCCAACCTAATATTATGACCGCAGACTTCTAAATACGAGAACATGTCTCGATCAACCTAAGTCATCATCATCATCCGAGCGTATTCCCGGTTGCATCCTCAGCAGTAACGCTCTAGAGCCCGGGGTCCGCTACCTAACCAAGGAGATTTGACAAGGTTACTGGTTTTTACACAGAGCGACTGCCGCCTGACCTCCACAACCCAAAGGGCAAACCTGGAACCAATCCTTGGATAGTTTGATGATCAAACGCTAGGTGGCGTTCGGGACCCACAGTTTTACGTGCCTTCCGAAACACGGAATCATTTCAATTCTTTTCGGATAATCAGGTGATTCAAGCCTGCAATATCCTATCCAGAGTGGAAACAACTTTTCACAAAGTATGCTTCCCAGTGGGAATCGAACCCATGACCTCCGGGTCACAAGGCGGACGCCTTGACCACTGGTCCACGGAGGCAGTCTTCTAAATACGAGAACATGTCTCGATCAACCTAAGTCATTATTTTAAAAAAACGACTACCGTTTTATAAACCCAGTGTCACTCTCAGAATTAAGACGAATCTAATGACACTTCTCAAGTTTAAATCCATCGAGCCGTTGAGGCCGCAGAGCGTGCCAAACAATTATACATACATACATACTCTCGAGAAACATAACCCTCCTTCTGGCGCAGTCGGGTAAAAAACGGGACCCCATTATTAAGACTCCGCTGTTCGTCGGTCTGTCTGTCTGTCTGTCCGTCTGTCCGTCTGTCCGTCTGTCTGTCTATCACGAGGCTAAATCTCATGAACCGTGATAGCTAGACAGTTTAAATTTTCACAGATGATGTATGTCTGTTGCCACTGTAATAAAAAATACTAAAAAAATTGGCCAAGTACGTGTCGGGCCACGCGCAGTGTAGGGTTCCGTAGTTACAAATGCCAACTTTGAGTTCATGCCGCTAAAAACATCTAAAAACTAATTTTCTATTAAATTTGTATGAAATTTTCCTTTTTCGACTACGTTGTATAAGTTTTTAATTTTGTAAACCCTACTTAACGCTGAACGTTTTCCTTTAAATTTCGTTATATATACTATAGCTGTGAACTTTTTCACGTGTCCATATATAACCGTTTAGTAGATTCAAGACTTTAGACCTATTCAACGATACCCCACATGATAGGTTAGTCGAGAAAAAAAAATTACTTATCACTTTACGTATATGGGTGATACCAAAAAAAAATTTTTTTTCATTATTATATTTTACCACTTTTTACGCATAATTAATATACATACCTAGGCCAAATCACAGCTTTTTAGTACTAATAGCCGCTCAGTAAAACCGCGTACTGACAGCCAGACAGACAGACAGACATGGCGAAACTATAAGGGTTCCGTAGTAAACAAGGAACCCTTGTTTACTACGGAGCTCTAAAAAGAATAAAGTAAATATTTAAGTGGGGTCTCTCATACCACAAACGTGATTATTTACAGATGGTACGAAAAACATCCAACGCGAGTCCGACTCGCACTTGGCCAGTTATTTCATCTTCACGTCAACCAAAGCACTAAACATGGCCTTTGGGTTCTAAGGCCTTGTCTGCTATTGATAAAGCACAGCTGCTAAAAATACAGATGATAGAAAGAAATAGAGAAGCGCCTATTCAAATATAGATAGTTCATGATCAGAGATCGGAATCACGGATGCTATTGCTATCAAATGTATGGATGTAACTAAAAGTTCTGGGATTTGAGATCGTAAACACGGGTGCTATTGCAAAAGTATGGATATAACTAAAAGTTCTGGGATTTGAGATCGTAAACACGGGCGCTATTGCTATCAAAAGTATGGATATAACTAAAAGTTCTGGGATTTGAGTTCGTAAACAAGGGTGCTATTGCTATCAAAAGTATGGATATAACTAAAAGTTCTGGGATTTGAGATCGTAAACACGGGTGTTATTGCAAAAGTATGGATATAACTAAAAGTTCTGGGATTTGAGATCGTAAACACGGGTGCTATTGCAAAAGTATGGATATAATAAAAGTTCTGGGATTTGAGATCGTAAACACGGGTGTTATTGCAAAAGTATGGATATAACTAAAAGTTCTGGGATTTGAGATCGTAAACACGGGTGTTATTGCAAAAGTATGGATATAACTAAAAGTTCTGGGATTTGAGATCGTAAACACGGGTGCTATTGCAAAAGTATGGATATAACTAAAAGTTCTGGGATTTGAGATCGTAAACACGGGTGTTATTGCAAAAGTATGGATATAACTAAAAGTTCTGGGATTTGAGATCGTAAACACGGGTGCTATTGCAAAAGTATGGATATAACTAAAAGTTCTGGGCTTTGAGATCGTAAACACGGGTGCTATTGCAAAAGTATGGATATAACTAAAAGTTCTGGGATTTGAGATCGTAAACACGGGTGCTATTGCAAAAGTATGGATATAACTAAAAGTTCTGGGATTTGAGATCGTAAACACGGGTGCTATTGCAAAAGTATGGATATAACTAAAAGTTCTGGGATTTGAGATCGTAAACACGGGTGCTATTGCAAAAGTATGGATATAACTAAAAGTTCTGGGATTTGAGATCGTAAACACGGGTGCTATTGCAAAAGTATGGATATAACTAAAAGTTCTGGGATTTGAGATCGTAAACACGGGTGCTATTGCAAAAGTATGGATATAACTAAAAGTTCTGGGATTTGAGATCGTAAACACGGGTGCTTTTGCAAAAGTATGGATATAACTAAAAGTTCTGGGATTTGAGATCGTAAACACGGGTGCTATTGCAAAAGTATGGATATAACTAAAAGTTCTGGGATTTGAGATCGTAAACACGGGTGCTATTGCTATCAAAAGTATGGATATGACTAAAAGTTCCGGGATTTCTAATTGGGTACTAAGTAAAATAAAACAATCATAATTATGTGATTTCAGGATGTCTATTTTTTTTTGATTAAAATATTTCCTGAAATCACATAGTTATGATTGTTTTATTTATAGATTATATAGTCATATCCATACTTTTGATAGCAATAGCACCCGTGATTACGATCTCTGGTCATGATCATGACTAGTCCATCTATATGAAGTCTATGGACTGTTGGAGATATTCATTGAATGATGAGATTGATGAGTACTTTCGTTGATAAGTAATGAATGATATTGACAGAGCAAGGATTGTGTGCGTTATTTAAATAAATTATAAAGATAAGCGTGAATGAATAGCAGTTTGATATACCTAAGTACAAGGGTAAGTTTTACTGCATACTGCCAGTAGGTATGTATGTTCGCTACATTCATCATCATCCGAGCGTATTCCCGGTTGCATCCTCAGCAGTAACGCTTCAGAGCCCGGGGTACGCTACTTAACCAAGGAGACTTGACGAGGTTACTGGTTTTTACACAGAGCGACTGCCGTCTGACCTCCACAACCCAAAGGGCAAACCAGGAACCAATCCTTGGATAGTTTAATGATCAAACGCTAGGTGGCGTTCGGGACCCACAGTTTTACGTGTCTTCCGAAACACGGAATCATCTTTCTTTTCGGATAATCAGGTGATTCAAGCCTGCAATATCCTATCCAGACTGTTAACAACTTTGCACAAAGTATGCTTCCCAGTGGGAATCGAACCCATGACCTCCGGGTCACTAGGCGAACGCCTTGACCACTGGACCACGGAGGCAGGCAGTATGTTCGCTACATTATTAGAGTAACATATATTTTAATCAGCTAGTAATAATGCAAGCAAGCAATTTGCATCCCCTTCTGCTGGAAACGGCTGGAACAATCTCGACAGTGAATAGGCATTGTCGAGGTACAGGCTGGTGCCGGGGAAAAAATAAATTGTTAAACACAGTCCGCGATATCAAACAGTAGTCTTATTTAATAAATTGCCAAATCATCTAAAGGTAGTACGAAATCTTTCAAAATTTAAAAGTGAATTGAGAACTCTGCTTCTGAAGAAGTGCTGCTATAGTGTTGATGACTTTTAATTTCGCATTAGTTATTAAATTGCAATTTGGAACTGATATATTATTTGCATAGACTTAAATGTATTATCAAAATGTACTAATTAAGTAATATAGAACATATGCATGCATTTAAAATGAATTTTAATTTTGTAATTTTTTTTTGTATTTTTGTAATATTCGAATGCAATGTATTATTGTTTATGAATAAATTGAATTGAATTGAATTGAAAACTAGGCTGTCGGATGGTTGATGATGATTTATTTATTAATTTGATATATTAAAAATTCATTTTTAATTTGAAAAATTAATAATACCGGGTCAAGTGCGAGTCGGACTCGCGAACCAAAGGTTCCGTACCATAATCTATAAAAAAGCATGTCTTTTGTATGGGAGCTCCACTTTAATATTTATTATATTCTGTTTTTAGTATTCAACAAATACATCATCGGTGAAAATTTCAACTGTCTAACTATCATGGTTCATACATAAGATCAAGCCTGGTGACTGACAGAGGGATAGACAGACAGCTTAGTAATAGGGTCGTTTGTGTTTGGGTACGGAACCCTAAAAATGGGTTCATTATTTTTGGATAATTTAACTGATAGATTAAAAAGAATATAATTATTTGTGACACATCCATAATAAGTATTCACAAAACTGATAGCACAGTCAGCCTTAAAAATAGGAAAACGTGATATGACCCAAGAGAATAGAATGCGCTTACTGTTTCTTTAATTGAAATTGTATCTTTTGCTTCTGATATGTGATTGAGATTGTTACCTTTTAAGGCAGGAATGTCGAACTAAATGTGTTTCATATTGTAATACTGAGCAACCCAGCTTTGCTCAATAAAAAACATGGAGAAAAGGTGCCAATAAAAATGAAACCTAGCTAGATCAATTCTTCACCCCCAAAACCCCCAATACTAATTAGTTAGCTATATAAATTACATGATCATAATAATCATAATCAACTTTATTCTTGTAAATAGAGAATATGCATGAAAAAAGTATGTGTTATCTAACTTTATCCATAAATATTCAAAAGTAAAGTACTAACAGTAAAAACAGAATAAAAATTGTTGGAAAACGAACGAGATATAACGATTTTACGAAAATCTCACTCGCAAAAACGCTATGGCAAATGTATAAATGATATGGACTTTGACGTCACCAGTCCATATCATACTTCTTTTTCTAATTGAAACTTCAAAGTATCACATGTTCGTCGCTAATAAAGGTATTTTATACATTCTTTCATATTAGTTTACTGTGGATAAAAAGAATTTTAATAAGCAAATAAAAAAGTGCATATTCCCTATTATGATTTACACGTCATTCAATAATAATAATAATACGATGGAAAAGAAAAAACAGAAGAGTAACAATTACTTAAATCAAACATGAGTAATGAGTAAAAGTCATCTGGATTAAATGAACCAAAATAGCATATTTTTTTTGTTTTAATCAGAAAAAAAATTGCGTGATTTTTGCCGAGACCCCCCCCTCTCTCCCACGTAAGATCAGATGCGATTTGACTCGACTCCCCCCCCTCCCTTAAACATCTCACGTAATTTATGGACGCCCCTTTACATAACAAAAAAAAACTGATAAAAATAATGTTTAAAGTCATAAATAAGTGTCATATATAAGTAAAGTAAATAGGTGATGAAGAAATTTAGAAAAAGAAACTATAAGCCAGCCTATTTCAGCCCATAGCACGCCTGTGTTGACACTCCGCGTTTAGGTATAAAAAATATACCTACATTATTACATTACGCGCGACAACCCCTTGAAAAGGGTAAATTCAGTTACATGAATTGTTTGTCTAGAGTAACAAGAATGAATTTGGCTTGCAATGAATGTCTAGACATCTAAACGAAGAGGTGAGGAATTCTGACGCAAGCTAAATTAAACCTTAGTGCTAACCACATTAAGTAGATATTTCTTTGAATTTCAAAGTAGTAATCAAAAAGCCAATTGGCAAAATCGGTTTAGAACTAAATTTTTCAAAATGTGAATTATTCATAAGTGACGACGTCTCTCTAGAATCTCGGAACGATCTAAATTCTAAATTCAATGTATTGGCTCCAGGTATAAAAATTATAAATGAGCAGTCACTCCGCCTTCTGGGGTCACCGGTGCTGGAGGATTCCTTCACAAAATTTGTAGAAGAAAAATTAATAGCTTTTGAAGACTCCTCCAGACGCCTAACGGACATCAATCCCCACATGGCATATTCGATCATAAAATTCTGTCTCTTTATACCCAAGACTACCTACACACTCCGTTGTACACCACTTTGGACCTATAACCATCTTTTGACTGTGCTCGATCTAAAAGTCCGAAACACTTTAACCAATATTTTAAATTGTAAACTAGATGACACAAGTTGGATCCAAGCAACACTACCAATTCGCCACGGTGGTCTTGGAATCAGAAAAATTTCAAGTATAGCACTTCCAGCGTTCCTGTCCTCAGTCTATAGCACGGCTAACCTCGTCGGTAAGATTTTAGGCCCGTCGCTAAGCGACGTAGGGGTAGCCGGCTTAGCTGTGGCCAGGGATGCTTGGATCGGTGCAACCGGTCCGGGCCAAACTTTACCCTCGAATCCGGCTTCGCAGCGGCAATGGGATGAGCCTCTCTGCCTACTTATTCAGAAACAACTATTAGATAATACGAATAGTGAGGTGGAGAGGTCTCGCCTCTTAGCCAGCTGTGAGCCGGAGTCGGGTTACTGGTTAAATGCCATACCGTCGGCAAGTATAGGTACCCTCTTGGAGAGAAATACATTTACTTTAGCGGTTAGTCTACGATTAGGGGCTAGAACGAATGAGCCACATCGCTGTCGTTGTGGTGGGGATGTCGATCCCCTGGGTCACCACGGCCTGGCTTGTCGTCGCAGCGCAGGGCGTATTTCGCGTCACGCCACCTTGAATGACGTCATCCGTCGGGCTCTTGCCAGTGCCGGTGTGCCAGCAATTTTAGAACCGAATGGTATCACGCGGGACGATGGCAAGAGACCCGATGGCATGACGCTCATCCCTTGGAAGAACGGGCGGTCGCTTGTGTGGGATGCTACATGTGTAGACACTGTAGCTCCATCCCATGTACGAGCGACTGCTCGAAAAGCGGGCGCGGCAGCGACGGCAGCGGAAGCCATCAAGAGGCGCAAATATTCGGCTCTAGGGGAGCCGTATATATTTGTGCCTTTTGCAGTGGAGACCTTAGGGCCTTGGGGTGCGGAAGCTCGTCAAATTTTTAAGGAAATTTCCGCACGCCTGATCGACGTTTCGGGGGACCCAAGGGCCGGCGCGCATTTCGGACAGCGTCTAAGTATTGCTATTCAACGCGGAAATGCCGCCAGTCTCTTGGGTACTTTGCCCTGTGACGACAGCGATTTGGCCTCCATTTTTTATATAATTTAATATAAGTTTTTATTATTTAATTATTTTTATTTTATTTAGTTTTAATTGAAGTAGGTAGTATTTTAGTTTGTTTAGTTTTAATTAAGTGTTTTTTTTTGTTTTCCCATTAAATATGAATATCAAAAGCCAATAACAGGTCTTCACAAATAAAAACACAATAAAATTATTATGAGATTTCGGGAACGCCAAAAACGCCAAGTTAAGTTCCCAGTTATATAAAACAAATTTATACGTACAATCAGTTAAGATTAATAAATATATGCGATAAAAGATAAATTATATAAATTAAAATACCTAAACACAAAGTACTGAGCGAGAGTAATTTAACCACCTTTAAAGAAAGAGTCGTAAAGTAGACATTTGGCTTTGGCCGGAGAAATGTTGAATATATCTATGTCTACATTTTTAGAGAATTTTTTATGTGAGTAATAGTACTTATTCTGTGCCTGTCGTTGTGTCCCACTTCTGGGCAAAGGCCTCTCACTTATCTTTTGACAAAATATCGTCATCAATCTCAAGTCTAATAAAAATCTGTCTAGGTTATCTCAAACAAAATAAAAATTTGTTAAAAAACGAACGAGATATAACAATTTTACGAAAATATGTCTATCTCACTCGCAAAAACGCTATTTTCTATGGCAAATGTATAGATGATGTGGACTTTGACATCACCAGTCCATTATTGACTTCTCTTTCTAATTGAAATTTTAAAGTATCACATGTTCATTGCAGATTAAGATGTTTTACAAATTCTTTCATATTTGTTTACTGTGGTAAACAAGGATTTTATTAAACAAATAAAAAAAATATGTGCATATTTCCTATTGTATACAATTATTAATTATGGATCAGTATAATTTTAATAAATTAATAAAGTAATGGTCGCAAAGCAGGTAAAGTCGGTATTATTCTGTTAAAGTTAATTAATAAGACCTGAAAATTTTACAGTGTTAGCTGGAAGAAGTGCCGATTGGTTACATCAGAACAGTCTAAGTCTAACTTACCATCTTCATAGGCCTGACGAACAGTGTACCGCTTGTGCCCATTCTCCACAGCAGAAGGTTGCTCGATAAACCCTGTCCCTTCTGGATAATTCATGGTTTTTCATGAAAATATTGAGTTTCAAGTCGCACCTAACCTATTTTGGTAAGACACGGCGGTCTTAAAAACAAGAAAAATAATAACTAACTGAGCCAGTAGTTTTGAACCAAATAAAGTATTTGGGACTGAATTATTATATTTAATATTATTATTTCCTGTACAATAAGATTTGTACGATTTACACTGCACGGGAAAATATGAAACTGCCGTGTAAGCCGTGTTGCACTTATGTACTTTAATTACAGAGGGGTTAATGTTAGTACAACAAAGTAGGAAATTATGATTTATAATGATATCGATTCAAAATGTATTCTATCTTTGTATGATCCTTATATAAACCAAGATCATTTTATTTGGTCATATAATATAAGTTCGTACTAGAAATAACAGATGGCATAACTAGTAAAAGTAACTAAATAGTTCAATAGAATTTGAAAAGATGTCTCTAGTTACTTACTCATTTTTTAACGATAGTAGATTTTAATAATAAAAAAAATATATAATTCGATACAAATGAGGGTAAAAATAAAACCAATAAATATTATTTTAACTAAAAAAACATTTAACAAACCATAAAAAGACAAATGTCCGTAAAATTACATCAACGTCAATTTTGTCTTGGTACAATTTCTATATCTGTAAATGGCAACACCGATAAAGTTTTAAACTTGTAGGTACTAGTTTGTAATGTTGTGACGTGAACTTTGGTGTGAAACAAAAATCAAGAAAACTTACTAAATATATAAAGTATGTGCTGAGACAAATAGAACTGTGTTATATTTTGGATATGTTTTGTCATTTCAACCATGTATATTCTGCGATGATCGTGTGATTTGATAATATAATTGATTTTCATTACATTTTAAATAAGGCTTTCATTTTGAGCCTATTTCGCATTGTTTATGTACTTAATTATTTATAATCCAAATAATTGTGTGACTGCCATCTCCATTAATTGTCTCTTTGGCGTAATTACATAAACATTGTGAAGTATGGCAGGTTTATCTCCCAAAACAAAAACATCATACGTAGGTAAACTATAAAGTAGGTATACCATAGACGGCTTCGTGGTATAGATATATATATCTAATCCTTACTAAAAATAACAGATGGCGTTAGTTATGCATTGCAAAATTTATTTCCGCTTCACACCGCGAAGATAGGTCTCTATTTCAGTATATACAAAAGTACTCTGTGTTTAATTATTATGACGTACGTTACACTACGTCAACGTCAAACTAATGTCAAATCCGGATAAACCAATCAGAGACAAATGCGTTTTAGTGTTGGAAGCACAATTTTTCATTATATAATACATACATACATATTATCACGCCTGTTTCCCACAGGGGTAGGCAGAGACTAAGGACCTCCACTTGCTACGATCCTGACAGACCTCTTTCGCTTCATCTACACTCATCACTCTCTTCATGCATGCCCGCCGGTTACGGGTACTTCTAACCTCTCCTTTTTTAAGAACGTCTGCAATTTGATCGCGGTACGTTCGTCGAGGACGACCCTGACTCGCTCTTCCACTCACGTTTGCTTTGTAGACTCTTGTAGTGAATCTCCTTTCATCCATCCTTTCTACATGTCCGAACCATGTCAACATTCCTTTCTCAATTTTTGTTACTACATCTTCTTTCAGTCCACACTGCTCCCTTATAACATCATTTCTAATCCGATCTTTCAAAGTAACACCACACATACTCCTCAGCGCTCTCATTTCAACTGCATTTATTCTACTTTCGTGCCTTTTCTGCCATACCCAACTCTCACTTCCATACACCAGCGTCGGTATCAGCACTCCATTATGAACAGCCAAACGTGCTGTGTTTGACACTTTCGTACTGTTCATAAAGGAGTGTAGTGCCCCATTCACTTGATTTCCCGCATTCACTCTTCTTTCTATATCACTCTCGTGCTTTCCATCTCTTGTAAACTTACATCCCAAATAAACAAACTCTTCCACTTGCTCCACTGTACACCCATTTACCACAATATTGCATTCTGTTATACATTCATCCCTCTCGAATACCATTACTTTCGTTTTACTCACATTAATTTTCATTCCCTTTTTCTCCAAAGCTTCATTCAAAACGGTTACCATTTTCTGTAATTCCTCCTCTGAGTCTGCAAGTAATACTTGGTCATCAGCATAAAGGAGGCACTTTATAAGTAACTCATCCATTCTAACACCACATTCAACATCTTTCAGATTTGTCAAACAACTGTCCATGAATAGGTTATATAATAATATCGCTAATCGCTACCACAACCACATACAGGGTTAGGTAGTATTTGAATTACTTGTACTGTCAATTGCTTCCTTAAAATGTAATTTGTAATTCGTATTTCAAATACCTGACGCCGGGGTATTTTGTAATTAGTATTTCAAATACTTGAGGCTTCAAAATACATTTTAGCATTAAATACATTTAACATTCATTTAGCGAGTGCGACATCTAAAATGGAGTTAGGAGTCAGCTTCCTAAATAATAGAAGCAAAGAGCTTTCTATTCTTGAGTACTATCCAAATATAAAAAAATGTGTTCATACAATTCTGATCAGGACCTGTAGAAAGATTGTTTTCTTTATCAGGTTATATTCACTCTCCAACAAAAGGCTGTTTGTCTGACAGTACTTTTAAAAATCTAGTGTTCATGAAAGGAAACTAGTTTTACTGATTAATAAAACTTGTTTTCCACTACTTTTCAGCCGTGCTGGTCTAGATTACTTATTTTTTGATTTGTATTTCTATATTTGATGACTATATTTTTGTGCCGTTTGGCGTGGGGACTTTCGGACCATAGGGCCCCGGTGCTAGGGGTCTCCTTAAAGAGATCTCCCCAAGACTGATCTCTGCCGCTGGTGACAAAGAGCTAGCTGCTTTTTCGCCGAACGCATTAGTATTGCGATCCAACGGGGAAATGCGGCCAGCATTCTTGGCACTCTGCCGCATGAGCACGATATTTTAGATTAAATTTATAGTAGGTATTTCACTTTTTTTTTATTTGTAAATATGTAAATTATCCTATCTTAGCTATTTAAATAAAAAAAACTTTGCGACATTACAATTTAATTATATCTACTAAGTAGCTCTAAAACCAAAGGAAACAAGTACTTTGGCATGTATTTTCCATACACATGATCCAAATGGTTCCAGAGCGGGTAGTCTATCATTTTGAATTCAACAACCGTCGATTTTGGTAGATCTGATCTGAGGAGCGCCACGTCTTCAGGAGTGGACACGAAGTCGTTGTGTCCGCAGTAGAGAGCCACGTCAAATGTAACTTTACTAAGGTTATAGACCGGAGGATCAGATGTTCCGTATAGCACCATATTTTTAACAGCTCCATGGTCAAACTGTGCGAATTGTTTCCTATTTCCGACTTGAGCGAAATGGATTGCGGTCTTTCTAGACGTGCCTGATGGGAAATGATCTATCAGAGTCGGCAGGAAGTTTGGCTCCAGCTGCGCTGGGTCACTACCGACCGCAACAAATATCAATGAACCGCAAATCTCGTACCCCTTCCCTGGAATGCTGCAAATCGTCCGAATAGTAGACCTCACATCCGAGTCGAAGCCAATCACTTCTTGGTAGTTTATAGCCTCAGCAATTTTATTTATGAACTCCGCTAATTTCACCGCTATTGCCAAGATGCTTTTTATATTCTGCAGATATGCGATGGGGGCCAGCGAGGCTAGAACTTTGATTTTCTTGTTGTATTCTGGTTTGGTGGCGCCCAGGATGTAGAATATGGTAGTGCCTTCGGAATGGCCGGCGGCGCTGAGTTGGGACTGGCCGGTCTTGGCAAGGACGACGTCTATTATCGCTGGGAGGTCGAAATAACCCATCTCGTGGAAGGAGAAGTCCCAAAAACTGTCGTCTTTATTGGGGTTGAGAGTGAGATGGCTGCGCGAGTACCTGTTTCCGCGGTTGTTGCCCACCCACACATCGTAGCCCTCGTGAGCAAGGGTCACGGCGAGCGAGCCATTATCTCTAACGATGAAGCCATCAGCCGAATCGAGGATCCCATGCATCAGCAACACGGGCCGAGTCTCGTTTCCTGGGATGCGGAACAGCCGGAGAATATACCCATCAGTTGTCGTCACGTTGTACTCTTCACATTGAAGTCCATTCTTCTCCGCTAAGTCTGGAAACGTAGGAACAACCGGCAGCAACGTTTTCAAAAGTTTAGATTGATCCGCCAAAGGAAATTCAAACGAAGAAGCGATACTGACCATGAATGCGCTTAGAACGAATAGTATCATGAAAATCATTGTTATTTTTGCATCAGCTTAAATCTATCAGGTACCTTAACTTAGTTAACTGACAAGACGAATCTACTCCGGGCGGGTTTTATATTTACTGCTGCGTATAATTTTGTTTATACAGCAGTTAGCTTAATTTTAGATGTTTCAAAACAAGTTTGTCAACTAACCTTTTGCCAGTGGATTCATCTGCCGAATTTTCAGGATTGCGAACCAAAAAGGAACTTTCGGTTGACGGTTGCCTGAGTTTTAATACGTGCGCACTGCAACAATATAGTATATTGAACCAAAATACGCCACTAACGCTGAACGGAAAATGCTGGGTTCTTTTTAATTTTCTCAATAGCCCATTAAAGAACTGTTTCTTTATATTTTCTGCTTTGAGGTTAAAAGACCTCAGTATTGCTTTTTTTTACTTACATTGTGTCAAAGGGTTCTTCTTGCACTCTTCGCGATGCAATTCAGAAATTACTTTAGGTACCTACATTTACCTATTTAAGTATTTTCATTTGTGTTAAGGTTTCACAACACTTAGGACTACTGTAAATACCTTTTCCTTGCAAAAGGTGAAGTAAGAGCGTTTTTGACGTAATATTTTAAGGCCTAATAAAAATCCAAAGTTTTTTCGAACCTTCGGAATTGCAACGGCTAGCCGCCATTTTAAAATTAGTGACAATAAGCCTCCTTGCTTCTCCTTTCTTTTCTCCCAGACCTTTAAACGTGTACCATTACTTCTTCATCCCATATAGAATTGTAAGATCCACCACACTGTTGCTGGGATACAGTTAGACCTAATGGTCTTACAAGCGTCTCCGCAAGTTAAGCGACACCGGGCGTGGTCCACTCTTGGTTGGGTGACCACAAATGGCATAAAAAAATATCAAGCTCCTCCGTGCTTCTGAAGGCACGTATAATTCGTTGGTCCTAGTTTTCATCATACATGGCAGTCGTCAAGCTATCTCAGATGCTTTTAGGCAGCGTGAAAAATCTAACACCAGTGTTGGCCCCTTTGTACACATACGAAAAACAGACAGTCAAAGGAATAAAAATACTACCTATACAACGTGTAACAGAAAGAGGGTAAACATACTAATCAATGTGAACAACTTTTACTATAGGACCATCTCTAAAATCGTAAAAAAAAACTGAAGCTCCATACATTTTGGCAAGGTGAGTATTGTCGCGTAAGGAAATGAATGACACTGTCAACGTCACGAATTCGAACAAAAAGAATCCAACTGAAGGAAAATTTCGTAAATAGCCTCTGAACACGACTAGCCTAGTGGTCTAAGCGATGGAATGTGAATCCAGAGACCGCTGGTACAAATCAGTCACTAATTATGTTTTTGAAGTTTTGAAAGAAGTTTCTAGTGAGAGAGAAGGCGATGGAAAATTAATAATTTGAGTTTGTAATATTGATGCGATTTTGTTCGAATTCGGAGGGTATATAAGCAGAACAAGGCGCCACCTAAGGCAGTTTTAGTTGAAAAGTGAAACCAGAAGAAGGAAGAAAAGAGAAAAGAATAGTAGTGAGTAAAGGGAATCAATGAGTAAAGTGAAATAGTGAGTAAAGTGAAGTGTTCAGTGCAGTGAATTCCGTGCGAGTGCAAGGACTTTTCCGCGCGCCTGTCAGTGCAGTGACGTTTCCGCGCGCGTGACAGTGCAGTGACGTTTCCGCGCGCCTGACATTGAAGTGACAGTTGGAGTGCAAAGACGACTAACGCTGTCAGTTGTGAGTACCGCTTGTGCTGTAATAAAGGCACTATTCCATAGAATTGTTGTTTCCTTTCTTATTCCCAACCTACTCTCGTGACAATTGGTGTAGAAGTGGGATAATATAATAATAATAATAACGAAACGGAAATGAACGCGTTCTTACAGCAAATGACCGTTTTGATGCAAGAACAAGCACGTCGCCAGGAGGAGCAAATGCGCATGCTGCAGGAAGAGACAGCCCGCCGACAGGAGGAGCAAGCACGCCGCGAACTTCAGCTCTTTTCCAAAGACGTTTTGGCTGCGGTTCAGTCTAATGCAGCCCGGATGGACGACTTTGAAAAGGAAGTTGCAGAAGTAAAGGGGACGCTTCAACAGCTTGATAAGGAAATTAAACTTGAAGAAAAAGAGACATTTCAACTACTTGATAAGGAAGCAAAACTTCTAAAAGCATCTGGCCCTGTCACTAGTTCTATAGTCGCCCCTTTTACCAAAAATTTAAAGGTGCCACCCTACGATGGTAAATCTTCCTGGGCTTCCTTTACAGGCAACTGCAGTTGGAGACAATTAAAAAGGCCAGTCATTAGGATGAACAAGATTCGCAGTCTGCATTGACCCTAGCACTTCAAGATGACGCTCTTTTCGTGTTGGAAGCACACGGCGCCGGAAAGAAAGTGGTCACTTACGACGAACACACAGGTGCTCTGGAAGCCAGATACGTACGTAGTGACCTAGAGCATGTAGGTATACAGGGCTCAACTCAAAGATCGTTGTCAGCGAACAAGCGAGACCTTACAACATTTGGTCAGTTGAAGTGGAAATACTGGTGCACAAGGCATTTCAATCTCTTGTAGGTTTTCGCCGTTTTTTTAGGCCGATGGAATACGGGATTCCGAAGTCAGGGCGGATGTGCGACTGGATCACCACACCACCTTAAAAGACGCAGTGGCTCACGCTTTGGAAGTAGAAGCGGTGCGTCATGACTCTCGAGATCTTGTAGAGAGAGAGGTTGTAGTCACAGAAAACCGCAGATGACAACCCTACAACCTTAAGAGGGAGCAGTGTTGCGTAAGGAGATGAATGACACTGTAAACGTCACGAATTCGCACAATAAGAATTCAACTGAAGGAAAAATTCGTCAATAGCGTTAGAACACGATTGGCCTAGTGGTCACTTAAAGTGCTTTCAGTTTTCTCACTCTCGTGACAGTATTCAATTTTGTATGGGGGTGAAGTTTTTTTTTACGATGTCATATATGGTCCCTTAGTAAAGTTGTTTACATTGATTAGTATTTTTACTCTCTTTCGGGTTTATATCCTTTTCCGTAACATTTTGCATATTACTGCAATAACATATTTCATTATTAATTTTATATTTATAATATCATTATATAAACAATTTTTATATGTACATTACATAGATAATTAGTTGTTTAATTAATTTGTTGGTTCAGTACGTGGTTATATCATAAATGTTTCTTAATTTGTATGAACACTTATGCGTATATAATTATTTATATACGTAAAATGAAATACTTGATATTAATGTACAAGTAGTTAAATATAAAAATATTAATAAGATTTGCATGAATAGATGTGGCCCTGGGCGATTCTATGGCATGCTATTAATAATTTTTGGAAAACATGCAAAAAGAAATATATTTTTATCTCATCTACTCAAAAAACGATGTTTTCATCCCAAAACATTTGGAGCTAAAGTTACTGGTTATTCTCTCGGGACTAAAACGTGAAAAAGAAGATCTCTAGGGATTAAAACTAATTTAAAAACAGAACGCGAGTTTAACCTACGTAGAATCAAAAATAATGTTGGCAGTCCAGCAAAAAAAAGAAGAATTTTGTTTTAAAATAAAAAATATATCCGCACAGACTTCGTTATTTTTTAAATTTCGAATACATATCGTCTTCTACATAAGTGAATGTAGGTTAAAATTTTTATGTTCTTTGTTTCGGAAAAAGAAATAAGTATAATTAAAAAGCGCAATTTTTCCCTTTGGTTCAACTAACTACAGAAGTTTTAGGTTATTTGTATTGTAATGTAATTATTTATGTTAATGTGAATACTTTTTGTGAGTTTAAGCCAATAATGAATAGTTATCAAGTTTACATATAAAAATAAAAAAGATATGAAGGACCACACAAACAAAGTTATGAGTGAACATTTTATCTTAATTTGGTGGTCTTCGAAAAAATATTTCTTAGTATTTATTGTACATGAAAACGACACCAAACAAAGGTTAGTATTAAATTGTCGGATGAAGTCTGTTAGGTATTGTAGGTGTTCTACTGTTCTTTATATTTTGTTTTGTATGTGCCTAGTTTTTCTCAAAGATGGAGACGAAAAGTAGAGTGTGCTACTCGGGTACGGTAATAATTTTATCTCGGGCGATATACATGAGATAATTTAAAACAGTGCAATTTTGTCTGTTATTCAAAGTAATTGCAGAAGTTTTATTTATATTGTATTTAGGTTATATTGTATTGACAAATAGTTATTTAAATTTGAATACTTTCTTGCGAGTTTATCAAGTTTACTAATTAAAATAAAAAGATATGAAGGACCACGCAAACAAAGTTATGAATGGACATTTTATCAGAAGTTGGTGCTTTGTTTTGAATTTGCCAGTTTTTCTCATAGATGGAGCTGAAAAGTAGGGTGTTCTACTCGGGTACGGTAATATTTTTATCTCGGGCGATATACAGGAATCCCTCGCTTCCCTCAGGATTCCACCGTAGAATCACTCGCTCTGCTCGTGATTCAACTGTGGAATCCTTCGTTTCGCTCTGGATTCACAATAACGCCCTCGCCTTCAAAATATTACCTTAACCCCTTGTAGCACAATCTACTATTTTCTCTACTTTTTTATTTCAATTAAGGCGAATAAAGCGCAGAAATGGTTTCCTTATTCGAATATCGTAGATTGTGTTACAAGGGACAACGTTGTTTAGAAGGCGAAGGCGCAACTTTGAATCCTGAGCGAAATGAAGGATTAAAACAGGTGAAACTATTTTATGAATTTATTTCTATTTACAGTTTAAGGTGAGAATATGAAGTTTTCTTTCCTTCGATCCCAGATACCGTGTGTAAAGTATGTCGATTTGGGTAAAGTTAACCGCAATTATAGGTTAAGGGGGTACCTGAATTTTCCGAGGTCTAGTGCTGCCCCCATTTGAAATAAATCATTTGATAGGAAACGGTGACATCGTTTAAAAATTTGTCTTGATCAGACCCTAGATAACCCTTCAAACTATTTTAAGAACTACTGTTTACAGTTTAAAGTGAGAACTTGAAGTTTTTCTACGCACATACGCCGTTTTTCGAAATTCTACCGCGCTGCACGACGACCCCCTGCCCACCTGCAGTGCGGTGCCACGTGGGTACAAAGCTAAATCAGCTCAGATGACCACTAGGTAAGCTTATGCAAAGCGGCTCCCTTTGTTGAAATTTTGCGAAGTGAATACCCGGTTACTACGACATTGATAATACGAATGTACCTATGATTTCCGGCCTAGAATAGAACCACTCCATTTCCTCCTGTGGATGTCGTAAAACGCGACTAAAGGATATTTGCGTCACTGAAGATGAACAGACTTTCGATGGGCAGCAGCGTCGGAAGTACGATAGTGACTCCCACTGCGCTCGCCAACCCACCTGCCAAGCGTGGCGAGTATGGCAATATACCCTCATGGATAGAAACCAAACGACCAGGTACCCGGCAGCCCTGCTATTCCTGACTCCGGACTCCGGTAGCGGTCATGGTAACGGCGGGGCAGGGGGTGCTAAGAATCTCCGGATGGGATCCGGCTACCATCCCCGGCGAAAACTGGCCCTGGTAACACACAATGCGAAATGCACACACATTGAGGACTGACGAGAAACTGGCTGAGGTGGAAGAGGAAATGAGTAGGTTACGGTGGCACATTGTGAGGATGTCTGAAGTCCGAAGAGAGGGCGAGGGCACGACAACCCTAGAGTCTGGTAACCTACTCTATCACCGGGAAGGAGACAAAAAGAAATCCCAGCATGGTGTCGGGTTTCTCAACCACAAGTCCCTCATTAACAACGTCACAACCATCGAGAGTGTTTCTGGCAGGGTAATATATCTGATACTCAGAGTGTCTAAAAGATCCTCGCTGAAGGTCATACAGATATATGCCAATTGAGGATCACTCCGATGAAGTTAGTCGCATATTCAAAACAAGTAATTATTATAAAATGGGTTTTAAAACAAGTTTTATCTAAAACAATTAACTTAAAGTTTAAAGTGCTCCTCTAGACGAATCAAACGAGCCCAAAGGATTTGGTTGCGTTGTGTCATTCATAACAATACAATACAAAAGTTTTTATTTCACTCCACAAGTTAAAACAATTATTAGGTACAATATAAATACATAAAATTAACAGTACGGTCATGGGCGTAGCGAGGGGAGGGCAGAACATTACAGAGTTCCTATGTCCGCCTTCCGGCTCGATCATTACATCTACTACACGTCATTATAATATTGCATTGTCACGCGATATTCGTATGCGTATAAAATTTCGGCTCAATCGGAAATCGACTAGTGGCAAGATTTGATTACAGACAGACCGAAAAAGGATTTGGTAAAACTAAATAAAAGCTAGAAAGAGTTTGATCGCCCCAAAAGGTTTAATAAAGGATATACAGGGTGGTCAAAAAGTCGTGGATCAAACATAACAGGGAGATAAAGGAGGTAATTTCCAACAAAAAATCTTTCCCCAGCATGGCCATAACTTCATTGCAAATAAGTGCTCTTAAAGTGAGAAGTAATTTTTTGTAACGCTTTAAAATTTACGGAAAAAAAATCATTGCTCGTTAAGTTTGATACCAAGAGCTGCAATACAATTTTTGTAGTATTGATACATTATCGACTCATAATACAACACCTTTTGTTTTATTGTTTTTAATCAATTTAATTTTTTACTGATTAAATTGTAAAAAAACTCGGTAGTTTCATTGAAAAAACTAAAATAATTCATATCTTTTCGTGCAATGAAGTTATGGCCATGCTGGGGAAAGATTTTTTGTTGGAAATTACCTCCTTTATCTCCCTGTTTCGTTTGATCCACGACTTTTTGACCACCCTGTATACAATATATAACAAAAACCCCGTCCGATCCTTGTAGGAGCAACTCAAACCGTCAATATAAACAAAAATCGTCAATTTCATACAAATTGCCAGACCGGCCGAACACTTTTGTATGAAAATGTCGATTTTTTTCGTGTTTTAGCATTAGTCCCATATGAAAAGTTGTTCATATTGACGGTCTAAGTTGTCCCTACATGGATCGGACAGGGTTTTTGTTACAAATTGTATATCGTATTGTACCGTACTCACGGGCGTACCCAAGTTCTGGGCCAGGGGGGGGGGGGGCAAATCAGTTTTTTTTATAGACATATAATCAAATAATCATAGGAGGAGGTTGTTAATTCGTCGCGATCTTTTATGTTTTTTCTGTATGTTCACCGATTATTCACATTATTTTTTGTTTTATTTTAATTACTATAGTGTATTCTTGGTGCAATAAAGAGTTTTATTATTATTATTATTATTATTCACAGATGCCTGGACTCCACGATTTGGAAAATTATTTTTATGTTTGAAACCTCCTGCCCACCCCCCTCTGCCCTCCCCTCGCTACGCCCATGACCGTACTGTATAAGCAATAAATATCTATATTGCGCCAAACTAAACTCAAATAGAGAATAAAGAGTGAGCCTCCCTGCCACGTCTTTCCGCCCAGTGACCTTCAATATTAATTTATGTTAGTAGGTATATAATCTTTTGTGTTCTTATGCAAATATTGAATTTCCTTTCGCACGTTTAACGCGAGCATGACGTCAAATAGGTAGGTAACCATGACTTAGTACAGTCTTTCCCAAAGTGGGCGATAACGCCCCCTTGTGGGCGCTGGAGGCTTTAAGGGAGGCGGTAACGGGCCCAGAATAAAGTTGGGGGGCGCTGATGTGATTTAAGCAATGAGTGATTTATAACTTCAGCTATTTCATATTTTAAAATTCACTGAAATTAAAATCCTCTTACTACACAACATCCATTTATTAGTTCATATTTATATCCTTTTTTATTGTACAAATATAAACTAAAAATGTAATTAAGATTTATTATTTTAATGCGTTCACAACGCTATTTATATCGTTAAAGGAATCAAACACTGAAAAAATTTCGTGTTTTAAAGTTTCGCAGGTGAGGTCCCCACTTCCAATACTCTTTATTATTGTAAAATTGTATTATTATTGCTATTTTTTTATTTAAAATTAACAATGTTGATTATTGTTATTTTTTATAAAAGATACTCTAATGTACTGGTGTATGTATTATTATTGTTCTCTCGTTTAGAATATAGGTTGAATTAAACTACAGGCAAGACAAATATGTGATTCAGGTTTTTATGGTGAAAAAAATGGGGGGCGCTACAAAATAACAGATTTTTTAAAGTGGGCGTTTGACAAAATAAGTTTGGGAACCTCTGACTTAGTATAATAATCGGATCTTGTCACATATGCAGTATTCATTGTGTACGTGTACAGTCAAGTACCAAGATACCTGACCAGGCCATCTACTTATATCTTGAATTTTCTCTTAAACTAAAAATGATATTAACATGAAAATTTATATGCAGACAGATTTTAATTAAGTCTTTATGAATAAAAAAAATTCATGTTAATATTATTTTTAGTTTAAGAGAAAATTGTAGAGGGCCTGGTCAGGTGTCTTGGTACTTGACTGTACGTTTTTGTTTTTCGTGTGTCAACACAACATTGATGGCATCATGCCAGATTTTTCAAGATGCCTCTTTTCTTGTAGTCTATTTCTATCATAGAATGCCTAATAGTTATCTCTGATTTCTATTGCCTTCCGAATAATAATGAGGCTCGAGAAAATATGCCACGTCTTAGTGAACCATCCAAGTACGGATATATATCTAGCTGTTTTTGCGTTAAAGCGGAATTAACATCCATACCAACTTTTGCATTCAGTACGAAACTATTAGTAAAATAGTGTAAAACTATTCAATTAAACAAAGTAGGATTATAAACTTGACTAAATACTCGTATTGTTAATAGTTAAATAACAAAAATAAGCTAAGAAAACTATTCGATTAGAAAAAGCTTATACACAGCGTTTTATTCAAATGTAAAATATCTTTTAAATCAGTTGAACAAATAAACCAATTTGTATAAACAAAGACTGGCCTATAGTCTGCCTGTAGTTGCTTTTCTGGACTTAACATGTTCATTATTAATGTGATACCATTAACTTTCTTGCTTATTGGTTGTTGTGTAACCCTCAGCGATTCACTAGCTGATGAGGCAAAAGTTTTAGGCAAATTATTGCCCAGCGTTCCAACCTTCCAAGAAGCAGCCCAGAGGAATGGGTTCCATTGTGAAGAGTACAACGTAACAACTTCTGATGGATACATCCTCCGACTTTTCCGTATTCCGGGTGACGTGCGGAGACCCGTGCTAATGCACGGCATACTCGGCTCAGCGGACGCCTTCATCTTCAGGGAAAACACTTCACTGGCGCCATCTTTTACCACTACCATCTTTTACATATTAGGTTCAACCAGACCAGAATATAATAGTAAAATTAAAGTGCTTCCATATTTAGCCCCTTTAGCGCACATTCAAAATACTCGAGGTCTACTTCCTTCCTTGTTAAAAATAGCGCCAGATTTGAATGTGCTTTTGCAGAGAATTATCAGGAAGTCCTGGGATTCAATTCCGATTTGAAGTCTCTATTGCGGTGGATCTTGGTTTGTTTACGACTTGTGTTATATTGGGGGAATTTCCCCTTTTGCAAGAGTCGATTCAGTTCAGATAGGGCCTGATTTTTTTCCAACTATGATAGATCATTTTCCAGCCGGGACCTCTAAGAATAATTTGCTGCACTGGGCTCAAGTTGGGCGGAGGAAATCCTTCGCTCAATACGACTATGGAGTTGAGAAAAATTTAAAGATTTATGGCTTTCCAACCGCCCCAGCTTATGACCTATCTGAAGTCACTTTTGATGTAGGGTTGTACGTGGGAGGGAATGACTTTGTGTCTACTGTAGCAGACGTGGAGTTTCCCAGGGAGCAACTACCTAGGGTCGTAGATTACGAGATAATTGATTATTCCCTATGGAATCACAAAGATCATATTTATGGCAAAGATATGCCCATATACGTTTTTCCACTAATAATGAAATTACTTAACAATTACTGAATATTTTAGTCTAAATGAATGTAGTAATTATGTAGTACCTATTTCTATTTCCAGGATAATTTCTAAAGTATAATTTACATATATCATTTATTCATAATAATGATATTTGTTTTTTACATTTTTTTTTCTATTCAGTCAAAATTACAACCCACTCCTTAGCGTCTCCGTTGCAAAGGTGCCTAAAAATACTAGTGTGTTACTGCACTGTATTGTTATGGCCATTCTTTGCACCAGAAACGAGCCAGAGCGGGCGTCACCGGATCTCTCCGCTATGCGGTGCCGATCTCCCTTATTAGGCGCTTGGCGCCAGAGCCCCAGCTGCCCAATGTCTCCAAAGCAATGGAGACAAAACAATATTGTGGCTTCAGCCGCCTTCTTCGCCGATTCCTCGGCAGCCGCCCCCGCTGTACATCCAGTCCGACTCAAGTGACTGGGATCCCTTTTTTATTACATAATTTGTTTTGTCCTAATGTTCTTTGGCATACCGGTTTTGGCAAAAAATATTTTGGCATAATAGTTCCATGGCATACGGGTAAATTTGGCATAATTGACTTTTAGGCTAATTTGTTTTGGCATAATGTTCATTTGCATAATCACCGAATTAGTCGCGAAAGGTAGGTTAGGTTATGGTTGTGCAGTACATCACAGGAGCGAGCGAGCGAGCGTCGACAAAGTGACCAATTTGACGTAAATAATTTTATGCTTAAGAATATTATGCTTAAATAGTATTATGCTTCAAATAATTATGCGTAAACTGTTAAAAAAACCCCTGAAGGGTATAGCGATCCAGTCCCTGCTTTCATCATCAGCTTACCTAAATATTTTCAAAGAATACAATTTATCCGTGCGTCTCTATAATATTAGGTTGGAGAAAAAGTCTTTTTGCATATAGTATGTACGAACTTGTAATAAAACCACTTTGGCTATACTATTTGTACCTAGCTAGGTTTGGTATCATTTAAAAGTTTAAATTTTAAAAAAGATAATTCCAAATTCTAATTAGGAAAATGCGTGATTTTCATTTGTTTTTCTTACCGTCAAGATGAATGAATCTAATGAAGAAATTAGATACATTTTAAAATTTTACTACCAAAAAGGTAAAAATGCAAAGTAAGCCGCGAAAAAAATTTGCGATGTTTATGGACCTAGTGCAGTGTCTGTGAGAGTATCTGATTATTCAATATGTGTTTTTATAATCAAAATATGTGAAAATAAATATATAAGCATATACGAACAAATCACACATTGAGCTAGCCCCAAAGTAAGTTCAAGACTTAAGGGATACTAACTCAACAATTCTATTTTTAATACCAAATAAAAACATAGTTTTCAGTGGTTTTCCCGGATTCCACCATCAGATCCTGACTTGGTTTCAATGGTATCACCTCGGAAGTGCACTCTTTCGAATAAAAAAGAATTTTGCAAATCGGTCCTTAATTGACGGTTGATACGGTGAATATACATGTAAAAAATATATACAGTCGAACATAGAACCTCCTCCCGCCGCAATTGTGCTTGTTGATTTAAAAAAAACACTTAATATTTTATAGATTTATTTTATTAGGGTTCTATACAAACAATTAAAAAACGGAACCCTTATAGGATCACTCGTGCGTTTGTCTGTCCGTCCGTCTGTGGCAGCCAATTTTCTCCAAATCTACTGAAGTGCCATTTTTCAATCGCGGAGTCACCTAAACGAATAGTTTTTCCATACACACAAAAACCGTTTGTTTAGTGACTCTGCGTTTGAAAAGTCGCACCACAGGTCCAAATCAAGCGAAATTAGGTAGGATGGTGATAGAAGAATCCTATGACCCGAATACGTGTGTAAGTGTCATTTTCGAGGGACAAATTAGGAAATTAAAAAGTTTTGCTAACCTTACTGTGTCATATATCAAATGAAAGGGCTCGTTATGAGAATCCTAAATATATTTTTGTTATTCTTGTAAAATAAATAGTTTTGATTTTATTCATGAAAGAAGACGAAAATTGTACGACGAAAAAATACAAAATATAGCTCATTGCGTGTAGATTACAAGAAAAATAAAAACAAAAATTGAAATTTCTAGAAGACATAAACTTATTTTTTTATTGTAGCCAGGTTTAGCTGAAATTCATTACATTAAGGTACATTTTATAAGTATAGGGCCTATACACAAAACTGCGAATCGGCGCGATGCGAATTTGCAACGCAGGAAACTGTGACGCAAATTGCTGCGATGCAATTTCGTGCGGCAAGGCGTCTCCCTTCCTCGGTTTGGGAAAGATCGTGAGAATCAATTTGCAAGTTCTTGCGATGCGTCGTGCGAGTTCGTAGAGTTTTACGAAGCGACTTCGCATCGCAGTTTTGTGAACAAGCCCATAAGTTCTTATTTAGCTGCAAAAATAATCACATAAACATTATTTCTGTATTTTTGTTTACAACATTACCTACCGAAACAAGTTAATTACTTGACGTAGACATTTTGTTCACGGTATACTTCGGTAGAAGTTTTATTTACTTGTGTGGTAGAGAATCCAGAAAGGCATTGAGATATCTGACTATACCAACCATAGAAACAGAATATTTAGGTACATACATATATTATGTAATATATACCTAGCGTTGCATAACAGTCACAATACTATTACAAACTATTGACAACTAAAAACTATCGACACTATCGATAGTATCGATACTGTAACTACTTTTTGTACGAAAAACTATCCATAGTACAATAATATCAATATTCGTCACAATACAATTGATAGTTTTTAATAAGTACTAATAGTACTTTTACTATCGATACTTTCGATAGTACTAATTAAAAACTATCAATAGTATCGAAACTATCAATACTACTATAACGTCCTCCTTATAGTCGTTCGTGATGTGAACTAGGATATATATATATATATATAACAAATAAGCAAATAACTTATTTTATTAATTTAGCACATCACGTACTAACTGGACATGTAAATTCAATGTAACACTATACAATGTTTCAGTATAAATACTTCACGTAATTAAAATGAATTATTTTTGTTGATCGAACCAGATCCAATGGGTTTCATCAATACCCAGTGCCGGATCTAGATGTTTTTTGAGGCGGCGCAAAACAAAATATGTGAATATGACGCCCCTGCGTGGTTTTGCCACCTACTCGATAATTACTAGTACCTGAACAGTATGAGTGCACGGCGGGAGGGGGGGGGGGTTCAGGCAGTAATGGTCAGTTAATTCATACCGAGATGCGATTTTACATTGTAGTAAACAGTCTAGATTTTTTTTGAGGCAGGACAAAATACTACATTGCTAGTACCTGAATAATTGTGCCGAGATGAACTTTAATACTTCTTCAAAAGTAACCAGACGCCGCCCCCATTCTGTATCGGTAGCATGGGAGAGGTGGATATATTCGATTTTGCCGCCCCTCTGACTTTGCCGCCCGGGGCATGGACCCCGGCTTGCCCCCCCCCCCCCCCCCCCTAGATCCGGCACTGTTACCTTCGTGGTCGTTATAACTACCGGTAGTCCTATCGATATATTGTTACTGTTTTCCGAGGTCACGATAGTATCGATAGACCATCGATATTTTATACTATTGCTTGCAACACTAATGTAATACTTAATTTTAATGTCTTTTTCTGTTACCATATGTGTTATATTTACATAAAACATACTTTACCATAAGACAAACAAATACATTACATAATAGTAGTTATTCTTGTATGTTTTCGTAGCAGTATGTTTTATAAATAGTAAGTTCATTGTCATAGTTATAAGTAGCTTTGTATGTAATCTTTGGTCAAGGTAACAGCAACATTCTTTATTCACTTCCCTATTCGGTATACTCACTTCCTTATTCCTACTCTAATATATCGTTTACATTTAGAAAATATTGAAATAATAAATTGATTCAAAGGAATCACTAAGTGCTCAAACCACATAGCGACCATGGTCTTCTTTCGTCGTATCAAGACCAAGGTCGCTTGAAACCCAAGCACGTGGTATTTTTCACCATTTCTTATTTCCTTATATAGTTTGAGTACTTAAGGGGATACCTGAATTTTCCGGGGTCCAGTGCTGCCCCGTTTGAAATAAATTATTTGATAAGAAACGGAGACATTATTTAAAATGTTGTCTTGACCAGGCTCTAGATAACCCTTCAAACTATTTTATAAACTACTGTTTACAGTTTAAAGTTAGAAGAGAACGTGAAGCTTTTCTACGCACAATTGCGAAAAACAGCCCCTTTTGGCGTATGTGCGTAGAAAAGCTTCACGTTCTCACTTTAAACTGTAAACAGTACTACTATAAACCTAAATACAATATAGATTCACAGTAGAAAAGGCCTTGGGCCTTTGGGCCTTTAGTTCGCCTGTTACATTTTTGTCATAAAGTTAAATAAATAAATACAAAAAATCACCATTTTTTACATAAAACGTTTTTAAATAAAAATCGCTCATCGATATACGGCACATACCCAAAAGCCTCAGTTTCTACAAGCTTTTACTTAGTTTCACCTGTCCCGGTGTCTGTCTGTCTGTAATCAAATCTTGCAAGTTAATTTGGACCCACCTCCAGGTCTCCGATTAAAAATTTCAGGTCATTCCTTCAACCGATTGAGCTGACTATAACTGGTTGAAAATTAAGTTCTAAGATTTGATCTAAACAAACACACATGCAGTCATTCAAGATACATTGCAAAAAAGCTTGTAAAATAGAACCCGACGACATCACTTCCACGTGGTATGGCCAGGCTAAGCCATTAAATCTATATATAATACTATGCGATTTTTTTACTTCATTAACTACTTCGATTTGCATGCGAACCCCTAATTTTTGTTTTCATATTTGGATACTTTTAAAAACAAATCATAAATATTATAATATCAAATTAATATTACAGAGTAATTGTTAAGGCGGTCGCACATTTATCCGAGCCGAACGCGTCGAATCGATCGAAGCTTTTAATGCGGCCCTTCCCGGCCGCTCTATCGTCGCGCTCAAAGATTGAAAAGCTTGTTTTTTCATCCAGGTATATGCTAGAAAAAAAAGGCAAACCAAAAAGAGAGAGATAGCACTTTAGGGCACGGTTCGCAATATATTGAATGAAATTAGTTATTAACTAAATTTATTTAATAATTATTAACTATCCATTGAACGAATATTAACTATTCATAGGGTGCGAAAATTTTATAAAACTTGTTCCAGGATATACGTTTTTTTCAGTTAGCCTTACAAGTGTGTGAAATAAATGTTTTTATTTAAAATTTTCGTGTTAGTGGTGGGTGGCTACGAGCGAAGCGAGCGATCGCTCGCGCCGCCCGCGCGACCCACCACTAACATCAGTGTGTCGTGCAGCGGCTTTGTGCACGAGCGCGTCACATTCGCCCTGATGAAGACCTCCGTATGAGGTCGAAACATGTCGGTCAGTAGTTGACTCTCTACGTGAGTAACCCGTGCTTTATTAATAATGTCTGAGTCTCACGTTAGTTTTAATAAAAAAATAAATCGAAGTAGTCACTTGCTCGTATGCAAACTCTTGTCAATCTCAGAATGCAGGCGATTCGATCGGTTCGATGGCATCACCCGCGCCGAATTTGATGCCGTCATCCGAATTCGTCTAGGAATTCAGATTTTTTTTTATTAGGACGATTTGACGAGGCCAGGTGTGCGAGGTTTCATAGGATTTCATATAAAGAATTCTAAAATTCGTTTTGTTCGGCTTCCTCGATGCGTTCGGCTCGGATAAGTGTGCGTTCACCTTTATTTGCAAGTTTTTAAAATAATTTTTATTATAGGATGGTATTATAACTATATTTAATGACAATATAAACATGTGAATTAACATTTTAATTGTTAATGAAATAATAATATTCATAATAAATATTAACTAAATTAAACTAACTAAAATAAACTTAAATAGTAATAATAAATTACTTATAAACGTATACAATTATAAATAAAAAATATCCCTTAAATCCCTCCCCTGCGGAAGAGTGCCCAGACGGCTGGCAGGATTGCCACGTTGTTTGGCAATGCTTATTCTTTGAGCGTAGTAATAACCAGCTCCCTTTTCACCTGATACCGCGACCAGCCCTTTACCTATAAATTTAAATAAACTGTGTGCAGAAGGACCCAAAGTTCCAACCCCGACCGGCTCAAATATGTATGCCTCTGCAAGGCATGCGCGTCAGGGAGTCCAATAGTTCTGGCCTCCTTTAAATTTGGATAGGCATGCTTCATCCTAGTCTTCATCGTCGCTTTCCATCAGGTGAGATTGAGGACAAATGCCTAAACCAATATATAGTAAAAAAAAAAATTTGTTTCGTAGGAAGACTGCTCTAAAATTTTTACAAAAAGATTTTGAATACTGTGGACAGGGGACAGAAAGGCAGGTAGAGCTATACTAGAAATTTTGCGAATACCCAGATTGGTAAGGATACTTGGTCCCAAGTAGTTTGATGATTCAAATCTATATTCAAATAGGATGAAGGGATTTTTTTTAATACTGTCCATTATTGCAAATAGTCCCGGGTCTTACCAGAACTAGCTACACCGAATATTGTAAAATTAGGGACGAAAAGGCAATGTTTTAAAATGGTGAAAACGAAATGGGTGTGAATGGTTGAAACTTAAGAAGTTTTACTTCAATAAAATTTTAAAAAATTAACGAAATTCGAATATTGTTTTACTTTGCCACTGACGTCATTGACTTGATTGTATGTCCTGTTTTAATAACGTGCCCTTTATGTCAGAACTGAAGGTCCTAACATAAAGGGCACAGATGCATATAATTTAAACCGTACCTGGATATTTCATAAATAACTTACTGTGTATATCCACCGTAGGCCAGCAATATTTTAAATATATGCGGGAATAAAAGCTTTTTCATGTTTTTCGCCCAAGTGTAATCCATATGGTTGAACAATGGGTACTCCAAAACTTTATACTGCACTACATTTGGCAGCTTGCTTCTCAGGATCTTGACGTCACGCAGAGTAGACATCCGATCATTCCTCGCCGCTATCAATGCTACTTTCATGCTAATTTTCCCCAAATCATAATAAGGTGGTATTGTCGAGTTATAAACAGCTAAATTTCTAGCTTCTCCGTAATCATAATGAACGAAGTCTCTCTTTCTTGCCACTTGCATCAGATGCACCGCGTTGATCCTCGAAGTACCGGTGGGATAGTGCGCGAGCGCTACTTTATAGAAATCCGACTCGAAATTAGCGTGATCGGGGCCAGCGATTGGGAACATCACTCCTTCAACACACATCCTGTAACCACTAGAACCTTTTAAACAAAACAAATCGATCAGTGCACGAGACACAGAGCCGTCACCTAAAACTTCCTCCTGGCCGATCATTTTTAACACTTGATCCAACATTGGCCCCAACGCGACTATACCGTCCACTGGAGGAATAACATTGTGCAGAAAGCAGATAGGTGCTAAGGCTATGAAAATATTTATTTTGTCATTATATTCTGGTCGAGAGGCTCCTAACACGTAGAAAATTTGATTTCCTTGAGAATGTCCTATAGCACTTAAGGTATTTGCACCAGTTTTGTCCAAAACAAAGTCGATCATAGCGGGGAGGTCGTAGTATCCTAATTCATGGAAACTGAAGTTCCAGAACGCTTTGTCTATATCTGGGTTCAACTTGACGTGTCTCCTGCCGTATCTGCTGCCCCGAGAGTTGCCGAACCACGCATCATATCCTTCTTCATGTAATGCTGCAGCCAAAGAAGACTTTCCTCTTAACACGAAGGAATCGGCAGCGTCAAGAATTCCGTGCATGACGAAAACTGGCAAACTTTTATTTCCGGGGATATGGAACAACTTGAGGATATATCCATCTTGTGTGATGACATCGTAGACTTCGCAATCCAGTCCATATTTAGTGGCGAGCCCTGTGAAATTGAGCCATCCGTCTTCAGGTAAAACAATATCCTTGGCATGCGGCACTGATTGTAACACACTGCAGTCTATGAAGAGGAGTACGCCAGTTATTGCTAGATACACTTTGGTAATGCTCCTCATGGTGGCAGGGGCAGGCACATGGTAGCGTGTGTACAGTGATACTGATTGATAAACGAATCACAACAGAGCCGCGAGAACCGGTGTGCGGTTTTTAGGGTATCGTGGTAAACGGAACTCCTATATAGTTTCGCGATGACTGTCTTTCTGTCTGTTTGTCTGCGATTCTAATCACAAACTATAAGTAGTAAAAAGCTGGTGTAATTTGGCATGTTAATATTAATCAGGCCGACAAAATGGTAAAATAAATCATGTTTTTTTTTATAATTCACATTCATATTCAACCCCCTGATCCGTACCCAAAGGGTAAAAACGGGACCCTATTGTTGAAGTGGGGCTCCCACCATAGAAGCTAATTTTTATAGATAATGGTATGGAACCCTTTGTGAGCGCGCCACTTCGCCGGTTATTAAAAAAGTGGGAGATTATGAAAGAAACAGAACGAGATGAACCAATTATCGATATTAATTAACTAAATGATACCGTCGCATTAGGTATATATCATGTAATGCAGTCTTTCCCAAAGTGGGCGATAACGCCCCCTTGTGGGCGCTGGAGGCTTTAAGGGGGGCGGTAACGGGCCCAGAATAAAGTTGGGGGGCGCTGATGTGATTTAAGCAATGAGTGATTTATAACTTCAGCTATTTCATATTTTAAATTTCACTGAAATTAAAATCCTCTTACTACACAACATCCATTTATTAGTTCATATTTATATCCTTTTTTATTGTACAAATATAAACTAAAAATGTAATTAATATTTATTATTTTAATGCGTTCACAACGCTATTTATATCGTTAAAGGAATCAAACACTGAAAAAATTTCGTGTTTTAAAGTTTCGCAGGTGAGGTCCCCACTTCCAATACTCTTTATTATTGTAAAATTGTATTATTATTGCAATTTTTTTATTTAAAATTAACAATGTTGATTATTGTTATTTTTTATAAAAGATACTCTAATGTACTGGTGTATGTATTATTATGGCTCTCTCGTTTAGAATATAGGTTGAATTAAACTACAGGCAAGACAAATATGTGATTCAGGTTTTTATGGTAAAAAATAGGGGGGCGCTACAAAATAACTGATTTTTAAAGTGGGCGTCTGACAAAATAAGTTTGGGAACCTCTGATGTAATGATAAGTGCTTGTAAGATATTAAAATATATTAAAAAAACGTTTTTTCGTAGAATATTTTTACTATGGTTTAGGAATTGGGTACTTAGATAAGAGTATTGGAGGGTAGAATAAACTTTTACAACAGAAACTATTGATATTGAGCTTTGTGACACAGATTTTTCAGTACGCGATATTGAATTTGTATGCGAGCAGTGAGTTAGAAATAGAATGTGTAAGTAAGGACTGATTATTCAATTAATAAAATAGAAAAAAACGTAAAAAAATTGAATTAGAAAAACATGACTTTTTTAAACTTTTTTCATAAGCTTTATTTCTGGTTTTTACTTTTGGTTACAACAACTTTTTGTTACTTTCCCCGAAAAAAATAATAATACTATATTTTTCTTTTGGAATTTTCAACGCTATGTATGTACGTGAAAAAAATTCACGGCAGCAGTAGGTATTTAATGAGACCTACAGAAAAAAATGCAATTGAACGAATTTTGAAGAAAAACTAACAAGGTTACAAAATAATAGTGTAAGGCAACGATTGCAAAAAACCTGTAAAATGTACTCGGTAAAGTAAAACTTTATACAAATTTAAAAGAAAATTAGTTTTTTTAACGTTTTTAGCCCATTCGCAACAACGGAACCCTACACTGAAAGAAAGAAAGAAAGAAAGAAAGAAAAATAGTTTATTTGATATATCACATTGAAAGTAATAAAATGACACTGCGCGTGGCCAGACACGCACTTTACTATTTTCTATTCAAATTAAATCATTCTCAGCTGCTGAGTTTTAGTCTCGTACATTTACTAAAGTATCTACGGGTGACACAAGAAAAAACAAACAATATCTACTGTTTTTTTATTTTTATTTAGCATAAGAAAATTTGTGTTATGGGATACTAAGTATGGCTATTTTCTCTTTGTAATATAACATAACCTACTAGGTGTACTCGTGGGCTTCGCTCCCCGTGGAAATTTTGGGATAAAACTATCCTATGTCCGTCTCTGGGTCTCAAACTAAATCCACACCAAATTACATCTAAATAGGTACAGTAGTTGAAGCGTGAAGTTGTAACAAACAAACAAAAATTTGTTTATTTCTTTCCACTTACAACTACTTAACGGAAATTTTCCCAACTTATTAGTTGCGAACCTTATCCTCCTAACATCGTAACTAATAGAAAACATTGCTACCTTAGTAAATTCATTCAATGTACATCAGAACAGATCGATTTTCTGACCTATTACATTCATCGTCCGAGAGCACTTGACAGCGGCGCATGCTTCAAATAATTGGTCAGGGCCGGATTTAGGGGAGGGCAGACGGGGCTACTGCCCCGGGGCCTCCACAAAAGGGCCCACAATAGAAGCTTCAAAAAATAAAAGCTCGGAAATTTCAGTTCGTTAACTTAGCGTTAACGAACTGAAATTTAATTTCAGATAATTCCTGTTTCCGATTTCATTTAAACAACGTGGGAAGGACATACCCGTAATAAATCAAACCACGGGCTGTGCTAGCTCACAATATTATAATGAAATTAAAATAACAGTCAAAAAGCAAACAATAAATCAACATTCCCATACAAATTGTCCGAGCGGCTGTACACTTTTGTATGGAAATGACAATTTTTTTTGCTTTTTGTCTGATATTTTAATTTCATCAAACTATAGTGATCTTGTATAGCCCGTGATTTGATTTATTACGGGTATGTCCCTTCTACGTTGTATACGATGATTATTTGTATACAATTCCTTTTTAATTAAGTACAAATATTTTAAGAGGTGATTCAGTCCATCATTTTGAACAACTTTTCCCAATAAATATATATGAAAATGAAATGAAATGAAATTGTTTTATTTTCAGATATCAAAGATCCAAGTTTGTTAGTATACAACTTATAACTAATGTTAGTATATAATGCATTTTATTGATTGATTACTATATAACGAATTACGAAATATTTTTTTTGCATTTTTCATAGTAACGATATCACGTGACTACTTTGATTTGTATGAGAACCTAAATATTTTTTTCGTATTTCGATATACATTTATTGGGCAAAGTTGTTCAAAATGATGGACTGAATAACCCCTTAAAATATTTGTACTTAATTAAAAAGGACATTGTTTGTTTGTTAAATAGTAAAAGAATCTACTTGGTTTCACAATTAATTATTTATTGAAAAGCTCGACTAAAAAAATTGTTGATTTTATTTGGAGCCACTCTTTTGTGGCCCCGAGGCCCCCAAACCATAAATTCGGCCCTGAAATTGGTTCGCGATCGCGGCCCGACTAGCAGCTGCGGCTGGTATCGCCTAAATACGTACCTACTTATTTGGAACATATAACCTATGTCTTCCAGTAGGCTTGGATTATTCAACCTTCTTCTCAACAGTTTAAATACCTACGAACAGAGTGCGAGTTCCTTCCTGACCCTCACTTCGTTATATCCTACCATACCTAATGCGAACAATACCTAATACGAGTAATACGAAGAATATACAAACTCACTTCCGCATCAGTTAGGTTTCTTAAATTTTTTATTAAAAAAGATATTAAATCGGTTTTAAGATTTGAAGGAAAAATCTGAATTGAGTGTTTTCGTTCCGAGCTGCAGTTGTCTTGTCCCTATCGCCTGTCGCGACAATGGTTCAGTCACAGCGTGACAGTAATAGATTTTACGAATACCTATTTATCTATTCTCCTCACCTTTGGCAACTCAGCTGATCCGTGCGTCAACTCGTGAACGGGTGCTGCCGGGAGGGACTGGTCAGCTCTCCTTCGCTTTTTTGACTACTTAATATTTTTTATTACGCAATTTATGTTTGTTTACTTGTTCGCAAGCATTACGTGTTATAATGTGTCAACGTTGTATTATATAAATTATATTATAAGTATTTATTAATTAAAACACAATTAAAATAATATGACAATGCCCTTCTGGCGAGTAGGCGACCAATACTGTGAAAATGAGTTTCGGCGTTTCTTCTAGCAGTGGTCGTTACGAAGCGCTGGTATCAGTAAGTTTTTTTTTAAATAAATTAAATTTTAATATATTTTACACGAATCGAAAATATACTTATTGAAGTGTAAAAGTGCCTGTTAAGGTCTAATTACTGAATAAACATTTGAATCTTTGTAACTTAGTTATGCGAAAGCGAATCATTACTTTTTTAGTAGGATATAAATATAATTCTTAAGAAATAATCTAGATTAGTGATATGATTACTTGATTCAGTTTAGTGAGCATAGGTAATTCTTCTGCCTCCACAGTTGTTCCGGGTGGTTTTAAAAATAATAACTTGAACCTAACTTGGCTTCTGCCCCCACGATTGTAACGGGGGGTCATAAAAATAATAACTTGAACCAAACTTTTATTTTGCCATCACAGTTGCTCCAAGTGGAATCTCCATAAAATTAAAATAAAACCAAACGTCTCCGGGCGGGTGAGAGGTATTAAGAATTGGGATCACCCCTCACGATAGTAACGAACCGCTTTCGTATAACTATGGGATGGTACATATTTATATCCCTAGGTGCATAACTATAACGGCTGTATCTATCTTACTGCTACACATAGATACCTATAATTAATCGAATTAAAAGAAAAGAAAGACACCAAACGCCATCTACTGTTTACTCAAAGTCTAACTAAGGATTGGTTTGCGGAGGTCAGAGGGCAGTCGCTCTGTGTAAAAACCAGTAACCTTGTCAAATCTCCTTGGTTAGGTAGCGGACCCCGGGCTCTGAAGCGTTACTGCTGAGGATGCAACCGGGAAAATACGCTCGGATGATGATGATGGATACCTATAATTACTTACTCCACGGTTAAAGTAGCAGCTTAGTAGGTTCAAGTACTTATCCTTGTTAAGGTTATCTAGTTGTTATTAAGTCTATTATAATTAAAACCAATAATATATTTGCAACAAGTAAGTGACCTTGGCATTGACTTTATAAGCAGAGATCGGAATCACGGGTGCTATATTATTGAAATCAAAAGTATGGATATGACTATATATAATCTATAAATAAAATAATCATAAATATGTGATTTCAGGATATATTTTAATAGAAAATATACTTATCCTGAAATCACATAATTATGATTGTTTTATTTACTTAGTACCCAATTAGATTCTCGAGAAATCCCGGAACTTTTAGTCATATCCATACTTTTAGAACCAATAATATATTTGCAGCAAGTGACCTTGGCATTGGCTTAATAAGTATTACATACAAGTTTACAAGTATCAACCTAGCAATGTCAACGTTTGACGTTTTTTTCTATTGAGTCTGGCAAAGTTGCTTAAAGGTCGAGAGCATTGATAGGTATTTGTAAAAGATTGCTGTCGCGCTGTGCCCGAACCACCTGTCGCGATGTGCGACAGAGACACAGCAGCTCGGACCGAAAATATTTATGAAAAAAACAAAATCAACGTTTCCTTATTTCTTTCTTTCATAAAAAGATTAAAAAAATGTATGGCTGTGTTCTTTATCTCTTTGAAATATAACCTAGATGTTGGAAGGTTGGGACACAGTGGAACATCTTACCAATTTTTCAGGTTTATATTTTTTAATAATCAAATTATGAAAATTTTTTAAAGGGACATGCTAATACATACAAAAAATGCAGTAAGTAAATTGTTCTACTCGCACTATCCGGCGAAGAATCAGGGGACTACGGATATGGAAATACGGACAAAGGTACAAACGATGTCCAACCATTTAAAAGACAGATAACAGCACAGAAGTAGAAATAGTATTTTATGCAACAGTTGTATAGAAAGTTTAAAAATGCGAGTGGCACAAGTTACGACGCGAACTTTAACGAGCATTGTAAGAAGACGCCATCGAGAATTTTTTACGTACTTATACAAAGTTGCATACAATACTTTTTCAGCGACTGCATTTACTAAATAAAATACAAAAATAGACAATAAGAAATACTACCATATCTTTGGTAGATACTAGGAATCTATGGTAAACTTAAAATGACGTCTTCCTAATGACTAGATGTGCCATTTTTGAAACATGGAGTCATCGAAACGAATGGTTTTTCCTACAAAAACCGGTCTTTTAGTTACTCTGCGTTTGAAACATGGGACCATATGTTAAAAATACGTTTTTATTATGTTGGCAGTATCGTAGATCTAAAGAAAAAGTTCTAGGTTTATGGCTAAGAGTATCTTTTTGGCGAAATAACGACACATGTGCTATTATACTAAGAATAGGCTATAGACTTTTCTGAAATCATATTATCTATGTACTTATATTAGTGTTTGCGACCATTTAAAAGACAACAGTACAGGAGTAGAAAAATATATTTTTTTACTTAAAAACCGTCTTCACCCCAAAACTACGCAACCTATTTTGATACAATATATATATTGTACTGTATTTTAAAGTTTGAATTTTTTTAAATTAAAAAGCAACATATGTATATATATATATATATATATATATATATAATGTATATGTTAATACATAACATGTACGCGAGACTTTGAAACTCGGAAGCTGCGAATAATTAATTTTTGATAGTAAAAGCAAAGTGCGTGTCCGGCCACACGCAGCTTAGGGTACTGTGGTTGCGAATGCAGACTTTGAGTTCTCGATTAAATACGTCTAAAAACGATTTTTCTGTTGAATTTGTATGAAATTCTACTTCCCCGTGTACATTTTAATAAGTTGATAGGTCTAGTTTAATCCTACATAGATTTAAGTTTCAAACATCGTTATATATACTACGGCCGTGAATTTTTTTACGTGTCCACTTTCAACCGTTAAGTGGAGAGAGGGGGGCGGACTCTTGGCTCATACGAAAATTTGCACTATTAAACCAAATATTCAAGCTCACAATAATTTTGAAAGACACAACGACAACCTACATGATAGGCCAGCAAATTACTTCCGCTAAACATGAATGGGAAGTACCCAAAAAAAAATTATTCTGCTACTTTGTCGGCATGATTAATATTAACATGCCAAATAACAGTTTTCCAGTACTCATAGTTTCTGAGTTGAACCGCGGAAAGACACATCGCGAAACTATATAGGAGTTCCTTGTTTACTACGGAATTTTAAAAACCGCATACCGGTTCTCGCGGCCCTGATTCTGATTCATTTATCAATCAGTATCACTGTACCCACGCTACCATGTGCCTGCCCCTGCCACCATGAGGAGCATTACCGAAGTGTATCTAGCAATAACTGGCGTACTCCTCTTCATAGACTGCAGTGTGTTACAATCAGTGCCGCATGCCAAGGATATTGTTTTACCTGAAGACGCATGGCTCAATTTCACAGGGCTCGCCACTAAATATGGACTGGATTGCGAAGTCTACGATGTCACCACACAAGATGGATATATCCTCAAGTTGTTCCATATCCCCGGAAATAAAAGTTTGCCAGTTTTGGTCATGCACGGAATTCTTGACGCTGCCGATTCCTTCGTGTTGAGAGGAAAGTCTTCTTTGGCTGCAGCATTACATGAACAAGGATATGATGCGTGGTTCGGCAACTCTCGGGGCAGCAGATACGGCAGAAGACACGTCAAGTTGAACCCAGATATAGACAAAGCGTTCTGGAACTTCACTTTCCATGAATTGGGATACTACGACCTCCCTGCTATGATCGACTTTGTTTTGGACAAAACTGGTGCAAATACCCTAAGTGCTATAGGACATTCTCAAGGAAATCAAATTTTCTACGTGTTAGGAGCCTCTCGACCAGAATATAATGACAAAATAAATATTTTCATAGCCTTAGCACCTATCTGCTTTCTGCACAATGTTATTCCTCCTGTGGACGGTATAGTCGCGTTGGGGCCAATATTGGATCAAGTGTTTAAAATGATCGGCAAGGAGGAAGTTTTAGGTGACGCCTCTTTGTCTCGTGCACTGATCGATTTGTTTTGTTTAAAAGTTTCTAGTGGTTACAGGATGTGCGTTGAAGGAGTGATGTTCCCATTCGCTGGCCCCGACCACGCTAATTTCGAGTCGGATTTCTATAAAGTAGCACTCGCGCACTTTCCCACCGGTACTTCGAGGATCAACGCGGTGCATCTGATGCAAGTGGCAAAAAAGAGAGACTTCGTTCATTATGATTACGGAGAAGCTAGAAATTTAGCTGTTTATAACTCGACAATACCACCTTATTATGATTTGGGGAAAATTAGCATGAAAGTAGCATTGATAGCGGCGAGGAATGATCGGATGTCTACTCTGCGTGACGTCAAGATCCTGAGAAGCAAGCTGCCAAATGTAGTGCAGTATAAAGTTTTGGAGTACCCATTGTTCAACCATATGGATTACACTTGGGCGAAAAACATGAAAAAACTTTTATTCCCGCATATATTTAAAATACTGCGGGTCTATGCACATCCACAGTAAGTTATTTATGAAATATCCAGGTGCGGTTTAAGTGATTAGCATCTGTGTAAGAACACAAGGGGAAATCTACGAAAAATAGGACATACAATCAATTTAGAAAAGTCAGTGATAAAGTTAAAAAATATTTAGATTTACCTTTAATGAAAATTCTTTTTTTAAAATAGAAACAATAAACGATTGCTAAATACTATGAATTATACACATACTAAGACGATGATATACTAATGAATTTATTTAAAAAAAAAAAAGACAAGCGAGTCAAACGGAATATAATTCACACGCCACCGACAAGAGCTTAGTAATAGGTCTTTAATATAAAATGCACTTTTTAATTACGTAGTACAAGCATTTTAAGGACTGATTCAGTTCATAATTTTTAACATTTATTCTCGATGCATAGATATCGAAATACGCAGAAAAAAATAGGGTTCTCATACATCGAAGTATCTAAAGGAAGGAAAAAATATTTTATTTATCGATTAAACATTTATTGGCTTGGCTTGGCCATACAAAACAATGTGGAAATGCCGCCAGTCTCCAAAGAGTATATAATCACTACGTCAGGTCCATAGAATACTATAAATAACTGAAATAGAGAGCCATCTTGCGCAATTTTTCTGCCAACAATATAAGCTGCAAACCTGGAAATGTGGTGTCATCTATTAATGTTATTCCAAAATAACATTAAAAAATGACACCACATTTCCACGTCCAGTTTCTTAGGGAACCTTTGCCTGCTCATGGTGGTGTCGTCGGGTTCTGTTTTCTAATTAAATTGATGTAGTAATTTTTAAGATTTAATTTATACCTTTAGTTTTATTTAGTCTAAAAAATATATTTTTTTATTGCTTTAATTCATTTATTTATTCATAAACATAAAAATAACTTAAATAACATTAACAGAATATCCTATAATTAAACTAAATGAAACTATTACTAAGATTAGTTACTAAACTAGATATAAATACTTAATAAAAATATTAAATATTTTTTTACATTTTTAAATCAATTTATTTTATAAATATTAAAATTAGATAAAATAAAAATGGCGTCGTGGTCACTATGCTAGTCCGCCACCTAGAGGTCCCGGGTTCGATCCCCGGTCAGGGCAAGTTGGAAAATGGCCTTTTTCAAATTGTCCTGGGTCTTGGATGTTTATCTGTATATGTATTTGTTATAAAATATAGTATCGTTGAGTTAGTATCCCATAACACAAGTCTATAACTTACTTTGGGGCTAGCTCAATCAGTGTTATTTGTCCCTATATATTTATTTAACTTTGGCCGAAATGCGCGCCAGCCCTTGAATCTCCTGAGGTGTTCGAGGAGTTTTATTTTAATTTATTGGGAAAAGTAGTTCACTGTTATAGACTTTGTACTCGAAGCACCTTGTAAATGAATCGAATTGTTTGTAAAAAAATATTTTTTAATCAGCTTTCTGGTCCTTAATGCTGCGAAGAGCTGAATAGACTTCCTCAGGCGTTATTGGTAGTTCTCGACTTCGAAGGTAGATCCAGTGGCGCATTTACCAATAGGCTGAGTAGGCTAAAGCCAATGGCGGCACATTGAAGGGGCGGCAAATTTGAGGGCGATTGCCGGCAATTGACGGCAATTGGGAAGGTAGAAGAGTGCTTTTATTATGATATTCCATAGAACGCAGCTTAAGAGCGGCAAAATATGAATAGCCTACTGGCATCAAATGTGTTAATCCGCCACTGGGTAGATCAGATGGCTGCACCTCTTGCTACTGGTTCAGTAACTCGTGGAAAAATGAGCGCCATCAACTACTTCACCGCAAAGTCTTTGCATAAAAGGTCGCCATTAGGATATCTCTTCCCGCTAAGCCTATCTTAAATTTTGGTTAGAGGTTGGAGGAGCTGAAATCACAAGTGGTCGCATACTCAATAATTAAAATACTGGAGTATTTTGGTTTTTGGCCGTTTTTTTTTTCTCATACTGAGTTATGGTGTAAACTTATGTCTCTATTTCAATTGTGTGGGTTCAAGACCGCCTATTTAGCATCAATGTTTGTAGGTAAATTAAACAAAGTTCCTGGTAGTTACTAAATTGCATTAGACCTGTAGCCGGTGCCTTCCGGGGGCTGCAAATGTTTCATAATGGAGGACTGTGCAAGTTTTTACCCGACGTATATACAACGTGGAAGGGAAATACCCATAGACCTAAAATAGTAGATTGTGCTACAAGGGGATAAGGTAATATTTTGAAGACGAGGGCGCTACTTTGAATCCAGAGCGAAACGAAGGATTCCACAGTTGAATCACGAGCGTAGCGAGTGATTCTACGATGGAATCCTGAGTAAAGCGAGGGATTCATGTATATCGCCCGAGATAAAAATATTACTATACCCGAGTAGCGCACTCTACTTTTAATCTCCATCTATGAGAAAAACTAGCAAAAACAAAGCAGAATATAAAGAAAAGTAGAACACATACAGTACGTAATCAGACTTTAACCAACGATTTAATACTAACCTTTGTTTGGTGTCGTTTTCATACAATATATACTAACAAATAATTTTTCGAAGACTACCAATTTACGATAAAATTTTCACTCATAACTTTGTTTGCGTGATCCTTCATATCTTTTTATAGTCAACTTGATACCTATTCACTATCGGCCTAAACTAACGAAAAAGTATAAACATTTACAAAAATAATTACATGTCAAATATGTACAAATAACCTAAAACTTCTGTAATTACTTGAATCAAAAAGAAAAGATTTTAATTATACATTTTTTAATTATACATTTCTTTTTCCGAAGCGAAGAACATAAAAATGTTTACCTACATTCATCCATGTTGACGACAATATACATCTATTCCAAATTTAAAAAATCACGACGTTTGTGATAATTATTTTTTATTTTTAAAGGCAATTTTTTTTTTTTGCTGGACTGCCAACATTATTTTTGATTCTACATATATTAAACTCGTGTTCATTTTTTAAATTTTTTTTTTAGTCACGAGAGAATAAGCTGTAAATTTAGCTCCAAACGTTTTGGGATGAAAACATGGATTTTTGAGTAGATGAGATGAAAAAATGTTTACTTCTTTGATCTATGGACATACCCGTAGTAAATCGACCATTACATACAGAACGAAATCTCCTAAGGTACCGCGCAATATGTGCCCCCTTTCCCCGTCCCCGCACCTCTCTCCCGTTCGCGCCGTGTGGAGGCTGAGCGGCCATCTCAACAAGACGAGAACGGGGAAAAGGTGTGAGGACGGGGAACGGGGACGCACATTGCTCGGGACCTTAGGAGATTCGGTTCTTTATGTAATACTTATACATTAGGTACTAATCTGTGTCACGGGCTATACTTGATCACTATAGTATAATGAAACTAAAATAATAGCCAATAACAAAAAAAATCGGCAATTCCATACAAAAGTGTTCAGCCGCTCGGGCAATTTATAGGGGAATGTCGATTTCTTTTTTGTTTGTTAAGTTAATTTCATTATACTATAGTGATCTAGTATAGCCCGGGGTTCGATTTATCACGTTTATGCCCCTTCCACGTTGTAAACTCGTTATAATACTGTTTATTACGTATATAATCTTGACCCTTGTAACCAATATGTCCTTGAACCAAGTTATCATCGAGGTGTAAATTACAATTATCTACAAACCATACAAGATGCTATCGTTCGTGTAAAATTTTCATATAATTTGGGTTTGAGTTTATTTGCTCGTTTATGGGCACGTTAAAAAACCAAGATTTTCAAGAACGTCATCTAGTGATGAGTAGCAGAACTACATATCGTAGCGCCATCTATTGTTTACTAGGCAAACTAACATACCACGACTTTCAAGCGTTTAACCCCCGATAACTTTTAAACGGCCAAACCGATTTCCATCTAACATAAGCTAAGAACCACCGCAAGGGAACTTGCTTTCAGATAAGAAAAACCATTTATCTTTTCGAGACCTACGATGCTACAGACCGACAGACAGACTAGCGTCAAACTTATGACACCCCTCTTTTTTGTGGGTTTAAAAGAGAATAAGCTAAAGGCAAAACATCAGAATCAGTAAGATATGTCTCGTTTATTCAAAAAATATCTTAATTATTACAAAAACAGAGAAAACTTCGAACTTCTTGAGTGCTAATTGCTACTTTAACAAACCGACATCCTCTATGATAAGATAACCTACAATGCGGCACAAATAAGTTGAACAAAAATGGCGGACTTCAAATCATTTTTGTACAAATTCCCGTTACGTAAACTGAACCAAAATAGCGGACGTCGGCGCATTATTTGTACCTGCGCCGATAACCGCCATTTTGGTTTAACCTACGTGCCGGGGGAATTTGTACAAAAATCCGCCATTGTTGTTCAACTTATTTGTGTAGCATTGTACTTAGTTTGTTTGTACAGAGCCACGTCCAGTCGATGGTAAGTGTTGCGTTTAGTGCGGTCGGAACGCACAGAGCTTGAAGTAGCATACCATCGGAGATCCTGTAATAAAGAAGTTTATTTCAAAAATCATGTTAAAAACCCCCAACCACGCCATCTAGAGATGAATAGCCAAAATACCGAGTATATCCGCTATTATAGCGCCATCTATAATTTTTAAGACCTTGACTTCCAAACTGTAACCCCCAATTTTCCTTAAACATAGCTAAGAACCACCGCAATCCTTCCAAGTATATATCACACACCAAGTATTATATCTATCCTCCCCATACTGATTTGATGCAAGTATTCGGTCGGTTCTCTCAACTCCCTCTCTCTCCCCTACTTCCTGACTGCGAATATCTCCTACACTCCTTAATCCCTATCTACGAGTCCAACTGGTTTCTCGAGCCATGAGAGTGGTATAACGAGGTTTGGCGTCGCCATGTTCTAGGGACTGAGGACGATATACATGCATCGGCTTTGGTCTGCAAGCGTGATGACGTACTCTCCAAGGTAAACCTCATTCATAAGCTCTTGCAGCGTAACTGCTGGCTGGGCGGACTCAGAACAGAACAGAACAGAACAGAACAGAACATAGCTAAGAACCACCGCAAGGGAATTTGCTTTCACATAAAAAAACCGCATCGAAATCGGTCCATCCGTTCGAGACAGACACACAGACAGACATTAACCAAACTTATAAACACCCCTCTGGCTGAAAAATATTAATTTCAATTTTATTTTATGTATTTCTGCGCACAATTATTTTTCCAAATCAAATTATTGTGTAAAATCCGAAAATGCACGCCTCATTACTCATTATCATTATGCTCATTCAAAAAAAAAATATATAATCCTACTTATACTTTAAACGAGCAATTCTTGTAAAGGTATTTACATAATGAAGATCTCGAAAACGACTCCACCGATTTTGATGAAACCAGGTATTTATGGAGTGACGAGGCTAAAAATGAAACCGTCCCCAAGCTAGTTATATTTAAACGAAACTAAAATAAATATTTAAATACATAATTAGATAGTTTAATTTTCAATAGGAAACCATCCCGAGACATGATGAAGCTATTGTAATGGACGCCGGTTATTTCAATACCGACTCTCAAGAGTCAGACTCTAGCACGACGGGTTCCGTACCAGTATCTATAAAAATTACCATTGCTATATGGGTGCCCCCTTAAATATTTATTTTATTTCGTTTTGAGCATTTGTTGCTATAGCGGCAACAGAAATATATAATCTGTGAAAATTTTAACTGTCTAGCTATCACGGTTCATTGGATACAGCCTAGTGACAGACAGGCAGACGGACAGTCGAGTTTTAGTAGTATAATAGTAATAGGCTCCCGTTTTTACTCCCTGGGTACGGAATCATAAAATCTAAAACTGCTTCTTACATCAGCTGACATATAGATTGTGTAGGTGAAGTTATATATATTAGGTCTAATATTTGTATTAGTATTAACATAGAAACATTAATTTTAAATGCTAAGTAAGTATTCAAACAACTCATCCCTAATGCAAAGTCCAATGATATTCTATTTTCTGTAAATGTTGCATCAGGAACATAAATTATATGCAAAAAAAGTCTTTTACTTTCTGATATTATCTCACTTTTATGTAGAGTCGGTCCAGTATGATTACTGCACGTCTCATAAGCGGAGCGTTGTTGAGGTAGTGCTCTACTCTCAACATGTTAGGGTCAAGCATTTTTCTGGAATTAAACTGTCTCTATTTTATTCATATTGCTAATACGATTATATTTTTTTAATTTGCTTTATCTATATGTTACATTGAATTTTATAATTTTGATTTCTTTACAAGAAGTACTTAAAATACTAAAATTCGATTTGGGCACTTAGCACTACAAACCGATGGCCGATGACGTAGAAAGGTTCTCATTTGGCGACCACGTACCTATATAAGTCTATTTGCCAGGCAAATTTAGAAACACAACTTCAAGCGTTCACCTCTAATGACTTTTGAACGGGTGAACCGATTTCTATTGAACATAGCTAAGAACAACAGAGAAACTTGCTTTCAAGTAAAACGTCGAGGTCAAGACATGAATTTACAGACTATGTACGAAAAAGTTAGTTAGAACTCATTATTTATTCTTATCGGGTTGAAGCCACAGACATATAAAGGGAAACAGACAAAACATTATTGTATAATACAAACAATGCCGCCTAGTATGAATTTACACAAAAAAAAAAACAATTTTGTTGTTTTTCTTTAACATAATTGGTAATATTTGGAACAAAATTAGTAAAGTACTATCCTTATGAATGTGAAAGAGTGCTTAATATACAAAACACCCGCAATAACTGTTTATAACTATATTAATATATTAAGGCAATTTAAAAATAGACTGCGAGTGAAAAATTGCCACGCAATTTAAGCATGTCATGTTTGGTCTGCTTCCCTTTGTACGTCTGTGGTTGAAGCCAAACGCCTTAAATAATATGATGATGCTACATCTATGGATTTCCCCATCAATGGCGTCACTGATTAGTGGTTATGAATAATCATAATGTTTTTCTATTGATCTTGAATATTATATGCGGAAGGCAGCAACCGGTTTCTGTGCACTTGACTTTTATTTATAGCTACTAGATTCTACCGCTTGATAATATAGGTGTGTCTAATTTGTATCGCAACATACGAAGTTTATCTAATATATAAAATTCTCGTGTCACAGTTTTCGTTGCCATACTCCTCCGAAACGGCTTGACCGATTTTGATGAAATTTTTTGTGCTTATCCGGTATCTATGAGAATCGGCCAACATCTATTTTTCATCCCCCTAAATGTTAGGGGTAGTCCACCCCTAAATTTTTTTATTTTATTTTTTAGACAAAATTTTTAATTTCAATTTTTTTATGATACAACATACAAAAATACATACAATCTATTTATATGGCAAAACAACGTTTGCCGGGTCAGCTAGTTAAATATAAATAAGTATCTACTTGATACATATAATCTCCTACAGTCCTGTTTTTCTGTGATCTAGTGGTCATCATGCAAGTCTGTCACACCGAGGATCCCGGGTTCGATCCCCGGTCAGATTAAGATGGAAAATTATCTATTTAAGTATTTGTTATAAAATATAGTATCGTTGAGTTAGTATCCCATAACACAAGTCTCGAACTCACTTTGGGGCTAGCTGATTTGTCCGTATATATATATATATATGTATATAGCTAGCTAGCTATTTATTTTTTAGTCAACGAATCTCTCTAACAAGCTAAGAAATTCTGCCAGCATTATAGGTACGTTGCCTTGATGCCTTTTCTTTGAAGAAATTTTTATTTCGTTTGTTTGTATGTTTGTAATTTGTAGTATGAAAACACAATTATATACAATAACAACATAAAGTAATATGTAACACAAAGTAAATTTACGTGTAAAAGTGCCTGTAAAGGTCCAATTACTGAATAAACATTTGAATCTTTGAATTGACAACGGCGGACTTATCCCATTATGGAATCTTTTCCAGTCAACCGGGCGGCGATGTATTTAACTTTTTTATTATCTTCTTCGGAGACGAAAACGGGAGAGGGAGGTTCGCCGGGTCTGCTAGGCCTTTAAATCCCTACGTTATAATAAAAAATGCTATATGTTATCTAGACACGCGGCAGCGTGTCAGAGCTAAGTTCAAAAAAAGGAACTGGCGACGTAGCAGCCGTGTGTATATCTACACCAGAGGTTCCCAAACTTATTTTGTCAAACGCCCACTTAAAAAAATCAGTTATTTTGTAGCGCCCCCCATTTTTTTCACCATAAAAACCTGAATCACATATTTGTCTTGCCTGTAGTTTAATTCAACCTATATTCTAAACTAGACTTTTTACAAGAGAGAGCAATAATAATACATACACCAGTACATTAGAGTATCTTTTATAAAAAAATAACAATAATCAACATTGTTAATTTTAAATAAAAAAATAGCAATAATAATACAATTTTACAATAATAAAGAGTATCGGAAGTGGGGACCTCACCTGCGAAACTTTAAAACACGTCAGTGTTTGATTCCTTTAACGATATAAATAGCGTTGTGAACGCATTAAAATAATAAATATTAATTACATTTTTAGTTTATATTTGTACAATAAAAAAGGATATAAATATGAACTAATAAATGGATGTTGTGTAGTAAGAGGATTTTAATTTCAGTGAATTTTAAAATATGAAATAGCTGAAGTTATAAATCACTCATTGCTTAAATCACATCAGCGCCCCCCAACTTTATTCTGGGCCCGTTACCGCCCCCCTTAAAGCCTCCAGCGCCCACAAGGGGGCGTTATCGCCCACTTTGGGAAAGACTGATCTACACGAACCATTTTGAGCTACTTATGACCTCTTCACAACTCGAAACCTTTTTAACCCAAATACATGAAATTTAGCACATTCATTAAAGTCGCTAGCTCATCCCGAATCCAAAATTTGAATAATGTAGATCAAACAGTTATTAATATAATGTTGAAAAAGCCGAAAAATGTGATTGACCACATATCCATAATCAAAAAGGTAACCTACCTCCATATGACCTGGAAAGTTGATATTTGGCATCTAGGTAGACTATTACGCGTATACAAAGGAAAAATTAAAGATACAGTGAATTTCGTGGATTTGATTATTTTTCAAAAAAGGTAACCTTCTTCCATATGACCTGGAAAGTTGATATTTGGCATCTAGGTAGACTATTACGCGTATACAAAGTAAAAATTAAAAAAATACAGTGAATTTCGTAAATGTGATTATTCTTTAATTAAAAGATTTTATTATGTAAAGTGCCCAACAAAATTATACGAGCAAGCATTTATTCTTTCTGATACTGTTGTGCAAAAAGTAATGATATCCCACCAAAAACATAATTGTGAAAATGGAAGCCAAGTTCAAAATCCGATATAAGAATTGAGATCTAAATGACCGTCAAGTTCTTTAAAGAATATTTAATTTTATTTATAAGATATATAAAGTTTTAGCAAGCCTACTTATATTTGGCTAATCAAATCTTTACATTATACGTTAGAATTGCTGGTAAAAAACTAGCCAAGTCAAATGTTAAGATTCTTATAAATAAAATTCAATATTTTCTAAAGAACTTGGCGGCCATTTAGATCTCAATTCTCTTTGTCGGATTTTATCGGATTTTAATTTTGACTCCCATTTTCACATTTATTTATTCATATGTTATCATAACATTAATAACGTAAAAAAATAATTAAAAATTCTATAAGAACCATCTACGCGGATGAAGTAGCCGATTAAAGCTTCGTAATTAATTAAATATATTTCTTAAGTTTGTAAACTTCAATAATATATTGTTTGAAGATGTCTGCCTACATTTAAATATGAAAATATATATTAGTTCAATGGAATAACTGTTTAAAATACGATTGAAAATGGTTTAATTAATAATAAAGCTAGTTTGTATATAAATTATATCATTGTTAGAAGAGCTACTAAAATAGAACCTGTGCTTATTTCTTTGCGTTAAAATTCAATTTCGTTCCTGTTATTTATTTATTAAATTGTTGATTTGTTTAATTTGTTAAATAAGTTGATTTTTGTAATTTAATGTTGTTTTTTCATCTAATAGTATTTTTTAAAATAAGTTTCCACTTGGGTTTCTAAAACTATCTTTCTTATTTAAGTTAACTTATTTTTTCAGTTGTGTTGTAAAATTGTAATGTCATAATTATGTTAAGACAAAGTGGTAGCTAAAGTGGCGCCCTCATTTGAAATAAATTGTTTAAAACTAAATATGGTGACAATTAAAAATTTGATTTGTATCACTGTCTAGAAAGACCTTTAAACTATTTTATGAATAACCTTTGAAAGTAATATTGGTAGTCCGTCTAGTTTTAAAACGGGTTTTTGCCAAAAGAGGCCACTTTTATTATTATTAGTAATAATTTCAAAGGTTATTCATAAAATAGTTTAAAGGTCTTTCTAGACAGTGATACAAATCAAATTTTTAATTATCACCATATTTAGTTTTAAACAATTTATTTCAAATGAGGGCGCCACTTTAGCTACCACTTCGTCTTAATAAGAGTAGATTACATGGCTTCACGCACCGAACCGTCAAAGTGTAAATTGTTAAATACTTTAACACTTCGAAACCGGCAATACCAGACACAATATTAAAACAATGGAAGAAGCATTTGCCGTTGTCAATTTACTCTTTATGTTGTTAACTTATGTAATTGTGTGTTTTCATAGTACACTAAAGTTATTACAAACAAACAAACAAGCATCTTAAGAAACCATCTGGGTCTTGATAGGGACTCAGGTATGTGTCGATTGCACATTTACACCTCTCATGCATTTCTCATCTTCTCCATGCATTCCTTATCGAGTCAAACTATTCTTCAGACCAGAACTTAGCTAGGCTTAGCCTTGCATGCCGATAAATTAACCAAGGTAAAACCCGGTAGTAATTACCCCTACCAAGTGCCTTCCCTTTCTTGATCTTCCACTTCTGCTGCGGCCGGACGGGCTGTGACCTCAGCGCAGAAGGCAGCCTTTTGAACACAGTCTGCTTTAGGTCTGACGGGATCCTCGGCTCCATGCTCGTGTATGGGTCATGCCAGTTGGGTCTGAAACAACACCACTCATAGACATATAGTTTATTTGATTACCACACTAAAATTAATTAAAATGCGGAGCGACCGCACTTAAAATTAATCTAAATATATATAACTCAATTATCTTTAGCTTTATCCCCTTGGATGTAGAATTGATCAAAATTCTTTCTTAGCGGATGCCTACGTCATAACATCTACCTGCATGCCAAATTTCAGCCCGGTCCGTCCAGTGGTTTAGGCTGTGCGTTGATAGATCACTATGTCAGTCAGTCAGTCACCTTTGAGTTATATATATTATTTAGATTTAGATTTAGATTTAGATTTAGATTTAGATTTAGATTAGATTTAGATTATAACATTACCTGAATTGCAAAGATGGCTGTTCGCGAGCCAGCGCTGTCAGGAGCCTGTACAGCATGATGTCATTGGCCCCGGCTGCTGGTTGCAGCTCGAAGGGACCTGTGTCTATGTCGTTGTCCTCCTGAAATAACAGGCAGACATTCATCAGCATACACGAGGTTACCTGAATGAAATTAGTTAGTGATAGTAAACAACATGTAACAAAAACTCTGTCCGATCCTTGTAGGAGCAACTCAGACTGTCAATATGAACAACTTTTCCTATGGGGCCAATGCTTGAAACTAGAAAAAAAATAGACATTTTCATACAAAAGTGTTCGGCCGGTCCGGAAAGTATGAAAATGTCGATAGTCGTCCTTCCCATATTGACGGTCTGAGTTGCTCCTACAAGGATCGGACAGGGTTTTTGTAACTTATTGTATATAGCGAATTTTTCGCTATTCTTAGTTTTCCAAAGTTTGTAGCCCCCCCCCCCCCCCCCCCTCCCCCTTCACCATCGTATAAAAACTTACTAATTAGTGCATAGATGGATGTATGGTTACTCTGCATCATTTTTTCCCCAAAGTGGGCGATAACGCCCCCTTGTGGGCGCTGGAGGCCTAGAGAAGGGCGGTAACAGGTCCAGAAAAAGTTAGGAGGCGCTGATTTTATTTAAAGGGCTACCTGAATTTTCCGGGGTCCAGTGCTGCCCCCATTTGAAATAAATTATTTGAAAGGAAACGGAGACATAATTTAAAATTTGGCCTTGATCAGACCCTAGATAACCCTTTAAACTATTTTATGAACCACTGTTTACAGTTTAAAGTGAGAACGTGAACCTTTTCTACGCACATACGCTAAAAGTGGCCGTTTTTCGTAATTGTGCGTAGAAAAGCTTCATGTTCTTACTAGAGTCTGATCAAAACCAAATTTGAAATGATGTCTCCGTTTCCTATCAAATGATTTATTTCAAATGGGGGCAGCACTGGACCCCGGAAAATTCATGTAGCCCCTTAAGGGGGCGATGGGTGATTTGTAACTTCAGCTACTTCATATTTTCAAATTTACTGATATTAAAATCCTTTTACAACACAAACTCCATTTATTAGTTCATATTTATATCGTTAAAGGAATCAAACACTGAATGAAAAATATTAGTGTTTTCAAATGTCGTAGGTGAGGTCCCCACTTCCGATACTCTTTATTATTGTAAAGTGGTATTATGACGTTTTTAAAGTAAAAAAATATTGGGGGCGCTACAAAAAAACTGATTTTTAAAGTGGGCGTTTGACGAATTAGGTTTAGGAAACGTCTGCTCTACATCCATCCATGAGTAAGTTTATTTGATTTTTCTGAGTAAATTCATTTAAGGGGCCATCCATAAATTACGTCACATAAATTTCATGACTTTTTGACTCCACCTCCTCCTCCTTGTCACAGTTGGTCACAATTTTGAGACCCCCATCTTCTTGTGTGACGTCACAGATATTTTTTTATTGAATTGAATAAAGCTAGCGAAGCTACAAATATTTAACTAATGAAGATGGAAATATTTTAAAGTTTATTTTTTTCTAGTTACAATTTTGTGTTTTATTACTATATCTAAATATAATCTAATCCCTTGTCAAAAAATGTCGCATTTTATTGACCCCCTCCCTTCCCCTTAATTTGTACGTTGACGTAATTTACGGGTGGTGGTCCCTAAGGTCAAGGACTGATGTACATATAATGTTTAATATGAGTGCAATGAAGTGGATTGAATTAAATCCTATACAAATATTTTAAGGGCTTATTCAGTCCATCATTTAAAAAACTTTTCCCGATAAATGTATATCGAAATACGAAAAAAATTCTATGGTAACGATATTACGTGATTACGTCGATTTGTATGAGAACCAGATTTTTTTCTACTCATTTTTCAATATACATTTATTGGGAAAAGTTTTTCAAAATGTTCGTTAAAATTTACATTGTATAATGTACCTGAAAAGTCAGATCTACTGCGGGCGCGTCATCGTACACATCGGCGGCTGCTGCCAGCGACACCAGCAGCATCACCACTCTGCCACCGCTGCTGATCATGGTTACTGAAACCGCAAGTCGTTTATTCAGAGGCTTAAAAGGTACCAAAAGGTAAGGTGAATCGGACGGGAAAAGACCATGACAAACCAATAAATTGGCTTGTCAACTAAATAATTAAATTTTTTGTAGTTGGTTTTAATAGAAAATATAGACCATTTTAAGAAGGTAATTTGAATAAAAAAATTCTACGTGTTATCAGGATTTTTTTATATCATTTTAAAATTTGCACCGGAAGTGACGACACACAGCAATCAAAGCTTACATTTTTCCTATGCCTGCACAAAAAAAAATACAATCTTGCCAATCTTCATCGTGACTTCACTTCCTCAAACAAGTTGACCTTGCTTGAAAATGAAGGTCATTTGGAGTTTTGCAAATATCTTAATAACTAAGACCTTATTTTAAAATCTGATTAGAGAAAACTTCTCCTAGAGGCTATTCCTCGAAAAGGTTTGCGAATTAGATCTTTTTTCAAATTACTTGACAAGCGAATTATGATGTACGGATGTAGCCAACTTGCAAAATTCTAATATAGGTATTAGCGTTGTATAACTATCGATAGTTTGACTATCGATAGTTGTCATCGAAAAACAGTCACAATATCGATAGGACTATCGATACTATCGATAGTATCGAATGGCAATAGTCTGCAATACTATTGTTGAAATTGATTTTTTCTATTAATGAAATTTGTCTATTGATGAAAGGTAAAACTATCGATACTATCGAAACTATTGTTGTATGTATGTAAATATATGTATTTTATGAATACAAAATATGTCAGTATTTAAAAAAGGGTATAGCATTAATTCGTAGACTTCTAAGCTTATAAATATAAAGTAATACAATAAAAAATTATATAAGAATAAGTCATCATCATCGTCCGAGCGTATTCCCGGTTGCATCCTCAGCAGTAACGCTTAAAACCCCGGGGTCCGCTACCTAACCAAGGAGATTTGACGAAGTTACTGGTTTTTACACAGAGCGACTGCCGTCTGACCTCCGCAACCCAAAGGGCAAACCAGGAACCAATCCTTGGATAGTTTGATGATCATACGCCAGGTGGCGTTCGGGACCCACAGTTTTACGTGCCTTCCGAAACACGGAATCATCTTTATTTTCGGAAAATCAGGTGATTCAAGCCTGCAATATCCTATCCAGACTAGAAACAACTTTTAACAAAGTATGCTTCCCAGTGGGAAGCGAACGCCTTGACCACTGGACCACGGAGGCAGTCACTATAAGAATAAGTACGTTAGAGATAAGAAAGAGCGGAGTCTCCGGACACAGGCATCTAAATGCTTAAAAGGAGGTTTCGTCAACTAGTTTATACAAATCAAATTTGTAGATGAGGAAATAAAACCATTTTTTTTTTAAATCGTAAATGAACAATTGACGTACATTTTGTTCCTAATATCAGATTTGAAATAAAGTCATAGGATTAGAAATCACTCGCCAACCTGACATCAGGATGGCTCACTATAAAATAATGATTGCTACGGATCCAAAAACGTACATCTGTACACATTTTAGTACCTACTAAACGTACATTTATATTGGTTATTTATGATTAATTTGGTGTAGGATTAATTAAGTCTTAGGGCCGTAACAGACGGGACGCAAGTTGCGCCGCGTAACAGCTAGTGACGGGAGTTGCATAAATACTCAATCAACCCATTTGAATATTTACTAAGTAGATTGAGTAAATACCCGATAAATATCCTAATTTATCCATTTGGTGAGTAGATTGATTTATATGAGTTGCGACTTATATTTATATTCATATTCATTATTTCATGTTTTCATGACAATTTTGAAACTTAAATCTAGTATACACTTGCAATTCTTGTCGGAAAGTGTGTGCATACGCTATAATATGCTTAAAATGTCGGTAAACGTTAAATGCGACGCTAAAATATATGAAAATACCATACTAATCATACACTGAAAGTAGGCTTCTTTGACTAATTATATTTTTTTCCTGGAAGGTGTGCAAAGGTGTAATTTTATGTTAAAATAAGTAAACAGACATCAAATGCGATGTCAATATATGAGCACGCTCTATTTACTCTATTTATTAAATCTAGTGAGTAAATACTCAAATGGGGATTGAGTACTATCCACTACCCATCTCTAGCTGTTACGCGACGCAACTTGCGTCCCGTCTGTTGCGGCACTTACATCCGCCATTCTGACGGAAACCACGATAGTATCGATAGACTATCGAAATTTTATACTATTGCTTGCAACACTAATAGGTATATATGTAGAATTGTGGACTGGGAGTCCATTGTTACTTGTGTCATAATTCAATAATGAGTTCATGTTAATAGAATTTAAAATAATGTCTTTTTATTTTTTTTTACTTTCCAAATGTACCCAAATCATAAAGGACCGGGGCCAAACTCAAGCCAGACCTTTTTCTCTTTAAGCACAAAACAAGTACTAGTACTCACGTATTTAAGGTAGTCTTATACTAAGCTTTCTCACAACGTTAGAGAGCTTAACCCACGGAAGAGAAAAATTTTGTAACCGAAATGTGAAAGAATAACGTGCAAAAGATCATCTTACTAAGGCCTAAGCAATCTAAAAGATTTGATATACAAATAACTTTTATTTTAATATACATATCTCATAATCCTTTCTCTATCCTAAAAATATACTTTTAAAAAATCATTATCAGCTATTCTATTTTACATAACTGGAGACAAATCGGCATTAATAAAAATCACATTCGTCACCACTGGGGACAAATGGGAATTGTAATGGAAGTCTGTGAAATACGGCGCGGGCGCAGTGGTGACAATCAAAACTCACAAAACCAAAAATCGTCCCATTTGTCCCCAGTGGGGACGTCCCTACTGGGGACGAATGGGATATACCCGTCTGTAGCCATTTTTGGGAGATTTTAGTTGCGCGCACAGAATAAAACGATTTCACATCAGAGCTTCCAGGAATTATCCCAGGATAATGTTTATTTTCGTTTCTGCAATTCTTAAAAATCTAAATAAATTTTCTAAGAGCTCATCCTAATTGATATAAAAGTGTTTACCTTCCAAGAAAATAAATGCTGTTTATTTGCTTGTAGACAAAACTCAAAAGATCAAAAGTGATATAAAAAGACCCTTAGTTCCCAATAAGAATATACCTACAATGCGTCGGATTCGCGCAACAGGGGTTCCGTACCATTACCTATATAATTCACGTTTGTTGTAAGCCCCACTTTTTTATTCTATTTTATTTTGGCAACATACAGTCATGTACTTATGTTAATACTTGAAAACTATCTAAGATAATAGACCTTGAGTGCCTAATACGGGTACATTATATTACTAATGTAAATCAGAGAGTGCGAATCAAAAGCGATAGCTATGGAATCGGTGAATTAGTTAACTATAGTTTGCAATCATAATAAACGAATGTAGACACTATACATACATTGAAAACATATTATTAATATTGAGGCTAAGTATTGCGTGTAGCTAACAAGAGTATATGGTATAATAAGTTGTTATTAGGTGCTAGTTATTATTTTTACTTAGTTTAAAAACACTTGATTATTTTTATTCTATTTTTAGTATTTGTTGTTACAGCGGCAACAGAAATACATCATCTGTGAAAATTTCAACTGTCTAGCTATCAAGGTTCGTAAGGTATAGCCTGGCGACAGACAGACAGACGGACGGACAGCAGAGTTTTTTGTTGTTTAATAGGATCCCGTTTTTACCCTCTGCTTACGGAACCCTAAAAGGGATACCTATGCTCAGCAGTGGGTTGATGTGGGTTGAAAATGATGAATGATTATGCATACATTTATCACGCTTATTTCCCACAGCGGTAGGCAGAGACTATGGACCTCCACTTGCTACAATCCTGACCTCTTTCGCTTCAACAACACTAATTTATTTATTTAACTTCATTACAATACATGTAAAGGGGCCTTTTCTACCAGTCAACCAACAGGTGATGCTGAGAAAGTAATTTTTTTGGAGTAAGTACAATAGAACGAACTAAAAGCAACAAAAAAGGAGTAAACTTATTATTATTACGGAAATACATATATATACCCGAATATATCGAGGATAATAACAATAATATACATAAATAACTGTTCAAAAATAAACTATACATAAACTACATAAATAATACTTTTATAGCTGCTGGCATTTTTAGGAGATAATGTGCATTTGGTTGGCTGTCTCGCTCGCACAATCAAACATTTTTAAAGATTATGAAAAAATGTTTATCATTTGTAAAAAAGTTTTTCATTAACATTCAATATAATTATATTGCGGATATTTTAGACATGTTTGTATATTGTGTATACATTGACTACATCGAATATTAAGTCATCAAAATTTTAAATTTTTGATGACTTAATTCTCGAATTCCCACACACATAAACAATTAAAAAAAATCTAAAATATCTAACATATAATTATATTGAAAGATAATGAAACACTTTTTTACAAATGAGTCACATTTATTAGTAATCTTTAAAAATGTTTGATTGTGCGAGCGAAACAGCCAACCAAATGGGAAATGCCTCTTAAACGCAACGCAACGCTTAGATTCGGCTTTCCGGATACTGACTGGTAAGGCGTTCCAAAGCCGCACAGCTTAAACGAAAAATGAATTATTATAGAACGCAGTCCGGCAGAGTAGCATAACAAGAGGAAGATTGCTTGAAGAGCAAAGAGTTCTGAAATTCATCACTCTTTTCATACATACCTTTCAATTACAGGTTCTTCTCACCTCTCCTTTCAACCAATTTGATAGAGTACAAAAGTAGTTTAGTTAAATAAGTGATGATGAATGATTAACAATAATTGGACAGATCAGTATAATTTCAAACCTCTATACCCCAAATCATATAACGCAAGGAAAGCTAAAATTTTAACGTCCAGAGCCTTGCAATTTGGACATTTTGCGTTCTTTATAATTTAAGGGGATTTGCATTGATTTCCATAGCTGATTCCATTGGTTTTTGCCGCCAATCCCTCACACTAAAATATTTTTTATTTATTTAAATAGCTAGGATAGGATAATTTACATATTTACAAATAAAAAGAAAAAGTGAAATACCTACTATAAATTTAATCTAAAAAATCGTGCCCATGCGGCATAGTGCCAAGAATGCTGGCCCACGCTAGCGTGCGAGTAGTTGTATAATATTTTATGCAAGAATGAAGCAATTTAAGAACAGGTGCTGTCGGGAGGGACTGGTCATCTCGGCTTCGCTTTTTTGACTACTTAGTATTTATTATAACGTTATTTATGTTTGATAACTAGTTCGCAAGCATTACATGTTATAATGTATCAACATTGTATTATATTATGAGTATTATCGTTGAAAAAAGACAAATTAACAATGTGACAGAACTGTGAAAATGAGTTTCTTTCGGCGTTTTTTCTCAGGAGTGGTAGTTGCAAAGCGCTTGTATCGGTAGCTTTTCTTTAAAATAAATTAACTTTTAATATAAACTATAATACACAAATTATTCTTATTGACGTGTAAAAGTGCCTGTAAAGGTCAAATTACTAAATAAACATTTGAATTTTGAATTTTGAGATAGACCTAAAAATATCTAAAAGAAATGTTTTTTTTTTTTGTTTTTCGTGTGTGTAAATGGCCAACACTGGTGTCAGATTTTCCAGGCTGTCTAAAGGCATTTGACATAAGATGACAGCCGAGACTAAAGGCGTATACGTGCCTTCCGAAGCACGGAGGAGCTCGAGAAAATTTTGTGCTACTTGTGGTCACCCATCCAAGTGCAGACCACGCCCGGTGTCGCTTAACTTGCAAAAGCGCTAGTAATGCGCACTCCCACCGGGAAATGAGATAAGATAAGACATTATGTCACAAGAGTCAAAACCTATGATTGCTCTATTGTTGCGCAAGTTCATAGGCGAATCTTACTCAAGTGCGTCATACCATTTTGTCTGACACAGCCATAAGATACACATGACGTTCTTAACCCTTTCACCGCGAACGTCATATTTATCCGACAAACATTGTCGTGCCCATTCCGCGAGCGTCGGATATTTCCGACAAAAAAAAACGCTCGTTTTGCACATAACTTAAGTATCCACATCCCTTTTCGGTTGTAGGTATTTTTATTTTAGATTTCATACCCCTCGCGCTGGGGGCACGGCAACTGATATAAAGTCTCGCGGTGAAAGGGTTAATAGTTATTTAAGCAACTGTTGTATAATAAGGGGTATTAAAATAGTATCACAAGTGTGTTTTTATATACCTAATTATGTACACCGTACGTAAGTACATACATACCATTACGTTTTTATCGATAATGGACAGAGAGAATTTTAAAAAAATGACATTTGATGTAATAAAAATGACAATTGGCCAAAAACTTTTTGGCGGGAAGTCAAGGGGTTCATTTGGAGTTTGCTTTAAATTGTTTTGCAAATTAATTCCAGTGGACTTTATAATATAAAATTGGTGTAGTTTAGTGTTATAGTTGCTCATGCTCATGGACAATATGTAAAATGTTTAAAGTGGACACTCATAGTGCAGTTGTAGTGATATTTATTTGCGCACTGTGGTGGGCGTCTTTAGGCGCCGTCCGCCACTCAATCAGCTATGAAAACCAGTGGGCTTGTATAGATTTGTTGCCAGAAGCTCCCTTGAAGCAATCAAAGGACCTACATCAACCTTTGATTGTATAGTTAGGGTTAGGGTTAGTAAACTTATAAATAAAGAAGTGAATAAATAAAGATAGGCCTATAAAGGACTAGTATCCAGAGCCGTAAATTAATTATACAATATACAATATAATTTTACATATTTATTTATAAAAAAAAATACAAACGTTTGCTGAACCTATTTTAGGTAAAATATGTTTTGCCTTGTTCTTTCAATGTCAAATATTGAAAAGAGAGAAAGGGACAAAACATGTTCTAACTAAAATAAGTTTTGCAACAGGTTGTTAATTTTTATGAATATGAAGGTAAGTAAATAACTGAATTATTGACATGTATGTAATAAATAAATTAAAAAGTAAGAAAAAAGTATAAAAAGAGTCTATGAAAATATATAAAATTTCATTATAAATCAAATGTAAGTATAAACATTTATAGCTAGTATTGAAATAAATTGAATGAATAAAATACTGATTTTGTATAAAACTAATTGACATTACCTATCTAAAAAACTATCAGACAAATCGATTTTTATTTGGATAATTATTTATCAATTTTAGTATTTATAAATAAAATCCGCATTCCTTTCCACTGTTTTCTGTTGCAATAACCTATCAGGGTTCATTTTTACCTACTAATTTAAAAGTGACTACGCAATAAAGTGAAAATATACAAAGTGAGAAGCAATTGAATTGAATTGAGAGCATTTTAGGTCTTGTGGCTCTAAGCAGATAGAGCCTTGGGCTGTACGTTATTCTTTATTATCTAAAAAAACTGGTCAAGTGTGAGTCGCGAAGGGTTCCATAACTATAAAAAATAAATAAATAAATAAATATATATTTTTACTTTTACTTTTATGGAAATTTTATAAAATTTAAATATTTATTTTATTCTGTTTTTAGTACTTTTTGTTATAGCGGCAACACAAATATATCATCTGTAAAAATTTCAACTGTCTAGCTATAACGGTTCATGAGATACAGCCTGGTGACAGACAGACGGACAGCGGACAGCAGAGTCTTAGTAAAGGGGTCCCATTTTTACACAGAACCTAACAAAATTATTTGCCAACGTAAATTTGCAAAATGCTTAGATAAGAATAGTTTCTTCCCACGCGTCATTTCTACACAATACACTGATAATCTGATGTTATCAGACGCACGGTCATTACCTTACGTGGTCTGACGCAGAAGCTTGGTTGGACAAATAAAAATAATTGTCCTTCAGTGACCCTCCACAAGTTAGACTACTTCAGGGGATCTTGAATATTCGCCTAAAATAACTTCTGGAAATAGAAAAGATATTTTTCTTAGATATTCAACTCTGTTTTCGGAGGTCGTTTGGCCAGAGAATACGAATAGAACGTTTGGCTCACTTTTAATGTTTTTCTTATTATATCGATGCTTATCAGTAACAGTTTTGAATAAATGGCTAACCATTTTTTACCGTATTATCGGATGGTCTTATTTAAACTAAAAATAAACCCTTGAGGTTTGTAAATAAGGGATATTTTTTTGCGGAATATTAAACGTTATTAGTTAGTTTTGTTTTTTGTAAGTGTTCGTTATTTTTTTTTTCACATTGACGGACACTTTCTCCGTAAGCAGCAACCATGCAAGACAAACAAGCCAAATATTTCCCACGAAACGGTACCCCAAAACTAACTTCAAGGGGGCTTCAAAAATTACGTTTACTTTTCCTATAATTAAAATAAACACTTTCAACTTGGGTACTTTTGTACCCAAGTTGTTGTTGTTGTTGTTTTTGTTGTTGTTGTTTTTGTAATTATTATTTTGTTGTTTCCTAGACTTAAGTACTGCTCTTCCCGGCCGCTCTATCGTCAACGCGAGCATAGTTTAAAAAGCTTGTTATTTCGTCGAGGGCAATGCTAGAAGACATGGGCGTAGCCACAGTGGGGCACGGTGGGGCGCTTGCCCTACCCTGGCTCAGACCTTTAAGTTACCGAACCAAACCTAAAAATTAAATTATCTAGGTACTTACTACAATACTTAATATTCGTAAGAAAGTTCACACTCGACATTTTATATGTAAAAATTAACTGGGGTAAGCGGCGGGCCGTGTAGTTTGCTAGTTACATACACTACCGTTCAAAAGTATTTGGGCATTCGGAAATTCTTCGTGAACACTTACTTTTTATTAAAACACGTGGTTTTATAAATAGTACGTTATTAAATAGCATCTAAATATTAATTATAAAGCGAATAAAGTCGCTACAATATCTTTATTTATAAATAATTTACGGTCTTTAAAAAACTGCGTACCCTGCAAGTACTAGGTTTCGTGATTTCTGCTGTATAATTCAAAACTTACTGAACCCTTTAAAGTGCGTGGGAGTTATTTTAAATTATAATATTTGAACGGATATTCCCATTAATTTTTTGGTCAATTTTTGTGTTTGTTATTGGTTTTTTTTAGGATCATAGTTTCTTTGAGTGCTGGATTTGTCCGTATTTATTTATTTATAATTTTACGATAAAAATGCCAAAAACCAGGGAAATTCCTTTAGAAACACGAGCTCTTATTATAGCGAAACATCAAGTAGGCATAAGCAACCGCGAAATTGCGAGACAATTGAAGATAGGTTCCACGACAGTCGACTATATAGTCAAAAAATATGCAACATCAGGGGAGTTATCAAGTAAAACTCGTAGTGGAAGGCCCAGAATAACGACACCTGCCGATGATCGCTTTATCGTGAGTATGAGTAAACGAAACAGAAGACTAACTGCCCCTCAAATCACTGCAGAGTTTAACAAAAACTGCCCAAATCCTGTAAGTGTTACTACCGTAAAACGGAGGCTTTTAAAAGCGGGTCTTCGAGGATGTGTCGCGGTGAAAAAACCATTGCTTCGACCGATTAATAAGAAGAAGAGGTTAGAGTGGGCTAAGTTGCACAAAAATTGGACCATTGATAAATGGAAAAATGTTCTTTGGAGTGATGAGTCGAAGTTTGAAGTTTTTGGCAGTAAAAGAAGGACATTTGTGCGGAGATTACCTGGTGAACGTTGTTCTGAAAACTTAGTGGTGGCTTCAGTCAAACATGGAGGTGGATCGGTGATGGTGTGGGGTTGCTTTGGGGGCGATAAACTCGGAGATTTGATCAAAATTGATGGGATATTGAAGAAAGAGGGGTACAGAAAAATTTTACAGGAAAATGTTTTAACATGTGGAACAAGAATTCTCGGCCCTGGATTTATTTTTCAGCAGGACAATGATCCTAAGCATAAATCAAAACTCTGCCAAAACTACCTCGAGCAATTGGAACGACAAAAAAAACTTAAAATCATGGTTTGGCCACCCCAATCACCCGATCTCAATCCCATTGAACTGTTATGGGATCAACTGGATCGCCAAGTGCGTAATCACAATCCCACTTCAAAAGACCATTTGTGGACACTACGAGTACTTCAGTCCGAATGGACAAAAATTACACCTGCAGTTTTAGAAAACTTAATAAAAAGAATGCCGAAATTATGTGACGCGGTAATTAAAAGTAGAGGTGGTCACATTGACGAGGCTGCAATTTGAAAATAGTAGATATTTTATTTGTTTTTTCACTTTCTTATTAAATACAGTAATACAAGATTTTATAATAAATATTTACATTTAAATATAGGTCTTTGAATTATAACATTTACTTGAGTTTTTGCAAAAAACATTAGTGCCCAAATACTTTTGGACCGTAGTGTATTATTTCAGATTGCTGCCCCACCCTGAACCCATGGCTGGCTACGCTTATGCTAGAAGAATAGGTAAACCAAAAAGAAAGATATAGCGCCTGAGGGCTCGGATTGCATAAAGTACTCATAAATTGTAAAGGTAAAGAAAATATTTCGATACAAACCTCGCAAATATAATTAAAATTTTAAATAAAAAATCATTTTTTTTACACACTTGTAAGGCTTACTTATAAACACGTATCACCTGGAACAAGTTTTATGAAATTTTCGCACCCTTTGAATAGTTAATATTTGTTCAATTGATAGTTAATAATAATACTAATTTCACTCAATAAATAAATGCAAACGAAGCCGAGCCAAATATTTTTTATAGTATGTAACATAAAATTTACGGTTTTCGCAACTTTTCCTTTATCTGTGCTATTAAACGTTGCTTCGTACCAAATTTCAAGATTCTGAGTTCACGGCAAGTACCCTATAGGTTTTGATTCCCTTGCGAGTGTCGAAAATTTGCGGCATAAACGGCTGCATCTTTTGATTGCGTTAGCTTAGAAGTTTGATTTTTTCTTAGCTCCAAGGGACAGTAGACCTGAGTATTTGATATAAATTCCAGCTTGATACCTCCACGCGTTCCTGAGAAAAAGGGTCTTGACAGACAGACAGACGGACGGACAGACAACAAAGTTATCCTATTAAGGTTCCCGTTTTTCCTTTCGAGGCACGGAACCCTAAAAGCACAACCGACTTCATTTTCTTTCAGGAGCTCATATATCCAAAGTTCTTCATCAGATCTTCACCAAATTAATATGGGACCTACTTGACACTAAGGGCTTTTAAATAATAACAGGGCAAGTGCGAGTTGAACTCGCGTGAAGAGCGTTCCGTACAATACCAAAGATTTTCCGTAAGTGAACGTATTATATTGAGTTTACTACTTTATTTTCATTGATAGAATTCCTATATTAATTTTTCTGTAATCTACAAGTAAGAAACTATATGTTATGACGTAGGCATCCGCTAAGAAAGGATTTTGATCAATTCTACATCCAAGGGGATAAAATAGGGGATGAAAGTTTGTATGAAACTTTGTCAATTTTAAACCGATCGGGCTAAGACTTTGCATGCATAAAGCTACTATGACGTAGGCATCCCCTAAGCAAGGATTTTGATAAATTACACCCCTACGCGAGCGTAGCCGCGGGCAAAAGCTAGTATATTATATGTCAGATATTGTAGACATGTTTTTTATTGTTTATGTGTGTGTGTATCGAGAATAAGGTCATAAAAAATTTAAAATTTAAATTTTTGATGACCTTATTCTCGATACACACACACATAAACAATAAAAAACATGTCTACAATATCTATTTGATACGAATTTATTTCTTTCGAGTAAAATTCGATCTCAATCCACATAAAGGTACCTGATTTTAATATCTATTAATTTAAAATTGTTAATTGACGTTTTTGGAGAAAATACTGCAGTGCAGTTTGTTGTCGCTGCTTTTGCACTAGCGCTTTAGGCAATCATTCATTCATCATATGGAAAATGGCCTTTTTCAAATTGTCCTGGGTCTTGAATGTTCACCTATATATGTATTTGTTATAAAATATAGTATCGTTGAGTTAGTGTCCCATATCACAAGTCTCGAACTTACTTTGGGGCTAGCTCAATCAGTGTTATTTGTCCCTATATATTTATTTATTTATTATTTATCGTGCATTTTGTTTCACCGCAATTAACCTCATTTCTCCATCATCTCATTCCGTTCGCCTTTCTTTGTTTTCTAAATTCTTCACACATCCGATCTCCATCATCTGACTCATTCTTCTCCTAATTATAATTATATTCAGGACTTAGTTTTAGTTTTGACTTTCTATGAACTTACAATAAATTAATTGTATATTTTTAAAGCGAGCGAAGCGACTGAAGTTTTTAGAGACTGGCCAAAATGGTTTTGTCGGGCTGTTCTTGCCTACAGGTCGCATTTCTCAACCGACTCTCATGAAAATTATAGAGAATTTTTGTCAATTCTGTTTTTCGAAATTCTTCTAAATGGCGGGTTATTGGGGAAATAGCTAAAATATGGTATTTTTAAAATTGAAAACTTTAAAATATCATTCAGCTATTTTCCGTCTAGAAGAGTATTCAAAAATGTCATAGATCTTTTTAACGTGACAACGTCTTATAATTCGATGGAGCCGGCTGCACGCACGAAAAAACATGACGCATGCGGCGTTACCTCGCTCTGAGGCGTTCCATTTAAGGCTTGAAGTGCAAGCGAGAGCGCGCAACGAGCAACAAAGAGGCACAATCGGCCTCCGCGTTCGGCATTTCATCAGTATTATCTTATGACGTTGTCACGTTCAACTATCGTCAGTAAACCGACAGACTTTTTACAGACAACCGTTTTTATTACCCTTATTAAGACGCAACTTTTTGACGTGACAACGTCTTATAATTCTATGGAGTCCAGCCGGCTGCACGCACGAAAAAACATGACGCATGCGGCGTTACCTCGCTCTGAAGTGCGGTTTCTGAAACGCGGAGTCACCTAAACGAATGGTTTTCCCAAACAAAAACCATTCGTTTAGGTGACTCCGCGTTTCAGAAATCGCACTTCTGAAACGCGGAGTCACCTAAAGGTATGGTTTTTGTATGAGAAAACCATTCGTTTAGGTGACTCCGCGTTTCAAAAATCGCACTCCAGGTCGAGTTCCCACAAATATCATCATCATCATCATTTCAGCCGCATAACGTCCACTGCTGGACGTAAATAAACATTATAAACCCAGGACAATTTAAAAAAGGCCATTATCTAACTTGCCCTGACCGAGGAACGAACCCGGAACCTCTGGGTGGCGGACTATCATGGTGACCACTACGCTACGGAGGTCGTCAAATAAAAGCTTGTAAGGCTAGGTCGACTAAAAGCGTATTTCTAGTCCATTTCTGTAAATGAGGCTAACCCTGTTAGTACTAACAACTTTATCGAATTACCAGAAATAGTCTCCGATGAAAATATTGTTACTTTTGATAGCCTAGTCTCTAAGTAAGACGAATCTTATAGGTATACTAGCCGATACCCGCAACTTCGTTCGCGTGGACTTTATGACTGGTGATATCTTTGATTACACCTCAACAAAAAATGCTCATCAGGCTGAACAATTTTTGCTAAGGCGTCATTTTTATATTTCTTATAGTTTAGCTGAACCATTATGGTTTTGCATCAGGTGTTCCATTTTTCAAAATCAATTATACTTACCCTATATGTTTCCCAAGCATACCAACTATATAACAAAAAAATATTAGCGTGTACAATACGAACAGACAGACATTTTGTTAATTATTACTCTAATATACTATGCCTCCATTGACCCAAAAATTTTTTTGGATATAATATTTACTTTTTACTTTACTTATTTGGAAATATCCTTACAACCACTACTGGAAACCACAAGTGTCATACTATGAGGATTTCCTCCTACTTCCACTAAATTTAATGCCACAGTTCCCTGAAGACTAGGGACATGAGATTATTTTATCTGTGTGTCTGCACAGTCGAATGGGGAGTTTAGTGGCCCGACGGGAGTGCGCATTACTAGAGCCTTCGCAAGCAAAGCGACACTAGGTTGGTCTGCACATGGATGGGTGACCACAAGTGGCATACAAATATATCGAGCTCCTCCGTGCTTCGGAAGGCACGTATAAGCCGTTAGTCTGACAGCTGGGACTAACGGCATCATTGCATGGCAGTCGTCAAGCTATGTCAGATGCCTTTAGACAGACTAAAAAACTGACACCAGCGTTGGCCACTTACACACGCGAAAAAAAGACATAAAAAGCACCCATTTTTATTTACCATTATAATGCCACACATTCTAGCCAGTGTAGGATGAGGGGCACTGCAGTTTATGTTGTTTGATCTACAAATTGATGTTTACGACTAAGTAGAATATAGTACGAGAGCACACGCTATGTACATAGTAGAGTGAAATACTCGTGGGTGTCGCAGAGGTGTGACTGCGTGGACAATAAACAAATAAACAGATAAGAATCAAATGTAACCATAATTTATTACGTTCTTCCATCATCCCTTAATTAAAAATCCACCACGTTGGTGAATAAAATAATAGGGTATTTGACTGTGTTTGTTTTTGTACAATATTTGATACGAAGCAATAAATAACACTAAAAAGAATTTTTTGCCGAGAACAGCAAGAAAATTGCTTATCTAAATATATATAACTCAGACTGACTGACAGTGATCTATCAACGCACAGCCCAAACCACTGGACGGATCGGGTTGAAATTTGGCATGCAGGTAGATGTTATGACGTCGTAGGCATCCGCTAAGAAAGGATTTTGATCAACTCTACCCCCAAGGGGATAAAATAGGGGATGAAAGTTTGTATGAAACTTTGCCAATTTCAAACCGATCGGGCTGAGACTTTGCATGCATAAAGCTACTATGAGGAAGCATCCCTTAAGAAAGGATTTTGATAAATTACACCCCTACGCGAGCGAAGCCGCGGGCAAAAGCTAGTAATTACATAAAGCGGAAATTTGCATTTCAAATAGAGGTACTAAAGAAAGTGGGAGAGTGGTGGGGACATCTTGCTATCTCTTTCGCACGCTCAGAACTTAATGGCAGTGACGTCACAAAGCGCAGTACGTGCATCTTTTTTCTGTTACTTGACAGTTTCCCTTTCCACTAGATTTGAAAGACTTCTTACTTACTTATGTTTGAGCGGATTAAAATGGATCCGGTCAAGTGCGAGTCGGACTCTTTCATCAAGGGTTTTATGCCTCCGTACATTGTTTTTTTTCAGTAAATAGTGTATACCATTATAAAGATCTGGTTAAAAGCCAGAAAAAGACACGTTTTTCGTATGACGACCCCCTTTAATTTTTAACTTTATCCTATTTTTAGTATTTGTTGCAAAGCGTCCACAGTAATACATTAGCGGTTAAAATTTTAACCCCCTTATTCATAAAAAAATACAAACGGTTGCTAAACCTGTTTTAGTTAAAATATGTTTTGTCTCGCTCTTGCAAAGTCAAATATTGAAAGGAGTGAAAAGGACAAAACAGGTTTAGTGTCTATTACGGTTCACGTGAGAGTTAGAGCCCTCTGACAGACGAACAGACAGCGGAGTCTCAGTAATATAGGGTACCGTTTTGGCACCTTTTGGACCTTCTTCTTTTTTCGGTGCCGGTTTTATTAATTTTGATATTAATAAAAAAAAATATGAGTCAAATACCGTATTGTGCTCCTTCCTTCAATCTTCTACTTGTCTATGTCAAATTTAATATAGATACAAAAAAAATTACAACTTTTTAACCCTACACACTCTAAACCAACAAATAGATTTTGGCAAAAAAAATACTCAAGGCACTTTAAGTAAAATAATGGGTACTTATGTAGAATCGGAAAAGGTAAATAGAGAAGGTTTACTATTACCATACTTTTTATTTTTAGGTCCGCCGGCTACTCGTTTTAAATAATCCAAAAGGTGTCTTAAATAAATTGGACATGAAGAAAACGGTCCCTAATGGAAGGGACCGTTTGTTATTTTCTCCATGTTGAATTTTATCGAAGACGAACTAGAAAAGTCTGAAACTTTTTGTAATCTCAATTAAGTTTGAGAAAGGTAAAATAGTGAGAAAATTTAAATTTAACAAGTAGTTATAATTTAAATCGGAACCAAAAAAAATTGGGTTTCTCAAGTTTGCCCATTGTAAACAAAATTAAACAACCTCTGTGGCACAGTGGTCATCATGGCAGGCAGTCACATCGGAGGTACGGGATACGATCCCCGGTCAGGTCAAGACGAAAAATGATATTTTTTTCAAATATGTTCGGAAATGTAGGCATTATTGTAGCAAAAAGAATGCATGACTTTGCTGTACTAGGCCAGGAAAGTAGTATGAAAATTCATTCCTGAAGTGCCATTTCTCAAACGCGGAGTCACCTAAACGAATGGTTTTTGTATGGAAAAACCATTCGTTTAGGTGACTCCGCGTTTCAGAAATGGCACTTCTGGCCGCTGCTCAAAACAAAAAGACGAATAAAGTGTATTCAGAATGACAAGACAGTGACATTGACGTTTCAGATGACAATTCTGTTTTTACATTTAGCAAAGACATTGTCATACAGTCAATTGCTACCACATAATAAAAAATGCACTCTTCGAGCATTATTTCTTGTTATTTATATTCTAATGACCACAATTTTATTAAAATATGTTATAAAATCACACGAAAATATGCTTAATTTTCGTTGCGATAGAAAAAAAATCTACGGTATAACATTTTTTGCGTAAATATGACCGTATGGGCTATGTTTCCTTTGCACTAAAAACCGCGGGAAAGCAGTTTCTTTTCTTTCAAAGTACGAAGATGCTCTTTGCAGTAAGTAAACATTAATTGCTTTCGGTAAACATTTGCATATTTCTGGTTATTTGTTTAATAAATAAAATAAATGAACACCTAAGACACAGGACAAATTGAAAAAGGCCATTTTCCAACTTGCCCCGGCTGGGGACCGAACCCAGAACCTCCGGATTGGCGGTCTAGCGTGTTGACCATTACACCACGGAGGTCGTCATTTATTTGTATGTATATATTTATTTTGTTTATTGTATTTGTATTTAAAATGTTACTAAAAACCCAGGTTCCAAAGCAACTCAGCTAAGGAATACAATCGACGCACGAAGGTGAGTGAAAGATTTATTTTACAAATATGGGCGACCTTTAACTGACTTGGTTTTTGTTGTGGATTGCGATCCTAAAACTTTTTACGGTGGTTAAAAACTGATTTGCTCCACTGACATACTTTAACATGAATTGTTTTTGAAAATACATTTTTATTTGGCATTAATCTTGCACATTATTATAAATAAAGTTAACACATAAAATGTCTATTTTGATCCGTAATTTATTTCCACCTTGACTGAAATAATATAAATAAAACAAAAACTAAACTAATAACTTAAATTATATATAAATAAAAAGTCCTGGCGAATCGCTGCCCATAGTAACGTGCCCAGAAGGCTGGCAGCATTGCCACGTTGTATGGCAATTCTTATCTTTTGAGCCAGATAAAGGCCATTGTTATACTTTGGCACAATAAAGTGTGATGCATAAATAAAGCTAAGTAAATAATAATACTAAAAAGCCAAAACTGATCGTACTAGGTGAACCGTTAACTTTATAGCCATTTCTGGTTAACGACTAAATAAAGGGGGTTAAGGAGAATAACCCTGCAATCCGACCTACGCAGACGTGGCTCTTCAACGAGCTTATTCAAATAGAGGCCATTTTAAGAAATGCTTAATTCGATTAGCAAGGAGTCAGCAGTTTGTTTAAATGGTTTAAAGATGTTGAGCATGCCAAGATTATCCGTTTGGGTAAATAAAATAAATAATAAAGAACTGTCCTTAAATTTCCTTCTGACAAAACTACTCGCACTACATACATACATTTAAGTCATAAACTCATAAGTTATTTATTCGCAAACATGTAAGCAAAAAGTTAACAATATATTGTGCAGATCAACATGTACCCAGTTTGGGTGTAGCAAAACAAATAGGAAAACAATATTAATATTTAGATATATACACGTTATCCAATTAATTTATTGTATACTTACTTTATTTATTTTTCCGTGGATGTGAGACTAAGGTAACACACGCAACAACAAGCTAATTTATTTACTAAACTTGTCGTTTAAGAATTCATCTACAGAACAATAGGCCTTAGAGATCAGTAATAATTTTAAGCGTGATCTGAATATTGGGTCTTTCTGTTCTGCTTTAATGCTTTCAGGAATTGTATTACAAATCTTAATTGACTTAACGTAGAGACTATTTGAAACATTTGCATATTTGATGTCGGTAGATTTAATCTATTTATGTGGCGCGTATTTCTGTCAAGTGTATCTTTAATTTAGATAAATTGATGTTTGGCTAACAAACAAGGCTGTTTCCAATATGTATAACAATGAAGAGTCAGTATCCCAATGTCGCGTAACCTATCCAAAAGAATTTTGAGACAGACTTTTTCATAGGCTATTGTCATGTCCAGGTGTAACATATTACCATAGATGAAATTAATTTTATCGACGAATTACCATGCTTGTCTCCCACAAGGGTAGGCAGAGACTACGGTCCTCTACTTGCTACGGTCCTGAATATATATATTTTAAATGAAATTTATTCATTCTTCATTATAAATAACAATAAGGGAAAAAAACAAAGTAATACTAAACTATATCTTAAACATAAAACTATTTTTAAAATTAAAACAAGTTATAAATATAAAAAAATCTTCAAAAGCGCCAGTAGAAAAGCTTCACGCTCTCACTTTAAACTGTAAACAGTAGTTCATAAAAAAGTTTGAAGGGTTATCTAGTGCCTGGTCAAGACAAAATTTTAAATGATGTTTCCGTTTCCTATCAAACGATTTATTACAAATGGGGGCAGCACTGGACCCCGCAAAATTCAGGTATCCCCTCAATACTTAAAGGTATTAATGGTTGACTGACAGAGAACGCCATATGGCCTTTAGTCCGCAATTTGTACACTATTAATATGCAATAAAGTTTACATAAAGAAACGAAGCTATTTGCATTATTTGTAAATTTCTACAGTATATAAAAAAGGCTCACTTGTTTAAAATACGAACCCTAATGAAAACATCTCACGTTCTCAAATATATCTCTGCCTTTACAGGTTTAATCAACACCTTAATCTCCTAATTTCGGGCACGTTTTCATTTAGCGCGAAAAAACGGCAATTACGCTACTTGCTTTGACCCTTTGAGCTCCTGCAAACGAAAATTGTTCATGCATACGTAAGCAGATGTTTGAGAGCCTTTTTAGGTTAAATTCTAATATGTGCTATATTAATACTTTGCGGAAAATGTAAAATGAGAAATTTATCTTCAGTAAGTACGTGGGTACGTATACATTTAATGTGCTAATTAATGTAAAAAGTGCCTTTGAAGGCCTTCTGAATAAATATAATACTTGATTCTTTGGGAAGTGTACTCTGTATCATTTCCTTTAAGGAAAAGTCGAATAAGTGCCTAAATTACTAAGTATAACATACATTCAGTCGCGTCTTGATTGATGTCATCCTTAAGACGAAGTGGTAGCTAAAGTGGCGCCCTCATTTGAAATAAATTGTTTAAAACTAAATAAGGTGATAATTAAAAATTCGATTTGTATAAATGTCTAGAAAGACCTTTAAACTATTTTATGAATAACCTTTGAAAGTAATATTGGTAGTCCGTCTAGTTTTAAAACTGTTTTTCGCCAAAAGTGGCCCCTTTTGGCGAAAAACAGTTTTGAAACTAGACGGACTATTAGTAATAATTTCAAAGGTTACTCATAAAATAGTTTAAAGGTCTTTCTAGACATTTATACAAATCGAATTTTTAATTATCACCTTATTTAGTTTTAAACAATTTATTTCAAATGAGGGCGCCACTTGAGCTACCACTTCGTCTTAATAGGGAAGACTGAGTCTATCTATGAAATGAAAAAAAAATTAAAAATCTTTATTAGGGAATAGGAAATTCTTGATACAGTAAACATTGGCTAACGATGACACCTGCAGTAGTTAAAGTAACTGTATCTAGGGCCATAATACCAAAATGCCACGTTTACCTTTTTTTCATAACTGAGAGTTCCTATTTATAACAAACAAGGAGCTCGGTGGCCCGGCGGGAGAACGCATTACTAGCGCTTTCACAAGTTAAGCGACACCGGGCGTGGTCCGCACTTGGATGGGTGACCACAAGTGGCACAAAAATTTCTCGAGCTCCTCCGTGCTTCGGAAGGCACGTATAAGCCGTTGGTCCCGGCTGTCATCATTGTATGGCAGTCGTCAAGCTATGTCAGATGCCTTTAGGCAGCCTGAAAAATCAGACACCAAGTGTTGGCCACTTACACACTCGAAAAACAAAACAAACAAACAATAAATAGTAACTTAACAAAAACTAACTAAAATAAACTACTAAATAAGTGTATTGGATATTGAGATATAAAAAAAAGAAATGTGGTGTCGTGGGACACCAGGTAGGAACGAAGTTCCTTCGGCTAATGTAGAATCGACACAATTTGCAAAAGAAAAATCGTGCTCAATTCGCGCCTGCGCACGTCTCATTTAACGGTTTTATTTAACGAGGTCATCCTTACGGTTTTACTATCACATTTTTTTCATTTCGGTCGCCTAGCAAAATCCCTATCTCCTCCAAGCCTGCCGTAAGGAACTTCGTTCCAATAAATTGGAGATTAGTTTACAAATTTTACCAATTAAGACAAAATGCGTCCCATGTGTATGTCGTGGCACTCGTGGCCTAATGGCTGTTTTACATTAGCCACAACCACAAAGCTTTGTGGCCTATTTATTCGCTCAAGGAGCAAACGGCGTTTCCGTTGGTTTCCGTTGAGTCACACCAAGATTAGTAACACTGCTTCTCATTGGGAAAATAATTCTCAATTAGTAACAGTGATACACATTGCAACTGACATTTTTCTCAATGAGTCACACTGTTAATTATCGGCACCCTGTACTCCTGTTGAGTCACAGTAATTATGTACCGTTTTGGTTAGTAAAACCTAGATTTAGGATCTAGGAGGATAGATGAGATAAAGGAAAGACTAGATATTGGCAAATGAGATAGGTATAATGATCAACTATTACATTACATTAGTTACAAAGATTCACAAGAACACTAGGTACAGATTAGGTAGTCAGGGTCGTGAGTTATAGGCACTAGATCCGTTGAGTAGCCCTTCTAGGTAGAAGGACTACCTTAGCCCGGCCGCCGCGCCTTATAATATGGTCATGCCCCCCCCCCCCCCCCCCCGCTGCGCCGAAGAGGGGCGGAGGAGTGCTCGCGCGATAAATTTCATAAAAAAGCATTTCTTAAGTTTATGTTTAGCCTTTATTACTGTTATTTAACGGGAATAAAGAGTGCCGATTAGTAACAGTGTGACTCATTGGGAAAAATGTCAGTTGCAATTTGAATCACTGTTACTCATTGAGAATTGTTTCCCAATGAGTAGCAGTTATACTAATCTTGGTGTGATTCAACGGGGACAAACGAGCGTTTTTGGTCTTTGAGCGTAATATCAAGAAACTACTGGATGCAGGCCGCTTCCGATCGGTCGTTTTGGAAATCCTTGGAGGATGCCTATGTCCACCAGTAGACTTCCTGTGGCTGATAGTTATCATAAATATTGGTTCCGTATTACTCAGATATTTAATAAAAAGTCAGTGTTTATAATAACAAAATAATACTTTAAAAAGACACCTTCCCTACCGACGCTTTAAGCAATTTATTTTTACAAGCTGTTAATTAACTTTCAATATAAATAAATAAATATAAATAAACAATTTACACTGATTGAGCTAGCCCCAAAGTAAGTTCGAGACTTGTGTTATGGGATACTAACTCAACGATACTATCTGTACATATTTTATAATATGTGATTATAACACTGTCACTTTGAAACATGTATTGGTTGAATTCTGTTTGTGTTTCTAATAAATAAAATAAGTTACAAAAGCTAAATAAGTCTTTTGAAAAAAACAAATTTTTTGACGATTTTCGTGGCGAGGTGGTCACCATGCTAGTCCGCCACCCAGAGGTCCCGGGTTCGATTCCCGGTCAGGGCAAGTTGGAAGATGGTCTTTTTCAAATTGTCCTGGGTCTAATATAGTGGGTAATATAGTATCGTTGAGTTAGTATCCCATAATACAAGTCTCGAACTTACTTTGGGGCTAGCTCAATCAGTGTTATTTGTCCCTATATATTTATATTTATTTATATGTTTATTTATTTATTGTAAAGCCAAAGTACTTATAAAGACAAATAAAATGAGCCCAAACTCGATGGAGTTGAGTCGTTTTATCACTGAGTTCCATCGACCACCTTACGCCTCCGTGATCAGGCATCGTCTACCATAAAGTGCTCGTCAAGGCATTGAGCTTATGTTGTTTTATAACTGAGTTCCGTCGAATATCTCCCGGCTCCATCATCAGAATAGCGCATTGACTCCATAATATTGTATTGTCATGAAACTTACACAAGTTGAGTCACACAAATCAAATGTGTGTATATGTGTGTGTATAAATTAATATATTTGCATCTTCTATATACCAATTCAAAAAGCTACTCCATCAGTTACACTCTGAGCATGATTTTCATACTTCCTAATTAAATGTATGTACTTGTATGATTATTATTATTCGGCCCATTTCTTTTTCTTGTAATTGTCTTAACTACTTTATTCATTTTTCGTTTAAATAAATAAATAAATAAATACATATGGACAAATAACACTGATTGAGCTAGCCCCAAAGAAAGTTTGAGACTTGTGTTATGGGATACTAACTCAACGATACTTTATTTTTATAACAAATACATATATAGATAAACATCCATGAAATTTGTAATTTGTACTTACTATATTTGAACATATTCAAAATTATATACATTGTAACTTCTTCCTAATCTACCCTCTAGTAGCAACATTTTAAATAACGAGTATTTATTAATCTGTGGATAATGTGGTTGATTGCAGAATTACGTAAATGTACTTACTTGGATAAGCCTGTATAGTTTATAAAATTTTATTCTGTAATTGTTTGTTATCCCTGAACAAACAAAAACAAGTGAGCAAAGTTTCAGCTCAATCTTTGAGAATTGAGTTGCAAGATTTGACTTAAACATTCATACATACAAGATACATTGCAAGTTGAACAAAAGCTTGTAAAATAGAGCTATGAGACAACTTTTTACCCCATAATAATTTTAAATAGAATTCATTCCGTGGTAGAACTTCAAAACAAACTCTATTGAAAAACTTCGTAACGAAATGAAACCTAAGAACTTTTTCTTATTTCCTTAACAAAAGAGTTGTGGACTTAAATTAAAATAAGACGGCATTGAGGGTTCCGTTACATAAAAAAGTATGAACTTATATTTAGTGAATCGACACATTTAAATACCATAGACTTCTTTTAGGTTTTCCTGTAATCTGTAAGTAAAGTCCTAATACCTATATGTTTTTCAAACGTTAAGGTTCAGTGGGTTTGGAGATAAGGGTGTGGTCATTTTATTTCCTATTTTGTTTGTTTAATAACTCCACAAATACCGATCTAAAAAATTATAAAGAAATCTATATTTCAAATTCTCATAAAAAGCTCATTCATTTAATATGATACATACTGAATACGATATATACTGAATAAGTAGTTCACAAAACTTTTTTATGTCCAATTAATTTAAAGTGTCTCCCATATTATTATATGTCCCTCTTTGGGTCACTGACTTACATATGTGTACCAAATTTCAACTCAATCGGTCCAATCTCATCATCACATCCGCCAGAGAAGGTCCACTGCTGGGCATAGACCTCCCCCAAAGATTTCCAAAACGAAGGATCGGAAGCGGCTTGTGTCCAGTGCGTGGGTGTCCTACGCTGCGCTTACCGGTACGTTGCCGCCATTCGAGAACCTTTGTGCCCCATCAGCCATAAGTTCTTCGCGCTATTTGCCCCGCCCAATGCCACTTCAATGAGCGAATCCGCTTGACTATGTCAGTGACCTTCATTCTCCTAAGAATCTCCTTATTTTTGATTCGATCGCGTAGAGAAACATCGAGCATAATCCTCTCCATAGCCCCGTTGAGCGATCGGTCCAGTAGTTTCGTACCAAATTGGTCGTGACAGACCTACAGACGGATAAGAGAAGGGTTTTATAAAGTTTCCGTTTTTACCTTTTGAGATACGGAATCCTAAAAAAGGTTGGAACAATTTTTGTTTGCTACGACTGTTTACGCGAGTTTTAATTTTTTATTGATGACAAAGGAGCAAACTTCTCGCCATCTTACCCTTCCAAATAAAATAAAACAATTTGCGCGGAATAATTGACCGAGCAAGCGAAGCGTCTCAAATTTAGCTGAGGAGCCCAAGAGTGAGTTTTGGATTTACTCGAGTGCGTCAGAAAAGCATACAGTTTTTTCAAGTCAGGATGACAGTTGAATATAATAAATAAATAGGGACACACTGATTGAGCTAGCCCTAAAGACGTAAGTTCGAGACTTGTGTTATGGGATACTAACTTAACAATACTATATTTTATAACAAATACATAGATAAACATCCAAGACCCAGGACAATTTGAAAAAGGCCATTTTCCAACTTGCCTTGACATCATCGAACCCGGGACCTCTGGGTGGCGGACTAACATGGTGACCACGTCGTCGTCAATAATGATATCATAAAGTTGGTCTGATGATGGAGCCGGGAGGTAACCATAGGAACTCAGTTATGAAATGTCGATACCTACCATGTTTGCGTTTTTTTGATTTATCTTGACTACTACTTTGGTATCATGGTAAAAGCCAAAACAAAATTACTGTTTGAAGAGATTTTGAACTGAAAACTTATCGTCAGATTATGAATAGCTCCAAATAATCGTAAGGTTTTAGGCAAGCGTGACTAGAGCGTCAAGCGCACTATGGAAAATTTAGGCCGTTCGCGGATCAAAAATCTGTAACTTCATGATTTTCTTTTGTATTGTCATGAAATTTGGTATACATATGCAGGAAGGTTTGGAAATTCTAATGAAGTATAATTTATAGTGAATCTTTGAATCTTTGAAACCTTCTACAAAAAAAAATTACGTGAAAAATATTGAATGTCCCTTTTTAAGTAATTACTGAAAAATTTGTTACTATTTTGAAAATCAAAAAGCTGTATGGTAATAATCATAAAATATACTTTCCAAAAATATATAATACTGCATATATATGCTAAATAGTTTATTTACAATATCGTTTCAAAACATGTATGCGCAAAGATTGGATCTGGCACCTCCGTTTTCTATGTACTTTTGCCTAAGAATAAAAAATAATAAATAATCCTAATGGATATTATAGTTTGACTATTAGATAACCTAATAAAATTATCATGATAGCCTAATTATGATATTCGCAAAAATCATATTTGATATGCGCTTGTTCGACTATTTTCCACTATGCTATGGAAAATTTAGGCCGTTCGCGAATTAAAAAATCTGTAACTTCATGATTTTTTTTTGTATTGTGATGAAATTTGGTATACATATTCAGAAAGGTTTGAAGATTCGAATGAAGTATAATTTATAGTGTTTTATTGTATATTTATATGTTTATATGTTTTTATTTATCACATAATGAGCATAAATCCTGCTCTGACCTTTATGACATTTTTCCACATCTTCTAAAACCGCAAAAACCCGCAGCTGATATTTTGGTATTCTGTTTATGAATAGTTATACTATTAATTAACATGAAAAGTAGCGCGTGGGGAGACGTGGGTAACATTGAAAACCTTTGACCAAAAAAAACCTATGTGAAAAATAAGGAATGTCACTTTTTAAGTAATTACTGAAAAATTTGTCACTATTTTGAAAATGAAAAACTGTATGGTAATAAGCATAAAATATACTTTCTAAAAATATATAATACTGCATATATATGCTAAATAGTTCATTCGCAATATCGTTTCAAATCATGTATGCGCAAAGATTGGATTTGGCACCTCCGTTTTCTATGTACTTTTGCCTAAGAATAAAAAAATAATAAATATCCTAATGGATATTATAGTTTAACTATTAGATAACCTAATAAAATTACCATGATAGCCTAATTATGATATTCGCAAAAATCATTTTTGATATACACTTGTTCGACCATTTTCCACTGTGAAGCGGAACTATCGGTATAAATGTACTGACACAGCGCTTGAGTAAATTTGGTGGCTGCGGCCATGTGGCACGACACGTGGATGGCAAATGGATGTCCATAGTCTTTGACTACCCCTTTGGGAAGCAGGCCTTTGATATTATGTATGTACTGTAACTGCTTCTGGAACGGCTGGTTGAAAATGCTAATATGTTAAGAATCGATGCGGAGAAGGCGTGAAAAGGAATCAGAAGTGGGTTGCTAACCCAGATTTTGATTCCTTTTCGCGCCTTCTCGCCCACCATCATGCTATATGTGACATGTAGGAGTTGTAGGTCTCGTAGTCTTAGGCTTTGTCTGCTTAGAGCCACAAGCCCCAAAATGCTCTGTCCACCCATTACGGATAAAGACGTGATAGTATATGTATGTATCGTATTATGTACACACCACGTGATTGCCATTCCGTAGCGAAAGGATCAGCCAATTTGCGTTACCGACTGGCTGTCCACGCAGATTGCCAAGGGTGCGCCGGACGTACAGGGGGGCTCAGTACGTCACTCGGAGAGGCTCCTTTCATGCACCCCAAGTGATTTACTAGAACCCTATAATGGAAACAGTTGAGAGTACATCGGGGGGACCATCTATGGATGTCTACGAGTGTAATATTTGGGAGCTACACTTGGCTACGAGGGCTACGAGACAACGGGCCTCTGCAAACTCTACGATCGCCTACGAATTACCGCAAAATTTTAATTTACAATAATTTACGGGGATTTAAGGGGATACATGAATTTTTGTGAGTCCTGTGCTGCCCTCATGTTTTATAGGTCAGTCGTACATTATCTATTTATCCCGAAGGTTGACTGGTAGATAATGCATTTTGTATTAAGTCCGCCTTTTGTACCATTATTGGTAAATAAAGTCTTAAATAAATAAATAATATTAATATCTCATCTGTATCCCTACGGGGGAGACAGAATCTAGGGCCGTAAGATCCTAAGGCCTCTTTTAGTGTGGTGGTAGCCGTGAAATAGAAAAAATAAATCAGAACAGTGTTGGATTGCTACCGGCATCACCAACTGACGATTCAGATTCGTCCATTTCCTCGATCGGATTTGACGATCTGCGCGGAAAGAGAAGCAACTGGTACATTCTACTTTGTTCTCCCACACCAGCATGGTACTTCTACTAGTTACTAGCGCTTTTGCAAGTTAAGCGACACCGGGCGTAGTCCGCACTTGGATGGGTGACCACAAGTGGCACAAAAATTTCTCGAGCTCCTCCGTGCTTCGGAAGGCACGTATAAGCCGTTGGTCCCAGCTTTCATCATTGTATGACAGTCGTCAAGCTATGTCAGATGCGTTCAGGCAGCCTGAAAAATCTGACACCATTGTTGGCCACTTACATACACGAAAAACAAACAAACAAACCAGCATGGAAGGTCAGTCGTAACTTCATCAAATAAACTGTATCCCCTTTTTGAATTTTCGAAAATGTCTCTCTAATTGACAATTACATTTGTTAAGTATTTTTGGAATAGAAAAATTAAGGTGAAATGTTTTTAATTGCCTTACAAAAGAGTGACGCACATAATTTTTTTACGCAGAAATGATACGAAAGTACACAAAAGATATGGCTGGGCGCCTTTTGTTTATTACTTTAGACAATTTTTGCCAGTTCTTGACCGTAAGAAAAAATAAAAATATGCTGACCTATTTGTTTAATATTTCTTCTTATTTTTATTGCACCAAAACATAATGTTACATAAAAATGGATAACATAAAACAGATTAAAAAATAAATAAATAAATATATAGGGACAAATTACACTGACAGGCGGCCTTATCGCAACTGCAATCTCTTCCAGGCAACCGGGGTACTTGGAGATGTTTGACGAAAACAGGTGATGTGCAAAGTTATATATAGGCAACTAAGAAAGAAATAGCTGTAGGTACATTAGCTTATATACTTACACTTACTACTCAAAAAGCTTAAAAATAAAAATGTTTTGTTTGTTTTACCATATAATAATTTTAAATAGAATTCATTCCATGGTAGATCTTCAAAACAAACTCTATTGAAAAACTTCGTAACGAAATGAAACCTAAGAACTTTTTCTTATTTCCTTAACAAAAGAGTTGTGGACTTAAATTAAAATAAGACGGCATTGAGGGTTCCGTTACATAAAAAATATGAACTTATATTGAGTGATTCGACACATTTAAATACCATAGACTTCTTTTAGGTTTTCCTGTAATCTGTAAGTAAAGTCTTAAAACCATATATTTATCAAACGTTAAGGTTCAGTGGGTTTGGAGATAAGGGTGTGGTCATTTTATTTCCTATTTTGTTTAATAACTCCACAAATACCGATCTAAAAGATTATAAAGCTCATTCATTTAATATGACACATACTGAATACGATATATACTGAATACGTAGTTCACAAAACTTTTTTATGTCCAATTAATTTAAAGTGTCCCCCATATTATTATATGTCCCTCTTTGGGTCACTGACTTACATATGTGTACTAAATTTCAACTCAATCGGTCCAATCTCATTATCACATCAGCCAGAGAAGGTCCACTGCTGGGCATAGACCTCCCCTTAATAATAATTGGTTTGTTTATTTTTTTTTAAGTTTTAGGAGGTTTGTTTTTTTGGTACTTTTTTTTCATTAACCTTATTTGTCCCATGATATTGTTGGCACTAATCATTTAAATTTGTTATTATTATCTGACTTCGGTTTTATTTCATTTATATAAATGGTTTTTTTCTATTTATGGTAACACAATTTCATTTATTTTCTTATTTAATAATTGGCCAAGTGCATGTCGGGCATTTGGGCCACGCGCAGTTTAAGGGTACGCTAGCCATACAAATTCTGTAGGGTGATGACTCCGTTGTTCGGTATCGTCTGTTTAAAGTTTTTAATTCCATCGATTTGTCTTGTCGTTATCTATGCTTGTATGGAATCATAATTGTAAAATGATCAGTACTTTAAAAGTTATGAGTCTCAAAACATTCCGTTTCAACACGTAATTTTAACGCAATTTTGGGCACAATTAAATACCGAAAGGAGTATAAAATCTCTAAAACAAAATTCGTACAAGCATAGTTTTATTATTAAAAAATTTAAAAACGCATACTCGTGAATTTTTATACGTGTAACGTAACGTTTTTGTACGATAAGTCGGATACGACACACTAGACTGTAGTTCTGATGTGCGTATAATTCTGATTAAATAGTTCCGCACTGTTCATAACCGAGTTTATCCCTTTCTCAGCGAAATAGCACGCAAATTAGCCACGTGCGCCGACGAGTTCGAGTTCCGAACTAGCTCATCCTAGGTACGAATGCCAACTTTGAGTTCGTGCCACTAAAAACGTCAAAAAACAAATTTTCTATTAATTTTGTATGAAATTTTCTTTTTCCGAATACATTTTATAAGTTGATCGCCTATAGCTTTTAAATTTGTAAACCCTACTTGGCTCTGATAGTTTTCCTTTAAAATTCGTTGTTTATATTATAGCTGTGAAATTTTTGACGTGTCCATATATTATAACCGTTTAGCAGATAGATACACTTGACTCTAACAAAAATGTTTACTTTAAAACCAAATATTTCACAAACGATTCCCTAAATCGGAAAACGGTGTTCATATGCTCATAATATTTTTGAAAGACCTATTCAACGATACCTCTTATGATTGGTTAGTCGAGAAAAAAAAATACTTTTCACTTTACTTGTATGTGACCTACCCTATTTTTTTTACAATATTTTATTTTACCACGTTTTCCGCATTATTAATATACATACCCATGCCAAATCGCAGCTTTCTAGTCATTACATTCACTGAATAAAGCGGACGGACAGACAGACATAGCGAAACTATAAGGAACTACTTACTAAAGAACCCTACAAATGATTCGCACAGCCGTTACCATAAAAATCAATGAAATCATTTTCTCGAATAAGAACATACCAAATCCTATAACTTTGCGCATTTTTGTGAACCTGGGTAAGTTATATCAAGACTCCCTCCCATCCCTTTGTAAGTAATGAAAAAACAAAACAGGGTCGACCATCTCCTCCCCAGCTTACGTAATTAATAAATGGCGCCCTACGTCTTTTTCCGTTTTATCTGAAGATTATCGATAAGTGAATCGGAACACAGAGAATAGTTTATTATTAAGTAGAACAAGTACTTTGTACGATTTCTTAGGGAATAAAAGATTTTATTGATCTTTTTCACCCGCGTAGAACGTAGAAGTTTTTCAATGGAAAAGACACGCTCTAAATTAGGCTTAGGTACTTCTAAATATGCTATGGAAAGGGCTATGTTGGGCATTCTTAATTATTCTTAAATAAGAATTGATTGAATTATTTTATAACACCAAATACTTATCTTATTACAAAATGACATCAAACCGGAAACAAGTAATCTTCATATAAATACTATTAACTAAAAGTTAACAGTAAAAGGTGTCGGAGAATTCATAAAAAAGGAGTTTATGATTAATTTATGTATATACATTATATATAAATAGTTATCAAGCGCATGCCTCTCCTTTGCCCTTCCTCAACCCCTTTGAATGCGCGTTTGTATCGCGTTTTAACCTTTCAAGCACCAATCGGCCGGATCCGACCGAGTGTACTATAGTCACGCGGTGACGCAAAACTCCAATCGGCCGGATCCGACCGCATTTTCCCGTCTCATTATTTTCATAATTTTGCAATTCAGAGGCAAATTTTGTATGAACAAGTTTGACCGTAGAGAAACTTTACTAAATATGCTACATAATGAAATGCAATTGTGTTACGTCAGCGGTGTTTTTAATCTATTTTTCTGTATCACAAGTGTCAACATTTTTTTGTGAACGTGCGTGTTTGTGGCGGAGACAATTGTCGGATTTTAAGAATGTAAGAACACTGTTTCATTGAATTATATCATAAAATGTGTTATTCTGTTTATATTTTAGCTTTTTGAATAATAAGTTGTAAGAAATATATCGTAATAACAGTGATATTCAAATTGAAAACTGACTACCTAATTAGGCAATCGAGGACGTAACATGGTAGGCAAACTTTGACCTTGAAGAACAAGTGAATTATTTTGATAATAACGTTTGTTTTGATATCTACCAAAAAGGAAATATACTCGACAGCAAGTTGTCTTTTACGGAATGTAAAAATATTATTTGGTTGTAGAATAATAAATTTTTATGTGACACAAGGAATTGTTTACGCCATTTTCGTAATTTTCGCAATTCCTTAGGTGACAGTTCATGAAATTTGACATATAATTCATGGTGGCTGAAAGGTTAAGCGCGCTTGAATCGGAAAAACGCAAAAATCGACATCTACGGCGCCGTAAACGCGCGTCGTCGGCATACGTCGTGTGCTGAGGCCTTAAGGCTGGTTTCACAGCTGTGCGGGAGATCTATACGTCTCGCCTCGCGACAAGCACGGCATGCGCCCGCATAGCTGTGAAACGATAGTTCAGTACGATTGAGCGGATGGCGTTGTCCGGGCGCTACCCGCAGCATGTTCCGCACGAAACGATCCGCATCGCTGTGAAATGATGTTTTAGCGCCTCACATGTGTCTCCGCTCCAGGAGCACGTGCGGACGATACGTACGGATCTCCCGCATAGCTGTGAAACCAGCCTTAGAGATCGTATCCGGAACACAGAGATACGAAAGCAGACCAAGGTTGCCGATGTAATCAAAAGAATAGCCACACTAAAGTGGAAATGGGCAGGTCATATCAGTCGTAGAGAGGACAGAAGATGGAGCCAAAAACATTGGACTGGCGACCGTGGATGGGCCGCAGAAGTCGCGGCAGACCAATGACACGATGGTGAGACGACATCGTCAAAGCCATTAGTCCACTATGGAAGAGAAAGGCGCCACATCATGAGGAATGGCGTGCTATGGAGGAGGCCTATGTCCTGCAGTGGATAGAATAGGCTGTAAAAGAAGAGAAAGAAGAATACTTCTAAATAAGCGATGCAAACACAAATCATTTTCGTGTAGCATTTATAATGCGTTTTTAAGCATTCAAAAGGCACTACGTGTGCTCATTTCTGGTTTCGTCATTTAATTTATAGCATTTGTTGTATACAAATGTCTACTTACTTTAGATAAAATTAAAAAAAAAAAACTGAACGTTTGACTCGTTGAAATCTTTGGCTGTGTTTCAATGAGACCCGTGTGCAATTGACGAGCTGCCATACAAATGATTTATTTCTTTAACACAAAATTAAAAAAAAACCTACTTTACCCTCAAACTACACAACCGATTTCGATAAAATTTCTATCGGATCACCGGACAAACATACACATTAAAAAAATCGGTCCAGGCGTTTTCAAGTACTCGGTAAACGTATATAAAAAAAAGATCGCGCGACAAATTGATTACCCCCACCTTTTTTGGAAGTCGGTTAAAAATGGTACGCAAGTGGCAAGAAAAGTTTCTTGCGTCTCGCATATCCTTTAGACGATGCAAGTGCATCGTCTAAAGGGGCCTTTAGTTACTGCTAAAGTCAAAGTCAAAGTCAATTCTAAAGTATATTTTTAGATTTTAATTTTCTATCCAATTTTCAACGTGTCATGTGGGCTTATTGATCACGCTTCCTAAAATTGTTCATAAAATTTCTTCGCCGCAATAAAATCTCATATAATTTTCTTAGAACTTCACTTAGATAGTTATATTACCCATAAAATAAATGATAAAACCGGTCAAGTGCGAGTCGGGCTCATACATGAAGGGTTCCGTACAGTAAAATGTAAAAAAAATTGTATTTGTTGTTACAGCAGCCACAATAATTCGTAATTGGTGAAAATTTCAAGTGTCCTTTCTCTTGAACTCAAAAATAACTACATTAGAGTTCAAAAGAAAGAACAGTCAGACGACCACAAGGGCGGATCCAGGCGGTTCATGGGGATCGTGACCCCCCCCCCCCCCTGGGCTGGGTCCGTCCTGACTCCGCTGCCTCTTCACTAAGGATGGTGAAGTGGCAGCTTAGTCAGGATATACCGCAGTCGATTTCTGACCTTATTGTAAATTAAGTTTTTAGTTTTGAAAAATTATTAAATGTCGCATCGTCTTGCTAGACAGATTTCGTAAGTACAAAATACGCATATGGCGTAATTAATAAACGTTCTAGCAATATTGTATCGATATCTTTTATCCATAATACAAAGTAAAAAATATAGATCCCAGCACTGCTGCTAAATCATAGGCCCTTCGTGGGCAAAAATGTAAAAATAAATTTAAGTCCACGAAGAGCACCTGTGAATATTAGGTGCTCTTCGTGAAATAGGCTAGGTGCTATTCGCCCAGGTGCTATTCAGACTCTAAGTGGAATAACTCAAACAAAAGAACTCCGCGCCTGATCGCCGCCGCTGGTGACAAGAACGATGGCTGCTTCTTATCCAAAGCATAACTATTCAGCAAGGAAACGCAGCAAGCGTTCTTGGAACCACACCGCCCGGTCATAATCTTTTAGACTAGGGATAAAACTAATAATAAATAATTTATAATAACTTATAAAAGTTTAATTTTAATCATAATTGTACGTATATTTAGATATTTCTTTTCACTGACGGTGACGGTGTTAAAATAATATTTTTCCGACCCTCCCGGTCCACATCCCCATTGATTTGACAAAATTTACAATTTCAGAAAATTGATATTTAATTTTTATTGTTTGAAAGCAAGTTTCCTACTGGACTCGGATAACTTGGCTCGTTGGGTCAATTATTTTCTTCAAAATGAAGACGAAATGTAAATTTCTTTTTGTGAAAATAATGAACTCTCAAAACTTTTGTGAGTTTAATCTTAAGTGGAAATAAATTTTTAAGTTGGAAATGGATGTTGTACTTACTTAGATTTTAATAATATTATTCATACAACTCATATAATAAAACAGTAAAAATTACGTGTTTGTACAGCTAATACATAGGGCGCACTATAAGTTTCCGGAACAGGCCACTTACATAAACAATATTTAAAAATTTATTGCAACATTTGAAAATAGAACTCTTTGGCTGTAGAATACAGTTTGTTTTATCTGACTGTCTTTTGTTTTTACCTTGTGGCGCCATTTAAAAAATTGTGTGTCTGCGTAGTATGATTTTCTACGATTTTAAGTGTAATTTGACAGCTCAACAGAGCATCGCTCGGCTTGAAACAGCTTTTGGCAATGAAGCACCATGCAAGACAACTGTTTATAGCTGGTTTGCAGAATTCAAGCGTGGTCGTATCAATCTCAGTGACGAATCTCGCGATGGTCGGCCGTCCACCGCTGTGACCAACAAAAACATCGATGCTGTGCGCCGTATGATTGAAACAGACAGGCATGTGACCTACCATGAAATTCGCGCATCCTTAGAAATAGGCATGAGTCAAATACAATTAATCCTATACAAACATTTGGGTGTGAGAAAGCTGTGCTTGCGGTGGATCCCACACAACTTGACCGAGGCTCAAAAAACGGACCGCGTCACTTGGTGCAGTGCCATGCTTACCAGATTCAACGAAGGTGCGTCAAATTTGGTGTGGGACATAGTAACAGGTGACGAAACATGGATTTATTGCTACGATCCCAAAACAAAGCAGCAATCGAGCGTATGGGTCTTTCAAGATGAGCCGAAACCAACCAAAGTGGCGCGCGTGAAAAGTGCATCTAAGCGGATGATTGCTTCTTTTTTTAATAAAACTGGACACGTGGCTACTGTTGCTTTAGATAATCGTCGTACAGTGAATAGTGACTGGTACACTACCATTTGTTTGCCGGAAGTTATTGACGAACTCCGTAAAAATAACGATATGAGACTGATTTGATACCATTAATTGTCTGTCTCGTTCTCGTTCTTTGTAAAAATGACCTTTTTTAGAAGCTTTTATTTAACTTGCAGTGTATCTTGTAATTCTTGTATGTTGTTTGTAAGCATTTTTGTTTGGGTCAAATCATGCAACTCGATTTTAAAGCGATTGAGTTGAAATTTTGTGTTAGTCGAATGACACATTGCAAGGGTATATCCCATATCCCATTTGTCCCCAGTGGGGACGAATGGGAATTTTTATTTTTTTTTATTCCCATTAGACCCTAGTGGTGGCAAATGGAAAGGAATTATTTCGTCCCCAGTTATGTTAAATAACTAACAATGATATTTTTTTAAACTATAATAGATTGAAAAGAGGGTTTTATTTATATTGAAGTAAAAGTTACTTACCTTTATGTTGTTATAAAACTTAAGCCTTGCAAACACGATCTTTGAAACATGGAAATTATTAACTTTTTATGACGTAAATACTTTTTATGAAACAATAAACATACTACAAATATTTATTTATAATACTAATATTTACAGACAGACTGACAGACCAAAGTACAGACGGACAGACTTAATTCACTAATTTGTAAGTTTCTTTACTCAAATTTTTAAGAAATTTTGCATTGTTTTATGTTGTATTATTTTAATTTATGTAATTTAGAATATCAACTGTTTGTTTAAATGGAAGAGTGTAGAGTCTCCTGGCACAGGCGTTCTTTTACGCTTAAAGGGAGGCTTTAATTAACCACAGAGCTATGTATGTAACTTATTGAAATAAATAAATTATGATTATTATTAGGTGCTAATAATATACTACCTGTAACGGAAATAGGGTATTCCTTATATATTAGTAGTACCTAGTAATACTGCTATTATTTCAATTGCTTCCACAATTTTATTTATGATCACGTTATAAAAAGTTAATTATTTCCATGTTTGATAAATCGCCTTTGTAAGGCCTAAGAGTGTAAACGATATAAAATATTTTAAATGCATGTAATTTTTATTTCAATATACATAAAGCCTTCCTTTCCATAATTTATATTAAATATATAATTTTCGGATATTCTATTAAACATAACTGGGGACGAAATATTATGCGTTTCATTTGCCATCACAGTTAAAATAATAGAGGTATTCTAAGTTTTCTAATTTGTCCCTCGAAATTGACCCTTATTTTAAAAAAATATTTATCAACTTTTTTTCCTGTAATCTACAAGAAATGAACTATTTTTTTTTTGTATTTGTTTCAAAATTTTAGGCACAGAAGTTTCGGTGATCAGTGGAAAGAATGGTCAATTTTGGTTTTTATTTTACAATAATAACAAAAATATATTTGAAATTCTCATAACGAGCCTTTTCAATTGATATATAACACAGTAAGATATGCAAAACTTTTTTTAATGTCCAAATTGGTCCCTCGAAAATGACCCTTATTTAAATTGGGTGTTTGGGTCATAGGATTATACCATCCTACCAAATTTAACCTGATTTGGTCCAGTAGATTTGGAGCAAATTGGCTGTAACAGACGGACGGACAGACAGACGCACGAGTGATGCTATAATGGTTCAATTTTTCACGGAGAGACGCACTATTGATCCTATAATGGTTCCGTTTTTTCATTTTTTGTACGGAAGCCTAAAAACAAACGCCCGGATTTGCGCGGGTATGTATTATACAATATACATTAAGAATAAATTTCTCTCAAATCACTCTATGTAGTGATGAAAAGCATATTTAAATATAAGCGACGTACATACATTACATTAGGGACATTCGGCAAGAAGCGACTTTGTTTTACTTAACATATATTGTTATTTTAATTAATATATTCTTATATTATTAGTTATATATCTTTCTAAATTTCATATATTGCGCCTCCTTCAAAAGACTTTTTAATCGCGGCATCACCAGTAGGTTGACTGGTAGATAGAGCCTATGGCTCTAAGATCGCCTATTACATTTGTAATAAAGTTAAATAAATAAAATAACTATCTGTTCATACATGGTAAATTGACAAAATATTAGATTGTTTTTTTTTTCTTTCTAAATAGTAAATGAATCAAGTTTAAAAAATATAAAACTTTCTACAACAAAACTTTGAAATGTGAAAAACATCTTATTTTATATAATTAACTCTCGCTTTAAATGCTCCTTAAAAACTATCTAATATTTTTGACGCAAATTCCTGTCTGTTTGTCAGTAGTATCGTAGCTTTCAAATGGATAGACCGATTGATATGCAGCTTTTGTTACGTAAAAGCCAATTTCCTTGCGGTGGTTCTTAGCTATGTTTGGTTTAGCCATTCAAAAGTTATTGTTAACGCTTAAAAGTCTTGACTTGAAGGGTTTTTTCATTTGCCTAGCATATAATGTATACTAGGGTCTAGATTTAGAACCTGTTTACAGAAGACTGCAAAAGCTGTTATTTTAGTATTAAATAAATAAAGTCATTTACCAATTGCAAATTAACTTTACCTATGAATTTGCCATTTTAATATTGGCAGACTGAATTTTCAGGTTCTGTATAGATACTGGATACGAGGATCTTCGAAAAAAAGTTTTATTTGTACTGCCAGACTTTTCAATATCAAACCTCAAAATAAAATTTAAAAAAATACTTGAGAGGTGTCAAGGGACACCCGGATGGAACGAAGTAAAATTTAAATAGGTCTAAATTACATTCAAACTCTTTTCTGCGTTCTTTAATCAAGTTTTTATTATCTTCATAAATTTGAATGAACAAAAAGTGTCGTTACAACTTTTGGTCTTAATTTTTTCCGTCTAGCTCCCTTTTCGCAACGCGCGATAAGGAACTTCGTTCCAAAAAATCTTCATTTGTAAACTCAAGTTGCGTACTTACCTGTGAACTGTTGGAGCTGTGTAGTGACTTAGTGGCTGGTGGATGGTGGTGAGGTGGCCGGTCCGCGTTGACTGAGGCCGATACAGAGCCGCCCCTAACTTTATATCAACCCTGCCCACGTGGGAGGCGCGGAGATATTGCTTCTAGACGTGACATCACAGGTAGGCACTTTATAAGTCAAAAGTCAAAGTCAAAGTTATAGAAGCGGAGTATCATTTATGTCTACTCGTTCTACTACTACAAAGTAGCGTTGCATAACAATCGATAGTTTGACTATCGATAGTTGACCTCGAAAAACAGTTACAATATGGATAGGACTATCGATAGTATCGATAGTATCGATTGTCAATAGTTTGCAATACTATTGATGAAAGGTAAAACTATCGATAGAATCGATACTATTGAATTTAGATACTATCGATAGTATCTATAGTTTTTAATTGATAATATCGATAGTATCGATACTGTAACTACTTTTTGTACAAAAAACTATCGATAGCTAAACTACTATCGATAGTATTATAATATCGATATTCGTCACAATACTATCGATAGTTTTTAATACAAATAGTACCTTTACTATCAATACTATCGTTAGTATTGACCTCCGTGGCTTAGTGGTCACCATGCTAGTCCGCCACCCAGAGGTCCCGGGTTCGATCCCCGGTCAGGGCAAGTTGGAAAATGGCCTTTTTCAAATTGTCCTGGGTCTTGGATGTTTATCTATATTATATATGTATTTGTTATAAAATATAGTATCGTTGAGTTAGTATCCCATAACACAAGTCTATAACTTACTTTCGGGCTAGCTCAATCAGTGTTATTTGTCCCTATATATTTATTTATTTATTTATTATTTATACTATCGATTGTCCTATCGATATTGTTACTGTTTTTCGAGGTCACGATAGTATCGATAAACCATCGAAATTTTATACTATTGGTTGCAACGCTACTACAAAGGAAACTATACATCCGTGCACACGGCAATGTGTGTGTGTTCGCCCGCCAACACACCCTAGGACCCTAGGAGTTCTTGTTTTGTATATAATTTACACCATCCTACTAAAGATATAGTAGGAAGCTCCCTTGCAGAATAATAACAGCACTCAGCGGTCCCAACATGTTGCTGCGTTCTGCTGTACCGACGACCCTACTCTACGTGTCTCGCCTGCATTACTCTACCAAGAGTGAAGACCTAGTGGAGTACATGAGAGTAAAGACCAAGCTCATCTTGAGAGTCGTAAAATTGGAATCGCGTCACAACGTGAATTTTAATTCATACGTGGTGCGTGTTCCAACCGCACGCCTGGAGACCTTCACTCAAGAAGATTTCTGGCCGAGAGGTTTCGTTTTCCGGCGATTCCGCGGGAGGTTATCGGACACCGCGTCATCGTGCAGTGCGTCACAGACAATACGTAAAAATAGTGCTAGTTTTAAGTTTTGTATTATATATATGTTAGTCTATAAGGTATTTATAAATATGGGCCTACAATTTAAATGTTCATTTCGTTGCCTGAAATAAACGGTTTATTATTATATTATATTATTATTATTATATTATAATACTTACATTTTGTGGTGACATGCCCCATAAATAGGGTATAAAGCACTTAGGCTAGTCATATCGAAATACACTGAGAAAAAAAAATGATTGCTAATAGCAAACATTTTTTCTAATCACACTCTAGGACCCTAGGAGTTCTTGTTTTGTATATAATATTTATATTCTGTGGGGACATGTCTATAAATAGGGTATTAAGCACTTAGGCTAGTCATATCGAAATACACTGAGAAAAAAGAATGATTGCTAGCAGCAAACATTTTTGCTAGACGTTACCAAAATCGGTTGACTGCTGAACTCAGGGCGACTAGTAGTTAAATGTGTTTTAATTAATAGTTATAGTTTGGGACATGAAACTACATGGTTATGCTGATTAGAACAAAAGTTTGGTATCTACTAACCGCATCTCGATCTCAGAGTTCGCCCGATTCGCTGCATATATACAACTTCCGACGATACACCGTCGGAGCCGCGGTTCCCCAGGCGCAACAACATGCCTGGCGGGAAGATCTTCCCTTTGTGGCGGTCGAGCATATCACCTCGCTCCCGACACAGTGGTGACCCCGACGTAATGTGAACACGCAACATTCTGAAGAGGTGGCCACAGGATAAGCTTTCGTCATTTTTAAATTTCACGCGAACGAAGTTGTGGGCACCAGCAAGCTTATAAGTTTATGAGTATAAAGTATATGTGTATGTAATGTGGCTATGCAAGTGTCATATTTTTTAACCCACGACACAAAAAGAGAGGGGTGTTATAAGTTTAACGTGTCTGTCTGTGTATCTGTGTATCTGTCTGTGGTATCGTAGCTCCCAAACGGATGAACCGAATTTCGTTTAGTCTTTTTTGTGTCATAAATAATTTTATCCTGAGTGTTCTTAGCCATGTTTTATGAAAATCTGTTCAGTCATTTGAAGATCATCAGCTCTTTTCTAGTTGATGAGGGGATCTGGCTAACTTCCTTAAGTCCGATCGATTCAAAATTTGGTACCGTGTTACTTTAATGAAATTGAAAGGATGGTAAGGTAAACATGACCTCATCAGCCGTTTGAAGATCATCACTTATTTGTTAGTTTTCAGAGTTTATTTCTTGTATCGGAGAATTAAAAAAATTACTATTATTAATAAATTTGTACGTACTGGCATCTACATTTGAATCGAGTAAATATAAATATCCTCTCAATATATATCGCAGGTTGACTGGAATAGATCCCTATATATGATAAGTCCGCCATTGTATTTGCTCTTGCGAATTTGTTGTATATTTAACAGACTTCCAAAAAGGAAGAGGTTATCAATTGGCCACTTTTTTTGTGTTTTTTGTATGAAAAATTCTTTTTTTGTTTAACTGTGGTCCCATTGAAATTTTATCAAAATCGGTTGTGTAGTTTGGGGGTGAAGTCGGTTTTTAGTTTTGAAAATTTATTACAATAGGCATGAGGAATGAAAAAGTATTTTCAGCCCATAGTTTAGATTATTAAAATATATTGTACACGTATTTTTTCGTTTCCCTGACAAACAAAAAATGACAAAGATACAGCGCATTGAAGTTTCGCATGACGTCTCAGCCACGACGACAATTTTTACTTAGAGACGTCGCAAACCCCCACTTCGGAACTTTGATGCTCCGTATCTCTGTGAATTTTTGCTTTTTTGGCAAACTGAAAAATATGGGTCATCAGTTTTGGATAATCTAAAAGACTGACTAATTACAATCATACTCTTCTGACCCTGTCGTCTCCCCTATTTAAACTATTCGTATTTATATAACTAATTAAAACTTTTACGTACCATATCTAGTCGCTATTATTCTGGGTGTCAAGGGGTGCGTAGTGGAAGCTTGCTCCCGGCGAACAAATGTCAACCACGTGGGCAGTCACAGGCTCTGTCTGGTATGTTTACAATCATAATTCTTGAGTTACATCCCTTGTTTTACCTCAATGTTATGGAGAGAGCCTTTTCTTGAAAAGGGTTAAGAGAATTGTGTTCTTTTGCATAATATGATATGTACCTACTTATAAACATTCAGACATAGCTTTATTTATTACGTAATGTGTTGCGGATAGAATAGCTGTCGTATATTTTGTAAATATACTCAAAAATTTTTATTCAGTGTAGGATATAGTTATCTCTTATTGAAGATATATTTTTTTAAATATTATTTTAGTGCAAAAGCTAACAACTACTAGCGTTTCGGAACGACCATTGCTGGGAAGATTACGCCGAAAGAAACCCAGTTCAGTATAAAGTATAATAAATAAAATGAATCCCGTAGTGTAATAAGTTAGGGCATTTAGCATATTTATAAGTTTTAATAAAGTAATATGATGTAGAGACAGATGTAAATAGAGTGCCAAGATGTATCTTTTTGTTACCTATGTACATGTGAGCAAATGAGTTATGAACTGTGTGCATAATAATTTTTTCCGGTATGTAGCGTTTAGCAAAGGTATATAGTGCTAAGCGTGAGGTAACAAAGGTAAAAATAGGTGTTTGGCTGAGGAAGTACCAAGCGAATTTGGGATTTTCAAAGCACTTTGTCACGCCCCTTTTGACTTTTAGAGTGTACCTGGTTAATATTGTAAAGTGGAGGGTATTTATCTAGGCACATCTAGGGCAGATGTGCATCTAGATTTAGCTGGTGATTGGTTGGTTGATTAGTTCTATGCAAAATGTAGTTCGGTGTCATTGTGTTCGCCTTCGAATAAAGAAGCCCACAAGGAAGGAGTGTTTTATTGTGCAACTACAGTCCACAGTGCGGAGCAACTGAGCAAGGAACTCGGAGAAAATACCGTACTGGTTTCCGTCAGTAACATAATGAGAAAACTGTGAGAATAATTGGCCAAGTGTGAGTCGGACTAGCGCACGAAGGGTTCCATACCATTATCTGTAAAAAATCACATTTGTTATATAGATATATACTTACTTTATTGTGTGTTTAGTATTTTTTGTTATAGCGGCAACAGAAATATATCATCTGTAAAAATGTCAACTGTCCAGCTATCACGGTTCATGAGATACGGCCTGGTGACAGACAGACGGACGGACAGCGGAGTCTTAGTAATAGGCTCCGGTAATTGGGTACGGAAGCCTAAAAAATCAGGATGGTCTGGGAGAAAAGAACAAACTTAAAATGTAGCACCTGCTTCCCTTCGCACAGATCGTAAAAGCCAATCGAGGGAATGGGCGAAAATGCGAATAGACGATTCGGCTAACAACCGATCACTATATTGATTGCTTTTCCATCATCTCGCCCACCATCTCGCATTAAATCATGATTTTTTTTGTAGTAGATCCCGTACATATAAAGTGGGAGACATCTTTATTTTTCTCGACTATCCCATCATATGGGTTATTGTTGAATCGGTCTTTTTAAGACATTGTGAGATTGCGAACGTCATTTTTCGATTTAGAGATCCGTTTCTAAAATATTTGGTTTTATAGTGCAAATTTTTGTTTTAAAAAAATCATTTTTTATATCATTTGATGTTATTTATAGTACTTATATCTAGTTTAGTTTTATATTTAAAGTTATATTTAGTTTAGTCATAGTTTATTTATGTTATTTAAGTTCTAATTTTACGGTTTATCAAATAAAGAAAATATCTAAAACGAAAAAAAAAATTGTTAGAGTCTAGTGTGCGACTATTTACTAAACGGTTGTGTATAGAAACGGGAAAAAAATACTGCAATAGTATATTTAACAAAGTTTAAAGGAAAACTATCAGAGCTAAGTAGGGTTTACAAATTAAAGAGTTATAGGCGACCAACTTCTAAAATGTACTTGAAAAAGTAAATCTTCATTCAAGTTTAAGACGAAGTGGTAGCTAAAGTGGCGCCCTCATTTGATATAAATTGTTTAAAACTAAATATGGTTATAATTAAAAATTTGATTTATATCACTGTCTAGAAAGATCTTTAAACTATTTTATAAATAACCTTTTTATAAATAAATAAATAAACTTTTATGAGATCAAAAGAAAAATTTACCATATCATATCCAGAGATTTAGAATTATAAATGATTTAGATACAAATTAAATTCAACTCTATTTGCTTAGTATGTATGTATGTATTAAAATTCAACAGCACGAACAAAATTTATGTTCTTATCATTATATGCTGATGTTGATCAAAAGTATCCAATTCTGGCATTGTGGCCTAAATGCTTTATAATCAAATTGGAACTTTTAATTTGTTTGCGGGCTTTGACGCTGCGACGTAAATTAAATGCAAACAGAGGACGTAAACCACGTTCTCGGCATGATAATAATACAAATTATTGCTTTCTAGTACTTATAGTCGTTGAGTAAAACCGCGGACAGACAAACAGACATGGCGAAACTATAAGGGTTCCTTATATACTACAGAACCCTAAAAACATATCCGTATAAAGTCGGGACGCGGGTTGGCCGCTGGTTATAACAAATTAAGTAAAGAAAAGAACACACAGAATAGCTAAGTCTTCGTGTAAAATAAAAGGTAATGTAGGTTCTTATTTAGGTGGATATAATACCAATAAGGGTCGGGCTACATCTGCCAGCACGTTTGCTGATGAGAGCGACGTAACGCCGCGGAATCTCCGATGTTGAGCATTCCGTGATTCCGTCGCTCTATCTCGCTCTAGCGAATGACGGTTCTGAATGGTGGAAAAGGATAGCAGCGTAGATAAGTACTGTTCCATGCTGTTACATCTAACTCAACACTAACCACTAATACCTAACAAAATAAATAATAAGCCTTACTCCGGTCACCGAACAAGTATGCCTCTGGAAGTACTTTCATTCTGATTAAATTGAATTCAGTCAACATTTATTCATTTTCATCCACCAAAACCACGAAACATATTCTTGTTAATAGTTTATCACCATTTTGAAGTAGATGGCTGTCGTGGGCTTAATTAGCGAACAGGCAAAATAGCGAAATTTCGTAAGACGCACAGTGGAAAATGGTCGAACAAGCGCATATCAAATATGATGTTTGCGAATGTCATAATTAGGCTATCATGGTAATTTTATTAGGTTATCTAATAGTCAAGTCAATATCCATTAGGATATTTTTCTCTTAATGCGTGATATTATTTTTTATTCTTAGGCAAAAGTACATAGAAAACGGAGGTGCCAAATCCAATCTTTGCGCACACATGTTTTAAAACGATATTTCGAATAAACTATTTAGCATATATATACAGTACTATATATTTTTAGAAAGTATATTTTATGCTTATTACCATACAGCTTTTTATTTTCAAAATAGTAACAAATTTTTCAGTAATTACTTAAAAAGTGACATTCCTTATTTTTCAGGTAGTTTTTTTTTTCGTCCAAGGTTCCAAAGATTCAAAGATTCACTATAAATTATACTTCATTCGAATTTCCAAACCTTCCTGCATATGTATACCAAATTTCATCACAATACAAAAGAAAATCATGGAGTTACAGAATTTTGATCAGCGAACGGCCTAAATTTTTCATAGTGAGACGAGTCTATTTATTTAAATAAGTAAGAGAATAATTTACATATCCCTTAACCTGTCACTAAAAATAAAACAAAAGATAAACACCTCTTTACAAATGAGATGAGTAAATACATATGTACCTTCATACTCGAATTATCACGCCTGTTTCGGGGTAGGCAGAGACTATGCGTCCACTTGCTACGATCCTGACGGACCTCTCTCGCTTTACCTACACTCATCACTCCCTTTAGGGATGCCCCCAGCCTCTTCTTTTTTTAAGAATGTCTGCAATGTAGTCGCAGTAAATGTGCAGCGTAGCGGTCCGCTGTGTGCATCCACACAAACACAGACTATCACTCACACATTGATAGCTGCATCTCGGGCGCAGCGCGACGGCAATAGTTTATTCAAATACCTATTTCTCGATTTCTTTGCAGACCGGCCATGCTCTTAAAATTCACAACTCATTATCAGTTGCCATGTGGCACAAACAGGACTTCCGAATGAAACCGAATGTAGCGGAAATTACGCAACATATTTTCAGCGACTCCCAACAAAAAATTACGCTCGTTTGCCGGGGCCTACTCGTTGGCGATTTCACGGAAGCGGCGATAGTTTCCATTAGGACGATTATACAGCCATTATACGACACGTCTATTCAGAGCCGCCCCTATTCAGATTTATAGACGCGTTCCACGAAAATTATGTACTTCCATTGAGTAAACAGTAATAGGTAACACAACCTATTCAAATTCAAATATTCTAGGAATAAATGATCGCGCGAGCAAAGCGAGTGAAGTTCTCAGAGTCTATTTGAGCAATTCGGCGTTTGTATGCATGTTGGTATTATATGTATGCTTTTAAGATTCAAATGTTTATTCAGTAATTAGACCTTTACAGGCACTTTTACACGTCAATAAGTATAATTTATGTTACGTGTAAAGTATATTAAAATTTAATTTATTTTTAAAGAAAAGCTACCGATACCAGCGCTTCGTAACGACCACTGCTGAGAAGAAACGCCGAAAGAAACTCATTTTCACAGTATTGGTCGCCTACTCGCCAGAAGGGCTTTGTCATATTATTATAATTGTCATTTAATTAATAAATACTTATAACATAATACAATGTTGACACATTATAACATGTAATGCTTGCGAACAAGTAAACAAACATAAATTGCGTAATAAAAAATATTAAGTAGTCAAAAAAAGCGAAGCCGAGCTGACCAGTTCCTCCCGGCAGCACCCGTTCACGAGTTGACGCACGGATCAGCCATCGTTAAACTCAACCATATAAGAGGGAATCCAACGACCCGACCAGCGACGCCACCACCAGATTGGACAATTTAGTGAGCATGAAAAACCCGAACTCGCAGACCTTGTCAAGAGAAAATATTAGTTATATGTTGGTCACCTATTGATCGCAGAGCATTTACATGTTTTTACAGTAAGCTGTAAGTAACAGAAAATGCAGCTATTTTATGTTTCAAAAGTCTCATCATCATAATTTCAGCCGCATAACGTCCACTGCAGGACATAGGCCTCTCCCAAGGATTTCCAAAATGACCGATCTAAAACGGCCTGCATCCAGCGCTTTTCAGCGACCTTAGTCAGGTCGTCAGACCACCTTGTGAGTGTCCAACGCTTCGCTTGCCAGTACGTGTTTGCCATTCGAGAACCTTTTTGCCCCATCGGCCATCGAATCGTCGCACTATGTGTCCCGCCCACTGTGTGAAAGTGTGGAAAAGTGTAAAAGTCTATTTCATATTATTGTTATTCCAGTAGTGGACAGATACTATCAAAAGTGTAAAAGATTTTTTATTCAATACTAAAAACCGACTTCACGTCCAAATTACACAACCGATTTTGATAAAATTTCTATAAGACCACCAGACAGGAAACTACACCGTTTCAAATTTAAAAAAAACGACGGGTTGCACTCTGGGAGTGCCGACAAAAGTGAAAACTTGAATATTAACGTTGTGCATTTCCATGGATGCGCATGGCACGCTGTAACATAAACACACACGAAAATTCGCGCAAGCGCCCTGCGCCGCCTAACCGAAACAGCAGTCGCAGGCATAAATTTTCGCCGCGCCGTAGAAAGAGAGGGGGATACTTCCTCTCCTACGCCGCGCCGCGCCGGCTTTCTTACGAAATTTCGATCAGGCCACGTGTCCTGACGCCCTGACGCGAGTTTAACATTTTTTACCCATTACAATAAAAGTGTAGAACGCCGCTAAAGAAGTTTTCACTTCAAAAAATCAAATCAGTCTTGGCTTTTTCTAATAATCTATGAACATACATAAAAAGAAAGATAGCAACAAATTGATAACCTCCTCTTTTTTTGGAAGTCGGTTAAAATAAAAAAAAACTACTTAGTGCAGTAATATTTTTTATTGTTTAATCTTGATGTTAAAAATTACGTAAGTACTCAGAGGAAGTCTTTATTCGCATTCTAAGTTTTCATACCTAGTTGCCGTTCAGTCGTGTGAACCGCTATGTCCCGGATTTCTAGTTGCATCGAAGAAAGTACTTTGAAAGTCGATTTAGAGTAAGTAACAATAAGTAGGTATCCATGTAACAGGATCTTCATTAGCTTCTCCGGGCGTAGAAACGGGAAATGCGCCCACCGTAATGAAAATTATTATCATGCGGCCTTTTTCGTTCCATAAATAAATGACACTTACTCTAATGAGTGCCCTTTTAGTTAGCTACCAGTGAATAATAAATATGCTAGACTTTTACAAAGAAAAAAGAAACAAATACACTTGAAATTACAATGAAACTAAATAATATAACTAGTCTTAATTATTGAATTGAAAATCTAAAAGATTTTTAATTCAATAGCTAAAGTGGCGCCCTCATTTGAAATAAATTGTTTAAAACTAAATATGGTAATAATTAAAAATTTGATTTGTATCACTGTCTAGAAAGACCTTTAAACTATTTTATGAATAACCTTTGAAAGTAATATTAGTAGTCCGTCTAGTTTTAAAACGGGTTTTTACCAAAAGTGGCCACTTTTGGCGAAAACCCGTTTTAAAACTATTAGTTATTCATAAAATAGTTTAAAGGTCTTTCTAGACAGTGATACAAATCAAATTTTTAATTACCACCATATTTAGTTTTAAACAATTTATTTCAAATGAGGGCGCCACTTTAGCTACCACTTCGTCTTAAGACTTTTTAGTAATTTGAATCTTTTCCATGAGTTATGTATGACACTTGACAAATTGAATAAAACTTAAATGCCTCCCACAGGGGTAGGCAGAGACTAAGTACGCGTGGCGTTGGCTGAGAATTTGGACTGGTACAGGTATAAAACTACGAAAAGAATTAAATACCTACATAATGAGGTTAATAAGCCGTTAAGTATCCGGCTTATAATTCGCATATTTTTATTTTTATTCGCATAGTGTGAGTAATATGTCCGTTAGCGTGTTAATACAAAATTTATTATTTTAAATGTATTTGAATAAGCGAGCATTAGTATTGTAAGCGAATATTTTCGTATTTTAAATATGTGGTTGTGTGCAATCTAGTCATGCTTCTGACATTATAATGCGCAGTGCCGATATACTTAGGATATAATTGTTTTTAGTAATAATGCGTGTATATAGGTATATATGAAACCCCTAAGGGAACACGATGGGAATCGGCTTTTAAGAAGGCCCCGCTACTGCTATTTACCTACCTCCACGATCTTGACTCTCCGGCTATTTTAAACTCATCATAAAACTTTAAGAAAATATAAGTACTTATACACTAAGTATAAGTACCTTCGTATTTATCCCTAATGAGACTCTTTGGTCTTGAAGCAACTATAATCACACAGAGCCCTGGGCCGCAAATCCCAAAGGCCACTTTTAGAGTGATGGTGGGATTGGTGGGTGAGAAAGTAGAAAAAGGAATCAAAACATTAATAATGAAAAGGTTGCCAGCATGCTCACATGATTTTCATTTACTTAAATAGGTTTATGTGGTTTGTTTGTAACAATTTCGTTGTATGTACTTATTATTTTTGTAGGTTGGATTGTGCTATAAGAATAATTAAATACAGGTTATGGACATATGCAGCGAGGCCTAGTTTATTAATTAAGTTTTTTTTTCGTGTATATTCGTTGTATAAAATTGTAATAATTTCTTGGAGGAAATAAATAAATTTATTATTATTATTATATCATTATACTTACTAAAAATTCAAGTATACAAAGGCAACATTCGAAAGAGCACTATACAAAGCCGGACTTATACCATGTAGCCGTCTCTTCCTGTACATTTGTATTTATTTGCATGGTGCGGCCCCCAAAAGTAATAAAAACACATTCAACTTGAAATGTACGTTGTATACAAGTTTACTTGCGAGGCAAATTAAAAAAACTCGTGACTGAAAACCGAACTACCAAAACGACTTGATCCGTAGCGCCATCTATTATTTGCTAGAGAAAACCCTGACTTTCAAGCGTTAACCCCCAATAACTTTAAAACGTCTGAACTTCTTTTCATAAAACATAGCTAAGAACCACCGCAAGGGAACTTGCTTTCACGTAAAAAAAAAACGCATCGAAATCGGTCCATCCGTTCGAGCGCTACGATGCCACAGACGGACAGACAGACAGACATTTGCGTCAAACTTACAACACCCCTCATTTTAGCCGGGGGTTATAAATATGATTTACAACGTCTTTAAAATTCAGGAAGGGTAAAACATATGAGCGAAAACACCCTGTGATTACATAAAGCCGGCTTTTAATTCCACCACATAACACCTAGTCCGAAAATAACCTTCCAAAAATGAATTACCTCGTCCCTTATAAGCCTTTGCCTTTGAGCCGGAGGCGCTTCGAGGACAAAGGCACGGATGTGGCAAGTTACGTGCCTCGAGAGACCTCTGTAGACTATATAGAGGCTTTATAATACTCTACAAAGAATTGTGAAGCTGTGGAGTCGGAAATGACGCAGTCAGGGTGGATCAGTTATGTGTGACCTAAGCGACTTTAGTTATTAAAACCTATAGTAGAGTTTAGAACCCCGTTTAGAGTCACGATGACATCATTTGCTTTCTCGAGTCAAATATAAATTATTTGGTACTGTTAAGAAAAAAAATGTCACAAAATAATGTCAATTGTCATAAATCGTATCCGCTTTCAAGGTATCTATAAGGTAAGTTATCTTATACCTTATTATTTGAACGAACTTCTCACAGATCTACAAAACATGTATAAAAAAAATCCCTAACAATTGTAAGATTGTTAAAGCAGTATTATTTACCTGTTCTTCCACCATATCGTAGCATAGCGACTCACCGAAACCCAGATAAACCCTGCGCGGTTTTCGTGGTTCGGTATTATTTCAATGTACCAATATTATTTTGTGAATTTTGAATAAATGATTTTAAAAAAGGTGATTTTAGATTTATTATCACAGTAAAACTGATATCAAGTGCGCGATTTGACTCCAAGAAACTATGACGTCACTAGCCAGTATTCATACAATTCGCATATAAAAAGTTTTCTTTGACGTTTAAAAAAAAAGAAAAAAGTATCTGATTTGACTTGTTGGAAAGAAGCGAATAGGATCACTCTTCTTCCTGTGGCAGGCCTGTGTCACTCCCCGTTTAGGTATCGAAAATATACCTACATCATTACTATGCGCACGGCGACCACTTCAAAGGGGAAAATTCAGTTACATGATCGTTTGTCAAGAGTAATAAGAATGAAATTGGATTGCAATTTGCAACGGATGTCTAGGTATCTAAACGAAGAGGTGAGTTCTGACGCGAGCTAAATGAAACCATAGCGCTAATCACATTAAGTAGATATTTCTTTGAATTCCTTTTCTGAGCAAGACTTCTGTACGTGAGTACTAGTACTTACCCTGTGCCAGTGGATATAAAGGCGATTAAGCACAAACATCCCGTGCTACAATCAGTACCGGATCTAAATTTCTTTTGAGGGGTGCAAAATATGTGAATATGCCGCCCCTGTCGGTTCTGCCACCAACTTGATTACCAGTCCCTTGCTTTCTGAACAGTACGAGTACAGTCAGGTACCAAGATACCTGACCAGACCCTCTACTTATATCTTCAATTTTCTCTTAAACTTAAAATAATATTAACATGAAAATTTTTATTCTTAAAATCTGTTTGAATATAAATTTTCTTGTTAATTTCATTTTCAGTTTAAGAGAAAATTCAAGATATAAGTAGAGGGCCTGGTCAGTTATCTGGTACTTGACTGTACACGAGGGGAGACAGTAAGGGTCAGTGCGCGTTACGTCGTGTCTCGGTCTGTCCTGACCCTATGGTTTCTTTCTGTCTTTTCCTAATAACCAGACGCCACTCTCCTTCCGTATCGGTCGTAACAATGTAGGTTTGCAACTTACGCAACAATTTGGATAAGTATCCAAACATTTATGTTGTATAAATTAATTTCTGAAAATTATAATTAGTGCTAGTTAAATAATACATTGTTTTGAAGAGATTTTTGCAAATATTTATAGAAAACAAGGGATGACCAATTTGTTACGTAAGTCGCCCGGGCTAAATGAGTTGACGCACGGATCAGCCATCGTTAAACTCAACCATATTAGAGGGAATCCAACGACCCAACCAGTGACGCCACCACCGGATTGGACCCGATCTCGCAGACCTTGTCAAGAGGAATATTAGTTATATGTTGGTCACATCTTGGTCACAGAGCATTTACATGTTTTTACAGTAAGCTTATGATGGTAACAGAAAATGCAGCTATATCATGTTTCATGTGTGGAGTGTAATAGATTTTTTTAGGAAGTGTCCACGCGTTTTATCTCTTAAATAATCATTGATAGTATAGTATCTACGCATTATCCAATAAAACTTTTTTAACATGTATTTAAAATTTTGCCATTGGTAGATCGCTTAGGGAAGTTAATTAAAAATAATTAACTTCCCGATGCGCCTATTTTTAAATATTCACTTCTCCCTCTACACAAAGGTTGACTGGAAGAGATTGCTATGCGATAAGTCCGCCTTTGTATTATAATTCTGTCTTCTTTTTTTCTGTTAATTGTTTTTCCGTTTGTTTAAAGAGTATTTGTATTGTATTAAATAATGTTATACCTAGACCTAAGAGTGACTTTCTGGTTTTAGCAAGTCGAAATTTAGGCGTATGTAGATGTAGCTGATTTTGGTTGCGAGTGTTATCTATCTATCTATCTATATATAAGTATAAAAGCGAAAATCACTCACTCACTCATCACGAAATCTCGAAAGCTACTTAGCCAATGAAGATGAAATTTGGCAGATAGGTAGATTGTGACTAGGATACGTCTGCTATTAAAGGATTTTTGGAAATTCCATCCCTAAGGGGGTGAAATAAGGGTTGCCAGTTTGTATGAAACTTCGTAATTTTTTTAAGTGAGAGACACAATTTCTTTTATTTATTTTAGTAGTTAGTAGAAAATGGTAATGCATTCATTAGATTTTGAAAATAACAAACCTATAGGGGTGAAATAGGGGTAGCAAGTTTGTATGAATTTTCGTCATTTTTGAAGCGAGACACATGACGGGTTTGACATGTCAAGTGGGAGCGGGAGAGGGAGCTTGACAAGGTCCGCTCGCTAGGCCTTTAAATCACTTTTAGATTGTTATATTGAAGAATTAGTCAAACATTTTAAATTTTTAACATAATTATTCATATGTCATAACAAAATTAATAACGTAAATAAGCAAATAAAAATCATACTATAAACATTTTCTAGACTTCGACGCGGACGAAAACGCGGATTACAGCTAGTAAGTTATAACTGTGAAACTATTTAAACTAGATTTGACAAACAGAAGATTATCGTAAATAAATTACAACTGGGAACGCGCTTAGACAAAGAATAAGAAGATGTATCAGTCGACGAGTTAACTGTTTGTAAAAAGCGCACTCGGAAACCCTGAATGTACATTTACTAATATACAAATGCGAAACTAGCTAACTCCGTCTCTCTGTTACGTGTTCACGCTTCGACTACTGAACCGATTTAGAGATATTGTATGGATAAAAGAAATGTCCGACGCTCGTGAAATGTGCATAAAAATGTATGTCGGATTAAACCGACGTTCGCGGTGGAAGAGTTAATTTTTAGGTCTGTCCGATTGAACCCTTGATTGTACCAACAAGGTTACCAAGTAGCTTTGGAAAACACCATAACTTTCAGTAAGGCCAAGGGCTCGAATTACAAGTAGATCGACCCTTAAGTTTTACGCGTCCAAGCTCGGGATCGGGCATTCTAAACCTTTATATCCTTTTTGTAATATTAGACCCTTCGCTCAAATAAGGCTAAGGAATCACAACCACTTACCTATGTACTAGGAAATTAAATAGCTCTATTACGAAAGTTCTTCTGTCCTCTCTCTAATCTCTTGTTTCTGATAATCTCTTGTTAGTTCTTTGGAAAGAAAGATTATTGTCGGATGTCCCTTTTATTATAGAGCACAAACATTCAGATAACATCATCTTCATCATTTCAGCCGCATCTCCTCCACTGCTGGACATAGACCCAGATTTACGAAATGATCGATCTAAGAGCGGACGACTTTCCCAGATTTCCAAAATGACCCATCTAAGTGCGGACGACTTTTCCAGATTCCCAAAAACCGATCTAAAATCGACCTGCATCCAGCGCTTTCCAGCGACCTTGATCAGGTCGTCTGACAACCTCTTGGTCAGCTATTAAAATAATAATGTACATCTTGATGAATGAAGACCTCTGTGGCCTAGTCATCACGCCAGGATGTCACACCGGTGGTCCCGGGTTCGATCCCCGGTCAGGCCAAGATGGAAAATAGTCTTTTTCAGATTGACCTGGGTCTTGGATGTGTATTTATATTTGTTATAAAATATAGTATCGTTGAGTGAGAATCCCAAAACACAAGTCTCAAACTCATTTTGGGGGTACCTCAATCTGTGTTTTTTGTCCGTATATATTTATTTACCTATTAATCTTACTCCAATAAAATTAGCAACTATATCGATCTAAAAATCTCCGAGAACAATCTCGTTTTTGACTACAAACGCAGCTCGGCTTTGTAGGAGCCTGTAACCACCATGATAGTATTCGGTCACAACACAAGCAGCGAGCTACAATTCGCAATTTTTTTCTAAACATCAAAACAAAATTTTTCTATGGGATTTGTAGCGCGCGTATCTGTCTGTGACAGACTCTCAGACAAATGCGCGATCCTATAAGATTTTCGTTTTTTCCTTTTCGGTTACGGAGCCCTAAAAAACAAACTGGCTGTAAGATTTACAACCGGCTTCAGCCGTCCTTGGAAACTTACCCAAAACATACAGATAAAAATGAAAATCCGTACTTAATTAAATTCAGCAATATCACCAAAGTCCTCCCGACTGGCGTCCCATCATAGATAACAAATCCACCTGCCCTGAGTACACAGTCCTGGCGTGGGCCGCATGTTTTCCAGATTTATTATTTGAGTAACGTTTTATTTATAGAACTTTCGCATTATTCACTATAATACGAGTAAAAGAAAACATCCGTTGTAGAAACATGAATGCATACATCACGTCTTCTAACCCTAAAGGTACAGACAGAGCCTAGGGTGCGCGCGAGACCTTTAGGCGTGATGGTGGGACGAGTCGATACCTTCATCATCTCAGCCGCATACCGTCCACTGCTGGACATAGGCCTCTGCCAAGGATTTCCAAAATGACCGATCTAGAGCGGCCTGCATTCAACGCTTTCCAGCGACCTGGGTCAGCCTTTCACTTTTTCACCTTTTGGTAGATACCTTACTAGTAATCTTTGTCTGTGCGACCATCACCATGACTCGCGTCCGTGATGAAGGCAAACGTTAAATAATATCATTTAAAAATATAAACATAAAAAACGGCAAATTCCCAGCAATAAACTCTGTATTCTCAGTAGTCTTGAACGCCACGAACTGCTCCAAGTATTTCTATTAAAAACTTAGAAGAACATACTCTTCTAGAAACAAGAAGATTCAAATCAAACGCCATAGATCAATCAATTTTTATTTGTAGGTACGTTCAATCTTTATTTGATAAGTAAGTTTCGTCAAAATATAAAAAACAATCTAGGTCTACCGTCAACAATCCCACGATCAAGAGAAATTCGATAATATAGTCAACATGAAGTTATAGGCTCTTTAACCTGTAACTTCATGATTTAAAACCCAAAACAAGGGTTGACTGACCATATTATCCAATGAACTTGTTAAATCCATCACCAATATATGTATTTGGGTGTTTATCTATATACCTACGTATTTGTTATAAAATATAGTATCGTTGAGTTAGTATCCCATAACACAAGTCTCGAACTTACTTTGGACTAGTTCAATCTGTGTGATTTGTCGGTATATATAATATGTAAAATGGATTTATTATTATTTATTAATATTGAGCATTGACATTTGAAAAAGGAAATGAATGCTATTAATTGTACTATCACGTGTGATAGGGTTCCGTTTTTTTTTTTTACTTTTTTGTACTTAACCCTAAAAATCATAAAATCGTAACTAATTTCAATGCCTTTTCTATTGGGAAAATGATAAAATTTCCTTGACCGAGAGAGTATTCTTCCAGTAGTTTTTCAATGATTTGCGACGGCCGAATTAAATAGTTTTCAACTTAGCCCTGATAGTTTATTTGCCAAGTTTCACTGTCTGAACTGAACTTGTGATACAAAGATCGAAAGAGTGCCGTTGGGGTGATATAGTGGAGACATTTTTGCTAGTCCCTTGGTGTTTCGAGGAAATATAATGTAGCTATTTTGGAGAAAAAAAATAGGACGTGCCAGCCGGTGACCTACAAAGTGCGTAAATGCCTAGTTTGTAACTTTTGCGCTAAAATGAGTTTTATACGTTTTCATTTGATTTAAATTATGACCTTACGATACGACCTATTTATGAGAAAACTTATACGGTACCAAATTTGATTTTTGGGTATATCCTATTTGCCACCACTGGGGGCGACCACCACTGGTGGCAGACGGGACAATATTTATGTACCCGTGTGCTAGATGCCACCACTTGCGACGGCAATCGCCAATCACTCACAGTCTCATTTGCCCCCAGTGGTAGCGAATAGAACAAACTCTGGCTTCGATTCCCATTCGTCTCCAGTGGTGACGACATTTAAAGCGGCATTTACGTGTATATATATATATATATATATATATATATATATATTGTTTCGGAATAACATTAATGGATGACGCTTTTGCAGCTTATTGTTGTCAGAAAAATTCCTTTTCTTCCTTTATATGCCAATTGTGATTTGTGTACAGTTTGACAAATATACTGTTCCTCAAATAAATGGAACGGTACCCATAACACCCATGACTCGGTCGTGAACGCGATTTCCACCTGTCGCTTGCCTGGGCAGTTGCTGTGCACAAATGTGCCGACCTCCGTGGCGTAGTGGTCACCATGTTAGACCGCCACCCAGAGGTCCCGGGTTCGATTCCCGGTCAGGGCAAGTTGGAAAATGGCCTTTTTCAAATTTCCCGGGTCTTGGATGTTAATCTATATATGTATTTGTAATAAAATATAGTATCGTTGAGTTAGTATCCTATAAAACAAGCCTCGAACTTACTTTGGGGCTAGCTCAATCAGTGTTATTTGTCCGCATATATTATATTATATTTACAAATCGAAAGGCCTTACATTGGATACAGTAGTCGAGGACATTGGCATAAAAGAGTTGGCGGCCGAATGTACGTATACGTTGCTCTTTCAAGATCAAAACGTATTCGGATATTATATTTGATCCAGGTTTAGATCTTATCCGCTTGAAAAAAATAATAAATTAAACTGTTGCAGCTCAGAATAGAAGAAGAAAGAAGGTTATACTTATATACTTATTTAACAAAATATGATTGTTATCTGTTTTGTGTGCTAATAAAGAAAAGAAATGAAATAAAATGAAAAACTGTTTTTTGCAACGGTGTCGAATCACGCAATGAATGAATGGTATACCACCGTTTCAATGTAAATTTACTATTCGTATTTCTAACCCTCGACAAAAAAGAGGAGTGGTATAAGTTTGACCCCAATGTCTGTCTGTGTGTGTCTGTGGCATCGAAACTCTCGAATAGATGGACTGATTTCGATAAGGTTTTTTTACCTGAAACCATGTTTCCTTGCTATGTTTCTTAGCAATGTTTGATGAAAATCAGTTTTTTTAATGTCATAGGGCGGCAAACGAACAAGCGGGTCACCTGATGGTAAGTGATCACCGCTGCCCATGGACGACTGCAACACCAGGGGTGTAACAGACAATGGCGGATCCAGGGGGGGGGGTCATAGGGGTCATGACCCCCCCCCCCCCCCGGGCTGGGTCCAGAACCTAGGTGGACCACTAATTAAAATTGTTAAACATAATGTTTTTAATTTTTTTTTGTCACAATATAGATTTTACGTAAGTAACTTCAATATTTAATTAATTTAATATAATATTTTGTATAATGGCAAACGCATTATTCGGGAACGAACGCATCGAAAATTTGAATTTCACCGCGCCACCGCCACCACATTTATCATTTAAATATATGCATTTTTAAGTACAGTAAGTACTTACATACAATAATAAAATACCTACTTTTTACTTGTATCTATGTAATTATAACTTCTTTTGACTTGATCACGACTTTGTGACTCCCCCCTGGGACCAAAGCTGGATCCGCCCTTGGTAACAGAAGCGTTGTCGGCTTTTAAGGAAGGGAAGATGTAGGGTGGGGGGGAGGGGGCCGGCTCTCTCACTCACCGAACGAAGCATAGAAGCGGTGCCGCTACTACTCAGACGTCGATTTTCTGTGAGAGTGTGGTACTTCCCCGGACGAGCCGGCCCATTCATGCTACTAGCAAAACAGAGTTTTGCTAGTAGCGTGGCTCTACCACAAGTTCTACAGTTAAAAAGTTATGGGGGGTAAACGCTTGTAAATGTAATTCGGGTTTTTTTTAATTTGCCAGGCAAATTAACTCGTTGGATACTAATCGCGAGGTCTAAGTTTGCGGCGAACTACTAGTTTTACAATAATAACTAAAAAATATTTGAAATCCCCAAAACGAGCCCTTTCATTTGATATATGACACAGTAAGGTCTGCAAAACTTTTCTTTTATTTCCTAATTAAAAAAAAATATATATTTAATTTCTACATCTGTGTTTGGGTCATGGGATTACATCATCCTACCAAATTTTACCTGATTTGGTCCAGTAGATTCGGAGCAAATTGGCTGTGACAGCCAGACGCACGAGGGATCTTATAAGGGTCCAGTTTTAATATTTTGTGCGAAACCCTAAAAATCATTAAAAATGGAAGATGTGATATACATCATGAGCGTACCGAGAGGTGGGCAGCTACTCCCCTTGGATTTTGTTCACGTCTCTACTAACTACTACTTTTGTCGACAAAAGTTAGAAAAAAGAACTTTCTGCCATTTGCAATACAATATGCAACTTTTAAAAAAGTCTATTAGCCCGTCAATTTAAAAAAAAATACCTCCCCCCCATGGCCCTGAATTTGGGTACGCCCTAGGATGAATGGACGTCAAAAAGACATGACAACCTCTTCAGAATAATAGCAGAAAGAAATTTTTTGTCAAAAATGAGGATTGGAGGTTTTTTAACCGACTACCAAAAAAAGGGAGTCATCAATTCGTCGCGATCTTTTTTTACCGATTATTCGAAGACGCCTGAACCGATTTGGAAAATTTTTTTTTGTCTGAAAGGGTATACCTGTCAGGTGGTCCCATAGAATTTTTAATTTAAAATCCGTTACGTAGTATGGGAGTGAAGTCGGTTTTTAATAATGAAAATTGGTACATAACGGGTATGGTCATATAAATATAGGTACTTTACCCTGTTCGTATCTACGCGTGTTGTTTTATTCAGTATTGTATATGAGAACCATGCAAGTCAATTACGGAGAACAGACGTGTCCAGAATAGCCCGTAGTATTCCAGAGTGTCTATTTTTTTATTTAAAACTTAGTAGCGTTTGACCGCTTCTCACTTGGTGGAAGGCGATGAAACGGTCTGGGATGGATCACGCATACTCAAGTAATACATATTCACTCTTTTCTTGAAGACATCTAAATTGTATCTTTCGGGGAATATGTGGGAGGGCAGAGCATTTCAGTCTCTAGCCGTACGTATAAGGAAAAAAGATGCAAAGCGTTTTGTACTAGTAGTTGGAACTTGTATTACATAGGGATGGAGCCCTGACCCATTCCTGGTAGTTCGACGGCGAAGGTGGAATTAAATCATGAAGCTACTGAGAGCATTCTCCAAAGTGTAGTGCGTCTGTGCTAGGAGTAGGATTTCAAAGAGACTCCTTGTGAAACTAGCGTAATTAGAGGACCTACGAGTATATATATACGAAGCTTTGATTGGAGACAGTGTGTGCATGGTTGGCATTTGAAAATTACACACCCTGGCAACTACCTTATTTATGTTTAAGCAATAGGTACTTATGAGTAGGTTTTTTAATATAGACAGGTTCATAAAAAAAGCTCTCTACCTCTTAAGTTTACGATAATAGCCGCAAACAGCCGCCACCACCGTTAACGCTGGCTGGGTACGCTATAATGTGTAAAGCGGTATGTTTCCCAAGCTTTGGGAACTTGAGAAGTTATTAATTGTATGAAACTCGATGCCCTTCCACGCAAAATTATACTTAATGCGTCCTTTAACGAAACTGGCATACATATATAACTCATGATAACGCAATTGGGTAGCTGAATAAAGTTTTTTGAAAAAAAAAAACATTTCCAACAACAAAAAAAAAATGTAAAACAATTACAAAGTACTTATAGCTCTGAAGGTTGAGAAGCAGTATACTTTGAACTTGTAGTGATTTCTTTTCAGCAGTGAAGTCTTTACTTACACAGCAAAACACCCCCCCCCCCCCCAACTAGCTATAAAAGTCTATGCCTTTTAGATTACGATGCGATTTTTTAACGTGAATTAAAAAATAAGCTCTCTTGCGGTTGTTCTTAGCTATCGGAATAGCCGTTTAGGTAGCTGCCCAAATCCAAATAATGGGCAGGGGTTGGTGATTGCACAAGATGGTATATCTATGCAACGTCATCCGAACGTATTCCCGGTTGCATCTTCAGCGATAACGCTTCAGAGCCCGGGGTCCGCTACCTAACCGAGTAGATTTGACAAGGTTAATTTAACACAGAACGACTGCCATCTGACCTCCGCAATCCAAAAGCAAAAACGAGATGGCGTTCGGGACCCACAGTTTATACGTGCCTTCCGAAACAAGGAATCATCTTTTTCGGATAATCAGGTGATTAAAGCCTGCAATATTCTAACCAGACTGGAAACAACTTTTCACAAAGTATGCTTTCCAATGGAATTTGAACCGAACGACCTCCGGAACACATGGCGAACGCATTGACCACTGGACCACGGAGGCAGTCCCACTGTTACTAAAAGATGGTATTTATCTGAATGACAAGGCTAAGTTGGCTTCTAATAAACTGGGTATCCTCGGTAGAGCAAGGCGATATTTCACATCGTCACATCGCCTTCAGCTGTATAAAGCACAAGTTAGGCCGCATAAGGAATATTGCTCCCATCCCTCGCCGGGGCACCTAATTTGACCGTATTCAAAATCGCGCAACTCGACAAAAATCGACAATGTGACTCTCGTCGGCCGTCTCAATCCTCTGGCCCTACTTAGGGATGTTGCATCCTTGTGCATTTTTTATCGCATTTATCATGGGGATTGCTCTGAAAAATTGTTCGACTTAATACCTGCTGCAAAATTTCACTACCGCACCACCCATATGAAATTAAAATTTCATCCACACCACTTGGATAGTTGGCAATCAACCACCGTACGTTTTAAAAGGATCTTTTTACCACGTACAACCGAACTGTGGAATCAACTTTCTGCAGCAGTGTTTCGAATCCGGACCGATACGATATTGAAACCTTCAAAAAACGAGTCTGTTACACCCCTGATGTTGCAGTTGTCCATGGGCAGCGGTGATCACTTACCATCAGGTGACCCGCTTGTTCGTTTGCCGCCCTATGACATTAAAAAAAAAATATATTACGTACTCTGTGGTACCTATATAAAGTCTTTTCACAGATGACTTACGTAAATACCTACCTATTTAAGTAATCCTAATTAAAAGGATTTTTGTTATTTAATCGTCGCCTTAGACATTTTGAAGTTCAATGATATTTAAATCGTTCAGTCGAGCGAATATTCTCGAAATTAGTAGAATTTATGGCAAAATCAATCTGTTGTGAGTTTAATTAAATTCCTAACAAATCACCACTTATGGATCGTAGGGCTTCGCTGATATTGGACCAATTTAGCACCTTCGGCTTTCGACTGAATTTTATCTTAACTCGTACCTAGCTAAATTATTGATTTTAAGAACGTTATGTAAGTCTAGTTTTGTGTAAAGTTCGACAGCAAAGTTTTAAGAGCTCGCCATAAAGCGGAAAATTGTGGACAATATTTTTTATTTACACGATTTAAAAATAGTTATTATTATTTCGCTTTTTGTTAATTGTTTTGTTACAAATTAAAAATATTTAATTAAAATTATTTTACATTTCATTCTTGATCGGTCATTCTGGAAATCATTCGGAGAGGCCTATGTCCAGCAGTGGACATTATGCGGCTGAAAAGATGATTGTAGGTGATAGGAAATAACAACAACGATTTTATGAATTTACGTATGGTAAGGTACCGGCGGAATGACGTGAGATACGTATGCCTCGTTAATAGGAAGGCAGGCGACTGAGCGACAAACGCAATACAACAATACATACGGTCCGCACGCACGCGGGGAGGCTGTGTACTCGTCATTGCACCCGTACCTTTATTAAGTTTAATTTTTAAAGCAAACAAATACATGAAAAAACATAAACCCATAAAAAATACAATTTTTATAAGTTTTACATTCCGTCGTCTACAATGATGATTTCACATTGGGAACTTGGAACGTTGAAATGGAAATCAAGGGTCCCGTTTGTCCTGGAGCCACATTTAGTTTGAAAACCACAAGAGTTTTATGCAAAAACTGCTGCATTAATCAATTACAAATAAAGTATGTTAAAATTTTCGAAAATTGAGCTGTGGTATTTGTTTAAGAGATTTTACACTTCTTTTATTACTTATTTACGCCGAAAGTTGAGTAAAAATAAGCAAAAAAAGAACTAATCTATGATGGCTTATAACGTTTTAATGGCTTTTTATTTTACTATTCTGTATCCGTACAGACAAAATTTATAATGAGACAAAACGATATCATGTTAAACTTTGAATGTTCAATGTTAAACAGCGAAGGAAATCCCCTGCGAAAATATTATATAAAAAGTATCGACTAGTTCAACCTTAATTCATTCATTTACAAAAAATTATACTTAGCAATTTTGCCAAACTGCTAGCTGTTAGGTAAAACAGCGAATTATACAATCCAACTGCGACACCTTTCACTCAACTATCTGTCTTCCTCAGAAAATAAAATTGAAATGCAATAGGTAGTTAAATTAGGTGTAACTTTGAAATGAGATTGCATTTGCTCTCGCAATCTCGACGGCAACTTTGCAGAACCTGGTACTTTCCTCGAGCTAACCCACGAAAAAGGTTCTTTTAGATACTTTTCATTCAGTTATGGAGTACCCATACTTCGTATTTGAGGTTACTTTTAGTTGTTTTTATGTAAAATAAATAAATATATAGGGACAAATCGCACTGATTGAACTAGCCCCCAAGTAAGTTTATACTTGCTCAACGATACTACAATATACATACTTATATAAAGATAAAGACTCAAAAAACAATAAATAAAAACAAGAAAGAAATGTAAAAGCTACAACCACTAATGCGTCCCAAGCTCGACTCGACCCCAATACGCCCCGTTTAGGGGGGTCACCCTACTGTGAATAGAGATGTGGACAAAAAAATATTTTTTGCTCTTTATATAAATTTAATCAAAAAGTATGGTATACTTAAATTTTATTTTCTCTGATTAATAATGAAGAAGATGCAGCGCATTTAAATTTTGCGTGACGTCACGATCAGCCACGATTTTAAACCAAAGGTGACGTAAATCGCCCCCATCCCGAAACTTCGAAGCGCTGTATCTTATGAATTTTTACTGCATTGCTCAACGCAAAAATATGGGTCTTTTATTTTTTGATAGTCGAGTTGACGGACTAAATAAAATAATATATTTCTTATCCTTATTGTGTTTCACAAAAAATATAATTCTACATCGGAGACGGCTAACTTTGATTCCGACCGGGTGTTTACAATACCCGCACCGCTGGCTACGCCACGGCGATGCAACTTTGTTCAGCTTCATATCAAGACAAACGTACCGTGGTAATTCATTTATATTTTTGAGTTGGACTGGGATAGAGGGGTAAGTTCTACATTACCTGCAAAGTTTGAAGAACAATGTTTATTCTACTATTATAGTTCCTCGCCAAACTCTTCATTCATAGTACCTCTGCGTTTCTAACTAGTTTGCCAACTGATACATAGTCACCTACATATAATAATCACGTATTTATTTCTAACGGCAGACAGAGAATAATAGATCTTAGAGCTCTAAGCAAACAGCCCAGGGACACAAGACTCAAAGACCACTTTTAAGGTAAACGCACGCTTAACCGAGCCGAATGAAACAAATTTTCGAATTCTTTGTATGAAAACCTATGAAACCTCGCACACCTGACCGCGTCGAATCGTCCGAATCTGGAAGAAACAGATATCCTAGACGAATTCGGATGACGTCATCAAATTCGGCGCTGATGATGCGATCGAATCGATCGAATCGCCTGCATTTTGATAATGACAAGTGTGTGCGTAAGATCAACGAGATTTATGCGATCGAGTTACTACTTCTTTTTTTTTATAAAGTTACAAAAATGAGTGATTCTAACATCAATAAAAAATCAATAAAAAAGCCCTGACAATAAAAAATCTCGTCAAGATTTATCACAATTCACATGTAATTACAGTGAAACAGGTGTAAGGAAATGGAAACAATTCTTTCGGCGCGCTCGATTCTTTCGGCGCGGTCGTTTCTTTCGGTGCGGCCTCATATGCGAGGCCTCAAAAACTTCGATCGATTCGACGCGTTCGGCTCGGATGAATGTGCGTTCACCATTAGCGTGACGGTGGGCGAGAAGGCGGAAGAAGAAATCCTAATTAGTAATGGGCTTTTAGCCAACTTGCTACTTACTGCGGTGGCGCATCGATCCGAAGTGGATCTTGGCCTCCGACACTAGATGGCGCTATTTCTTGCGGTCTTGCGAGCGTTATTGCCAGTCGTCAACTCCGAGGCTTCGCAGATCTTTCTGTACCTCGTCGGCCCATCTTTACTTGGGCCAAACAAACGACGTTTAGCCAACTAATGAAGTTCATGCTTTTTACCCCCAACGCAAAAGGTGTTATAAGTTTGACGCCTTTGTTTGTCTCAGGCATTGAGCTATCAAACGCATGGGCCAATTTCGATGCGGTTTTTTTGGTTGCGGTGGTTGTTTGATGCCGTTCAAAAGTTATTATGGGTTAACGCTTGACTTTTTATGAGCGATCAAGCAAGAAGACAGACATTACTTCTGACATTCCTAATAAATGATCAAGAGGTGCTTATTTATTTTTTCTAGACAGGGGCCAACTTCACCAATATTGCCCTCAAAAGTATTTTTCCTTTCCAAGCAGCACCTAATCATAGTTTCCGAAGACTTGAGTGCTCAGCCGAGTTCTGCCAAGTAATAAATCAATTTATCAGTCATACGGCGCAAAGTTACATAACGTGTATCAAAAGTCGCGCAAAGTTATAAGCCGCTTCCCGCAACTTATTTTGAGTACTTAAGTACACATAGAAACGCACCACTAACATCAATGTGTTGCCTAGCGGCTTCTTGTAGGCGCGTCACATGCCGCTGGATGAGGTCGAAACAAGGTCGAAACATACACGCTGACTTTTCATTGGTTTTGGAAAAAAATGTCGTATGGTAAATAAATTCCTCTATCCATATAAGTAAACCAAATTTGAGTATGACATAAGATAAAAAAGTTGCGACAATGAGTTTCGATCGAGACCACGTAGTTACGCCCGTCCAAAGCTGCCGCGTGACCCCGGTGCCGTGCGCCGGTGCTACTAATTGATCTCACAATTTTACTTTCTAGTTTCAGTCAACATTTTTTGTCTCTAAATTTCTATTTTGACTAGCTAATTAGGCCTTACTAACGATCCTTATGAAGTGGCCTTCGGCTCCAAAACCAGTAAAAAATCACCGTGTATATGTCGGCCAGTAGTTTAGTCTGTACGTGAGTAACCCGTGCTTATTAATAATTGCTAACTGTACCTACTTGTTGGTTAAGTTGTTTTTCGTGTGTGTGTAAGTGGCCGATACTGGTGTCAGATTTTTCAGGCTGCCCACTGCCATCTGACATACAATGATGACTAATTTTTAAGGTTAATTCCGAAGCACTGAGGTGATCGAAAAATTTGTATGCCTCTTGAGTCAATCCAAGTGTCGACCACACTTGGTGTTGCTTTACTTGCGAAAGCGCTAGTAACGCGCCGGGCCACCGAGCTTCTCAGAAATTTTACTTTCATATTCATAAGTACTCGGAGGGGAAAAGCTGCCTTTGACGAGCTTACATGTAAAGAGCTTTAAAGTGTTTCAGCGACGCGACATAGGAATTTTATTACATATGAATTTGAAATGCCATTTTCACTCAGGCGATATTACAGAATCGCTTCTATTTAAGTCGGTAGGTAGGCTAAACTACCAAGAAAGTATCTCCGAGAGTGATATGAGTAGAAGGTATAGTGTTTAATATGGTGTCAAATATGTGCGCCGCGCCGTATAAAAAAATTGTACATTTGTCGTTTTGACAGAAAAAAACGGAAAAAACCATTACTGCTAGGCTCACGTTGTTCCAGCAGGAAAATTCTAAACGAATGATCGGAGGGAGAAATATTATATTACTCCTATGGTAAGTGACAAGACGCACAATATTCTTATATGGCGCACTTTGACACAGTATTAACCGTTTCACCGCGAGACTTTATATCAGTTATTATACCCCTTTTTTTATACGGAGGAAAGATCCCTGTTACGGATACCCGTCAGCCTGCGGGGGAGGCTGTCGGGTTATGTGGGACTCCACGCCAGAGCGACGTGCCTACCCACTAAAAAACCTCCGGAGTTCCATCTCAACCGCTTTTACCGGGGACACGGGAACGGAAATACAACCGCGAACTCCATCGGGGACGTCTAAGCGCCCCCGACTCACCAAGTCGGCGCGTCCGGAACTCACGGACGCGCCGTACCTCCTCGGGCCAATTGAAAGGCGGCAGACTCCCACGCAGTCCACCGCCTGTGGACCCATGAGAGCCAGATAAACCGGCTCCCAGCGGCGGAGAAGATGATAGGCTCCGCCGCTTGCCTCTCGCCGCAAACGCGGTGCGGCACCGCTCGGTCGCGGAGGATAGAGAGAGTGGCAACGTAACACCGACACTCATCCTCCTCCGCGATCGATCATCAACCACAGCCACGACGGTGTGGCCCCGTCAATGAAACATTCCCCTCCCGGCGGCCCCGGGCCATCCCGGGTGGGGGGAGAACTTCCCACTCCCCCGCCGCCCCATTGGGCGCATTCCTACAGGCTCAAGGCCGAAGCCGAGCCCGCGGGAGCGCCCCTCCCTGGGTGGGGGGAGAACTTCCCACTTCCCGCCCCCCCAATGTGGGCGTTCACTGCTGGTGGGTCAAACAGCAGGAGCGCCCCCTCGCGGGTTACTCTTAACTTCCCCGTGGCTAGCTGCTACCACGGGTACTGAGCCATCCCGGTACGACAAACCGGGAATCCATTGGGGGGGAGTTGTCATACCCCTAGCGCAAGGCATAGTGAATCGAAAATAAATACCTACAACCAAAAAATGCAATACGAGCAGTGGCTTTTTGTCGGAAATATGAGGCGTTCGCGGAATAAGTACTAAATGTTTGTCGGATAAATCCGAAGTTCGCGGTTAAAGGGGCACTAAATAAACCTTCCACTCATATCACTTTCCTGGTAGGTTTACTCACTCTAGCACTAAGTCTTACTTTAAATCTGATAATCTAGTCGTATAGTAGGTTGAATTCGTGTATGGCCCGTTGGCCCCATCGCCCGTCGTCCGATTAATGGGGCCAGTGGAAAATTAATAATTAAAATTTGTTCCCGTTGGTCCCATCCGCAATGCTAGTCAATGGGGCCAACAGGAATTTAATAAAATAATTAAATTTAATCCCGTTGGCCCCATAAAGTTGATTTAATGAATTTGAATTAAACTTGGGTCAATTTGTGTTTAAAAATCATATTTGTTTCTGTATTTGAATTAAAATCTATTAAATATTCATATAATATCTTTCAATTTAGTCTTAAACAAACAGCGCTATATCACTTCCGTGTAAAAAAATAAAATAAAGTGGACAACAACACGTGAAATTTTAATTACCGTTGGCCCCATTACCTATGTGAACAATGGGGTCAACGGGAAAGGAATTTATTAACTTACCTTTTGGTCCCATAATGGGACGACGGGCGATGGGGCCAACGAGAATACACGGTTGAATAAGTATCTATTTGATGTTTAAGGTAGGTAGATTGACAGGTACTTTGGTAGAGGTGCTTTCATGTGACTACCTACTCATTGAATATGAACGTAGCTTAATATTAGGTCTAGCTAGATTACAGTATCTGGGTTTTAAGAGCGGGCACTTGAGTTGATGATGCGCGATTTCAATAGCGTAAAAAATTACCATGCGTAGGTTCCATTGTCACCAATAGTCAATACTCAATAATTTATTGCTTCCTTAAATAATAATAAACACTTTATTGACACAATTATTTGACACAGCATATATGAAGCCTCTGGTTTCCGAGATAGTTTTCACTGTGTTTCGAAAACCAGATTAGATAGCAAATTAATACATAGATGATTCCACAATCACTTAAGGACCCTGCTGGGCGCTGCAATAGGAGAGAGGAGGAATCGTGTCATTGTTAGTAATTTTTTATTGAAGTTAATTATATTCATGTTTAATTAATTTTTATTTATGTGACTGTCATATATTAATATAAGTACGTATTTTTTGTCCATCATTTAAAATTGTATCTATATTAATTTATTTACCAATTTATGTACAAAATTTATACAAAGAATACATCAAATAAAATTTGTTCAAAGGATATATATATTAATAGGGATATAAGCTGGGTAAAAATATATTATTTTATTTAGTCCGTCAACAAGATTATCCAAATAAGAAGGAAAATCTTAGGATGTACAGTCAAGTACCAAGATACCTGACCAGGCCCTCTACTTATATCTTGAATTTTCTTAAACTAAAAATGATATTAACATGAAAATTTATATTAAAAGACCCGTATTTTTTCGTTTAGCAATGTAGTCAAAATTCACAAAGATACAAACAGCGTTTTGAGGTTTCAGAGTGGGGGTGATTTACGTAACCCTTGACTAAAAATCGTAGCTGATCGTGACGTCACGCAAAATTTAAATGCGCTCTAAATCTTTGTCAGTATTTGCCAATCAGAAAAAAGAAAAAATACACATACCATACTTTTGAATGAAATATCTAATGAGCCAATTTTTTTTTGTAGTTTCCCCTTTGTTACTTCGTCATCATCATAGACAGCCCTCTTCACCCCACTGCTGGGAAAAGGCATTGATATAAATCAAGACAAGTAAATTGGTTTGGAGAGCTGGGATCAAAGAATTAATCTAAGTACGAGTATTACATACGGAACGGAACCTCTTAGGGTTCCGTGCAATATGCGTCCCCGTTCCCCGTCCCCGCACCTATCTCCCGTTCTCGCCTTGTCGAGTGTTGAGGGGCAAACACACACATTGACGTGTGCACGGATGTAGTTTCGTTTGTAGTAGCAGTAGGCAGTGGCGCCCTCATTTGAAATAAATTGTTTAAAAGTAAATATGGCGATAATTAAAAATTTGGTTTGTATGAATGTCTAGAAAGACCTTTAAACTATTTTATGAATAACCTTTGAAAGTAATATTGGTAGTCTGTCTAGTTTTAAAACTGTTTTTCGCCAAAAGTGGCCAGTTTCGGCCTAAAACAGTTTTAAAACTAGACGGACTATAAGTTATAATTTCAAGAGTTATTCATATAAAATTGTTTAAAGGTCTTGCTAGACATTCATACAAATCAAATTTTTAATTATCACCATATTTAGTTTTAAACAATTTATTTCAAACTCTCTGATGCCCGCGACTTCGTTCGCGTGGACTTTATGACTCCGGCGTATTAATATAAATAACAACTAATGAAAGAGAGAGAGAGAGAGAAAGATAGAGAGAGATAAGAAAGTACTTGTAACAGTGTTAGGAGTTAAAAGTCAATATTATTTTAATTCTTTCCTTCGGGAGCCAATATGAAAAGAGCCGAAGTGTTACTAACCCTGGAAAAAGCCACATTAAGTTGGCTATGCGAAAAACCAGTCCTTAGATCGACATCAGCAGCTTTAAGCCTCTAAAACTGTGACTTATTTTCATAGCGAAGCAAGTAAACACATAGAACTGTGTATTTTCAAAATGAAAATTGTTGGGGCTGAGTGGCATACGCGAAATAAATACAGTTTCACTGGCACCACTCACAGTAAACTTGAAGTGTCTCAGCAGACTATGCCGAAGTTTAGCGGCTAAAGTTCAGTGTTTAAAGTTCGGTGGGGATGACACACTAAATAAGCTGAAGTTCAGCCGCTGAAGTTCGGTGGAAACGCCGGACAGTAGTGATGTGCCGATGTGAGAATTTAATCTTCCGTCTTTGGCGCGTCTGCAGCGAACGGAAACGGGAGCGGAAGAGGGAACGGAAGTGGAAGAGGGAACGGGAGCGGAAGCGGGAGCGTAAGCGGGAGCGGGAGCGGAAGCGGTAACGGCGGCGGCAGCGGCGGCGGCGGAGGCGTCGGCGGCGGCGTCGAAAGCGGCGGCGGCGGCGTCGAAAGCGGCGGCGGCGGCGTCGGCGGAAGCGGCGGCGACAGTGGCGGCGGCGGCGGCAGCGGCGTTAGCAGCGGCGGCGGGAGCAGCGGCGGCGGCGGCGGCGGCGGGAGCGGCGGCGGCAGTGGCGGCGGCGGCGGCAGCGGCGGTGGCGGTGGCAGCGGCGGCGGCGGAAGCGGCGGCGGCGGCGGCGGCGGCGGCAGCGGAGGCGGCGGCGGCGGGAGCGGCGGCGGCAGTGGCGGCGGCGGCGGCAGCGGCGGTGGCGGCGGCGGCGGCGGCGGCGGCGGCGGCGGCGGGTACGGGTACGGGTACGGGTACGGGTACGGGTACGGGTACGGGTACGGGTACGGGTACGGGTATGGGTACGGGTACGGGCCCGATTCAGGCAAAAGCATCGGAAGTTCGGCATTATGTGTTGCTAGTAATGCAAATAACATTGCAGGCATGCATTGGCTGAAATTCAGCCGCTGAACTTCGGCATACAGTGCTGAGACACTAAGTTGGGTTCCGTTACACAGTTTCAGCGGAGTCAAATTTCGCATCAGCATTATTGGCCGACATTAAGACTTATTTTGTGAGCCGAGAGACCATTTGCTGCAAGTTAATTAAGAAACTCAACTGGATAATTGGTGGCGTCGTCAACAACACTATCCAAGAAATTAACAATAATTTGCGTCATAAGTTCTTTATTAATTGATTTGTATTGTTAATTTTTTGGTGTCAATATGGCGCGTTCACATAACCAAGAATTTTTCTGGTGTGTTATGCTCTGAAGGTCCGCAAATACTGAACTTATAAGTTCTTCTTCAGACGAAACAACTTTTTTTGGAAAAATTTTCAATGTACAGACACATTTTTTTACTCTTTTATTATAGTATAGATTTAGTATGATTTTGTTTAGCGGCAACAAAAAAACATCATCTATAAAAATTTCAACTGTCTAGCTACAATGGTTCATGAGATACAGCCTTGTGACAGACAGACAGACAAACAGTCGGACGGTCTAAGTAATAGGGTCCCGTTTCTACCCATTTGGGTAAGGAACCCTAAAAATCGAATAAAATAAGTATTTATGGGGGGCTCCCATACTACAAACGTGATTTTTCATAGATCGTCGTGTCCGACTCGCGCTTGGCCAGTTGTATTATAAAAAGTTCTCATCAGACTTAACAACTTTTGCTAAGGCGGCATTTTAATATTTCTTATAGTTTAGCTGGACCGTCATAGTTCTGCATCATGTGTTCCATTTTCCAAAATCAATTATAGCCTATATGTTGCCCAGGCTTCACAGCTATATAACAAAAAAAGTTTCATTCGAATCCGTCCAGTATTTCCGGAGATTAGCGTGTACAAACAGACAAACAGACAAACAGACAAACAGACAGACATTTTTTTTTATTTTCTTACTCTATTACTATATCTCCATCGCCCCAAATATTTTTTTTTGAAAAATTTTTATTGTACAGACACATTTTTTTTACTCTTTTATTATAGTATAGATGAGGGCGCCACTTTAGCTACCACTTCGTCTTAAGGGGCTATCTGCATTTTTCGGGGTCCAGTGCTGCCCCATTTGAATTAAATAATTTAAAAGGAAACGGAGATATTTTACGCACATACGCCGAAAGTGACCGTTTTTCGCAATTGTGCGTAGAAAAGCTTCACGTTCTCACTTTAAACTGTAAACAGTAGTTTATAAAATAGTTTGAAGGGTTATCTAGAGCCTGGTCAAGACAAAATTTTAAATGATGTCTCCGTTTCCTACCGAATGATTTATTTCAAATAGGGGCAGCACTGGACCCCGAAAAATTCAGGTATCCCCTCAATGATTCTTCGCTTCTATGAAGTTTCTTAGCGATAAGGCCGCATTTTGCGCATTTCCTAGTTTTTAAGATCATTATGTCCTGTATTTATTTATTTTGTGCAATAAAGGGTATTGTATTGTATTATTTATACTATAATGATCTAGTACAGACTATCTAGTAATTGGGACACATAGCACGACAAACCGATGGCCGATGGGGCAAAAAGGTTCTCGAATGGCGACCACGTACTGGCAAGCGAAGCGTAGGACACCCACCCACAAGGTGGTCTGACGACCTGAATAAGGTCGCTGGAAAGCGCTGGATGCAGGCCGCTCTAGATCTGTCATTTTGGAAATCGTTGGGAGAGGCCTATGTCCAGCAGTGGACGTTATGCGGCTCAAATGATGATGATCTAGTACAGTCAAAGATTCAAATGTTTATTCAGTAATTAGACCTTTACAGGCACTTTTACACGTCAATAAGTATAATTTATGTTACGTTATAATTTATGTCACTTCCACGTTGTATGAAGTTTCATACCTCGTGGTAAAATAAAACACGTTGCTAAAATAAAATATGACGTTTAATGATACAATGGCACCACAAAAAGGCACGTGGACTAATCACTTCATAACAGCTATTTACAACGCTTAGCGATACACTAAACATCTACGGTAAACTAGTTTGTTTTGCGGAGATGTGGCGATGTTTTTAAATTTATTTTTACTGCTTATCATTAAGGGGCTACCTGAATTTTCCGGGGTCCAGGCTTTTGACCAGGCTCTAGATAACTCTTCAAACTATTTTATGAACTATTGTTTACAGTTTAAAGTGAGAACGTGAAGCTTTTCTACGCACATACGCCAAAAGTGGCCGTTTTTCGCAATTGACAACATTTCAAAAATTTTATATTCATATTTTATATTTTTTCCTTAAAGAACTTCAAAAAAAGGACATACGTATTTTTTCTTTTTCATTTCTTTTCATTATTTCTCCTAAAATTAAATTGTTTAAAATCTCTCCATTCTAAAAGAGCGTAAGTACAAGAGTTAGGATGTAACGAGTTTACATCTTTGCCATACATTATAACTAAAAAAATAAAACTTTTACTGACGTCTATAGAGTTGTGTTTTGTAACAGTAAGATATCGATATCGATACAAAACTTACGTGTCGTAAAATAGGGTTACTTTGATTAATTTAAAAATTCAAACGCTTCTATCTCAGCTATTTTTGGCATAAAAATATTATATTGACGACGTGGAAAACAAATGGCATAAAAAATTACGCTTGTAATACTCGACAAAAAAAAATTTGCCCTATCATCTCTATACTTGAAATGGGGTTTTTGGGTAACCCACGTTTTTTAAAGGATTCTCATAGTCGCCCCTTACAGGAATTTAGAACACAAAGAAAAAATGTTTCACTTTTTACTTTTTAAGTTACAGCGTTTTAAAGTTAATTGGGGTGAATTTGACTGAAAATAAAAACAAGGGCTCCGGCGTACACGCGTTGTGAAAAGATGGTGAACGTACCAGGATTGCTCTATCAAAAATATAAATAAATATGCGTTCAGAACTTTGGAAGATTTAATTAAAAAACCAAAAAAAAAGCTATCATAAATGTCACCTTGTGTTTTGAAAGTCGCCCCATTTTAGGGTAGCATTTTTCCTTACTTCATTTTTTTATAGTTTTTAAGACCTGGTATGTCAATATTATTTTTACCTGAAATATCAAACATATAAAGGAAATATTAGCATTTCGTCACCAAACTATGTAAACATTTTAATGCATGTGTATTTTTTTCAATCCTAATTCTACTTTACTGAAAGAACTATCGATATTGGATGGTCTTCCTATCGAACTGATACTTCTATAGACAACACTACTATTATCTCTCTCTCTCTCACTCGTGATGTCAGTTGTCAGATTGACGCACGTGTCAATTGACAGTTGACAGCTTGACATAATTTTTTCACTTTTAGATGTTCAAGCAAAGGCGTAACCTGTTAAATGCCTATATCCTTTTACTTTTGAGTTTTTTTCATTTATCTCTAAAAATATAACTCAAAAAAAATCTGAAAAAATATTTTACGTGTTCAGAATTGCTAAGTCTCGAAATGATTTTCCAATTTTTATACCTTTTAGAAAATGAAATGTTGTCAATTGTGCGTAGAAAAGCTTCACGTTCTCACTTTAAATTGTAAACAGTAGTTCATAAAATAGTTTAAAGGGTTAGCTACGGTCTGATCAAGGCCAAATTTAAAATGATGTCTCCGTTTCCTATCAAATGATTTATTTCAAATGGGGGCAGCACTGGACCCCGGAAAATTCATGTAGCCCCTTAAAACAAATAATTTCTAAATGCAATTATGAGTCTATACGGCACTGCCAACAAAAACACAATTAAAAAACATCTCTATTTGGGCACTTTTCATATATATTAAAGTCCGTTCGCGGAGAGTTGATAAATTCAGGGCTTCTTAAGACGAAGTGGTAGCTAAAGTGGCGCCCGCATTTGAAATAAATTCTTTAAATCTAAATATGGTGATAATTAAAAATTTGATTTGTATCAATGTCTAGAAAGACCTTTAAACTATTTTATGAATAACCTTTGAAAGTAATATATATATTTCTAGACATTGATCCAAATCAAATTTTTAATTATCACCATATTTAGTTTTAAACAATTTATGTAAAATGAGGGCGCCACTTTAGCTACCACTTCGTCTTAACTCATTAGCAGAGATCGAAATAACGGGTGGTATTGCTATTAAAAGTATGGATATGACTAAAAGGTTTTCCAGGTCTCTCCAGAAAAATGCTTGACTTCCTACACGACAAGACTTCTGCCTTTTATTTGTACCTAATATTGTTCTAAAAATAAACTGTTAACCTCCCTTCCGCCCAATTTGACTAATAGCCCTTTCGATCAAGCGTCTGCCCCGCAAACAAACTAATTTACTCATAATTACTTCGTTGTTAAACAATACTGAGCTAAAATAAATTACTTTAATCACTAGTTTTGTACGTTATTTTACTATTATTGTTGCCACGTAGACTTGAAAACAAAAAGTCAGTCGGAAAGATAGTTTAAAAGGAAAGGTTGATCAAGGTCCAAAATTTGACCTTAGGGGCCATCCACATATTACGTTATAGCGTTCGTTACGTTAGCGAGGGGTCGGTCAAGGGATAGGAAAAAAGTGTGATATTGGGGGAAGAGGTTCAAAACACCAAAATTTTGCGTGACGTCATTTGTGCACGGTCAAATTTTTACCTTATGTTTTTTAAATAAAGTCGCTTTTCAATGGCAGCATTTAAGAACAATGCATTACGTTCGACAGATCAGCCATCTCAGTTACGCTCCATATGTGAGACAGAGATGACCAGATTTTTTTTACACGTCTGTTTTTTTCGATTCAGTAACCTTTCCGACTCACCCTTTGTACAAGATAAAATACATAGAAAAATGTAAAAAACGATGAAATTGCACGTTTTCAGAAGACAATTGAAATTATTTAACTTCATAATTATATTTATATTAATAAGAATTGTTCATTTTCATATACATCATAAAAATTCACATTTTTACGTAATTTCAGTTTAATTCCATGAATCAAAAATATAAAATTGACTTTTTCACATTTTCATTAATAGCAAAGATTATGACACAGCCCTAAATAAGTAAAAAAGAAATGTTTTTAACTAAATTACTTATATTGTATTCCATAAAAATTAAACAAAAAATCATTATTATTGTTAATTATTACGTAGATACACGTATACGTTACGTACAAGAAGTTTTATTTATAACAAAAAATAAATTAAAACATTCTTTAAGTTCCCGCCGTTTCGGTAAAGAATAAAAAAATATTGATTAAAATTACGGCACGACGTAAAATCATTGGGTACGTACAAAAAAATTAAAATTAAAATAACAAAAATAACTATTATAATATGTTACCACTAGCGTTATCACTTTAAATAAATTAAGGTACTTAAAGTATTAATAAAGTTACGACTAAGTAAACCTCAATTTTCGTGCTGTCTCTTTCGTGTCGCCTAGGAACGAAAGAGAGAGCACGACGCCATGTAAAATGGACATTATGTATCCGGCGGCAAGTTTTGCATATCGAGTCCCTTTTCAAAGCCAATGGATAAAACAAAATATTATTGTATAGTGCGAGTATGTCTCGAGGAGTCATCGTGTACGCGCGTCCTCAAGGCACATTCGCCCAGATGAAGACCTGATGAGGTCGGAACATGTCGACCAGTAACCCGGTCAATGCTTAAAATTTTATCCCTATATAAGACATCGTAGGTATATTTTCCATTTTGACCCAAACTTTATGTCAAAGGCCTAGAGTTCAATTTAATGTTTGAACTATTTTTACGATCTCTCCATTATGGGTTATACAAAAGAATGTATAATTGATAGAGACAACGTTTTATAATCCTAGTAGATTTATTTTTTACGGAGACTCGATTTATACAATCTACCACCGACATTTATTTTGCCTTTAATTGACTAAATTTAATCAAAAAGCAGTTTCTAAAATGCGTTTCACTTCGCCAAAAATCTTCGCAATATCTTACATAAAACTTTACTTATACAAAACACATTACCTGTGATGTTCTTCATACAACACACATTTAAATTCGCGCTTTCAAGGCACCTTTACAAAGGCTTACGCACTGTCACTATTTAGAAACTAATGGCCTATTTAGACGGTGTAAGTTACTTCCCTGTTGCTTTTACTGTTTTATTGAAGCAATAAATGATTTGTATGGGTGATGTTACGTTTAGACCGTGCAAGTTATATATTGCTTTCCTCAACCAAATGGATTTTGAATGGGAGGCCGACATTCTTTTTTATCTATTTTAAATAGTGCTGCAAGCAATAGTATAAATTATCGATACTATCGTGGCCTTGAAAAACAGTCACAATATCGATAGGACTATCGACAGTATCGAATAATCGATACTATCGATAGTATCTAAATTCAATAGTATCAAAATTTCGACATTAAAAAAAATGATTTAAATTATGACAACAAACAATGTTTACTCTGTCCACATATCAACTATAAATATTAATTTCATTGTGAGTTGACGTTCTTGGAGAAAATGCTGCAATGCAGTTTGTTACCGCTTCTTCTGAACTAGCGCTTTGGAGGCGGCAGTAAACTTAGCTCTAAGTAACTTTTTGACGTCAACAATTATTGTGCAATAAAACAAAGTGACGATTATTAAGAGATATTATAAATATCCTATGATAATAAAGATATATTTGAATTTGAATTTGAACTATCGATAGTTTTACCTTATATCAATAGTATTGCAACCATTGACAATCGATATTATCGATAGTCAACGGTTATTCAATACTATCGATAGCCCTATCGATATTGTGACTGTTTTTCAAGGTCAACTATCGATAGTTAAACTATTGATAGCTATGCAACGCTAATTTTAAATATATTTTTATAGAAAATAATTTAGTATTATGGACTGAACGTGCTCCTAATACGTTGCTGGTGTTGAAAAATTTACCCAGTATAAAGGTATAAAGGGTATAGCCGGATAAGTATGACGATCCGGCCCCCAAATGGAAACCTATATCGAAATTTATGTTCTAATGTCGCCTTGATGTACAAACACAATTTATGTACTTTTCGCGGTCAGCTTTCGCTTTGACCTTGAGATATTGGAAAAAATTATCGCACACATGACTTTTATTCAAAGTCATATATCTCAAAAATTAATTACGCTAGAGAGTTGAGACCAACGCAAGTTTTTAGATTACATTGCAGAGTATATCATATATTATTTTCAAATTTTTAGAGTATATTTATATATAAAAATAATTAAAAAATAAGTAAATTATAATTTTTTTTTCGTGTTCTCTGAGACTTACAATCACGAAAATAATATATGTTATGCTCCTTTACGTGCTCTATTACTCATAAAAATTTGGCAAAAAAAAAGGTGGTGCAACACTTTGAAAAAAAAATTAAAAACTGTTTCGCACCTTGTAACTTATAGATATAAACATGACTTAACACGCACAAAATTTTATCGCTCGTGGAAGGAATTGTAAATAAACAAGTTAAGACTTGTTTTCACGTTGTTTCTTATATTTTATGTCTTACTAACATCGCTGGTCATGCGTTGGTATCGCTCTTGGACATTGGTATTGCTCTAAAGGGAAGCTTTTGACTTGGATTTTTATGGCATTTTGTTCCAAGATTTAAAAATTAGTCAATGTTAAACCAACTTATTATTTTTATAAGGTCATAATGTCTGACAAGTGCAAAAACTGTAACAAATATCTTCGTAAGATGGTTGGTTATACAAAAATTGTAAAAACTGAAGAAAAAGTTAAAGTATTCAGTGATTGTTTGAATAAAACAGTAACAGTTAATGGTATATTCTGTAACAAGTGTCGTCTTATCCCCTATATTAAGAAAAAAGCTTCTATTTCTAAATGTACACCACCTGACGAGGAGTCTTCAAGCTTGGAAGTATGCGATGAAGTATCAACGGCTACAGGTGAACCAGGAGAAGCTTATGTCAACTCTGAAGATTCTGACACCATTAGTGACAGTGATATTACATATGAGTACCATCTAAGTGATGATTTTATTGAAATTCCATTTCAACGTGTTGCATCTACTCACAAGTATTGTATTATAATTATGTCAAAAAATAACTGATCTCAAGACAATATGTTTAGAAACACGAATACAAATATTCATTAAAAAACAAATATTCATACCAAAAGGAGATCGTTGCTGTTCGACGCACTTAATTGGAAAATATTTTTATGAAGAGGATATATCACATCTACGCATAGTTTCTAATACAAGTACAATAGAAAAAACAGAATTCAGACTATTTTTCAATGAGCTAACAAGTAAATCACAGTCATCAATATTCGATAGAATGAATGAATTCAATATGTCTGAAGATCAAGTAAAAACTTTAACTGGATTATCATGGGAAAATATATTAAATCTTAGGTCATTACTTACATCTATGCGAGATACAAGCACACGTTCTGTCATTCAAGCTTTAATTATATTTTTGTTTAAATTGAAGACCGGAAACTCAAACCAAACAATCGCAAGTATTTTTGGTTTACCTTACGAACAGCAAGTCTCAGAATTTTTCACACAAATAATAACAGGTTTTGAAAAAGACATTTTACCGTACTACTTCGGATATAACGCTATTTTTCGTCAACAACTTATCGCGAACACCTGTAATACTGCAAAAAAATTATTAAATATTGGTGAAAATCAGCTTGTATTGATTGTAGATGGCACGTATATACGACACCAAAAAAGTAAAAATAACCATTATCAAAGGAAATCATACTCAGGACAAAAAAAGACACATCATTGTAAACCTTTTACAATATGTACCACAAATGGTTTTGTCGTTGATTTTGCTGGACCTTTTTATGGTACCCTAAATGATGCTGCAATCATGAAAATCATTTTAGAGGATCCTTCAGCGTTGCAAAAACTTCTATTACCAAATGATATATTCATTGTAGACCGCGGATTTAGAGATGTCGTAGAATTTTGAATCACAAAGGTTTTAACGTTCTGATGCCAGCTTTTAAAGGTAATAAACCACAACTAAGTACAAAAGAGGCCAATTTATCGAGAAAGATAACTAAAATCAGGTGGGTGGTAGAAGTTGCCCAGAAGTATAAACTTTTACACCATTCTCTCGATAATAAAACGTTGCCAAAGTTGGAACTGCTATGTAAAATTGTTGGTTTTCTGCATAACACTTATGATAAAAGGCTTGGTTCGGATGGTGGATTAAACGAAATAATAGTACAATATATGAAAAATAGAATGGACGTAGAAAATACTTTGAGTCAAGAAGTGCAAGATCAGCGTTGGAACAGAAAAAAAAACTATGCTTAAACCTTTAACAGCATCTGAACTACTTGATTTTCCACGCCTAACTGAAGATCAGCTAAAGATTTTATTCACAGGCTCGTATCAATTTTCACAGGCTCTATCTTACTTGGCCGAAATAATGGTCGATAAAAATAATCTTTTAGTACAATATGTGAAATCAGCATCTAATATCATTAAAGCAGAAGTAAAATCAAGGCATATAAATAGCAAAGTCTATCGTATTTACATTCACTATATTTCTGATGGTAATGATTACAATAGTATTCTCCGTTATTGCTGTGATTGCCCCAATGGCAACCGTACAGTGGGGTGCTGTTCACATACAGCAGCTATTATTTATTATCTGTCATATGGACGATATTTGTCCAAAATTTTGCGTCCTGCCGAAGTCCTCACTAAAATATTTGCTACTGAAAATGTTCCAGTAGTAATTAATTACAATAGTGACGATGATTAATTTTTTTTGTTTTTGCTATTTTGATTAACACGAAAAGTAAGTGGTGATAAATATTGGACATTGGTTGTTTTTTCTTTTCTTTTTGAACAATTATTCCAATGCTTATCAAGTTGGTGCAACACTTCAAAAAAAATGAATAAAATATAATGTAGGCCTTATAGAACAAGGGTATAGCAGAATGCGCTATTCACATTTTTTTTTCAAAGTGCACCACCTTTTTTTTTAACCAAATTTTTATGAGTAATAGAGCACGTAAAGGAGCAAAACATATATTATTTTCGTGATTGTAAGTCTCAGAGAACACGAAAAAAAAAATATGATTTACTTATTTTTTAATTTTTTTTATATATTAATCTACTCTAAAAATTTTAAAATAATATATGATATACTCTGCAATGTAATCTAAAAACTCGCGTTGGTCTCAATTCTCTAGCGTAATTAATTTTTGAGATATATGACTTTGAATAAAAGTCATGCGTGCGAAAATTTTTTCCCATATCTCAAGGTCAAAGCGAAAGCTGACCGCGAAAAGTACATAAATTGTGTTTGTACATCAAGGCAACATTAGAACATAAGTTTCGATATAGGTTCCCATTTGGGGGCCGGATCGTCATACTTATCCGGCTATACCCTTTCGGAGAATACGTAATAAGTTTCTCCAATGAAGAATGTTCACTAATTTTGATTTTCAACTCATCTTATAGTCTGTTGAAAATAAAAAAAAAATATTTTTAATATTTCGTTTACTTTCCGAGATATGGAATTTTAAATTGAGTGCGCGACGCGAGATTCCTCCTGACTAGCGTTTGTTGCGGTGACGTCACTTCTCCCGGCGGGCTGGCTAGTGCGTGCGCGGGCGCAGAACGGGACATTGGAATTTGACGTCATACGCTAAACGCAGACATCTATTTTTTAATGAGAATTTCAAATGTCTGTAAAATCGTTACTACTTGGAATTTTCAATGAAACAAAAAATAATCTATTTGTTTACATACATGCTATAGTTGTACGAACTTTAAAGCAATTCTGCATGCCTAGTAACATTCTCCATTCTTTGTTGGCAGCACATTGAGAAAAAAATTGCAACAATATTATTTAAAAAAAACTCATTTTCAGCTGCATTATCATCAGTGCTGCTTCGTAGCCCGCGGTGCGCTTTGTGTTTTTTTTTAATTTCAACTCAGCTCGTGTTCGTTTCCCTATGCCCTGGCGGAGGCGGGGTGGTAGGTGATGACGTTGTGCGCGTGCGTGAAGGGCGCGGCCGCGCTCGGCGGGCTGGCGGGCGCCGGCAGCTGCAGCGCGCGCGTCTTGCCGCCCAGCGTGCAGCGCGTCGTCGCGCCCCGCTCCACTTCCACGCACACCTCGGACCCCGTCAACCTGAGGGGGAACAGAGGAACTTCTAATTACTACATGTACGGCGGTGGTGGGATAATTTTCGATGGAACAAGTACCCCGTCAACCTGAGGGAAACAGAGGAGGTTCTAATTACTACATGTACGGCGGTGGTGGGATAATTTTCGATGGAACAAGTACCCCGTCAACCTGAGGGAAACAGAGGAGGTTCTAATTACTACATGTACGGCGGTGGTGGGATAATTTTCGATGGAACAAGTACCCCGTCAACCTGAGGGAAACAGAGGAGGTTCTAATTACTATATGAACGACAATGGTGGGATAATTTTCGATGGAACTACTGAGTCTTCTTCTCGTGTCGAATGCTCTAAATGTTATCGGTTTTGTCCCCTTTAGAACGTTGAAACATGAAATAGTGAGACTGAACCGAATGAAACAATATGTCTCAGGTCGAAATAAACAAATTGATTCGGCTCGAAATGCATGCAAAGTGAGAACGTGACGCTTTTCTACGCACATACGCCAAAAGTGGCCGTTTTTCGCAATTGTGCGTAGAAAAGCTTCACGTTCTTACTTCAAACTGTAAGCAGTTATCCAGGGTTTGATCAAAACCAAATTTGAAATGATATCTCCGTTTCTATTCAAATGATTTATTTCAAATGGAGGCAGCACTGGACCCCGAAAAATTCAGGTAGCCCCTTAAACGTAACCTTGAATAAACCACTATCCTCGTAGCGTTCGTTTGTTACCACCCGTCAGCACTCGATTTTAAATCTTATTCACGGAACTTAAAGTCTACTTTTGCATGTCGGCCGCCCGCGCCCGCTCAGTGGCCCAGCTGTGTGCGGCGAGGTCTCTGACCTCGCGGCTCGTGGGTACACACAATACGCGATCGCGACTTAAGTGTTTTGATACTTTGGTAATTTTTCTTACTTTTTGATAATATTTAATAACTGCATTAATTGCAGTGTTGTTACCGTACCTTTATGTGAGTAATTTGATGAGTTAAATTAATGGTAATGATTTTAATTGCACCCCGTAGAGCGGCCTGCATCCAGCGCCTTCCAGCGACCTTGATCCACAAGTCGTTCCAACCCTTATTCAGCTTAAATTACATGGGACTTACATGTGGTACCGGTTCGCCAATACCCCGACCAGTTCCCCCACGAAGTCCTGCCCACTGGTGGCCACCAGCCCCACTAGCAAATCATTGTTGGCCGCGGGCACGCTTATGACCACTAGTTGTGCGTCACTGCTCATTATCCGGACGGCTCCGACCTGTAACAAAGTTGCTTTTTATAAACGGGCTAGTTAAAAAATATAATCAACCTTATTGCTGACACATAGAGTTGCATATATGTTAGATGTCCAGTCCATCACTGTCAGAATATTCCTGCGTTGGAAATCATCTTTATTCAAGTTCACAGAACACGCTAGAAGGACCAAGAAATACACTTATTGAATAAACGCCACCACTAATATCGACGTAGATTTCTTTAAACTTTAAAGGTGTTAGGGTCGATTTTATTTCATCGTTTGGTAACGTATGTCGATCGATACACTTAATAATAATACTGGAAAATAAACTAAGCCCCACTTCTGATACCAGCGTATATTTCTTCAGAAATTGAATCATTTAGATGGCGTTATTTGCCACTATAAGTAGCATTCCGTCATTTTATTCTGTCGGTATAACTTATAGGTACTAATAATATATAAAAAAAGAATTTATTAATAAAAATCTCACCTCGAATAACGGCGTAGGTTTCTACTGAACTTTGAAAGTATTCGCGTCGAACTTGTAGATGGCGTTGTTCGTCAATAACAGACAACGGTCTGCCATCTTGTTCTGTCAGTTGAACATAAACTAATACAATATAAAAGAGAATTAATAAAAAAATCTCACCTCAGATATCGGCGTAGGTTTCTTCAGCACTTTGAAAGTATTTGCATCGATCTTGTAGATGGCGTTGTCCGTCACTAGTAAACAACGTTCGGCCATCTTGTTGTATCGGTTGAACTTGTGAACGCGGCACGAGAATAGGGGCTTGCCGAAGTGCGGGCTGCGTTGGAGGGTTGATATCGACGCTTTGTATAGAGCTGGGAAGAAAAGTTAAATAGATCCATACATACTCATCATCCTCACGTATTCCCGATTGCATCCTCAGCGGTAACGCTTCAGAGCCCGGGGTCCGCTAACCCAGGTGATTTGACTAGATTACTGGTTTTTTCACAGAGCGATTGCCGTCTGATCTCCGCAACCCAAAGGGTAAACCAGAACCAGTCCTTGAAAAGGTTTGTTAAATAAACGCTAGATGGCGTTCGGGACCGACAGTTTATACGTGCCTTCCGAAACACGGAATCATCTTTATTTTCGGATAATCAGGTGATTAAGTTTGCAATATCCTAACCAGACTAGCAAAAACTTTTCGACAAAGTATTCTTCACAGCAAGATTTGAACCCACGACCTCCGGATCACGAGGCGAACGCCTTGACCTTTACAATTTATGAGTACTTTATAAACGGTCGAAGTTCAAGTAAAATTTGTGAGATTCAGATTTCTGGAGGCTTATACTGATTTCGTTTCTCCAAATTAAATTTTTTTATTTCGAAAGAAACCTAGAAATAGCGCACTAGTTACCCATCAGTTCAAAAAATTTCAAGGAAGATCAGATACAACGTCATAATCACGTACGAGCGTTTGTATGAAAAGTAAGACGGGAAGGCCGCTCTTAAATATAATAAAAAGTTTAAAAATTGAAACCTGATTTGGAGTTATATGAGTCGTCAGCCAAATAGTCGCCGAGCCACGCCCTGTTGGCGCCCCACTCTGCTCGCCTGCCTCCTGTACAAATAATAAACTAAAGTTAATATGGTGCCATGTGGCGCTTATTTTTTTTTTTAAATAATTTTTCAAAACTAAAAACCGACTTCACCCCCAAACTACACAACCGATTTTGATAAAATTTCCATGGTACCACCTGGAAAGTATACCTTTTCAAATAAAAAAAGAATTTTTTAAAACGGTCTTTGAATATTCGGTGAACATAAATATAAAAAAAAAACAACATAAATAAAAGATCGCGACGAATGAATTGATTGAAAACCTACTCTCTTTTGGAAGTAGGTAAAAAAAGTTACATAATCTAATAATGAATAGTGTTAAATGGTTTGCTCAGATAGTCAATAGTCGGAAAAGTCGACATTTTGATTGACGTAGACCAGTCTTTCCCAAAGTGGGCGATAACGCCACCTTGTGGGCGCTGGAGGCTTTAAGGGGGGCGCTAACGGGCCCAGAATAAAGTTGGGGGCGCTGATGTGATTTAAGCAATGAGTGATTTATAACTTCAGCTATTTCATATTTTAAAATTAACTGATATTAAAATCCTCTTACAACATCCATTTATTAGTTCATATTTATATCCTTTTTTATTGTACAAATATAACCTAAAAATGTAATTAATATTTATTATTTTAATGCGTTCACAACGCTATTTATATCGTTAAAGGAATCAAACACTGAAAAAATTTCGTGTTTTAAAGTTTCGCAGGTGAGGTCCCCACTTCCGATACTCTTTATTATTGTAAAATTGTATTATTATTGCTATTTTTTTATTTAAAATTAACAATGTTGATTATTGTTATTTTTTATAAAAGATACTCTAATGTACTGGTGTATGTATTATTATTGCTCTCTCTTGTAAAAAAGTTCTAGTTTAAAATATAGGTTGAATTAAACTACAGGCAAGACAAATATGTGATTCAGGTTTTTATGGTGAAAAAAATGGGGGGCGCTACAAAATAACAGATTTTTTAAAGTGGGCGTTTGACAAAATAAGTTTGGGAACCTCTGACGTAGACGATTATCAGGGCGAGTGTTAGGAACGGCGGCCGCAATGGGGAAAGGATGAAAATTTTAAAAACGCCTGAAACTTTTTTTGTTGTTAGGAATAACACTCTTCTTTGTCGTAAATAAATATCAGATTTTTTGGTCCAGTCAGTTTATTTTAAAAAAGTAAAAATATTTTTAATCATTCAGCTTTACCCCCATCACTTCTTTTGCCCGTCTCGTCTGACGAAATTAGCTTGCAGTGGATGTCTAGTTATCTAAACGAAGAGGTGAGGACTTCTTAAGCGAGCTAAATTAAACCATAGCGCCAACCACAGTAAGTAGATATTTCTTTAAATTTTTTTTCTGAGTTCGTCTTCTGTACGTGAGTACTAGTAATTATTCTGTGGTAATACTTATATTGATTGTGCGGTTTAGCAACGTACCCAGAGCGCTGGCGGCGCAGATCTTCATCTTGAGCTGCGGCCACTGGTCGCGGGGGATGGGCTTGAGCGTGAGGTGGGCGCGCCAGCGGCGGTGCGCGGCCTGCAGCAGGCGCGCGGGCACGCGGCGGGGGGGGGCCGCCCACTGCTTCATCAGCCCGCGGTTGCGCTTCAGCTCCGCTTGCAGCTCCGCGATGTAGCGCCGGCTGCGGTACCGTCTGGGAAAACAATCATTGTCAATTCAAGTTTTTTTTTATTTATCGCTAAAGTATGATCAAAATAAAAATAAAAATATCTTTACTAAGAAAAAACTACATTTTATGAGTTATCAAGACCGCACATGAAAGATTAAGACGAATTGAACCCGCCTAAAGCCTCCGCTTATCAAGCTGATGCCATAAATAGTCAAAACAAAATCACAGGTTGCAGGACGATGGATAAATCAGTTCTAGTCAAACTGTGAAGACAAGGAGAAAAGATGGGAGAAAAAGAAAGAAAGTGAGAAAGAGAAAGAAAGAGAGAACGAGAAAGAGAGAGGAAAATAAGAAAGAGAAGCGAAAGAAAAGAAAAGAGAGATAGAGAGAAAGAAAGAGTGAAAGGAAGATAGAGAAAACAGAAAGAAGAAAAAAAGAGAATACAATGAAGTACACTCACTTCCACGCGTTAAATATGACTAGTGCCGCCTTCATCTTCTTATACCGCATCCTGGCGAGAGTGCCACGCCACAGCTTCTGCAGCAGTATGACGATGGACGGGATCAGTTCAGCTCGGGCTGCTTCTAACTGCTGGAGAGTTTGCGCGCTCCTGTGAAACAAACAAAAAAAATGTTAAAAGCCGGAAAGCGGACCCCAGGCTTCAGAGCATTACAGCTGAGAATCCAACTAAAAATACGCTCCGAGAGATATACCTGATAAACTTCATAGCTTTAAGGCAGTCTCATTTCTTTATAATAATAACTTGTTTGACAGTATTTATACTATGATATACCTGATTAACCTACCACCTCCGCTGCCTCGGCAGACGTGGTACACCCAAGAAATGCTGGCTTGACGACTTCATGGATAATATGCGTGCCAATGGTCTCACAACCAAGGATGCTCAAGACTGTTCTCTATCTCTATGAAGAGATAGAGATAGCAAGAGAGAGAGTAAAAATGTGTAAAAACCAGTAACCTCGTCAAAGCTCGTCAAATATCCTTGGTAAGGTAGCGGACCCCGGGCTCTGAAGCGTTACTGCTGAGGATGCAACAGGGAAAATACGTTCGGGTGATAATGATGAGAGATAGAGAGAGGTATACCTGATAAACAGCTTGGTGTGTCCGAACTGCAGGTCTTTCAGCAGCACCATGACAGCCTCCCGGTCTCTGTGGCCCCTGAAGTTGGGCCTCGTGTACTGCGACAGCATTTTGTACCGCTTGAGAGTCGTATTTCTCTATAATAATGACTTGTTTCAATGTATTTATACTTTGACATTCCTGATGAACATGCCACCTCCACCAGACCCCGGCAGACTGGTGGACCCAAGAAATAACCTGCTGGCTTGACGTCGTCAGAGATAAGATGGTACCTCTGGCCTTACTAACCAACGATGCTGAAGACCATGCGATATGGGAAGAGAGAGAGACAGAGAGAGAGAGACAGAGAGAGAAAGAGAGAGTTAAACCTGATAAACAGCTTGGTGTGTCCGAACTGCACGTCGGTGACCTGCAGGTCCTTCAGCAGCACCATGACGGCTTCCCGGTCCCCGTGGCCCCTGAAGTTGGGCCACGTGTACTGCGACAGCATCTTGTACCGCTTAAGGAAGCGGTCGTAGCGCTGCCGGTTGGCGAACCCGGCGCGACGCACGCGCACGTTCTCCACCAGGCCGAGGTAGGCCACTTGGTGGCGGACCTGTCACACGATCAAATATTCATTCAAGAATAGAGATGCATTAAAATTAATTTATGAAAAAAGAAATTATCCTCTCACAGGCATACTGGAAGAGATCTCTTTTGAGATAAGTAGTGCCTTTGTACAAGTTTTAGTATCCTCTGTATAAATTTTCCGTGAACATAAATTGGTAAATAAATAAAATATTATTTTTTGAATTGGAAATTGAAATACAAAGGCGTGACGTCCTGCTTTTTTAAAATCAAATAACCCTTTTAATATTAGTTTTTCTGCATGAATAAATCTAAAATCACTATGAAAATGGATATGATCAATGAAAAGTGACTCAATTTTTTGTGACGTTTATATAGGAAATTGTATGAAATACAAAATCGTGACGTCATGCTTTTTAGAAGTAAAAAAGCGCTCTTAATGTCAGTTTTTCTGCGTTTATAAATATAAAATCGCAATGAAAATGGATATGATCAGAAAAGTGACATTATTTTGTGACGTTATATTTTCTTAACAGTACGATATAATTTATTTTTGACCCAGTCAACCCAAATTGGGTAGATGTGCTTAATTAAAGAGGAAACACTCACCAACTCATCGTCCCAGGTGTTGGGGGTCTGCAGGGGGTTGGGTTTGACGCAGCGCACGTAGAACGGCTCCTTGCTCTGCAGCCCAGTCACAAGAGCCGTCATCGAGTTCCTGAACAGGGTCGCTGCTGACGGCGGTCGCTTCGACGTCTGGTGGACAAAAATATCACCTTAAAGGGGCTACCTGAATTTTTCGTGGTCCAGTGCTGCCCCCGTTTGAAATAAATCATTTGAAAAGAAACGGAGAAATTATTTAAAATTTGGCTTTGATATGACCCTGGATAATTCTTCAAACTATTTTATGAACTACTGTTTATATTTTTAAGTGATAACGTGAAAATTTTTTTAAAGCATTTTTGCTAAAAGCGGCCGTTTTTCGCAAAAATGCTATAAAAAGTTACACGTTCGTAGCACGTAGATAAAAAATAAACGCCCTATCCTCTCATCAATCATCTGCATCAAAGTCGTCGATTTCGATGCGGTTTTTTTACGTGCACGCAAGTTCCTTTGCTGTGGTTCTTAGCTATGTTTGAGCAAAATCGGTTTAGCAGCTTAAAAGTTATTGGGGGTCAGAGGTTCAAAGTCAGGGCTTTCCTTAAAAAAAAATATAGATGGCGCTATAATAGCGGAACTAGTTAGTAGTTCCGCTATTCATCACTAGATGGCGTTCTTGACATTTTCGGTCGGGGGTCTCTTAGTTTGATTTTTCGAATAAACTTGTTTGTCGGGATTTAAAAAAGTGCTAACCTTCTGTATGTTAGTGCCGCCCTCCGGCCACATGTTGGCTAGAGACGTGTTCGTGGAGTGGTGCAGTAGCCTCTTGAGGTCCTGCCAGAGAGAGTCCTTGTTCTTGTCCATGAAGCCCGTGATGGCGTACGTCACGTCGCCGGCGTAGTGCCTGTAAGTGTACAAAAACAAATGCTTATCTGTAAACTGTATTGTACACATAAATACAGAAGTCTATCTATCTCCTGGCATCTTTCCTATACAGGGTCGGCCCTCCTGATACATTTTTTTTTTCATGTCATAGTGCGGCAAACGGACAAGCACCTGATGGTAAGTGATCACCGTTGCCCATGGACAACTGCAACACCAGGGGTGTAACAGAAGCGTTGCCAGCCTTTCAGGAAGGGAAGATGTAGGAGGAGGGGAGGGGGAGGAGAGGGGGGGGTCCGGCTCTCTCACTCACCGAACGAAGCATAGAAGCGGTGAGGCTAGACTCAGACGTCGATTTTCTGTGAGAGTGTGGAACTTCCCCGGACGAGCCGGCCCATTCATGCTACTAGCAAAACAGAGTTTTGCCGGTAGCGTGGCTCTACCACAACTAAAAAACTCTACTCTTGGCGGTTCTGTGTTAACTCTGGCTTAATGCCCAGTGTTCTCATATCTTCGGTACCGGTTCTGATCCAGGTGGTCGGGGGTCCTCTTACAAATAAATACAGAAATGCAATTTTAAAAATCTAAACGGCCAAGAGCGAATCGGGCTCGCGCATTAACTGTTCCCACACTATACAACCGAATTTGATAAAAAAATATGGGATAACCTGACAATTAGTATTGCAAAGAAAAAAATGTTTACAATTCGGTCCACGCGTCTTCAAATAATCGGTGAACATACTTAAATAGCCGGCCAAGTGCCGGCCAAGGATTCACGCACGGAGGGTTCCGTCTATAAAAAATCACGTTGTACGGGTCCCTACTTAAATATTTATTTTATCTGTTTTTAGTCTTTGTTTTAGCGGTAAGGGAATTACGTCATCTGTGAAAATTTCAACCGTCTAGCTATCACGGTTTGGACAGACGGACGGATAGATGGACTGCAAAGTCTTAGTTATAAGGTCCCGTTTTTACCCATTGGATATGGAACCCTTAAAACGTATGTACATAAAACTCACGTGATTCTAAAGTCGACGCTGTGCTTGAGTTTTTTGTCCGTGGGTGACAGTTGCCGCGACGTATAGTGCTTGTGGTTATTCAGTCGCTTGTCCATGGCTTCTAGCAGTTGGCTGTCTGATATCTGGAAATATTGAAAAAAAATTATCTATGTTTTACAGACGACCTCTGTCAGAAATACGACCTGTAGGCGAGAGCAGGCGGACAGAAACAAACTGACAGATGGACAAAAACCTTTTAGGCCAATCTTGAAACTGAGATGCTTCGTTTAAGGTTGAACTAGTCGATACTTTTTCTATACAAGTTTTGAAAGGGGTTTCCTCCACTGTTTGACATTGTACATGCAAAGTTTAACATGATATCGTTTTATCTCATTATAATATTTATCTGTACGGATACATATTAGTAAAATAAAAAGCCATAAAAAGATACAAGCCAACAAAAATTAGTCTTTTTTTTTGCTTATTTTTACGCAACTTTAGACGGAAAAGTAATAAAAAAACTGTAAAATCTCCAAAACAAAGTCAACACCGGCACGGCTTAATTATCGAAGATTTTAATATACTTTATTTATTATTGATTAATGTAGTAGTTTTTGCATATAACCCTTTTTCCCCAAGGACTTAACGTATATTTTTACGCGTTCGGTTTACTATGAAATATCGTGTATTTCACTTCACTGCTTCGCCCGAACACAATGTTAGCTGAGACAGCATGCTTTTAGGCCGCGCCCACGTGTGAGTTCGGGCCAGCGACTAGTTCAACCTTAAGTAACTTTACGAGAAAAAGCGTCTGTGAAAGCTTCGTCCATATTCAATGTTGAATTTGCATTATACATTACGAAATTTCGCAAAATTCCTTGCCTTAGTGGGGTTAAGGCATGCTTCGTCCATGATGGCGATGATGCCCTGGTGCGGCGCGTCGATCAGCTCGCAAATGACGCGGTTGTTAAAGTATTTGACAGGTGTCCACTGGATGCCTTCCCGCGCATATTCTTCTTGTTCTTGCTTGAGCACCAGTTCTGAGAAACAACAGATGTAAGGTTCACCATACTCTGCTGGGATAGGTGGGAACTAACTTCGGCGCCCCACGTTGGGCGCCATGTACCTTACATTGGCCACAACCCAGCTTAGTAAATGTATCTACAAGCGCCGAGGTCATAGCACTCAATGAGCGCGCTGCAAATGATAATAAATAAATATATAGGGACAAATAACACTGATTGAGCTAGTCCCAAAGAAGTTCGAGACTTGTGTTATAGGATACTAACTCAACGATACTATATTTTATAACAAATACTAGATAACATCCAAGACCCAGGACAATTTAAAAAAGGCCATTTTCCAACTTGCCCTGACCGGAGATCGAACCCGGGACCTCTGGGTGACGGACTAGCATGGTGACCACTACGCCACGGAGGTCGTCTAAATGATAGTTTTTTTATTTGTAATAAGGGGTGTTATAAATTTGACGATGTCTGTTTGTCTGTCCGTCGGTCAGTCTGTCTGTCTGTGTGTCTGTCTGTAGCATCGTAGCTCTCGAACGGATGGACCTGTAATTACTGCATTAATTGCAGTATTGTTTCCGTACAAAAAATCCTTTATGAGTACGTTACTAAGCTTAATTATATTATTGATTTATATTTATAATTTAAAAAATTATAATAATTTTCTCCTAAAATACAGGTTTTGCCAAGTTTAGGAGACAGGGACTGTATTCTTTTGATGTACAGCTGTTTTTGGTCAATAAAGTTATATTATATAATAATGCCAATAATTTCAATTGCTCCCTGTATACAGAGAGGCAGTTTCGATTATTTTGAAATAAACGAAACAATGTTCGACTTGTAGGGTCATTGACTAAGCAGTGCGACGTTCTCTAGTCGTAAAGCTACGTTACTTCAAGACCCCTTTAATTCATCTCATACCCCCTCAAATCACCACAGGCTATCTTAAACGTGTGATGGGTCTTAAGAGGATATGGAATTTTAACAGAAACCAATTTAAAATACATACATATACTATTACGTCTTTATCCCAAACGGGGCAGACAGGGCATTTTGGGTCTTACGGCTCTAAGCAGATAGAGCCCAAAGCCGCAAGAGTCAGAGGCCACTGTTAAACAGAAGCGCCATCTATATGGCTTGCATTGCATTTTTTTTATGTCATAGGGCGGCAAATGGTCACCTGATGGTAAGTTATCACCGCTGCCCATGGACAACTGCAACACCAGGGGTGTAACAGAAGCGTTGCCGGCCTTTTAGAGGGGGGCCTCTGGCTCTCTCACTTACCGAACGAAGCATAAAAGCGGTGACGCTACTACTTGTGGTACTTCTCCGGACGAGCCGGCCCATTCATGCTACTAGCAAAACAGACCTATGACCTAGTAATATCATACTTGATGCTACAAAGCATCCCTTTCAATAAGTGATTCGATTAGCTGCCACTAGATGTCAATCTGTAAGTACACGATACAACGTGGAAGAGACATACCCATTTTAAATCAAACCAAAGGCAACCAAAAAAAAATTTCGATATTCCCATACAAATAGCCCGAGCGGCTACACACTTTTGTATGGAAATGCTGAAAAGTTTTTTTGTGTTTTGGCACCTATTCCATAGCCACTTTTAGAGTGATGGTGTGCACGAAGGTGAAAAAGGAATTAAAATAGTGATGAATATTATTCGCATCGCCTATTAATATAATTCCCAAACGACATTTTCATACAAATTGCCAGGCCGGCCGTACGCTTTTGTATAAAAAAAACGATTTTTTTTTTCGAGTTTCAAGCATTAGTCCCATACGAAAAGTTGTTGACGGTCTGAGTTGCTCCTACAAGGATCGGACAGGGTTTTTGTTACATATTGTATATGCACTTACCGATGAACAGCTGCTGCAGCTTCTCGTTGCAGTAGTTGATGCAGAACTGCTCGAAGCTGTTGGTTTCGAAGATCTCGAAGCCGTAGATGTCCAGAACGCCGATCAGCGTGCTCTTGTACGTGCCTGACGGGACGTCTATCGCTTTGTTTATCTGGAAAGAAAAGTATGTTAGCACAAACCATAGGTCAAAATCAGCCACTTCATAGAAGCGGAGTATCATTTATGCCTACTACTACAGACGAAACTATACATCCGTGCACACATCAATGTGTGTGTTCGCCCCTCAACACACTTGCAAAGGCGCGGACGGAGGAGAGGTGCGGGGACGGGAAACGGGGACGCATTTTGCACGCGACACTAGGAGTTTCCGTTCTGTATGTAATCTATATATATAAAAGCGAAAATCACTCACTCACTCACTCACTCTCGAAAACTACTTAGCCAATGAAGATGAAATTTGACAGGAAGGTAGATTGTGACTAGGAGACGTCCGCTAAGAAAGGATTTTTAGAAATTCTATCCCTGGGGGTGAAATAAGGGTTGCCAGTATATATGAAACTTGGTAATTTTTAAAGGGAGAGACACATTTTTTTTTTGTATTTATTTTAGTAGTTAGTAGAAAATAATAATGCATTCATTAGATTTTGAAAATAACATCCCTATAGGGGTGAAATGCAAATTTGTATGAATTTTCGACATTTTTGAAGCGAGAATCATGACGTGTTTGAGCGGAGTGGGAGCGGGAGCGGGAGCGGGAGCTCGACAAGGTTCGTCGGGTCCGCTCGCTAGGCCTTTAAATCCCTACACTTTAATAAAAATTGTTATATTGAAGAAGTATTCAAACATTTTAAATTTTTGACCTAATAATGAATATGTCATAACAAAATTAATAACGTAAAAAAAAACAAATAAAAATAAAATAAACATTTTCTAGACTTCTACGCGGACGAAGTCGCGGGTTACAGCTAGTACTTATATAAATGTGAGTCTAAAGTCTAAGATGCTCACTAAAAAAATACGGTCGTACGGTGGGTAAATGTGACCAGATATACTAGGTATTTTGCTATGTACGATTATATTTTGCTTCTATAATCTTAAAAAGACTAAGCAAATACATCACTTTTGATTGGAAGGCTAGGCACCCCTGCAAGTGCCGCCTTGACCAACGCCAACCTCGTATAATTAGCATCAGCTGGTTGAGAGTCCCTTCCTTACTAGGTGATAGAAAGAGAGCGCAATATCTTTTGTTTCACCTGCTGCACGATCCACGTGAATAGTCTGTCGTAAGCCGCCTTGATCAACGCCAATCTCGTATAATTGGCATCACTCAATGAATGTTCCTTGGACACCAGCTCCCCCCCTGCAGACAGCACCCTTCCCGCCATGCACGCCCGCAGCGCGTCCTGCGAGACGCCCAGCGCTTGGACACACTGGTTCAGGGGACCGCCAATGTTGAGCAGGCCGTCGGGCGTTTCCGTAAAAGTTAGCTCACCCTGTGAACAAAAATACTCATTTTTTAAGTACTTAAATCGTTACTTTTAAGTCATTCACGTTTACTTTAGAATCAAAACTGATTTTCCTAGTTATTATTTTCTATTGCATTGTAAAGAATTAATATTTCGCCCTTAGCAAAGAACAAGTAATACTACTCACGACTCACATACAGCAGTCATACTTAGAAATTAATTCAAAGAAATATCTACTCAATGTGGTTAGCGGCTAGCGCATTACTCAGGGGCGCGCCGACCCCCGGCATCGCCTGTGTGCGAAACCTATAAAGCGCCTTTTTTAACCGAGTTAAAAAAGGTGATTTTTTTAATGTATGTTACGCGATATCTACATCAATTGTAAACCAATTCTAATGTTTCTAATTTATTTGAATGCCTTTTTTTACCAACTTTAGAGATTGCTATGCTTTTCTTGTGTCAAGTGGCCACCACTATATATATTCTGGGGATAATTAACTTGTTTATCTATAGAAAATTACATGAATTGACTGGTTTTAGTCTCAAAACATTCAAATAGTTACTTGGAAGGGATGGTAGAACGGTAAAATATTTACTTATTTTAAGTAAGTACATACCTAGCTTAACTAAAGAGAATTTCTTGTTTTTCATCTTAATCACTACCCTATTTACTCATCGTGGAAACACGTTAAAATAAATCTGTATCGCACAAACTAATTTATAATTATTTTTATAATCGATAACTTGGACGCTTTCCAGCGTGATTGGTCAGAAGCTGCTCTGGATAGAGAAAAATGGGAAAATGGGAGAGACCTTTGCCCAGCAGTGAGAAAGTATAGGTTAATAAAAAAAATAAGAAATGGCGTGAAAAAATTCAGCGTGCACCTTGCACGGTCACTCTCACTAGATGAGAATCATTTCTTCATACACTAGGCATAATATATTTATCATGGATAAGACTAGACAAGATTCTTTGGACTAGACGAAGGAAAAAGACTTTTATATTATTTCGATGGACTAAAAATTTGCATTTCATCCGGCGCCCCCTTTGGCTTGGCGCCTGTGTGCGCTGCACACTTCGCACACAGGGGCGGCTCGGCCCTGGCATTACTTTAGGCAAACAATTCATATAACTGATTTTTTCTCGTACATGCTCGGAAATGTGGGCAATATTGTAGTAAAAAGACGACACGAAGTTTGTAATTCTTGGCTCGTGCATTACTTTGCTGGACTAGGCCAGGAAAGTAGTATGAGAATTCATTCCTGGCCGCTGCTCAACATAAGAAGACAAGAAGTGTGTTCAGAATGACTAAACAATGACATTGACGTTTCAGGTGACAGTTTTGTTTTTACATTTGGCAAAGACATTTAGCATTGAATTTCATCACATACAGCCAATTGCTAACAATTATAAAAACTGCACTCTTCGAGGATGTACATATATGAATATGACAACAAATTTTATTAAAAAGTTGGTATAAAATCACACGAAAATATGCTTAATTTTCGTTGCGAGAAAAAAAAATCACGTGATAACATTTTTTGCGTAAAATGTGACTGGGCTATATGGGCTATGTTTCCTTTGCACCAAAAAACGCGGGAAAACAGTTTCTTAATTTCTTTTAAAGTACGTAGTGATTGATTAAATACTCTTTGCTGTTAACATAATTGCTGTCGGTAAATATTTGTATATTTCTAGTTATTTCTTCAATGATTTCCTCACATTTATTAAGAAAAGCACTATACGTGCTTCGGCGGGAATGGGATTGCCGGACCGTAATTATTGTAAAATTACTCGTCCGGCAATGCCATACTTCCCGTCCTCTATAGTAATGTACTATACCATTCCAGAGTGGACGCCGTGCGCATAGTAATAATGTAGGTATATTTTCGGTACCTAAACGGGGAGTGACACAGACCTGCCCTATAAGGGCAGGCCTGTGTCACGTCAAGTTTAAAAATACAAAGAAACTTCTCACTTTATACTGTAAACAGTATAAAATAGTTTGAAGGGTTATTTAGAGCCGCATGAGACAAAATTTTAAATGATATCTCCGTTTCCTTTCAAATAATTTATTTCAAATGGGAGCAGCACTGCACCCTGAAAAAATTATGTTTCCCCTTAAGTACCATTGCAATCACAAAATGATCGGTACAGACAAGTTTCTTTCGTCGTTTCTTTTCAGCTATGGTAGTTGCGAAGCGCTGGTATCGGTAGCTTTTCTTTAAAATAAATTAAATTTCAATATAAACTACACGTAATGTAAATTATACTTATTGACGTGTAAAAGTGCCTGTAAAGGTCTAATTACTGAATAAACATTTGAATTTTGAATTTTGAACAAGGACATTTTTAGAAAGCAGTACTCACAAGCAATATAACGCCCGCCACGATGCTCCAGATGTCATTGACCACTGCCGGCGGGAAGCCCAAGGCATTGAAGGCACTGTTGGTGACAGAGAACAGCTTGGAGTCCTGCGCCGTGCTCTTCTCGTTGCCCAGGATCTTGTACGAAGTGCTGGGGTTCAGGCCGAACTTCTTTGATGTTGGGTTGCTTGTGCTTAGTAACTGGAAAGAGAAACCACGAAAAGGTTATCATGTTACGCTGTCACACCGGAGGTCCTGGCTTCGGTCCCCGGTCAAGTCAAGATGAAAAATGTTCTTTTTTAGGTTCACCTGGATCTTGGATCTATACAGGATTACTATTTAAATACCAACAACATTTCTGGAGAAAGTTCAGCCCATGATACTTAACTAGTATATATATATGTATTTGATATATAAAATAGTATTGTTGTTATAAAATATAGTATTGTTGAGTTAGTATCCCATAACACAAGTCTCGAACTTATTGGGGCTAGCTCAATCTGTGTGATTTGTATACATGCTGGCAATAAAAAAATCACCGTGTATATTTAAACAATACTATTCATTAAAAAAACATTCAAAAATTATGGCGTTTCCAATGAGATTCTTCAAAAAAGACGCAAGTAACACGTCACCCAAAATGCGGTCTATCCTTCACATAGGAGCGACAAAGCATTTTGGGTCTTGCCGGACAGAGCCCAGGTTTGCAAGACTCAAAGGTCAAATTTAATTGAGTATACTTAATTTTAATGACTTCTTCATAGTCGTACATCTCATTTAAATATTTAAAACCAATCCTAGCCTACATTTTTGGAACGAAGTTCCTTACGGCAGGCTTGGAGGAGATAGGGATTTTGCTGCGCGACCGAACTGAAAAAAATGTGATAGTAAAACCGTAAGGATGACCTCGTTAAATAAAACCGTTAAATGAGAAGTTCGCAGGCGCGACAGTCGTATACACAAGCGAGTAGTGTACATTAGCCGAAGGAACTGATTGAATGGGTATCTTTTGGATAGGCATGCTTCATCCTAGTCTTCATCGTCGCTTTCCATCAGGTGAGATTGAGGACAAATGCTTAAACCAATAAATTGTAAAAACTTCGTTCCTACCTGGTGTCCCACGACTTCACATTTCTTTTTTTTTTAATTTTTGATCTCAGTGAGTAGCTCTGAATAGCATTTCGTTATTTATAACAAAAACATTTTAGAGAGTTTTTTTTTTAATTCATAGACTATGCAAATTATTATCTAATTGACAGGTACGGGTTGAGCTACATCTGTCAGCACCTTTTCTGATATTCTTTTCTGTAGCTCAGAACCGTCATTCACTATAGCGAGAGGGCGACGGGACGCCGCGGATTCGCCGATGCTAATGCGTTTCTTCGCTCTTCCTCGCTCTAGCTAGCTCAGTCTTTCCCAAAGTGGGCGATAACGCCCCCTTGTGGGCGCTGGAGGCTTTAAGGGGGGCGGTAACGGGCCCAGAATAAAGTTGGGGGGCGCTGATGTGATTTAAGCAATGAGTGATTTATAACTTCAGCTATTTCATATTTTAAAATTCACTGAAATTAAAATCCTCTTACTACACAACATCCATTTATTAGTTCATATTTATATTCTTTTTTATTGTACAAATATAAACTAAAAATGTAATTAATATTTATTATTTTAATGCGTTCACAACGCTATTTATATCGTTAAAGGAATCAAACACTGAAAAAATTTCGTGTTTTAAAGTTTCGCAGGTGAGGTCCCCACTTCCGATACTCTTTATTATTGTAAAATTGTATTATTATTGCTATTTTTTTATTTAAAATTAACAATGTTGATTATTGTTATTTTTTTTATAAAAGATACTCTAATGTACTGGAGTATGTATTATTATTGCTCTCTCTTGTAAAAAAGTCTAGTTTAGAATATAGGTTGAATTAAACTACAGGCAAGACAAATATGTGATTCAGGTTTTTATGGTGAAAAAAATGGAGGGCGCTACAAAATAACTGATTTTTTAAAGTGGGCGTTTGACAAAATAAGTTTGGGAACCTCTGAGCTAGCTGATGACGGTTCTGAGCGACAGAGAATAGCAGCATAGAAAAATTCCGTTCTACTAAACGTAGCCCTACCCTTCATTTGTTTATCACTTTCCTAAATAGTTGACTTGATTTAGGAAAGTAAAACACAAACGTATGTACCTGCTGCAAGCAGCTATTAGGCACGTTTTTATCTCAGAGCAGGAAGAAAGCGAATAATAAAACCCATAATTTATCACATAATGTTGCCAGCGACGACCTTGAATATTGTTTAAGAACGACACTGACATTGTGAAGCAGGAATGCAAGTTAACAAATTCAAGCAGGCGGCCGGTCCTCAACCTAATGGATTCACATTACGCAAGATATGCAAAGAAAGAGGTTTTACGTAATTTCTCGTTTGTTAGCTTTGCGGCCGTGGTTCTGTTGTTTATTGACATATTTCGAAATAACAAATAGTATTTTGTGATGTTTAAACCGAGTCCGTTGCCACATAACATTGTTCGAAAACATTGTTTCATTCATTTGAATGAACATTATGGGCGTTTTGTTCATTCAAATGAATGAAATTTCAAGTTTTCTATCAATGTTATGTTAGATAATTTTTCAAAACTAAAAACCGACTTCACCCCCAAACTACACAACCGATTTTGATAAAATTTCCATGGTACCACCTGGAAAGTATACCCTTTGAAAAATAATTTTTTAAATCGGTCCAGGCGTCTTTGAATAATCAGTGAAAATACATAAAAAAAAAGGATCGCGACGAATTGATAACCTCCCCCTTTTTTGGAAGTCGGTTAAAAACGGTGGCAGCGGACCCGGCTATATTCAGAGGTTGTATTTAAAGTGGCTACACACGACACAATCTTATATATATATAACTCAAAGGTGACTGACTGACTTAGTGATCTATCAACGCACAGCCCAAACCACTGGACGGATCGGGCTGAAATTTGGCATGCAGGTAGATGTTATGACGTAGGCATCCGCTAAGAAAGGATTTTGATTAATTCTACTCTAAGGGGGTAAAATAGGGGATGAAAGTTTGTATGAAACTGTCAATTTTAAACCGATCGGGCTGAGACTTTGCATGCATAAAGCTACTATGACGAAGGCATCCCCTAAGAAAGGATTTTGATAAATTACACCCCTACGTGAGCGAAGCCGCAGGCAAAAGCTAGTCGTCCATAAAACCAAAGGATGTAATAAAGGGGTCGTGGTTGGTGAGTATAAGAAATTGATATTAATAAGTGAATAAATTAAGTGTTTCAATCCCTATAAAAACGTAACGTCTGTGCAAAAACCAAAGGTTTAGAATATACAAGTAGTGGGGAAAACCTACGGTCCACTTGACGAATTGACTTTGTCTGTCAATCGGCGATGGACACATAGAAAAGACGTAAGACGCAGACGGACGGACAGGACACAGACGGATGGCGACTTTTGAAAACATATAGAAAAGACGAGGCACGGACGTGACAGATACAAAAAAAACCGTATCTATGGCAACACGTCCCCCACACCCAGGCGCGGTCCGAAGGGGACATGACCCCCCCCAAAATCTAAGGTCAAATTGAAAAATCTCAAAAATTTGCCAAATAATAAAAGAAAATTTCTAGCTATCCCCTAACAGCGATAAATTCATAGTTTGCTGACATCTAGTGGTGTTTTTACGCAATAATGTTTATTTTATTCCAGATACCAATTTTTTATTAGTGTAGTGAGTGACCCCCTCCAAAATTTCAAGCTGCGACCGTGCCTGCCCACACCCGCCCACAACCCCGATTCGCCCGCTCGTGCCTATGATCCCTCCCGTTCTGTATATTTTACCTTAGGATACAGACACGTAAGCGAGATATCTGCGCCCTGTCGGTGCCCCGACTTTCCTGAGTGTTCTGCTTCGCGACGCTTCTTTACATTTTGTATGAAATGGACGCGGTGCAGACATATGTCTGCACCCCGTCCATGTCTTACATCTTTTCTGTGTGTCCAGCGCCTAACCAACTTTACTATGCTACGCGAAAAAAGGTTATTGGTACCCTTCTCATTTATTACCATTAACAAATATGAAACAGCATGGCATCACATCATGGCACGCCGGTCGCGTGATCGACATAATCGCGATAAAAGCCTAGCCCGCATCAGGCAGATCAGTTTTACACTAATGTTACAATTTATTTGTTTATGATGAAAATATATTGTGGTTGCGTTACAATAGGATCATTAGATCGTATGGATCTTTACATGTGAGGCTACGTTTAAAGTGATTACAAGGACTTTACCTTCCGTCAGACTTACTCGGGTAAGACAATAAAATAAAATTTTCGGAAAGCCGTTGATCTCTGCTGTCATCATTGTATAGCATCGTCAAACTATGCAAGATGCCTTTAAGTAAATTGCAAAATCTGACACCTGTTCTGGACACATACACAGACGAAAAACTGAAACTAAACCTAATGTTTCGATGGTGGCTTTTGGGTCTCACGACCTTCGATTCTGTCAACCCCGTGAGCTTGCTTGCGTAATAAAAGAAGTTCCGCTCCCCCGGCTACAGACTAACCACCCTGCTCTTCTTCAGCAGGAAAAATGCTCTATCTGCCACATTAGGCAAAGACGTACTAGTGTATTCTCTTTACCTGATAAAAGGAGTGGAAGTTCCTCTCCCCTGGCTGCAGGCTCACCACCCTGCTCTTCTCCAGCAAGTAGTTGCTGATGTGGCCGCCCACCGGGTCGCCCTTGTAGTCGAAGTGGATGTCCATGTACTTCCCGAAGCGGGACGAGTTGTCGTTCCTGTTGGTTTTCGCGTTCCCAAACGTTTCCAGGATGGAGTTTGACTGGATGAGCACGTTTTTGACCCTGAAGAAATGAGATGATCTGTTTATAGTTCAAGAAGTCGAGAAGGATATAAGAGAACAATAAGAGCAGCGAGTACATTGACGTAAAGCGAAAACTTTAATAAAGAAGATCGTGGAAGAAGGGAAACTTAACATCATTTTTAAAGATGAAACTAGCGCTATGAGCGCGCTTTGGGTAACATTTAGTGAAAGATCTGCATTTGCAAGCAGGGTCAACATCGGGTAGGCGGCCACACCGGTATGAACAGTCAAATCGTTTTATTCTTCATGTGGCACGTTCTTCACTAACCTATGAGTTATCAACTTCAGAGAAAAGCACTAAGCGCACTCCGGGCTCGGAAGCAACAAAGCTAAGTAACCAAAACCGCGCTATGAGAAGTGCAATTATCATTTCTCATAAGCACTAGTCACGTAATTTCATATTTAAGTGGGCCTTAGAACGGTTGCTTGCCTGTCAATATACTCTCTGTGTACTTGTGTAGTGTTGGCAGCAATGTATTTCATGATGAACTTGGATGCTTCTGTCTTCCCCGCGCCCGACTCGCCCGATATGAGCACGCATGTGTCTTTGCCCTGAAACAATACATAAGTCTATATAATACAGAAACAGATCGCTTTCACACTTTATTGCTAACTGGGTAGACAGAGTAGGCCAGCTGTCACTTAACATGACCTATGTGAGGCTTCAGACAGGCTGTAAAAGTGGCAATCTTCTGGAGGGAAAAAATCTAATTTCATTTCTAACTTTCCACACGAAAAGACCTGGTCGTTAGACCCAAAGGCCTCCTTTAGCGTGATGGTGGACGTAAAAGTAAAAAAAGGCAATAAGAATCAGAAAAGGCGAAGCGGATATCAACCTATCATATTAAGTCGATCCAAACAAATATCGAAAATTCTAGATGTTTCATCTAGAATCTTTAGTAGTTTAACCGTGAGCAGTATACATACACATATGTGGAATAAATAATGGGCAACCTAGCAGATACGTTCTTCATCATGCATTAAAGAAATCAAAGATACCTTACGCGATACAACAATTTCCAAGCAAAGTTGATTGCTTACATCTACAGTGTCCTAAAGCCTCTAGAAACCACGGCTTTTAAAGTTCCTATCAATACGTTTGTTAAATTGACATTTCACTTTACGACTGCATCGTTAAAAGGCATATTAAAAAGGACAATTTGCGATGTACTTATTCGGTCAGAGATGGTTTGACACCAGGTTAATTGGAAAACGGGTTTGGAGCGATAATTAAGTTCTTTGTAATCGAAATAGCTATGCGGCTTACAACCCATCACTATGCTATGTTAATAGGCGTGAAGACAGGGTCAGAAAAGTATGATTGTACTTAGTCCGTCTTTTAGATTATCCAAAAATAATGGACCCATATTTTTCAGTCCAACAAAAAGTAATAAAAAACAAAGATTCAAAATTCCGGAGCTTGCGACGTCACCGTTAAGTAAAAATCGTACCTAGCCGTGAAGTCGTGCCAAATTTCAATGCGCTGCATCTACATCATTTTTCATTTTTCAGAGAAAAGAAAAAATACGTGTACAATATTTTTTAATAATCTAACCTTTGGGCTAATACTATTTTTCCAGTCGCCATGCCTATTCCATTTTCCATCTTCTCACCAACCATCACACTAAAAGAGCCGCAAGTCCCAAATTGCTAAAGTAATAGTATAGTGAATACTTGTATACCAGGACCACCTCGTTTCCCGTCCCTGCACCTCTCCCCCGTGTGGAGGACACTGAACGCCTCGACAAGGCAAGATCGGGGGAGAGGTGCGAAGACGGGAAACGGTCACGCATATTGCGCAGGACCTTAGGAGATTCCGTTCTGTATGTAAAACAGGGCCATAACACCCAAAGGTCACGTACAGCGTGATGGTATTCAGCTAAAATGTACGTCGTCAATTCATATTCTTTTCTCTCTCTGTAGAAACCGCACAGCCCTAGCGCCAACTGCATAAAACTTAAGACGAATGTAAAGGGTTTCGTCCCCGCAAGGCGTTGTTACGGATGATAAAATTCATGGTTCAAGACAAGCAATTATTTTAGCGGGTCTCTCAAAGGCTGTTTTTACGATTCACAACTCGGGTTGTCAATAAAACAATGAGCACTCAGCCATGGCGCCTCTTCCTATAGAATACATCATTCGGGAATACATACATTCAGAATATACTCAGGAACATGTTCCACTTTGTGTCGTCGCCTATACCTTGCAGAATTCATCGTTCAGGAACATCGTACCCTGTCGTTTTAAATTTCACAATTTATCGTACAATACATTTTACCGGTCTTATCCTCCATGATTTACCCAGCTTCATTTTGAGTTTCACGACAATAACAAACGTCGTGAAAACCGAAACTGGCAGTAGCAGCGTAACGAGAAGTTGCGTCGGCTTTCAAGGATAGTTTATAGAGTATTCTTCTATTCTTGGCATGTAAATTATTCGCTAAGATGTATGTAGTACTTACCAATTTTCAAAGCCTAATAGGAGCGTTACTTAGTTCCTCTCTCGTGTAGGCAGGGCACAAAAGGAAAAAAGGAACTCACGCACCTGTTGTCTAAGCACTCTTGTAGACATGTAAAAGCAAAACGAACATCTCCCGCCCTCTGTACTTGGCCATTTGCTGCGAACCAAAGATGTCTAGAACCTTGCAGTAGTCACAACTCTGTATGTCACGCACCTGTTGTCTAAGCACTCTTTGACACACGTTCGCCACCGTGTAGCAAGTGGAGGCACCCCGAACATCTCCCGCCCTCTGTACTCGGCCATTTGCCACGCGCCATAGATGTCTAGGTTCTTGCAGTAGTCATATCTCTATATGTCACGCACCTGTTGTCTAAGCACTCTTTGACACGCGTCCGCCACCGCGTAGACATGAGGAGGCACCTCGAACATCTCCCGCCCTCTGTACTCGGCCATTTGCTGTGCGCCATAGATGTCTAGGTTCTTGTACGGGTTGACTGACACGAGCACCTCGCCGATGTACGTGTAGATTTTGTTGTGTTTGAACCTGCAGACAAGGGAAAACTGGACGTCAGTATAATTGAATTGCCTTTTTTACTAGTATAAGTATTCGAATTTATTTGGAACCAGCATAATAGTGGCTATTAAGTTTACTCGTAACAATATTGTATGTTTGTATGCTTTATAATATTTATGGATAGGATTCAATGGTGCAGACAAAAGGACGCTTATTCCCAGCAGTGGGTCGTTAAGAGCAGCGATGTTTAATATTGCTAAACTTGCACATTTCATATGCAAGTTTAGCAATATTACTACTTTGCTAATATATGACATGATAACATATGTTGAGTAAACATTAATTGCCGGTAGCATGCATCACTGAATACCGACCTGGCGCGGGAGAACGGCGACTGTTACTGCATAGTACAATAAATGCATACAGCTTTTGATAACTATCAATTCAAACCAAAACGATGAATTGTCAACAAAAGTATATGAAGTTAAAGAATCTAGAGTAGATAAAAAGAAACAAAGGAAGGAAATAGGAAAGAACTGTGCCTAGCACGATGTGGAATAGGTACAAAAGTAAAACGAACAAGTTTATTTGCTAGGCAAATAAAAAATACCGATTGTCAAGAACGCCATCTAGTGATGAGTAGCGGAACTACATATTATAATATAATTGATATGCCAGCGAAAACACTGATTTCAAACGTTAACCCCCAAAAACCTTTAAACGGCTAAACCGGTTTTCACCAAACGTTTCAAGCACCACCGCAAGGGAACTTACTTTCACGTTTAAAAAACCACATCAAAATCGCTGAAACGCATGAATTCGGTCCATCAATTCGAACGCTACGATGCCACATGACACTCAGACAGACAGACAGACATAAGGGTGGGTCGAACTTATAGCACCCCTCTTTTTGTCGAGGGTTAAAAAAAGAGCTACAAGCTACTGAGATTTGGGACACTGATTTTGGTTTGATATTTAAGGTTGGATATTTAAGTATAATGTCCAACCTAGGTATTAATTGTTTCTTCGATGCAGACACCGATGATCTAACGTCTAAAACCTTGAAGCGTCATCTTAGATCACGCATTTACGTTTCAACCAAACATCTCACTTGCATGCACTTGCAATCTCGGATTTGCATGTTGTTACTATAGACGATAGTAGAACAATGAGATTGAATGTAAACAAACAAACGCTTCAAACTCACCTCATCGTCAACAATACTTGTATAATTTGTGAGGTCTATTAAGACGAAGTGGTAGCTAAAGTGGCGCACTCATTTGAAATAAATTGTTTAAAACTAAATATGGTGATAATAAAAAAATTGATTTGTATTACTGTCTAGAAAGACCTTTAAACTATTTTATGAATAACCTTTAAAAGTAATATTGGTAGTCCGTCTAGTTTTAAAACGGGTTTTTGCCAAAAGTGGCCACTATTAGTAATAATTTCAAAGGTTATTCATAAAATAGTTAAAAGGTCTTTCTAGTCAGTGATACAAATCAAATTTTTAATTATCACCTTATTTAATTTTAAACAATTTATTTCAAATGAGGGCGCCACTTTAGCTACCACTTATCTTAAGATGCATTTCACATTTGGTTGGCTGTCTCGCTCGCAAAATCAAACATTTTTAAAGATTATTAAAAAATATGTCTCATTTGTACAAAAGTGTTTCATTAACATTCAATATAATTATATTGTGGATATTTTTGACATGTTTGTATGTTGTGTAAACATTGACTACATCGAGAATTACCTAGGTCATAAAAATTTAAAATTTTTGATGACCTGATTCTCCATACACACACATAAATAATAAAAAAAAAAATTCTAAAATATTTAACATATAATTATATTGAATGTTAATGAAACACTTTTCTACACAATTTTTAATAATCTTTAAAAATGTTTGATTGTGCGAGCGAGACAGCCAACCAAATGTTGAATGCCTCTTAAATTTACTGTCTCTGACAGCACAGGATTTTGTGTAATAAAAATATCTTAAGTCAAATCGAAATTTTCTTCTCCACTCACTATACCAGAGGTTCCCAAACTTATTTTGTCAAAAGCCCACTTTAAAAAATCAGTTATTTTGTAGCGCCCCCATTTTTTTCACCATAAAAACCTGAATCACATATTTGTCTTGCCTGTAGTTTAATTTAACCTATATTCTAAATTAGACTTTTTTACAAGAGAGAGCTATAATAATACATACACCAGTACATTAAAGTATCTTTTATAAAAAAATAACAATAATCAACATTGTTAATTTAAAAAAAAAATAGCAATAATAATACAATTTTACAATAATAAAGAGTATCGGAAGTGGGGACCTCACCTGCGAAACTTTAAAACACGAATTTTTTTCAGTGTTTGATTCCTTTAACGATATAAATAGCGTTGTGAACGCATTAAAATAATAAATATTAATTACATTTTTAGTTTATATTTGTACAATAAAAAAGGATATAAATATGAACTAATAAATGGATGTTGTGTAGTAAGAGGATTTTAATTTCAGTTAATTTTAAAATATGAAATAGCTGAAGTTATAAATCACTCATTGCTTAAATCACATCAGCGCCCCCCAACTTTATTCTGGGCCCCCCTTAAAGCCTCCAGCGCCCACAAGGGGGCGTTATCGCCCACTTTGGGAAAGACTGCAAGATGGTCGCAAGAAGAAATACTTTACTTCAGTTGAAGAAAATAATGGTTGGAAGTTTCACACAATTAAGATGTTTTGCAGGAGATGGAGACCTATGCCCAGCAGTGGGACAGTGTTAGTAAGAGATCCTTTTAGTTCTAAATAGGCGAAACGCCATCAACTTCAGTATTTTTAATTCCTGTTTACCATCCAATAAGGAAACCAAGTCTCAAAGCGTGGTCTTAGCAAAATTTGGTAATTCGGTCCTCGGCTCTGTCTACGCCAAAGGAGATAGAGACTTGATAGTGTGTGTATAAAACAAGAATATAATGAGTAGCGCCGTTCATACACAGTGCATTAACATGCAAAACCAGTTACCATCACCGGATACTCAAATTCCAAAGAGATTGAAATTAATTTCTTCAAGATTATAACTGTTTTCACCTTCAGAACCACTGTCGTCGTTTCTCGTTTGCATTTTAATTGCGTTTACAGTTTAATATTTCGCTTACGTTGATGTAACTTTTTTGACGACCTCTGCGCCTAGTGGTCATCAAGCCACGCTTTCACACCGGAGGTCCCGGGTTCGATCCTCGGTCAGGTTAAGATGGAAAATGATCCTTTTCAGATTAACCGGTCTTGGATGTTTATCTATATCAGTAACTATTTGTTAAAAAATATAGTATCTTGAGGCTAGCGCAATCTGTGTGATTTGTCCGTAAGTATTTTTATTTATTTATTTATTTATTTAATACTTTATTTACCAATAATAAATGGTACAAAAGGCGGACTTAATGCTAATAGCATTCTCTACCAGTCAACCTTCGGGATAAATAGAAATTTTGCGTAGTAGGCGTAAAAGTAATGTATACTCAAACAGTATGCACCAAACATACAACATATTAAATACATATAAAATAAACATATATTATACAATATACATAAATAAATAATATATATACATAACCATACAAACAATAAATACATTAAATAAATATGTCTTATTACTATAGAAAACCAGTATAAAAATTTCTGCCGCATTCAAGGAGAAAGTAAACGCATATGGACTTTTTTCTTAAAAAGATATCTGTTTGTAATAGTTTTAAGGTCCTCAGGCAGGGCATTCCAGAATCGTATAACTTGAAGAGTGAAAGACGTAGACATGAAATTGGAGCGAAACAAAGGAATTTCTAATCGAAGTGTATGACTAGAGCGAAGCTCTCGACTGTTATTTATATATATATTAACAGTCACCATTCAAGTCTTTAACTTTAGCGGGGTTGTCTGTTTGCACAAAAAAGTGCCGGGCTCTTGTAGTTGGAGCAAGCTCCAAACTCAGTCTTCAGCCTTACAAAATTTAACAAATGATTTACGGTTTTTCTTTCCCATCATTAGAAACTCAATTGACTTTGCAGATTAAAACGTTAATTAGTTAATCTAAGTATAATCCTATGAAACCGAAAGCGAGTAACTCGCGTTAATTACAATTAATTTACGTACTGACATCACACGGTTGTAATGTTATACAATTAACAGCGTTCTGACTTTTAAAATCAGTGTAATTACATCAACCAACATCATAAGAATTAGAATTATGGGTGTTAATTTATTTCAATGCAAAGGAACAACGTGTAATTTATGAACACACTTAATTTTTCCGTTGATTAAAAAAAGTATGAATACCGTATCTATTGCTTCAATCAACCATTGTGCATTTGGACCGACTTCTGATAAAGGAAGGAGGTGTATTTTATGTTTGTCACCTTAAAACTCATTCTCAAAATCTTTGTAAAAACCCTATGAATAAATGAATATAATTAAATTAAATTAAGACGAAGTGGTAGCTGAAGGTTATTCATAAAATAGTTTAAAGGTCTTTCTAGACAGTGATACAAGTCAAAATTTTAGGTTTAACTTTTTTTTTGAGTCTGTTATTTACGTTTTCAACCCTATCTTAAGAACTTAAAATGCATTAAAACAATTTGCCATTTAATGTTCGAAATACATATTGCAAGTTTCAATGTGATCTTCCGAGAACTTCAATGCAAGACTTTTATGATCTTCTGAACGAGCCAAACACAAGATTTGCCGTTTACCTTTACGATTTCCAAAAGTTTTACGATGTACGCCTTTCCGCGATTGTTTTCAGCGTTGCCATTTGCCATGGGCGATTTTGCACACAAGCACAGACACAAGTCAGGTCGGCGAACTCGGCACCATGAATTTGGACATGCGAGAACGGCTGACACGAAGTATGAAAGGCTTGATCATGTTAATGAGGCAGGGAAATACTTTATCCTCATCTCATCTCTGTTCTTGAAATTAAGAAGGGGTTTCTGGTAACTCACTTTTTTTATTTATTAAAATCTTTAATGACCGCAATGGTACAAGAGGTGAACTTAATGCTAATTCATTCTCTACTACAACTTATTTAACTTAGGAAAACAGATTTATTTTATTGAATTCAGTCCCTAGAGCATCGTCGCAAAGTAGCCTGCTTATCGGTTTTTTATAGGATACATTTTGGAGAGTGTTCGAAGGCTCTTTTTGATCTCGTGAAACCCTCACCATTTCTCTATCGGACTACGAGGCGCGGACAGGGGTTTCAGCCCTTTGTCGTTGAAATAAGTCTCGAACTAAACGCTTCGACCATTTCTTTTTGGTTCGAGTAGCTAAGGTGTGGAATGAACTGCCTGCGTCTATATTCCCTGAGAAGTACAGTCCCGGGACATTCAAAAGTAGATTGAATGGGTATCTTTTGGATAGGCATGCTTCATCCTAGTCTTCATCGTCGCTTACCATCAGGTGAGATTGAGGACAAATGCCTAAACCAATATATTGTAAAAAAAAAGAATTGCGATAAGCGCTTAATATGTACTTAGAATACACTAGATACATTCGTACAATACATTAACACTCATACGATACCTCATATCATTTTTATCATATCATATACTTTTTTAGTTTTTAACCTATTATGTCCCATTCCTGGATAAAGGTATTCCCATATTCTTCCAGCTCTTCTGTCCAATGCGATCTCGGAGCATTCTGCTTACATGACCCGCCCAATCCAATTTAACTTTTAAGGTATATAGCCTAGCGTCCCATATCGAAGATTTGAAGATCTTTATGCGAAACGTAGTTGTTCCTGATTCTGTAAATCTTTGTAACACGGAGTACTTATGCTTCGTTCCATTTGACGACCTCCGTGGCGTAGTGGTCACCATGCTAGTCCACCACCCAGAGTTTCCGGGTTTAATTCCCGGTCAGGGCAAGTTGGATGATTTTTCAAATTGTCCTGGGTCTTGGATGTTTATCTATATATGTATTTGTTATAAAATATAGTATCGTTGAGTTAGTATCCCATAACACAAGTCTCGGACTTACTTTGGGGTTAGCTCAATCATTGTAATATGTCCCTATATATTTTTTTTTATTTATTTATTGCTCTCTGGTAAATCTTGAGGAATTTTAGAGCTGTTGGTAATGCACATGACATGTCTGGGCGCCATAAGTTAGGACGAGCAAGATAAAATTTCTATGAGCCTTCGTTTCAGTAAATTATTAATTACATTTTTCAGGAATAACCTAACACCGTGACCCGTGCGTGGCCCGCAAACAATGAAAAAGCTATTGTGTCTGCAACGAACAAAGCGTGCAAAGGGACAACCTAAGCGAAAATTCTATTCAGGTGTTAGGGATCAATTATTTTGAAGAACCAAATATAAAAAAAAATAAAGATGTTGCAAACGCATGGCGGTACCGAGAATTCAGGTCAGCGAACTCGGAAAGTTATGAATTTGGACTTGCGAGACTGTCTGCGACAAAGTGTGTCGGACAGACATGTCTATTTGAGCGTTTTTAGCGCAGCTTCAATTTGTGAAAACCATTTTGATGTTGGTAAGTTGTTTTCGACCTTTGCCATAGGTCACGAAAATAATTTAAAACATTTTTATTAACTAACTTCCAAAAAGGAGCGGGTTATCAATTCGTCGCGATCTTTTTTAGGGTTCCATAGTAAACAAGGAACCCATATAGTTTCGTCATGTCTGTCTATCTGTCCGTCCGCGGTTTTACTCAGCGACTATAAGTACTAGAAAGTTGTAATTTGGCATGAATATGTATATCAACTAGGCGGAAAAAACGGTAAAATAAAATATTGAAAAAGATTTTTTTTTTAGTGTAGCTTCCTAACAAGTAAAGTGAAAAGTCAAAAGTATATATGTATAAGTATATATAACGAACTTTAAAGAAAAACTATCAGAGCCAAGTAGGTTTAACAAATTAAAAAGTTATAGGCGATCAACTTATAAAATGTACCTACTCGTAAAATGAAAATTTCGTACGAATTCAGAAAATTCGCTTTTAGTCGTTTTCAGTGGCATAAACCCAAAGTTGGCATTCGTTACAACGAAACCCTACACTGCGCGTGGCCCGACACGCACTTGGTAAATTATTTTCTTTATGTAAGTTCGCCGATCATTTAAAGACGCCTGGGCCGATTTGAATTTCTTATTTTTTTATCAAAATCGATCGCGTTGTTTGGAAGTGAAGTCGGTTCTTAGTTTTGAAAAATTATTTAAAATGGTAGAATAAAAACGTTTCCAAGTCTTTGTGAAGAACACATAAAGTTTTTTATTACTTTTTGAAAGCAACAGTCCATTTGTTTAGGTATTTAAAAGAATGTAAACCATCTTGACATGTCTTTTTATTGACATATACGCTTTATAAATCAATACCTTTGCAAATTACAAATTATATTATTTATTTTGTCAATAAAAAAAAATTGTTGAAAAAAATAAATTTTATATACCTAAGAAATGGACTATAGATACATTCAATTTAAAAGCGTGAACAAGTTTCTTTTATCAACCGGACTTATATAACCCAGCGAAATTAATAGAATCTTAATATTTCAAGAGATTCTGAAGCATTAAGTAACACTATGATTGATACAGATATATACGCGTATGATACAGATGTCGTAGATGAATAAAAGGCTAAATAAGAAGTGCAATGTTAATTGAAAGACTGAGATTGTGGCCTTCGTCCATTAGAATCAGTGTATAATTATACACTGATTCTAATGGACGAAGGCCACAAAAGAGATCAATTGATCTCTCCGAAGACAATTAGGAAGGCGATGAATCGTAAAACCGGATCTGTTGCGATTCTCAATTGACAGATAGAGATTCATTCCACACTTTATAGACTACTAATTTGTCTTCTAAATCTTCAATCCGAGTATCAAGGCATATAACTAAAACCTCATTAGTTCAGAAGTGTTTTTAATTTCAATTATTTTACAGAATCTATCATGTTGCTAAAATTTTTCTTAACAAGTCTACATTACTTTACTGACACCACTCGATTACTGTGTAAACTTTTGGTATAAGTAAGTGAGTTAGTACCTCCTTCTCTGCCAGACATTAGAGTTGATAGACACGGCTAATGCATTAGCGGGCCAAATAAATTACTTACGCTATAAAAAAGCTACAGCTTTATCCATCTAGACATCGTAAGAGGTTATGGTGAGTGAAGATGACGCATTTACTACAATATTGAAGAAGATACGTACAATCATTCTAATAGCTTTGCGTATAAATAAAGGCGGGGTGACGTCAGCTAGACGCCAGGGCAGAGGGTTCGATGAGTCATGTCATACTACATGTTTTAAATATTACGATTGTATGAATCACGCCCAAGAGGCCTTCCTCAGTGGCCTTTCCTTATATACTTCCATTGCAGTAGGTATCATTTATGTTGTGATTGATGACAAGCCTTGCCAAGTAGAGGCGAGAAGCATAATTAGCTTCAGAATTGATGTAGTGCTTCGATAAAACCTATTAGAAATAATTGGCCAAGTGCGTGTCCGGCCACGCGTAGTAGGGTTCCGTAGTTACGAACGCCAACTTTGAGTTCATGCCACTAAAAACGTCTAAAAACTAATTTTCTATTTAATTTGTATGAAATTTTCCTTTTCCGAGTACATTTTATAAGTCAAACGTCTATTACTTTTTAATTTGTAAACCCTACTTAGCTCTGATAGTTTTCCTTTTCCGATTTCGTTATATATCCTATAGCTGTGAATTTTTTTACGTGTCCATATATAACCGTTTAGCAGATAGAGGGGGGGACACTTGACTCTAACAAATTTTTTCACTTTATAAGCAAACATATCAGAAACGGATCCCAAAATAAAAAAAAACGATGTTCACAAACTCACAATATTTTTAAAAAACCTATTTAACGATACCCAACATGACTGGTTAATCGAGAAACAAAAAATAGACTTACCACTTTACTTGTACGGGAGCTAACATAAAAAAAAAATTTCAACATTTTATTTTACCGTTTTTTCCGCCTAATTGATAAATATTTATGCCAAATTACAGCTTTCTAGTATTTGTAATCGCTGAGTAAAACCGCGGACGGACAGACAGACAGACATTGCGAAACTTTAAGGGTTCCTTGTTTACTACGGAATCCTAAAAAATACAAAATGTGTGTTATAGATCCTAAATAACCTCAGCTGTCCAAAAAACTAATCTTTCTTCATTTCAAAACTGCAAATCTTTATGTATCTATGTATAGTGTAAAATAATGATTACGTTGCTCGCGTGAGAGAGAATATTAAAAATAAAATTAAATATGAAGGTTAATGAAAATAGGGGAAGACCAAAGAATAGGTGGATGGAATGCGTAAGGCAAGATATGGGGATAATAGGAGTAGATGTTATTATGACGGGAAATATAGGACTGTGGAAGAAGACATACTGTGCCGAACCTAATGGGATAATGTGAGCAGATGATGTTGCTCGCGTGAGAACAGATTCAGCTGTAAATATCAGCACATTTTGATGATATAACAAAACTTGCATTGGCACAACAGGTAAACCAAATTTAACAATTTGTGTTTGAATTATCCTCTTCTATTGAAAATAACTGAATTGTAACAATTACATTATAGGAATAGATGGGCTATAAAACCGTAGTAATTGGGTTCGTCACGGTCAATCGCTGCCTAAAGGGAATTTCATGCCTAGAGGGAAATACGGTTGAGGTAATGACACGGAATAGATGGCAGTGACGAATACTAACGTATCATTATCATGCAAATACGTAATATCTACAAGAAAGTGGAGTTGACTGACAAAAGGGCCTAATATTCTATTATCTGTGATTTTCACTGAAAACCTTGAATTGGAACTGACTTCTTATAAATATGTATATTTCATAGATATTATTATGTAGTATTTCTCTTTCTGTTGTGCCTGGTAAACATTGTGCGAAAAGGGTATCTGTGATGTCCAAAAACTGTTTTAGTTAAACACAACAGAAAAATTATTCCTTGATTATTCAAGTTGCCAAAATGGCGTACCCTAAACCTGTATTTCTGGAATGAATCTCGCTTCAGTTGTTTCACTGTGATTGTGTCTTTACATTCCATGCCTATTTGGAGTAGCATATTGATAAATTAGTCTAAATGCAGTTTAGCATTTATTCGAAAAGAATATCATCCTGTCTATACAATGTCCTTTTTAATTAAGTACAAATATTTTAAGGGGCAATTCAGTCCATCATTTTAAACAACTTTTCCCAATAAATGTATACAGAAATACGAAAAAAAAATTTAGGTTCTCATACAAATCGAAGTAGTCACGTGATATAGTTAGTAAGAAAAATGCAAAAAAAATGCGTATTTCGATAAACATTTATTGGGAAAAGTTGTTCAAAAGGATGGACTGAATCACCCCTTAAAATATTTGTACTTAATTAAAAAGGACATTGTATATATAGACCTTTATATGCATTCATATTATAGACATTTTGAACGTACTGCATATCGAGACTCAGTAAATCCACCCTAACATTAAGTAAGGTATGATTCCAAATAGGAGATCTATCGACTGACACTATTTCTGACTTAAGTTGTCCATCTCTGACTTCAAAATGTCACTAGCTCTTGATTGTGGCATCTTTATTTTTGACATGATAATGTATTTGTATATGAATTCCTCTGGAACTACAAAGGATATTTTATTATTTATATGGAATAAACATTGACTAAAACTCTTGTGCTCTACCTCCAGTTAATGATATGACAGTATATCACTGCCTTTAAAAGTTTCTTGAATGAAAAAGCCTAAAAATGCTAGGACTCCGGCACGCGATCTGAAGTGCCATTTTCGAAACGCAGAGTCATCTAAACGAATAATTTTACCATACAAAAAATCGATCGTTTAGTGACTCCGCGTTTGAAAAATTGCACCACTGGGCGAGTCGGTGACGTCACCGCATCGCAGCTTGTAGTTCAAGACCACGCCGAGGCCACACGGCCACGACCAGTTTGAATACGAGTTTATTTCCGATTACTACATATAATCGATCAAACGGATCAGCGTATTATTTATATGGTTATTTAGGAACATCCATGACATTGTTGGATTTCTTCGGATCGGAATATTCTTTCTCCGGACTTTTTCTTTTGATCTGGTTTCCAAACCTTCAGACAGATGTATCCTGACTGTTTTTTTTTTTCATTATTAAACGGGCCTATATTTATTTAACCAGATTTTTTTTATGTTATAGGGCGGCAAACGAACAAGCGGGTCACCTGATGGTAAGTGATTACCGCTGCCCATGAACAACTGCAACACCAGGGGTGTAACAGAAGCGTTACCGGCCTTTCAGAGAGATATAGACTCGTTTCAATGTCGTATCGGTCCGGGAACACTGCTGCAGGAAGTTGATTCCACAGTTCGGTCGTACGTGGCCTAAATAATCGTAAATGAGGCATCAGTTGAATTCATCTATAACATATGACACATTAACACCTTTTGAAGTTTTCTCAATAAACCCTTTAAATTCAACATCCCTGTTCGTCCCGCGTCTTCACCCACGGGACTACTTTTCTACTTGTTTAGAAATGTTGAACCAATTTATTTGTCCCATTTTAGTTGTATATGCAAAACTATAATACCTATTAAGTATATTTAAGTTGGTCTTTAAATAATTATAAGGAATTAGGAATTAAATTTTATACATTCTATGACAATATTACTTCAATACAAGACTGAAAATACTAACACTTAAATGAAAATATCCTGTAACTATACACCTATCAACAAATATTGGAAACCTGAATCATAAAAGTTATCTTATCAACGTTTACCATGAGGAATTCAGCAAGTACTTCACGACTTCATAAAGCTGAAAGCTGTTTGTACACTACACAGTTCACTCACCCTTCACATGGCTGGATTAGCAAGGATTATCGTTTATGTAAACATTATCATATCAATGTCGGTGCAAGAACACTACCCTGTGGGAGGCCGTCTTCTTGTGTTCGCCATTTGTTCTTATAGGAATGTAGAAATACCGAGAATCTCTATTTCGTACCAATTCACCTACGATGATGCTAGATGACAAGATTTTTTGTGATGTATGTAAGATTTTCATGGTGCTCGAAGTTTCGGTATCGTAAACAAGAGTATATTTTAGAGGGGCTAGTTGAATTTTAAGCATATATATAATATATCCATCGCCAGTAATTTAAGATTCCTCGCCCACGATTGGATGATACCTGTTTCTTGACAGTGTCAATTTAATGTGGGCGAGGTACAAATCTTTAAAATACGGCAGTCAAGTATATACATATACTATCACGAAATATATGTATCTACATATTTTAACAGACACTCCAAGTATATCAAACTAGGCTGTAACTAAAAAAAACCTGCCAAGTGCGAGTCAGACTCGCGCACAAAGGGTTCCGTACCATTATCAGCAAAAAATCACGTTGTGTGAGACCTCCACTTGAATATTTATTTTATTCTGTTTTTAGTATTTGTTGTTATTGCGGTAACAGAAATACATCATCTTTGAAAATATGACAAACGGACAGCGGAGTCTTAGTAATAGAGTGACATTCCTACCCTTTGGGTACGAGACCCTAAAAAACAGTGTACATTGGATCGGCGTCGTCTGGTCTTCAATATCATCAAGTAAGGTCAGGCGCTTGCGCGCACGCATCCTGCATACAAAGTAGCCATTATGCCAATGCGAGAAAGCGTGTCATAGGACAAGTTGGTAAGCAGACGACTGGACACCAAGTATAGATCCTAATGATCGAAGTGTATGAAGGCTGTTCGTCATGGAAAACAAGTAAATATATAAATAAATATATATAGGGACAAATCACACAGATTGAGCTAGCCCCAAAGTAAGCTTGAGCTTGTGTTTGTTACATTCTTAATATTTAATTACATTCTAGTATTTTGGTAAATTCAGTTCTAGAAGATTCAGACATTCGTCTACCGACTACAATATCATAAATTTAGCCTTTATAGAGAAAACAAGAAACTATTAAATTACATGCTGGTATTTTGGGAAATATATGTATCTGTTCTAGAACATTCAGATATTCGTTTACGACTACAATATCATAATTTAAGTCTTTATAGAGGAAACAAGAAACTACTAAATTACATTCTAGTATTTTGGTAAAATATATATCAGTTCTAGGACATTCAGACATTCGTCTACCGACTGCAATGTCATAATTTTAGGCTTTGTAGAGAAAACAAGAAAATATTAAATGACATTTTAGTATTTTGGTCGACTGCCTCCGTGGTCCAGTGGTCAAGGCGTTCGCCTTGTGACCCGGAGGTCATGGGTTCGATTCCCACTGGGAAGCATACTTTGTGAAAAGTTGTTTCCAGTCTGGATAGGATATTGCAGGCTTGAATCACCTGATTATCCGAAAAGAAAGATGATTCCGTGTTTCGGAAGGCAAGTAAAACTGTGGGTCCCGAACGCCACCTAGCGTTTGATCATCAAACTATCCAAGGATTGGTTCCTGGTTTGCCCTTTGGGTTGTGGAGGTCAGACGGCAGTCGCTCTGTGTAAAAACCAGCAACCTCGTCAAATCTCCTTGGTAAGATAGCGGACCCCGGGCTCTGAAGCGTTACTGCTGAAGAAGCAACCGGGAATACGCTCGGATGATGATGATTATAGTATTTTGGTAAAATATATTTCCGTTCTAGGACATTCAGACATTCGTCTGCCGGCTACAGCGAATACTATCATAATTTCAGCCTTTATAGAGAGCATGAGATTCTGTACGTTATTCCAATTATAGGTAACTTTATGTCGTAATATTTCTAGTCCCACACTAGGACTCCATGTTATTGTGGGAATGTGTCACGTTTTCAATGAAGAAGCCAAAAAAAAGCCCACCTCATCGGGGCAAGTCAGAAGATAGATTTAACGTTCATGATTCTCAGCACGATTTGGAATGAGATATTTTTAGGCTGTTGACAGTTGACACATGTGTGGGCACGGGCTCGTGATTTGAGACAAGTGGATCAATTAGTGAATATTCTTAGCAGCCGCTGGATGCTCTCACATTGTGAATGAGAAAATTCAATATACTCTCTCTCTCACACATTTCAGCGTATTCCCAGTATCCTTAGCTCTAATGCTGCGAAGCCCAAAGTCCGCTTTCCGGCTTTTTCCTCTCCACTTTGCACGGTCTTGAGCATCCTTGGCTGTAAGACGATTGGCACGCATATCATCCTTGACGACGTCAAGCCAGCATTTCTTGGGTCTACCACGCCTGCCTGGCCCCGGAAAATTTAATATACTAATGCTACTACATCACGTCGTACTTTGACCTCAATGAATTCATCAGCATTATTTTACTGATGTTATTACATGAATGTAATGGAAGAGGACAATATAACACAACCAATAAAATTTATGCGGATAAGAAAGATAATGTGTTTATTGATCCTTATTTTATTGTAACACCTATATTGTACATTAAGGAAGCAATAAATATTGAGTATTGAGAATTATTTAAAAGTATTAGGTTAGGTACTGCTTTCCTTTCTATAGGAGAGGAAAGTAAATTCTTTGGTTTCGCAAAAAGTAAATCTTTGGTTTTGTTGGTCTGGCTGGTCAGCTTGGCTTGGCGTATTTTCACTACTTAGTATTTCTTATTACGTGATTTTTGTTTGTTACCACCAAGTTCGCAAGCATTACATGTAATAATGTATCAACGTTGTATTATACTATAAGTATTTATTAATTAAAAGACATAACAATAATATGACACAGTCCTTCTAGTAGTCGACCAATACTGTTAAATTAATTTATTTCGGCGTTTCTTCTCAGCTGTGGTCGTTGCGCAGAGACAATAGCGGTTAATAGAGAAAACATTAATTTTATAAAGAAAACATTCTTAAAAAAAAAAAGAAATATTTAAATATACACTACACGTATTGAAAATTATACTTATTGACGTGTAAAAATGCCTGTAAAGGTCTAATTACTGAATAAACATTTGCATTTTGAATTTTTCTGTTTAGATATTAACTAACACTGGTGTGGTGTCAGATATTTCAAGCATAAAGCGCTGAACACACTAAAAAGACGTATGACATATGTTTGCGCCTCGTCTCCGTCTTAACTCTTACGTCTTTTCAGTGTGTCCTGCGTTTTAGGCTGACGTAGTTCAATGATGTCATCTAGTGACAGCTGACAGCACTGACATTAATACACATTAGTGTGCAAGTTTCCTCACGATGTTTACCTTCACCAGAAGCAAGTGGTAGTAGTTTTGAAAATTACCGTGCGTACATACTCAGAGCAGAGATACAAATCGCGCGTAGTAAGGAGCGTACTCGTTCATAGTGTTACACAGAGCAATTTTCTAAACTTTTCGGCCACCACACTGGTTAGGTATAGTGTGGCCGGTCGATAGCCTCTTGATCGATAGTCCACTAGATACGAGAGAGACTCTTGATATTTTAAATAAAATTCATCGTCATCAGGATCGATACTATTGAAGGTACCGATCCTGACAACGCACAAACTATCGTTACTATCAATATTTTTGCTTTTCATAATACATAAACTATCAATACTTTCGCCACTATCTACTGTTTGTTTTTTTGTGTGTGTAAGTGGCCAACACTGGTGGCAGACTTTTCAGACTGCCTAAAAGCATCTGACATAGCTTGAGGACTGCCAAACAATGATGACAGCCGGGACCAACGGCTTATACGTGCCTTCCGAAGTACGGAGGAGCTCGAGATTTTTTTATGCCACTTGTGGTCACCCATCCTTGTGCGGAGCACGCCCGGTGTCACTTTTACCTGCGAAAGCGCATTGGTAATGAGGCCACCGAGCTCCTCACTATCTACTATCGATAGTTTATGAACAGAGATCGAAATCACGGGTGCTATTGCTATCAAAAGTATGGATATGACTATAAAATCTATAAATAAAACAATCTTAATTATGTGATTTCAGGATATATTTTAATCAAAAAAAAAAAAATACTTATCCTGAAATCACATAATTATGATTGTTTTATTTACTTATTACCCAATTAGATTCTCGAGAAATCCCGAAACTTTTAGTCATATCCATACTTTTGATAGCAATAGCACCCGTGATTTCGATCTCTGTTCGATCGATAGTATCGATAGTTCGCTCGCTGTCATTGATCGATACTATCGATAGTATAGACAGTCGATTTGTAGTCATCGATCGGTACTATCGACAGTATTGTTGTTTATCAATAGTATTGCTCTAAAACAGCTATCGATAGTATAGATTGTAAAACTATAAATTTTTCGGCAACACTAGTTAGAAAGTACGGAATTCGCATATTAAACAATACACAACTAAGAGTAGTGTTTACCTCCTAACTCACAACATAACCGCAGATACCTAACCACAGTCATCGAAAATTACGTCATCGTCTGATTCATAGGTCTATTGCAAAGTCATAAGAGGTATATGTCAACTACTATTGAATTAATTTGGTCAATTGAAGAATAACTATTATTCCTAGTCTTTTTAATGGAATACCTCTGAGTCCATGCCATTCAATTTATCTATTTAGTTTTTAACCGATTTTATCTGTTATACATTTTTAACAGACTTCAGGTTATCAATTCTTCGGAATCTTTAATGTTTTTTAGGGTACCGTACAGAAAAAAATGAAAAAACGGAACCCTTATAGCTTCATAATATTGCATTGTCACGCGATATACGTATGCGTGCAAATTTCAGCTCAATCGGAAACCGGGAAGTGGGTCAAAATTAACTTGCTAGTTTCGATTACAGACAGAAAGACAACGGGACAGGTAAACCTAAATAAAAGCTTGTAATTAAACCGGGTTTTATAATACTTAAGACAGTAAACAGTTTAAAGTTTCCACCCAGGAAACTTGTTTTTGCCGAATTCGTGGCAAAACACCTGACGCTTCTATTATGAGTGTTGTGTCATTCTTTCAGTGCATGTGAGTCATTGTTGGTAAATATTCATGGTCTTGCGTCGTCGCTGTCAGCTAGCATAATTTAATTACCGCACACGTATTAAATTGCAAGTGTTCTAGTTATTTACAAGGCCTAAGCCATTTTAAAATCAAATATTAATAAAGCAAATTACGCAAAATGCGACAAATTAGAAAATATAATCCTTGTCGCCGTTGCCATACTAGGTCCACTGGGCTTTGGTTTTACCACCCCACTGTCTATGGTGTGCAAGTCTCTTCCAGTGTTAATGAGCCAATATTATCAGAAACTGGTTTATACGGCGTAGACAATATACCGTTCTATACAATGTGTATTTTTTATACTTGATCAAACAAAATTTGCGGATAGTAGACGAAATATTATCAACAAATAACGAAAAAAAAATTCATTATGTTAGTTATTTAAAAAATCCAGGCACTTTAATTTTTTCGTCAATTATTTTTTTACTAATTTCCTGTTTGGTATTGTTAATTATTTTTTACTTTCTTAGCTTCTTAAACTTTGTAGTTTTCAAATGAGACAACTTTGAAGAAAATACGCCGTTTACTTAAAGAGAAAAAAATAAAAATCGAAACACGACCTTTAGAAAAAAAAATGAAGTGTTAGTAACGATTTTCTATCCGGTTTTTTTATCGATAATGTTTCGTCTAATATCCGCAGATTTAATTTGATCAAGTATAAAAAATACACATTGTATTTTTCAAGAACTTTAATTTGGAAACGATGGTTGAGAGAAGAAATGAAAAAAAAAAAGGATGAGAGATATATAGATAACAGACAGATAGATAGCACATGTCGAGCTAGAGGATATCAAAACCCCAGTAAATCAAAGACACCATAAGACGAAAGTGGCTAGCAACGTGTTACATTAAGATGGAAAAACTAAACTAAAAAACCTTTGAAAGTAATATTGGTAGTCCGTCTAGTTTTAAAACGGGTTTTTGCCAAAAGTGGCCACTTTTGGCGAAGACCCGTTTTAAAACTAGACGGACTATTAGTAATAATTTCAAAGGTTATTCATAAAATAGTTTAAAGGTCTTTCTAGACAGTGATACAAATCAAATTTTTAATTATCACCATATTTAGTTTTAAACAATTTATTTCAAATGAGGGCGCCACTTTAGCTACCACTTCGTCTTAAAGACATTGGCATACTGCATATCATCCCCTTTATCTGCGATGTTTCCACAATAGTATTTCATTTACTTTTGCTCTCCAGCACTTCCAAGCTTCTCTAATATTTCTAACTAAATTGAAAATATCACAAAAGTTAACCATTACTAATTCAGGAGTCTATTTGAAGTCCAGTAGTGTCCACGACCAAAGTATCCCCCCGCTATAGATGCCAACAGACATGTCAACAAACTCACAAACATTCAACAATTTCAAATTTCAAACAAACAATAAGACGCCGTCTCGGAACAGTCAAAAATATACATCTAAAAATATAAGTCATAGGCGGGAATTTTTAGGGTCAATGACAACGCTATGTTTTTATTTTACTATTGCGACACGTGTCCACCATTATAACCCAATTCAGCGGGCCACCTGCCCATGTGTAGTGTGTAGGCACGTTAAGAAATACACTCACATATACAAACGAGGACACACGTAACCGTTTGTCATCCTTTCGCGGTCTACGAATGATATCACTTTCAAGATAGCACATGACATGATGCTTTTATTTATGAAATGGCATTTTCGCTTTGAAATAAAATTGACTCATCGTGACCACTTTGTAAAAACTGTTTGAAATCGTATACAGCGTAATAGCTAGAAAATTTATCTAAGCAGATCGACAGAGATCTCGCCGTAAGTTCTCAGCGATTTATGGCTTTATTATGACTGTGATGGAACGATAGAATTTTAGTAGTTTAAATGTACGTTGATGACGTCTTTGAAGATAATGCTGCAGTGCAGTTTGTTGTAGTTCCAATCCGTTGCCGAATCTCTCCAATCTGGTACCGAGTCTCCCGTATGGTACCGTGTTTCTCCCATCTGGTGCCGTTTCTGCCGTGTCTCTTCCATTCGATGCCGTGTCTAATCCATCTATTTTCGTATATGTCCCATCGCGTACCATGTCTCTTCCATCCGCGACGCGTTTATTCCCATACCACATAGTTACCTACCACATAACATAATTGTCAAAGCGGCTGCGTGTTTGTTCTATGTTTCACAACTAGTTGTTAAAAACGAAGTAATAATCATATTCAAACTCTGTTACGAGGCTGTAAGAGTTAAGCCGCAAAATATTGTAGACTCCTAGCATGAGCATCTTTGTTTGTATTTTGTCCATCCCTCAAGGTGATAGAGGACGAAGGAGGAGCTATGTATAACTTGCACACATCATGACATCAAACATGAACCAGCATAATGAAAGAGTGGGCACTTTCTTCAGACGGAAATAAACATGACGGCGCGACTCGTGCGTGTCATTTCCGCTGCATTTGCCGCGTCCTTGCCTTAAGGGGACAGAGGGCTAAAGACGAGAAAATATTTTATGCGACACATTTATCTTTATTACGAGTGCGAATTGTGCGAACAAAAATTGAGAAAGGAATGTTGAGATGGTTCGGACAAGTAGAAAGGATAGATGTAAGTAGATTTACTAAAAGAGTCTACAAAGCGAACGTGAGAAGAAGAGTGGGTCAGGGTCGTCCTCGACGAACGTATCGCGATCAGATTGCAGACGTTCTTAAAACAGGAGAGGTTACAAGTACCCGTAACCGGCGGGCTTGCATGAAGAGAGTGATGAGTGTAGATGAAGCTAAAGAGGTTTGTCAGGATCGTAGCAAGTGCGTCATTAGTCCCTGCCTACCCCTGTGGGAAACAGGCGTGATAATATGTATGTATGTATGTATGAGTGCGAATCATAAGCACTAAAAGTTTATGATTTTAAAGACAGACAATACAGTAACAAAAACCATAGAAAAAGCAAAATGTTCATAAACGTCTTCTTGTTCTGGTTGTTTTTTTTAACCACCTACTAAATTTTTAGAGCACACCCTGTCCATAACGCTGACTACTACTACTTTTCATAAAAACAATTAACTAAAAATGAAAAAGTATTCGGCTTTTTATATAAATCAACGGCCAAACGGATTTATATCGGAGGACGAAAATTTTACGAAAGTAATCCTTGCTCCAAAAATGTGTCTGGTGGGCAAAAAGTCAGCCTGTATTTTCTTTAGCAGCAAAGAAGTCTAATGTTGGATTCTGGATGCAGCACTTACATGCCTTATTCAAGACCTAAAAAATACTTTTTAAAGCTGCCTGCAACCAATACCATACAATCTGGTTGAATGGGATCTTCTAACCAGGTTGTCACAATCACTGGGTCAATTTCACTTATTCAAGCGAATTGGAAAACACACGAACCACCATGTAATCATACTCATCACAACATACTGCCGTGTTTATTAAATCTAGATGTGCTTGCTCTCAGCACGTGTTGACAACTAGCACGTGTCATTAACACGCGCGTGACAGTTAAGCCTTTGTCAACACCTTAGTCCGCTAATCCGGAGGTTCTGGGTTCGATCCCCAGCCAGGGCAAGTTGGAAAATGGCATTTTTGAAATTGTCTTGGGTGTTTATCTATATGTGTATTTATTATACAATATGGTATCGTTGAGTGAGTTTCCCATAACACAAGTTTAAACTTACTTTGGGGCTAGCTCAATCAGTGTGATTTTTCCGTATATATTTATTTATTGTTAACTTCAGCCCTATACCACAGAATTAATGTATTACATACAGAAAGGAGACTCCTTCGATCCCGCGCAATATGCGTCCCCGTTTGCAGTCCCCGCATCTCTCCCCCTTTCTGGCCTTTCCGAGTATGTCGGGGGGCGACCCCACACACATTGACGTGTGTACAGATTTATATAGCCTCTTTTTTAGTAGAAATAGGCACAAATGATACTTCTATGAAATGCTATACCTGTGCCTATACGATTTTCTGGATTTGAATCATCTTTCTTCCTCGCCATGGGCACTCATGAGCTTGAATCGCCTCCAAACTGAAGTAGGTTGATGTAATAGACATCCATAAATCAGAGCTTACTGTTCTCCCATGCACTTTATGACTCATCAGAGTAACAGCTGTTACAAGGGTGACTCTGCACCCTGAGAGGTTTAAAGAACTAAACAGCCAATCACATTAATACGAAGAAGAAATAAGTCATTATTTTGTTGTTGTTACTTTTTGAAGCATTATATGATTAGGACTTTAGGAGGGCCCATCTAACTTTCCTACTTTAAAGCCAAACAACTTCAATTCAAAACACAGCTGCAAACGCAATGATTTGACGCATCGAATCTCTATCATATATCAATATCTTATCAATTCTGAATGTTACGGTTCGATCGAACGTGAGTCAATCCGCTATTTTAAGAATTCCAACAGCCTTCATAACAACTAGTCAATCCATGGCAATGTGTCATATTGATGTATGTTAACTAGATAATTTAAATATTTATCCATGTCTTCTTCTCGCGGACATTTCTTTTATTTCAATTCTCAACAGATTTTTAATACATATTTTTACCTTTTTTGTATTAAAAACTTGGATTCATGTTTCGTAAATTTTTAAGATGTCCTGTATTTTTTTTGCAATTAAGGGAATTGGGAAGGTTAGATAGAATACGCATGACGAATGGAACAATATCTTTAGCCCATCGGTAAGATTATTAAAGAATATTGTACTTTTTCTTTTCTCTGAGAAACGAAAATTGAGAAAGATACAGCGCATTGTTCCGCATGTCCTCACAGTTAGGTACAATCTTAACTTAGCGGTGACGTCGCAGGCCACTACGGAGAACTTTGATGCTCCGTTTTTTTGTGAATTTTTACTTTTTGGTAAAATGGAATATATGTGTCTATTATTTTCTTGGATAATCTTAAAGACGGACTAATTACAATTATACTTTTCTAACCCCGTCGTCACCCCTATTAAGACGAAGTGGTAGCTAAAGTGGCGCCCTCATTTGAAATAAATTGTTTAAAACTAAATATGGTGATAATAAAAATTTGATTTGTAACACTGTCTAGAAAGACGTTTAAACTATTTTATGAATAACCTTTGAAAGTGAAAAGTGGCCACTTTTGGCTAAAAACAGTTTTAAAACTAGACGGACTATTAGTAATAATTTCAAAGGTTATTCATAAAATAGTTTAAAGGTCTTTCGAGACATTTATACAAATCAAATTTTTAATTATCACCATATTTAGTTTTAAACAATTTATTTCAAATGAGGGCGCCACTTTTGCTACCACTTCGTCTTAAACCATTTATTCTTATTCATCGTTTTTAGCTAGTCGTCCACAAGAAAACACGTCAACTGTTTGTTTTGTAACTTAATCTTTTAATGACATGAACGTGGTCACGTTCTATGTATGACAATAATGTTATGACACCTGGTAATATGGCCTTGGTAATGCAGTTATGCTTTTAACTACTTGACCCCCGTCAAAAAAGAGGGGTGTTATATGTTTGAATCTAATGTCTGTCGGTCTGCTGTCTGTGGCATCTTAGCGCTCGAACGGGTGGACCGATTTCAAGCAAGTTCCCTTGCAGTGGTTATTAGCTATGTTTGATGAAAGTCGGTTTAGCCGTTTAAAAGTTATTGTGGGTTAGCTGTTGAAAGTTAGGGCTTTCTATAGGAATAATAGATGGCGTAGTTCCGCTACTCACTAGATGGCGTTCTTGACATTTAAGGTTTTTTTAATTTGCCTAGAAAATAAACTTGTAATGAAATTCACTTCAATGAGTATTTACAACATATCTTATTTGTAATCCATTGTGACGACTGCTCTATTGCTCCGCACCGCACCCCGCGCCGCCCATATACATGTCCTTTTTAATTAAGTACAAATATTTTAAGGGGCGATTCAGTCCATCATTTTGAACAACTTTTCCCAATAAATGTATACAGAAATACATAAAAAATATTTGGGTTCTCATACAAATCGAATTAGTCACGTGATATAGTTAGTATGAAAATTGCAAAAAAAAATTGCGTATTCCGATAAACATTTATTGGGAAAAGTTGTTCAAAATGATGGACTAAATCACCCCTTAAAATATTTGTACTTAATTAAAAAGGACATATAAGGGGTAGCGAGCTGGACCTCTCTTTTTTCACCACTCGTGAAGCCGGGCAGCAGTACAACAAAGCTGAGCACTTCCCATCATCCTGGATCAACAAATCTCGTGGCCTGCTAACCTATAAAACCCTATCTGTGTCAATTTTTAGTGTTCATTACCTAAATTGTTAAAATTTGAGTTATAGAGTTTGGTATTCTTAATATTGTTTCTTTTAAATAAATCTTAACGTCACACCATGTTAAAATTCGAACAAATATTATCTTAGTGCATTCCTGGCTGCATCATCAGCAGTGCTGCTTCTAAAAATTTCAATAATCATATTAACTGCTTCATTCATTTTCATTTATTTATTTCGATAAAAATCCTTTGCGTTGAAATATAGTAACAAATACCACACTGAAATTCTAAGCAGTTTGCCCTTTTATCAAGCTTATTATGAGGTGGCCTATTTTTTGGATCAGCAAATATGTCGTTAAAGGCCTCTTTTGTTCAACGATTTTCTTTTGTACAAAGAACGGTTTTCGCATAAAATGGCCTACTTAGGCCAGGCCACCAAGATTCAATTGCATTATCCATAATCTATATGTATGCAAGAAAGCAATTTTGTTTCTCCTGCAGAAGCGAGGGACTTCGGGTTTTGACAAATCAATAAATTAAAAAACCAGTTTGAATAATTTTTATCAGCTTTGTGTATAGTACTTTTTCATAGATTATAAATGAATAAGTTCTTTATTAATTATAACTTTGTTTCACGGAGATTCAATTGCAAATGAAACGGGTAAGAATGTTAAAGATCAAAATAACAGTACCGGATCTAGAATTTTTTCGAGCCGGGGCGAAACATGTGAAATACTTGATTACTAGTACATGAACAGAACGATTACACGGGGGGGGGGGGCTGGAGAGTGTAGTAATGGTGGATTAAGATTCAGACCGAGATGCTATTGCAGATTTTTAAGTACCTAACAACTTTTATACTTTTTCAAAAGTAACCAGACGCCACCCCTCTGACTTTGCCACCGGGGGCATTTACCCCGGCTTGCCTCCCCCCCCCCCCCCCCCCCCCCGTAGGTCCAGGGCTGCAAAATAAAGACTGGTTCCTGGCCGAATCACTATAGACATGATTCAGTTCTTGGGCCATTCCCTCTATCGGCAATATACAATGTAACACACAACTTTACAAATGGGGCCTTAGAGGTGACCGTCAGCCATCTGCCGCCAGACACTGTCCGACACACCTGTTTAGTTGTCTAAACAAAAAGTGTGCATCTCTATAAAAAGACAATGCCTCAAGGAAGGCTGACTCAGCTTGCAACTGTGATGAAGCAGATCTATCGACACAAGGATCTTTATTTATTTACTTAATGATTTTAAAGCCAAGTCAGCCTAAACAAAAACTAAGATTGCATCACTACAAAAAAGACACACGTCATGTCAACACTAAAATCAGCTTGCAACGTGTGATGATGCAAATCTAGGTATTGATTTGTGATCTTTATTTATAGCTGTTGATACAATCTTCTCAATGTCAAATCTGATCATGTTTCACAGAGGGGCATCAAAAACCCATCAGCTGTTCCATACACAAATAAATTTTCTTTTTGATTTCAAAGAGAATTACTTTAGTTAATAAATAGCCAGCTTGCGTGTTCGAGGCATAGCAATAGATTTTTTTATTATAAAAAGTAACTATTAAAGAATATATATTTTTTAAAACATTCTTTTTTATCTAAGACAATGAACTCAAAAGTTTAAAGTGCTCTTAAGACGAATCAAACAAGCCCAAGCGATGGGGTTGCATCCTTTCATTAAAGAGTTCCTATGGCCACCTACTGGCTCTATCATCAGTTCAGATGTCATCATAATATTGCATTGTCACGCGATATACGTACGAGTATGCGTGCAAAATTTCAGCTCAATCGGAAACCGGGTAGTGGGTCAAATTTAACTTGCAAGATTTGATTACAGACAGACAGACAACGGGACAGGTGAAACTAAATAAAAGCTTGTAAACACAGAACTATATGATATATGTCTGTGCTTGTAGAAGTGTTTTTTTTTTCAGGCGCTCATTAGCGAAAGTAAATAAGCATCTCTAAAGAAAAACATATACAATGTCCTTTTTAATTAAGTACAAATATTTTAAGAGGTGATTCAGTCTATTATTTTGAACAACTTTTCCCAATAAATATATATCGAAATACGAAAAAATTTTTTGCATTTTTCATAGTAACGATATCACGTGACTACTTCGATTTGTATGAGAACCTAAATATTTTTTTTCGTATTTCGATATACATTTATTGGGCAAAGTTGTTCAAAATGATGGACTGAATAACCTCTTAAAATATTTGTACTTAATTAAAAAGGACATTGTATACGTCAAGGTACGTAACGATGACTCAAACTGCAGTTTATAATAGATGATGCATGTTTTCAAAGATGTAATTGCCAAGAGCAATGTGCGAGTATTATCATAATATGAAATGTGTGTAATAAAGAACTATCAATTGTTAACTCCACATCTTGAAGTTGTGTCCTTTTGTGTCATCATCCCCCTCTTAAATATATCTATCACAAATAATGATGTGCCACCGAGAAATTTTCTGTTCTCGAAAATTTTCAACGTTTCTCGAGAAATTCATTTGAAAAATGTCCTGAAGAAATTCTTTGCGAGATATTCCTCGGAAATTTTCCAGACTGTTTCAGAAATTTTCAAAACGGCTCATCACTAATCACACAAATAGATATATTTATTAATTGGTATACTGTTCTTCAATATCTTCTTCTTATTTGGAAAAATGGTGCTTGACAAGTGAAAACTGATTTTTCCGGGGTCCAGTGCGACATTTTAGCTTTAGCTTTTCTACACACAATTGCGAAAAACGGCCACTTTTGGCGTATGTGCGTAGAAAAGTTTCACGTTCTCACTTTAAACTGTAAACAAGTACTTAGATCATAAAATAGTTTGAAGGGTTATCTAGTACCTGGTCAAGACAAAATTTTATATGATGTCTCCGTTTCCTGTCAAATGATTTATTTCAAATGAGAGCAGCACTCGACCCATCACCTTTTCCTTTCAAATAATTTATTTCAAATAGGGGCAGCATTGGACCCCGAATGATTCATGTATCAAGGACAAATTACACATATTGAGCTAGCCCCAAAGAATATTTTATTAGGTACTAGAATTCTATTCTTTGATTTTTTTTATGTTTGTTTTTTCGCTTACATGCACTCATACATAATATGGTTAGAAGGTAAATAAGCACATGAACCTTGGCAGGGTGTGATCCCACACTCATTCAAGGACCCCGTTGGACGCTGCAAAGCAAAGGAGGAATCTCGTCACAGTTATATTTTACAATTCTTAATTATTTATAATTACCATTTTAATTATTAGATTTTTGTATATTTTAAGTTATTATTATTACTTTATTTTTGTAGTCATGGTCATTGCTTACATATAATTTACTTACATATATGTATTTACTTACTTAATTTATCGTTTTACTTAATTTAATGCATGAGTAGTATTTATATTATTTATTCTTATTAGCGTCAAACTTTGCATTTCTTTTGTATCAAAGGCTTCGTAAGCACAAAGTAGGTCAGCTTATAAAGCTAGGTCAAACTGCATGGTGCCTCTATTGAGGTGGCTTTCCATCACGAGTAAAACTACATTGCGTTATATGAGGAATATAGTGGACAAGTTTATTTTGCTATGCAAATTAAAAAAACCCCGGATATGAAGAAAGCCATCTAGTGATGACTAGCAGAACTACCGACACGATTTTATATCCTTCGCGCCATCTATTATTTTTTAGGGAAAACGCTATCTTTCATGCTTCAACCCCCCATAAATTTTAAACGGCTTAACCATAACCGATTTTCATCAAACATAGCTAAGAACCACCACCACCGACAAGTCCCACTTGAACGTTCGTTACGTTATGTAATAAATGAAAAGTTAGTTCCACTCATTTGTCATTCGTTTTGTTTGCTTGTGGAAATTACAATTTTGTCTTTGATTTTCATGTTGCATAACAGTCAGATAGGCTATAATAATGTAAGCCATTGAGTTCTCTGACGATACGATACGATGAAGACGACATGGTGGTCGAGAGATCAACATAATCTACCTTTATTACCACTAGTGTTGCCAGACGTCCCGTATTTCCCGGGACGTCCCGTATTTTAGGCTTAGTTTAAAATGTCCCGGCGGGACTGATTCTGTCCCGTATTCCAACCGTGCTCCGTTTTTTATTATAAAATCGATCGATCTGCGCTAGACGAAAAAAATTAAGCACGCAACGTTCGCATACACATCAACTCGGATTAAGGAAGTTCGAGAGAATTTATGGTTTAATTATTCACTTTCATTGTTAATAATTTAAAAAAATGTTCGATAACATATTTTCAAAATTTCCACACTTTTTTTCAACGCACCACACAATTCAATTGTAGTAATGAACATTTTATCAAAATTTTATAAACATACTTACCGAATTTAACCATACATTCGCTCGAATTTCTTTCCTTTAATCGTAGTGTTTACATTATCTTTGACCCGGCTGATCAGCTCGGCTGCGCATACTGCTGGAAAAAAGTCATCAAAGGTTTTTCCAGTACCGCATTCCCTAACACCGATGTAAGAAATAAATGCACCCCTAATTTAATAAAAAGCGAGTTGATGACTATTTAATCACGATTATAATTTTATTGTTTTTTATAAATATGTTAAAACCAATAAAAAAACTGTTAAAGCTGACTTGTCCCTTAGAAAAATGTATAAAAAAATAAAGAATGTCACCATATAATTTTGTTTTTACTTGTCCCGGGTAAAAAATGAAATTACCGTATTTTTTGCCTATTTAAGCATTTGCCCCTTATAAGCTGAAAAAAATCTTGCAACTCTAATTACCACCCAAAGCCAGATAAGAAGCACAGGAAGTAATCCTGATCTGATGGAGACGAGCTGACGCGGTGAACGGCAGCGGTGTGGTATGCGTTTTCTTGATATTACTCGTCTTATTTTTAACATATTCTGGTTGCCAGTACCAAGCAAGCAGTGTTTTGCAAACGCTACAGCTCGTCCCTTAAACAGGCTGAACTGTGTGTTTCTCAATTTTTTTCTATCTTAAGCTTTGGTCGGAAGCCAGCCTTATAAAAGTATGGAAGGTACTTCACACCTCATAACATTCCTTGGCACCGCGACCCGGGTACTGGCGAGGTCTACGACCCCGCTAATGCTCGGTTATTGTTCATTAGACACGTGACTTGCTCGAGATGCGAAATTGATTCCAACGTCTTGGGCAGCAAGGGTAATTTTCCTGTGAGTTGACGCTGATGTGATGTCCAGTAATGATGATGACTGTGACAGATCTGATAACGATGTGGGTTGTGGCAGAGCAAATGCGACGCCAAAGAAAGCACAGACTGTAAGCATAATCTACTTAGCTGACCACTGTCGCAGGAACATTATGGCATGATCATAGCGTACATTTTGACGATTGAGTGTATTAACCCAATTTACAATTAAACTTCTACTCAGTGATGATCCTGGACGTCGCAAAGCACCTATAGCAATACATGTGTATTTGATATGCAAAATTTACATTTCAGTACTCTACCTCTAAGCGAATTATTTTTGTTTTAAAGGAACTTAGCCTTTTAAACAAAAAGAATTCCTTTTCTACTGTGTAATTGATGTCTAATTCCTCCATGTCTTTTTAAACCTTCAATTTTTTTGATACATTTATTTAACTTTTCTAAGTCTGTTAAATTTGGTACAATACAACCCTGGGTACTAACAGGCCTGTGTCACTACACTTAGCGCGCGGCTACCAATTAGAAGGGAAAAATTTAGTTACATGAATCGTTTGTAAGGATTAATAAAAGTAAAGTTGGCTTGCAGTGGATATCTAGGTATCTAAACGAAGAGGTGAGGAGTTCTGACGCGAGCTAAATTAAACCATAGCGCTAACCACATTGAGGAGATATTTCTTTAAATTTGTTTTCTGAGTAAGACTTCTGTACGTGACTACTACTACTTATTCTACGGTATTAAATAAAGATTTTTCATGATTTCACATGACTAAACACTGAATATGAATATGATAATCAGGCCGACTAGAAAGGTATCATCGTCATATCAGCTACAGAAAATCCACTGCTGGTCATAGAACTCCCCCAAGCATTTCCAAAACGACCGATCGGAAGCAGCCTGCCTCCAGCGTTTTCCTACAACCTTTCTCAGGTCGTCTGACCACCTGGAAAGGTATAATTTTAGGCAATTATTTGAAGAAACTAAACAATCATGTTTTCAAAACACTATAGTCTACACGTGTTGTTATGAAAATAAAGGTTATTACGTCTGCGATGAATGAAAAATTTCAAAAATTTAAGTAAACAGTAAGGTTTATCATTGAAAAGCTTACAAACGAAGCTGTCTCCTACAAAAACATGTCATTCGAAGAACTAGTGATGAATAATTCAGATGACATAACTGCTAACAATACTGACAGTAAAAAGAAAATTTTTGAAATTGATTTTACGTAAAGCGGTCTTTCATGAAACATTTTATTATTTACTATATTACTGCTGGTTTGTTGAATAAAGAGTAGTGGCTGATAAGAAGTTGTCAATAAATATTATAATGAATTTATCGGAAAACGTTTAATGTGGTATAAGGAAATGAAGGTACTATTATAAAACTCAAAAAATTGAAATTCCATCACGAAAGTACGTAACGCTAAGTGTTTTCTTGGCAAAAGTTTTTCGAATTTTATGATATTTGCTAAAGAATCCGCTTATAATTGTTGGCCGCAATATTATCCCGACATTAGTTCAATTAGTGTGACAATAATTCATGTTACAATTATTCTACACAATATTTTATGCCCTCAGGAGGCTAACCATATTGTTTTTACATTTCAGAATTTACTTTCCGGATCTAAGGGATCCTGAAAACAGCCGCGACCACTCTCCTCAAAATATTGCGAAACTTTAAACAAACGAATAAACCACCTACTGAAATCTTCTGTTTATAATATTCACAAATAACTGATTCAAGGTCCCTGCAGATGTTTCCAAATACTCCAACCACTTTGTTTAATTCGGGCAGCACCGGAATTTCGCTGAGTTGCACTTATATTAAAATTATAACTTTATTATGTCAGGGTCGTTACAAAAATAGAAGCTAATGGAAGCTTGGAGGCCTTTTTGTGCATTACATCCATCGATTCAAATAAAAGTTTCATCTGGATGCACGGCCCACGCGTTGTTGGAATTTCAATTACGAAAATATGGTAGTTTGTGGAATTGTGTCATCTAATGTATGTTTTATCTATATATGATGAGGATTTATCATCGGTTTCCGTGTGAACATGAAACCATTATCACATATTACCTACCTCTACTTGCATGGGCGTACCGAGGGGGGCAGCTCCTCTGCCTTCCCCCCTGGATTTTGTTTACGTCCCTACTTACTATCTACTTTTGTCGATAAAAGTTAAGAAGTATTTTTTTGCCATTAGCAATACAATATACAACTTTTGACGAGTTTATTTGCCAGGCAAATTAAAAAAAACTCCCGACTTTCAAGCGTTCACTTCACCCCAATAGGTTTTGAACGGCGGAACCGATTTTCATCAAACATAGCTAAGAACCACCGCAAGGAAACTTGCTTTCACAACAAAAAAAAAAACATCGAGGACGTCATAAACTGTTTTGATGAAGACCCTTGAAAGTTTCTTTTTAAAAGGCTATTGTTTAATTAAAGAATTCATATAAATTCAAAAAATAGATAATTTATGTTTATCTATTTGATTAAATGCTTATACAAACAAAAACCTGATTTGCCCCCGAGTTTACCAGAGAGGATTTTTAAGCGACTTCCAAAAAAGGAGATGGTTCTCAATTCATCGCGATATTTTTATGTATGTTCACCGATTATTCGAAAACGCCTAAAGCCATTTGGAAAATTCTTTTTTGTTTGAATGCGCATACTTATCCAGTGATCTCATACCAAATCGGTTAGGTAGTTTGGGAGTAAAGTCGGTTTTTACGTTTGAAAAATTATGTATCAAACCATTTGGCCAAAATTAAAAATACTTGCCTTAAGAACACCGTATGATCCTTGGACAATCAGACAGCAACTTATTATTATTTTAACTAGAGCCGTTGTTAGAAGAGTCAATAGTTAATGACCATAGTCCTACTAACAGGGAAGTAGGTACCGACGAGTAAGTGCATAACTATCATGAGCAATTAAGGGCAACTGACTGATATGAATCAACCAGGATATATGCATTTTGCATGCTTAAAGCGGGCAGGAGTTGTTTTACCAATTTAGAAGATTTATGTGAAATTACTGCTCTGTCACGTTTTTTTATTCGGAAGCAATGCGAAGTCTACTTTTGGTCCTAAATCAAAAAATTCTATATAATATATATTGTCAACAGAGTTTAGTGGACTTAAAATGACGACGTCCCTGAATGTTTTATCTGTGTTATATTATACCTATCCGGTCCGGTTGCGGAAGTCAGACGGCAGTCGCTCTGTGTAAAAACCAAGTAACCTCGTCAAATCTCCTAGGTTAGGTAGCGGACCCCGGGCTCTGAAGCGTTACCGCTGAGGATGCAACCGGGAATACGCTCGGATGATGATAGGTAGGCGTATGCCATGTTAAATTTAGTTCAGATTTTTCCTCAACATGGCGCAGCCCACTGACTAATTTGAACATTTACAATATTGAGCTCCTTCGGCGATGCAATAAAGGTATTATCTGTTCAAATAGAGACACTTACGTGTTCTTTATCTATACACTTACCTACCTGTAAAGATAACAAAATTATCGGTGCAATTATCACGGGCATGCAGTTCATGTGGCAGCCATTAGTATCTTGTAACCATGTAGCCATTACTAGCCATTACTATTACTATCTTTACTTATTCCCTCTGAGGGGAGGCCTGGTGTCCTGTAAGACAGGTTCCTCTGGATACCTAGTTCAGGCGCCAGTTCTCCACAACAGATTATACTGAAATGTATGTAGTCAAACTTTGTTAACTGTATTGTGTATTGTTGTGGAGAAACAATAAAGTTTTTTATTATTATTTATTTTATTATGTATTGCCGTTATTATGCGCAGGTACTTGACTTGCCTTTTGATAGTTAATGAAATTCTGCTACCTATACAGACCCTAGAACCACAAGACCCAAATTATGCGTTATGGTGGGCGTGAGATGAAAAAGGGCATCAACATAGTGATGAGTTGCAAGCCGCAGCGCCGCGTTTCTGCTGCGCCTGATCGCGCTTGCGCCCAAACACAGAACAAGTACTAGTTGCTCACATACAGAAGTCTAACTCAGCAAATAAATTCAAAGAACTATTTACTCAATGTTGTTAGCGATATGGTTTAATTTAGCTCGCGGCTGAACTCAGCACCTATTCGTTTAGATACCTAGCCTGTGTACCTAGCAATCCATTGCAAACCAATTTCATTCTTTTTACATTAGGTACCTATACACAAAAACGATTCAGTGAATGGCTGATTTGGTAGGTACTGAATTTCCCACTCCGGAGCGGTCGCCGCGCGTAGGTATATTTTCGATATCTAAACGAGGAGTGACTCTAGCCTGGTCTAAATGGTTTTGGCACGTTCACGTTGGGTCGCTCTTTCCTATGGGCATAGACTTTCTGACTCTATGCCCACAGAGGAAGAAAGAGACAGAAAAACTAACATTACTTCTTCTCACCTTATACAATCTTACTACGTGGGGTCAGGATAGTACTCGTATGTAATCTTTTCCATTACAATACATCCGTTGCGCCATCTTTTACTTGCTAGAGAAAACTTTGACTTTCAAACATTATGTTTTAACTCCCATCAAACGATTTTCATCAAACATAGCTAAGATGCACCGCAAGGAACTTGCTTTTACTTGTAAAAAAACGCATCGATATCGGTCCATCCGTTAAGGAGCTATGATGCCACAGACAGGCAGACATAGCGTCACTTATAATATTTTTTGTCGGGGTTGAAAATTCTACTTTTTGCACTGAGCTCGCCACGACCGCCAGCGACTGGCGATCAAGCGACCGGCGATCAAGCGACCGGCGAACAAGCGACCGGCGATCAAGCGACCAACGACCGACAACCAGACGATGAGAACTAAACTTACCTTTTCCTTAAACGAGAGAAATTCAGCCTTTTACCTCTACCATTCAGTACGTTTAAATTTTCTGACCACTTATTATACCTACCACCTCATAATTATTTGTTGGCTATCGTCAATGATATTGGTAACATTCCTACAAGTGGCTATAACCGCTATCAGGTTATCGAGGATCGATAACGCCGATAAGGTTCCGTTGATTGTCTCAAACGTGTCGGAACGTCAGTGTTTGTTTTCGTTAAATATTAGTAAATTAGGTAATCCACGTTTACAACCCCCTTCGCCCGCTCGCGCTTGTGCCCCATCCTTTCTGTATGTTGTACCTTAGGACACAGACACGTAAGCGTCATGTCTGCGCCTCGTCGGTGCCCCGACTTTTCTGTGTGTTCTGCTTTGCGACGCTTCTATACATTTTGTATGAAACAGACGCGGAGAAGACATATGTCTGCACCCCGTCGACGTCTTATGTCTTTTCTGTGTCCAGCGCCTAAGTTAAATTTCTCTCAAAACTCTGAGATTGCGACGAATTGATACCCTCCTTCTTTTGATATCGGTTAAAAAGGTTAAATTGAAAGAGAGCCGTGGTAATAATCAGCTAATTAGAAACTTGGGGCAATGATCCGCTCATAAAAACGTTTGTATGAGCGTATCATTGCCCCAAGTTTCCAATTAGGGCTGGAAGAGATCCGAGGTAATAATCAGCTAGGTAATTGGAAACTTGGGGCAATGATCTGTACATACAAACATGGATTGGAAGAGATCCGAGGTAATAATCAGCTAGGTAATTGGAAACTTGGGGCAATGATCTGCTCATACAAACATGGATTGGAAGAGAGGAAACTTGTGGCATGATCCGCTCATACAAACATGGATTGGAAGAGATCCGAGGTAAAAATCAGCTAGGTAATTGGAAACTTGGGGCAATGATCCGCTCATACAAACAAAGGGCATGACCCCTTACCTTTAATAAGCGAGCTTTCGCGGCGAAAACTCGAGGAATGCGAAAAAGCCGCTCAATGTCGTCACTTGACATTTAACCATCATGAATTGATTATTTTACCAAAATATTAAAGCTGAAGGGAAAGTGGTTACAATATTCAATAGAATATACACAGAAAGGGTCGTCACTTGGCATTTAACCATAAGAAATTAATTATTTTACCAAAACATTAAGGCTAAAGGAAAATGGTTACAACATTTAATAGGATACTAGCTTTTGCCCGCGGCTTCGCTCGCGTAGGGGTGTAATTTATCAAAATCCTTTCTTAGGGGATGCCTACGTCATAGTAGCTTTATGCATGCAAAGTCTAAGCCCGATCGTTTTAAAATTGACAAAGTTTGTAAACTTTCATCCCCTATTTTATCCCCTTGGGGGTAGAATTGATCAAAATCCTTTCTTAGCGGATGCCTACGTCATAACATCTACCCGCATGCCAAATTTCAGCCTGATCCGTCCAGTGGTTTGGGCTGTGCGTTGATAGATCACTATGTCAGTCAGTCAGTCACCTTTGAGTTATATATATTTAGATACTCAGAAAGGGTAACCATCAAGAGCGTTTGGAACCGATTTTGATGATTGTCTGTTTTTATAAGCTTTTATTTACTTCACCTGTCCCGTTATCTGTCTGTAATCAAATCTTGCAAGTTAAATTTGATCTACTTCCCAGTTTCTGAGACGTATGTATATCGCGTATCAATGCAATATTATGATGACATGGTGCTGATCTGATGATGGAGCCGGAAGGTGGCCATAGGAACTCAATAATGAAACGACGCAACCTCAACGAGTTAGGACTTATTACATTTGTCTTGATAAAAGGACATTTTGCCAAAAATTAAAAACTTGAGATATGAAAGAACGACAAGAAAGAAAGAACTCAGACAAAAACCAAATCATTTGTTTTTAATATGAAATTTATTACAGCCAAGGGCTGCAAAGCAACACAGGCAAGGATGCACTACACCAAGGAGGACTTGATAAACTGCACATTAGCGAAAATATAAACAATTCCATGCACCGAATGGCATATATATTATAATTATACGTTTATGTTATCTCTATGTCTATATCTAGAACTAGTTACCCTAACGATTTGCTAAACGTCCCAAGCAACAAGGCAAGTATGATTAGGGCGATAAATTTTATCCTTCAAAGTCGCATTTCGCGTAATTTACTGCAACAAACATAGACAAACTTGAGCGACTAAATAAATTTCATTCATAAAACGTATTTTATCTCATGCCTAAATCCCGTGCGAGCATGGTTTTGACAGGTCAAAGTAGACATACCGACGGTTGGCAACGTGAAATCATGTAAATTTGTCGCCGATTTGCTAGACCCACATAAGACTCAATTAAACCATTTTTAATCGTATTTTAAACAGTTATTCCATTGAACTAATGTTAAATGTATATTTACATATTTAAATGTAGGCAGACATCTTTAAACAATGTATTATTGAAGTTTACAAACTTAAAAATATATTTAATTACGAAACTATAGCGCCATCTTTTGATGAATCCTACAAGCACTCCTGCGGCGGTGAATGCATACGTACTCGACGGTGGTGTTTTCCTATAGGTTGGTTGAACGACATGAGTTGAAACGTTCCGTTGCACATTAATTTTTATAACATTTCATTTTAATAATTTTAAATACTCTTTGGTTGCAATATTTTTTTTTTTTTTTAATTATTACATACTTATATCATTCTTTTATATATGGTGATTGTTTTACAAAACGCGTGTTTTAATTTAAAATTGTTATATTTTCTTAGCAGACATTAGAAACACTGTTTAAAACCTGCCTGCGTGTGACGACTCATTTTACTACGTGTCCATTCATGAATTTTATCTTGTCGTTACAGAGAGAAGATACGTACAGACCTCTCAGATAAAACATCATACTAAGGCCGCAGGAAGAGAGTTGTAAATGACGTAACTGTCCATTCATCCTAGTCTGTGCCATTCGTATTCGTACATCATCGGGAGGAAGTGGTATACTATAAATAACCGACGCGGATACGGCGAATCTTAGCCGATGCTCGCGTGCCGGAGATTTATGGGCATTTATCACAGTCACTCTACTCCCAGATCAGTAAAACTGTAACACAGAAATGTATAGCTGTGCCGCCTTCATCGGAGCCCGCGTGACATGGCAGACCCAAGAAATGGTGCCTTGACGAACATACTGGTCTTACAACCAAGGATGCTCAAGACCTTGCGGATTGGAGAAGAAAAAGCCGAAAAGCGGACCCTGGGCTTCGCAGAATTACATCTGAGGATGCAATCGGGAATACACTGAGATGAAAGAGAGAGAGACTTTACTCCCAGATCAGAAGTGCCATTTTTCAATCGCAGAGTCACCTAAACGAATGGTTTTTCCATACAAAAAACCGTGCGTTTAGTGACTCCGCGGTTGAAAAATCGCACTACAGCGTGGAAGCCCCTATGGCTGTTGTTGGTGTAGGTAATTGGTGTGTTCTTAGCTCGAAAACTGATCGGCACCAATTCGGAAGCTTGTCCGGAGTAGTAACTATTAAGATGCGTTGCAATGGGACTGTCATACACTACTTATATACTAGACACGACTGGCGGTACCAAACTGTCAGTTGATACGTCTGCGGAAACACAAAAGTCATTTTCGAGCCACAATAGGCACAGCAAATCGACCGGCGCTCTCGAAGCCATCAAAAGGCGTCAGTGTCAATTGTTGTGTGTATTGAGCCCAGGCTATTGAGCCATTGAGTGATACTGCTGAGCAAACTGCGGTCTGGAGATACAGGAAGAAAGGGGTCCATTGGATTGACTTTGATGCCAAGAAATTTCATTGTATTACCTTTGTTGCGAAGCCGCAGGGTTATAGGTAGTTGTGGCGAAGAAGTTATATGAAATGTCTGTATTCCGCTGTTGATGTAAGGACGTGGAAAACAGATTCAGTTCTTCCATATCTTTCTGGCGTATGATAAGTCCCGATTGTACAAATATTTGTTTTGTTGTATAACAAATAACAGTTTTTTTAGGTGAATACAATATATTTTCTGGATTGGCTGGCATATTGGCGAGCGACCTGATAATGTCTATAATAAGATTATTATTTCTATAGATTTTTTTCTCTGATTGGAATAAATAAATAATAATGCGGCAATGCACGTCACTGCACTGTGAGAACAGAGGTGCACTGTGTTGCGACGGCGGCATTTTTTACAAAGACCCGTCAACTACGTTATCAATTATGCAGTAAAAACGCGACCGCAAGCACCACGGCACCAAATAGAGACAAAGCAGAAGGACATCCGTAATGCAGTTGGTATTTCACGTGAAGCCTCTCACGTCTGATTTTTCAAACTGCTTTAACGCTGCCTGAATACATTTGACGTAGTTTGATTGCCATCTTATGATGTATTGGCAGCCGGGATTAACAGCTTAATGTGCTTTTCGGAGCACGAGGAAGCTCGAGATATTTTTATGACGCAAATCCAAGAGTTAAACATGTCAGGAGGAGGAGGCGGAGGACAACTTAAGTAACAATATAGGTCCAGTCGTTGAGGGCTAAATTGCGGAAAACTCCTCGAGGGAAGTAAGAGAATACGTAACTGCAAACAATAGCATCGGTAACAAGCAGTTTTTTTTCTGAGACGAGAAAACTTAAAACCTTAATCAAATACAAACACGCGTCCGTACTCCGTACCAACTATAATTCGTAACCACACTGTGTGAACTGCGCACTGTTCTCCTGCATTTTTTGCTACAAAGGACTGTTGAACATACAATGATAGCACGATAGCATATTGTGACCTTCAGACAACGGACGAGGAAAACAAGAAAGGCTTTGAGGATGACATCAGCTTACAATGGCCGCTCGTGAATGTCGATACCTATTCTAGGTATTTGTCGATTCTCTTCTTTACGCACCTGCGTAGAATTGTAAGAGGACCGATAGAATCCATCCATACTTACCGAAAATCATGCTTAGTCAACCCAAGAACTAAAAGTTGTCCCTGTTCCCATAAAATGTTTCCTTTGGTACAACGACAAAGAAATTACAAACAAACAAACAAACTGAAATGACTACATAAAAATCGCAATTGCCGCAACTAGATTTGCTCATATTGCCGGCAGCGTAGACTTTTCAAAAATTTAGAAAATCAGAGTAGACTTTTGACAAATTTCGAAACTCTTTAAAGCGCTGCACGCTTAGGGCCTGAGTCCACGAGACGGTTTCCACCTGGCGCCATACCGGCGCCGGTGCCAGTGAAGCATGGAGCAGATCTGGACATTAATGAAGCCGAGCCGGGCCTGGTAAAAACCGTACTCGTCGAGACAGGCTCTTAGGGTTGCCAGATAGGATTCACCGCGATTTTTGATATCGGACACTTTGTCCGATATATAAAGTACTGAATTAAAAAGAGATATTAGCTAGTACAAAGAAAGCACGAAAAAATGGATACTTGGTGCAAACTGTACTTTACTTTGGTGTATGACATACACTTGGCAACTCTTCACACGGTGCGCAAGCCACTCGCGATATATGCTACAAGTCACAATTGTCACAAAGTACTGTTAGTTAGTAGGTACCTACTGTTACCATGTGGCATGTAATGTTTACCATTTGTTAGAGCTTGGTGCTAGCGTTTCTCACAAACTTCACACACCCTACTTAATTCAGCAGACTAGGTCGTTCACAGGGTATTGCCAACCTAGTATTATCAATTTATCATAGTTCTAGCCTTCTTCCGATGTAGTGTAAGGTGCATACAATTTTCTTGTTTATTTATTAACGCAACGATTTGTTAAATTAGAATTCCTTTTTTCATTTTTAATATACCTAATTTATATCTTATCTAAAAAAAAGTGTTATAATTCCAAAAATGTGACTAAAGCTTCAAACACAAAAAATGAAATTTAAAATTGGTTGACGGAGTTCTTTTGTTAATAAAAACAAAAAAAAAGCAACCAACCAAATCGATTATACCTCAAACTCTTTTTGGAGTTCCGTATCAAAAGGGTAAAAGGACTATTACTAAGACTCCGCTGTCCGTGCGTCCGTCCGTCCTTCCGTCTGTCTGTCGCCAGGCTGTATCACATGGACCGTGATAGCTAAACAGTTGAAATTTTCACAGTTGATTTATTTCTATTGCCGCTATAACAACAAATTCTAAAACAGAATAAAGTGAATATTTAAATGGGGCATTCCATACAACAAACGTGATTTTTAGGGTTCCGTAAACAGTCTGTCTGTCCGTCCGCGGTTTTACACAGCGACTATAAGTACTAGAAAGCTGTGATGTGGTATGGATATGTATATTACTTATGCGAAATATACGGTAAAATAAAATAGTGAAATAAATTTTTTTTAGGGTAGCTCCCATACAAGTAAAGTGAAAAGTCAACATTTTTTTCTCGACTTGCCAATCATGTGGGGTATCGTTGAATAGGTCTATTAAAAATATTATGAGATTGTAAACACCGTTTTTCGATTTAGGGATCCGTTTTTAAAATATTTGGTATTAAAGTGAACATTTTTGTTAAAGTCAAGCCTCTCTATCTGCTAAACGGTTATATACACACGTGAAAAAATACACGTACATATACACGTGAAAATATTCACAACTATAGTATATATAACGAACTTTCAAGGAAAACTATCAGAGCTAAGTAGGATTTACAAATAAAAAGTTATGGGCGATCAACTTATAAAATGTACTCGGAAAAAGAAAATTTCGTACAAATGAATAGAAACTTAGTTTTTAGATGCTTTCAGTGGCATGAACTTAAAGTTGGCATTCGTAACTACAGAACCCTACACTGCGCGTGGCCCGACACGCACTTGGCCAATTATTTTTTGATATGTTACGGAAACCTTCGTGCGCGACACCGACACGCACTTGTCCGGTTATTTAAGTTTGGTTCAATAAAGTTACTCATTTTTGTTTTGATAGCAAAAACAATAGTAACTACCAAGACGAGCCTATTATGCATGCAAATGTTCATGATATCATGTATGAGTCATGCATTAAGTAATAGGGATGTAGACTGGGAAAAAAATATTTTATTTAGTCCATCAACTGGATTATCCAAAATTAAAGGACCCATATCTTTTCGGTTAGCAAAGTAGTAAATTCACAAAGATACAGCGCTTCGAAATTTCGGATTGGAGGTGATTTACGTCACCTTTGGTTAAAAATCGTAGCTGATCGTGAAGTCACGAGAAATTTAAATGCGCTGTATCTTCATTATTTGCTAATGAGAGAATAGAAAAAATACGTATACTATACTTTTAAATAATCTATCGAATGAGCCAAAAACATATTTTTAGTCCACATCGATGCAGACTAGAGGTTTTTTCATGTTTCAACTTCTAACCATGTGACAAAAAATTGATACCTATATCAAAGAAAACTAGCTGAACCCACGTGCTCCGCTCCCCATGGTTATTTCGGGATAAAACTATCCTTTGTCCTTCCCTGGGTCCCAAACTATATCAAACATCTTAATCTGATTAGTATTTGAAGCGTGAAGAGATAACAGACAGACAGTCACTTTTGCATTTCTACATATATTAAGTATTAAAAGCGATCGATAACTGATTGACTACTTGTGTACGCAATGCCCACCAGCAATTAATTTTAGTAGTTTTTTTTAACGAATTATTTTTTTTTGACGGAAGCTATAAATTAGACGCTAATTTCTGTCTGTGGTATATTGTAACTCTCGAACGGATGAACAAATTTTTTTGCGTGAAAGCAAGTTTCCTTGTTGTGATTCTTGACTATGTTCAATGAAAATGGGTTCATAACACACTACGACGTGTGTGACGATGATACCTGGCAAATAAAAGATGGCGCTATCAATTCCACTTAAAATCAGTTAGAATATGTAGTTTTGCTACTCATCACTAGATGGTGTCATCAGAGTTTTTTTTGTTTACCTGGAAATTATAATTCCTCCTCTTTTTTTGGTGTTTTCATGAGCCATACTCATTCACTCAGGTACAGGAGAATAATAAGACATGAAAGATGCTTGGAAACAAAGGTTTTGGACCAATAATAGCACCTAACCTGGGTTACTTATTTATTTCCCTTGAGGACTTCTTTTATAATGTGTCAACGTTGTATTATATTATAAGTATTTATTAATAAAAAGACAATAATAATAATATGACAAAGACCTTCTGGCGAGTAGGCGACCAATAGTGTGAAAATGAGTTTTTTTCGGCATTTCTTCTCAGCAGTGGGCGTTACGAAGCGCTGGTATCAGTAGCTTTTCTTTAAAAACAAATTATATTTTAATATTATACTTTACACATAACGTAAATTATACTTATTGACGTGTAAAAGTGCATGTAAAGGTCTAATTACTGAATAAACATTTGAATCTTTGAATCTTATCTTTTCCGCAAAAAGGTCCGATTGCGTGGGGAAAAATCTAACCCAACCTGGATTCATTAATTAACTAAAAAGACTTTATGGACTTAAAACACAATATAAAGTAGAAGAATCAGATCCAAGCTGCTCCTCTACAATAAAATATAAAAAATAATAAACAGCATGTAATAAGAGGAAGTGGCAATTAAAATATTTGCAGTCAAAGCTGATAAGCTCAACATTTTAATGTCAAGGTTATTATTTTAGTCATTTTCCTGCTCTTGATTTGTAGCAGGTAGCAGGAAACTATAATAAGAACTAAGTACTACTTTACCGTTTTTCAGGCACATTATATTACTGTATACTATCACGTCTTAGTGCCAATGGGGCAGACAGAGATTTTTTATGTATTTTTTTTTTCTAAACAGTAATGCTTAAAGTAAAATTAGTTTAGTATTCTACAGGCGCTACGGCCATTTAATTTTTGTTTTGTTAAAATATTAAGAAATATAACATTTTATGCAGATATATGTGTAGAATAATAAAGTACAGCCGAGGTACATCATATTAGTAAGATATTGCGTTTTATTATACCAGTCCTATCTGTAAAAAATGTTGTGGCCGGGCTGCAGCGTATACGCAGCAGCCCGGCCACATTGTAAATTAAATAACGGAATATCCTTTGAGGTACACGAAAAATCTCTTCTAGGTACAGTAAGTACACCTATGGAACACCATTTTTATATAATTCGCGATACCAAAAGCGATTGTGGCCGGGCCAAGACGGAGGACATCAGAGATTTTGGGTCTTGCAGCCCTAAGCAGATAGCTCAGTCAATTCAGTCATAAGAAACTTTTGAAGTATTGGGTGAGATGATCAATCAAATAAAAAAAATGGGTTGCTAGATGCATTTACTTGTAAAATAATTCATATTTTCACTCATTCTCAAGATCTGCATAGGAAAAAAGCAGCTGATACATTCTGAGTTTATTCTTTTCTCTTAGACGACCCTGACTAGCATGGAAGTGGCGTGCACTCCATACAGACAAATAACAATTTGACTACCCTGCGCCACCCTAATAACGACGGCAAAGTGAGAAACTACCTATTTGCTTTGATATAAAGCCATTTTCGTAATTTAGGTAATCACACCTAATTAATAAGGACGGCTCCATATTTTATAGGGTATGCACTGATCACTGGGCCTTCCCAATAAAAAAAGCAATGCACATCCCTGGCATGGAAGTACATTAATACTCTCAGCGCCGTGATTCCAGACACAATTAAAAATTGTTTGTGGGCCAGTAGACCACATGGCGCTGGGTATGTCAAATACAACTAATGTAATTTTTTACAAATATGTAAGTACCTATTGCATTGTTATCATGAATCAAAGTTCTTTATCTGTCTATGAAAAACTCAGAGACGACTATTAATCAATTAGTTTTACTACCAGGTTGGACTTTTTTTTCAAAGTTTTATCTGGACTACTTCACTAAGTAATTAATAGTACAAAAAAGAGACCTTTCTTACTGACTCAGCTCATCATATATCAATCAATTAAACAAATAAAACATAAAAACACATCTTTAAGGCATTCACCTAAGAAAAATAAATGTTTATTTATGGTTCACATAAAGTTTTATGGTATGTCTTTGCCTTGCCGCACTTACAGAAAAATACCATGCGTTATTAACTTAAATGGCACAAAATGTGTTGCTAGACTTGCTTGCTCAAGTGGTGGTCCCGAGGTCGAGCGAGGACTTTGTATATTAGTAGCGTTTGTTTGCATTGCTTTTGATTAACTTTTAATATTTTTTTGGTAAGAAACTCGAAGTACGATGCGATTACCTCACAATTATAACAGCGATTTGAAACGGAAATTAGGCGAAAACGAACAAAAGATGTATCTGATATCTGCTCACCTCAAATGCAAATTCTCCACGAAGTTGTCGGTCGTCAAGTTGTCCAAGAGGACAAAGTCGGGCACGCCGACTTCTTGCTGCATAGTCATTTTCACGCCACTTTAGTATCCACAGTAACACAAACAATAAACACACACACTTTACGAAAAATAGTTTACGTGCTTGTAAAGTGATGTCAACAAACCGTTAAAATTTTATCAACACCAAACACGACCTCCCTCCGACAGCATTGTTTTCAAACTGACAGTTATTTTAATTTTGTGCGCTGGTTACCCTGAGGTGAATTTGCTGAAAGGGTGACCATTACAGATAAATGGAAGTTTATTTGAAGTTTATAAAGATGATTTGGAAATATAATATATTTCAATAAAGTTTGTTTAGGTAAGTATGTACATAAGTAAAATTTAATAAAATATATTTTCATTTATTTATATTTCCAAATATTTGTGTACAATTAAAATTATCATGCAATGGAACGTTTATGGACGGCGGCGGCCATTTTCCTTGTTGTAGGTGCATCAAATGTCATAATAATTTAATTTTTCGATATTATACATTTTCTTTTAATTTTTATGTTATTTCGAATGTTTTATCAACATTAACATACATGCTTTAGTGATATTACGTGTAAGGGGTGGTTGATTTCGCTTATGAAAACCGTCACAGTGTTTTGTGTGAAGTCGTCATTTCAAGGATTCTTCATGTTCTTCAAAGAGAATCATCTGTAAAAGGCAGGAAAACGATACACGCCCACGTCGAAGTGTGTTATGATAAATAGTGTATGAGTTTATTAATTTGTGGCGAGTGATGTGGCCTTAGGGCAGAGTGTGGTGCGCTAGTGTTGATGGGACAATGAGCGAGTCTCCAGGCGTGGAGTGGCTGCCGGCCTACAGCCCGGGCCCGCCACGCCACAGCCCCCTAGGCCCTATCCCGCGGTTCCTGTACGAGGATGTGCAACCTCTGGGCCTCCAGCAGGAGAATAACAACAAGGAATCTGACCAGAAAGAGAATGCAAACAAAATCCAACATGCGAAGCCAGCCTACAGGTAAATACGCTCGAATCAAGGTTTCCTTCAATGTGAGTCATACAGGGTCACCTCAGGGCTCAATGTCTGCCTATGATGAACACAAGCATGAACATTTTAGTTTTATATTTAGTTAATCAACAGATTTTTTTGTTATAATTAATACTGCAGTAAAAAGAGCTGTAATTGTACATGTTCATCAGGTATTTAACTCAACATTTAGACCTCCAATAATTCCAATATTATTGAAATGTGGTAATGTGTCATGAATCCAATGTTACTTTTCATGACTAATGATTTACAGGGAATTTCCCGAGTTTATTATACCTAGTGACATAATTTCTGCCTACGTCTATCAGGCAGATACATATCGGCTAATTACTCAACTTGTAAGATAAACATTTATCAGATAATAAACTTTAATTCTCAATTACTGTTAAGTCAAATTTTACTTTAAGAAGAATTAAGAATCAAACCCAAGTCATTTAATATTGAGGATGAGCAGACTAACCAATATGCTACAAATACTGTCAGATTAATGTAACAAAGTTAGTAAAATTAATGAAGCGAAGGGGGCAAAGTGTTTTGAGGCCCTGGCTCCTGGCTAGGTGTAACTTGTCCCTCTGAGTTAGTAATCATGTAGGGTAATTTGTAACTATCACCAGTTTCATCTGGTGATGTAAAACGTGAGGAGTCAGTTCATATATACATACTATTACGTTTTTATCCTTAATGGGGCAGACATAGCAGTTGTGGTCTAGTGGCTCTGAGCAGACAGTGCCCAGGTTCAAAAGACTCAAAGGCCACTTCCAGCGAGATGGTGAACGTGACCTGCCCAGTCCCACTTTAATCTAGCAGACTTCTTTCCAACGTAAACTACTTACGTAACGGAGCGCAGTGTAGTGTTCCTGACACGGTCTGTTCTTTTTATTTTTAACATACTGCGCTCCATTGCTCTTTGGCAAACCTGCAGTTTGAGCTTTTGTTTTTTGGTCAGTGACCAAGTTTGCCCATGTAAGAAGGCTTTAGGCAGCACAAAAGATCAAACACCTGTGTTAGCTACTAACATACTCGATAAGACAAGAGATGAAGAATTCTTAAAAGCTTTAGTTTCACCTGTCCCATTGTCGGACGATCTATGTCTATAATCAAATCTTGCAAGATAAATTTGACCTACTACCCGGTTTTCGAATGAGTTGAAATTTTACATTCCTATCGCGTGACAATGCAATATTATGATGACATGGAGCTGATCTTAATAATGGAGCTGGAAGATGGACACGGTATCTCTGTGATTAAAAAATATAATTTCACCCAGTTCGAGCTTGATTGATTTGTCTTGGGAAGCACCTTAACCTTTTTAGGTCTATATTTGTTTTAAAAAATATTGGTATTTATAATTACTTGTTCAAATTGTTATCAAAAAAATTCATAAAGCTATTAAGTTGTTCTTTTATTTATAATTAACAGGAAGCTACAAGGAAAAGTGTTGTCATTCCACCATGTGGTCAAATGAATAAGGCCACAGCATGTTGTGTTAAGTTTTTCCTCTATTTCCCTACCTTCAAGGTTTAAAGAGTCAGTCAAGTTATTGAAATATGCAAACAAAACTTCCTTTATCCAATGTGTCAAGTATGTCTGATGCTTTGGGTAGCTTCATAAATCTGACATTAGTATTGGCCACTTACAAACACAAAAAGCAAGCAAGCACCAATATCTTGACTACTACACACACAATATCTTTATCCCTCAAGATGGGAATAAAAAGACATAAAAAGTTGTCCAGTCAGCAGCAAAAATATGTCACCAAATAAAAGTATTTAGCAAATGCTTTAATTTGGTTACTATCCAAGGATTGGTTCCTGGTTTGCCCTTTGGGTTGTGGAGGTCAGATGGCAGTCGCTCTGTGTAAAAACCAGTAACGTCGTCAAATCTCCTTGGTTAGATAGCGGACCCAGGGCTCTGAAGCGTTACTGCCGAGGATGCAACCGGGAATACGCTCGGATGATGATGATGATGATGATGCTTTAATTTGCTTAACCTGGTTTGCTAACTTTTGACGTGATTCAGAGATTTTGTCCATTTCTTTAAGCTCTGGTTTAGGATTGGATCTCTTGTCAGCACAGAACAGCAGTTTTCTAGAGCTTGAGCAAGAGAGAGCGACGGAATGCTTCAGCACAGCCAGTGCTAGGTTTCTCTTTTTTGCCAGAACTTGACATGACTCAGTTCAATTCAATTCAAATATATCTTTATTATCATAGGATATTTATAATATCTCTAAATAATCGTCACTTTATTTTATTGCACAAAAATTGTTGAGTCAAAAAGTTACTTAAAGCTAAGTTTACTGCCGCCTCCAAAGCGCTAGTGCAGAAGAAGCGGTAACAAACTGCACTGCAGAATTTTCTCCAAGAACGTCAACTCACAATGAAATTAATATTTATAGTTGATACTGGACAGAGTATACATTGTTTGTTGTCATAATTTAAATTATGTTTTTTAATGTCGAAATTTTAAAATAATGTCAAATCAAGTTGTAAATTCAGTGTGTACCTAATGTACCAAATTATGACCATTTCTGAGTATACAAACCTTTAAGAGAGATACGCGCCAAGCTCAAGCCAGACTTTGTTGTCTTTAAGATAGTCATCGGTCCTATAATAAGCCTTCTCACAGAGTACCTTCTTTACATAAGCATGAAACTTTTTGTCAGACATTTTGACAAGCAACTTATTTCTTTTGTCTGGTCCCCAGCTATGCGAGCATGATCCGGCTGGCGATCAACAGCTCTCCGAACGGGAAGATGACGCTCAACGAGATATACAACTACATTTGTAACGCGTTCCCCTACTACAAAGAAGCTGGGAAGGGGTGGATGGTATGTATTTCACATTTACATATTTATTTGATGCGCCACTGTGTTTTCAAGCCAAGACTGAAAATACAATGTATTAGGCATAAATATTATCTTTTTAAATTGACAATGCCTTACTGGCGCACGTATTGGCAAGCGAAGCGTAGGATACTACCCACAAGGTGGTCAGACGACCTTACTAAGGTCGCAGGAAGGGTGCAGGGTGCAGGCCGCTCTAGATCGGTCATTTTGGAAATCCTTGGGAGAGGCCTATGTCCAGCAGTGGACGTTATGCAGCTGAAATGAGTTTCTTTCAGCGTTTCTTCTCAGCACTCAGCATTGGTGCTAATATGCATCAAAAGTGCTTTTATGAATTTTCGGATTTTTATTGAAGTTTCGAAATGGGGGTGTTTTACGTCACCTTTGGTTAAAAATCGTAGCTGAACGTGACGTTACGCGAAATTTAAAGCGCTGTATCTTCGTCATTATTTGCTTATCAGAGAAAACAAAAAATACGTATACTATACTTTTTAATAATCTATGCCAAATAAATTTTTTTAGTCATCACCCTTTTCCACATTTCCCTGTCTCTTTTTAGCCTACTCCTTAGTGGTCTAACGATTTTTTAAAAGGCCTATTAAAAATATTATTTTATAAATTAATGCACGCTACTCATGTTTTGATGTTGCATGCTGACTCACGGTGCTATCGCCAGCAAGCCGTCGCAAGGACCAATGTAGGACACAATGCTGTGTGGCCAGATGATAGAGCGCCCGACTGGAGGTCGAAATATAGTTCATTCACATCAACTGACGTCAAGCCCTATCAGGCTAGCATGGGCAATTTAGCAAAATTAAAAAAAAAGTGCCAGAATTTGTAGCTTTTTAATTGCTAATTATTTGCCAAAATAACGATTTTTTTGCTCAAGCCGATCGCGAGAAATCGCAAATTATGCTACCTTGATATAAACGTAGCAGAGTATCTCAATAAATTGAATACTTTTCTCCTGACCATGACAGTAGATTTTGTTGCTAATTAGTTGCGATAAGTGAGAAATAGCGGAAAATTCGAAAATATATTTTTTTTAATTTTTCTAGTATATGCTACCTTGAAACCCGTTTTTCCTGAAATAATGAGTGCTCTCAATTTGTTGCTGACCGAGAGAGTACTCAGTAACTCCTAAAGAACCAGCAACAAAATAGTTGAAACCGATCGGCCGATTTTTCACATTTTTTCCGGTCCTTGCTATCTTGAAAACGGTTTTTCCTCGAAGGTAGAGTGCTCTCAATTTGTTGCTGACCGAGAGAGTACTCCGTTACTCCTATAGAACCAGCAACGAAATAGTTGAAACCGATCGGCCAATTTTTTTCAATTTTCCTGGTCCTTGCTATCTTGAGCCTTGTTTTTCCTGAAATAATGAGTGCTCTTAATTTGTTGCTGACCGAGAAAGTACTCAGTTACTCCTAAAGAACTAGCAACAAAATAGTTGAAACCGATCAGCCGATTTTCAAAATTATATAATTTTTATTTTTATAATTTATTTCTTCAGTTTATAGATAATTTAAATAGGTAGCGTTTAGGATGTGGTGTTGAGACATCTTGGTGCAAAGTGCCCAGGATGTCTCAACACCAGCCCGGAGTCTATTGAGAGACTTCCAGACTGGCCAGGGGAGCTCTCTACCAGGTGGGATTTACATGATTCACAAATTCCCTTGATCGGCTTTTACTGTCCGCGCGAGAAGCAGCTGACAGCAGCTTCTTTGGAGAGAATCGTAAACTGCAATTTGTGGAATTTAAAATTGATTATTTATTTCTTCCATTACAGAACTCAATAAGGCACAACCTGTCTCTGAACAAATGCTTCATGAAAGTGGCGCGCAGTAAAGACGACCCCGGCAAGGGGTCTTACTGGGCGATGGACACCAGCTACAAGATGGCGGAGGTCACGCCGAGGCGGCGCAGGAGTCTCAGGGTGAGGCGAAATAATCGTTTGTTCACAAGTACTTCTCTCCGTTGAGGTTGTTTGTTTTTCCGTGTGTGTGAGTGGCCACAACACTGGTGTCAGATTTTTCAAGCTGCCTAAACGCATCTGACATAGCTTGACGATTGCCAGAACATGACATCTGGGACCAACTCGAGAAATTATTATGCTGCTTGTGGTTACCCATTCAAGTGCGGACCACGCCCGGGCCACAGAGCTCCTTTGAGGTACGCAGCGGCTTCAGCTTCCACTGTGCTATGTTGGCCAATGTCAGACTGGACATATTGTCAAGGTGACATTTACCAGCCGGGCCGTGTAAATGTTTTTTCGGTCAAGTACAGAGACCTGACATCTGGAGGCCTGCAGACTCGGTCCAACCCAAATGTTGATGACATTTTTCTTTCACAAATTTGCTCATTTCTGATTCGATCACAAGAGAAGAACTGAGCATAGTGAATAAAAAGATATTCCAGATCACAGGAATTTGCCATCAGTTGAAAGCAAGGTGATATACAATATGTATATAAACCCTGTCTGATCCTTGTAGGAAAATCTCAGACCGCTATGAACAACTTTTCCTATGGGACCAATGCTTAAAACTCGAAAAAAAATATTTTCATACAATTTGTCGGGCCGGCCGAACACTTTTGTATGAAAATGTTGTTTTTTTTTATATTCAAGCATTGGTCCAGGGTTTTTGTTACATATTGTATATGAGATCTACAATACAACACAAACTTTATTGCACCATAATAAACTTACAAATTACATTACCAAGATTCTGTATGAGCACAAAGACTGCCTCCTCGATCCAGTGGTCAAGGCGTTCGACTTGTGATCCGGCGGTCGTGGGTTCGAATCCCACTGGGAAGTATATTGTGTGAAAAGTTGTTTCCAGTCTGGTTAGGATATTGCAGGCTTGAATCACCTGATTATCCAAAAAGAAAAATAATTTCGCGTTCCAGAAAGTATGTATAAACTGTGGGTCCCGAACGCCATCTAGCGCTTGCTCAAACACATTCAAGGATTGGATCTGGTCTAACATTTGGGTTGCGGAGGTTAGACGGCAGTCGCTCTGTGTAAAAACCAGTAACGTCGTCGATTAATCACCATGGTTAGGTAGCGGACACCGGGCTCTGAATCGTCACTGCTGAGGATGCAACTCGGATGATGATGATTAATATAGACACAAAGGCGGACTTATCGCTAAATGCAATCTTTTACAGCCAAATTTTGTGTAGAACAAAATGAGTTTGAAACAAGGTAGGATCTGTGTGTACAATTTTGTGTTTTAGATACGTTCTGGATATTTAGCTCTCGAAAAATTTTGAGGAGCTCGGTGGCCCAGTGGGAGTGCGCATTACTAGCGCTTTCGCAAGCAAAGTGACACCACGCGTGGTCCGCATTTGGATGGGTGACCGCTAGTGGCATAAATTTTTCTCGAGCCCCTCGGGGCTTTGGAAGGCACGTATAAGCCGTTGGACCAGGCTATCATCATTCTATGGCAGTCGTCAAGCTATGTCAGATGCCTTTATGCAGCCTGAAAAATCTGACGAGAGTGTTGGCCACTTACTCACATGAAAAACAAAAAAACAGCTTTCGAAACAAAGAAATAAAGTTAAGTCATGTTTTCCCTTGCAGATGGCACCATACAGTCCGGAGTGCAGCTCCAACAGCAGCGGTGAAGCGGCGGGGGGCGTGCCGCCCGACGCCGCGCCCACCCCGCCGGCCACGCCCACCACCCCCACGTCGCCCACGTTGCCCGCCACCGTCAAAGAGGAGACCACAATCAAAGAAGAGACAGGTATGCAGAAATACTTCTTTACAAGCTTTTATTTAACTGGCTATGGCTTTTGCATGGAAGAGAAAAAACTATTCGAGGAGCTACTTGACAAGAATAGTACCGGAACCGTTGTCGCCAGACTCACACAAATAAACCACTAATTACATTTGCATTAAACTTAATTACGTCTGCCACCATAACCACCCTGTGTGGCCGGCTGCGTCAACTGCAGACCATTGATGTTGTTGAAGTCCAGCATCTTCAACATGTCCTTGGTGTCAGGGTCCACTTTAATAATGTCATGCTCCAGGGCAGACACTTCCGGGACATAGTTATCACGTCTCTCCCTCTCTTCCTCTTGCAGTTTTATGGAGATTCCACGGACTTGTGAGTGACGGAGACGCCTCATCAAGTGAGTGGCAAACCCAGCAATTTTGTTACGAAGGGGTTTGGTAGGAATGATAGCGATTTCTTTACATATTCTCTTGTTAGTGTCGAAATCAAGTGTGAGTTTAGTATAATACTTCTCAATAATAATCTTCGCCGCTTTCTTGACGGTCTTAGTTCTGACACGACCCATGATTGCAACTAATGCTCGTCTTTTGACAGGCAACAAAAAAATAATTAAATATGAATAATTCGTTTAATTGGTCTTTTTTATTTATTTCAATAATGGCATTTAAGGTTGAACTAGTAGCGGGCTCGAACTCACAGGCGGGCGCGGCCTAAAAGCTTGCTGTCTCACCTAACATTGTGTTCGGGCGAAGAAGTGAGGTGAAATGCACGATTACAAATAAAATTTATTAAAGTCTTCGACAAATTAAGCCATGTCGGTGCTGACTTTGTTTTGGAGATTTTACACTTCTTTTATTACTTATTTACGCCGAAAGGTGCGTTAATATAAGCAAAAAAAAAAAACTAATCTTTGATGGTTCATAACTTTTTAATAGCTTTTTATTTTACTATTCTGTATCCGGGCAGACAAAATTTATAATGAGACAAAACGATATCACGTTAAACTTTAGATTTATAATGTCAAACAGTGGAGGAAATCCCCTCCGAAATTTGTATACAAAAAGTATCGACTTTACGCCTCGAAACCTTAAGGCGGCCCTTTCCGGCCGCTCTATTTTCAACGTGAGCATAGTTTGAAAAGCTTGGTGTTTCATCCAGGGCAATGCTAGAAAAAGAGGCAACCTAAAAAGCGAGAGATAGCGTCTAAGGGCATGGTTTGCATTCTATTTAGTATTATTATTAACTATCCATTGAACGAATATTAACTATTCATAGGGAGCGGAAATTTCATAAAACTTGTTCCAGATGATACGTGTTTATCAGTAAGCCTTACAAGTTGTGAAATAAATGTTTTGTATTCAAAGTTTTCAATATATTTGCGATCTATGTATCGAAATATTTTTTTTACTTTTACAATTTATGAGTACTTTATGAACGGTCGAAGTTTAGCTAAAATTTGTGCAAAAAAGCAGATGTTTGGAGGCTTATACTGACTTTGTTTTTCTAAATTTTAATTTTTAATTTCGATAGAAACCTAGAAATAGCTCCCAAGATACCTGTGAGTTCAAAAGTTTTCAAGAAAGATCAGATACAACTCCATAATCACGTACGAGCGTTTGTATGAAAAGTAAGACGGGAAGGCCCCTATTAGGCCTTAAGCCACAATAATAAGATTTATTTTGCTATGGTTCATAAAGTACTTACGATGTTTTGCAATCTGCGGTATAACTTTACGAAATAATTCTGGTACGTTACTAATAGATGGAGTTATTTTCAAAAGATTACGATTTACGTAAGCTCTTAATTTGCATCATAATATATTTTCGGGATTTAGGGGAAGTTAGAGGGAGGAGAGGCCTATGTCCAGCAGTGGATTGGCGGTTATGCGGCTTGGCACTTTCACTATTTTTTTCTCTTCCTGGGTTTTTGGCTTTTTTTTACTATACACTTTGATCAAGGATAGAATGATGATTGATGACACTTTACCAATACATAGGTATAAGTATCCGAAGGACATACTAAATATATGTTACACTACCACCCACTTCAATATCAGATTTTTCAATATGCCTAAAGGTATCTGACATAGCTCGTTTGTACATTTATTTATTTATTTATTTATTTAACTTTATTACAAAAATTGTAACAGGCGGACTTAAGGCCCAGGGCCTTTTCTACCAGTCAACCTACAGGTGATGCGGATAAAAGCTAATTTTGGACGACATGGTACATTCTAATTTAACTATAATTTAATTACTATCTTCAAGTTTTACCAAAAATACATTTAAAGATAATTTTATTCATATATATACTTATCTATATATTCATATACATACATGGAAAAATACACAAATATTGCATAAATTCATAAACCCTACATAGACTACATAAATATTTATAATACTCTATGACAATTGGTGAAGATAATGAGCGCGCACAGCCCTCTTAAACGCCTGACGACTAGGGGCTTTGAGGACGTCAAAGGGAAGGGCGTTCCAAAGCATCACGGCTTGCTTGGTGAATGATTGATCGAAAAACCCACTCCGGCAGCGAGGCACATCGAGAAGAAGATTGTTGGAAGAACGAAGAACTCTGAGATGGGTATCACCCTGAAAAGTGAACTTGTTTTTGAGATACATCGGAGTTTTTGGGTCGAAGAGTATGGAGAATAGAGTAGTGAGAATATGCAAATTGCGACGTTGACGGATAGGTAACCATTTGAGTTGAGACCGGTAAGCCGACACATGGTCGTACTTCCGAAGGCCAAAAATAAAACGCAAACAGTTATTTAGAAGTCTATCAAGTTTGTTGAGAAAGTTACAATTCAGATCCGAGCAACATACATCCGCGTAATCTAAAATTGGAAAGATGAGAGAGTACACCAGCATAGTCTTAATATTAATAGGGAGAAAGTTCTTTAACCTGTACAAAGAGCGGAGAGCCCCCGTTACTTTTCCAGAAACCTCTGCAATATGAACATCCCAACGAAGGTTTGTATCAATGTGGAGCCCGAGGTCTTTGACGCTAGAGCAAAATGGGATTGGGATATTATTAAATTGAACTGGAGGAAGTGAATTGCATTTATATGTATTTTCTGTGTGTATTTTTTGATTATTGTTATTTTTTTTTGTGTACAATAAACTTATAGCTTGAAGACAACCGAGACAATTAGTTTTACGTGCTTTCCAAACCACGAGGGATCTAAGATATTTTATGCAACTTGTAGTTACCCATCGGCGGTGTTATAACAAGCTGAAGGAGGTCTGTAAGCACAAATAATAATGTATTTATCTAACTCCACACATGATAGTTCAATGGTACATTCAAGAGACAACCCTACTGTGTCTTTTCTTTCTTTGAATTTAATATTATTATTTAAAAGAATTAAGGAACCTCCATGTTCTATATTTTCTCTTATATATGAACTACCTACTACAAATTAGTTTGGAAATACTATTTGATTACCATTTTTGCCTGCCATACGAAAGCGCTAACAATGTGTACTTCCGTAGACCACCTCCTTGGGATCCACTCTCTTAAGCGCCGGACACACTGAAAAGACGTAAGGCGTGGACGGGGCGTAGACATATGTCTCCTCCGTTCTTTTTCATACAAATTGTATGGAATTGTCGCGAAGCAATCCACACTGAGAGGACGAAGCACCGACGTGGCGCAGACATGATGCTTACGCGTCTATGTCCTGTGGTAGAACATACAGAATGGACGGGGCACAGGTGCGAGCGGGCGAATCAGGGTTGCGGGCGGGTTGGGGAAACTCGCGCGTCGCCAGTGTTGCCATAGATACGGATTTGTCTGTATCTGTCACGTCCATGTATCGTTTTTTCTATATGTTTTCAAAAGTCGCGACGGCCCCGTCCGTGCCCTGTCCATGCCCCGTCTGCGTCTTACGTCTTGTCTATGTGTCCAGCGCCATAGAATACTCTGACTTATCTTTCTGTAATTGACTTTTGCATTATTTACTACAGACTCGAAGCACACGGATGATGCGTTGACGGCGCTCATGAATGAAGAACTGATGACCGATGTGGATATCAGCAGAGGTAAGTATTAGTATCATTTACTTGTCACTGAAGTCATTTCACAGGTTTCTCCGTTTAGACCAACTCGGCGACGATGTTTTACCGACGATTTAAATAGGGAAGCATTAAAATGCGGGGTATTTCCAAATTTTAATTGAAACAACAAAAACAAGTTTATGATGTGTAGATCACGCAAGGTCGTCACTGTCTCGAACTTAAATGTCTGTCTTGTCTTAAACATCTTGTAATGTTTTTTTTGCTCACCGTAGTGGTCAGCATGCTAGTCCGCCACCCAGAGGTTCCGGGTTCGATCCCCGGTCAGGGCAAGTTGGAAAATGGCCTTTTTCAAATTGTCCTGGGTCTTGGATATTTATCTATATATTTATTTGTTATAAAATATAGTATTGTTGAGTTAGTATCTCATATCACAAGTCTCGAACTTACTTTGCTCAATTAGTGTAATTTGTTCCTATATATTTTTTATTTATTGTTTTTTTTTTTATTTTTGTTTATTGATAAACCAACAGCGATACAGTTTCTTATAGTTACAAAATATACGATATACTTATTAGGGCTAAAAAAGGTTTACACAGGATTTTACCAATATAAATAAACTTAATGTTGATTGCAATAACAAAACAAGGTTACATATTTTGTTTTAAGTAGATAATTAAGGTATACTAGTACATGCATAATAGCCGAGCAATTAAGTATTATTAGGGGGCTCAGAAAGGGAACATCCAAGTTACAAACGATACATTTTAACAATGTCAGTTTTAAGTCGGGATTTGGAGAGGTGAAACATGTAAGGTAAGGATACACTTAAGGTTTTTTTCTTTTTTTGTTGGCGATTAAACTTCGTTGAAGCTTATTTTGCCAGTGTCTAATTAACCAATGGCGCGGGCGCCAATTTCTTTATTCCTAACCCTAACCTAACTATACAATCAAACGTGTAGGTCCTTTGATTGCTTCAAGGGAGCTTCTGGCAACAAATCTATACGAGTCCACTGGTTTTCATAGCCGAATGAGTGGCGGACGGCGTCTAAAGACGCCCACCACAGTCCGCAAATAAACATCACTACAGCCGCACTATGAGTGTCCACTTTAACCATTTTACATATTGTCCATGAGCATGAACATTTATAACACTAAACTACACCGATTTTATATTATAAAGTCCACTAGAATCAATTTGCAAAATAATTTAAAGCAAACTCCAACTGAACCCCTTGACGTCCCGCCAAAAACCCTACTGTTAAGGTTGTCGTTTGCAGAGCGCGTGTGGTGCTCGGGCGTGCGGCGGCACGTGTGCGGCGCGCTGCGGCACGCGGCGCTCACCGACGACTACGGGAACTTCGTCGCGCAGCGCGCGGACGACTGCGACTGCCCCGCCGACCCCGCAGACCCCGCAGACCCCGACCCCGCGCCCGCACCCCCCGCCGTCGCTTTCCCCGTCTACTGGCCGCCGGAGATTTTATAACAGAAACCGGCCAGGATCGAGTTCTGCTGGTGAGATGACACGTGTTACACCTGCTTACGACGTAATGCATAACACCATCCCCGTCTGCGAGTTTTATGGGGGAGATGAGATATGTTACACTTGCTTATTACATAATGCATAACACCATTCTCGTCTACGAAACCGCAAGAATTGATAATTATAACAGAAACCGGCAAACGATTGAGTTTTAAGGGGTGATGAGAAACGTTATACTTACTTAGAACATAATGCATAATACCATCTCCGTCTACGTGACCCCAAAAATTTTATAACGCAACCGGGAAACGATTATAATTTTATGGGTTATATGAGAAATATTACACGTGCTTGTAACGTAATGCATAACACCATCCCTGTCTACGGGACGGGGATTTTGTAACAGAAACTGGATTGAATTTTTTAGGTGAAATGAACAAAAATTTAACGTAATGCAGAAATTCTTCCCCGTCTACTGTATGGGGAAAGGAATGTGAAATTGTATCAAGGTGGTATGTGGGTGGAAAACGTGATTTGAATTTACTCTGTGATTTCTCATGTCTAGCAAGTTCTAATAGATGACGTTGTTCGAAAATATTTCATTTCACTGTATGTATGGCGAGACTTCATGTAAAATAGTAAATGCTCTCTCTCGTTTCCAAGACCAAGGATTGCCAATCTTCTTTTTAAAAAAGAAGATTGGCAATCCTTGATCTCCAAATAGGGAATTCACGCCCACATAAAAGAAAAAGTGGAAATCAAGATTCAATATTAACAATAAAAAAAAATTGAGCTGGTTAAGTTTTGTTTAACGCCATCTATTAGTGCTTAGGAAACAACTGAAATCTCTTGTTACTCGTTCCGACACCACAGAATTTGATTACAATGCTGCAAATAAATCTAGCCTGGTGACTAGATGGCTTATCATTTTGGACGAAAAAAAGCATAACATTATATATAATATTATACTATATCAAAGTAATATCGAAGTTATTCCTTGTGAATAGTTCCAGCTTTGTTTTAATAATTTGAATAGCAGGTTAAATAAATGTGAGAGATACACTGGATTCTTATTTACAAGTAGGTCAGTGTCATGTCCATACTAGGGAATACAGTGAATAAAAAAATACATAAAATTGTATATGCCGTATTGATTTTATTTACTTATTACTATGTATTTTTTATTCACTGTAATGTACTTAGAAGAACAAAATTAAAGTTTAAAACTTGTGAACACAATGTATAAAAATTCTATCATAGCACTATGGTCGGCTATACAAAAAAATTCGGGCGCCGCTGTTTATGCTAAATCTAGTTCTATCGTAAAAATTTTGCCATTAAAAACAAGACGACTAGATAAAAAATCTGAAAAAAAAACATTTGCAACAATTGGCGTGCCTATTTTTTATATTTTTTGCCACCATGTTATAAAACAGCAGTGTTTAAAAAGACGCTGTGGGATAATGTACATAGCTCTACATATGTATAGACGCGTATTCGTCTATTTTAGGTTAAGAAAGTGCAATGCAGAATAGTATAAAAAATGTCTTAGGGGTCGTTGGCGTGATGAAAATAGAGAGCTTTTTGAACACTGCAAGGTTTTAGACGTAAGACCTATTGTCCCGGCGGGACTGTGTTCGATCCACGTAATAAATTTGACCATCGCGTATTACACTTTGTTGTTAGCAACAAACCTTATTGAAAGTTTCATGGATGTGTGAATCAATATTTTTTGTTTTAGATTTTTTTTTATATAAAAATCATTAGTAAGCTCAAATGAAGAAAAGAAAATAAAAATTAAGTTTCACCGTTAGACAAAGTGTGATTTATACGAGTATCATATTTGGCCACAGTTGTGGAAACCGTAATCGACTGCACCAGAATAACACTGTGTTTGTTATTTATTTATAATAACATTTTGGTATTAACAACTTACATTTAACTTTCGAATAAAAATAATAATGAAAAGGTAGTAAATTATAAACGACAGTGTTTTTCTGTAATCAGTCAAAAATAAAAAATGTATAGCGTCGTATCGAATATAGAGTTATATAGTTACAGAATAACCACAATAGTTTTGTATCGACTCGTTGTTTTTATACGAAGCCAGAGACATTATCAGATCACATATCTGCCAACTATTTAGCGTAGTATAGTTACCTAGAGCCATAGATATACAATACGGACCATGGCGATGTCAGACGCGAGCCACGGAGGGAAATTTGTAAAGTTATATACGTAAATTGTGCTACCTCTGATAGAAGACATAGATAGCTATGGTTTGGGCGAAATGGTACCGTCGTTTTTCATATAAAAAATTCTCTAATGGAATATGTAATAATACAATGATATTGAGTTAAGGAGAGCCGATTTTTTATTTTCGATTTTAAAAAATCTTCGCTTCCGAAGTTGGTATCATAATTCAAAAATATTTTTTACGAAAACAGCAGGTGGTATTTTCAATTGTTCATGATGAAACGTTTAATGATACATAATGCCTAGTACAGACTCACGGATATTTGTGTTAGTGCAGGCATTCGACGGGTTTCTGCAAGCATTAGTCAACCGACATTGCGTTAGGGAGATAAAGAGTCAATTTCATTGTATTTTAAACACGCGTTGAGATTAAGATATTCTCCATTTTTGGATGTTTGTGGAAATCTTTGGTGGAAAGCTAGCCTTATGAGTTATGCACTAGTTAGATAGAAGAGATAAATTGATTAACGAAATGGTAGATTTTTAGAAGAATAGTACTTATACGTAAAAAAAATTGTGTACAGTATACTAAGCGCCAGTTGGCATGTCAAATAATGTCAAAAAGGTAAATGCAAATATCCATCTCTCAAATGGTCAAAGTTGCATAATGGTATTTGGGTTAATTTCAAGATAAAGTAAAAACAAATAAAGTGTCGTGCTATGTCTTTCGTTTTCTTAACTCTAGACAGTGACGACACGAGCGTCAAAGTATCAAAGTTCTTTTAAGGGTTTTTGCAATTGGCCATATGTTTCTTGTGCTTTAATAAGAAATTCTTGTTTAAATGTAGAATTGGGAGAAAAACAGATGTGAGCAAGTGACAGAGAAATAGTATGTATAATGTCATAATGCGATATTGACTTTCCAACTTGCACCAAGTATATTTACAGTAATTTTGCGTCCAAAAGAGAAAATGACGCGCCACAGAACGTAGCACAGTTTACTTAACGGAAAATATTATATGTAGAAAATGTATAACAGTATTTGGAGCCAGGTTGGTGACGTACAGATCTCAGAATGACCAGTATATTATATAGATATATTACTTATAGCGTGCTAATTTTATAATTTTAACCGTGCATACGCGGTTAGCATTCGTTTATATTTAGTTAATACGAGAGTATGATTTACATATATAAATATTATAATAAATATATCGATACGGAATCGCACCTTATATACGTAATTATTGCTTTTTAGAGTAGACTTAAAGATTCGGCCTATCGAATGTTATTATAGGTTCAGATGCTTAAATGTTTTTTGAGGTGCAAAATTTCGATTTTTTTTGTGCCATACGAAGTGGAAATGTCGAGAGGTGAACATTTAGAAGTAAAAATTGTCCCATATCTTAATGAAAATGTGTTCAGAATTTTTTAGAAGTTGTACCTACATACATAAATGATAATATTGTGTGTATATAGTAAGGCATTATTTTATAAAGAGCAGGTTTCTTGGGATGTGTCAGCGCATAATATTTTTACTTGTATCGTGCAGGTTTTATGTAGATTAAACATGTCTATGGTTACGGAACAACGTCTACACCTGGTCGAAACTGCACTTTATACAACGTCCAACAAAATATACTGAAACTATTGAAGAGTGAATTCAGTCCGTGATAGTGAACAACTTCCCCTAAGGAACACTATCGAAATATGAAAAGTAATTTGTGGCCTCCCATACAAGTTGACCGATTAGCTGATCCGAGTATTTCGACGTATGTTTCTTGGGAAAAGTTGTTCACTATCACGGACTGAATTCACCCTTCAAATAGTTTCAGTATATTTTGTTAGACCTTATTATAATTATAATTAACTGATAAATTAAAATACAGGCTGAATATATGTAGTTATATCATTATCATATAAATAAATAGCTTATGAATGATACAAAATAAGACATACTTTAAGGGCATGTTGAGTCAATAAATATGAAAATCTTTCACTTTGGGACCAACTTTGATGTAAAGAAATAGATTTGTTAATCTTTATTTCGCGATTTTGCATTGGTCGCATTGTAAAAGTTGTTCGTATTGTTACTCTGAACATGTCCTTTAAGTATGTGTCCCTTAGTTTAATTGCCAGCCTGTATAGTAATGATGTTATTGAAATTAATACGATACATAGATTAATATCTATGATGCAATATTATACAAACGAGAAAAAAAGGTGTACATGTGATTTCGTAAGCGGGACACTAAAATCGAACGTAATGTAAAATGTATATGTTGTTTATTTTAGTTTGTATGTTGTAAACCTGTCACGTAAAATTTTATAAGCACTTACATTGAATCATGCTACAAAAAGTCACTTTTACGCAAGGATATACGAGACTTTCTTTCAGTGCACTTTTTTTTTTTGACCAAGTTATAATACAAGACTTCTTTTCCTTTGTACGTAAGTAAGAAATAGTTTTATATAAAGTGGAAGGGACATATATACCCGTAATAAATCAAACCACGGAATAAAAAACAAAAGCAAAAAAATATGACGTAAGGGCCATCCACATATTACCTACTATTATGTAGCTTGGGATTTATTATGTCAGAGACATAATAATAAGCGTCGCAGACTGATTCATAAGGTGTGCGTCGTTCTCGTCTCGGGCTCATGTCCCGCGCCCGCGCACCTTACCCCCCTGTCTCCCACTTTTGGCATAGATAGTCATGTGGGGTCATGCTAATAGGAGTGACGACAGGGTCAGAAAAGTATGACTGTAATAATTCCGCCTTTTCGATTATCTAAAAATAATTGTCCCACATTTTTCAGTTTACCAAAAAAGTAAAATTCACAAAGATACGGAGCATCAAAATTCTGGAGTGAAAGCTTGCGACGTCCCCTCTAAGTAAAAATCGCCGTGACGTCATGCGAAATTTCAATGCGCTGCGTCTTTGTCATTTTTTATTTCTCAGAGAAAACAGAAAATACGTGTACAATATTTTTTAATAATCAAATCGATGGGCTAAGAATGTTTTTCCATTGTGACAGTACGTGTGAAAGAAAGCTTTAAAAACAGGGTACGAAAAGTCGATAATTTGCGTGACGTAATATGTGGAAGACCCTATATAGGAAAATAAATGTTTTATTTCAATATGCTCCTTACACGGTGAAAAAGGCCTGTACTATACCACTATATCAATTTATTTACAGGGATAATTGTATGATTTTATTTTTACGATGTATACGAAATAAAAACATAATAAAATAACACCAATCTATCAATATTTGTAGCGTGATTCTGATAAATCTTTAAAAAAATGGCAAACACGGTGTACCTATTGCCATTATAATAAGATATGATTAGTTAGATCTTAAAAAATGTGTTGAGACATTGGTTCTAAAAATTACATTCCTTTGATTAGTTGCAAATTTTTTTCTCTTGTGAAAATTAAATGTCGGAATTTGATTCAGTATTTATATTTAACATGTATTGGTTTCTTAGATAATTTGAATATTTTATTATAATTTGGTACAAGGATAGTTGTCTATTTACCTTCTTATCATGAAATACTATTTGTATTCTAACATCAACACCGTATTTATAACTTATGAACACATTTAATGAAGTTAGTCAAATTTTTTATTCAATTTAAACAAATTTACTCATTTGCTTATGAAGGTTAGTTTTTTATTTTTATTTTGTAACGTGTAACTATGTACTCTGCTCTGAGAGTGGCCCGACACGCACTTGGCCAGTTATTTCTTTCTCTGGTTTGTTCCGTAACTGAAATAGAAAGTTTAAACAATTCGATGAACTGCTGCCGCTAGTAAAGCGACACCGGGCGTCGTCCGCACTTGGATAGACGACCAAAAGTGGAAAAAATTTCTCGAGCTCCGTGCTTCGAAAGGCACGTATGATAAACAAACAAGTTTTTTTATAGAAACATTCTTAAAAAAGAAGGTAAGTGGACGATTATCCTAATAGTTTAGTTTGTTCGCGAAATGGTGCATAACTTTAGTTGCCATCTTTTTGTTTGATAGTATTTATTATTTTCTGTGATAAATGATTTTATTTTTGACAAAAAACTTAACTGAATTTTATTATTCAAGTGTATCTGTGTGATCTACACAGTATCGTGTTCATGCAAGTTTTTGGAAATTCTTTAACACGTATTTTATATACAATTAATTACATTACATACTAACTTACGTTTGTAATATAATTTATTTTGTATGGCGTTATTACGCCGTGGGATTTGCTAAGATGTAATTTTCAGCGTAATGTAAAGCTAAGGCTGGTCTCAGACTGACTTATATGAAATCAGACACGGAATGTCAGACAGTGTGAGTTCAGCCTAGGGTTAGCCAATATAACACCACTCCCACTCATAAGAAAACAATCCTTCTAATATGGATATTAATTTGTACATACATACATACATATTATCACGCCTGTTTCTCACAGGGGTAGGCAAAGACTATAGACCTCCATTTGCTACGATCCTGACAGACCTATTATTAATTCATACGTTTAAGATAAAGTTTATAGTAACATCAATACAGTGAGTGACCAGCCTAACTTTCCTTAAATTCAGCACAACCAACTTACAAAACTTAGGAACCATTCGTGAGGCATCAGGATTATCATAATGTGTGTGTAAAGGCGTAGTCGACGATTGCTTAAACTACCGCGAAAATCTGTTAAGACGAAGTGGTAGATAAAGTGGCGCCCTCATTTGAAAAAAAAAATTAGAACTAAATATGGTGATAATTAAAAATTTGATTTCTATCACTGTCTAGAAAGACTATTTTATAAATAACCTTTGAAATTATTATCTAGTTTTAAAACGGGTTTTCGCTAAAAGTGGCCACTTTTGGCAAAAACCCGTTTTAAAACTAGATTAATATTACTTTCAAAGGTTGTTCATAAAATAGTTTAAAAGTCTTTTTAGACAGTGATACAAATCAAATTTTTAATTATCACCATATTTAGTTTTAAACAATTTATTTCAAATGAGGGCGCCACTTTAGCTACCACTTCGTCTTAAGGGTATACTTCAATTTTCCGGGGTCCAGTGCTGCCATTTGAAATTAATTAGTTGAACGAAAACGGAGATATAATTTAAAATTTTGTCTTGGCCAAGCCCTAGATAACCCTTCAAACTATTTTATGAACGAGTGTTTCCAGTTTAAAGTGAGAACGTGAAGCTTAGCATTACGCTCTACGCCACTACGCACATTAGCCATGAGTGGCCGTTTTTCGCAAATTGCGCGTAGAAAAGCTTCATGTTCTTACTCATAAGCAGTAGTTCATAAAATAGTTTAAAGGGCTAGTTTGTCAAGACCAAATTTTAAATAATATTTTCGTTTCCTTTCAAATTATATTTCAAATGGAGGCAGCACTGGACGCCGAAAATTCATGTATCCCTTTAATGACGGCACAAATATTTGACTATTTTTTTTTTCTGAGTGGAAGCAGTGTTGTAAACCTTCGAACTGAAGACAGAAATGTACATTACGTAATCGGTTACTCCGCCTATAATGATATTAACGCGGCGATGAAGCAAATTAACTGTTTTATTATTGTAATCACGTTAGCCGTTTAATTTAAGAGTAGGATGTTCTACCTCTAAACAAATCATAGTTGATGTACAATATAAACTTTTAACAAACCATCGTTTTTTATTTCATCTTCAGAGTTGTTCTAAAGAACCAATTTGTTCCTACTCGTGGAAAATGTCTTTTTAGGGTTAAATCATATTTGTCAGCCACGGAGGAGCACTTTTCTATGCTGCTATCCTTATCTGTCGCTCAGAACCGTCGTTTGCAAGAGCGAGAGAGCGACGGAACGCTATCGCACCGGCCGTGCGATAGCATGCTATAGCATTCAGCGCTCTCTCGCTCTGGCAAATAACGGTTCTGCCGGTGCCGGAGTCGGTGCGATTACGAAAAACGACCACTTTGGGCGTATGTGCGTAGAAAAGCTTCACGTTCTCACTTTAAACTGTAAACAGTAGTTCATAAGATAGTTTGAAGGGTTATCTAGAGCCTGGTCAAGACAAAATTTTGAATGACATCTCCGTTTCCTTTTAAATATTTATTTCAAATATTGGACTGGACCCCGGAAAATTCAGGTAGCCCCTGAAAATGTTAAGAGTGGTTTATAAAATAGTTTAAAGGATCACGACAAGATTTTAAATGATGTCTACATTTCCTATCAAATTATTTATTAAACGGGGCAGCACTGGACCCCGTAAAATTCGACAAAAAAAACTATGGAAATGTAAAATGTCCAAGTAAAAAAAAACTTACGATGCGGGTTTTCCGTCAGACACCTAGCGGTCGCAAGCGACCTGATTGCGCCATTCCAATTGTTATTTCTGTTGTCCTACCGTTTAGTCTGCAATGGCTGCTGACGCTGCTTTGGCAAAATAAAACAGGGCAAGATTTTTATCATTTTATTGGGAACTACACAGATTTGGAGTATTTCTTCTTGTTGGGCGGCTGCTTGATCACGATCTTGGAGTCGCTGAAGGCCCTGCGGAGCGCCATGGCGTGCTGCCGGCCCGACGCGGCCGCGGTCGACTGCAACGACGTCGGCGGCCGGTTCAGGTAGTACCCGTACGGGCCCATCTCGCGGCGCTGCCACGGGCTCGTCGTTATCCTGATTTGCGAACGTTTGTTCCTGATTAGTAACACTTACTCAAGAGGAAAAAACCCGTTACTGTCAGTGTTACTTTTTACAACTAGTATCCATCCCAATGAGTAACACTGTGTGAACTATGACACCCTCTTGAGTATTGCTAACACTGTTAATCAAAGGAAAAAAACCCATTGGGTGCCAGTGTTACTTTTTAACCGATTTCAAAAAAGGATTTTTTAAGTATGTACGCGATATCTTTGTCAACCGTGGCCCGATTTTGATTATTCTTTTTTTATTTGAAAGATTGGTCCCACCCCACCACCAAGTTGGTCCCATATTAATTTGGTGAAGATATGATAAAGAACTTTTAGGATATGAAAGAAACTCTTAAAAGAACATGAAGTCGGCTGTTTTGTTTTTTTTTTTCTTAAAAATTGAATTATTAAAACTCTAATATCCATCCCAACGAGTAACACTGTGTGAACTTTGGGCGGCACTCAGTATTTGCGTTAAGTAACACTGTGTTTTAACAGCTCTCCATATTCCCTTTAAGTAACATTAACGTAATAAAACAAAGGTTAAACGAAACCACTGAAGACATTAAAATTTTAGATAGGCGTATACATATATAGGCGATAGGATAGGCGCCGGCCCCCATAGGAGGGGTGGACATATTCGATCTTGCCGCCTCTCCGACTATGCTACCCAGGCTATAGGCCCCGGCTTGCCGAGTTGCCGCTCCCCTTAGAGCCCAGGCTAGTTTTGCAAGGAATCATGAGCAGACCGGTGGTGGGAGGAACGCGACGCAAAGGACTCCCCATGTATCGCAGCGCACTTTAAACTTTTATTGCACTAAAATAGGAGACTCGCTGAGCCTACTATTTCATTGCAATAAAAGTTTTAGGTAAAAATCAACTCAAGGCAGAGGGAGAGGGGGGGGGGGGGTTCATGATGTTCACCTTATCGCCACGGCAAGTACGGGTCATAGGAGTAGTGGGCGAGGTCTAACCATATGACGAGCGGGGGCGCGTCTGTGCGCGGGCGCGTGTGCACGAAGGCCGCCAGCGGGGCCACGCCGCACATCCAGATCACCCACTGCTGCATCAGCTTGCGACCCTCCACGTCCTCCTCGGTGGGCACTATCGTTTTGTCCTCCTGCGACGCGGGGAAGATTTTGAACAGATTATTTACAGAGAGCAGTTGTAGTCTAGTGGTTTTAGATCGCAACATTTATCGGAAAGGAGAACCTGTCAAACCTGACTTTTTTTACGGTTATTTTTATAGTACACTAGGTACTTATCTACTTCCGGTGAAGGAAGGATGGAATCTTGCTCTCGTATTCATACAAAAATAACAACCATTTGTTAATCCTACCCTTGTCCCCGCTTTTTAATATTTAACATAGTAAGAACAAGACAAAACACATTTTAACTAAAAGAGGTTTAGAAAAGTTTTGATAACTTTTATGAATGTGCGGGTTGGTGTGTAAAAATTACTGTTGTCATAAGTAAATGACAGTAATTGTGACGTCAGATGCCTTTGGACAGCTCGAAATATCTGACACCAGCAGGCGCCTCGCCGCCGCGGAGAAAACCAATGGCGCGGCAACGCAATGTATACCTAAACCGTCTTATTATAGAACCCAGACTAACTTTGTTACTAGGTTTAAACCATTATCCGACCATATCAAGTTGACATCTGGGATTATCACACTGTCTCACCTGTCAACGTCAACTGGATTTTGGGCGGATAATGGTTTTAAGACGGAAACAGTCTGAAGTGTAGATATCAAATTGCTTGACAAATCTAAACCATTTGAAGAATTAACGAATTTAAACCTTCTATATTAAAAACGCAGACCGCTTCCGATCGGTCGGTTGTTTTGGAAATCCTCGGTGGGAGCCTATATTCATCAGTGGACTTCCTGCAGGCGCGGTCGCAGCTTGAAATTTTGGAGGGGGTCACTCACTAAACTAATAAAAAATTGGTATTTGGAATAAAATAAACATTATTGCGTAAAAACACCACTAGATGTCAGCAAACTATAAAATCGCTGTTAGGGGTTAGCTAGAAATTTTCTTTTATTATTTGGCAAATTTTTGAGATTTTTCAATTTGACCTTAGATTTTGGGGGGGGGTCATGTCCCCTGTGACCCCCCCCTTCGGACCGCGCCTGACTTCCTGTGGCTGATATATTGTTGATGATGATATTAAGGTTTGCAGTAGTTGTCTTCGATGAGCAATGAATGTGTATGTCTGTCTAATACGAGCTAGTGAAGACACCAAAGAGTACTTGCCTCTTCGTACCAGTAGTCGACCAGTATTTTGAGGACTTTCACAAGCACGAACCAGAAATGAATGCTGTATATGACCATCCAAACGAACAACATGTTCTGAAATTAATACAAACTTGTAAGTAATTTGTTTCTTAGTGACACGAGCACTCTAATTTCGTATTGTATACGATGCAGTGCCATCTGACGTGATTTTAAAAGATTTTACAAGATGTTCAGACTTGCCATGGACAAATCAAGATTTGAAGAGCTGATTGCCAATCTTTAGGAATGAAGCGGCACATAAAAAAAAAATTGATGCAAAGCGGTCGCGTGACTGAGACTCTATTGACTGTAAAACAACTAAAACGGTCGATGTACTAGTTTTCTAGGCTTGGCATCGGGGGTAAATATAACGTTAACGTTAGTAGCGGGGTTATTTATTTATTAATTTATTAAATCTTTATTGACCAAAAAGGTACAAAAGGTGGACTTAATGCTAATGCATTCTCTACCAGTCAGCCTTAAGGAAAAACAGAAATAAATTTGTGAGCGATAGGCGCTTAAAGATATAACTATATTATAGATATACGTATATTATAAACATACACATACAATACACATATATAAATACATATATTTTATTAATATATACATACACATACATAAATACATAATATAAAACAAAATAATTTAAGATAATGATTAGTTCTGCTGCATCAAACTTTCAAAATGGTGCATGTGGACTTTTTTCTTGAACAGATCCCTATTCATGATACTTTTGATGTCTTCGGGTAAGAATTCGGGTTAGAGTAGGGCGTGGTTGGGCGACCGCCCAGGGCACCAAGTATAAAGTGGCGCCGCAGCCCTCGCTCTTCTATCGAGGCCTACTTACTGGTAAATACCCTAAATTTACGTTTTCCTAAGCTTAAGCTGACATGAACCTATCTGCGAAAGTAGGTACCTATCTCAAACTAGATTGACAAACTTGGCAACTAGTTTTAACTTCATCCTAGTCTTCATCGTCGCTTTCCATCAGGTGAGATTGAGGACAAATGCCTAAACCAATAAATTGTAAAAAAAAAAAAAAAACTTTGTTAGTCCAAAATGAAATTGCTGTAAAACATCGTCTTGACTCAATAGAGTTCGCCAATAGAAAAGCTAGATAAACATTTTAAGAGTAAAAGGTACTTACCTAAATTATCATTCGCCATCACTTTGTATACATTTAAATTTCAGTTAGGGGGCGCCGTAAATACTCGCCCAGGGCGCTGGTATTGCTAAAACCGGCGGTGTTAACTGGCGCTGGCGTGCAAAGGGTAACAACTGACCTGTAGTATGACCTCCCACAGTGGCACCCTCCTAAACAAGAACCTCCTGAACAAGGCTGTGAGCAGGCGATGCGCCAGCGCAGCCGAGCCGGCCGCCCACAGCGCCGTCGGCACCACTGACGTCACACTTTCGCCGCATTTTGCCCATTCGATAAGCTGTTAAGTGTCCAAAATCAATGTTATTATACGTCATACTGTCTAACGGAGAATACGCGCTGGGATGAGAGAGTTTAGGTAGGTACTCACCTGCTTGAGTAGATATTTCTTTGCTGAAACTTCTGTGCGTTAGTACTAGTACCTACTTACTTGTATTCTGTGCTAAGTTTGCCATTTGGTGACGGCAGAGTAGAATACAATTTGTCACCATCTATTTTCTCTCCCACCGGTTTCGTAAGAGGCGACTTTTCAGAACGAAACAACACTTTTCTATGCTATTTTCAGTTTTTATTTTCTGTCGTTTAGAACCGTTATTTGCCAGAGCGAGAGAGAGCGACGGAACGGTACTAATACAGTACTCGGCTGGTACTATAACGTCAAACCTTATTTGAGTAGTGCACTGCGTCGACGCAACGCAAACACGTCTTACTGCAGCCCCCTAGACGGAGGGTGTTTGCGTTTACGTTGTAGCAACGCAACGTCTGTGTGACCAGCAATGCGTCAAAAAAGTTTGCGTGAAGACCCGGTCTTGGAACAAGTTCTTAGACTTGGGTGCGCCAAGCGAATCCTTTGACGCCAAGCGGGAATCTAACATGCTAAAAACTTGTTGAATGATTTTGTGTAAGTCTATATGTTACCAACGTTGAAGTTTAAAGCCTTAATTCATAAGATTCAGGTGTACTTTGCGGAAGTCAAAGTGACATTCTATGAGATTTGAATTACTTTATGCGATTCTGCCACCAGTTAGTTTATGCAAACTATTGCCGGCCGGCGCTCACCCACTACAGTCAGTCCCAGCATACCTGCCACCAACAGCTGATGCATGCTCCCTTCAATGTTGCTGCATCCGCTGCGGCTGCAGCAACATCGGGGACACCGCATACTCAACACGGGTTTCGCCTCCCCACGAGGCATCCTCAGGCACCAAAAAGTTGTTGATCGTTCGGCGGTCAAGCGTCGAAATGTAGTTTTTTTATGTTATAGGGCGGCAAACGAACAAGCGGGTCACCGCTGATGGTAAGTGATCACCGCTGCCCATGGGCAACTGCAACAACAGGGGTGTAACAGCAGCGTTGCCGGCCTTTCAGGAAGTATAGACTCGTTTTTTGAAGGTTTCAATATCGTATCGATCCGGGAACACTGCTGCAGGAAGTTGATTCCACAGTTTGGTCGTACGTCGTAAAAAGGTCCTTTTAAAACGTACAGTGGTTGATTGCCAACTATCCAAGTGGTGTGGATGATATTTTAATTTCAGGCGGGTGGTGTGGTGGTGAAATTTTGCAGCAGGTATTAAATCGAACAATTCTTCAGAGCATTCCCCATGATAAATGCGATAAAAATGCGCAAGGATGCAACATCCCTAAGTAGAGCCAAAGGATCGAGACGACCGACGAGAGTCACATCGTCGATTGTACGAGTTGTGCTATTTTGAATACGGTCAAAAGGAAGAAGTTGGTATTTAGGTGCCCCAGCCCAGAGATGGGAGCAATATTCAATATGCGGCCTAACTTGTGCCATAAACAGGTATGTTGGGACTAACAGTAGTGGGTGGGCGCCAGCCGGCAATAGTTTACATGAACTAACTGGTGGCGGATTCGCAAAAAGTAACTTAAATCACATAGTATGTAGTTAAAGCTTTACCTCGACACTTTCTGTCTGCACAAAGTGCCAAAGCGACTCCTCCCACATTACAAAACTAAGAAGCAACAACTACATGCAAACATTGGGTTGTACAAAACTTTGCTTGAATTTATCAAGTTTTTAACCAAAACATATTGACTGCTACGTAACCATGATCGCTTTGACATGTTTCAGCCCAGTGTCACTTTGGGGGATACCTATTAATTTTTTAATATTGGCTCTTCTATAGGCGATGGGCAAGGCAAGAAACCTATTTCGTCTTAATTTCGAGTAGATTTGCGGCGCAGTAGAAGCAACAAAATTGCAATGAGAATTCAACCATGAAGTTATATGGAATTCAACACTTACGTAGTACACCTTACGTACACTGTTTGAATAATGTAATTTTTCTTAAAAATTATGATACTTTACGTTTACAAAATTACATAAACCTGTAAAAATTCCAAAAAATCCGATCGTCAATTTTCAGAAAATTTATGTAAAATTTCATATTTTCCGTTAATTTCCCAGATTTTTACAGTTTTATGTAATTTTTTGTAATGTAAAATTACATAAGTTTTAAGTAAAATTACATAATTTTTAACAGTGTAGTATTAAATTCTCTTGGGAACACACATGTGATAGGTAGATAATACGTCATCATCATCAGGATTTTTCAGTGTCTGCTGCAAGAGCACGACCGTTATGTACTACCAGAGCTATACTTGGCCAAAACAGTCAGAGGATTAGGACTATAGACTCGCACCTCTGACGGGTTGGAGAGGTCTGGTTTGGTTTGGTCTATAACATTCACAGTGGCTTGGAGCTAATACATCCCTATTTAAACTGCCAATTTCTGTATTTACTTTATTCCTTAGGCTTTATTTACTTTTTAAACGGTTTTTTCTCTTATTATGTCAATTTCAGGCGATGTAGTAATATCGCAGTGAAGCCGAGGGTCATAACTTTTATCGTAAATCGATTTCTTATTAATACTCGTAGTACAATAAACTTCATTTATGAAGATATTTTCAAAACTAAAAGAAGACTTCACCCCCAAACTACACAACCGATTTTGATAAAATTCCAAATCGGTCTAGGAGTTTTCTAATAATCGTTGAACATATATAAAAAAAAGATTCCGACGAATTGATAACCTTTTCCTTTTTGAAAGTCGGTTAAAATGATAATGAAACATCGTTTAAACTTTATTTAAATAAATATTGGAAACTCAAATAACCATAGACTTAATACTACGTAAACAAATAAGCATTAACCTACGAGAATATTTTTTTTTTACAAAAAAAAATTCGTCGCAATCTTGTTTTTTTTCCCTAGCAACCCTACTGTAAATACCTACAAAATCAATAGATGTCACTATCAAATACCTAGACCGCACTATGGAGATTTTTTCAAGCTCGTACATAGTCCCGGTGAAAGTGAACTCCCGCATACTAACCTTACGCAGGGTGTACCGTGATCAAGAAGGCGGTTGCCTCGGGCCGGCTCCTCCCATTGCACTGCGGGTGGACGCAGCCTGCCTGTGACTATCCCAAACTGGGGTACGTCGTGCGTGTAATTTTTGGTAGTTGGACTAGCGTTCTGCGCGGTCCATTTTAAACCTTAATCGTCCTTTCACCGCGAACGTCGGATTTATCCGACAAACATTTTCGTGCCCAATTCGCGTCGGATATTTCCGACAAAAAACCACTGCTCGTATTGCACATAAGTATCCACATCGCTTGTTGGTTGTAGGTATTGATCATTTTCTAACTTTAGTCTTTTTGCTACTATGGACAATTTCACACTATGGTCATTAGACTCCGGAAGGTTTATTTTCGATTAACTATGCCTCGCGCGGGTTCCCTACGTAGTTGGGAGCGCCGCTGTTGCGAATTTTTTTTTCAATGTCTCATAGTTTCAAAGGCTTGTGGACTCGAAGGATGTGGTCGCGAACGGCGCTGTTTCGAAAAACATTTCCACATGAAAAATATTAGTACCTAAAATGTACATTTTTATTGATTTTCTATGTGTAAAAAAATAAACGACTGGTCTTTATAAACAATTATGTGTTCAAGTGGTTTATGTTATCGAAATGAATCAATTGCACATGAGACAGTATTAGTTAGTTCACGAGCGTTCGAGCGTGTGAGGCAGTGGAAATGTTTTTCGAAACAGCGTCGTTCGCGACCACATCCTTCTAACCCACAAGCCTTCGAATCTATGAGACAGTGGAAAAAAATTTGCAACGGCATGCGTCGCAACAGCGGCTCTCGCAACTACCTAGGGAATCCGCCTCGCACTGGGAGCAAGACAACTGATATAAAGTCTCGCGGTAAAAGGGTTCTTCATGAAATTAGAATTGAATGCTAATCTATTTTAGTTAAAATGTTTTCTTTTTCTTGCAATGTCAAATTTGTAAGACTTGAACAAAACATTTATACAATATTTAACTAAAATAGGTTTAGCAAACGTCTGTATTTTTATAATAAAAATTGACCAAGTGCGTGTCGGGCCACGCGCAGTGTAGGGTTCCGTAGTTACGAACGCCAACGTTGAGTTCATGCCATTCAAAACGTCTAAAAACTAATTTTCTATTGAATTTATATGAAATTTTCCTTTGACGAGTACATTTTATAAGTTGATCGCCTATAACTTTATAATTTGTAAACCCTACTTAGCTCTGATAGTTTTCCTTTAAATTTCGATATATTAACTATAGCTGTGAATTTTTTCACGTGTCCATATATAACCGTTTAGCAGATAGGGGGAGGGGGACACTTGGCTCTAACAAAAATTTTCACTTTAAAACCAAATAATTCAGAAATGAATGCCTAAATCGAAAAACGTTGTTCACAAGCTCATAATATTTTTGAAAGACCTATTCAACGATACCCCACATGATTAGTTAGTCGACAAAATAAAATTAATTTTTGACTTTAATTGCATGGGAGCTACATACACTAAAAAATTTTTTTTACAATAATTTACTTTACCACTTTTTCCGCATAATTAATATACATACCTATACCAAATTACAGCTTTCTAGTACTTATAGTCGCTGAGTAAAACCGCGGACGGACAGACAGGCAGACAGAAAGACATGGCGAAACTATAAGGGTTCCTTGTTTACTACGGAACCCTAGAAATGGGTATAAAGCCCGGCCATATTTCTTTCTGAATATTTCTGTTCTAAAGCCTGCTGGAAGACACCCTGCTCTCGGAATTCGACATGATTCAGACCATGTTTTGTTCTAGACCCACCCTATCAGACACGGTGGGCACAAGAACTGAAGTTAAAAAGTCAACACTTCGTAATAATGTGTTTCTTATACTCATGCTTTTTTCATAAGATTATTATTAGTACAATTTTATGAGATGGGTGGCGTCAACGAAGTGGGGCCTATGCTCAGCAGTGGGCGGAAGAAGGGCTGGGAGGATGATGAATTAAATATATATTACAATAATATAAAATACAATGATCGCTCGGTATTACAAAGTCAATATACCATAATTTTAAAAACTAAACACCGAATTCACGCCCAAACCACAACCGATTTTGACAAAATTTCCACTTGACAAGTAGAGTAGACAAATGGTGACTTTGGCAAACAAACATTTAGGCTGAATGCCAATCGAAAAAAAAAATTGTCATAGTCGAAGTTATTATTTTGCGTATTAGGTAAAACCCGCGTAATAGTTCACGCGTGTATAATAATGAATGTTGTCAGTAGATAACAGTGATTAAGCAACGTTAGATGCCTTAGTGTGTGGATTTGGTTTTGGAGATTTAACACTTCTTTTATGACTTACTAGCTTTTGCCCGCGGCTTCGCTCGCGTAGGGGTGTAATTTATCAAAATCCTTTCTTAGGGGATGCCTACGTCATAGTAGCTTCATGCATGCAAAATCTCAGCCCGAACGGTTTAAAATTGACAGTTTCATACAAACTTTCATCCCCTATTTTATCCCCTTGGGGGTAGAATTGATCAAGATCCTTTGTTAGCGGATGCCTACGTCATAACATCTACCTGCATGCCAAATTTCAGCCCGATCCGTCCAGTGGTTTGGGCTGTGCGTTGATAGATCACTATGTCAGACAGTCAGTCACCTTTGAGTTATATATATTTAGATTTACGCCAAAAGTTGCGTAAAATCAAGCAATAAACGAATATTTGATGGCTAATATTTTTTATGTGCGTGTGCTCTGAGAGCCACTCTCTCAGAATTCTTTGAAGACATGCTCAGGATTTAGTGAACATTCCCAAAGAATTGTGAAAGTTGGAACCAGATTTTGTGAAAATCAAATAAGCGAGTGATGGGATTCAAAGTTGGACCCTCAGTCCACACATAGAGGATTGAGGGTCCACTTGTACCGGATAAACTAAGGGTACTAATAATTTTTTAATGGCTTTTAATTTTCTATTCTGCATCCATACGGACAAAATTTATAAACAGACAAAACGTTATCAATTTAAACTTTGACCGTCTTATTATAAAACCCAGACTAACTTTGTTACTAGGTTTCAACCATTATCCGACCAAATCAAGTTGACATCTAATATCACACATTATCTCACCTGTCAATGTCAACTTGATTTGGGCGGATAATGGTTTAAACCTAGTAACAAAGTTAGTCCTGTTTTTATAATAAGAAGGTGAATGTACAATGTCAAACAGTGGAGGAAACCTCCTCCGAAATTTGTATAGTAAAAGTATTGACTAGTTCGCTCTTAAGGCAGCTTGAAAATTCTGACAGATATTTACTACATTGTTAACTGTCGCACTGCCGATGACAAAAAATTTAAAAATAAAAAAAAAACTAAAAATGAAAAGAAATAACAAATAAATAAAATAAACATTTATTCCAGTACTAACCAACTACCGCGGTGTCACTCTGCTCGCGCGCTGTGTAAGAAAACACAAAATCAGACACTCTTTATTTACAACATGGTATAAAAACATTTATCTTTTGTACAGAAGAGGTACAGTGCCACACGATAGCAAACAAAAACCATTAGGGTTGGGACACATCTGTCAGCACGGAACAGCACTTTCCTATGATGCTATCCTTTTCTGTCACTGAGAACCGTCATTTGCTAGAGAGAGAAAGAGCAACAGAACGCCGCGAAACAGGGTATGCTTGTAACGATGTTACAATAAACCTCATCCTTCATGTTCCGGTTTACCTGCTTTTCCGTTTTTTAAAAAATAATTTCATTTACAAATTCAATTTTTAAAATTTTAGATTCCTTCCTCATCATTCTCATTCAATACACTACCATCTCTCGAGCTGATAACATCTATATCAGTATTGTAAAGTTATAATTAATAAAATAACTCTGCTGTCTATTTCTCTCAAGCTCTCCACTACGTACCTTACCTACCTCTTCATGTAGGAGCTCCAACTGCCCCAGCTAGTCCGTGGCTACCTATCTACTAGGAGTTCCTACATGCTGAAGCGTTCCGCCGCTCTCTGTCTCGCTCTGGCAAACGACTGTTCTGAGCGAGAGAAAACGATAGCAGCATACGAAATTTCCGTTCCGTGCTAACAGATGTGTTCAGACCCTAATAATTAAGTGATCGAAGTATCCAATGATACAAAACAAAAATAGTTTTTGTGTTTTTTTAGCTAAACAAAAATGTATGTACGCTGCGTTAGCCGGGACCACGTGACGTGTTCAGTTTATCTCCGTCACAAACTCTACGTGTGACAGAGATAGCAGATTACGACGTATAACTATAATTTACTCTGTACTTATGTATACTTATGCACAGCAAGTTTTGTTCATGATACTGCACAAATTTCCATAAAAACAATTAACGAAAAACGAAAAATATTCGGCTTCTCATGCAAATCAGTGCTCAGCCAAATGGATTTTGTATGGGAGGACGAAATTTCTTTATCGATTTTTAATAACTTTTCTTATATAGAAAGTTGTTCATAATTATGGACTGAAGTCACTTCAAAAATTTGGCTGGTGGGTTAAAGTCACCCTGTATTTTAATTAATTGATTATAGGTATAGGCACTGTGCCCACCTTGTTTCAAATAAATTTTTCGTCCACCCAAAGGTTGGCTGGAAGAGATTGCATTTATAGCGATAAGTCCGCCTTTGTGCCTATATTGTTTCTTGTTTTGTAATTTGGTGTGTATTATGGTGCAATAAAGTTGATTTTATTGTATTATATTTTGTAGAATTTTATCAAACAAAAAAAAAACAATTTGTGGCACTGTCCTCTCATTAACATCGTTTCAATACAAAAACATCCAGTTCATTACAAAAGTTTCCTCGATCTTCAGATACTAACAGAGTGCTACGTGTCGGCCGCTGGCGTCGACTTGGTTTTGAGGTCAAAGCTGCGCAGGGGGTTGTTCTGGCGAGCCTGCAACAAAAACAGTACTTCAGCGAAGGTAATGCAGTAGAACTCCAATTATCCGAATTAATGGGGACCGGGACCCATTCGGATAATCAAATATTCGGATAATCGGAGTTTTTTTTTAAAAATTGCCATTGGAGAGAAAAAAAGTTACGTTTTGATATTGCACTATTTTTTTATTGAATTAAATGAAAGAAACATGATATCTTCACATGTTTTAAATATAAATAAAATGTACTTATGTACAAGTTTAGAAATAAAAATCATTGTTTTTTAAACAATTTTTTTTCTGAAAGTGATTCGGATAATAGGCGATTCGGATAGTCGGAGTTCGGATAGTTGGAGTTCTACTGTATTGTTATAATAGTGACATCAAATGAACGTGTACAGGCTCGTGTGTACATTGTCTATTGATTTATCTATGGCATGTAATGTAACCGTTTCCGGTCATAGTACCTAATAAAATTGTCGATCGCCATTTGTCCCAAGAAAGCACGTTGTTTTATTTAATTAATAATCATAATAAATATATATTTACGAACGTAACAGAAACCCAACGCTATAGAAACTATTGGAGGGACCGTAAGTAGGCAAAACTAGAAGTTGCGGGTAGGCACACAGAGATGGCAGCACACACGACTAGCAAAAAAGTGACAAAGAAAGTGTATACTTTTAAATATTTATTACATTTTATTTTAGTCATATTTAATGATTTAGAGCACTACTGTATTTAAATAATAGTAACAAAAGATTTTAATGTTTTAGTAAATACCTATAACGCCATCTAGTGACAAGGAAGATAAATAATTATGATTAGAAGGAGATGGGTAGGCATCACGTCAGTTAGATAAATAGCAATAATCATAATTCCACCAAACCAAATAAAGCTTTATGTTGTAAATATAAAGCTTAGTTTGGCTTGTTATCACAACTCAACGCAGCAATAGTTTATGAAGTTCTTCTATTATAGTGATAAGTAGGTACATGAATTTTTCGGGGACCAGTGCTGCCCTCATTTGAAATAAATAATTTGAAAGGAAACGGAGATATCATTTGAAATGTTGTCTTGATCAGACCCTAGATAACCCTTCAAGCTATTTTATGAACTACTGTTTACAGTTTCAAGTGAGAACGTGAAGCTTATCTTCGCACATTTGCGAAAAACACTTTTGTCTAATGTGCGAAGAAAACATGAATACCTGTCGTTTTAACTTCTTCACGTTGTCATAGCTCTTGTTCTTTTTCTTCTTCGCAGGCGGTGCTTCCGTCCCCTCCTGGTCCCCCTCCGGCTCCTCGCTCCTCAAAGCCGCTGGCAGCAGGTACTCAGGTATATGCGCCAAGTGCGGCTGCACCTTCACCGTGTGCAACGCCTTGTCTCTTCTTAAAGCTGCAAGGTCCGTGGGGTTCTCTTCGAAGTAGCCCTGGAGGAGAGATGGTTTGTAGGGTTTTGTTTTGATTTTAAAATAGGGGGGGTGGGCCCGGTGAGGTGGTCAGGGAGAAGATTAGTCGTTCATCACCGTTGTATGTGCAGTAAATGTCATCATGTGGAATTTCATACAATTATTTGACTGACGCTTCTTTTTTTCAAACATACATACAATCTCCGACACATAAGTTGACCTATGCGCGGTAGGACGTTTTCAGGTATCAACGGGGGTGCGGTGTGAGGTGGCGACTTGTAATAGAGCCCGTAACCATAGCAACGTAGTCACGCCATCTTTCCGCGCACGCGCGCAGTAGACGTCTTCCCTTCGCGCGCCCCCACGCCCCCCTTTGCCTTAGAGGAAAGTCGCGCGAAGTCTTTATTTGAAATCAAGGTTTATTTTTGTAAGTTGTGCTGTTGGAAGTATCATGCCTCATACACAACCAACTTTGGAATGAGTGATAGTGATTATGGACTTACTACGTAGCGCGGGGCCACCATATAAAAACGACGCGCGTAGACGCGGTGTCAGTGTTGTACAATGCGTGTTTTCTATACAAATAGAGATATTTGCATACAGTCCGGCCCCGCGCTACGCAGCGGGGTGCGGAGCAGTGTGCGAATCGCCTAAAGGGTCAAAATCTTTTTAGTCCGTCAGAAAATAGAACTGTATTTTTAAGTAATCTAAATGATGATCCAAATAGATTTTTCAGTTATCATGCCCATTTTAATATGATGTTAGTTAAAAATAAACTTCTATCTATCTATATATATAAAACCGAAAATCGCTCGCTCACTCATCACGAAATCTCGAAAACTACTTAGCCAATGAAGATGAAATTTGGCAGGAAGGTAGATTGTGACTAGGAGACGTCCGCTAAGGATTTTTGGAAATTTCATCTTTAAGGCGGTGAAACAGGTGTTGCCAGTTTGTATGAAACTTCGTAATTTTTAAAGTGAGACACATGAAATTATTAATTTATTTTAGTAGTTAGTAGAAAATACATAGGGCGCACTATAAGTTTCCGGAACTGGCCACTTACATAAACAATATTTAAAAATATATTGCAACATTTGAAAATATAACTCTTTGGCTGTAGAATGCAGTTTGTTTCATCTGACTGTCTTTTGTTTTTACCTTGTGGCGCCATTTAAAAAATTGTGTGTCTGCATCAACATGGATTTAACTCGGGAAAATTTTCGTAGTATGATTTTCTACGATTTTAAGTGTAATTTGACAGCTCAACAGAGCATCGCTCGGCTTGAAACAGCTTTTGGCAATGAAGCACCATGCAAGACAACTGTTTATAGCTGGTTTGCAGAATTCAAGCGTGGTCGTATCAATCTCAGTGACGAATCTCGCGATGGTCGGCCGTCCACCGCTGTGACCAACAAAAACATCGATGCTGTGCGCCGTATGATTGAAACAGACAGGCATGTGACCTACCATGAAATTCGCGCATCCTTAGAAATAGGCATGAGTCAAATACAATTAATCCTACACAAACATTTGGGTGTGAGAAAGCTGTGCTCGCGGTGGATCCCACACAACTTGACCGAGGCTCAAAAAACGGACCGCGTCACTTGGTGCAGTGCCATGCTTACCAGATTCAACGAAGGTGCGTCAAATTTGGTGTGGGACATAGTAACAGGTGACGAAACATGGATTTATTGCTACGATCCCAAAACAAAGCAGCAATCGAGCGTATGGGTCTTTCAAGATGAGCCGAAACCAACCAAAGTGGCGCGCGTGAAAAGTGCATCTAAGCGGATGATTGCTTCTTTTTTTAATAAAACTGGACACGTGGCTACTGTTGCTTTAGAGAATCGTCGTACAGTGAATAGTGACTGGTACACGACCATTTGTTTGCCGGAAGTTATTGACGAACTCCGTAAAAATAACCGTAAACGCCGTATCATCCTGCACCACGACAATGCTAGTTCTCACACGGCCAGACAGACAAACGACTTTTTGAAGGCGAAAAATGTAGAACTCATGAGTCATCCTGCATACAGTCCCGACCTGGCACCTTGTGACTTTTTTCTGTTCCCAAAAATTAAGAACCAATTACGCGGTCAACGATTTTCATCACCAGAAGAGGCTGTCGAGGAGTATGAAAAACACGTTTCAGAGGTCACCACAGAGGAGTGGCACAAAAGTTTTCAAAACTGGTTTCATCGAATGAAAAAGTGCATAGACGCCAAGGGAGATTATTTTGAAAAACAATAAATTAATTTTGTACCTTTAATAGTATTTTTTCATATTCATTCCGGAAACTTATAGTGCGCCCCACGTATTAATCATTTATTAGATTTTAAAAATTACATCCCTACAAAAGTGACAGAGGTTCCTAGTTTGAATGAATCTTCGTCATTATTGAAGCGAGACACATGAAATTTTTTAATTAGTGATGATTAGTAAAAAATAATAATCCTTAATATTGTCTGCCTCCGTGGTCCAGTGGTCAAGGCGTTCGCCTTGTGACCCGGAGGTCATGGGTTCGATTCCCACTGGGAAGCATACTCTGTGAAAAGTTGTTTCCAGTCTGGATAGGATATTGCAGGCTTGAATCACCTGATTATCCGAAAAGAAAGATGATTCCGTGTTTCGGAAGGCACGTAAAACTGTGGGTCCCGAACGCCACCTAGCGTTTGATCATCAAACTATCCAAGGATTGGTTCCTGGTTTGCCCTTTGGGTTGTGGAGGTCAGACGGCAGTCGCTCTGTGTAAAAACCAGTAACCTCGTCAAATCTCCTTGGTTAGGTAGCGGACCCCGGGCTCTGCAGCGTTACTGCTGAGGATGCAACCGGGAATACGCTCGGATGATGATGAGTAAAAAATAATAATCCAAAGATTGGTTTTTAAATAATTGCATCCCTGGGGGTGCATTATGGCTTGCAAATTCATATTATTATGAAACTACGTAATTTTTTGAGTGAGAGACAAAACATTTGAGATAAATAGATCTGTCTCTCTCTTTTCCTCTAGCAAATGACTGTAATGGGAATGGGAACAGGAACAAGCGGAAAAAAAATCGTCGGGTTCGCTAGGCCTTCAAATCCCTACACTATTATAAAGGCTTTTATATTAAATAAATATTAAAACATTTAAATTTTTTAACATAATAATTTATACGTTATAGCAAAACTAATAAGGTAAAAAAAGCAATTAAAATTCCTATAGAAACATTTTCGACTTCTACGCGGACGAAGTCGCGGGTTAAATCTTGTTTCATATAATTTCATAGGGAAATTTTTAATTCCGAAACGAAGAATCCCTATTAGCACTTTTGCCTCCAAATATACCTGCGCCGACGACCACCATTTTGGTTCAACTTACGTGCTGGGGATTGTATATATATATGTACTCGTATGTAATCGTATGTTCTCGTATGTACGAAGTAAATTTGTATACATATAAATATCTTTGGCAGAGTATGGATTTCGGTTTGTGACATAATGTTATCACATTATACCCTAAGTTTTTTTCGCTACGGACTGGTCATCCCTACTAGTGGGGTCACAAGGACTTTCATGTCATATTTACCTATATTGTGATGCATTACAATTGAAAGGTCCAACTATAAGGCCGCCGATATCAATTTACTCTTTATATTGTTATTGTATGTAAGTGTTTTCAGAGTACAATAAAGTTATATTCAAATAAATAATTACAGAATTTTTCAAAATTTATTAAAATTGCACTTTGCACTAAAAAACGCTAGAAAGCAGTTGCTTGTCTTTCGAAAGCACGTTGATTATATACTCTTTGCAGTAACCATTAATTGCTGTTGGAAAATATTTGCATATTTCTGGTTATTTCTAATTTGGAGGAAATGAGATTGCCAGATTCGTATTTATTGCCAAGGCCTCGCTTCGGCAATGCCATACTTCCCGGCCTCTGCAGTAATGTACTATTGAATTGTATTTTACGGTTACATACTTGTAGCTTCTTGCAGTTGAGCAGCTCCTGCTTGATCTCCTTGAGCCGCGCCTCCCGAACCGCGATCCTGGTCACGGCGCGCCACGCGTCCCGCGACCGGTACCGGAAGCCCTCCACCTCCTCCAGCGCGAACTCGTACTTCCTGACAGGGGGGCATGCTCGTTTATCCTTGTGTGACTTTGTGGTCAGTTTGGGGGGTAAGGGGGGGAGGTCAGGGAGAAGATTAGTCGTTCATCAAAGTATTATGTTATATGGTTGTCATCATGTAGTTTCTAGTGTTGCTAATAGAAAAAAAAATGTTTTTCTTTTTTTTCGTTTTGTATTCAATAAAAAATATATAAATAAATGCTTTGAACAAAGTTTACATAATGCGTGGTATTAGTTAAAGTATGGAAATTCCATTATTAAGTTGCGATTTTTTTGTGTCTTTTATGTACTCACAATTAACTAGTGGAAACTTAGTTGATTTTCGATTGAGATATTTTTTTAATATTTTTTTTTGTCTTTCAATGAAATAATACTAGCAAATACTTTTCTGTTAGGATTTTTAACAAATAAAATAGTTTCAGCATCAAATACCCTAACCCAATAAAAAAACCGGACTACTTTGACAACGTCCTCTCTAGCGGAGAACGTTGTCATAGCGAATGTTTTGCGTCGGTTGAAAATACTAAAAAACAAAACAGTACTTACTGCAAAACTTTTTGACTGTTGAACCCTTTGGCTAAGTGAGATTCTACCGCATCCATGAGAGGCTTCTCCCGTATTGACACGAACGACAGTACTGAACCCTAAAAATAAAATAAATATGCATGATCGGTTAGATTAACAAACAATAATGTACACGTATTTTTTTCTTTTCTCTTAGAAACCAAAAATGACAAAGATACAGCGCATTAGAATTTTGCATGACGTCACGGCTACGTAGGTTTGATTTTTACTTAGAGGTGACGTCGCAAGCCCCCACTCCGAAACTCTGACGCTCTGTATCTTTGTGAAATTTTACTTGTTTAGTAAATCGATAAATCATTATCATCATCAGCATCATCATCATCAGGTCTTTTTGTCTCTACTGCAGGAGCATGACCCTCTCTGTACTACCAGAGCCATACTTGGCCAGAGCAGCCAGAGGACTTGGCCTACACTCTCCTCGCTGGCCAGACGTTGGAGATTGGAAAGGTCTCATTGATGTTCATAAGCCATCGCCTTCTACGACATCCACGGGAACACTTGGAGTGGCCCTATTCTACTCTGCCAGAAACCACACGGTACTGAAAAATATGGGTCCATTATTTTTGGACAATCTAAAAGACGGTCTAATTACAATTATACTTTTCTGACTCTGTCGTCATCCCTATTGACATGAAAATTAGACATTGTAAGAATCTACTGAGAGTTACATGCTTACTAATCTTTTATTCTTATTTTATTGTAACTAAGGTTTAGATCAGATCGACACAGGAAGAGAAGCCACGTGGCGCGCACTTTTGAAAACAATATAGAATTTATTTATATTCTGTTCTCCGCATTGTACGCTATCGGTATGAATTGACTCTAACGTGAGATAAATTCATTATAACCACTATTAAACGGTTAACTCACGTATATACAACGTATCTAAAAAAATCTTCACCTTCATTCAAAATTAAATACCTACCATGCGAAAATGTATGGAGGTGAAGATTTTTAACGATTTCAGGGATGGTTCCATAGTAAAAGTTGTTCACATTAATTAGTATGTTCGCGCCCGTCGCAGGCGCTCCGGGCCACTGAGGGGCGAGCAAGACGCACGGGAGGCAGCGGCGTGTGGATTGGTCGGCTATCACGACATATCTGCGGTGATGACGTCAGACAGGACAGGGGCGATGTGGATTGGGTGGTGGTGACCAACCGATCACCACTTGCCTGTGGACATTTGCGACGACGCCATCTTTTTTTGTATATATCTGTTTTAAGCTTGCTTGCTTTCAATATACGTATTAATTAACATACAGTCCAAAATTTCATTTAACTATCGTAGAATCCTTAACAAGTATGAATACTCCCTTTCTGGTTGATATTCCCTTTCCGTTGCACGTTGTATAGTCGGAGAAGGCCGACCAGGTTGAATTTGATCGATTTAGGGGCTCATCTATCAGCACGGAATTACACTTTTCTAGCAGCTGCTATACTTTCCTGATGCTCAGAGCAGTCATTTTCTAGAGCGAGAAAAGGCGACTGAACGCCACGGAAACGGCTATGCTGATGAGCTCCGTCGCTCTCTCTCGCTCTAGCACATGCCGGGTCTGAGCGACACAATAGGATAGCAGCATGCTAAAGTTCCGTTCAGTGAGTCCCAACCCTTAGCCGCTTGCAGATTTTGTTTGTTTTTCATGTGTGTAAGTGGCCAACACTGGTGTCAGATTTTTCAGGCTGCCTAAAGGCATCTGCCATAGCTTGACGACTACCATACAATGATGACATCCGGTACCAACGGCTTATACGTTCCTTCCGAAGCACAGAGGAGCTCGAGAAATTTTCATACCACTTGTGGTCAGCCATTCAGGTCCGGACCGCGCCTGGAGTCGCTTTACTTGCAAAAGCGCTAGTAATGCGCACTCTCGCCGGGCTATGAGCTCCTTCATCGTTTCTTCACGACTAAGGGTAATTTCTACTAATCTTTAAAGTACCTGGTTGTTGCCCCTGGCGGTTCGCCCAGCTCTGTGCACGTACGAGTTGACGTCCAGCGGGAAGTCGAAGTTGATGACGTTGGATACGTGCTGGAAATCGATGCCGCGAGACACGCCCGACTCTTTGTCGCGCTTGCGTTTTGATGCTTGCTGTCAAACAATTAATTATTCAAAACTTCAACCCCAAACAAATATGGCACTTCATAGAAGCGGAGTATCATTTAAGCTAAGATTCAAATGTTTATTCAGTAATTAGACCTTTACAGGCACTTTTACACGTCAATAAGTATAATTTACGTTACGTGTAAAGTATTTTAAAATATAATTTACTAGCTGACCCGGCAAACGTTGTTTTGCCAAAATTGAGGATTGTATGTATTTTTGTATGTTGTATCATAAAAAAATAGAAATTAAAAATTTTGTCTAAAAAATAAAATAAAAAATTTTGGGGTGGACTACCCCTAACATTTAGGGGGATGAAAAATAGATGTTGGCCGATTCTCATAGATACCGGATAAGCACAAAAAATTTCATCAAAATCGGTCAAGCCGTTTCGGAGGAGTATGGCAACGAAAACTGTGACACGAGAATTTTATATATTAGATTTTCAATGAGAAGGTACCGATACCAGCGCTTCGTAACGACCACTGCTGAGAAGAAACGCCGAAAGAAACTCATTTTCACAGTATTGGTCGCCTACTCACCAGAAAGGCTTTGTCATATTATTATTATTGTCTTTGCCTGCTAATAATACAAACAAAGAAAAAAAGAAACAAGTAACGAGTGTTGACGAAGCAAAAGAGGAAATCTATAGTCTCTGCCGGCCACCTTGGGAAACAGGCGTGAAAATATGTATATGAACTACAGTTTACAGTTTAAAGTAAGAACGTGAAGCTTTTCTATACACATTAGCCAAATTACATATAGCACATTAGCAAATGTGCATAGAGAAGCTTTACGTTCTCACTTTAAACAGTAAAATAGTTTGAAAGGTTATCTAGGATTTGGTCAAGACAAAATTTTAAATGACATCTTTCAAATGGGGGCAGCACTGGACCCCAAAAAATTCAGTTATAGAAATCATCAATCACCTTACCTTAAGAAAATTTTAATAGTTTAATGTGATTAATGTAAACAAGATTATTTTCCAGGTAAATTAACCCTTTCACAGCGAGACTTTATATCAGTTGACGTGCCCCCAGCGCGAGTGGTAGTAAATCTAAAATAAATACCTACAACCAAAAAGGGATGTGGATACTTAAGTTATGTGCAATACGAGCATTTTTTTTTGGCGGAGATATCCCACACTCGCGAAATGGGCACGACACTGTTTGTCGGATAAATCCGACGTTCGCGGTGAAAGGGTTAAAAGAAACCCTGACAACAACATCTAGTGATGAGTTCCGGAACTACATATTCCAACCGATGTATTATTTGCCAGATAAATTAATAATTGGCCAAGTGCGTGTCGAGCCACGCGCTGTAGGGTTCCGTAGTTACGAATGCCAACTTTGACTTCATGCCACTAAAAACGTCTAAAAACTAATTTTCTATTGAATTTGTATGAAATTTTCCTTTTCCGAGTACATTTTATAAGTTAATCGCCTATAACTTTTTAATTTGTAAACCCTACTTAGCTCTGATAGTTTTCCTTTAAATTTCGTTATATATCCTATAGCTGGGAATTTTTTCACGTGTCCATATATAACCGTTTAGCAGATAGAGGGGGGGGGGGACACTTGACTCTAACAAATTTTTTCACTTTAAAAGCAAATATTTCAGAAACGGATCCCAAAATCGAAAAACGGTGTTCACAAAGTCACAACATTTTTAAAAGACCTATTCAACGATACCCAACATGATTGGTTAGTCAAGAAAAAAAAATTACTTTTCACTTTACTTGTAAGGGAGCTACCCTAAAAAAAATGTTTTTTCAACATTTTATTTCACCGTTTTTTCCGCCTAATTAATATACATATTTATGCCAAACTACAACTTTCTAGTACTTACAGTCGCTGAGTAAAACCGCGGACAGACAGACAGACAGACAGACATGGCGAAACTATAAGGGTTCCTTGTTTACTACGGAACCCTAAAAACCCCGTCTTATAAGTGTCAACCCCCAATTACTTTTGAAAGGTCGAACCGATTTTCATCAAACATAGCTAAGAACCATCGCAATGGAACTTGCTTTCACGCAAAAAACCTCATCGAAATCGGTCCATCCGTTCGAACGCTACGCTGCCGAAGACAGACAGACAGACATTAGCGTCAAACTTCTAACATCCCTCTTTTTTGTCGGGAGTTAAAAGCTATAACATTAATTACCTTTTTCTTCTTCGCTCTCTCTTCTATCGGTAATATGCCTCCGTCCGGTTTCTCCAGTGCTTTCTCATCAGATGCTATGATGATCTGATACCTCCCTCGGTTAAACTGATCGACAGATAGACATCTCACGGCCGCTGGCAGCTCTGAATTAAGCACGCAGGACCCTATTTTGAACTGCTCTAAGTATAGTTTCAACCTATGGACGATAAAGGGTAAAATAGTATTTTATTCATTCTGTTGAATATTATAAACGTAACTGACTTGCATACTATCTTCAACATGACGCAAAGCACAAAACCTCTGCTAGTTAACTCGTGCAGTGATTAAAACCAGAAAAAGTTTTCATTGTGCCTTCCATAAATGCATTTAAAAACAAACTACAGGTGGATAAAAACAAATAAAGTGTTGTTCATAAATTAATGAACTGTGAAAAGACTTTTATTGACTCTCAAGTTCTCAACACTGTGTGAAATAGACATATCCCGTCTTATTATAAAACCCAGACTAACTTTGTTGCTAGGTTTAAACGATTACCCGCCCAAAATGAAGTTGACATTGACAGGTGGGATAGTGTGATATTACTAGATGTCAACTTGATTTAGTCGGATAATGGTTTAAACCTAGTAACAAAGTTAGTCTGGGTTTTATAATAAGACGGATCAGGTCCAAGCTGCTAATCTTTAATAAATAAATGAATAATGATGTGTATTTCTTAACCTGAAATAGGATAGGATCTCTTTCTAAGGATGCTGTAAGGTAAGAGGCAACTAGAACCTAAGCACAAATATTTTATTTCGTAAGTTCATTCCGACATTCCGAAGTTCATTCAAACAGGCAAGAGCGAGAGATAGATCGCCGAATAAATAACGCCTGGAAGAGCTACTGGTCCATGAAGGAGGTAATGAAAGGCTCCCTTCCAATTACACTCAAGCGAAAGCTTCTCGACGTCTGCATCCTGCCTATTCTGACGTACGGTTCTCAGACATGGTCTTTGACCGAGGCTCAAAAGTCCAAACTCAAGGTTGGTCAACGAGCTATGGAGCGCAGCATCTTAGGTTTGCGACTTATAGATAAGGTGCGAAACACCGAGCTACGCTCAAGAACGCAAATTGTGGATGTAGGCGCGAAAACCGCGAAGTTAAAATGGAACTGGGCGGGGCATGTATGCCGAATGCGTCCCGAAAGATGGGCCAGATTATCTTCATTCTGGTTGCCAGATGGACGCAGGGGTAGGGGTAGACCGAGGACCAGATAGCGGGACGACCTTGATTTTTTGTACAACTGGCAGAAGATCGCTGAAGATAGGGATGTGTGGAAGGATAAGGGGGAGGCCTTTGCCCAGCAGTGGGACACAATATCTACAGGCTAGTAAAAAAAAAAAAAGTTCATTCCAAGAAAAGTTGCCGTCAGGCAAACTGCAGGTGATAACACCACACCATCAAAGCAGTTAAGCTAAGGATGCAACCAACACACGTAGTAGAGTAAAAGTTTAACTCACTTATAACACCGATCAACAGTCCTCACAAAAATGATGCTCTTGCCCCTAATCAGGTTCAACTTCAGCAAAGCGTACAAGATGGCCGCCTTGTCGTCCTCCTCCGCAAACAGGTGGTAGTGTTGCAGTTGTGATGACGGGGCTAGCTCTGGCTCCTCCAGTTTCAACGTGACCGGATTGCGGAGGACTATCTTTTTGAGGCTTAGCACGTCGTCTGAGAGGGTAGCGGAGGCCAGCACGGCTTGGTATATCTTTGGTAAATGGCTGGAAAGAAAGAAAGAAATAAATACAGTCATATCACGCTGATTAAGCTAGCCCCAATGTAACTTCGAGGCTTGTGTTACGGGATACTAACTCAACGATACTATATTTTACTAGCTGTAACCCGCGAATTCGTCCGCGTAGAAGTAAAAAATGGTTCTAATAGGATCTTTAATTGGTTTTTTACGTTATAAATTGTGTTATAATATCCCGTTTCCGTAAAGTGTTTGCGACACTTCATTATCTGCAGCGCCTTAAGAATTTTCTCCCAATTAAAACTAAAATTATGTTGGTCCAGGCACTCGTACTACCTATCATTGACTATGCTGATGTGTGTTTTCTGGACATAACTGAGGAACAACTTGGCAAGCTGGAGCGTCTACTCAACAATCGCATTCGATTTATTTTCTGTCTGCGTGAATACGACCACATCTCAGAATACCGTTCTCAGCTTAAATGGCTCACCATCCGTCAACGCAGGAATCTACATTTACTATGTCAACTTTATAATATACGGGTCATTAAGACCCTCTTTCTCCAGAATATCTTAAAACAAGATTCAACTTTTAAGTTCTACTCATGAGAGAATCCTGCGTTCTTCAAATAATTTAACACTGGAACTTCCTCTCCACCGTACTAGTTTTTTCTCTAAATCTTTCGCCGTAACAGCATTAAGACTCTGGAACGCGCTTCCTGACACTGTAAAGACAGCCACTAGTCGTGCTAGTTTCAAAACTTCGCTGTTTAAGCATTTGCTTGCTGAGTCCAATTAAGTGTGAAATTGCTGCATTTTTAATTTAAGTGGTATCTATGTATTTTTGAAGTATATTATATATCATACATAATTGTACATATAATTAGTATATTATATATCATATATATTTGTATATATACAAAATATATGTATTTATTTTAGTAAGTGGTGTGACAAATTTACACCTACAGTAGTTTATGTTATGTAGTAATTGTAAATATTTATGTAAATTATTTAATTATACCCAATCACTTTCCCTTTCACCTAAGTTTTAAATTTTAATTTTATTATAACCAATTACTTTCCTTTTTACCTTTCCTATTATTTTACACCCACCTAAGTTTCTCTTACAACCCAAAGGTTGGCTGTTAGATAATGCTTTTAGCATTAAGTCCGCCTATTGTGCTTCACAAAATGTATTTTGCACAATAAAGGTTAAATAAATAAATACAGTATGTTCTAGAAACTTTCAACTTGTGTTGAGGATAATTTAGTCGCAGGTCTGAGACAAAAAATATGGAATGAACCAGTTGTTTATCTTCTTGTGCAGGTCGTACAAGCCAATCGAGGGAATGTGTGAAAATGTAAATAGGCAATGCGGCTAGCAACTCATCACTATTTTGATACTGACGAATTGGTGGCCTGGCGAGAATGCGCATTAGTAACGCTTTCGCAAGTAAAGCGACAACGGGCATGGTCCACTTTTGAATCACAAGTGGCATAAAATTTCTTAAGCTCCAACTTGCTTCGTAAGGCACGTATAAGCCGTTGGTACCAGATGGCATTTTTTTTTCTACTACCTCCACCTTTATCGGAGACTGCGTCTACTACTACTCTTTCATTCCAGTTCTATCATTCATGCTTCTCGTACTATCACGCTTCATACTGTAGTTCTTCCTATGGACCCAGATTAAATAAAAATATTGAAAATTCTATTCAGAGGGTTCAGAACTCGTGTATAAGGTACTGTTATAATCAGTGGTCGGATAATCGGATGCATATTTGCCTAAATTTAATTTTTGGCTAGGAAATTATGGAAGCGGCTTCTTAAGACATATTTTTTAAATTCAAAAAACTTCTTACTAATCGATCAAGTGCATTCCATATTAGCCAACACACGAACGTAAGTAATACACCCTACCCGATTTGATTCTATAATTAAAACAAAATTTGTCGATTCCGGAATGCCGGGATTTTTCAGATACAAAAGTGCACTCCATAACTGCCAACATCTCAACTTTAGGTAAATATGCATCCGATTATCCGACCACTGGTTATAATGTACCTAGAAGAGAACACATTACTCCATATTTAAATAAAAAAGGTATTTTGAATATGGCAGCTAGACGGGAACTTTTATATGCATGCTCTGTCCAAAGAATAATATGGAGTAAGAAACCAGAGTACTTATTTGAAAAACTAAATTGGGTTACAAAAATCAATAACTTAAGATCTACTACACAAAACTTGCTAAGGATACCGTCACATAAATCCACCAGATACAAGACTTGTTTCAAATTCAATGCAGCAAAAATTTGGAATGACCTACCTCCTCCCCTTAGAAATAAAATCAGTGTTCAATGTTTCAAAGTAAAATATAAAGCCGCCTTGCTAAAAAGACAGCTTGCTGCAGAGAATTTGAAACGTGCCTTCTGGAAGGAGTTAAGATTAAGAGATTTCTTCTAAACATTCATATGAAAAAGGAAACCCTTTCAATTTTATAGTTAGTCAATCTCACACACATACACACACACACACACACACACACACATACGCAAACATACATACGTACACCCCACATTAAATTTTAATGCCTTTTATGAAACTGTTATTGTTCAATAACTTTTAAAAATATAAAATGGTTAGCACTAGTTTTTAGAAACAAATGTATATTAAATAGTTGCCTAATCTGAAGCCCCGTATTCCAACATCCTCCCGCACAAGATCTCAGGGAGAAGGGGGGTGCCTGTAAAACAGCGTTACCTCGATCCTTGGTTCGAGGTAACACAAGCTGAGGCACTCCTTTGCCTTAAATAAGAGTATATAAGTAGTATAAGGTAGAATAAGGTATAAATTAGTTTGCTCTGTACCTCTCTTTCTGGCAATAAATGATTTTTTTATTTTATTTTCTTTTTATTATACGTTTTCCTTTCATTCATCGGGGTGGGATGCCCATCTATTTCGATCCTATTCTACCTTGGTTCTTTTTATCTTTATTTAGGGGGCTTTCAATAATTTTACACGATTTTTTCTTATTTCATACATTTACAGCTTTCTTATTATTATGTGTACATGCTTAATTTTTTATTATACCAGATGGCATTGTATGGCAGTTGTTTCGATTCATGTTGTTGTATGCGACCCTAACATCTAACACGCTACAACTGGTAAAATCGGGACCTAGGGTCAGACAGAGAGATGGAAAGCGGAATCTTGGTACTAGCACTAAGGCTCCGTTTCCATCTGTCTGTATCTCATGAATTGTGATAGCTAGACAGTTGAAATTTACACAGATGATGTGTTTTTGTTAACGCTATAACAACAAGTACTAAACACATTATAAAATAAAGATATCTTGGGGCTCCTATACAACAAACCTAATATTTTATAGATGATGGTACGGAACTATTTGTGCGCGAGTCCGACTCACACTTGGCTGGTTATTGAGTCTTACGGTCCCGGGCTGTCTACTTAGAGGGTAATACCCAGAACGATCATTTTCATGTTTTGTTTTCCACAAAACTAAGATTAGTTATGTCTACCTACACTAAGAGGGAAAGATCTGATAACGTGTATGTGTGTCTATTTACTTACCCCAATAACTCTTTAATTTCAGCTTCATATCCAAAAGAGAATATCAAATCTGCCTCGTCCACAACCAACATAGCAAGGTCGTCCTTCAGCCTCATGTTGTTAGCTTTTAAATGCGCAAGTGCCCGCGACGGTGTAGACACAACTATATCTGGCTTGTCTAACAACAGGGACTTCTGGATTTGCATGTCCCTACTTGAGGAAATGTCTACACATCTCACTTCTCTCGCACATTTTAGTGTTAAATCGGCTATAACTGATGCTATCTGAAAAATCGACTTTTCATGGTCACAGTGCACAGAAATTAATAAATGAGGAGCTCGGTGGCCCGGCGGGAGTGCGCATTACTAGCGCTTTCGCAAATTAAGCGACACCGGGAGTGGTCCGCACTTGGATGGGTGAACACAAGTGGCACAAAAATTTCTCGAGCTCCTCTGTGCTTCGGAAGGCACGTATAAGCCGTTGGTCCCGGCTGTCATCACTGTATGGCAGTCGTCAAGCTATGACAGACGCCTTTAGGCAGCCTGAAAAATCTAACACCAGTGTTGGCCACTTCCACACGCGAAAAACAAACAGAAATTAATCGAAGTCACCTTATGATGCTGGCATAATCACATCAAGTGAACTGAAGCCTTGGTAATATAAAAAATTTATTGACTGAGGCAACAATCTAGATTTTTATGGAAGGGCCACAACTATATCTTCATTAAAACCCTCACTGTCATTTTATCAGACACAATAACCAGAAAAAAAATTGTTTGTGGAGCGGATTGCATGATGGAGTTGCATTGATTGAGAGAGTGTTAAAATAACACCTCCTTTGAATACCAATAAAAATAAATAAATGACAAATTACTCTGATTGAGCCAACCTCAAAGTTTGAACTTGTTTTATGGGATACATACTCATTTTTTGGTTTTAGAGCCGAAGGCCACTTCATAAGGATTGTTGGTAAGACCTAATTAGCTAGTCAAAATAAAAAATTCAGGAACAAAATATGTTGACTAAAACTCGAAAATAAAATCGTGAAATCAACTAGTAGTACCGCCGGCCGGCTAGATTTCGAGTTCATCAGGGTCACACGTCAGTTATGAATGGGCGTAACTATGTAGTCTCGATAAAAAAAATATTTTCGCAACTTTTTTATCTTATGTCATACACAAATTTGGATTACGTATATGGATAGAAGAATTTATTTACTACATGACATTCTTTTTTCCAAAACCAATGAAAAGTCAGTAGACTATTTGAAAAAGGCCATTTTCCAACTGAACAGTGAGAGAGAACCTCCGGATTGGCGGACTAGCGTGTTGACCATTACACCAAGGTTATAAACATTGCGTGACATAGTGCAAAGAAAAAAACTGGTAAAGTATATTTAGGTAGCATAAATAGTTAAACACTAACCTGCCCACACAATTCCTTGCTGGGAGACAACACCAATGCCCTAATACTCTGATGCCGACTGGTGTTTTTTAGGTTCAAAATCTTCTGAATCACTGGAATAGTGAACGCTGCGGTCTTCCCGGACCCAGTCCGAGCCCGCATGAGCACGTCTTTACCTTCCAACAGCAATGGAATAGCGGTAGCTTGGATCAGCGTGGGCTCGCTCCACGATAACTGAGATATTGCCTAAAACAAGGTAAAATAAATAAAAATACTAATTTCTGATAGTAATAACAGAGATAAAGATAAATTAATCCCTTTTACCTTCAATAACCGATCGTCTAACTCCATTTCGTGAAACATAACCTTTTTTTCTTCGTCCATGCTGACAAAGTTTTGTTGGAGCAATGACTATGGCAGAAAGGATTGAAATTTATTTTATCAACTTATAAATTACAAAATTTTACGCTTCTCAGTTTTTTCCACACAAAAATTAAAAATGCGCCACAGAAACCACACGCGCATATATTTTTCTGTCAAATACCAAAGAGAATTCAAATACTGTGAAAACTGTCAGTCAATGTTACTTTACTCTTTGTACTGTCATTACATTACTGTCAATGATGTGTCAATGTTTTGACAATGTCAACGTAGTTTTTTTTATATAATCATTTTATGGTTTTGGATACTAGTTCTTTAGGGCCCATCTTTATTTTTTCATTTTCATAATCCTACTGCAGTAAAAAAAATCTAGTTCTATGTTCCCTATCTGCCCTATCCCTATAAACTATACAATCAAAGGTTGGTGTAGGTCATATGATTGCTTCAAGGGAACTTCTGGCGACAAATCTTTTGAGTTCACTGGTTTTCACAGCCGATTGAGTGGCGGTCGTGGCGGATGGCGGCGTCCGAGCGTCTAAAGACGTGCGCATAATTACTTTACGGAGACTTTCAAGCTTTCACCCTTAATAACTTTCGAAGGCTAAATCGATTTTTATCAAACATAGCTAAGTAAAAGAACCACTACGGCAAGGAAATTTGCTTTCACGTAATAAAGCCGCATCGAAATCGTTTCAGTCCCACAAGTGCTTACAACCACAATGCACAACAGTAACACACACAAAACTCATATTTTTTAATTTATTTTTTAGTAAGTATCGTATATTTTTTATACATTATTAATTTATAACTATCTTTTTCTGCAATCGGGTGTTCGGGTAAATAACATTAAATAAGTTTTATTTCTTTTGCTGAACCGGCTTTGAATTAATCGTCTTTTTCCTCGCGTGCACCGCACATTATTTTAATGTTGCCTTTAAAAAGGTTTCCTCTAATTTAGGTTAATACATGCTGACCCGCGAACATGTTTCCGCCCGTTCCTATTCCAGTTCTACAAATTAGTTAGAAAGGCGAATATATGTTCCATAGTTCATAAAAAAATTCTGGACGCACGCATAAATATTTGACAACCGATATATTATGTCAATCCTTTTTCATTACCAAGTGCTGACATTATTCTAATTTTTTTAAATCTAAAATACACCATCAATCATCCGATTACTGTGGATATATCATGTCAAACCTTTATTTAAATACTTTCTTTAATTGAAAAGAGAGTTTACCGTATCGACGGGATTAACATTAAATGTTTGACAATGAATACGGAGCGAACATTTTGTACGAAAAACTATTCTTTTTAATTTTGTTTTCTCGACAATTTTCCAATGTATTTATTTTGATATTAGGACGGAGATAAATACAACAAATCAGAAACCATGAAAATCGGTCAAGCCGATCGCGAATTATAATAAGTATTCAAACAAATCTAACTTTGTTTCATAATATATTAAAGAAAATAACTATGACAGTTTTTTTAGACAAATTACACTGATTGACCTAGCCCAAAGTAAAATCGAGACTTGTGTCAAGGGATATTACTTAATGATGGTATATATTATATTATTTAATAACAAATAAATATATAGATAAACATCCAAGACCCAGGGCAGTTTGAAAAAGGCCATTTACCAACTTGCCGTGGCCGGGGATCGAACCCGGAACCTCTAGGTGGCAGACTAGCATCCTTATAGTCTTAGGTATTTGAACTAGGATATACATATATTTAATTAATAAGCAAACAATTTAGCACAACACGTACAAACTGGACGTGTAGATTTAACATAGTACCATGGGCGCCGGCAGGAATAATTTCGTTTTCAGATTTTAGTTTTCCTACAATCTTCAACGTATATGATTGTCAGTAAAAATTGTAATTTTATTTGGAAGCAAACATCTGTAGCCCGGTTTATTTTATGTTCGAGACGTTTACAAATTTCTGACTATTCATGATGAATTTATTTTATATGTACCCAGTCGTCACGGCTCACACCTATTTGTTCGCGACGATCGAAATTGGTTTAAAAATTCTAAGTTGGTGGATATTAATCGATTTTCATTACTTCTCTGAACGCACCCTTTAAAGTACCGCTACTCCACACCAGATAGCACCAGAATAAATGGGATGAACTTAACAGAGAAAGCGCAATACAGTTTCTAAGCAGTGTGAAAGAGACCGACTCTAGTCAAAGTCAATCGCGAATGAACTAGAAAGTTCATAAATGCGAAAGAGACATAGATTATAGATGACAGGGACAGAGCTACGTTCGAGAACGTTCGGGAATCTGGAACTGTAACCTTCCTTACATTTTGATATATTAAGGGGGCTAGGTCGAGTTCCGAGTCACCCGAACCAACTAGTTAAGGCAGCTAACTACATTCCGGAGCACAACCCTCGCCGACTCACCGGCAGACGTCCAAGGCATGTTCTCTCTTATTCCGATGACCAGATTATGGCTGACATGGTCCAATTCGATACCTCTGCGGCTCCGAGCAGCCAGAGGAACCTCGCAGTTTGACCCCCCCGCATTCGTCGTAATCAAATACGTAGGCGTGGGAACATTAGCTCGTTCACTAGGTACCGCCCGGCGGTACCTGGACGATTTGCGTCCTAAGTAGGCCCTTCTGGCACCGTAGCTTCGGCCCTTCCGGCAAAACATGGGTGTTGCAGCACCCCAAAATTTGCCATAATCCCTAGCGCGCCCAAAGCCGAGGTTACCCCCTTGGGAGCCCTTTGCGCTGCTGCTAGTAGTATATAAATATAGGAAGCCGGGCCTCTGGCCCGCTCCTCAAACCTTGTCCGGGTGAATTAGGAAATGCCGTCCGAGGCAACCTATGTCTGTCAATTAAAAAAAAAAGTTCCGAGTCAATCAGTTTTCGATTGAAGTTCGGACAGTTAGTTCCGAGTGAACAAATCGCGAGTGACTAATAGTTATCTTTTATCTTCAGTGAGTGCACAGAGCATCCGTTTGAAAAAATAATAATTCCCACCATATTCGCTTCCATAGATTAGTGTCAGTGCGCGCCGTAATTAATTATTCAGTGCAAGCAATATATAAAGCATAAAATATGAGTGACATAAGGTGATTTTTGCTCAAGAGAAAAAAGATTGAAAATGAACAGTTTAATGCTAAAGATTATCTAAGTACTTCGGCACAGCAAAGTACTAGTAAAACTGAATTAACAACACAACAAACTTCAGTTAATATTTATGATGTGGGTTTATATCTGGATTCTAACGTCCCTATTGCCCAGACAATCTTTGACTTGGCCCAAATCAAAAATTGTCTGGGCATGAGGGTCACACATAGCAATGGATCTATTACTCTTGATCAATCTCATTATATTAATAAACTTATTGATAAGTTTGGCATGAGTGATGGTATTACGGTATCTACCCCTATGGAGCCTGGGTTAAAGATGGTGTTACCCGAAAAAGATGATGAACGCACCGATCTTCCTTATCAACAGCTTATCGGATGTCTGATGTATATTTCTATCGGCACGAGACCAGATATATCCCACACTGTGTCTTATCTTAGCCAGTACAATACACATCACGGGAAGGTGCACTTTAAAGCTGCTAAAAGAGTACTACGGTATCTTAAAGCTACAAGAAATCTTAAAATGACTTTTACAAAAGAGCTATCTCCGAATTCTTATCCAGTAGGCTTTGCAGATGCTGATTATGGCAACAATATAGTAGATCGTCGCTCATTTACGGGATATGTTTTTATGATGAGTGGTGCTTCAGTGTCTTGGGAAGCTCGAAGCAGAGAACAGTTGCGCTCTCTACGAAAGAGGCCGAGTACATGGCTCTTTCAGAAGCTTGCAAGGAAGCTATTATCTCCGCACTCTCATTAAATCCATTTTTAACATTGATCAGGCCATCACCATTTACTCTGACAATCAAAGCTCTATTAGACTGACAGCTAACGACACGTATCATTCGCGCACCAAACATATAGATATACGCCATCATTTCATTCGCGATAGTTTAGCTCACAAGTATATAGAGATCAAGTACATTTGCACCAATCATATGACTGCTGACGTTTTGACTAAACCTCTTTCAAAACTTAAACACTGTAAATTAACGCAGTTATTAGGTGTTAAATAAACTATTTCTTTTATACTTTGTTTTGGCTGCTTATATAATGAAGTGAAATGTAACTGTAATTTTGTACAGGGTGTTCCAAATTACGAGGAGGTATTCGACCTTCTTTATTGAATTAATTAATAACACCCTGGTTGGTATTTTAATATACCATAGATTTGGGTAAAACCTTTGGCAACAAGTCTAGCTTTAAACTTTACTATTTCTCCATTAGTATCTTTTTTTATTTTGTAGACCCATTTGCATTTAATAGGCTTTCTATTAGTTGGTCGATCTACTAAAATCCATGTTTCATGTTTAATTAAAGATTGGCCATTTTAACCGATTTTTTCAGCAACAAGGGTAAGAGGCTTCTCAAAGGGCGCTTCTGCCCATAACCTACTGATAATCCATTTCTTTAGAAATAAAAATACCAGTTGTCCCTATGAGAAAACCAAATATATTTTATGTAATGACAAACATGCAATGACAATTGATATTCTTTTTTAAAAAATATAAAAAGTAAATTCTTACAAAATACCAACCAAGGTGTTATTAATTAATTCAATAAAGAAGGTCGAATAGCAGTACAGTTTGTTACCGCTTCTTCTGTACTTGCGCTTTGGAGGCAGCAGTAAACTTAGTTGTAAGTAAATGATCTGACGTCAACGACTAACTATTAAGAAATCGAAGGAAAGAAAAAACTTTTGACTTTTGAAGACCTTCATATTGAGATTAAGTGCCAACGAGTTACGTAACGACCGGCTCATCGATCCAGCCACCCATCCGAAAACGTTGAAGAATTTTACAGAAGAGCTTTATACATCCCTTATCTTGATTCGATCATTTCTTCTTTAAAAGACAGATTTTCTAAAACACATAAAAAATCATTTTCTCTGTTACAACTACACCCAAAAATAATAAAAGGCCTCAGTAAAGAAGAATCTCTTAGAGCTGCAAGAGACATAGAAAATTTGTATGGCGATCTTTTACCTAATTTTATTTCAGAAATCAAACTTGGTTTGAAATAGGGAAATATCCACAGCCAGCGGCAAATAATATCAGTGGAGTTGATCGTTATGAAAAACATCTTATAGACTACATCGACGAGGCAAAAGATTTCTTTCCTTCGGTAGCAGAAGCGATCAAGATTGGCCTTAGTGTACCCGTCACAACGAGCACAGTACAAAAGATCTTTTAGCACACTGAGAAGAGTTAAAACTTGGAATAGGTCCACAACAGGTGACGAGCGACTGTCTGGATTATGCTTGTTAAGTGTCCACCAAGGCAAGATAACCAAGGACAATAAAGATAACTTTATAGAAAACGTCATTAATAAGTTCGGTCAAAAACCCCGCCGGCTGCAGTTGCTTTTTAAATGAGAATTGTGTAATTACTACCTACTAATTATTGTGAATAAAAAAATGATTTCCAACAGACGGCTTTTTATTTCAATAATTCCTCGAGATTCCCAAGAGGTGCAAGTGCACCCCCTGGCAACCCCCTGCCGGCGCCCATGCATAGTACTGTCGCGTAAGGAGATGAATGACATTGTCAACGTCACGAATGCAAAAAAAAGGATTTAACTGAAGGAAAATTTCGTCAATAGCGACAGAACACGATAGGCCTAGTGGTCTAAGCGATGGACGGTGAATCTAAAGGCCGCTGGTTCAAATCACAGACACTTATAGTGTTTTTGAAGTTTTGAAAGAAGTTTCTAGATAATACTAGACTAAATGGAAAAGAAAATACGAGACAGAAAATGAGTGAGAGAGAAGGCGATAGAAAATTAGTAATTTGAGTTTGAAACATTGATGCGATTTTGTTCGAATTCGCGGGGTATATAAACGGAACAAGGCGCCGCCTGAGGCAGTTTTTAGTTGGAAAGAGAAATCAGAAGAAGAAAGAAAAGAGAAAAAAAAGAGAAAAAGTAGTGTTAGTAAAAAATAGTAGTGAGTAAAGTGAAACAGTGAGTAAAGTGAAGTAGTGAGTACAGTGAAGTGTTCGGTGCAGTGTAGTCCGCGCGTGTGACAGTGCAGTGACGTTTCCGCGCGTGTGACTGTGCAGTGACGTATCCGCGTGTCTGACAGTGAAGTGACAGTTGGAGTGCAAAGAGGACTGACGTTGTCAATTGTGAATACCGCTTGGGTTGTAAATAAAGGCACCATTCCATAGGATTGTTGTTTCCTTTCCTATCCCCAACCCACTCTCGTGACAGTACTGTACAATTTTTAAGTATAAATGAGTACTCTGCAATATTCAAATAAATTATCCACCATCACGTTGCCACTTCTGGCCTGTAGACGGTGATGGGTCAACTTGATCCAATGATTTCATTAGTACCTTAGTTAAGTGATTGCTATAATAAAAGTAGTTGAATTCGTATATATCATCAATATATCATTAATCCTTAACACCTACATATGTTACAGGTAGCGGTTGCGTAGACGTCAAAAATTAGCGTCAAAAAGTCCGCGCAGTACTTTTTAACATAATTTATTCAGTTTTTATCAGTCTGTTTGTTTCAGCACTTCCAAATAATGTACTTTGTGACTTCCAGTTAATTTATTAAACGACTGGACCAATGTTGATTGTTGACGGGACTTTCAGTGTTAAATAACTTAATGTTATAACATAACGTAAGGGGTAGCTTAGTAACCTACTATTATTTAAAAAATAATTAGGGTTTAGCGCAAAAAATATAAATCCCTCATCTAAGTCAACGCGGATGAAGTCGCGGGTACAGCTAGTTCTATCTACACTATCTAGGTATCTACTAAATGCTTATGAATCGAACGAACCTAATTTAATTTATTTATTCAAACAAGGTCGGTCCACATTGTGTTTTTAAAAATGCAAGGTATAGTGTTGGGCGAAGTATATTATTATACCATGGTGTTGGGTAATGGGCTGGGTGAACTTGGATGGGTAATTTTTTTAACGTGTTAACACTGAACGAATGGCCGAGTTGTTTCTCTGCATTGCATTATTTCAACTTGTGAAACTAAAAAGAAGTAATGTTCGTCTATTTTTATTTCTAATTAGTTGTTTGTATCACACATTGCAAAGACATTCTAAATCTATCAAGTGGTAACAAATTTCAAAGATGTTGCGCTACAAAGGCGTTACGGGCCACAGTTCATTGCCTTATGTAAAACTCGAAATGGTGTTTCTTCCGTGAGTGACCGAAATAATACAGTGACTTATGTGTGTAGTGTAGTGAGTTTTGGTGTCAGCGCTTATTGAAAAAGTGTCGAAATGTCTACTTCTTCGGCGCAAGTGTTGATGAGAAAGGGCAAACGGGGCGCAGCTGGGTACATACACGCGGAGTGTGTCAACGGTTCCCCGCAGCAGCTCGGGCCCTTGCTGGACGTGCTGCTGAACCCTAGCAAGGCCATCGACGACTGGGAGACGGTGGATTGGTGCCGATGGCTGCTGGCCGGCGGCAGGACTCCGGACGAATTCGCTGCAATCGGTCAGTACTCATATAACTGTACTTCTACCTCTGACTTCGTCTTTTCTAGGTTATGAGCGCTGAGTAACACTTAACGCGCACTTTTAGACACGTTCTAGCCACATCTTGAGCAATGATAAAGCAAATATCTTATTGCAAGGTCTGTGACCTTCAAATGTTTGACATTTTGCACCAAACAATGTTTTCATTGTATAATGCGAATTGCGAACACACAACCAAATGGCAACAACTTGCCCTGGTCTTATCATGTAAACATTGTAACATTTCCTGATAAAAGTGAAATAAGTACTTTTTATTTCAATGATTTCTTTTAATAATAGTTTAAGAAGTCATTGTTATAGGAAGTCTTTCAGAGTCTGATAACCTGACAAATGTCTATCATAGACCTACAAATTATATAGCATATGAACAAAGGATGAAAGAAGTTCTTTCTTCCTTTGTTCATATGCCATATAATTGGCATAGAACTATACCCCATGTCACTAGAATGTAGCAGACTAAGAGGCAACCTAATCAGAAAAAGAAAAGATTACAAAAAAGTGTTGTTTATAGATAAATGGACTATAAGCATTGAGTGAAGTAGATATATATATATATAAGCTCAACAGCCCAACTGAATGTGGTCACAGAGAAACCTACCCAGGATTTTTGTTACACCTTTCAGACCAACCTCCTAATGTTTTTTCTTATTTATGGTTCCACACCCAATGGCTAAAAACGGAACCCTATTACTAAGACTTCATTGTCCATCTGTCTCTCTGTCACCAGGCTGTATATCATGAACTGTGATAGCTAGTTTGAAATTTTCACTCATGATGTATTTATGTTGCCGCAATAACAAGAAATACTAAATTAGAATATAATAAATATTTAAGTGATCCTATACATCAACAACATACATGATTTTTTAATAGATAATGGTACGAAAACCTTTGTGCGTGAGTCGACTCACAATTGGCCTGTTATTTACTAAAATTGGTGCAATAACGCAATATATACGATATGTAACAAAAATCCTGTCCGATCCTTATAGTAGCAACTCAGACCATCAATATTAACCACTTTTCCTATGGGGCCAATGCTTAAAACTAGAAGAAAAATTCAACAATTTCATACAAATTGCTGGGCAGGCTGAACACTTTTGTATGAAAATGTTGTTTTTTTTTTCGAGTTTCAAGCATCGGTCCCTGAGTTGCTCCTACAAGGATTGGACAGGGTTTTTGTTACATATTGTATACATATAAATATTTTTTCTAGTTTTGAAAGTATTCTTAACTATACAACAACTTTTCCTATAGGACCAATGCTTGAAACTCTTACTACTACTTATTTGATATCTGCTTTTGTGCTTATCTCAATCATCTATATATATAAAAGAAAATGAAATTAGGCAAGAAGGTAGATTGTGACTAGGAGGACGAAAATCCTTTCTAAGTGGACGTCCACTTAGAAAGGATTTTCGGAAATTCCATCCCTAAGGGTGAAATAGGGGTTGCCAGTTTGAATGAAACTTTTTAATTTTTAAAGAGAGACACATGAAATTTTTAATTTATTCTAATAGTTAGTAGAAAATAATAATGCATTTATTAGATTTTAAAAATTACATCCCTATAGGGGTGAAATAGGGGTTGCAAGTTTGTATGAATCTTCTTCATGTTTGAAGCCAGACACACATGACATTTTTGAATTAGTGGTCAATAAACAATAATAATACAGAAATTAGATTTTAAAAATTGCATCCCCTGGGGTGCATTAGGGGTTGCGAATTTATATTATTATGAAACCTCGTCATTTTTTGAGTGAGAGACAAAAAAATTAAGACAAGTAGATCATTTGTTCTCATTTGCTCTAGCAAATGACGGGAACGGGAACGGGATATTATAACACAATTTATAACGTTAAAAACCAATTAAAGATCCTATTAGAACCATTTTCGACTTCTACGCGGACGAAGTCGCGGGTTACAGCTAGTTACTTAATAAAAATAATATGGACTTTATTCTGACAGTTTTTTACATATACCTAACTTAAATCTATGCACTTATAAACTATCATCACCTCATCTGTCTGCATACCAAAGATTCGCAAATCCTCACATGATGCTGATTTTAGGGGTTCATCACAGATTTGAAACATGATACATTTTGAGCAAAATTGACAAAAAACCGTAGATACTTGTACAATGATACATATGTTAGTACACAAGCCGCCTAGTGGTCATCATGGCACACAGTCACACAGGAGGTCCTGGTTCGATCCCTGGTCAGGTCAAGATGGAAAATGATCTATTTCATATTGAACTGGGTCTTGGATGTTTATCTATATATGCATATGTATTTGTTATAAAATATAGTATTAATGAGTTTGTATCCCATAACCCATAACACAAGACTAGAAGTAACTTTGGGGCTAGCTCAATCTGTGTGATTCATCCGTATATGTATATATTTTTTAACCGACTTCCAAAAAAGGAGGATGTTATCAATTCGTCACGATCCTTAATTTTTTTTTAAGTATGTTCACCGATTATTCAAAGACGCCTGGACCGATTAAAAAAAATCTTTTTGTTTGAAAGTGTATACTTTCTAGGTGGTACCATGAAAATTTTATCAAAATCGGTTGTGTAGTTTGGGGGTGAAGTCGGTTTTTAGTTTTGAAAAATGATTATTTACATCCATATCATACTGATTAGCAAAGGATACTCAGGAACTCATCTAATGGAGAGGGATGAGCTTTCTTTTCACATTGAGTGGGGTCCAGTTCCACTTAAGTGTTGCAGCTTTGGGTCCGATGTCCAGGATCTGTGTTTTGGAATGCAGGATTATTACGCAGTCCTAAAAACGAAGCTCATGCAAACGTAAACATTCACTGGCTACCAATTGGCCATGACAAGCTCACTGACTGTGTTTGTTTATCAGTTACTTCATGTGGCATAACCAGATAAGGGTATGTGTGAAACTTGCCTTATTAGATTATTTGATTGATGTGTGCTATGCAACCCTTGAGAATCTTATTTATTTATTTACCAATTTATGTACACGGAAAATTTATATTGATAAAATTTCTATGGGACCACCTGACTAGTATACCCTTTTAAGACGAAGTGGTAGCTAAAGTGGCGCCCTCATTTGAAATAAATTCTTTAAAACTAAATAAGGTGATAATTAAAAATTTGATTTGTATAAATGTCTAGAAAGACCTTTGAACTATTTTATGAATAACCTTTGAAAGTAATATTGGTAGTCCGTCTAGTTTTAAAACTGTTTGTCGCCAAAAGTGGCCACTTTTGGCGAAAAACAGTTTTAAAACTAGACGGACTATTAGTAATAATTTCAAAGTTTACTCATAAAATAGTTTATAGGTCTTTCTAGACATTTATACAAATCAAAATTGAATTATAACCTTATTTAGTTTTAAACAATTTATTTCAAATGAGGGCGCCACTTGAGCTACCACTTCGTCTTAAATAAAAAAACAAAAGATCACGACGAATTGCAAACCTCCTCCTTTTTGGATGTCCGTTAAAAAGTTGTACAAAGGCACTACATATCTCAAAAGAGGTCTCTTCCAGTAGGCCTGTAAGAGATGTTTACGTAAGAGAGGCATACAGGCGTGTTTATACATAGGATAAAGGAGGAAGAAAATTTAAATAACGTAAAACTACACTATCTTGAGATGAAAATAATTCAAGAATAATCGCCCCAACGCGAATTGGACTGGCGCGTGAAGGGTTCCGTACTATCTTGATCTCACTGAGGACCAGCTAAGTAAGCTTGAGCGACTTCAAAACTTCTGCATAAGGTTTATATTTGGTTTACGCAAATATGATCATGTCTCACAATTTCGTACTCAGCTCAAGTGGCTTCCTATTCGTCATCGCCGGAATACTCATATCCTTTCTTTATTGTATAACATATTATTTTACCTCCCATCCCCCTGTTATCTTAAGGAACGTTTTGAATTTCTACATTCTAAGAATAGGCACAATTTAAGGTCATCAGAAAATCTAGCTTTGGACATGCCTATGCATCGAACCAATTTTACGATAAGTCCTTTACGGTTCAAGCGGTGCGCCTGTGGAATGAACTGCCAGTTTTAATACGGCAGGCACAGTCTCTTCCCGTTTTTAAGAAAAGGGTAGTAGATTACTATCTATCAAAAAGTAATTAATTGGAATGATCACATTATAAATTACTCTTTTTTATGTAGCTATCAAGTTATCAGTAAGTCTATTTGCTATTGAATAATATGTATTGTATATGTATATGTGTTATATATAATTTATGTATTGTATATGTATATGTGTAATATATAATTTATGTATGTATATTGCCTAAACCTATTTATGTTTTAATGTATTTAAAAAGGTTAAAATGTGTGTAAATTTATGTTAAATTTATTAAGTTTAAAGTTGCTTTAGATATTTTTTTTTTTTTTCCTTCTTAGTCAGTTGCACCACCGTCTTTGTCTTTCTCACATTCCTCTCCATCCACTGGTTGTCTGGAAGAGATCGCTTTAAGCGATAAGACCGCCCATTGTACTCATTTTAATTTAAAATTATTTCTTTGTGTTACTTTTTTTCTTTTGGTGTACAATAAAGAGTTATCTATCTATTTATCTATCTATTTTTTATAAAAGTACTTTGTTTTTATTAACCTCTACTGTCTCCCCCAGCTCCTTCCAAATATCTCGATCGTGTATTTTTTTTTATAAAAAATCTCCACAAAATAATGTCACTTGTCATGATCATATCCATTTTCATCGTGATTTTAGATTTATTATTGCAGAAACACTGATATCAAAAGTGCTATTTGACTGTAATAAACTTCTACGTCATTAGCTTGTTTTGACGTTTAGACGATTTGAGTTGTTGGAAATTAGCTAATTAATATAGGTATACTTTTATTATTATTTATTTTTTTAGTTTGAAATATGAATTTTTAAAATAATATATTATATTTATTTAACTCTTCTCAAAATATTCACAGTTGGTAATCTGCAACATGCTTCGTCAACATTTTCACTGTTGGTAATCCGCTACACGCTTCGTCAATATTTTCACAGTTAGTAATCCGCAACATGCTTCGTCAAATTTATTAATCTAAGTGACCACCCCTTATCGTACCCGGCTCAAATGTTCCCATAATACTGGCGGCATTGCCGCGCTGTATGGCGATGGAAATTCTTTGACCCAGATAAGATAAGGAGCGTCTATCATTTGCCCGTTCAGATATTCTATGTCCAAGCTCATTTATAAATTTCCTTGCCTCGATTCCCCAAACACCCGTGGTTTCAAAGGCCACAGGTACAAAAATATAGGTAGGTTTCAAAAATTTATATTTTATGTGCTTTGACTTGGCAGCGTTTTCAGCTGCTGCACCTACAGAACGAATGGTATCTCTTAAATGTGACGAGGCAAATGTGCTCACACACGTCACGTCCCAAATCCGGCACCTACCTCTCTGCCAAGGCACCAGCGTTAAGCCGTCGCGGTCGCTTGCCGTCAGTGCGGTTCAATCCTGGTGGTTCCAAAACACACGGAATGTTTGCACTTATCAATGCTCTCCGGACAATATCATTAAGTGAATGATGCCTTGAATACCTGCCAGCACACTTTAAACAACTAAGCTAATTAATTATTATATAAACTGTTTACCAATTTCACGAGAATCGGTTGAGAAATGCGACCTGTAGGCGGGAACAGCCGGGAAACTGAAATCCGGATTTCGGACATTCGAATTTTTTTTTTGCCAAAGCAGAATCTGAGACGCTTCGCTTGCTCAGTTAATAAATTAAATAGTTTTTGGACTCAATCCACATCTCTATCGTATGACTGTAGTGCCAAGTGTCATGCAGTGGTCATGCACTGTCAAAAACGCGTACTGAGTCGTACATGGGTCTTCGACCCCGCTTTTTCCGCGTCATAATAGGAAACTAGGATAACGAGATGACGATCGCGTGTCTATTATTAGTTACACCCCGTGCGAGCGAAAAGCACCAAGGTTTTTTGCCACCTGCCTCTTATCTTGGGCACTAAGTATAATGTTCTTGATAGTAAAGAAAAAGGAAAGGTTATTTAAATAGGTATAATATAACTAAGTACAATGCGTTACAAATAAGTTGAACAAAAATGGCGGACTTCAAATTATTTTTGTACATATTAAAATGGCGGTCGTCGGCGCAAGGGTGCCAGATTTTTCAAGCTGCCTAAAAGTATCTGGCTTGGCTTGACTACCATACTCGTACAATGATGATAAAGATTCAAATATTCAAATGTTTATTCAGTAATTAGACATTTACAGGCACTTTTACACGTCAATAAGTATAATTTATGTTACGTGTAAAGTATATTAAAATAAAATTTATTTTTAAAGAAATGCTACCGATATCAGCGCTTCGTAACGACCACTATAGCTGGTACCAACGGCTTTTAGTTTTAATTAGATAGTTACCTAAGTAATTTTTAACAATTCCCTTGATCAGATTTTATTTTCTTGTGGAACGTATAAATTATAAACATGCCTATTTCCTTGTGCTAGCTAGGCAGTATGTGTTGATAAGCTTATTTTTTACGGCGACGCGTCGTGTCGTGTTGTGTAAAATACCTAAAATATACCTACCTACTTATGTTGTAGGTTTGCAAATATTAACAGGAACTTGATCAAATAAGATACCTACCTACCGTGCTCGATTCGTCGTTTCTGAGAATTTTTAATTAGACCTGTAGATATACATAATTAATTTTGTTTTTTTTCGGCTTTTGTGTTAAAAAGTAACAACGAATAATTCAGGCTGGTATTTTTCGGGGTCCAGTGCTGCCCCCATTTGAATGAAATGATTTGAAAGGAAACTGAGATATCTATATATAAAAGAAGAAACTGAATGAATGATTGACTGACTGACATATCAACGCACAGCCCAAACCGCTGGGTCTAAAGGCTCCAAATTTGGCACATAGGTTCCTTATGACGTCTAGGGGTGCACAAAGAAAGGATTTTTCAAAATTCACCCCCTAAGGGGGTGAAACGGGGAGTCTAAAGTTTGTGTGGACAAACAAGATTAGTTTGACCATTTGATACGAAATTTAGCAAGAGTACTCCCGGCGGTAAATAAGTATAATACATGTTTGGGTAGGGGTGTAACGGAGGTCCAATGATTTTATGGAGAAACAAGATTAGTTTGACCATTTTAATTATTCGAAACTTTGCAAAAGTATTCACGGCTCTAAATAAGTAATATATATTTCAGGATTTTTCAAAATTCATCCCCTAAGGGGGTGAAACGGGGGTCCAAAGTTTGGAGGGAAAAGATTAGTTTGACTATTATGTTCGAAACTCTGCAAGAGTATTCCCGGCGGTAAATAAGTGAATACGTATTTTAGAATTTAGCGTTCCGTCGCTCTCTTTCGGTCTAGCAAATGACAGGAACGGGGACAAGGAACAGGGGACAGAGAGAGGGAGAGTCCTATAAGAACCATTTCCGACTTCTACGCGGACGAAGTCGCGGGTTAAGGTTAGTCATTGTATATTTTGGCTTGACAAAGCCCTGAATAATCCTTTAAACTATTTCATGAACTGTTTATAGTTTACTGCTTCTGCTTCACGTTCTTACTTTTTTTTTAATAAATAAATATATAGGGACAAATTACACTGATTGAGCTAGCCCCAAAGTAAGTTCGAAACTTGTGTTATGGGATACTTACTCAACGATACTATATTTTATAACAAATACATATATAGATAAACACCCAAGACCCAGGACAATTTGAAAAAGACCATTTTCCAACTTGCCCTGACCGGGAATCGAACCCGGGACCTCTGAGTGACGGACTAGCATGGTAACCACTACGCCACGGAGGTCGTCAAAATGAACTTACTTTAAACTATAAACAGTAGTTCATAAAAGAGTTTGAAGGGTTATCTAGAACTGTATGAGACAAAATTTTAAATAATATGTCCGTTTCCTTTCAAATAATTTATTTCAAAGGGGGACAGCACTGTACCCCGAAAAATTCATGTATCTCCTTAAACAAGAGTTTTTTAAACAAAAGTGAAAATCTTCCGAATCATTATTTTGTATTTTGATGCTTGTATTTAATCTTTGATTATAGTAGATTTAATTTGGTACCAATCATTCCATAACTTCCGAGTAGAAGTGTATTTTTCATAAGCATGAACTTACTAATCAATTTTCTCAATTCGCACATTTTGCCTTACTGTATGTTTAATACTTAATAAAAAATTGTTATTGCGACTGGCAAAATGCCTTTTTTTTTTACTGAATAGCTAATTTTATCTAGTTTTAGGAGATAATAACTCCATACCTCATAAGTGGTCCCGTTTCCTTGACACAGTCACATATGTTATTAGTAGTTCAACTATTGCTATTTTTAATTTATGGACAGGTGCGCCATATTTGCAACTGCGTCATCGTACCTGCACTCACAGAAATCGGCATTGTGTGTGACTCATGTGCTTGACATCTTAATAATGACAAGTTTCTATATGGAAGAAACATTGGACGTGTGAATCACATAAATCGACCTACGCTTCCGTTTTGGATTTGGAAGCGAATTGAAAGCAATTGACGAAAATAATTTCTTGAAAAAATCAAACATTTGCTTAGCAAACTGATGAAGAAAACCATATTTAAGTCCCTTTTTGTTGACACTCGACAAAATGAAAATAAATAAAATAAAATAATCATCATCATCATTTCAGTCGCATAACGTCCACTGCAGGACAAAGGCCTCTTCCAAGGATTTCCAAAATGATCGATCTAGAGCGGCCTGCATCCAGCGCTTTCCAGCGACCTTCGTCAGGTCGTCAGACCACCTTGTCCTACGCTTCGCTTGCCAGTACGTGGTCGCCATTCGAGAACCTTTTTGCCCCATCGGCAATCGGATTGTCGCGCCGTCGCGCTATACAGTGTAAAATAAAATAATGATATACTATAATTATACATATATATTATATACTATTATTATATTTGGCATATTATATTATTGGAAAAAGAGGGGTGTTATAAGTTGGCGCTAATGTCTGTTTGTGGCATCATCGTAGCGCTCGAACGGATGGACCGTTTTCGATGCGATTTTTGTACGTCATAGCAAGTTCCCTTGCGGAGGTTCTTAACTATGTTTGATGAAAATCAGAATCGGATCACTACATGGTGTTCTTGACAATTGGGGGTGTTTAAATTTGCCAGCAAATAAACCTGTTGATTTATAGACGGGTGTAGCGATATTTGCAACTGCGCCATCGTTCCAGGGGGGTTACTCCATATAATAAAACGTCTTTCGTACAAAAGTAACGTCTTATTTCAATTTCAAACCAAATTAGACTTTATCATCGAACGTTAGGGATCAATGTTGCTTGACATTGAAAAATGGTTACGCAGTAACGTCCGTCTTGCGTAGCGCTTTTGGAGTAATCCCCCAGGGGGGTTACTCCAAGAGCGCTGCACTCACAGAAATCTGCATTGCGTGTGACTCATGTGCTTGACATCTTAATTGTGACAAGCTTCTATATGGAAACTTTGGACGTGTGAATCATATAAATCGACCTACGCTTCTGTTTTGGATTAGATAGCGAATTGAACGCAGTTGGGTAATTTCCTTGGTCAAAAATGAATTATTTGGTAATGTTAAATAAAATAAATAAATATATAGGAACAAATTACACTGATTGAGCTAGTCCCAAAGTAAGTTCGAGACTTGTGTTATGGGATACTAACACAACGATACTATATTTTATAACGAATACGTATATAGATAGACAAAAAGGCCATTTTCCAACTTGCCCTGACCAGGAATCGAACCCGGAACCTCTGGGTGGCGGACTATCATGGTGACCACTACGCCACGGAGGTCGTCAATGTTAAGAAAAAAAACGTCACAATATATTTTCACTTGGATTATATCCATTTTCAACTTGATTTTAGATTTATTACTGCACAAAAACTGTTATAAAGAGAAATATTTAGCAAATCCCGTAGAAAATGTTTGTTTTGATGTTTAGAAAGAAGTATCTAATTTGAGTTGTAGGAAAATAGCGAAATGACGAAAACAATGTCTTGAAAATTCAAGATTTGCATAAAGTGTGATTTAGTGAAACGAAACCGACAAAAAACCAGATTAAATTTTCGGTGTCCTGTGCTGCCGCCATTTGCTTTTCTACGCACATTTGCGAAAAACGGCCTCTTTTGGCTAATGAGCGTAGAATAAATAAATATACAGGGACAAATAACACTGATTGAGCTAGCCCCAAAGTAAGTTCGAGACTTGTGCTATTGGATACTAACTCAACAATACTATATTTTATAACACATACACCTACAGATAAACATCCAAGACTTAGGAAAATTTGAAAATGGCCATTTTCCAACTTGCCCTGACCGAGGATCGAACCCGGGAGGTCTGGGTGGCGGACTAGCATGGTGAACATTATACGCCACGGAGGTCGTCAAAACGTAGAAGCTTCACGTTCTCAATTTAAACTGTAAACAGTAGTTCATGAAATAGTTTGAAGGGTTATCTAGAGCTTGTTCAAGACACAATTTTGAATGATATCTCCGTTTCCTTTCAAACTTATTATACTTATTTAAAATGTGGTCCGCACTGGACCCCGAAAAATTCATGTCTCCCCATAAATTCTTATTGTACATATAAATAGGCGGTTCCTATTTTTCCGTCTCTAGGTATCCATTCAACGGAAATCAATAGAGACGGAAAAAGGAAGCAAGGGAGGCCAAGAATGCGCTGGTCTGACGTGTTTAGGAAAAGATGTGGTCCAGATTGGATGAGGCAAGCAAGAAACAGAAAAGAGTGGAAAAGGAAGGGGGAGGCCTACGCCGCAAAGGCGACTTCCAAAATAAAATAATATACGAATGGAAGAATAAATGAACATAATGATATAAATTGCAAAGTGTTTCTGGTAGAATAAAGGCTTTTTTATTTTATTTTATTTATTTTAAATAGGCGGTTCAATCCCTTTCAGGGATCTCGTCCAGTCAATCCTAAAACCAAAGAAGCAAATGCCTGAACCAACTTCTGGCATTTGCTTCTTTGGTTTTAGGATGAAACTTTGTATTGAAACTGTATTGAAACTTTGAAATTCGAGCTAAAACACACAGAAAACATGATGAGTTCAGTGCCAGTACTTATTTCAGATCATATCTTACTATGTCTGCGCAGGAGCAGTAGTATTGCCATTTATGAGATTCCAATACGGCTGGGATTTTTTTGCGTTTTATTTCGATACCGAAAGTAACATGGTTACAAAAATGGCAATACGAAGTGCGAAGCGAAGTTTTCGATAATTTTATTACTTGTTACATGCATCGGCCACATCTCGGGTTGCTCCACGGAGAGGCCGTTGACTTGCCTCCGTTTTGCGCTTAGCATTAGTCACCTACATCGGCCGATGACCCCCAACAGCTGATCGGCAGGTCTCGCTAGACGTGAAACTTTTGTGTAGGATCCTGACCGTCGGCTATGGGAGCGAGGGGTGTTTGTTTTCGTGCGAAGTTAATTATAAGGAAGTCTGATTTTTGTAATTATTTAACACTTGTAAAATACTTTATCCTAAACAATATAACAAAACCAAACTATTCTTAACACTATAACATACACGTCACGGCAAAGATTAAGAATATACAAGATGAGGGGCATCTTGTATATTCTAAATCCCACCAAAAACATACCTGTTAAAAAGGGGGCCAAGTTCTTATCGGCTAATTGTTCGGCTAAAAAGAGTTGAAATCCAATCTAATGCCAATTTTAGATGCACTTTAAAATCGATCAAAATCATCTTCTTCAACAGCCTTATTCACTGGTAAACATTTGCCATTCCCAAGACTTGAACTTGGCAGGTTTTATTAAATAGGTTAATTTAATGATATAAATAATAAATTTAATCATAAATATAATAAATATATAGGGACAAATTACACTGATTGAGCTATCCCCAAAGTAAGTTCGAGACTTGTGGTATGGGATACAAACTCAACGATACTATATTTTATAACATATACATATATAAATAAACATCCAAGACCCAGGACAATTTGAAAAAGACCATTTTCCAACCTGCCCTGACCGGGGATCGAACCCGGGACCTCTGGGTGGCGGAGGTAGCATGGTGACCACTACGCCACGGAGGTCGTCATACAATTAATCAAGTGTTAAGTACAGCACGAAAACCTACCAAGTTCAAGTCTTGGGAATGGCAAATGTTTACCAGTGAATCAGGCTGTTGATGAAGATGATTATGATCGATTTTAAAGTGCACTCTTTTTAGCCGAACAATTAGCCGATAGGAACTTGGCCCCCTTTTTAACAGGTATGTTTTAGGTGGGATTTCAATACTTTTTTTCAAGAAATCGTACCTTTTTTTTCTATATCGCGATTCAATTATACCGCTAGCGCCATGTATTGAAAGTAATTTATAACAACAAAAGCCTGATTTTTTAGGTAAGCAGTATTTAATAATAAGCTATACAGTATGGATTATGTACACATGACAATACTTTATACCCCTCTCCTCCTCTGCTCCTCCCCCCTCCTCTCACCTCTCCTCCCCCTCTCCTCCTCCTTCTCTCCTCTCACCTCTCCTCCCCCTCTCCTCCTCCTCCCTCCTTATCGTATTCTCATTGTATCACTAGTTCATAAATATTTTTATTAAAAATTCGATATTCGATTGAGCCAACACACGCTTGCCCGATTTCTTAAGTTTCTTAATTTTTTGTTAATCTACATAATTATAAAACACGACCTGCGTGCAAAATTTCATAATGCTAGCACACTTGGAAGTGGCCTAGAGGTTTTGATTACCGGTCAGTGCCAAAATTAGCTATTTTCACAGGGTCATATTTCAGGATCTACTGAAGCTATATCTATGAAATTTGGCATACTGCTTTAGTACTAGTATATGATTGCGTAGATACAATTTAATTCCTGTACTTGCAATAGGCACTGAGCTACAGGGGGGTCAAAAGTGGGTTGAAACGGTTCGTGTAAATAGTGCACGGCATGCGCGCGGCCTGTTTCTGGAACTTGGCCTGCGCACTACCGTGGGCTTAGATCTTTGCCCTCATCTTTTTAAAATTCGAAAGTTTTATCGAATATATTTATTTATTAGTTTTTTTTTTTATGTATGTTCACTGATTACTCGACGACAACTGTACTAATTTGTCTAATTCTTTTTTTATTTGAAAGGGCATACTTGTCAGGTGCTAGCACAGAAATTTTATCAAAATTGGTTGTGTGTAGTTTGGGGTTCGAAGTCAGTTTTTAGTTTTGAACAGTGTTTATTTCAATAAAAAGACATGTCAAGATTGTTTACATTTATTTAAATACCTAACCAAATGTACTATAGGTACCTTGAATATATTTTACATAATAAAAAAATAACATTGACAACTTCACCATTTTGTGGAGTAGTTATTCGCATTTCTTGTCGTTAAACGTTCCTATTATTTAGTAACAATAGATGTGCAATTGTTGTCTAATCGCTTCACTACTTACCGTGAAAATGGGGGAGATAACCGAGCAGCCCGTGGCGTGCCTCATTAACTTGTCTATTTATTGGTAAAGACTTTATCGGTTTTAGTCCACTTTTTACTGAGCAGAGTGCTCTTTAAATGTTACATAGATAAGTTAAGAAAGCAGCGTCGTTTAACCATATTACTCGACTGCCAAAGGAGGATAATGACTTTCGAGCATATGAGAACTTCTTAACTGACTTCGAAAAAGGAGGAGATTATTAACAGAGGTCGGAATTAGGTAGAGTTCTTTTGTACTTACACTGATTTCATACATCGAAAGAATAAAGTGGATATGCCTCAAAGAGCAAAAAAATCCCGTGATTTCTTAAATAAAAAGTTATTAACTTCTACACAATTTAAACCACTGCACGCGCGACGTTTCCAATTTGTAATAATTGGCCAAGTGCGTGTCGGGCCACGTGCAGTAGGGTTCCGTCCGTAGTTACGAACGCCAACTTTGTGTTCATGCCACTAAAACCGTCTAAAAACTAATTTTCTATTGAATTTGTATGAAATTTTCCTTTTCTGAGTACGTTTTATAAGTTAATCGCCTATAACTTTTAAATTTTTAAACCCTACTTAGCTCCGATAGTTTTCCTTTAAATTTCGTTATAAATTCTATAGCTGTGAATTTTTTTCACGTGTCCATTTATAACCGTTTAGCAGATAGAGGGGGGGACACTTGACTCCAACAATTTTTTTCACTTTAAAAGCAAATATTTCAGAAACGGATCCAAAAATCATTAAACGGTGTTCTCAAATTCACAATATTTTTAAAAGACCTATTTAAAGATACCCAACATGATTGATAAGTCGAGAAAAAAAATTACTTTTCATTTTACAAGTAATGGGAGCTACACAAAAAAAAAAAAAATCAATATTTTATTTTACCGTTTTTGACGCCTAATTGATATATATATTAATGCCAAATTACAGCTTTCTAGTACTTATAGTCGCTGAGTAAGACCGCGGACGGACAGACAGACAGACAGACAGACAGACAGACATGGCGAAACTATAAGGGTTCCTTGTTTACTACGGAACCCTAAAAACTAATGAAAATACTAACGTAAATACTAATAAAAATTGTAGGTTAATAAAATTAACTTTGTTTTATTTGTCTGATCTGTCTCTAAGGTTTTTATTATTATTTACTTGTAATATTGTTGACAACACGGGATTTTCCATTAGAAATTCTGGTAAGATCCATATTAATATCAACATTTCGATGCAAGTACGACCTGATTCCGACCTCTGGTTATCAATTCCTTTAATCAATCAATTTAAAGCGTATACTTGCCAGGTGGCAATTTTTATTAAAATTGGTTGTTTAGTTTGGGGTGTAATCGGTTTTTAGGTATGATAAAACAATGTTATATTAGGTATGAGATATATAAGTAACATTATTTATTAAATGAAATTTCTCTAACAACCCAAAGGTTGGCTGTTATAATGCTTTAAGCATTAAGACCGCCTATTGTGCTACACAAATTGTATTATAAAAGTTAAATAAATAAATAAAGAAATATGATGATGATGATGATTCCGGCCGGGTGGCCGGAATCATCATCATCATCATCTCAGCCGCATAACGTCCACTGCAGGACATAGGCCTCTCCCAAGGATTTCCAAAATGACCGATCTAGAGTGGCCTGCATCCAGTCGGTACGTCAGTAGGCAACTATTAGGAATAATGTGTCTATATGTTGTTGACTTTAAAACAAGATATTTTTTTCAAAATCAAATACCGGCATTGCCAAACCACACAACTGATTGTGAAAAAAAATTATACTGATGATTATAACTTGATGAGTACAAGACTCGTAGTCCCATATAAATTTTAGGGCATACTTAGTATGCTCTTTCAAACAAAAAAATAATTCTAAATAGCTCCAGGCGTTTTCGAGTAATGGGGGAACATACACATAAAAACAGAATATATATCACGTGGAAGGGACATACTCGTAATAAATCGAACCACGGGCTTTAGTAGATCACTAAAGTATGGTAATGAAATTAAAATAACAAACACACAAAAAAAAAATTCGGTATTTCCATTAAAGTGTGCAGCCCGGGCAAATTCGCTAGTCAAGTAATTTGAAAAAAGATCTAATTCGCAAACCTTTTCGAGGAATAGCCTCTAGGAGAAGCTTTCTCTAATCAGATTTTAAAATAAGGTCTTAGTTATTAAGATATTTGCAAAACTCCAAATGACCTTCATTTTCAAGCAAGGTCAACTTATTTGAAGAAGTGAATTCACGATGAAGATTGGCAATTTCCGCTTTCAGTACTGTACTGTCTAATGAAGTACATATAATTCCATGGTACTGTCACTGTCACTGTCATCTCCCTATAACAATATATGTCAAACGACTACAACCAACATAACAAAAATAATTTAAACAGGTGACATTGACAGATGACCGTTGTCATTGTTTTTTTTTGTGCAGGCATAGGAAAAATGTAAACTTTGATTGCTGTGTGTCGTCACTTCCGGTGCAAATTTTAAAATGATATAAAAAAATCCTGATAACACGTAGAATTTTTTTATTCAAATTACTTTCTTAAAATGGTCTATATTTTCTATTAAAACCAACTACAAAAATTTTAATTATTTAGTTGACAAGCCAATTATATTAGAATGTCGAATTTTGTTTTGTTTTTGGGTTGTTATTTTAATTTCATTATACTGAAGCGATCTAATATAGACCGTGGTTCGATTTATTACGGGTATGTCCTTTCCACGTTGTGAACACATATATATATTCGATATAACCTTTTTTTTGAAGTCGGTTAAAGACATGAATAAGTAACAATAAGCGATGTACTTTTCATATATAAAATAACGTGGTATGTAAATTTTAATTCGCAATGCATGTATGATATTATATTATGTAGCCAGTTGCCACTACAATGCCTCATTTAATGCGCAACAGAACAACCAACATATAATGTAAGTACATAAGTACGAAATTGAGAACACACGACGCGCAAAATCTATGTATATCTATGAAATCTGCCTTTGGATTTAAATTTTTTAACATTTTTGATAAAAGAGGAGAAACTTGCAGATTTAATGCTTGTTTTCCCGACATATTGATTTTACCAAATAGCAGAACTCTAATTTGTGGCAAAAATTGTTATGCCATGTGTGTAAAAATATACAAAAACTTACCAGCTGATATCAAACAACTTTCAAATTAAAATAAATTAAAAAAATTATTGCATCGGTGGTTAGTAAGGAAATGTATTTTACTCCTTAAATGACTATTTAAAATAAAAAGCTGCTGACAGCTGCTAAATAATGAATATTATTAATTGGAATGTAATTTGATATTGGACATTCATAATTTTATGCATGATTTTTTTATAACTTAATTTAACAGTTAGACTAAATATAATTTAACTTTGACAAAAACTAATAAACTAAATTGTACTTACCTAAATACAAATAAATAAATATATAGGGACAAATAACACTGATTGAGCTAGCTCCAAAGTAAGTTCGGGACTTGTGTTATGCGATACTAACTCAACGATACTATATTTTATAACCAATACATATATAGATAAACACCCAAGACCCAGGATAATTTGAAAAAGGCCATTTTTCCAACTTGCCCTGACTGGGGATCGAACCCGGGACCTCTGGGTGGCGGACTAGCATGGTGATCACTACGCCACGGAGGTCGTCGTATAAGTATCTGCAACATGCTTCGTCAAAAGTTGTACGTACCTATAGTCCATATGTTTAGGTATTTAAAAGAATGTAAACAATCTTGACATGTCTTTTTATTGTATAAATCAATACCTTTGCAATAAGAAAAGACTTATGTCTTTTCTATATGTATACTCAGACGGGACACGGACAGGGCATAGACGGGGCGCCGTCGCGACTTTTGCAACCAGATAGAAAAGGCGAGACTCGGACAGACGGACAAACAAATCCGTATCTATGGCAACACCGCGAAGCGCGAGCGCGAGGGCGCTACACCCGCCCATAACGTAAGCGTCATGTCTGCGCCCCGTTGGTGCCCCGTCTTTTCTGTGTGTTCTGCTTTGCGACCCTTCTATACATTTTGTATGAAACGGACGCGGATCAGACATATGTCTGCGCCCCGTCCATGCCTTACGTCTTTTCTGTGTGCCCAGCGCCTAACATAGATTATCAAAATATACGCATCACTGATTCGATTAAGGTGTGAACGTCACAAAAAGTGACGTCGTACATTACCGCAGTGCACCTACGCAACTTTGTCCGACCGACTGCAATAGAGCGATGCATCAGTAATTACTGGGTGCAAGTGCAGCGTTGTGGTTATTGCCCTGCGCTGTCGCGGTGGAAAATGTTGGCTCTTCTGTGAATTTACAATGAGTTGCAATGGAAAGTAATTTGTAGTTATTGGCGGTCCGAGGGACGGGGTCATGGTTACGGTCTCACAGTATAGACAGTACTTTCGGCTGGCGAAACGTTTTCTTTGTCTGCAGGGCCGGATTAACCCTATCAGGGCCCCTAGGCAAAAATTGTAGTAGCATGAGTATAAAAATGTATAATCGTCTACCCGAAAATATTAAATGCCTACCAATTTAAACATTTAAGAAAAATCTTTTTGACTGGCTCACTGACAAAGCCTTTTATAGTATTGATGATTTTTTAATGAGATAATTTGTATAGTATTTGATCGATTCTATATACAATTTTATGATACATGCTCTAATTTAATTTTATATAATGTTTAATTCTATGATTTATTATTATGTGACTAGTATCTGTTTCACTTTGACAAAAATTATGACATATGTAAGTTGAATGTATTATTTAATTATTTTTGCATGCTGGAAACAGCTAAGTGTATTGCACTTATGCGAAATAAATGATTTGATTTAGAATTCGGGACCCGTATTCTTTTACATATTCATTTTTCTATTACAAAAGTCGAGTCGATCAGATTGACTCCTTTGGTATCCTATTACTTCAATTATTGCAACAACATGGTTACCTTGACTTGATACTACAGCATCACCTCACATGTCTGACTAATTGCTTTTTGCTTTAATTGAAATTATCCTAATGAATAGGTTATAGTTATAAATAAGTAATGATCCATGTCTCATGAATACTCATGATGCAGCAGGAAAGAGACGCGACGTGGTTATTTTAAATTTAATCTTGTTATATAATAATGACGACCTCCGTGGCGTAGTGGTCACCATGCTAGTCCGCCACCCAGAGGTCCCGGGTTCGATTCCCGGTCAGGGCAAGTTGGAAAATGGTCTTTTTCAAATTGTCCTGGGTCTTGGATGTTTATCTATATATGTTGTGTTATAAAATATAGTATCGTTGAGTTAGTATCCCATAACACAAGTCTCAAACTTACTTTGGGGCTAGCTCAATCAGTGTTATTTGTCTATAAATGCAATAAAATTCAATAAATGAAAAAAAAAGAAGTTTTCAAAAATAGTTTAAAATTTCTTGGAAGTTAACCTTTTCCAATAAGTAATTTTGAATCGCCATTATCGATAATGAATTTAAACGGTTCTGTGTTATTGTTGAACTAAAACAGTTTTTTAATTAATTTTAAATAAAACTAACTAAAATAAACTTAAATACTAAAAATAAATTACTTGTAAACATATACTATCATAAATAAAAAATATCCCTAAATCTTTCCCCTGTGAAAGAGTGCCCAGAAGGCTGGCAGCATTGCCACGTTGTATGGCAAAATTTTAATTTTAATTTTTAAATAATTTCGTTCACCTTTAGGGGGATTTATCGCCCTTGATTTTTTGTATGTTTTTTGCGATCTTTTAAATTGAAAATAAGAAAGGATGTGCTAAAGGTACTCATTGTATCGATATCGTTTTACTAATCTGGTTGGCTACCACCGCTTCAATATTCATTAGGCCGGTCATATTGAATAATAATTGGCCAAGTGCGTGTCGGGCCACGCGCAGTGTAGGGTTCCGTAGTTACGAATGTCCACTTTGAGTTCATACCACTAAAAACGTCTAAAAACTAATATTGTGTGAAATTTTCGCTTTTCGAGTACATTTTATAAGTTGATCGCCTATAACTTTTTAACTTGTAAACCCTACTTAGCTCTGATAGTTTTCCTTTAATTTTCGTTATATATACTATAGCTGTGAAATTTTTCACGTGTTCATATATAACCGTTTAACAGATAGAGGGGGGGGGGGGGGGACACGTGACTCAAACAAAAATGTTCACTTTAAAACCAAATATTTCAGAAACGGATCCCTTAATCGAAAAACGCTGTTAACAAACTCATAATATAAAAAAAAAACTATTTAACAATACCCAACATGACTGGTTAGTCGAGAAAAAAATTGCCTATTCACTTTACTTGTATGGGAGAGCCCTAAAATTTTTTTTTAATATTTTATTTTACCACTTTTTCCGCATAATGAATGTACATATCTATGCCAAATCACAGCTTTCTAGTACTGATAGTCGCTGAGTAAAACCGCGGACGGATAGACAGACAGACAGACAAACATGGCGAAACCATAAGGGTTCCTCGTTTACTACGGGAATAAAAAGTAGCTAATGTCACAAACTAACATATTAAAAAATTGAAACTAAGTTGCCGTTTTATTTTGCGAGTATAACATTTGATATGACCGGCCTATATAATGTATACCTAAATCTCGCTCTTTTTATTTTACTCTCTTTTTATTTACCTCTACTGTCCCACTGTTGGGCAAAGGTCTCCTTCTAAATATCTCGGATCGCGTGCCACTTCCAACCATTCCCTTTCAAATTGTCGCAAGTCGTCACACCAACGCTCCCGGGGCCTGCCTCTGTTCCTTCGGCCATCTTCGGGAGTCCACTTTGTTACCAAAGGAGCCCACCTATCAGGATGCATTCGGCAAACGTGCCCCGCCCAATCCCACTTTAGTTAAGCGGCTTATAAACTCAAAATACATGTATGTAATTACTATTTTTATATTTTGTTAACATTTTTATTATACTATAAACCTACATTACCACTGACTCACTGACTGACTGATTGACATAGTTGTTTGGTTTGTTCCCGGGTGACAGGTGTCATAAGCGATGTACCATCGTATAGAGGGTGCTCCAGTGAGTACCAGAAAAATCTGACATTTCAAGATCTGCGAAAACCTCATGTGGAAGGTGTACGGCCTGCAAAAACGGTTGGGGTTAGGGGCGTGATTTTTTTTCCAAAATGTAGGGGGTTGTAAGCAATTTGACGACTGTCATTTATTTTGATTTTTTTCAAAATCCAAGATGGCCGCCATACATGGACAATTCCCCTCCATACAAATTTCATACAAAAGTCCTCCCTAATTATCTAGGCGCAGCCAGAGGCCTATTTCCAAAGGCGCAGGCCTCCGCGAGGCCGAAGGCCGAGCCCCTCCCCCCCCTTCCCCCACTTACCCCCCTCCCCTTAGTAATTTACACGAGGCCGCAGGCCGAGTGATGCGAGCCCGTAGGGCTGCTTGCAGCCCGCGCAACGCCCGAAAAGCTAGTTTATATTTATAAATTAACTTCAAGTCAGAAAACTAGCTTGCCGTTCCACTTTTTTGTTGCGATACCCCACGAGGTTCATAGTGTACTTATTATAATAGACAATGACTTTTAGTAGTTATAGAACTGGTCTACATTATGAAATGCAATAAATGATTTGAATCAAATTGTATTAAAATAAATAACAAATATTATGCCTAAATGCAATAGCTTTGCCTCCACTATTAAACATGCAGGCTATCTAAATGTAACAATGTTATTTCCATTGTATATACATAGGGCGCACTATAAATTTCCGGAAGTGGCCACTTACATAAACAATATTTAAAAATTTATTGCAACATTTGAAAATAGAACTCTTTGGCTGTAGAATGCAGTTTGTTTCATCTGACTGTCTTTTGTTTTTACCTTGTGGCGCCATTTAAGAAATTGTGTGTCTGCATCAACATGGATTTAACTCGGGAAAATTTTCGTAGTATGATTTTCTACGATTTTAAGTGTAATTTGACAGCTCAACAGAGCATCGCTCGGCTTGAAACAGCTTTTGGCAATGAAGTACCATGCAAGACAACTGTTTATAGCTGGTTTGCAGAATTCAAGCGTGGTCGTATCAATCTCAGTGACGAATCTTGCGATGGTCGGCCGTCCACCGCTGTGACCAACAAAAACATCGATGCTGTGCGCCGTATGATTGAAACAGACAGGCATGTGACCTACCATGAAATTCGCGCATCCTTAGAAATAGGCATGAGTCAAATACAATTAATCCTACACAAACATTTGGGTGTGAGAAAGCTGTGCTCGCGGTGGATCCCACACAACTTGACCGAGGCTCAAAAAACGGACCGCGTCACTTGGTGCAGTGCCATGCTTACCAGATTCAACGAAGGTGCGTCAAATTTGGTGTGGGACATAGTAACAGGTGACGAAACATGGATTTATTGCTACGATCCCAAAACAAAGCAGCAATCGAGCGTATGGGTCTTTCAAGATGAGCCGAAACCAACCAAAGTGGCGCGCGTGAAAAGTGCATCTAAGCGGATGATTGGTTCTTTTTTTAATAAAACTGGACACGTGGCTACTGTTGCTTTAGAGAATCGTCGTACAGTGAATAGTGACTGGTACATGACCATTTGTTTGCCGGAAGTTATTGACGAACTCCGTAAAAATAACCGTAAACGCCGTATCATCCTGCACCACGACAATGCTAGTTCTCACACGGCCAGACAGACAAACGACTTTTTGAAGGCGAAAAATGTAGAACTCATGAGTCATCCTGCATACAGTCCCGACCTGGCACCTTGTGACTTTTTTCTGTTCCCAAAAATTAAGAACCAATTACGCGGTCAACGATTTTCATCACCAGAAGAGGCTGTCGAGGAGAATGAAAAACACGTTTCAGAGGTCACCACAGAGGAGTGGCACAAAAGTTTTCAAAACTGGTTTCATCGAATGAAAAAGTGCATAGACACCAAGGGAGATTATTTTGAAAAACAATAAATTAATTTTGTACCTTTAATAGTATTTTTTCATATTCATTCCGGAAACTTATAGTGCGCCCCACGTAGGTAGTGATCTGCCGCCGAGAAATTATCTGTTCTCGGAAATTTCTTTCCTTGACAACATTTCTCGAGAAAGTTGAAAATTTTCCTGAAGAAATTTCTTGGGAGAAATTTCACGGAAATTTTGCAGACCGTTTCAGAAATTTCTTGAAATTTTCAAGAACCGCACAGACTGATTGTATAGCAAAAACACTAAATTTCCACTTCAATTGCATCTTTCAGCGCTAATGGCGACTTGACTTTTTTAATTGGGCCGCTATCAGACAATGGCTAAATAATTCTTAGCTCGTGCACACACTTCGTTCCGAATCGCTAGTTTATTGTAATTATGAATAACAATAATCTAATTATAATCATACTTGTAATGCATGTTATAATTTGGTGTAAAAATGGCGTATGTCTAATTTCTGGAAAAAAAACTATTGATTATATGTATAATCGGCGTTAGGTTTAGCTCGGTTGATATTAAGTAACATTTTTAAGTTGTCTAGGCTTGTTATTGTTATTTCAAACAGGGGCAGCACTGGACCCCGGAAAATGCAGGTATCCCCTAAACCAGTCTTTCCCAAAGTGGGTGATAACGCCCCCTTGTGAGCGCTGGAGGCTTTAAGGGGGGCGGTAACGGACCCAGAATAAAGTTGGGGGGCGCTGATGTGATTTAAGCAATGAGTGATTTATAACTTCAGCTATTTCATATTTTAAATTTCACTGAAATTAAAATCCTCTTACTACACAACATCCATTTATTAGTTCATATTTATATCCTTTTTTATTGTACAAATATAAACTAAAAATGTAATTAATATTTTTAATGCGTTCACAACGCTATTTATATCGTTAAAGGGATCAAACACTGAAAAAATTTCGTGTTTTAAAGTTTCGCAGGTGAGGTCCCCACTTCCAATACTCTTTATTATTGTAAAATTGTATTATTATTGCTATACTCTAAAGATACTCTAATGTACTGGTGTATGTATTATTATTGCTCTCTCGTTTAGAATATAGGTTGAATTAAACTACAGGCAAGACAAATATGTGATTCAGGTTTTTATGGTGAAAAAAATGGGGGGCGCTACAAAATAACTGATTTTTTAAAGTGGGCGTCTGATAAAATAAGTTTGGGAACCTCTGCCCTAAACGAATAATTTAATATAAATTTGCATTGGCATTAATTTTAATACTACATGTATGTGAATTGAGTGCTCTCTGGTCAGTGTGACGCTGTGAGGTCAGCCTTAGTCTCTTGGCAATGAGTAAGCAATCAGCAATGATTCGCATTTACTGACACGGAACATCTCGTGATATCGATTTGTGGTGACGTGGGAATCCTTGATACAATAGCGATATGATCTTCTGATCTCGCAAATCCTGAACCTTGAGGTTTTACATACAGATTTTTTGTTTTACATTTTAACAAGCAACCGACTTGATTGTATGTAACGTACGTTACGCATCAAACCTTAAAATCTAATTTATATTTACTGAGTTTGGTTAACTTTGTACTTATCGAAATAAAACTGAGTTTTGTTGTTGTGGATTTCATAAATAAAAGAATGATCTGATGAAAAACCCAAAATTTGGATATAATCCCAAACAAGTCTCAGAAATACAAGAAGCGACGGAACGCTTCAGCATCGGCCATGCTGGCTGAAGCGTTCCGTCGCTCTCTCTCGCGCCAGCTAATGATGGTTTTTAAGGGACAGAAAAGGATAGCAGCATAGAAAAGTGCTGAGCCGTGCTGTCAAAAGAGTCTAAACCCTAACCATATCACAGAATTATTAATATATTATTTCCTTGTTGATAGAAAGATACCTAAATATCAACGCCGACTGGTGACCGTTGTGCAAAACGTTGATGTCATCTTATATTTGATACTTATCTTATAATGTTGTCCCCAGTGAGGAGCTACGACAAACACGACAAATGCGGCCTCGTGTGGATCCCTCGCGTCGTCGCGTACCGGTGTCGCACGTGCGGCATCTCCCCGTGCATGTCCATCTGCCGCGAGTGCTTCCACCGCGGCGACCACAGCACGCACGACTTCAACATGTTCCTGTCGCAGGCGGGCGGCGCGTGCGACTGCGGGGACAAGTCCGTCATGAAGGAAGACGGGTGAGTAGAGAGCTCTTAATTGCTCAGGTGTTACTTGTCGGTGAGTGTGGTATCTCGCCGTGTATGTCCATCTGCCGCGAGTGCTTCCACCGCGGCGAGCACAGCACGCACGACTTCAACATGTTCCTGCCGCAGGCAGGCGGCGCTTGCGACAGTCGTCAATCAGTTTACAAGTCCGTCATGAAGGAAGACGGGTGAGTACGGAGCTTACTTGTTCAGTTGTTTTTTGTTGACAAGCTCGGCATCTCGCCGTGCATGTCCATCTGCCACGAGTGCTTCCACCACGGCGACCACAGCACGCACGACTTCAACATGTTCCTGTCGCAGGCAGGCGGCGCTTGCGACAGTCGTCAATCAGTTTACAAGTCCGTCATGAAGGAAGACGGGTGAGTACGGAGCTTACTTGTTCAGTTGTTTTTTGTTGACAAGCTCGGCATCTCGCCGTGCATGTCCATCTGCCACGAGTGCTTCCACCACGGCGACCACAGCACGCACGACTTCAACATGTTCCTGCCGCAGGCAGGCGGCGCTTGCGACAGTCGTCAATCAGTTTACAAGTCCGTCATGAAGGAAGACGGGTGAGTACGGAGCTTACTTGTTCAGTTGTTTTTTGTTGACAAGCTCGGCATCTCGCCGTGCATGTCCATCTGCCACGAGTGCTTCCACCACGGCGACCACAGCACGCACGACTTCAACATGTTCCTGCCGCAGGCAGGCGGCGCTTGCGACAGTCGTCAATCAGTTTACAAGTCCGTCATGAAGGAAGACGGGTGAGTACGGAGCTTACTTGTTCAGTTGTTTTTTGTTGACAAGCTCGGCATCTCGCCGTGCATGTCCATCTGCCACGAGTGCTTCCACCACGGCGACCACAGCACGCACGACTTCAACATGTTCCTGCCGCAGGCAGGCGGCGCTTGCGACAGTCGTCAATCAGTTTACAAGTCCGTCATGAAGGAAGACGGGTGAGTACGGAGCTTACTTGTCCAGTTGTTACTTGTTGACGAGTGCGGCATCTCGCCGTGCATGTCCATCTGCCACGAGTGCTTCCACCGCGGCGACCACAGCACGCACGACTCCAACATGTTCCTGCCGCAGGCAGGCGGCGCTTGCGACAGTCGTCAATCAGTTTACAAGTCCGTCATAAAGGAAGACGGGTGAGTACGGAGCTTACTTGTCCAGTTGTTACTTGTTGACGAGTGCGGCATCTCGCCGTGCATGTCCATCTGCCACGAGTGCTTCCACCACGGCGACCACAGCACGCACGACTTCAACATGTTCCTGCCTCAGGCAGGCGGCGCTTGCGACAGTCGTCAATCAGTTTACAAGTCCGTCATGAAGGAAGACGGGTGAGTACGGAGCTTACTTGTCCAGTTGTTACTTGTTGACGAGTGCGGCATCTCGCCGTGCATGTCCATCTGCCACGAGTGCTTCCACCGCGGCGACCACAGCACGCACGACTCCAACATGTTCCTGCCGCAGGCAGGCGGCGCTTGCGACAGTCGTCAATCAGTTTACAAGTCCGTCATGAAGGAAGACGGGTGAGTACGGAGCTTACTTGTCCAGTTGTTACTTGTTGACGAGTGCGGCATCTCGCCGTGCATGTCCATCTGCCACGAGTGCTTCCACCGCGGCGACCACAGCACGCACGACTTCAACATGTTCCTGCCGCAGGCAGGCGGCGCTTGCGACAGTCGTCAATCAGTTTACAAGTCCGTCATGAAGGAAGACGGGTGAGTACGGAGCTTACTTGTCCAGTTGTTACTTGTTGACGAGTGCGGCATCTCGCCGTGCATGTCCATCTGCCACGAGTGCTTCCACTGCGGCGACCACAGCACGCACGACTCCAACATGTTCCTGCCGCAGGCTGGCGGCGCTTGCGACAGTCGTCAATCAGTTTACAAGTCCGTCATAAAGGAAGACGGGTGAGTACGGAGCTTACTTGTCCAGTTGTTACTTGTTGACGAGTGCGGCATCTCGCCGTGCATGTCCATCTGCCACGAGTGCTTCCACCACGGCGACCACAGCACGCACGACTCCAACATGTTCCTGCCGCAGGCAGGCGGCGCTTGCGACAGTCGTCAATCAGTTTACAAGTCCGTCATGAAGGAAGACGGGTGAGTACGGAGCTTACTTGTCCAGTTGTTACTTGTTGACGAGTGCGGCATCTCGCCGTGCATGTCCATCTGCCACGAGTGCTTCCACCACGGCGACCACAGCACGCACGACTCCAACATGTTCCTGCCGCAGGCAGGCGGCGCTTGCGACAGTCGTCAATCAGTTTACAAGTCCGTCATGAAGGAAGACGGGTGAGTACGGAGCTTACTTGTCCAGTTGTTACTTGTTGACGAGTGCGGCATCTCGCCGTGCATGTCCATCTGCCACGAGTGCTTCCACCACGGCGACCACAGCACGCACGACTTCAACATGTTCCTGCCGCAGGCTGGCGGCGCTTGCGACAGTCGTCAATCAGTTTACAAGTCCGTCATGAAGGAAGACGGGTGAGTACGGAGCTTACTTGTCCAGTTGTTACTTGTTGACGAGTGCGGCATCTCGCCGTGCATGTCCATCTGCCACGAGTGCTTCCACTGCGGCGACCACAGCACGCACGACTTCAACATGTTCCTGCCGCAGGCAGGCGGCGCTTGCGACAGTCGTCAATCAGTTTACAAGTCCGTCATGAAGGAAGACGGGTGAGTACGGAGCTTACTTGTCCAGTTGTTACTTGTTGACGAGTGCGGCATCTCGCCGTGCATGTCCATCTGCCACGAGTGCTTCCACCGCGGCGACCACAGCACGCACGACTCCAACATGTTCCTGTCGCAGGCAGGCGGCGCTTGCGACTGCGGGGACCGTGCATGCCCATCTGCCTGAACCCTTCTTTTGAGATGGTACTTCTTAGTTGAAGTCCATGCTTCTTACGATCGGGCTTTTTCCGATCCTAAAACGACATTCTAACAGCAGTCAGCAAGTATAATAAGAATATAAATAATAATAAATAAATATATAGGGACAAATAACACTGATTGAGCTAGCCCCAAAGTAAGTTCAAGACTTGTGTTATGGGATACTAACTCAACGATACTATATTTTATAACAAATACATATATAGATAAACATCCAAGACCCAGGACAATTTAAAAAAGGCCATTTTCCAACTTGCCCTGACCAGGGATCGAACCCGGGACCTCTGGGTGGCGGACTAGCATGGTGACCACTACGCCACGGAGGTCGTCTAATAAAAATGGTAGAATAATGTCATATATGTAGTCATATAACGAATTAGAATGACAGACTCTAATTCCTATGGCAATCCCCCAAACGCGGCACTAGTTAATAAATTCATTGATCCAAGTGAATGAGTGCATATTATAAAGGGAATCAATTTGTTTGTATATTTGTGGCGTATGTACCTTATGATTCCTCTATTTCTTCTTTCTTTCTTGTCTATGAATTCGACATCTTTCGTTTTTAGGGTTCCCTACCCAAAGGGTTAAAACGGGACCCTATTACACTCCACTGTCAGTTCGTCCGTCGGTCCGTCTGTCTGCCAGCAGGCTGTATCTCATGAACCGTGATAGCTAGACAGTTGAAAAGCTATATATCGCGCACGAAGGGTTCCCGTACCATTATCTATAAAAAGCCACGTTTGTTGTATGGGATATTTATTTTATTCGGTTTTTAGTATTTGTTGCTACAGCGGCAACAAAAATACATCATATGTGATAATTTCAACTGTCTAGCTAGCACATTTCACGAGACACAGCCTGGTGACAGCCAGACGGGCAGCGGAGTCTTAGTAATAGGGTCCCGTTTTTAACCTTTGAGTAGGGAAACCCTAAGAATGTAAATCTTAATTGTTATTTTTCTCTCTGAACCATCTTTAAAGGGTAAAATGCTCTCAGCCTCGTCTTCTTAAAAACAACATTGTCAAGTCCGTTTAGACAAAAGGATTTTCTCATAGATATGGATAACATAATATAGTATACTAAAAGTATTGTACTCGTCATGAAAACAAGACTACGCTCTCTACATCTCATTATTCAATCCACCTGTCTGAACTTTAGTCCATAACCTGCATTCTTAACTACATACTTTCAGACTATATTGCCTGCGCTTACGTCACCGAACTATAAATAGTACTCTCTATTTATAACGATAAGATGTGTTTTCACATTGAAATGCCCGTCATTGGTGTAAGAGCCGCATTGTTGGGGAACCGGCTTGTCGGGAGTCGGTGACGTCATCGCGTCCTCGGAAAGTCAAAACAGGACGCGCGCTCGCGGATATTCTAATGGCAGTGCAAATGTACTATAATTTAATGTTTTGCCGCGTCTAGTAGCTTAATAGTCTATATTGTAGCTTCGTGACGTCATACGTCAGTCGTCAATCATTTTACAAAGTAACTTTTATCATTACTTGCACTTGAAAATTACATAAGTAGCTTAGACGTAGGTAGTTATGTCTTTTTTAAGACATAATTTAGATAGTAAACTGCTTACAATTTTCTGTTATCTAAAACAGTAAAACAAAGTTCATATGCATGGTGAGTCTTAACCCCTGACGAAAAAGAGGAGTGCTTTAAGTTTGAAGTGTCTGTGTGTGGCATCATAGCGTCTAAACGAATGGGCCGATTTTGACGCAGTTTTTTTTTTGAAAGCCGACTTAAATGATTCTTAGTTATGTTTGATGGGAATCGGTTCAGCAGTGTAAAAGTTATGAAGGGAACGCTTGAAAGATTCTCGTGTAATTAGACCAGGAATTGCTTGATTTTATATACATTTTAAAGCGACGTTTGTCGGTGCAGTTCCTTTCATTCCTGTCTGTCCTCAGCCAGCCTTAAACCAATCTTGAAAATCGTTTGGCTTTTTGCAAGAGTTAATTTAAATAGTGAAGAAGTCATTATTAAAAAAAAAAAACGACTGCCTTTTTATATACCCAGCAGAGTTGGGCAAAATGTAATTAAACTACTAATTACTAACTACAATTACATTTTGTAGTTAGTAATCGCAACTACACAATTACAAAAAGTAATTGAAAAAGTAGTTGAACTATAAACTACAAAAAGTAGTTGTAATCACAATTACAAACTACTTTTTGAAACTACAAATTTTATAAAGATTTACTTACTCATAAATTTTTGTTTCTTGCTTACAACTTTTCACACTTATAATTTATAATTTGTAGTTATAACTACTTAATTACAATTACAAATTATAACTACAGTAGCTTCAATTGTTGTAGTTAAATTTAATGTAATTTCAACTACTTGTAGTAGTTGAAATTACATGTAATTGTAATTTGTAATCAAACTACACAATAGTAGTTAACTACGCCCAACTCTGATACCCAGTGTCACTCTCACAGTAAATGCGAATCTAACGACACCTCTCAAACTAAAATCCATCGAGCCGTTCAGGCTGCAGAGCGTGCCAAACAATTATACAAAAAAACTCTCGAAAAGCATAACCCTCCTTCTGGCGCAGTCGGGTAAAAAGCAGCGCCTATAAATGTATCTAATCGGCACGATTTAACACTTAGGTCGTTATTAATATTAAGCATCCCATATGCGAGTCGGTCGCTAAGGGCCGTAACAGACGCGGCGCAAGTTGCGCCGCGTAACAGCTAGTGATGGGCGATGCATAAATACTCAATCAACCCATTTGAGTATTTACTCAGTAGATTGAGTAAATACCCGATAAATATCCTTATTTATCCATTTGGTGAGTAGATTGATTTATATGAGTTGTGACTCATATTTATATTCATATTCATTATTTTATGTTTTCATGACAATTTTAAAACTTAAATCTAGTATACACTTGCAATTCTTGTCGGAAAGTGTGTGCATACGCCATAATATGCTTAAAATGTAGGTAAACGTTATATGCTACGCTAAATTATATGAAAATACCATACTAATCATACACTGAAAGTAGATTTCTTTGACTAATTATCATTTTTTGGTGGGAGGTGTGCATAGACGTAATTTTACGTAAAAATAAGTAAACAGACATCAAATACGATGTCAATACTTGAGCACGCTCTACTAGTAAATACTCAAATGGGTAGATTGAGTACTATCCACTGCCCATCTCTAGCTGTTACGCGACGCAACTTGCGCCCCGTCTGTTGCGGCACTAAGTCACCTTGTACCGAAGGTCGCAGCGCAGAGGTCAAGTTCACAAGTCGATGGCGCATTGTTTCTGCAGTACAGTGCTGTGTACACATACTCCGTGCTTGTATGGACTTCAGATATGTGTAACAAATCGACTGCAGTAACAATAATATTTGATAAATATGGGTTTTTTTTTCTATTCCGTCATCATAAGTGTCATAAGTGTCATAACTCAAAGATTACAGGTTTCTAAAATATTTATGTATTCACTTTCAGAGTCGTGGGCCCCACCACTTCTGTTGGTGTTTAAAATTTTTCCAAATCCAATTTTGCCCAATTTTCTATATGCAAAATGTTTTTTTTTTGCTTACGATTACAATTGCACGAAATTATATTATTATATAAAATAATAATATTATTTATAATTGTATGCTTGAATAATATTTTTTGCAATTAAGTTAAGGCCATAAGTCTAACAGACAGCACAACGTATTTTATTATTTTGTGTAATATACTTAACTAAGTACTTACGTGCAGGACGGAAGATCACCCCCTCCCGGTTCTGAGTGACCCCCTTAGGCATAATATAGATAGAATAGATATATGGTTGTCGCTACGAGTCTAACATATATCTATGTAATATTTTTATCAATTCTGTAACATACCTTGACAATAGGCATGACGAATAGAAAAATGTATTTAGCCAACGTTCAGATTATTAAAAAATACGTGTACAATACGTATTTTTTCTTTTATCTGAGAAACAAATAAATGACAAAGTTACAGCGCAATGAAATTTCGTATGACGTCACGGCTACGTACGATTTTTACATAGAGGTGACGTCGCAAGACCCCACTCCGGAACTTTGATGCTTCGTATCTTTGTGAATTTTCAAAAATCCGACTTCACCTATGAACTACACGACGGATTTTGATAAAATTTCTACGGGACCACCTGATAAGTATGCCCATTTAAACTAAAAGTTTTTTTTTAACCGGTCCATGCGTCTTCGATTAATCGGTGAACATACATACACAAAAAATAAAACAAAATATTGCGCCGAGTTGATAACCTCCTCCATTTTTGAAGTCGGTCAAAAATAAGTCTCGCTACAATTTATAGCTCTACGTTTAACTTACACACACACGCGCCTGTGTGTACGAAATTCTATCGTTGTATCTATGGTTGGTTATCAATCGACATTTTCATACAAATTGCCGGGCCGGAAGAAAACTTTTGTATGAAAATGTCGATTTTTTTTCGAGTTTCAAGCATTGGTCCCTTAGGAAAAGTTGTTCATATCGACGGTCTGAGTTGCTTTTACAAGGATCGGACAGGGTTTTTGTTTCATAATGTATATCAAGTTTCAAGGCTGTGACAAAACTTTAGAAACAGCCACATGTGATTTAGGTACAGAAGCAGATATTAAATCAATAGTCAATGCCTACATGCAAATCACCTATTGAGGTTCCCGACAAACAAGATTATAAGTAATCCGTCGGTGATGTCATGCAGCATGCAGGCAATTTGTCATATTTGAAGTTACATTTGCGGTTTTGTAGTTACATAGTTCTTGGTAAAGGAACTTCACTTTTAAATATTTATGGGTAAACTGTTTAGATAACACATATTTTTTTTCATGCAAATTTCCTATTGTATTTGGAATCGGAAGGACATCAAATAAAATTTCAGGATGGGCAATCAGAGATGGCAGCTCGGACCCTGCACCATGTCCTTAAACTTGATCTAAAGTCGCAAACCTTGGCGCATGACCTTGAGCCGAGCGTGACGTCATTTCTGTTTTGGTTAGAATGTGCTTGATTGTTAAATTGTTTGTTTTTATGGCGAATACTTATTTTTGGATCGTATGACTCTCTTACTCGTTACTAGCAGCCCTTAGACGTCCTTTATTACAACTTGAGATATATCTCCTTGGTCGTAGTGCTGCGGAGCCCGGGACGCGCTAACAAAATTGGGCTATACCAACTTGAATCATAATTATATTTTATGCAATAGTTTTATAAGAAGGTGACAAAATGCGAGAGGCACAGGTTACGATGCGAGCTTTAACGAGCATAGTGACGCCATCGAGCATTTTGTGACGTACTTATACTACGTTGCATACAATACTTTTTGAGGACTAAATTTACGAAAGAAAATACAAAATAAACAAAGAAAAATATGAAAATGTTTGAAATACATATTTTTGGTACATAACTTTAAAAAAGGTAAAAAAGTTAGTGACTAAATTTAAAAAACTTTTTCTGATGTCGGCAGTATGGTAGATCGAAAGAAAAAAAATCTATGGCTAGGCGAATCTTTTTTGGCGAAATAACGACACGTGTGCTGTTATGGGGAATAGACTATAGATTTCCCTTAAATCATAGATTATCAATATTCCTATATTTTTGTTCGTGAATATTCAAAAGACAGATAACAGAACAGGAGTAGGGAAACTGTCTAATAATACTTTTAAATTTTCAGATTCTGCAGCAACCACGGCAACAAATGTCCGCGACCAGGCACCGCCCCCGCCGAGCTCATGTGTGTCGCGGAAGCCATGATGCCACGCCTAATTCTGAGGCTGCTGCAGCACTTCAGAGAAAACAGGTAGGTGACCAAGCCACGGTATTCAGAAACTCTAAGGCGCAGAACACACAGGAAAGACGTATTCTCTGTGTGTTCTGCGTCGTCTGCGAGTATGAAAAGGACGCGGAGAAGACAAATGTATGCGCCCCGTCAGCGTCTTACGTCTTTTCTATGTGTTCAGCGCTTTAGGGCGTGAAAAGACGGCAGCGTGCGATGCGAATGGCATTAGTGTTACGTGCGTAGAACCATAATCATTTCAGCCGCATAACATCCACGCTTCGTTCAAATACCGGCATTGTTGATATCGGACACAAAGCCGCTAAACTAAAGTAGGATTGGGGCAGGATGCATCCTGATAGGTGGGCTACTTTGTTGACAAAGTGGACTCCCGAAGATGGCCGAAGGAAAAGAGGTAGGCCCCGGAAGCGTTGGTGTGACGATTTGCGACAGTTTGAAAGGAATGGTTGGAAGTGGCACACCATCGAGATATTTGCAAAGAGATGGGGGAGACCGAGACCTTTGCCCAGCAGTGGGATATTAGAGGTTAAAAAAAAAACATCCACTGTCATATAAAAATGTATGACGATATCATAAAAAAAAAATACATTGAAGGGAAGATAGAATTGAAAAGAGACCAGAAAGACCCAGGCATAGCTACATTAAGCAAATATAAAATACAATGAGCGTTCAGCGTAGTAAAACGACAGGCGGACGAGAGAGACAAATGGAAGAAAATTCACACTCCACCGACAAGAGCATAGCTCTTAAATAATATAGATAGATATATAACATCCACTGCTGGTCTCTTCCAAAGATTTACAAAATGACCGATCTAAACAGGCCTGTATCCAGCGTTTTCCAGCGTCTTTGGTGAGTTAGACCACATTGTAGGTTGGTGGCCTACGCTTTGCTTGCCAGTGCGTGGTCGCTCGACAGCGCCTAAAGAAACACACTACAACCTGCAAACAAAAATCACTACAGCCGCAGTGTGACTGTCCACTTTAAACATTCCACATATTGTTCATGAGCGTGAGCATTTCTAACACCGAACCAGGGATGTTGCGAATATTCGCATCCGCATCTGCAAATGCGGAGATTCCGCATAGATTGGGACATCTGCATCCGCATTCGCATCCGCAATTATCAATGCGGACTTTCATGCAGATGCGAATGTAATACAAGTTGTGACAATAAAGAAATTGGGCGGGGCCGGCGAATGGCGCGTGCCGTTCGCAAAATGGTAGCACTGAAGCTGTACTCAAAAAGAAATTACTTTCTTACCGCACAAAAAAAAAGAATTAATGTGGATGAAATCCTCATAAATGTGGAGTGTTCATCGAGAGGAATTTCAGATATTGTCACGGATATCACGAAGATTTTTATCCAGTCCAGGAAGTGTTCCTAGCGAACAAGTATTAAGCAGCGTGGATTTAATTTATGAACCTCTCCGTAACCGCCTTGAATCAGAAAAGACGGCAATATTACATTTATGAAGTATAATGCTCCTATTTTTAACTTCACTTATTAGCATGAAAATTAGTAGCGAAGTTAAATAAATAGGAGCATTATACTTACTACTAATTTTTATTTAAAACAATGTTAATAATAACTTTATCATTGTTTTAATTCTTCATTCATATACTATATCTAAATATATATAACTCAAAGGTTATATATGACTGACTGACATAGTGATCTATCAACGCACAGCCCAAACCACTGGACGGATCTGGCTGAAATTTGGCATGCAAGTAGATGTTATGACGTAGGCATCCGCTAAGAAAGGATTTTGATCAATTCTACCCCCAAGGGGATAAAATAGGGGATGAAAGTTTGTATGAAACTTTGTCAATTTTAAACCGATCGGGCTGAGACTTTGCATGCATAAAGGTACTATGACGTAGGCATCCCCTAAGAAAGGATTTTGATAAATTACACTCCTACGCGAGCGAAGCCGCGGGCAAAAGCTAGTTTATATATAAGATCTAAAACATCTGCATAAGCATCCGCATCCGCGGATGTGAGCCTTCAAATATCCGCATCCGCATTCACATCCGCGGATGTGAAAAAATCGGCATCCGCAACATCTCTGCACCGAACTACACCAATTTCGTATGATAAAGTACGCTAGAATAACCAGAGAGATATCAAGTTGTATAAATGTCAAAAATGGCTCATTGCGCCAGTTTCCGAGTCATACAAGTTACAAGTTAAATTATAAATAGCATCGGCGAGTGCCGGCTATTTTGGGAGCAATGCCGTTTGCATAATGTATCGGTGTTTACGTCGCCTGTGCAACTTGACGAGAGAAGTTGATGGGATGTGGGTTACATTTACTATTTTTTTTTTATAATTTGAATATATTCTCCGGCTTTTTCTAGGCCTTGTGTGAGGATAATTAAATGATAGGAAATGGCCTTTTTAGGGTACCGTAGTAAACAAGGAACCCTTATAGTTTTGCCATGTCTGTGTGTCTGTTTGTCTGTCCGTCCGCGGTTTCACTAAGCGACTATAAGTATGCAGAAAGCTGTAATTTGGTATAGGTATGCATATTAATTATGCGGAAAAAATGGTAATAAAAAATATAGAAAAAAAAAATTTTTTTTAAGTTACAAGTAAAGTCAAAAGAAAAATTTTATTTTCTAGACTAACTAATCATGTGGGGTATCGTTGAATAGGTCTTTCAAAAATATTATGAGCTTGGGAACACCGTTTTTAGATTTAGGGATCCGTTGGTTTTTAGATTTATGGATATTTGGTTTTAAAGTGAAAATTTTTTTTAGAGTCAAGTGTCCCCCCCCCCTCTATCTTTTAAACGGTTATATATGGACACGTAAAAATATACGGCTATAGTAAATATAACGAAAACTAAAGGAAAACTATCGGAGCTAAGTAGGGTTTACAAATTAAAAAGTTATAGGCGATCAACCTATAAAATGTATTTGGAAAAGAAAAATTTCATACAAATTCAATAGAAAATTAGTTTTTAGACGTTTTTAGTGGCATGAACTCAAAGTTGGCATTCGTAACTACGGAACCCTACACTGCGCGTGGCCGGACACGCACTTGGCCAATTATTTAGGTTATCCTGGGTCTTGGGTCTTAATCTAGTCTATGAATTGAAATCTTTATTTATAAGGTTCATACAATAATTTACCGCATTTATAATACTTATGTGTCTGTGAGCGGTAGACCCCGCGAGTCATCCCGATCCGTTGAAGTTTATCGGATAAAAAAGTTGTTCACACAAAAAAGTTTCGTCTTAATATGGGTACCAATAAAGTTTTATTTCATTTTTAAAAGGTTTTGAAATTTCTAAAATAGGATATTTTGAAAGTTTTCAAATCTTATATTCCCACCATTTTGAAAAACTAAATCGACAAAAAATTCATACTATAATTTTCGAAACTTCTCACAAAATTTCACTATATGGATTGAAAAATGCGACCTGTAGGCGAGAACAACCGCACAAATTGACAGCCGGACAAAAAAATTTTTGGCCAATCTAAAAACTGAGACGCTTCGCTCTCTTCGCTCGCTTGGTCAATAATATTAATCAAGTTAGCATCCCGTATTTAGGGGCTAGCTCAACCAGTGTGATTCGTTCGGAAATTTTGAATTATGTGTACGGTTCCTAAGATGAATGAACCTAATAGAAACTAATGAACTATTCCTACGTTTCAGTTTCTCATCGGGCTCCCAGAACAATTCTGACAGCTACCGGATCGCAGTGCACGAGTGCGAATTGTACGTGCAGATGCTGATGGAGTTCAACAACATGGGCGACCTGATGCGCTGCGCGATGACCAAGGCTCTGATCAACCCGCAGGTGTGTTTAGTGTGTCGTCCCGCTCCCAGAACAGTTCTGACAGCTACCGGATCGCAGTGCACGAGTGCGAGTTGTGCAACAAGGCTCTGATCAACCCGCAGGTGTGTTTAGTGTGTCGTCCCGCTCCCAGAACAGTTCTGACAGCTACCGGATCGCAGTGCACGAGTGCGAATTGTACGTGCAGATGCTGATGGAGTTCAACAACATGGGCGACCTGATGCGCTGCGCGATGACCAAGGCTCTGATCAACCCGCAGGTGTGTTTAGTGTGTCGTCCCGCTCCCAGAACAGTTCTGACAGCTACCGGATCGCAGTGCACGAGTGCGAGTTGTGTAACAAGGCTCTGATCAACCCGCAGGTGTGTTTAGTGTGTCGTCCCGCTCCCAGAACAGTTCTAACAGCTACCGGATCGCAGTGCACGAGTGCGAGTTGCACGTGCAGATTCTGATGGAGTTCAACAACATGGGCGACCTTATGCGCTGCGCCATGACCAAGGCTCTGATCAACCCGCAGGTGTGTTTAGTGTGACGTCCCGCTCTCAGAACATTTCTGACAGCTACCGGATCGCAGTGCACGAGTGCGAGTTGCACGTGCAGATGCTGATGGAGTTCAACAACATGGGCGACCTCATGCGCTGCGCGATGACCAAGGGTCTGATCAACCCGCAGGTGTGTTTAGTGTGTCATCCCGCTTTCAGAACAGTTCTGACAGCTACCGAGAGAGATTTTCGAACGCGGGAGTCATTCAACGAATGATTTGCGCGAGCGTTTTCTAAGGAGTTGTGACGCAGTACGTCACTTTCGCAAATGGTCATCGCTGAAAAATTGGTCACTTTCTCAGAATGTCACTTTCGCAAATCGTCACCTTCGCTCATTGTCATTTTCGCAATAAGTCACTTTCGCACTTTGCCATTTTCGCAATTTGTCATTTTCGCAACTGGTCATTTACAGCTTTTCTACCACATTTATTAAATTATAACGTAAGAAATGGGATATACGACTAAAACTGTTCGCCACAACTGTTATTCTGTTTCTAAATGTGTCAACATACCTCACAAACAGATGAATTTATTTTTCTCCAGCTGATTAGGATGGGTTACATTTTTTCACGCATATTTTGTATGGATGGTTTGTAAACATTATTACAACGTATCATCAAAACGGCGCTGTATGAATTTTTGCACTTGTTTTACGATCTACGTCTTGTGCATTTTTGTGTTGCATTTATTGCGCAACAGTCCATATTATACACACACATAAGTTTTCTATCTCATTTCTAACAGAATATATTAGCTAATGTGGCAGAAAAGCTGTGAATGATCAGTTGCGAAAATGGCGAAGTGTTAAAGTAACATATTGCGAAAATGACAATGTGCGAAAATGACGATTTGCGAAAATGACTTTCTGCGAAAATAACGAATTTTTTTGCGATGACCATTTGCGAAAGTAACAAACTGCGTCACAACCTTCCAAGGCACTAGATGACAGTCTTTGAGCTATGTCAGAAGCCTTTTGATGGCTCCAAAAATTTGACTAATTATTATAACTTATATTGTAATGATTTAAACCGACTTTCAAAAAGGAGGTGGTTACCAATTCGTCGGTTCTTTTTAATGTGTTTTCGCCTAATAATCGAACGGCGCTTGAACCAATTTAGATTTTTTTTAAAGTGCATACTTGTCATGTGGTCCCATAGAAATTTAAAAAAATCGGTGGTGTTGTTTTCGAGTGAAGCCGGTTTTTTTAAAGCTTTAGTGTCCTACCGTTGGGCAAAAGCCTCCCCTCCAGACTTCCATTTGTTTCTATTCGTAATTTTTTTATCAAATCTTGAGAGATCGTCAGGAAAAATCATCTATAATATGCAGCAACGTTCAAAGGTAAATGCAAGGCTGTCAATCCATTTAGAAACGTCGCGTCGCTATCGTCTACGTATATTTTCCGAATGCCATTCACGATGATCAAGATTGTGCAAGCATCAGTAAAGTGGGACATCAACAAGTCAAATCAGATGCTTTTTTCTAAACTTCAATACAAATATTCCCCATGGGATTTGTATGGAATACAGGCAGATGACGTCATAGTTTCTTTGAGTCAAATAGCGCTCTTATTACCAGATATTCTTCAATAATATTCTTAAAACACGTTAAAATCCATACATTCAATGACAAGTGACATTATATTGCGAAGATTTATTTTCTTATCAATGCAAATAATTTATTTTTGACCGAGGAAAAATACCCAATTGCTATCTACTGCCAATTTCCATCTGCACATTAGTTCGGCAATCTTCCTTGGGGAAATCGGCATCTTAAATCATGCAAATTGTCCGGGCGGCTGCACACTTTTGTATGAAAATGCCGAAATTTTATTTTGTGTTTTGGCTGTTATTTTAATTTCGTTATACTAAAGTGATCTACTATAGCCTGTGGTTCGATTTATTACGGGTATCTCCCTTCCATGTTGTTTAACTGTTCTTTGTTCGTATTTATTTTATTTATTTATAAAAACTTCATTGATCCACAATATGCAATTTTTTACAATTGAAAGCATTCCCATCCTAGTCAACCATAAAGATAAACAGTTCTTCTGGTCGACTGAAAGAGATCCCTATTAGATCGAGATCATTTGTACCAGTGCTGTCTTCGAAATTGTGTAATTAGTATTTATTTATTTATATCAGTTGACGTGCCCCCAGCGCGAAGGGTAGTAAATGTAAAATAAATACCTACAACCAAAAAGGGACGTGGATACTACATTAATTGCAGTTTAGTTTAGTAGACTTAAGTTATGTGCAATACTAGCATTTCTATTTTGTCGGAAATATCCGACGCTCGCGGAATGGGCACGACAATGTTTGTCGGATAAATCCGAAGTTCGCAGTGAAAGGGTTAATGTTTGTAAGTGCAATAAAGTTAATAATTAAAATTATATTACATTAATAAAGCCATTTCTTGTTTGACTTCCAGAAGTACCGCAACTTGGTGGAGCCTCCGTTCCCCGACACAGAGTACGGCTGCTACATGGCAGAGTCCAAGCAGATGTACGAAAAGGCCATAGATTCGTTTCCGGCGCCCGAACCACCTGACGAGTGAGTATCTACAGGAGCATGCGTGGTTTGGCTTCAGGGTCACGCCTGATGGACGGCGAAAGCAAGTTCCCTTGCGGTGGTTCTTAGCTATGTTTGTTGAAAATCGGTATATCCACTTAAAAGTTAACGGGAATTAAAGCTTGAAAGTCATGGTTTTCACTAAAAAAATATAGATGGCGCTACACGGATATATTTCGGAAGTTCCGCTATTCATCACTAGGTGGCGTTCTTGACATTTTCGGGCGGGTTTTTTTAATTTGCCTAGCAAATAAACTTGTTCTTTGTATTGATTTGTCTTTATGTTAAAATTAACGTTTCAGATACAAACACCTGCCGGCACTAGCGCCGCGGCTGCAGCACAATACACTTTTGGACGAGTTCATTTTCTGGACGTTCAAGTACGAGTTCCCGCAGAACATCGTCTGCTTCCTGCTCAACATGCTACCGGATCAGGATTACAAGGTATCACTTCTGACCTCGATTTCCACTTATGAACTTCAATGATCTATAGTTTTGCGAAAAACGGCCACTTCTGGCTAATGTGCGGAGAAAAGCTTCCCGTTCTCACTTTAAGGTTGACCTTGCCACTGGCTCGAACTCACGTGGGCGCGGCCAAAAACCATGCTGTCTCACTTGACATTGTGTTCGGGCGAAGCAGTGAGGTGAAATGCACAATAATTCATAGTAAACCGAGCGCTTAAAAAAATACGTTAAGCCCTTTGGAAAGGGGGTTTTATGCAAAAACTACTGCATTAACCACAAATAAAGTTTGTGGAGGATAGGTAGTTACCTATTCCAACGTCGAGTAGATGTAGCTAGCGCAGCAGCAGGAAAGGCGGCAAGCGTAGCAGGAAGCAGAAGATGAAGAAGCAGTGCAGGTAAGATGAAGAAATGAGTGGGTAGAAAACGCAACGAGAAATGAAGAATAGTTATTAAGGAAAAATAGAAACAGTTTATTTTTAAGCACTAGTACAGAGTCACTTAGCACAAAAGTCAATAGCACAAGTAAGAGAAGTAAGTACAGCACTTTTAGTAAATCGAATAAAGTAGTCGGAGTACGAAACACAAGTCGAGAGCGAGAGCGCGCGGCACAGGTTTCGCGTTGGGCAGTTATGGGTCGACTGGCGCGGCGACGTTGCCGGCCGGCGATGCTTCTCGAAACGTACACGCAGGTATCGCGTGATCATGAGCCGCGGCTTGACCTCACAAGCGGAGCGGGTTTAAAGTGGCGGATGACTCGCCACAAGTTTATTAAAATCTTCGATAATTGACCTGTGTTGGTGCCGACTTTGTTTTGGAGATTTTACGCTTCTTTCATTACTTATTCACGCCGAAAGTTGCGTAACATAAAAGCAAAAATAACTTTTTAATGGCTTTTTATTTAACTATTCTGTATCTGCACGGAGAAAATTTATAATGAGTCTGGAATGACCGGTCTCGTAATATTCGTAAACTACTTGTCCGGCAATGCCATACTTCCCGGCCTCTGCAGTAATGTACGATTTTTATTCACTCCACATCCCTATACGCGACAGTCGCCGACCAGGGACGCTCGATGTCGCTTGTCTGTGTGAGCCCTTACATATAATATATTTCAAAGCCATGATACTTCCCTATCGAGACAATCTAAAGCAAATTAACCCGTTCGGTTGCAGGAGCACCTGACCCGCACGTTCGTGATGCACTACGCGCGTATCCCGCTCGTGCTCGAGGCAGCCAGTGACCCCGACACTCTCTCCAACCGGGTCGTGCACATGTCTGTCCAGCTGTTCTCCAACGAAGCGTTAGCGCTGCGCTGCGTGCAGCAACTGCACTTACTGCACGTCATGGTGCTCTCCCTCCGGCTGATGATGGGCAAGATCCTCATGCAGAACACGTTACACGACCCGGCGAAGAACTTCCACTACGTCATCGACTGCACGCAGCGCGTCATGAAGGAGCACTGCTATTGGCCGCTGGTGTCGGACTTTAATAACGTGCTGTCGCATAAGAGTGTCGCGTTGCTGTTTTTGCAGGACGACGCTTTGGTGGATATGTGGTTCGAGTTTCTGTCCATGTTGCAAGGTAATCAAAATATACATATTATAATGTCTTAAAATAAACAACCTCTGACGACCTCTGTAGCCTGTGGTCATCATGCCACGCAGTCACACCGGAGGTCACGGGTTCAATCCCTAGTCAGGTTAAGATGGAAAATAATCTTTTTTCAACATATGTAGATAAACATCCAAGGTTCTTGGATGTTTATCTATATATGTGTCCGTAATAATATAGGTATAGTATTTTTGACTTAATATCCCATATTACTCTCTCACAACTATATAGTACCGTTGAGTTAGTATTCTATATTACAAGTCTCGAACACTCAACAAGTCTCACCCATATACATTTATTTATTAGTTTATTTCCCCAAGAAACATATTTCGTAATAGGAAAAAAAAATTCGTATCAACTGATCAGTCAAGTTGTACAGTTGGTCCAAAATTATTTAATTGTGTTTCAATTATTTATTTATGTTCCTTGGGAAACGTTTTTTAGTAATTTATGACATTACTGTATAATACCTAATTATGTACAGTTGCATACAAGACTTTATCTACACCCAGAAAAGTTTAAAAATGTACAAAGGTTTCATAGCATGGGTTTTAAGCATAGTCGTTTATAATTTTGTTAATGTCGTGTGGAGCCGTCCTAATTGTAAGCCCGTCCCCAGGCATGAACGTGAACGTGCGCGAGGTGGGCAGCCACATCGAGTTCGAGCCGTCGTCGTACTACGCGGCGTTCTCGTGCGAGCTGGAGGCGGCGGCGTACCCCATGTGGTCGGTGCTGTCGCACCTGACCGCGCCGGCGCAGGCGCCGCTGTGCCGGCGCATGGTGGCCGCCGCCCTCACCTACCTGCAGGAGTGGCTCGACGCCGTGCACTTCACCGTGCCGGTCACCGAGCGGGTCAGTCATCATACACACATACATTCTATCATTATGCTCGGAATGTCCCTCGCGCTTGTTATCGATGCATATATTTGACGACCTCCGTGGCGTAGTGGTCACCATGCTAGTCCGCCACCCGGAGGTCCCGGGTTCGATCCCCGGTCAGGGCAAGTTGGAAAATGGCCTTCTTCAAATTGTCCTAGGTCTTGGATGTTTATCAATATATGCATTTGTTATAAAATATAGTATCGTTGAGTTAGTATCCCATAACACAAGTCTCGAACTTACTTTGGGGCTAGCTCAATCAGTGTTATATGTCCCTATATATTTATTTATTTATACATAGAACGGCAGCATTTACTGGTAGTTTCCGTCGTCAAGCGACCAAATGCTAGAATAATATTTCACCCATTAGAATACCTACGTCAAAGTTAAATTTGTACATACATGTTATGATGTATTTGTCCCTACGGAAGAGAAAAAACTAGTGGAAGTGCTATTTAAAAATTTGTATCAGACCCGTTGTCGCCAAACTCACACAAACCACTAATCACATTTGCATTACATATAAGCAATTCGTTTAATTGGTCGTTTTTATTTGTATCAATAATGGCCTTTAGACCTCATTAATAAGATTTATTTTGCTACGGTTCAAAAGGCACTTACTATGATTTACAATCTGTAGTATAATTTTACGAAAATATTCGGGTACCATATATGGCGTTATATTCAAAAGATGCAATAATAAATTTCAGTACGAGTAACATAGGGTCTTAATTGACCTCTAAATATATCTGGGGAAGACAGAGCCTAGGGCAAAAGACTTAAAGTTTGAAAAGTTATTTTGTGGAAAAAACCATTCGTTTAGAGTTGCATCTCACTTGTTAACACGCAGCAGCACTTTTCGGTGCTGCTATACTTTTCTGTCGCTCAGAACCGTCATTAGCTAGAGCGAGAGAGAGCGATGGAACGCTATAGCACGGCCGGTGCGATAGCTGACGGTTCTAAGCGACAGAAAGGATCGTTATCATCATTTCAGTCGTATAACGTCCACTGCAACACAGGCTTCTCCCAAGGATTTCCAAAATGACCGATCTAGAGCGGCCTGCTCAGAAAGGATAGCAGCAAAGAAAAGTGGTGCTATGTGCTACGTTTGGGTTCATATTGTACCTCATTACAACCAGTGGCAATATTAGTAAAACTAAGAAGTGAAGTGTAATATGAAAGCAATATTTGCTTCGTGTGATAATAGTATCAGATGAGTGTTTTAATACCTAATTATTACAGTTGCATACAAAACTTTATATACACCCATATACATCCTCTATAAAAGGTTCTAAATCTATAGGGTGTTGTACAGTGTTGTAAGTACTCTTGTGGCTGTTTGATGAGTAAGAAAGGCATATGAAATTTAGTACAACATTATAACACTCGTTTGGGTGATATAATGGTTATTATTACACTGGGTGTTTTAATGTTGGCAATAAGCTAACTGAGAAACATTTTTAGAGATAAATGAATTGAATTGACAAGTGAGATTCAACCGTGAGCGAGTCCTTGTGCGTAAGTGTGGTGATGTCCCGTCAGTCGGAGGTGATGCAGGCGTCGTTCCACTTCCCGCTGCACCGGTACCTGGCGGCGTTCCTGTGCTGCGGCGTGCGCGAGCTGCGGCTGAGCGCGCGCGACGTGCTGCCGCCGCACGACCTGCTCGCGCTGCTCGCGCACCACCCGCTCCGCGTGCAGGTATGCCAGCATATATTATTCCGCTCATATTTACTAACGGTAACGTTCTAGTTATTTATGCAACTGTAGTATAATAAGGGGTATCAAAACACGAATGTGGGTTTATCTATCCGGTAAATATATGGGGGATAATAGTATCACATGAGTGTTTTAATACCTAATTAGAGTTATTACAGTTGCATACAAAACTTTATCTACACCCATGATATGAATCCTCTATAAAAGGTTCTAAATCCATAGGGTGTTGTACAGTGTTGTAAGAACTCTATGTAAATTCCTGGTAAGCTTATTGCTGAGTATCTAATATAAACTAACTATGTATGTTAAGTAATAATGAAATTATTTATTGTAATTATTAAAAATTTTGAATCGTACAAATATTGGAATGCTGTGGTAGAGAACGGCGCGTACGTGACAATGTTCCTTTTTTGAAATTCATAAAGAATGTGGCTGTTTGATGAGTAAGGAAGGGATCGAGTTTGCGTTGCATAATGAAATTTAGTACAACATTATGACACTCGTTTGGGTGATGTAATGGTTATTATGACACTGGGTGTTTTAATGTTGGCAATAAGCTAACTGTTTCAGAAACGTTTATACAGGATTTATAGCATGGGTGTAGATAAACTTATTAAAAACGTGCCACCGTCTTATAACTATAATGAATGACATTAGAAGTGTGTTAGCTTCGCCGTATTAAAAAATAAGTCATCATCATCCGAGCGTATTCTCGGTTGCATCCTCAGCAGTAACGCTTCAGAGCCCGGCGTCCGCTACCTAACCAAGGAGATTTGACGAGGTTACTGGTTTTTACAGCGACTGCCGTCTGATCTCCACAACCCAAAGGGCAAACCAGGAACCAATCCTTGGATAGTTTGATAATCAAACGCTAGGTGGCGTTCGGGACCCACAGTTTTACGTGCCTTCCGAAATACGGAATCATCTTTCTTTTCGGATAATCAGGTGATTCAAGCCTGCAATATCCTATCCATACTGGAAACAACTTTTAACAAAGTATGCTTCCCAGTGGGAATCGAACCCATGACCTCCGAGTCACAAGGCGAACGCCTTGACCACTGGACCACGGAGGCAGTCAAAAAATAAGTATACAGGGTGAAATTGAACTCGTTAGCATTAATTTAACTTGTTAACGTACTAACATCCGGCTCTAAGGACCAAAATTATGTACGGTACAGGCTTGGGTTGTCACTTAGGCCCGCACCATACACGAAGAGATGATGATGTAGAGGTTGTGAGATGTTGGTGTGGAGACACAAGGCCACGTCACGTAGAAACTGTTCATTATTGTAGATACATGTTGTACGAGTAGTTGGGTGTGATGGGTCCTTACTCGATCGCCGCTCGATAGTGTCTCAATTGTTGCTATTATTAGATGTCAAATGTAAGGTAAAACAGCTGACACGCAATCTACATAGTATGTGGCCGCGTGCAGCCGAAATGTGCGAGCATTGCTCGAACTATAAAGGATATTTGCAATTAAAGTAGTAGTTAAAAAGTAAGAGAAATTACCAAAGTATCAATACATTTGAGTCGCTGGCGCATATTGTGTTTACAAGCCGTGAAGTCAATGACCGCCACACAGAGCTGAGCCACTGAGCGGGCGCGGGTGAACAGTAGACAAAAGTAAACTTAAAGTTAGGTGAATAAGGTTTAAAATCGAATGAGGACGGATGGTTTCCCACGAATGGTTGGGCATAGGTTATTCAAGGTTTTGTTTAAAGTAGGAGTAGCGACCTTGGTCAGGTCGTCTGACCACCTTGGGGGTAGGTGTCCTATGCTTCGCTTGCCAATGCGTGGTCAGTCATTCGAGAACCTTTTTGCCATCATTTCGTCGCGCAATGTGTCCCGCCCACTGCCACTTCAACGAGCTTATGCGCTGGTCTATGTCAATGACTTTCGTTCTCCTACATACCGACACAACCTTACATACAATTTGGCGCTGCGATCTGTAATACGACACACACTTTAAAATCTGCGGTACAGCCATATTGTGCGACAGGTTGTATTGTGTGTAGCCACCTTTATCTTGCCAATACATGGCAGTAATATACCGTGTTCTTTGATGAATGACGTCTTTCGTCTCGCTTTCCTGTAATCTGTTGAAGTGACTTAGTAAAATACAACGGAAGTGTGTAACACTGATTTTTGAAACAGTCGTGTAAAAATTTTCGGCGACGCCAGTTTTTCAGATCATATCAGATCCACAATGTTAATAACTAATTTTGTAGATGACGTGCTATGTGTTATATGCAGTTTCCTGCCGAGCAAAAAACGGAAATACGCATCCGCCACTGTTACAAAAAAGTACTCATGTAAAACTATGAAAATAAAACCATAATGTGTAGTGGGATTTATTTATTCATACAAAAAACTACACTAATTTACGTAAAAAATGTTACATGACTAAAGGTATGAGTGAGAATATCACAACATACACTAGCTTACTAAACGCCTACATTAAAATTATTACACTAGTTCGTTCTCGAAATCTCATGATCCTATCGGTGAAGTTACATTTATTTAAAGCGTTGATTCACCATCTTGACTTATGCTATGACAATCAGATAAGGGCATCGTAACACTACCTTGATGATCACTGAAAAGTTGGTTTTTATTGTTGTCATTCTTTGTCACTGGTGAATGTGTTTTTGACTTAATTTTTGGAATGAAGTTTCTTTTCGGATGGTACGGACTTGGCGGATGGTGGCAAGGCAAAAAGTATAAGATATCTGAATTTTTTTCAGAGACGATTTTTTTTTCAAACGTCTTTTCAACCTTGTGCTCCCGACATTCACGTATTTTTTGAACCAAAAAACCTTACTTCAACGTCTTTGAAAGTCACACAAAAGCTAAATGCGCAACAATTTTTTACTTAGATGCTATATTTATCCCAGTTATTTATGTTGAAAAAAATATTTAAACCAATTTTGCTAAAATTTCTATGGGACCAATCAGATAGTCTATCGTTTCAAACAAACAAAATTTTTTTTCGTAAACTTCGTCGCGGGCGATTATGACGTAAGCCTCAGATCACAATATATCAATCACCCTCGTTTCTAGCTTGAGAGACCTTTGCACTGTTTTATCTAAGTGTTGTGACAGAATTGCAACCGACGCTGCGCGCTCTTATGGATGAATAAATGAAAACTCCTGTGTTGACATTTTAAAAAAAGCATAGGCACATTTGGCGGTTTTACAGCTGATCTATGGAGCACTATGGAGACACGGTTACACTCGTGCGTGCGACAGAGATGGAACGATTCGATATTTGATGAAGAATATCTCCAGTGCGATGCGCAGCGTCGGGTTTTTCTTTCGTATATTACGTAACGGTTTTTACTATATACTACATACACACTTTCACGTCTTGATCCCTAATGGGGCAGACAGAGCATTTTGGATCTTACGGCTTTAAGCCAAAGGCCACTTTTAGCGTGATGTTGGACGAGAAGTTGGAAAATACTTCTAGCCCTAATCGAAAACATTGAAATTGATTGATCCTTTGGAACATTTCCTTAAATTTATGACAAAATCACAATATGAATTTCAATTATGAGATTTGTATTTGTTTCTACGAATAGAAGAAATACAATTAACATTAATTATTAAAAATAAAAATGACATAAAAAGTTATAAAACAAAAATTATGAATGTTTCAAATTGTATCAAGTTTCAAATATCGAACGTCTTTAAAACACACGACAGTCCAACCAATCAACTCGAAAACTCACGATGACGTCACTGCGCGGTGCCTACCATTTAGCTGACCATGGGCACGAAATCGGTTGTGTCGTCTTCGTGGTAGTACTCCTCGCTGGGGATCTCCGCCTGCACGTGTTTCGAGAAGTCGTAGGTGATGACCTTCGCTGCTAGGTACCCGCCGGAGCCGGGCACGCCTCGATGGATGATACCGGCTCCGCTCAGCAGGGCCGCTCCTGAAAAATTTGTTTATTTATTTACTAAATCTTTATTGAACATCTAGGGTCAAAAATAATAATTTTTTATTGATAAAGGAATAAAAATTTACAAAATAATTTCACTTTGTCATTATTGTACGTTATTTTTGTTTTATTAATGCAGAAAAACTGATATTAAAGCGGTATTCTGCCGTCGTAACAAAAAATGGCACAACTGATTTTTTCAAATTTATTCAAACATATATTCAGAATTAGGAAAATGGCATATCTTTAATCTCAATTTACTCGACTTATTTGACTAGAAGAAAGTTGACGTCAGGACGCGTGGTATTTTATACAAAATGTTTGTTTTGACATTTGGAAAAAAGTTTCTGGTTTGACTTGTTGGAAACAAGTGGATTGTAAAAAAGGTGGACTTAACGTTATTGCATTTTCTACCAGTTAACCTTTAAGAAAAATAGAACGATAGTCGTTTTAAGATGAACCTATAGGTAAAGATCCCAAGATAATAATCACTTGTACACTCGAAAAAAAAGATAAAATTATTATTTCTTTCAAAAGTTGTTAATTAAAAGAAAAAAGTTATTAACTTTCCCCAATTTATTTTTTTGATATACTAATATCTTGTTAAATTTGCACCCTATCTATCCTCTGATCTGCGACGTCCCAAAGATCTTAGTAGTTAAAACTGTGACTTGCCTTTCAATGGTTGCACTGGTTGTATATCAATGAACGGCACTGTGTTCTGGGCAGCGTCTTTGTTCATGTCGCTGTTTGTGAACTCCAGGTACTGGTCATGTTTGGAGTCCACCGGCAGGGCTATGGAGGACCGCGTCGGGATGTCAGGGCTCTTGAGCTCCAGCTTCTTCCTGAAATGTTATATGTTGTGACTAATCACTAATCACTTAAAAAATCACTACTGAGAGTTGTCGTTTAGAGCTTACATTTTTTTTAGAAATAAAACTTTTCGGCTATGTTACGCGTCTACATGATGTCCAGTCACGATTACCTTGGGCCTCAAGTCCGCCTGTTACATTTTTGAAGTAAAGTTTAAAAAATAAAAATAAATAAATAACCTAATCTTGTATGGGTTATATTGTATTGTATTTTATGAATAGACATCTAAGTTAAAATCGCACAGTTTAATGACAAATATGGACTATTATTGGTAAAAAAGTAGGTTACTCAAACTTAAGAGCACTGAATATTGAATGCCTAAAAATCTTACAAAAATAAAAAGGTTATTTCGATTGTATATTATAGACGTTGTGGCTAGCAACCCATCATTATTTTAATTACCTTTCCATTTATATGCCTATCTTTACACAACTCCTTGTATGCACACAATAGTTTGCATTCTCACGCCGATCAACGCAGCCGCAGCAATACGGAGTTAGACTTCGGGTCTCTATAGCCCCAGGTTCTAATCCGCAAGGGATAAAGTCGTGGCGGTGTTCAAAGTTCTAATTAAAAACGGTTGCCTGTAAAGTCGGTTTACTGACGATAGGTGAACGTGACAACGTCGAGGCCGATTGTGCCTGTTCGTCGCTCGTTGCGCGCTCTCGCTTGCACTTCAAGCCTTAAATGGAACGCCTCGGAGCGAGGTAAGGGCCTATACACAAAACTGCGAATCGGCGCGATGCGAATTTGCAACGCAGGAAACTGTGACGCAAATTGCTGCGATGCAATTTCGTGCGGCAAGGCGTCTCCCTTCCTCGGTTTGGGAAAGATCGTGAGAATCAATTTGCAAGTTCTTGCGATGCGTCGTGCGAGTTCGTAGAGTTTTACGAAGCGACTTCGCATCGCAGTTTTGTGAACAAGCCCTAACGCCGCATGCGTCATGTTTTTTCGAGCGTGCAGCCGGCTCCATCGAATTATATGACGTTGTCACGTCTAAAAAGTTACCTAGGCGTGAACGTGCCGTCAGTATTGTCGTTGCTGATCCACTGGCTCCTCTCTGGTGCCAGCCGACCCGTGGTGTAGTTGAAAGGCGTGGAGCGGATCTCGAAATGCAAGTGGGCGCCGATCATGCGGAACCTGAGAATTCAAAGTTTCGGCTCATAAAATTTAAAGGGAAAACAAAATCCGCCATTCTTTCTACTCTCTTAGGGCACTTTGGTTTGGCCAAGGCGAATCCAACATTCCGCGCAGGCAATTCAATGATACGACTTAATAAAGTATATTGCCTAGTATGAATATTTGGAAAAGAAAAAGCGGTGAAGTGCACCTAGGGCTGCGAAGCAGCACCGACGAGGATGCAATAGGGAAGGCGCTAAGGTGAATGAATGATTGAAAACCTCTTTGTTGTATCAATACAAAAAATAAATTAATACGTTTTAAAGTTGAAAAAAAAAATATAGAGGCCAGCCAGCCCAGGTATAATGGACGGTCTTATATTACGGTTCCAGATAACCGGTGGATGGAGAGGAATGTAGGCACGTCAGAAATAACGGTAGTGCAAAGAAAACCATAAGTTAAATTTTCACACGTGTGAAAGTTTCAACTTGACCAGGAACGTCCTTATTCCTAAAATATAACCGCAATAATGGAAAATACAGCAAATGTTTACCTTGCGCCAGTCATGACGTATCCCGAAGGCGACTCCAGTTCGTCCAAGTCGATGGCCCTCCTCTCATACGTCAGGGTATGGTAGTCGACGCCCTCTTTCGCGTCGTAATCATCAGGGTCAAACTTGTTTTTAGGCTCGACCCATGAGCCTGGAGTCACATAACCTCGCTCGCCGAGCGTCCCCTCGCTGATCTGAAGGTGGAACACCCTCCCGTACTTGACGAGACGTATACCAGTCACTACCCTGTAATATTTTTTTTTTTGATGAGTTAGAGGGATGAGTTGTCGCGTTGGAAAATAAAAAAAATATATTAAACAGGCTACCCGCACACCCATGCTGTAATTTGACTGATAGATGGGAAAACTAAAGTGGACCATTTAAGGCTCACAAAACTCAGCCGAAAGTGATAAAGCTACCCAACAAAAAAATCTAATGGCAAAAGTTACGCTCGTTTCGCGTGTGGTTTTTTTCTCGCTTGCTGTGCATTCAATAAAGTTTGCTAACCACTGAACTAACTAAACATATAGTTATCACAACTAACACCAATAACGAAAAGTAAATACAATTGTATATGTACACGAATGTGTGTTAAACCAAATTCAATTAAAAGTAGCTCGAAATGATTCGTGAAATATACACACGGCTGCTGCGTCGCCAGTTCTTTTCTTTGTACTTGGCTGGAAGCGCTGCGGCGTGTGGATACCCGTATCAGTAGGCGGGGCAACCGATGCCACAAATAACCAGCATTTATTTACATAGATGGGTGTAAAAGTTATTAAAAACCCATATAAATTGGTGGACAGCGAGTGTTAGTTTCACAAAACCCCACGGCGTTTGCCGCAACTGACTTGTTGTTGTCAAAGTCCGCTAATGCCTCGCCCAAGCTGAAGAAACGCTGAGTCGAGTTGTCACGGACTTCCTCCTCGCAAAGGCAAAAACAGTAGGAGCAGTGGTGCAAGTTCCATCTCCACCAAGAATCCACCTTTGGAGAGAACAATATAATATCAAGTAACAATGTATCAATCGGAAAGAAAATGGGGGGGGGGGGGATGGTTTCTAGATGCGCATGCGATGTTACCGTTGCGCGGCAACGTAGGTAAATGATTTTTTGTAAGGTACACTAGAAAATAATCCTGTATCCTAACATGGGAGACATTACTTTCCATCGAGCTCCTACTAAATTTCGATATGATGGTCCACGAATAAGACTTTCGTACGTCCCATCTCCCTAACTACTAAGGGCTCCTAAATTGCTGGACGTGTGCGGGCATCCGTGTAAGGTTGTTCACGAACTTGTTGGTATGAACGTCGGATGCCGCCTCAACGAGGCTGAAGTAGCGGTCGCTCTCGGACGAGCCGGCGTCATCGCACAGACACATGCAGTACGAACAGTGCCAGAACAACCAACGCCACCACGAATCCACCTGGAGAAATATGCGTTAGCGTCCTGAATTTTGAAAATAAAAAAAATCTCATACCCTGTCGGATCTATCCAATTATTAATAAATGCGACAGTTAGTATGGATGATTTTACCGCTTTCACGCCAAAACGACTGAACGGATTGGAATGAATCTTGGCGTGTAGATAGCGTATAACTTTTTAACCGACTTCCAAAAGGTGAAGGTTATCAATTCGTCAGAATGTTTTATGTTTTTATGTATGTTCACTAATTACTCGAAGACGTTTTACTTAATTAGTTACTGGGGCCCAGACTAATTTGAAAAATGCCTTTTTTGTTTGAAAGCGTATACTTTCCAAGTGGTCCCAGTGAATTTTTTATCAAAATCGGTTTTGAACGTGATGAATCCGGTTTTTAAGTTAAAAAAAATATATTATTAATCATCAAGGTTACTATACAGTGTAAGAAGAATGTCAGGTCAGTGTGTGTGGTGTACCTTGGTAGTTAATCCTGAACAAGTGTCGGCGTGGCCCAGCGTCCGTCCGCTCTCGTATTTGACCCATTCGTATCTTCTATGGTCGTACCAGCTATTCTGTAATATAAAATAATGGAAACTTTAGCATGATTATCCTATATCAAGATCTTTATCTATGTTAGACAATGGGCTGTCACTATATCTGATTGTTGTTTTCCGATCTTTATACCTTGCCTCTTTTTTTTTTGTATCAACTGTAAGGGCTTGCTGGGCAAAGCCACCCTACCTATATGTTGCCAAATACGTGTTATCCTCTACCGTCACCACACGACAATCTACCGTGACCACACGACAGTCTGCCGTTACCACACGGTAATCTGCCGTCGTCACCACACGGCTTTCAAAATGTCCTCTCTAGTAAAATGTGTCATGATCGAAAGAGAACTGCCGTCACCACACAGCTGACAGCCGTCACCACATTTCAGACTGCCGTTACCACACGGAAATCTGCTGTCACCACACGCCATTTAAAATGTCCTCTCAAGGTAAAATGTGACATGAAAAAAAATGAACTCACCGGCTGACAAACCCACATGTCCGATTCCACGAAAGTGCAATCAATGATCCGCCCCTTGCAAGTCTTCTGCTTCGTGCAGAACTGGTCCTTGAAGCAGCCGTGATTCTCTGCAACGGTGTAGTACGCGCAGTTCTCCCGGCAGGTGCCGTCCCCGTTTAGGTCCACCTCGTTCTCGATGTAGCCTTGGAGGAGGCGCGTCACCATGGAGTATGTCACGTCTGGAATTTCAGTTTAGAAGTTCATCATCAAACTTGGCGTCCGTTGCCTTTAATCTCCCACTTCTGAGCATAGAACTTTCTAATTGAATATCATTTGTCACAATGCGACACAAATAAGTTGAACAAAAATGGCGGACTTCAAAGAATTTCTGTACAAATTCCCGGCACGTAGGTGGACCAAAATGGCGGTTATCGGCACAGGTACAAATAATGCGCCGACGACCGCCTTTTCGGTTCAATTTATCGGTATTTGTGTCACATTGTACTCGATTCAAGATTCAATAATAAAATGCGTCAAGGATTTTTTATCGAAGTAGTAAAATTATAGAGCTTGAGCTGACAGTAGCCATATGACAGGGATTGTTGTGTGCTCTTTTCATTTTAATACTGATTCTTTTGAGTATTGTTTTTAATATGATACGGATACATTGTCTCGTCTTTATCTCTAACGGGGTAGACAGAGCCCCGGGCCGTAAGACTCGAAGGCCACGTTTATGGGATAAAGAGAATAAAAAAAAGTGATCGTTTGCTAGACGCATCGCCTATTAACATAACTCAGATTCTACATGTGTGTAAGTTTTTCAAAACTTACCTTGTTTATGAACGGCGGGATCACAGCGGTGTAGGTCGCGGCTGGCCAGGGATAGGGCTGCTCTGGCGGCCGCCGCGGTCTGGTTGGTTCTTTGCCCGTATCTCTGCCTAGTCAGACTGGCTTCTTGCGTGAAGTTTCCTTAAGAAACACATGAGCCGCATGAGGATATGAAGTGAACAAGATTTAAATAAAACTTTGGGGAAATTAATGATAATGTGGTCAGTCCGTACGAGTCTATTTTACTCTTACTGAACAGTTTTTTTTTAAATATTTATTTAGCTAGATCTTGAGATCCTGGGCAAAAAAGAGCAATCTGTTGCCATCCGAGAAACCCTCGATGGCGATGTCACCCCACAAAATCTACTGCCCAGCTAAAAGATAAAAATATAAAAAAAAAAACAATTTAAGCCCTCTAACCGCAGGGTGACGTTATTACCAACTGCCAAATTTATGGGGCAAGTTCAATCCATGATGTTGAACTGTTTTCCATAATCACATTTCAATAAAATCGATTTTTTTTCATAAAAATCAGCGCTCAGTAGATTTTGTATGGGAAGACGAAATTTTTTTTATAATTTTTCTCATAGATAGTCGTTTAGTATCATGGACTAAACTTGCTCCAGAAATGTGGCTGGTGATTAAAAAGTCATTCTGTGTGTACAATTTGACTTCTCATGTATTTTTCCATTCAAAAAATTTGCGTTTCTTTAATGGATTGCATAAATATGTTTTTTTTTCCTGTTTTTTTAAGCATGAAACAATGTGATAATTCGCTACTTTCCAACAACTCAAATTTTTCTAAACGTCAAAGCTAAAATTTTTTTTGGGATTTGTATAAATGCAGGCTAATGACGTCATAGTTACTTGGAGTCAAATAACGCTCTTCAACGTCACTGTTTACATTTTAAAGTGTGAACGTGAAGCTTTTCTACGCACATACGCCAAAAGTGGCCGTTTTTCGCAATTGTGCGTAGAAAAGCTTCACGTTGTCACTTTAAACTGTAAACAGCAGTTTATAAAATAGTTTGAAGAGTTATCCAGGGTCTGATCAAGACCAAATTTTAAATGATATCTCCGATTCTTTTCAAATGATTTATTTCAAATGGGGGCAGCACTGGTCCCCGAAAAATTCAGGTAGCCCCTTAATATCAGGTTTTCGGCAATAATACATCTAAAGTCACGTTGAAAATAGATACGATCATGACAAGTTACATTATTTTGTGATGTTTTATTTTCTTAACAGTACCTAATAATTAAGATTTAACCCAGGAAAATACCCGATTGTTTCATGTTTCAAAAACAGGAAAACAGATTTTAAATAAAACTTAAAAAAAGGAACTTTTTACCTTTCCCGTAAATCCTGAGAAGCATCCAAGAAAACTGCATCATGGCGTACCCCTTGATCTCTGCCAGCGATATGGTGTTATACATGTCATAGATGAGCTGGTGCTGCGACATCTGCAGCTCGCACAGGTCTGGGTGTTCGTCCTGAAATATGCAGACTATGTGTTAGGTGCAAATTATTTGGATTTTTTTTTTGACAAAATAGGGTTGTGTGTGTTCCGTGTGTGTTAGTTGCTTTGTGTATTTTCGTTTAGTTTTTTTTTACCAACCTCTAAAAGGAGTAGGTTACTTTTCCATTTATGTTCACCGATTACTGGAAAACGCTTCGACAGTTTCCTTTTTGTTTTCTTTTTGTGGTCCCTTAGGAATTTTATCAAAATCGGTTGTGTACTTTGGGGGATTTTAGTTTTGGAAAAATATGTTGACAAAAAAGGGTTTTGTGTGTTTTTGACGTGTGTAAGTTTCTGTGTGTGTATTTCGATTGTTTTTTTTCCGACGTCCATAAAGGAGGAGGTTATCGATTCGCCGTAATCTTTTTTTTCGTGTATGTTCAACGATTATTCAAAGACGCCTAGACAGATTTGGAATTATTGTTTTTGTTTGAAATGACATATTTGTCCGGTGGTCTAATAGAAATTTTATTAAGTTATATAGTAATAGTAGTCTAGTAAATTTGCTTTTATAGTTTGGGGGTGAAGTCGATTTTTACTTTTGAAAACTTATTTTATTACAAAATTGGTTTGATGTGGTGGTGGTCGGCACTCAAGAATTTTCATGAATCATAGCACTCTTGAGTATTGTTAACTCTGTCGTTCTGTTCTTGAAGGCAGTATTTTAAAATTCCAATTAAGACGTTTTTCAAGCTTTTTTTTAATGCAATGCCAAAGTATATAAAACTAAATGTATTGCCGAACAGTGGGATACGCGTGGCTATTAAAAAGAACACACACACACGTTGACTGCCAGCATTGCAGACACAGTAAATTTGAATTAGTTTGTCGGTCACCATGTGACCATCATGGCGTTTAAAGACTTTACTATCGTTTTTGATCGTAGTCACTTGTGCGCCCCCAGGCTCATCCCTATTCCCGGCATTACCATTAAGGGTTGGATCTCACTTGTTAGCACGGAACAGCGCTTTTCTATACTGCTCTCCTTTTCTGCCGCTGAGAACCGCCATTTGCCAGAGCGAGAGAGAGCGACGGAACGCTATAGCGGCAAATGACGGTTCTGAGCGACAGAAAAGAATATCAGCATAGAAAAGTGCTGTTCCGTGGTGACAAGTGAGATCCAACCCTAAGATTTAAGCGTTTGTTTTTTACGAGTATTGCGCGTCTGATAAATCGCATGCAGTTCAAGTCGGTGATAAACTTGAGCGTCTATTATCATCTAATGAGAACCGTTCACGGTCGCTGCTCATTCGGAGCTCTGATAAACTTGTTGATTACTCAAGTAAAGTATTTTCTGCAAGTTGCAGTAAACAAAAACGTTTTCTGCCAACTTGTAAATAAAAAAGAACATTGTGAATTTATACAGGGTCTAACAAAGTACTACTGAACAATTTTCTTCCAGGAACATATGACGAAATATGAAAAATAATTTTTGGCTTTCCATGCAAACTCGGATCAGCTGATCGGTCAATTTGTATGGGAGGCCACAAATTACTTTTCATATTTCGATACGTGTTCCTTGGGGACAGTTGTTCAGTATCACGGACTGAATTCACCGTTCAAATAGTTTCAGTATATTTTGTTAGACCTTGTACAATATGTAACAAAAACCCTGTCCGATCCTTGTAGGAGCAACTCAGACCGTCAACATGAACAACTATGGGACCAATGCTTGAAACTCGAAGAAAAAAATCGACATTTTCATACAAATGGCCGGGCCGGCCGAACACTTGTATGAAAATGTCGATTAGTTTCCGAATTTCAAGTATTGGTCCCAAAGGAAAGTTATTCATATTGTGATGGTCTGAGTTGCTCCTACAAGGATCGGACAGTGATTTTGTTACATATTGTATATGTGGTTTGGCTAATAATAGACCTAGTTAATTACTAGAGTAAAGTATTTCCTGCAAGAGTATACAAACATATTTGCTGCCAACTTCTGACCTAGAAAAGAACAGTGGCAATTTATATATGGAATTTGGGCTATGAATAGAGCGAGTTAATTACTCGATTTAAGTATTTTTTGCGAGTTTGCAGTAAACAAAAATTTTTCTGCTAACTTCTGAAATCGAAAAGAACAGAGGCAATTTATAAATAGGATTTGGGCTTTGAATAACCCAGGTAACTTATTGAATTAAGTATTTTGAAAGCTGTTGTTATCAAAATATTTGTCGAATAAGCTAGAAAAAATGTGTCATGATATGATTGAAATGATATCTTTCTTTACACATATACAAAAACAATGGTAAAGAAAAAAATATGATATTTAAACTATACTTAATGCCCGATTGCTGTGAAAATCTCCCATTTCAATAATATATAGAAATTACTGAATGAAGGTTAAATATTGTACTCTTACTGGGGATCAAACCCAGAACGTCAAGAGTGGCTAACTAGCGTGGTAACCGCAGAGAGGAATTTATTTTAATGTCTGAGATGGTAACCTATACGACGCGGAGGTCGTCAAGTAATTAATTTAATTGACGACCTCCGTGGCGTAGTGGTCATCATGCTAGTCTGCCACCCAGACGTCCCGCGGGTTCGATCCCCGGTCAGGGCAAGTTGGAAAATGGCCTTTTTCAAATTGTCCTGGGTCTTGGATGTTTATCTATATATGGATTTGTAATAAAATATAGTATCGTTGAGTTAGTATCCTAAAACACAAGTCTCGAACTTACTTTGGGGCTAGCTCAATCAGTGTTATTTGTCCCTATATATTTATTTAAGTAATAGGAAAAGATAAAGCATTTTCATAATTTGATGGTATTTTGCTTTTTAATGTTCTAAGTCATTCTTGTTTCCTAGAGCCCCCATTCACTGTCTTTTATATACTTGTGAGTAAAGATATAGAAAAACGTACAATTATTTTGTCGCAAGTTCTTTGTTGTCGAGTATGAATCACAGGCTCGATGAAGGAATCTGATGACTTGTGCTAATTCAATGCTTGTGCTAGATATATTTTTCGCAGGTGTATAATGTGATCATGCAAATAATAACATGTTTACTAACATCTCGCGACGTGGACTGTATGATTAGCCTAGTTAACCTGTCAGAATGATATGAAGCGTGCACTGAAAGATTTAAGGTTGTTTTTGTAAGTCGAGAAGTAAAATGAATTACGATTGAGGATCGTGTGTCCAGTGTTAATTCTTAGAATTGTATGTAAGATGTTTTGCAAGATATTTTTTTTACTTGAATCTATTTTAACAAAGTTATTGAGTTGTTTCTTTTTGGCCTCTTTTAAACGTAAGTATGGAGCATACTTTGCAGTGAATTTAGATTATTTATGCTCATTTAAATTGCAAAATTGTAATAAACTAGTTGTAAACTTACTTTTATAAAACATTGTTATGTGACGTGGTGAAACCAACATTCTAAATCCTTTCATAATGGACGTGTTCTTTGCAAACAGAATAAACAAAACAAAACAAGACAGGACAAAAAGAATAGTCGCGAGTGGCGGCCTGGTCATTTATTAAAAAGAGCTACATGGCCATATTAATAAATCCTAATTAGTTCATTACTCGCAATGACGCCGTTACTGTTGTATAAAGACGAGCAATTACAAAAACAAAAGGCGGTCACTGACATGACACCGAATATAGCGCTTTCAAATTCTTTTACGTCGATTCCGTGTCGTTCCGTCACCCCGCCCAATGAACTGTGACCGTCTTCGCAAATATTGTGATAAATCACGGCTCGGCCACGATAATAACACCGTGGACGCGTTTTGTTAGTGCTGCAGAAGTAGCTGATTGCTGTCTGACGTAACTGTGTCATCGGATATAACTGTGCACGGAGGGTCCATAATATAAACATTGATTCAACCTCCACGCGGTTACATGTACCTGCAGATCCGTCGACAGCATTCGGAACAGGCCGCCGTGTTTCAACGATTCCTCCAACTGCCTTATCGCTCTGATCGCTGATGTCTTCGAATCCACTAGTATGTTCTCCGCCAGGTCCATCCATTCTTTGACAGGCGAAGGGACCGCGCCAGGAACCGATTGTCGGGATAAGAATTCAATGAAGCTCTTGTACAGACCGTCGACGATCTGTATTTGCTCCAGCGGCTTCTTCCACCACCACACCGACGCTAAAGGAGGTCTAGCTCTCGTCGGAATGGCTTCCACAAGGTTGTTGAAGGCGATGAACGCCTTTGTTAGCTCGACGTCTCCTATCCCCGACTCCGTCCATCTCGTGTCGGTGACGTTTTCCCACAGCTCGGTCTCCAAAGGGTAGAACTTGTCGCGTATGTGGTCTACGGGGGCCAAGTTTTCAGCGATTGCGAATGCAAACAGCGCAAGGAGCGCTGCTAACCTCATGGTGACGTATAAAGTGAAACGTGTTGTTGCGCGGTTCGAGGCGCACTGAGTCGCCTGCCTGGAGGGGACAGCCGGCTGCGCGGCGTAGTGCCGCGACTGTATCGATAAACTGACACGCGACTCGATGTTAACTCCAACAGAATAACACTGCGTAAAACAATGATGTTCCAACTCATTTATTGAGACAATCGAAACTGTAACCTTATCCGCAAATCAAATACCATTGTTAAATAATGTTTCCGTTGCTTCCTTTTGTATTGATTGTCGATAGTTCACGGACGCTATCTCCTAATGAAGGTTCTGTTAAGGATATCCGAAGAAGGTTTCATTTTGAATTATCGATATTCCGGTCGCGTGGTCTGTTCTCGTGCCTCTAGGCCCGCATATGTTACTGTTAACTCATCACAATGTATACTTTGCGGGTGTGGTGACTCTTATCTCCGAGTGATACGATCGGTTATTGTTGTTGTCTATGATTTATTTCTTAGCGTGTATTGTTATTCACTTATTAAGCCCGCATGCGTCAGCTGACGGCTACCGCGAACCGGCTTTAGGCGTGATGGTTTTCGTTTCTCCGAATTTAAATGGATAGCAATTACATTATTATTAATGATCGCGACAAATCGCTTACAGTTGTAACAAGCGCATCTAATTACACATTGTGCTCAGATTTAACATTAATAATTATGAATTAATAACCATTGATAATGATATGCAAAGTATGATAAGCTAATAAATAAAAGTTATTAAGAGGCTTTTCACATTTGGTTGGCTGTCTCGCTCGCACAGTCAAACATTTTTAAAGATTACTAAAAATTGTGACTCATTTTAAGAAAAGTGTTTTATAAACTTTTTAATATATGATATGTTAGATTTTTATTGTTTATGTGTGTGTGTAACGAGAATAAGGTCGTCAAAAATTTTAAATTTTGATGACTTTATTTTTTAATAATCTTTAAAAATGTTTGATTGTGCGAGCGAGACAGCCAACCAATATGAAAAGGCTCTTAAGTATAGTTCGTAATTTGTTAGAATTTTAAAATAACCAGCTGTTTCCAGTGGCGTTGCTCGTGCGGTCTTTCCTACGGGAACTTCTCATTTCCTCAGGAAAGAAAGTCTATGTTAATTATATTAAGCAAATTACCTGCCAAATTACTTTAGCCGTTTTGCTGTAAAAGTGGAACAAACATCCATACCTTACTAGACTTACATACAGTCATAAAAACTTTTGCAATATAGTCAAAGAGAGGACTATGAGTCGTCTTCAGAAAAGATGCAATAAGTAGGACAAGGAGGACTGAATGGACTTGAGAAAAAGTTGAAACTATAGACATAATATTTAACCAAATAATTTCACAATAAAGCCCCTGTGAGCCCAGTGACGTGTATTTACGTAATTGGCGTTTCCTGTCTGGGATTTCAATGCGTACGGAAGTATTTATTAACACTTGTCACACTCCATTGAAATCACCTTGCTGTGTGAGCTACGGTTTTGTCATTGTTGTTGTTGTTTCGTTCAACTTTCATGATAAAAGTATACGTGTAAAAAACCATTCGGTTAGAATGAAGTTTGAAAAAAAAAACGTGATGAAAAAAAGTGGCGGAAAAATGTTACACTTCCCCCCCCCCCCCCCAACCGCACCGTCCGCACCGACCAAAACTGATTACTAGTAACAAACAGTTTTTGTGGATTTTAGGGCTGATTATGAATTTAAAATATTGAGTTTCGAGAATGCTATAGTCAATTTGTTTAGGTATTTAAAAGGATGTAAACAATATTGACATGTATTTTATTGAAATATACACTTTATCAGTCAATACTTTTGCAAATAAAAAAAAAGATTTATAAAATAAATAAATGTATAATTTGCAAAGGTAATTTATAAAGTGTATATTTCAATAAAAAGACATGTCAAGATTGTTTATATTCTTTTAAATACCTAAACAAATGGACTATAGAGAGGTTTCTAGTCCACAAACGTTTGCAAGGGCAGTACTTATGTTTATGTCCCTAAAGACAAAACGATAAGCTTCTTTTATAAGATATCATTTTATTATAAAATAGGTACAGTTTTCTTTTTCAATTTTTAAACTTTAATTTCAGTATTTAAGATCTTTTGCTTTAAATTAGTTCCATTTTAACATTTCTACTAAATCAACTTGGAAGATTGTTTGTTTTTATGAGGTTCAAGGACAGGGCCGCTTTAAACTAGGCTGGGGCCCTTGGGCAAACAAGAATTCGGGGCCCTTTTGGAAGAAAAAAAAAGCGTAATGCGCCCGACAACAATATTTTGAGAATAAATATTTGAGAGAAATAGTCGGCCCTTCGGGCCCCCCTGAGGATGGGGGCCCTGGGCACAGGCCCCGTGTGGCCCTTATGGTGAAGACGGTACTGTTCAAGGATGAGACCAGTTTATCGCTTTATTGTTTTGTTATCGATAAACATACATGTGCATGTGATGTTTTGACGGCACTAAACTAAGTGATCATTCGCTAGCTGCTCGAACGTGCCTAAGATGGAGTTTTCTGCGATTTATCTCTGGCTGACGCGAACTGTAATCACTACCACAGAATAAGTACTAGTTCTTACGTACTACTATCACTACTAATGCTACGAGGACAATGAGATACATTGATCGTATGTGATATATAACAGACTTCCAAATGGGAGTAGTTTATCAATTGGTCGCGATCCTTTATTTATGTATATTCACCGATTATTCGAAGACGCTTGGACAGATTTGAATTCAAAATCGGTTGAGTTTTTAGTTTTGAAAAATTGTCTAGGATATTTTCAATGATGAGAACAGTTCATTCTTTTCATTGTTATTAATCGACATCCAAAAAAGGAGGAGGTTATCAATTCGTCTCGACCTTTTATACTTTTTTTTTTATGTAAGTTCACCGATTATTCGAAGACGCCTGGACCGATTTGGAAAATTAATTTTTTGTTTGAAAGAGTATACTTTCCAGGTGGCCCCATATAATTTTTCAAAATCGGTTGTGTAGTTTAGGGGTGAAGTAGGTTTTTAGTTTAGAAAAATTATATCGATAGGTAAGCAAACGCGCGTGATGTCTTGACAACACTAAGTGAGCATAGCTAACCACTCGGACGTGCTTAAGATCGAGTTTTCTGCGAATTATCTCGGGTTGACGCGAACAGTAATCACTAATAATGCTACAACAACGTATTTTGACCGTATGTGATTTTATAGGATAGTTATTATCATATAGTTCATTATTTTTATTGTTTTATCGATAAGGCATCACATGCGCGTTTCCGTATCTACTAACAGCACTAAGAAAGCAAACGCTAACTGTTCTAACGTGGTAAAGATGTAGTTTGCTGCGATTCGACGACCTCCGTGGCGTAGTGGTCACCAAGCTAGTCTGCCATCCGGAGGTCCCGGGTTCGATCTCCGGCCAGGGTAAGTTGGAAAATAGCCTTTTTCAAATTGTCCTGGGTCTTGGATGTTTATCACTACGCCACGCCACGGAGGTCGTCGTTTCGTGGAATGCAATGCAGTTATCATGCTCTAGTCTATAGTAATCAGGTCTGCAACGTTCTAATGGGAAGGTGAATTGGTTGAAAATATTTGTTTAGTGGCTTGTAACGAAAGACCTTCATACCAAATTGTAGTGTTATTTATTTACATAGAACTGTTTTGTGCTGACTCAGATTGATCGTGTTACCTTTTCTGTTTGCTTAATATACTGCTAAATTACTACATAGTGTACTATTGTTTAATAAATGTTGTGCAACTAGGTAGGCAAATACTACAAGTAAGCAATAACCACTCAAGCCTCTTCTTTATCTTCTCTTCTTGGCGGGGTAGCACTAGATGAGACTAGCAGAGGACTGTAGAGAATGGCCTAAAAAATGGCTAAACAAGATCCTTGCCTCGCTTTTTTTCTATCCCTTTAACACTTTCTGTAACTACCCTTCCCCATTGCTGTGACGTAATATGTAGATGGCCCCCACTCAAAGTGTAGACCAGTACTGTACTATACTCGTAGTTGCTTAACATGCGTAACCTCTAATAATGAGTTTGTCAGCCACGCCATTGGGCTCCTAATTCATATCATATCGTAAACACTAAACCTGGGAAACTCTTTGTGTAATATAATATGATTCAGTGAACCAACACAGAGTTAATCTTCTATATATATAAAGCGAATAAGCGCTTTGTTATAGAAGTTAATGATAGATAAGGAAGCTTAAATGAAAGATGATAGTGCTCATTACACTTATATTATAATAGTCTAGGTGATACAGTACAAGCACGGATAGATAGAAAATAGGAAGAAAAAAAAAAGAAGACTACGAGATAGAACGTAAATAGCGGGCGTAGCGAAAAATGGTTTAGCGCGACACGGGTTCTGCGTAAGGCTAAAAGCGAAAATTACTCACTCACTCACTCTTCAGGAAATCTCGAAAACTACATAGCCAATGAAGATGAAATTTGGCAGGAAGGTAGATTGTGACTAGGAGACGTCCGCTAAGAAAGGATTTTTGGGAATTCCATCCCTAAGGGGGTGAAATAGGGTTGCCAGTTTGTTTTTAAAGTAAGACATATGAAATTTTTATTTATATTATTAGTTAGTAGAAAATAATAATGCATTGATTAGATTTTGAAAATTACATCCCTACAGGGGTGAAATAGGGGTTGCAAGTTTTTTATGAATCTTCGTCATTTTTGAAGCGAAGTACATGACATTTTTGAATAAGTGGCCAATATAAAATAATAATACAGACTGCCTCCGTAGTCCAGTGGTCAAGGCGTTCGCCTTGAGACCCGGGGGTCATGGGTTCGATTCCCACTGGGAAGCATACTTTGTGAAAAAGTTGTTTCCAGTCTGGATAGGATATTGCAGGCTTGAATCACCTGATTATCCGAAAAGAAAGATGATTCCGTGTTTCGGAAGGCACGTAAAACTGTGGGTCCCGAACGCCACCTAGCGTTTGATCATCAAACTACCCAAGGATTGGTTCCTGGTTTGCCCTTTGGGTTGTGGAGGTCAGACGGCAGTCGCTCTGTGTAAAAACCAGTAACCTCGTCAAATCTCCTTGGTTAGGTAGCGGACCCCGGGCTCTGAAGCGTTACTGCTGAGGATGCAACCGGGAATACGTGAGGATGATGATGATGATGATAATAAAATAATAATACAGAAATACGATTCAAAAAATTGCATCCCCTGGGGTGCATTAGGGGTTGCGAATTTATATTATTATGAAACTTCGTCATTTTTTGAGTGAGAGACAAAAAAATTGAGACAAATAGATCATTTGTTCTCTTTTCCTCTAGCAAATGACAGGAACGGGAACGGGAAAACCAATTTATAACGTAAAAAGCCAATTAAAGATCCTATCAGAACCATTTTCGACTTCTACGCGGACGAAGTCGCGGGTTACAGCTAGTGTAATATATATGTACAACATGGAAGTGACATACCCGTAATAAATCGAACCACAGGCTATACTAGATCACTGTAGTATAATGAAATTAAAATGACAGTCAAAGAGCAATAAAAAAATTCGACATTTACATACAAAAGTGTGCAGCCGCTCAGGCAATTTGTATGGGAATGTCGATTTTTTGGAACGAAGTTCCTTACGGCAGGCTTGGAGGAGATAGGGATTTTGCTGCGCGACCGAACTGAAAAAAATGTGATAGTAAAACCGTAAGGATGACCTCGTTAAATGAGACGTGCGCAGGCGCGACAGTCGTGTACACAAGCGAGTAGTTGTGTCGATTCTACATTAGCCGAAGGAACTTCGTTCCTACCTGGTGTCCCACGACACCACATTTCTTTTTTTTTGCTTTTTTACTGTTATTTTTATTGCATTATACAATTGTGATCTAGTACAGCGCGTGGTTGTTAACAATATGTAATAAAAACCCTGTCCGACCCATGTAGGAGCATGTCAGACCGTCAATATGCACAACTTTTCCTATGGGACTGATGTTTGAAACTCAACGAAAAAATCTACATTTTCATACAAATTGACGGGCCGGTCGAACACTTTAGTATGAAAATGACGATTTTTTTTTCGAGTTTCAAGGATTGGTCCCATAGGAAAAGTTGTCCATATTGACGGTCTGAGTTGCTCCTACAAGGATCGGACAGGGCATTTGTTACATATTGTATAATACATGCTGACTGTAGGTACCGGAGTACGTATGATCTAACAGCCGAGAAGACAAAGAAGATACTGAGAACGTACATACCTGAAATAATCCGTATAATCAACAAGTTGATTTGCCTGGCAAATTAAAAATGATTTTTGTTTGAAAGCTGACTGCTTTCGGCCAATTGGTTTAAGACGCTACGATAACACAGACAGACAGACACAGATACGTTAAATTTATAACACTCCTCTTTTTTGTCTTAAGGCTTTTAAGAAACGGACCATACAGTTTTGGGAATGACGTTTCTGTAGAAGTGTGATCAAATACTTTTATATATTTTTTTTATTGTAAAACTAGATACAACCGTTTTGACCAATTACAGTATCTAGCTAGAGAATATTGAACTTATAGCTAAATATGGTATAAATTTAAATATCGTTTTGGTACAACAGGTCTCATAACTATATATGTTCTAACATTACTCCTCTTTTATTGAAGTCGGCCATCATAAAGGCTAATGAAATTCACACTCGGGCCTGAGTTGTCTGACCTCGTCTGACTCACACAAACGGTTAATTCTGTGTCATTATCCAATCGCGGTTTGATTCCATTGAAAGTTTACAATGGGACCTGATTTTGTGCATTTGATCTCGAAGTTTAGAATGAGAGGTATTGTAATATAAGATTGACCTAGGTCTATAAAATTGAGCTGTGACTAGCGGCTTCGCAGCTACGCGATAGCGTACATCGAAGTCTAGTGGCTTCGCAATGACCAGTTTTCGCCAGGGACAGGATTACCGATATTTTTTTATCGATATATCGATACCGGATATCGGTATTAAATTTCTATTGATATATTAATACATCGATAGAAATTTCTATAAAATACCGGTATTTTATACAAAATATTGATATAATTATCTTTTGCCCTCTTCTTCGCTCGCGTAGGGGTGGAATTTATTAAAATCCTTTCTTAGGGGATGCCTACGTCATAGTAGCTTTATGCATGCAAAGTCTCAGCCCGATCGGATTCAATTTGACAAAGTTTCATAGAAACTTTCATACCCTATTTTATCCCCTTGGGGGTAGAATTGATCAAAATCCTTTCTTAGCGGATGCCTACGTCATAACATCTACCTGCATGCCAAATTTCAGCCCGATCCGTCCAGTGGTTTGGGCTGTGCGTTCATAGATCACTATGTCAGTCAGTCAGTCACCTTTGAGTTATAAATATTTAGATACCAGTATTTTATACAAAATATCGAAATAATACCAGTACTTAGTATCGATATCGAAATATTGATATATCGATAAAAACTATCAATAAAATACCGATATATCGATAAAAAAATATCCTATTATAATATTCCTGTCCCTGGGAGGTTACTCCAAAAGCGGTACGCAAGACGGACGTTACTGCGTATCCGCGTTTTAGTGACAAGCAATACTTACGTATGATGATAAAGTCTTATTTGGTTTGGCATAGTTACAGGACGTCACTATCGTACGTGTAACGTATTATTTTATGGAGTTACCCCCCTGGTTTTCGCGGTAACGTGTATCGAGCGTGCATTGGTATCGCTGTAGCATTCATCGATGTTTTGTGCATAGCGATTCCGTATTCTACTCCTATAATACTCGTATCTAATGGCCCTATTTTGATTTACGAGTAGCTTTGTTTGAAAGGTTACTTGATATACTCTAAAATTTCGCAATCGCATTAGGCATTTACCTGTAATGATAAACGAGGAGTAATGTTTGACGACCTCCGTGGCGTAATGGTCAACACACTAGCCCCCTAATCCGGAGGTTCTGGGTTCGATCCCCAGCCAGGGCAAGTTGGAAAATGGCATTTTTTAAATTGACCTGGGTCTTGGGTGTTTATCTATACGTGTATTTATTATACAATATGGTATCGTTGAGTTAGTATCCCACAACACGAGTTTAAACTTACTTTGGGGCTAGCTCAATCAGTGTGATTTGTCCGTATATATATTTTTTTATTTTAATGATTAGTGCTTGTAAGATATTTAAAAAAATGAAATTTATAAAATTTTAGATCTGCAGAGTTACTTACATATCATTTGATAGAGAACATCACAATTTAAATAAACAATTAGTCATTCATACATCGTCACTGATTAGGATAGGAACTTTAACAGGAAGCGCGTGTCCTTTGGAACTTAGTAGCAATGAAACAGTCATCTGACTGTATTTACAAATTGTTATAAAGTGTGGTATTGTATTATCAATGTAATGAGAACAAGCTTAGCTTAGTCGCTAAGATCTTATGTACCTTCTCTATTTTATATGAATAAATTATCATTATCATACTTGGACAAACGACAAAGCCTCCATTTAAACAATTCGTTATTTGACTCGATTTTTTTTTTCTTGTTCATATCATAAAGTGACACGATACGAAACCGAAAACATAAATAATAATTTTAATCCGCTCAAAAATAAGCAAGTTATAAGCCTTTCACATCCGGTGGAAAGGGAAACTGTCAAATAACAGAAAAAGGATGCACATACACCCGCGTGACGTCACTGTCATTAGTTGTCACGCTTACGAAAGAGATAGCGAGATGTCCCCACCACGCTCCCGTTCTTATATTTCAAATGATAATTGCTGCCTCATTTAATAACCGATTTACTTTCTGTTTTCGGAAAACGGCTTCTTGTTATTCGTATAAAATACTGTCCAAAAACAAACTAAGTAAAATAGCCTATTTATGAGAAATGGTCCGAGTCACAATACTCAAACAGACTCACGAATACTCATGTCAAAGTATGTAAAATTTGAGTTAAACAATTTTTTTCAAAAGTAAAAACCGACTTCACCCCCAAACTACAACAGATTTTAATAAAATTTATATGGGACCCCCTTTAAGTATACCGTTACAAACAAATAAAAAATACTTTCTTGGTGGTCCTATAGAAGTTTCATCAAAATCGGCGGTGTAGTTTGGTTGTGAAGTCGGTTTTTAGTTTTGAACTACTATACCATGGCCTTTGTCATTTGACGTCAAACTTATAACCAGAGGTCGGAATTAGGCAGAGTTATTTATGTACTAACACTGATTTCATACAGCGAAAGAGTAAAGTGGATATGCCTCAAATCCCGAGATTAATTTTAAAGAGCAGCAAAATCCTGTTATTTGTAAATTAAAAGTTATTTATTTTTACACAATTTAAACCACTGCACGCGCGACGATGCCAATATGTAAGAACTAATAAAAATACTAATGCAAATACTACTAAAAATAGTATGTTAATTGTCTTTGTTTTATTTGTCTTATCTATCTCTTGAGGTTTTAATTATTATTTATTTGCAATATTGTTGGCAACACAGGATTGTTCATTAGAAATCCCAGGAAGAATAAATTCTATAATCACTTGTTAAATTATATAATCACTTGCCCAAGAACATAAAAGACGAAGAGAATTACAAAACATTTTTAAAATTATTAAAATCTCATCTGCAAAAAAAAAATCATATTATTCAGTCGCCGAATTCCTGCAGGATACGATAACATAAAATAGAAAATGTCTACCTCCCTCTCGTCCCATTGCAATGCTTGACAAGGTGCATGTGATGTTTTTTTGTATAGTATAGTGTGCAATGCAATGTAATTATTAAATAAATAAATAAAGATCCATAGTAATATCAACATTTCGGTGCAAGTACATAAATAACTCTACCTAATTCCGACCTCTGCTTATTACATCTTTTTCATCGGGGGTTTAAAAATAACGAACTTGATAAATTTTCAGTTTGTATCTCGTGTTGATTATTTGTTTGTACTGCATATCGATGTAACAACCTGTTTTGTGATCGTGTGACACGTTGTGATGGCAAAAACTGTAATCGAGTATTGTTTACCGCGCCTTTCGTCGAACAATGCGCCTCATCACAGAATGTCGTGTTTGCGCAGGCTGGATTCTCAGCTATGTAAACAATGCTCATCCAATTGCAATGAAAAGTGGGTGAATGTGGCATTTTTGGGTCAATGAAGTCCTGCTTATTATCCGACTTCAAAAAATGGTGGAGGTTATCAATTCGACTGTACGCTTTTTTTTTGTATGTATGTTACGCGATATCTTCTTCAACCATGGACCGATTTTGATGATTATCTTTTCATTTGAAAGCCTATAGTACCAAGTTGGTCCCATATTAATTTGGTGAAGATATGATGAAGATCTTTGGAGATATGGATCAGCACTTTTCTAACAAGAGAGCGTGACAGAACGCTAAAGCATGGCCGGTGCTAGCGCGTTCCATCGATCTGTCTCGCTCTAGCAAATGACGGTTCTGAGCGACAGAAAAAGATAGCAGCATAGAAAATTTCTGCTCCTTGCTAATAAGCGAGATACAACCCTTAAGGCCCTGTATTCCAACGGCTCTGTCGGATGTGGTGCGGGGCGACGTGCGAGGCACCCCGCAGACTTCAATATATTTCGACTGACTGGGGAACAGAGTAAGGGAATGAACGCGGAATGTAGATTTTATCAGGTTTTAGTTTTGAACAAAATAAGAATGAAAGGGAACTCTGCGAATTTGTATATAAATAATTAAGGGGCTTTAATTGAGCTCAAGAATTAAATATAAAATATCAGTAGGTTAGTCATAGCATAGTCTTGAAAAAATATCACAAAAAGGTGCTTTGTTTTTTTTTTATCGAGTGATGTTTGTTAGATCATGTAACTGAATGCATCAAAATAGTGATGGTTTGCTACCCGCATCGCCTATTAACATGATTCGCATTTTCGCCCATTCTCTTGATCGGCATCTACGATCTGCGCGGGAAGAGAGGCAGCTGGTACTTTCTAAGTTTATTCATTTCAGACCAGTGTGGAAGGACTACTAAACAACGTATGTAGTAAAATACGAAAAAGGAAATTCAATTCCCATAGAAGTTCACCGATCAGCTTTTGTAACTTTTTACAACTAAGAATATAGTTCATATACTTATTACATTATTTTAAATTTACAGAATGATGCGTTTAGTCTCACTTGTTTCATATTCCACATGTTCGTTCAACTGTCAGCAGTCAGGGACAAATTACACTGATTGAGCTAGTCCCAAAAGCAAAAAAAAAGCAAATCTGCCCTCATTTTAGAAGTTGTAAACGTTACGATGTGTTTATATTATGAGATTATGAAAAATGTAGGTACATACCAACATATTAGAATAAAAACAACTAAGTTCTTTTAAAAAATGATAAACTAACAGATAAGTAAACCCAATAGAATACAAATGTGCGCTTCGTTAATTGTTATCATCATGTAATGAAAATAATCAGACTTCCTCACAAAAAACGTGATCCATGACTTTTCTGTGTGTGCTGTGCTCCATAATGTTTTTAGATGTACGGAACCTATTATTAGAGAAATGCATTTTCTTCTACTTTGCTGTTAGTAATGTCAATAAATATCGGTAAAATTATCGGTAAAAAATAAAAGGTACCATCAATTAATACTTACTGAACTCAGCAATCGTTGTCTAAATAGGTATCTAAAACATAATCACAACGAACCTGGACGTCTTCCAAAACCAATCCGAACAAGTTCCTCCCTAACAGATGTTTATGAGGGGGCGCAATCAACGCATGCACCCGGTCCAAAACGGAGGGCAACGCCCCCGCGTCGTGCGACACACACCACTGCGCGAAATTCTCCAAAGTACTCCTTTCCAGGTCCCTCTGCAGAGTCACGTACTCCCTCATCTTCGCGTCGGACGCTGAGACTCGACTCAACAGATCTGCCATTTCGTGCAATCGTAATTCTAGTCGCGTTCCCTTTCCACTGCTCTTCGTGAGCAGCATCAGAACAGCGCCGGTCCTCTCAATATTAGATTCCACTTTGTCAATATGCCGCGTGATTTCAGCCATTCGCGCCAAGACAGCTCTCTCCCGCCTCCTGAAGAGAGGTAGTTCCACTCCGCCCGTTGCATTGAAAGGCTTTCCTACTATATCCCATGAGTTGATGATGTCTTCTCCGATTTCTTTTCCGAACTTGAGGATTTCTAGTACATCGTCGACGAGCGCGAACGAAACGTGTGCTAGAGCGAGCAGCGTAAGCGCAGTGCGCACTCGCACAGCCATGTCGACAGACGCCGGGGCACTGGTTACCGCGAGCGAGGTCACGGTGTGCCCAGCTACCAGCCACTAAGTTTACTAAGTTACACTTTCACACGCTGAATGAATAAGTTGAGAAAAAGATGGGAGCGCAACGGTTACATTTAACACACTCGTGCTAAAGCGGTTTAGCGAATGAGTCATCCAATGAGCCGTCCATGGAATAACCGGTTTTGCGGTCGCTAACTTGTTTAGTTTTTGCTGTTGTAATGTAATCTATATAAATATATACTTCAACTTGTGGGAGACAGGTCAGTACAGGTTTCTATTTTTAAAAATTTATAAAAAAAAATATATTCTAAATATTTTAAAATCTTTGAAAGGAAAAGGCATTGATATATTACTCCTAAAAATTGGGAGAATACTTTGCAACAGACAACACTGGCCGCACCCCGTCCGGCGTCCCTGCAGTTTGTAAACAAAAAGTTTATTGTCATACTTTGAAGCCGCTTGCATCCGCGGCTGGTTTTTTTTGTATTATAGCTATTTTGTGGCAGGTAAAGGGTAAACATTAGAATATTCATGACTTATGTGTTTTATAGATTTTTGACGCTGTGTGGTGATTCAGATAGGACTTGATAATTTTGAATGAAGATAATGTTATAATTTATTTGAAACAAATGATTTATGTATTTAAAGGTAAAGAAAATAAAACTAGATGCCAAATCGGTCTAGGCGTCTTCGAATAATCAGTATAAATAAAAAAGAAATACATACATCAAAAATACAAAAGGCCAAAAGGCTGGCAGCAGTGTCATACCGTTGTATGCCTTGTTGTGTGTAGCCTTTTGGCCACGATGCCAAGGAGTGATATTTTACTGTTACTACAAATTTATCAATTCGGCGGAATTTTTTGTAAATATTTTTTCAGATTCGTTATTGTAATTTAATTTATTTATGAATAAAAATATATGTTTAATTTCTTATTTTATGCAATTTATTTACTGTCAAGTTGACCATTTTATATATATAAAATATTTTTTTTTAAATAAATATGGGTTTGGCTCTATGGTTAGATGTCGCGAGAAAGTTGACCTGGCATAGACATAAAAAAGAAAAAAATAGAAATTATCTATTAAACAGTTAAATTTTTTATATATAATATGTAACAAAAACCCTGTCCGATCCTTGTAGGAGCAATTCAGACCGTCAATATGAACAACTTTTCCTATGGGACCAATGCTTAAAACTCGAAAAAAAAAACGACATTTTCATACAAAAGTGTTTGGCCGGCCCGGCAATTTGTATTGATATAGATTGTTTCTTCGAAAGAGAATTTTGTATAAACCGTTAATATTTTAAGGAAATAACGATTGTTCATAAAACGTTTAAAAGTGATATCAATAATATATATATACATTTAATGGATGGGTGTTATTTGGTTCTTCTCTTCATAGCTAATTATATGTTAGTATAAGTAGATGTATATGTAAGTATTGTATAAGTAGATATTTATTCTGAAATGTATATATAATAGGTATATAATGTAATTGCATATTATACAGGGTTACTGGTAACTAACGCAAAACCTCTTAACATCGTAATCAGAATCCTAACATAATATAGATCTGCAAGAAAAAAATAAAAAAAATCTAAGAAAAAAAATGGACTCTTCATAGAAACTCGACCAGGTGATCAGTGAATTTGTATGGGAGGCCAATTTTTTTTCTGCAATTTTCGCCTTTTTTCTTGCAGATTTATAATGTGCTGGGGAGTCTGATTTCGATGTTAAGAGGTTATGAGTTAGTTACCAGTAACCCTGTATAGTAATATTTTATAATGTAAGTATATATGTATTTTCTCTGTTTTTCCCTATTGACTGGGAGAAAATGCTCTTAGCATTAAGTCCGCCATTTGTTAAAAGTATATTTGTACTTTGGAACAATAAAGATTGATAAAATAAATAAAATTTAAGGGTACGCCTACCAAAAATGCACCTATTTTCCTACCAATAAATTTGAAATAACTGCCAGAATGGATGAATGCTCACCAAATTGTGTTTCTAGAAGTATTGTAGACTTCAGATATTTTACTTTTTATTGTATGCCTTAAAAATATATAAACCCCTTTAAAAGTTAATGTCAGATCAAATATTTTATACTACCACTAAATGAAACGAAATTTAATTTAAACAGTTTCAATTAAGTCATTTTTGCTGAGCTAAAAGGGCTGACTGTCGATCGTACAGTCAAGTACCAAGATACCTGAGCAGGCCCTCTGCTTATTTATATCTTCAATCTTTCTCTTAAACTAAAAATAATATTAACAAAAAAAACTTATTCAGAAAGACTCAATTAAAATCTGTCTGAATATAAATTTTAATGTTAATATCATTTTTAGTTTAAGACGAAGTGGTAGCTAAAGTGGCGCCCTCATTTGAAATAAATTTTTTAAAACTAAATATGGTAATAATTAAAAATTTGATTTGTATAAATGTCTAGAAAGACCTTTAAACTATTGTATGAATAACCTTTGAAATTATTACTAATAGTCCGTCTAGTTTTAAAACTGTTTTTCGCCAAAAGTGGCCACTTTTGGCGAAAAACAGTTTTAAAACAAGACGGACTACCAATGTTACTTTCAAAGGTTATTCATTAAATAGTTTAAAGGTCTTTCTAGACATTTATACAAATCAAATTTTTAATTATCACCATATTTAGTTTTAAACAATTTATTTCAAATGAGGGCGCCACTTTAGCTACCACTTCGTCTTAAGAGAAAATTGAAGATATAAGTAGATGGGTGGTGATCAACTGATCAAGCAAAAAACTGTTATGGCAGTTATTATTTTGCTATCCGTTCCGCGCATGTTCTTTCTATATCAGCCCGGTTCGTTGATCTTATATTTTGACGACTGCTATATTTGCTACTACAACACAGAAATAACATATACATGCATAATATAACATAGCGAACTATTTTATATTATACTGTAACAGCTATTAAATCTATTTCTACCTATGTTTGACAAATGATTTATTGATTGATTGATTAATATAAGTACTTATTACATACAGAACGCGAACTTCTAAGGTCCCGCGCAGTATGCAAGCTAAGTCAAGTCAAAGTAAAAAATAGACGATAATGCGAAATAATCTATAATTTCATTAAATTAAACAGATTGTAAGGTTTGCAGCCCTGCGAATCCTGCGATTAATCAAACTCATTTAATTCATTTAATTCAAGTCTACGTTCAGGTGCTGGTACTTCGAACTGACTACTAGACTACTAAAAGGTTCGGCATTCATTCGATCTCGATCGTGCTCCGCCGTGTCCCTATCAGACTCTGTCTTTCTCTATCTTGCTAGAATTAATTATAAGTTCCATTATAACAATTTTTTATTGCTCTTACGCGATTAACATCAACACTTAAAATATTAATAAATACCATGCATATAACTACATTCCGCTAAAAATACCCATATAAAGTATTTTTTGGTTCGAGAGTGAATAAGCATATTTAGCACATATATTTTGATACTAGGCCATAAACACAAAAAATTGTAAGTCTATTACTTATTATAATACATATTAAAATATAAATCAAATATTTTATTTTCTTATTCTTTTCTATACTTCGAGTAATAAGGTGGGTCCCTAAGTAGTATTAGCCCAGGGCCCTAAACTCACGGTCCGGCCCTGAGCAGGCTAGTCATAAATGATACTCCGCTTGTATGAAGTGCCAAACCTGTGACAACGGTACAACCCGTCCTTGCAAGGTGTCATTTATTTGCCCTTAGAGTATTTTATATTATTATGAGGTGTTATTTTCCTATAGCTACAGAGGCAGTTATGCAATGTGTGTATTTTGCAGTGTCCTAATAAAGCCTTCATTTATTGGAACGAAGTTCCTTTTAGATTTTAGAAAAAGTAAGATATTTCCGTCACGAATCAAAGTTAAAGGTAATTTCACAAGTTTAACTATCTCGGCGATAGCTCAGTTGGGCGAGAGTTTGCCTGAGATGTTCGCGGTGACGTTCCCGGTCCAAAACCCCAGCACACGCCAATTTTTTTTAATGTTATTTTTTTTTATTAATATTCATAAAATGTGTAAAAAAATTCCGTCACTTTTTTCCGTCTCTAATAATTAATTTACTACGAAAGTAAACTCCAATTCCAACTTAGTGTTCCACGACTTGCGTTAAAATTTATCGAGCCTCTTCGTGCTTCGGGAGGCACGTTAAGCGGTTGGTCCCGACTGTCGTCACGTCGTTGTGTCGTAGTTGTCACGATGTATCCGATGCAAATGCCTAAATAGGCAGCTTGAAAAATCTGACACCAGTGCTGGCCACTTATTCCGTCTTATTATAAAACCCAGACTAACTTTGTTACTAGGTTTAAACCATTATCCGACCAAATCAAGTTCACATCTGGAAATATCACGATATCTCACCTTTCAATGTCAACTTCATTTTGGGTGGATAATGGTTTAAACCTAGCAACAAAGTTAGTCCTGTTTTTATAAAAAAACTGATTCAGACTAGACAGTACCGGTTAAAATTTTTTTAACCGACTTCCAAAAAGGAAGGTTATTTTTTATTATTATTTATTTTATGTTTTTTTTTTATGTATTTTCACTGATTATTCAAAGACGTTTTGACCGATTTGGAATTTTTTGTTGTTCTTTGGAACGGTATATATACTTGTCAGGTGGTGCCATAGAAATTTTATCAAAATCGGTTGTGTAGTTTGGGGATGAGGATGGGGATTTCGATTTTTAGTTGTGAAAAATTATTAGAACAAGCAAATCTAAATATGTATATGGCATCCCAGTTATTTCTGGCGGAGAAGTTTGACGTTATATAGTATGAAAATTTAATATCCGGTATCGGGCCGGATAGAATGCAAAAAGAAGGCCGGATACGCCGGATAGCGGATAGTTACCGGATATCCGTTGCAATGAAATATCCGTCGCAACAAAATTCATGCGACGCCGCCAGTTGTGATTATAACAATGTGATCTTTTAACTGTGTGAGTATATAATAAATGTTTTCGCTAAGTAACATATTGTAGCAGAAAGTGCGATAACTCGGTGTAAATAACCGACTATATTTGATAACAACGGGCTGCTTGTTGTTCGTAGGGCTACCAGCATAACCGTAAGGGACCGTTCCGAAATCCAAAAAAAGCAGGGATCCGCTTTGTTACGCCTTTTCCCTACACATTTAAGAAGGAATTCTATCGTGCATTCCTCCATACCACTCCTAAATTTATGTCATATGATCTCAATTCTGTTTAATAGAGAAGATGCATAATGAGTAGATTTTGATAAATTTCTCTGATTTTGTAAGCATTTACCTTAAAAAGCCTTTAGGCATCATAATATCATATCAAAGTTATATTTTTTTATTGATTCATTAACTTTGGCTTTTAGTTGATTGGAAAAGTCAATTTTAAAAGTAAGAAAAAGTTTAAAAAGTAATATTAGTATAGGATTTTCTTAAAAAATTAAAGCTACTTTTGTTATGTTATGAGGCCAATCCTGTAAACGCAATATTTGATTTAGCACCCGAACAAATGTTCTTAAATCACGCCGTACAAATGTGACATGAGTGACGTTACTCTCCTGCCCGGTCTTTCTAAGGCGCTCTGAGACGCCGTCTAAAGGCGGACGTAACTCGTGAATTTTTCTTGGACTTGCCTATTTTAGGAACTCTTTCCACAGCACAACGAAAAAATTATGCATCTTCCCTATTCGCGACAAAAAAGAGGGGTGTTGTAAGTTTGATGCTAATGTCCGTCGGTCTGTCTGACTGAGGCATCGTAGCGCTCGAACGGATGGGCTGATTTCGATGTGATTTTTTTTATGTGAAAGCAAGTTCACTTCCGGTTCTTAGCTGAGTTTGATGAATATCGGTTTGGCCGTTTAAAAGTTATTGGGGGTTAATGCTTGAAAACAGGGCTTTCTCTAGCAAATAATATATAACGCTACGGATATCAAGTCGTATCGGTAGTTCCGCTACTTATCACTAGATGGCATTCTTGACAGTCGGTTTTTTTTATTTGCCTAGCAAATAAACGTGTTCCCTATACCTTTAAGAGCGGCCTCCCCGTCTTACTTCTCATACAAACGCTCGTACGTGATTATGGCGTTGTATCTGATCTTTCTTTAAAACTTTTGAACTCACAGGTATCTTGTACGTTATTTCTAGGTTTCCATCGCAATGAAAAATTAAAATTTAGAAATACAAAGTCAGTATAAGCCTCCAAAAATCTTCTTTTTGTACAAATTTCAGCTGAACTTTGACGTTCATAAAGTACTCATAAATTGTAAAGGTAAAAAAAATATTTCGATACAAACCTCGCAAATGTAATGAAAATTTTGAATACAAAACATTTATTTCACACACTTGTAAGGCTTACTGATAAACACGTATCACCTGGAATAAGTTTTAAGAAATTTACGCACCCTATGACTAGTTACTATTCATTATTATTAATTGCAATTAATAATAATACTATTTTCATTCAATATAATGCAAACCATGCCCTTAGGCGCTATCTCTCTCTTTTTGGTTTGCCTCTTTTTCTAGCATTGCCCTGGATGAAACAACAAGCTTTTCAAACTATGCTCGCGTTGACGACAGAGCGGTCGGGAAGGGCCGCCTTAAGAGGAAAGTCTAGTGCGCACTCGTTCATACCACCCTTAAATGTAATCTGATCTCAATTATTTTTTAGTATGTTATTTCCATAAAATACAAGGGGTGCAGTTGTTTTTTTTTATATTTTGACTCCCTTTTAGGCGTGGGGGATTCCCCGTTTGCCTTCCGTACAGTTTGGTGTATGAATATTGAATTTGTATGAAGTATAAATTATATACCCCAAAAACGGAGTGTAATGTTTTCAGTGTTCATGTTTGCTTGTAAGTTTCTTTATTTCGCCATATCTTTGAAATGCCTGAACAGATTTAGAACTTTAGAGAATTCAGAACGATTTTTTTTTGGAATTTTATGGGCTGTCTTTAATTAAAAAAAAAAGACAGAATTATAAATGATATTCGGAATGCCGAAATACTTGGTATAATTTGACAGCCCTGATGGCCATTCACTCGCATTGTATTACATTCGAATAATGGGCAGCTATATCGTGTCAGTTTCGTTGTAGATTTGCACTTTGCTCTCCAAGATATCAGTGAATAGTAACCTAGTGTGTTGATTTTGTGTTGGTTTTCTATAAATAATCTTCCATACCAGTAGCGCAAATAATTTAGAAGTATAAAAAATAATAGAATATCTAATAACTTTATACTAATTATAATAAGTAAATAAATATATACAGACAAATCACACAGATTGAGCTAGCCCCAAAGTAAGATCTAGACTTGAGTTATGATGAGATAATAACTCAAAAATACTAAAAAAATACATAAATATAAATATTCAAGACCGTGGTCAATCAGAAAAAGATCATTTTCCATCTTGACCTGACCGGGGATCGAACCCGTATACTTTACATACTTTATCTCGCTGTATAAATATACGTTTAACTACTTTTCGATATGTTGCTTAAAATCACTGAGTTATTTTACATAAGTACTTTATTTATTTTCCTTAGCCAGGTGTTATGTCTCACTGCTGGGCATAAGTCTCCCCCTGTCCTTTCCACACGTTCTATTCAGATACTTAATTTATAAATTCTAACAATCATTGCGAATAATTTACTTGTCTTTGTAAATTATGTTTGCAATGTCACAATTTTATTGATAAATGTTCTCCTTTCTCAACCTTCACATACCTTGATATTCTGCAAAATGAGCCCCAGGATGCTCCACCCCAGCAGAGAATCCTCATTGACCACCACCAGCAGATGGATTCGCTCCAACAACCCCCTAAGCGCTTCAGGGTTATGCGACACACAAAACGTCGCAAAATCCTCCACAGTACTCGGGTCTATAGTCTCGTAATAGTCCAAATAGCTCTTCAACATGCTCTGGGTCGTCTCCAAACGGTTCAAAAGATTCGACATGTCATTCAACTTCAGCTCTAACCTCGTCCCCCTCTTGTCCTTTCCGAACAACGAAATCAATGTTCCTATCCCTTTCACATGTCGCTCCTCCCGGTCTATCTTCTTGTTGATGTCTACCATCATCTCGAGGACGTCTCCGGAGACGTCATTCTCATCGCGGCTTTCATTGATGAGGCGCCAGGTGTCTGTTATGTTCTGGACGATGTCTGCGCTCAGTTGGTTGACGTTGATGTGGCCTAGTGTCTGGCCTGCAACGGCCAGGGCGATGAGGTACGCGACGCAGCGTGTCCCGCGCATGTTGGCGGCTGGCTCACTACTGCGGGAAGAATTCCCGTTCGTCCTTATTTATTGCGAGTGCGACGTGATAGCGAGGTATTGTTTATATTCGTTCGCAGTCGGTTTGAACTATACCTCATGTAAAGTTGTCAGGTTTTAACACCACTTGTAATCCTAGCTTGATCGTGATTGGAACTGGTGGCTTGGTTTCAGGATATACCAAAATTTCTAAGGGCAGCTTTTGCATTTTTGTTTTACTATTGCAGCTAGGACATCAGTTTAACTAACTAACGTAAATTACGTATGCAATAAAGAGAATATATATTTTATTTTAATTGGTTGTACTATTTTTAGGGTTCCGTAGTAAACAAGGAAGCCTTTTTTGCCATGTCTGTCTGATTGTCCGCAGTTCTACTTAGAGAGCTGTAATTTGGCATGTGTAGTGTATGTATATTAATTTTGCCAAAAAAGTGGTAATATAATATAATAAAAAAAAAATTTTTTTTTTTGGGATGACTTTCATACATGTAAAGTGGGTGTCAATTTTTTCTCGACTTACCCATCGTGAAGAAATCGTTGAGTAGATCTTTCAAAAATATTGAGGGACGTTTCTGAAATATTTGTTAAAGTGAAATTTCCCCCTCATCTGCTAAACGATTGTTTATGGACACTTGAATTCACAGCAGTAGCAAATGTAACTAACTAGTGTTTACAAATTAAAGAGTTATATGCGATCAACTTATAAAATGTACTCGGCAACGGACAATTTCATACAAATTCAATAGAAACTTAGTTTTACTGAACCCTACACTGCGCACACGCACTTGACCGATTATTTAAGGGGCTACATGAATTTTTCGGGGTCCAGTGCTGCCCCCATTTGAATTAAATCATTTAAAAGGAAACAAAGATATAATTAAAAAATTTGTCTTGACCAGGCTCTAGATAAATAACCCTTTAAACTATTTTATGAACTACTGTTTACAATTTAAAGTGAGAACGTGAAGCTTTTCTACGCACAATTGCGAAAAACGGCCATTTTTGGCGTATGTGCGTAGAGAAGCTTCACGTTCTCATTTGAAACTGTAAACAGTAGTTCATAAAATACTTTAAAGGGTTATCTAGGGTCTGATCAAGGTCAAATTTTAAATGATATCTCCGTTTCCTTTCAAATGATTTATTTCAAATGGGGGCAGCACTGGACCCCGGAAAATTCAGGTAGCCCCTTAAGGTTTGGTTCCTTAGTCAAACTAGATTGCCCTAATTCCATACACCATTCATACCATAAATAATATAATGCTAGTCTTCAAGAATACTATTACATATAGGATAATAGCAATCGTCTCTCTAAGAATCTTTATAAGTGCCTGTCGGGTGTAGGGAGTAAAACTACTGCCGCGGAGGCGTAATGTGTTAGTCATAAATGCTCCGTGCTTCGGAAGGCACGTATAAGCCGTTGGTCCCGGCTGTCATCATTGTATGACAGTCGTCAAGCTGACACCAGTGTTGGCCACTCGCACACACGAAAAATAAACAACTCGTATATGTTTTAGGAGGAGACGACTGACTCCATATTATGTTTTAAGGCTTAGCAGTTTGCATAATTGGATATACTAATTTAGTCGATGACATATTGGAACGAAGTTCCTTACGGCAGGCTTGGAGGAGATAGGGATTTTGCTGCGCGACCGAACTGAAAAAAATGTGATAGTAAAACCGTAAGGATGACCTCGTTAAATAAAACCGTTAAATGAGACGTGCGCAGGCGCGACAGTCGTATACACAAGAACTTTAGAACTTCGTTCCTACCTGGTGTCCCACGACACCACATTTCTTTTTTTATGTTTAGATGTTCATTAGCTTTTGTTTTCATAGGGAAAAACCAAACGTTATTAAACTCATTTTAAGACGAAGTTGTAGCTAAAGTGGCGCCCTCATTAGAAATAAATAGTTTAAAACTAAATATGGTAATAATTAAAAATTTTATTTGTATCACTGTCTAGAAAGACCTTTAAACTATTTTATGAATAACCTTTGAAAGTAATATTGGTAGTCCGTCTAGTTTTAAAACGGGTTTTTGCCAAAAGTGGCGAAAACCCGTTTTAAAACTAGACGGACTATTAGTAATAATTTCAAAGGTTATGCATAAAATAGTTTAAAGGTCTTTCTAGACAGTGATACAAATAAAATTTTTAATTATCACCATATTTAGTTTTAAACAATTTATTTCTAATGAGGGCGCCACTTTAGCTACCACTTCGTCTTAAGACAGTAATTTATTTCATTTTATCTTATTTCATTTAATGTAATTTTTATTTGTTATTAATTATGTCATTTTAATTTAAATTGTATGGATCAGTGGTCTGATAATAAAAGATTTATATATTTTGTTTTAAATAATGGTGTAATATAGCGAGGGTTAATATAATGTTATTAATTATAATATTCCTATTGTTAATGCCACGTATACTTATGCAATTGAGGATAAAAGAGGTCAAAGTTTTTGATAAAGTTAGTAAATAACAATTATAATATTATACAATATGTAACAATAACCCTGTCCGATCCTTGCAGGAGCAACTCAGACCGTCAATATGAACAACTTTTCCTATGGGACCAATGTTTGAACTTAAAGGAAAAAATCGACATTTTCATACAAAAGTGTTCGGCCGACCCGGCAATTTGTATGAAAATGATAATTTTTTCTTCAAGTTGCTCCTACAAGAATCGGACAGGGTATTTGTTACATATTATAGATGAAAATATACTATAAACAAATGAAAATAATGTATGGAATGGAGTGTTTCATGAAGTCTACCTGAAGTATTATGAATATAGTATACGGTAAATTTTTTGAGCGCCATTAACCACTTTGGTTGCAGAACGGTCGCGTGACTGAGACTCCATTGACGACTGAAGTGGTCTAAATTGTACTATTTTTACGAGGCTTGGCGTCGGGGGTAAACTGTCGTAAACAAGCAGTCGCGTGAAACAGGCCGACAAGGTTTCGATCGATTTAGAGGTGCAACGACCCAATGGTTTCTTGTTGCACTCACTGACACTAGCCCTGAAGATGATGCTCTAAATCGATCGGCTGTCCTTTCTGACTACGTTTTGTGAGTAAACAAAGCTTATGAACATCAATGAGCGGATTAGCTCGTTGAAGTGGCAGTGGGCGGGACACAGCGCGACGAACCGATGGCCGATGGGGCAAAAAGGTTCTCGAATGACGATCAAATACTGGCAAGCGAAGCGTAGGTCACCCACCCACAAGGCGGTCTGACGACCTGACTAAGGTGGCTGGAAAGCGCCTAATGCAGGCCGCTCTAGATCGGTCATTTGTCTAGAGAGGCCTATGTCCTACAGTGGACGTTATGCGGCTGAAATGATGATGATGATCAATGAGACCTCTCCCACCCGTCGGGCCAGCGTTGAGAGTGTAGGTCAAATCCTCTGGCTACTCTTGCCAGGTATGGCTCTAGTAGTACAGACAGGCCTGTTTAGATATCGAAAATATACCTTAATTATTAATATGCGCGCGGCGACCACTCCGGAGGAGAAAATTCAGTTACATTAATCGTTTGTCCAGAGTAATAAAAATGAAAATGGCTTGCAATGGATGTCTAAGTATCTAAACCAAGAGGTGAGGAGTTCTGACGCGAGCTAAATTAACCCATACCGCCAACAACATTGAGTAGATATTTCTTTGAATTTATTTCCTGAGTAAGTGTGTACTAGTACTTATTCTGTGGTAAATAGAAGGTCGGGCCCCTGCATTGAAGACTAAAAAGACCTGATGATGACGAATGAAGTTTATTGTTAATTCCAGAGCCTCTTTTACGAGATCCTGGCGGGGGTGTGGGTGCGCAACGGCCTCCAGATCAAGGGGCAGGCGATGACGTACATCCAGGCGAACTTCTGCAACTCCATGGTCGACATGGACATCTACTGGCTGCAGATCTGCGCCGCGCACCTCCCGGCCGACCAGTTTATGGACATGTGCATCGATATGTGAGTCTCTCTTTATAATCTTAGAATTTTACCGGTAGGTAGCCTCCTGGCTCCGAAGCCAGTGCCAGCCAGAGCGAAGACAACGCAGTCAATTCTTAGGTGTGTGGCTTTGGAGCCCGGGGTCTTTCTAACATGTGGTGGACGGCAGTGACATGCATAGAGATATTTGTTTGGGTAGATTAAAACTAGAGAATATCTAGGCATGATCAGTGGCCATTTTGTGAGGATATTTAATTTATTCATTGCTTATATGCACGTTATAATGGTATTAAGATAGCAAAATTTGTCTTATTTTAATTAGTTTCATGTACATAAATACCCTGTTAGGGTGTTCAAAATCCACATAATTTAAATTATTATTATTGGTTTTAATACTAAACAATCACTATACAGTTTGAACAAGCAATTACTTTGTTTTCCAAACATCCAGAAAGAAAACTTTGCTCTGTTTTATTAGGTTTTAAATGAAACTTTCGTACCTATGCATTTGTAAACAAACTCGGTTACTAAACCAAATAAATATGGCCGAACGAAATTACATATGACAAAAAAGGGTGAAGTAATGCAATCTTCGATGAATTACGCGTTTCTAATTTGGAAGGATAGCACGACAAACCCTATTGGCTAATAATACAAATAACCAATAGGGTTTTCTGTCGTGATCTTCGTGACATCACAGGAACAAATGAAAAGATTGATACATTCTAATTGGCCGAAAGTCGCTGTCTGTCTCTGTGTGGGTGTGCGCATTTGTTGCGAGTACACATGTAGTATATCAATGAAGGTCGTTCATGTACACAAACACAGGCGCAAAAGTCTATTCATGCACATTAGCTATTTATGCATGTGTGTAAATTAAGCCAATTCTTACAGCCGAGCCCCAGTTTACAACACCTTAGAAGGATAAGATAAAAATTATCTACCTTTATTGGCATCGCGCTATGTAGGACAGTTCCCTGAGATGTAAAAATAATGATGTTTCTGTGTCGTCCATCCATCCTTGCCCTACTTGTAAGGGACATAAATAGATCAGGACCAATGACACAGATTAAGCTCAAGTAAATACTCAAGACTCAGGACAATTTGATAAAGACATAATAATATGATATTCTACACTTTAATAGTAAATATTAACATGCCTTTGATTTGGATTACTTTGTGTGCTTCCACCACAAGTAACTTCATGTAAACCAGTGTTGGCACTAAACCATAAAAAATATTAATCAATTAAGTAGTTTGATTAACTTTAATCATGATTGAAATAACCATGATTAAAATAATCACGATCAAAACTATTCACGATCGAAATAATTATGGTTAAAATAATCACGACTGAAATATTCACGATTGATAGAATAATGATTAAAAAATTTACAATTTCGGGGGATAATCATAAAAATGCAAATTTTTGCTAAAAATTGTAACGTATTTTTAATCTGTATAGGTGTAACATTAATAAATCGGCCAAGTGCGGATCGGGTCTCGTCAGAGATAAAGGTTGTCCATTATGTCAATTTTTTTCTGCTCTTGCTCCAGCTGCTGCTCCCAAATTTATATGTAACTAGATTTAACCCAAGACTTCTTTAATGTAATATAAGTAATTTGAAAAAGTCTCTTCGGCAGTTTTGTTTGTTTTAGGCAGTTTAAAAAATGAGACTGGTCACTTACACATACGAAAAATAAACAGAAAGTGTCGAGCATCGGCATCGGCATTGCGAGGAAAAGCTCTAAAATATCCCTGGCGTCAATCAAAGAGTTAATCAAATAATCAGATTAACGATTAATGATTATGATTAGTAATCATATTCAATTAGATTATGATTAATTTATCTTAATCGTACTTTTGATTATGATTTCAATCATAAATTTTTAATCATTAATCAAATTAACTTTGGGCCAACACTGATGTAAATAATTGCCGGTCGGCAATATAGCAGCATCGGCGTGGAATATATCTAATGAATATTGATGAATGAAATGCGTTGTCAGGTTTGGTGTCCGCGAATGGCTGAGCATGCTGCCGATGTCCCCTGTGCAGGCCGCCGAGCAGGACGCCATGGTAGAAGGCCTGCTGACCTTCCTAGCCATACTCGTCTCTTCGCAGACCAACCTCGGTAAGTTTTTACAGTAAAAGTACGCTTTTTACAAGCTTTTATTTATTTGCAATGTATCTTGTATATACATGTATGTATGTATGTTTGTTTGTTTAGGTCAAACCTTGCAACTTAATTTTCAACTTGTTATCGTCAACTGATCAAGCTGAAATGTTGCATATTTGTTTAAGACGGATGAAAATTCAATGTTATGGAGCCAATGCTGTTCTAATGATGGAGCCGAGAGATCTTAGACGGAACTCAGTTATAAAAAACAACATAACCTCATTGAAGGACTCGTTTGATTTGTCCTGACGAGCACTTTATGGTCGACATTGTCAAGTGTCTGATCACGGAGACGGAAGGCGGTCGATGGAACTCAGTAATAAAACGACGCGACTCCATCGAGTTAAGGCTTCTTTCATTAGTTTTAATAAGAGCTAAGGCCCCAAAATAAAATTTTGTGCAAAAAATTAAATTTTTTCAAAGAACTTTTTTTTCCTACTTGCGATAAAAAATACTATGGAAACTGTGGAACTATCACAGACGGACTTTATCCGTAATGGGACAGACAGAGCATTGTGGATCTTAAGGCTCTAAGCAGACAGAGTCCAGGGCCGCAGGATTCAAAGCTTGTAACGTGATGTTGAGAGAGAAGGTGGAAAGAGGAATCAAAGAAAATAGTGATTCGTTGTTTAAGCCTATTAACATTTTCGCCCATTTCTTCGATCTGCGCAGAAAGAGAAGCAGCTGGTACATTCTAAGTTTTACCTTTACTCCCAGACGAGCATAAAAAATTGAGCATTATTATTACGCTATTTTCCAACAAGTCAAATCAGATGCTTTTTTCTAAACGTCGAAACAAACACTTTCTATGGGATTTGTATGAAATACAGGGAGATGACGTCATAGTTTCTTGAAGTCAAATGGCGCTCTTATTTCTTAGTTTTTCTGCTATAAATAATCTAAAATGACGTGAAAATGGATATGTTTATAAACAAGTGACATTATTTTGTAACGTTTTTGTATAGGGACAAAGACAGATTGAGGTAGCTCCAAAGTAAGCTTAGGCTTGTGTTATGGGATACTAACGCAACGATATTAATAATATATTTTATGTAAAAAACACCCAAGACCAAGGACAATTTGAAAAGGGCTATTTTCCTACTCACCCTGGCTGGGAATCGAACCCAGAACCTCCGGATTCGCGGACTAGCGTGTTGACCATTACGCCACAGAGCTTGTCAAAATTATTTATCAGTGTATTTTTGACCAAGGAAAATACCCAATCGTGTCATTTTTGAATGCGTTATTTTTTCCGTAGGTAACGATGAATTGACCCAGTCCCGGCTGGAAGTGAGCACCCTGCTGGCGGCGGGCGACAAGACGCACTCGCAGCTGCTGGAGCTGATGCCGGAGCGGTCGGGGAACGCGCACACGAGGAACTTCGAGACCGTGCTCAAAGAGGTGACACACATACATACATAATAAATAATAAATATATAGGGACAAATAACACTGATTGAGCTAGCCCCAAAGTAAGTTAGAGACTTGTGTTATGGAATACTAACTCAACGATACTATATTTTATAACAAATACATATATAGATAAACATCCAAGACCCAGGACAATTTGAAAAAGGCCATTTTCCAACTTGCCCTGACCGGGGATCGAACCCGGGACCTCTGGGTGGCGGACTAGCATGGTGACCACTACGCCACGGAGGTCGTCCATACATACATATTATACATAACGATGAACTGACTCAGTCCCGGGCCTAGCGTTGCAAATTCCGAAAGAGACAAATGGTTTTTTTCGGAGAAAGCAACAAAAGGTTTTTTTTGTTTTTTTTTTGTTTCTTAATTTAAATAAACCAGAAAAAATATACGAAAAAAAAATTTTTTTTTGACGCTTTACCCGGCACGAAGTCGGCATTACATACCAGTTAATACTAGTAATAGATGCGTTGTTGTGTACTAAATCACGTAATAACAAAACAATTAACCGCAATAGCTTGTACTCAATTTAGTGGTTTAAATATTGAATCATTTGCATAAATCAAGACAGACAGACGATACATATTGTTTATGTACAGGAAGGTTTATTTATTTAAATACAGTAGTTTATCCTGTGCGACAATTTTTAAATCTAGGTCACCATGATACAGGCTAATGCCCCTAAGGATTATGTTGCAAAATAAGTTTCAGTTATAATAATATGTATTTGTTATAGTAGTTAGTATCCCATATCTCAAATCTCGGACTTCTTTAATTAAATTAATACGGACAAATAACTCAATCTGTGTGATTTATCCATATTTATTTATGCCCGTGACTTCGTTCGCGTGAACTTCATGACTTCGGTGTATCAATATAAATACAAACTAATGTAGATAAATAGAAAAGTACTTGTAGCAACATTGTTGTTGTTGCTAAACTTACAGTTATGAAACTCGCAACACTGAATACGGGATTTCCCAGAATACTTGAATGATGTTATCAATCAGTCATAAACAGACGCGACCTTTTTATGATATAATGTTAATGCAACAATTCATAACATCGTATCTACATGGGCACGGTATCGCGGTAATATGAATGATGTAAAAATTCGCTATTTTCAAATCAGATACTTTTTTCTAAACATCAAAACAAACATTTTTTTTGGGATTTTGTTTGAAATACAGGCAGGTGACTTCATAGATTCAAGATTCAAAGATTCAAATGTTTATTCAGTAATTAGACCTTTACAGGCACTTTTACACGTCATAGTTTCTTGGAGTCAAATAGCTCTCTTATTGTCAGTTTTTCTGCTTTAATAAATCTAAAATCACGTCAAAATGGATATGTTCAAAGACAAATGACATTATTCTGCGACGTTTTATTTTTTTATTAGTACGAAATAATTTATTTTAGACCCAGGAAAATACCCAATTAGTTTAAGGGGCTACCTGAATTTTCCAGGGTCCAGTGCTGCCCCCTTTTGAAATAAATCTATTGAAAGGAAACGGAGATTACATTTAAAATTTTGTCTTGATCAGACCCTAGATAACCCTTCAAACTATTTTATGAACTACTGTTTACAGTTTAAAGTGAGAACGTGAAGCTTTGCTAAGCACAATTGCGAAAAACGGCCACTTTCGGCGTATGTGCGTAGAAAAGCTTCATGTTCTCACTTCAAACAGTAAACATTAGTTCATAAAATAGTTTGAAGGGTGTGAATTTTAAATGATATCTCCGTTTTCTTTCAAATGATTTATTTCAAATGGCGGCAGCCCCTTAACCCCTTTCCATACTGCTGGCTTGAAACGACGAGATCAATGGAAAAGATGACTCTCTGTACGTTAGATAAAAACCATAACAAACTTGCGTGAACCATGTTAGTACGGCAAGCTCAGTGGTGGACACCACCTGCCAGATGGCCAGATAACCTGAGCAAGGTTGCAGGAAAGCGCTGATTGCAAGCCGCTTCCGATCGGTTGTTTTGGGGTAGGCCTATGCCCAACAGTGGACTTCCTGTGGCTGATATGATGATTATGATGATGTAAGTATATGGATTACTCTGTCAATGTTTCACGAAAGGGTGAAAAAGTTTTGTTTATTTTATAACTTTTAATGTATGTTTACCTCTAGACAATTTAAGTTTGATATTTGTGACAGATAAATCTTCGAATAGGGGTGCAATAATTGAGTATTCCTTTGTTCAAAGATCTGTTACCCATATGATAACACTAAAGAAAAAGTAGTCTATATTATTTTAGAACGTAATAAACGCCTCTGATGATATAATTTACAGGGTATAATAATACGCCATCCATTTTTGTAAGGACGTTAAATCTCGCCAATGGTTATATAGAATGTGAATTTATTGTCCTGCATGGACAGGGTTAAAACCTTAGTTTTATTTCCTAGATTTGTTTTACCGTTGTTTCTATCTATTTTAACCCGCTTAAGAACCATGCTTAAAAATTAAAGCGCCGATGATGCGTACTCCCACTAGGCCATTGAGTCTTTCACACATAAGTAATTGTCTGATTTGTAACACATACTAAACACACGATTGCAATCATAGATTTAGAAGGTACAAGATGGATATAGCGTGTTGTAAAATGTGACCAGAAACGAAATATTTTTGTGTTACAAATTATTTTTTATGTGTTTTCGCAGCATTACATGTTATAACGTGTTAACAGTGTATTATATGAAGTATATTTGTAATCTGCCAGACATTTGACAAAGTCCTTTCCAAAGATTCAGACATTACAAAGCCCTTCTGGAGATCTTTTGGCGTTTCTTTGCAACGGTGGTAATGAAACTTATTCACGTGTAAAAGGGCCTGCAAATGCCTGATTGAGTTATGGCACTGCATAGAAGCGAAGTATCATATATGCCTACTTCTACAAACGAATCTATACATCCGTGCACACGGCAATGCGTGTGTGTTCACCCCCAACACACGCGACAAAGCGAGAACGAGGAAGAGGTGCGGGGACGGGGAACGGGAACGCATATTGCGCGGGACCTTAAGAGATTCCGTTCTGTATGTAATACTTATATTAATTCTAAGTTAACGCATTCACAGGTGTCAACTTACCGTCCGCCGCCGAAGGGATCTGAAAACCTGGAACAGGGGCTGTTCGTGCCGAAACCCATTGTGTGGGAGAAATATTACGAGCCGCTGCACGTGCTGAGGCGGGCTGTTCATCGGAGGGACTTCCACGCATCTATGGACCGATTCACAGCTTAGTTCGTATATCTCTTTCTGTTTATCCATCTCTTATAGTATCTCTATCTCTTTTTGTCTTGATTTACATTGGTCTAGCGACAAATTCGGATCTTTGTCGCTAGAGCAAGGTATAAAGTGATACACCGTTTGGTAAGTTTATCTTTCTCTCTTTTTGTCTTGATTTTACCTAGCTCTAGCGACAAATTCGGATCTTTGTCGCTAGAGCAAGGTATAAAGCGATACACCGTTTGGTAAGTTTATCTTTCTCTCTTTTTGTCTTGATTTTACCTAGCTCTAGCGACAAATTCGGATCTTTGTCGCTAGAGCAAGGTATAAAGCGATACACCGTTTGGTAAGTTTATCTTTCTCTCTTTTTGTCTTGATTTTACCTAGCTCTAGCGACAAATTCGGATCTTTGTCGCTAAAGCAAGGTATAAAGCGATACACCGTTTGGTAAGTTTATCTTTCTCTCTTTTTGTCTTGATTTTACCTAGCTCTAGCGACAAATTCGGATCTTTGTCGCTAGAGCAAGGTATAAAGCGATACACCGTTTGGTAAGTTTATCTTTCTCTCTTTTTGTCTTGATTTTACCTAGCTCTAGCGACAAATTCGGATCTTTGTCGCAAGAGCAAGGTGTGAACCGATTCACTGTTTAGTTAGTATACTCGTATCTCTTTCGGTTTCTTCATCTCTTTTTGTCTTGGTTTTACCTAGCTCTAGCGACAAATTCGGATCTTTGTCGCAAGAGCAAGGTGTGAACCGATTCACCGTTTAGTTAGTATACTCGTATCTCTTTCTGTTTCTTCATCTCTTTTTGTCTTGGTTTTACCTAGCTCTAGCGACAAATTCGGATCTTTGTCGCAAGAGCAAGGTGTGAACCGATTCACCGTTTAGTTAGTATACTCGTATCTCTTTCTGTTTCTTCATCTCTTTTTGTCTTGGTTTTACCTAGCTCTAGCGACAAATTCGGATCTTTGTTGCAAGAGCAAGGTGTGAACCGATTCACCGTTTAGTTAGTATACTCGTATCTCTTTCTGTTTCTTCATCTCTTTTTGTTTTGGTTTTACCTTGCTCTTGCGACAAAGTCGGATCTTTTTCGCTAAAGGTCTATTTAGTGGGAGAATTGCTACGAGTCGATACGTGTCATGAAGCGGCATTTTCACAGATCTTAGATCTGATTCACAGCCTATTAAGTGTATATTTTTCACTCTCTCGTACAAGTTAGTTATTATGTTTGTTTTCGTGTGTGTTAGTGGCCTAGAGTTCCGACACCAGAGTTGGCCACTGACAGCCAACTCTGGTGTTGGAATTCTCATGCCTTAAGGCATCTGACATAGTTTGACGACTGCCATACGATAATTACATTACCATTATAATTGGTAAAAAAAACCTCTCCTTTATATACGTCTCCTTTGACGCAAAACAAAATTTTCGTAACCCTTTTTGTTCCGCAGCGTCCGTGAAAAGCAGAAAGAGAGCGGTATGAACAGTAGCGGCGAAGGCAACAACATCAACGCCAGCAACAACACCGCGGCGGGGTCGCTGTGGCCTCCGCTGCGGCTGCCGTCGGCGGGGCCGGCCGGAGCGGGGGATCCAAGGGCGCTGTGTGCTTCTGGTGAGTGGGCTATCACATTAATATAAGTATTACACGCCCCCCTTCCCCGTTCCCCGTCCCCGCACCTCTTCCCCGTTCGAGCCTTTTCGAGGGTGTTGTAAGTTTTTTGGGCCTGAAAAGAATAGAATTCTGAGCTATGGCCTCCGCTGCGGTTTTCGTCGGCGGGTCCGATTGTGTTGGGATTGTTGAACAATATTATGGTGGGTTCCTTCTGGCCTCCGTTGCGGCTGTCGGCATAGTAAATGAGACCTGCCCAGTTCCGCGGCTTTAGTGATTTCTTTTCTTTTTTTATTATACATACATACTATCACGTCTGTATTTATCTTTAACGGGGCAGAGATAGTACTTTGGATCTTGCGATTCTAAGCAGACTGAGCCTAAGGTCGCAAGATTCAAAGGCCACTCTTAGCGTGATAGTGGGCGAGAAGGTGGAAAAGGAATCAAAATAGTGACGGGTTGCTAGTAATTATAATTGTTTCAAATGACATAAAAACCACGATTGAGTGACCGTAAAAACCACTCAAAAGTCATAGAAATAGTTATTTATGCAACTGTAGTATAATAAGGGGTATTAAAACACGAATGTGGGTTTATCACACAAGTGTTTTAATACCTATTTATTACAGTTGCGTACAAAACTTTATCTACACCTATATTATGAACTCAGTACACTCAGTACAGTGTTAATTCCTGGTAAGTTTAATTGCTGAGTGTCTAATACAAACTAACTAGGTATTTATAGGTAATAATGGAACTATTTATTGTTATAATTATTTAAATATTGGATCGTGCAATTATTGGAATTCAAATTATTTTGTTTGATATTAGGAAATATTGAACAAAAATAGCGGAATACGACGTGAATTCGAATAACCAATAAGTTACTTTTAAAACTTTTTTTACAATATTCTTACGGATTTTGGCGTCCGCCTTTTAGTCATAAGTTCATTTTTTAAATTACGGAGCTGTGGTAGTGAATCGCGCGGCGCGTACATTACAATATTCTTTTTTTGAAATTCATAAAGATTGTGGCTGTTTGATGAGTAAGGAAGTAATCGAGTTCGCGTTGCATAATGAAATTTAGTAGAATATTATAACACTCGTTTGGGTGATATAATGGTTACTATGACACTTTTAATGTTGGCAATAAGGTAACTGTTACAGAAACTTTAATAGAGGATTTATAGTATGGGTGTAGATAAAGCAAATAACATTTATCTAGGGGTTTAAAAAACAAACTACTGTGTTGGTTGATAAATTTCTACGGGACAAACCTGAAATTATAAATATCTCTTTGAACAAAACATTTTTTTAAATCTTTTTATGTTATGTTAATTGAAGGAGTTACGAGGTCACAAACAAAAAAAAAAAATTGGAATCGAGAACGTCGTTTATGTAGAAATGCGTGTAACGTGTGTGTGTGTGTGTGTGTGTGTGCAGGGGTTCAACCCGGAGTGCAACCCGTCGTTTTTGTAATCGGTTTATGTTATGTTAATTGATTGAGTTACGAGGTCATGAACAGAAAAAAAAAACATTGGAATCGAGAACGTCGTTTATGTAGAAATGCGTGTAACGTGTGTGTGTGTGTGTGTGTGTGTGCAGGGGTTCAACCCGGAGTGCAACCAGTCGTTTTTGTAATTGGTTTATGTTATGTTAATTGATGGTCATAAACAGAAGAAACATTGGAATTGATTAGAAATGTGTGTGCAGGGGTGCTGCACGGCGCGCTGCTGGCGGTGCTGCACCGCGGCGTGCACCGGCGCGCGCCGGACGCGGCGCCGCCGCACGCGCCGCCCGACCACGTGCTGGCGCTGGCCGTGTACCTGCTGCACGTCGCCGCGCACCTCGCCGCCGAGCGCGCCCGCACCGACAGCGTCAGTACACGCACACACTCTTTTGTATTTTTTTATTTCGACGAGTAAAGGTCCTTAGAGTCGTACGTGATGTCAACTAGGATATATATTAACCCTCAAATTCATAAAAAATAACAAACGTTTGCTAAACCTATAACATGTTTTGTCCCTTTCCCTCTTTTGAATATTTGACATCGGGAGAACGAGACAAAACATATTTTAACTAAAATAGGTTTAGCAAACGTTTGTGTTTTTTTTATGAATAAGGCGGTTAATTAATAAGCAAATAATTTGTTTTGTTAATTTTGCACATCACGTACTTACTGGACGTGTACATTCAATATAACACTGTACAATGTTTTTGTATAAATACTCTTCATAATTCAAATAAATTATCCATTATCCCGTTGCCACTCTTGGCCTGTAGACGGTGATGGATCGAACCAGATCCAATGGGTTTTATAAGTACCTTCGTCGCTGTATCCTTCACAGATAAAATAATGAAAAATAGTAGATTATTAACCAAGGGGATAAAGCAGTGTCTTCTGTCGCGGGTGACGACTTAAATCGCGAGCGCAACGAAGGACTCGAGGTTTACTCCCGAGCGGAGCGAGGGTGTTAAACACTTAAATCACGAGCGAAGCGACGGATTTAAGTATTTAGTGCCATAGAATGTGACTTTTTTTAAGCAAGTAGTACGAAAAAAATATATTCAATGTTATTGAGAGCGACCTTCCCGTCTTGCTTTTCATACAAACGCTCGTACGTGATTATGGCGTTGTAACTGATATTTCTTAAAAAAAAATTGAACTAACTTTGAGTATCTTTTGCGCTATTTATATGTATCTATCGAAATAAAAAATTAAAATTTGGAGAAAAAAATTCAGTATAAGCCTCCAAAATCTGCTTTTTTGTACAAATTTTACTTGAACTTCGAACGGTTTACAAAGTTCTCATAAATTGTAAAGGTAAAAAAATATTTTGATACAAACCTTGCAAATGTAATGAAAATTTTAAATAAAAAACATTTATTTTACACAATTATAAGGCTTACTGAAAAACAGGTATCACCTGAAACAAGTTTTATAAAATTTCCGCACCACATATGTACCATTGAAGGAACGAGACAAAACATATTTTAATTAAATTAAGTTTAGCAAACGTTTGTAATGTTTTATGAATGAGAAGGCAAGAATTAATTTTACTGTATATAAGAAAAACATGCTCTATCTATATGTTACATTGAATTTTATAATTTTGATTTCTTTACTAGAAGTACTTAAACACTAAACTGACTGCCTCCGTAGTCCAGTGGTCAAGGAGTTCCCTTGTGACTCGGAGGTCATGGGTTCGATTCCCACTGGGAAGCATACTTTGTGAAAAGTTGTTTCCAGTCTGGATAGGATATTGCAGGCTTGAATTACCTGATTATCCGAAAAGAAAGATGATTCCGTGTTTCGGAAGGCACGTAAAACTGTGGGTCCCGAACGCCACCTAGCGTCTGATTATCAAACTATCCAAGGATTGGTTCCTGGTTTGCCCTTTGGGTTGTGGAGATCAGACGGCAGTCGCTCTGTGTGAAAACCAGTAACCTCGTCAAATCTCCTTGGTTAGGTAGCGGACCCCGGGCTCTGAAGTGTTACTGCTGAGGATGCAACCGGGAATACGCTCAGATGATGATGTAGGATTATTTCTAATATTTATATATATAGGGACAAATAACACTGATTGAGCTAATCCCAAAGTAAGTTCGTAACTTGTGTTCTGGGATACTATTTCAACGATACTATATTTTATAACATATACATATATAGATAAACATCCAAGACCCAGGAACATTTGAAAAGACTATTTTCCAACTTGCCCTGACCGGGGATCGAACCCGGGACCTCTGGGTGGCGGACTAGCATGGTGACGACTACGCCACGGAGGTCGTCAAGATTTTTTACGTAAAAGTGTTTTGATTTCTCGTAAATTGTTTTTTTTTTTTGCAGCGCGACGTGTGCGTAGCGGAGTGCGCGGAGAGCGGGCGCGCAGCGCGCGTGTCGGGCGTGCCGCTGCTGGGCGCGTTCGCGGGCGCGGCGGTGTGCGACAACGCGCGCACCGTCGTGGCCAGCGTGCCGCCGCGCGCGCCCGGCGGCGACAGCGAGCGCGCGCAGCCGCACCAGTACCCCGCCCACTACCACTCCGACAGTCAGTGCCGCTAACATTCTATTTGTGAACCTGTTATTATTGGCTTTTCGTTTACTTCTTTGTTGCCTATATTGGAAGTTTAGCTGTTGGTCATCAGTGGAAGGGACGTATCCGTAATAAATCGAACCACAGGCTATCCCAAATATTTATAGTATAATAAAATTGAACAAAAAATTCAATAATTTTAAAAAATCCTGTCCATTCCTATACAAATAGGGTAGTATCCAGGGTCAATAATAAATTATTTTGTACTGATAACCGAATAAATGATGACAAAATAATGTCATTTGTCATGATCATATCCATTTTCAACGTAATTTTAGATTTATTATTGCAGAAAAACCGATAATAGGAGCGCTATTTGACTCCAAGAAACTATGACGTCACGACGTGCTATTTCATACAAATCCTATAGACAATGTTTGTTTTGACATTTAGAAAAAGGTTTCTGATTTGACTTGCTGGCAACTAGCGAATCGCCCGGAGGGACTAGACACTTTTGTATAGAAATACTTTTTACTTTTTTTTAAATTTCATTATACTATAGTGTAGCCCGTGGTTCGATTAATTACGAGTATGCCCCTTCCAAGTTTTATAGGGACAAATCACACAGATTGTGCTAGCCCCAAAGTAAGTTCGAGACTCGTCTCGTCTCATTTTCATCGACGACGGAACCATTTTTTTTTTCATTTTTCGTCATTTTTTTCTATGGAAAGTAATTCTGTATCCTAGACAGAACTTGCTCCAAAAATTTGACTGGTGGGTGAAAAGTCACCTGTTTATGGAAAATTTCACACATTGAGCTAACCTCCCAAAGTAAGTTCGAGATGTGTTATGGGATACTAACTCAATAATACTGAATTTTATAACAAATACATACAGATAAATATCCCAAAACTAAGTCAAACTGAGAAAACAATTTATCAATCTTGACCTGACCAGGGATCGAACCCGGGACCTTCAGTGTGACAGTCTGGCATGTTGACCACTAGGCCACAGGGGTCGTCAAAAGTGTCAATAGAAGGAATATGAAATTTGTGATATTTCCAGGTGACACCGAGTGGGAGCCCCCCCCACCGCCGCGCAGGTCCCCCCTCCACAAGCCGGGAGAGCTGCCGGCCGCCAGCACGACCCGCGACGACAGTGTCGCCAACACCGCGCTCGCTGTGCCGCCATTACTACAGGTACCATTTTCATAGTTAAATAATGAATTTACTCCACCCGGGCCAGAAGTTGCGTTTTACGCACCCTACGTGGCCAAAAGAACTTAGGCGATTCGCACACTGCTCCGCACCCCGCTGCGTAGCGCGGGGCCGGACTGTATGCAAGTACCTCAATTTGTATACAAAACACGCATAGTACAACACACTGACACCGCGTCTACGCGCGTCGTTTTTGTATGGCGGCTCCGCGCTACGTAGCTGGATGCGGAGCAGTGTGCCCATCGCCTTAGCGTACCCTACCGTTCTGCAGAAGCTTGTTTTTTTTATTTTTTAGGGTTCCGCATCTCTAAGGGTAAAAACAGGACCCTATTACTATGACTGCGCTGTCCGTCTATCCGTCCGTATGTCTGTCTGTCTGTCACCAAGTTGTGTCTAATGTACAGCTATGACAGTTCAAATTTTCACTACACAAGTATTTCTGTTGCCGCTATAACAACAATAATCCTCCCATATCCCATCCCATATACAACAAACGTATTTATTTTTTATAGATCATGGTACGGAACCCTTCGTGGAGTCCGCTCGCACTTGGCCGGTTATTTTAATTCATGTCTTGTTAACAAATAAACTTTTAGGTGGCTCGAGGAGATTCGTTGCCGGACGACCAGTCGGACGCAGGCGGTGACGCGCCGCGTATACGAGCGTTAGAGGTATGATCGAATTTTGTAGTATGGTTGAATATGGTCCAGGGTCAAAAGTAATTTATTTGGTTGTTAGCCCGGTTTGCCAGGCCCCTAGATCCGGACCTGGGGCAACTCTTGACATTCGAGGTGTCTAAAGGCATAATCTGACATAGCTTGACAACTGCTATACAGCGGTAACGGCCGGGGCCAATGGCTTAGCGTGCCCTTCGAAGCACGGAGGATCGGGATATATTTTTTGTGCCACTTCATACCCTTCCGGCGAGTAGGCGACTAATACTGTAAAAATTAGTTTCTTGCGGTGTTTCTTTCCAGCAGTGGTCGTTCCGAAGCGCTGGTATCGATAGCTTTCCTTAAATTTTAATATACATACATACTACATACACGTAATGTAAATTATATTTATTGGCCTGTAGAGTTGTAATGAAGAATGCTCACTAATTTTGATTTTTAGTTCATCGTATTCTCTGTTGGATATAAAAAAAACTTGAGAGGTGTCAAGGGACACCCGGATGGAACGAAGTAAAACATAAATATAAATAGGTCTAAATTACATACAAACTCTTTTCTGCGTTCTAAAATCAAGTTTTTATTATCTTCATAAATTTGATTGAACAAAAAGTGTCGTTACAACTTTTGGTCTTAATTTTTTCCGTCTAGCACGCGATAAGGAACTTCGTCCCAATATTTTGATTTATCGTTTAGTTCTCGAGATATGGAATTTTAAAATGTGTGCGTGACGCGAGATTCTACCGGGCCTGTGTTTGATGAGGTGACGTCACATTATACGGGCGGGCCGGCTAGTGCGAACGTACGATCGAGGCGCGACGTTGGAATGTGACGTCATACGCTAAACGCAGGCCTCTATTTCGATAAGAATTTCAATTGGGTGTTTCCCTGGATCTAAAAGTAAATTATTTTGTACTGATGAGAAAATAAAACGTCGCCAAATAATGTCACTTGTCTTTGAACCATATCTATTTTAACGTGATTTTAGATTTATTATTGTAGAAAAACTGATGATAATAAGAGCGCTATTTGATTTCAAGAAACTATGACGTCATTTGCCTGTATTTCATACAAATTCCATACAAGATGTTTGGTTTGACGTTTAAAAAAAAAGTATCTGATTTGACTTGTTGGAAAATAGCGGATTGTTTGTACAATCATAACTACTTGGTCTTTTTGAATGAAACAAAAAATAATCTATTTGTGTACATATAGTAGTACAAACAATTCTGCATACCTAGTAACATTCTTCATTACTGAATTTGAGGAGCTCGGTGGCCCGGCGGGAGTGCGCATTACTAGCGCTTTCGCAAGTTACGCGTCACCGGGCGTGGTCCGCACTTGGATGGGTGACCACAAGTTGCACAAAAATTTCTCGAGCCCCTCCGTGCTTCGGTAGGCACGTATAAGCCGTTGGCCCCGGCTGTCATCATTGTATTGCAGTCGTCAAGCTATGTCAGATGCTTTTAGGCAGCCTGAAAAATCTGACACCAGTGTTGGCCACTTACGTATATGATGAACAACAACTGAATAAATGTTTGAATTTTTGTTGTTATACACACAGCATCATTAATTCGTAACTCTCTAAGCCAGCCCAATCAATACCATCTTTAAATATGTACAGTATGCACATCATGTATTCCCATCTAATATTATAAATGCAAAAGTTTGTGTGTATGCTGGACCGATTTTGATAAAATTTGGGATGAATACGATACATACACTTACTGACCTCATTCTTTTAAAGGAAGGGATTGTAATTTGTAGTAAATTGAAAATTATTTTGGCTAAATATTTTTACTTTTAAAGTTAAATCCAAACAAGTTATTTAATTGTAAAGTTGAACCCATGAAAATGGTGTGTGTGCAGGACGCGCGGTCGGTGTCTGCGCTGGCGCTGGCGCCGCTGGACGTGGCGGCTCTGGCCGACGACCGCGACGACCGCATGACGCTCGCGCTCGCCGACCCCGTCACGCCGCCGGACTCCGCCGACTATGGTAACTATCTCATGGGTCGAGTTTTTGGCGGGAAGTCAAGGCGTTCAGTTGTAGTTTGCTTTAAATTATTTTGCAAATTGATTCTAGTGGACTTTATAATATAAAATCGGTGTAGTTTAGTGTTATAAATGTTCATGCTCATTGACAATATGTAAAATGGTTAAAGTGGACACTCATAGTGCGGCTGTAGTGATATTTATTTGCGGACTGTGGTCGGCGTCTTTAGACGCCGTCCGCTACTCATTCAGCTATGAAAACCAGTGGACTCGTATAGATTTGTTGCCAGAAGCCCCCTTGAAGCAATCAAAGGACCTACACCAACCTTTGATTGTATAGTTAGGTTAGGGTTAGGAATAAAGAAATTGGCGCCCGCGCCATTGGTTAACTAGACACTGGCAAAATAAGCTTCAACGAAGTTTAATCGCTAACAAAAAAAAAAACCTTAAGTGTATCCTTACCATAGACAAACATGTTTCACCTCTCCAAATCCCGACTTAAAACTGACATTGTCAAAATGCATCGTTTGTAACTTGGATGTTCCCTTTCTGAGCCCCCTAATAATACTTAATTGCTCGGTTATTATGCTTGTACTAGTATACCTTAATTATCTACTTAAAACAAAATATGTATGTATGGGTTCCCGGTTTGTCGTACCGGGGGGGCTCAGTACCCGTGGTAGTCGGTGGCCACGGGGAAGCTAAGAGGAACCCGCGAGGGGGCGCTCCTGCTGGCGTGCACCAGCAGAGAGCGCCCACATTGGGGCGGCGGGGGAGTGGGAAGTTCTCCCCCCACCCGAGGAGGGGCGCTCCCGCGGGCTCGGCTTCGGCCTTGAGCCTGTAGGGATGCGCCCAATGGGGCGGCGGGGGAGTGGGAAGTTCTCCCCCCACCCGGGGTGGGGCTGCCGGGAGGGGAATGTTTCATTGCCCTCCCGGCGCCTCAGGCGGGGCCACACCGCCGTGGCTGTGGTGGGAGATCGGTCGCGGAGGAGGAGGAGTGTCGGTGTTACGTTGCCGCTCTCCCTATCCTCCGCGACCGAGCGGTGCCGCACCGTGTTTGCGGCGAGGGGCAAGCGGCGGAGCCTTTCATCTTCTCCGCCGCTGGGAGCCGGTTTATCTGGCTCCCATGGGTCCACAGGCGGTAGACTGCGTGGGAGTTTGCCGCCTCTCAATTGGGCCGTGGAGGTACGGCGCGTCCGTGAGTTCCGGACGCGCCGACTTGGTGAGTGGGGGGGGCGCTGTGACGCCCCCGAGGAGGGGCCGCTTTGGCGGCCAGCCGCGCCGGGGTTCGCGGATGTATTTCCGTTCCCGTGTCCCCGGCAAAAGCGGTTGAGATGGAACTCCGGAGGTTTTTTAGTGGGTAGGCACGTCGCTCTGGCGTGGAGTCCCACATAACCCGACAGCCTCCCCCGCAGGCTGACGGGTATCCGTAACAGGGATCTTTCCTCCGAAAAAAAAAAAGGGTTAGGAATAAAGAAATTGGCGCCCGCGCCATTGGTTAATTAGACACTGGCAAAATAAGCTTCAACGAAGTTTAATCGCCAACAACAAGAAAAACAAAAAAAAAACTATCTCGTGGGGGATCACTTAACATTAGCTCATTTTATACAAGCAGCTTCTTTAAGTTTACTTATCTTTTCTTTTAACCAGTAGTGGACGTTTTCTGTTTTATTTTGTTTTTTCCATTTTCCTGTTTATTTTTTGGATTTAAGCTTTTGCATAACTTTTATCGCGGGCTTTGAGCGCGGCGAATCAAGAAATTCCATAACGAAAATAAAACTTACACCCATCGTCTAACGTCGTTTCAGTTCGGCAGATATTCGGCACAGTGTTCGTGTGCGTGCGACTAGACGTATGCGTGTAGACTAGATGCTAACTGCTCATAATAAAAAAATCCTGAATAACCTACATGTATTGTAAAATAATAAAAATATTTTAAACGATATTAACTTCTCATTTATTAAAAAAAAAAAGAAAAAAAGTTGTTTTCTTATCGGTCACCACTATCAAAAATGTAACTTGAATTAATATTAAAGAAAAAACTTGAATTAATATCAAAGAAAAAAAATTACTGCGTAAATAAAAATAAATAAATAATTATAATTGCATAAGTTGATAAAAAATGCTATGCAATTGCTTTACCGCGGCAGTCCCAGAGTGCCACACTTTTTTTTTGTTCTTTACTATTTAAAATTTTTTGGTTCTTACTTTTTCTTTCCTTTTCTTGTAAAGCGTGGAAGAAACATACCCGTAATTTGCTATTACCAGCAGTGGGCTATAAAGAGCTATTAAAAAATACGATCATGTTAAAATACAGATGCATATTACGTCTGTGTTCCTAACAGAGTGGAGGAAGCATAGGGCTGCCGAAAGGCCACTCTTTGAAGAAAAAAGATTGCCTCATCTATTGTCATGATTCAAAAAAGTGTTAAAGGGGAAACATGAATTTTTTGGGGTACAGTGCTACCTTCATTTGAAATTTACTATTTGAAAGAAATCTACGATTTTCCCTTCAAAGTATTTTAATTTTATAAACTACGGTTTACACTTCAAAGTGACAACGTGAAGCTTATCTTAGCATTTTGTGAAAATCTTTTTTTCCCAAAAAACTCATGAACCCTCTTAAAATGTCAATAAAGGAAGATGTAAGTAAGATTGAAGATATGACGACCTCCGTGGCGTAGTGTTCACCATGCTAGTTCGCCACCCAAAGGTCCCGGGTTCGATCCCCGGTAAGGGCAAGTTGGAAAATGGCCTTTTTCAAATTGTCCTGGGTCTTGGGTGTTTATCTATATATGTATTTGTTATAAAATATAGTATCGTTGAGTTAGTACCCCATAACACAAGTTTCGAACTTACTTTGGGGCTAGCTCAATCAGTGTAATTTGTCCCTATATATTTATTTATTTATTCGAACGGTGTGTGCAGAAATGTCAGCGCCGGAGTGGTGCGTGCTGGGCGCGCCGCCCGCGCTGCCCGCGCCGCTCGCGCCCCACGACATGCCCTCCACCAGCACGCAGGTATGAGGGGCGTTGCGAGCTCCACGGTGTTCTACTAAGCTTTCTCATCAACATCATTTTGAAATTTTCGAAATCGGTCCATCCGTTCGTTGCGATTTTATAACACACTAGCTTTTGCCCGCGGCTTCGCTGGCGTAGGGGTGTAATTTATCAAAATCCTTTCTCAGGGGATGCCTACGTCATAGTAGCTTTATGCATGCAAAGCCTCAGCCCGATCGGTTTAAAATTGACAAAGTTTTATACAAACTTTTATGCCCTTGGGGAATGATCAAAATCCTTTCTTAGCGGATGCCTACGTCATAACATCTACCCGCATGCCAAATTTCAGCCCGATCCGTCCAGTGGTTTGGGCTGTGCGTTGATAGATCACTATGTCAGTCAGTCAGTCAGTCACCTTTGAGTTATATATATTTAGAAGAAGAAGATAAAACACATTTTATATAGAGCCAATATTTATCTCTGGTGGGACCGCGTGACGTCACACCTTGTACACCACTCGCTCGGCTTGAAGCTGCGCTGTGCCCGCCGTGTACTAGGTGCGAGCGGCGAAGTGACGTCACATCAACCGCGCCGCGTGACGTCACACCGCTCAGCTTGAAACCGCGCCGTGCCCGCGCGCCGCCGTGTGCGAGGCGCGAGCGGCCGGGTGACGTCACAAAAACCGCGCCCGCCACTTTGTCGTAAAACAAAATTTTACGCGTATAATTTTATAATGTATGTAATGAATTCTTTAGATGTATATATCTCGATATACATCGTCCAATACGCCACTTGACTCATATCAAAGTGGTACATTGGTATAGATCATCCAATTTTAAACTGCTCGCCTTAACGTTTTACGCTTACAAATAAAATGTGTTTATTCTGAAAACATTTTTTTTTGTCATTGGTCATTTTGTTTCAAGATCTCAGTGGTGCCATTTTTTAATGCGGAATTACTAAACGAACTGTTTGTTCAATGCGCTGTATCTTTGGCATTTTTTCGTTTCTCAAAGAAAATAAAAAATACGTGTAAATTATTTTTTAATAATCTAACCGATGGGCTAAAACTATTTTTCCATTCGTCATGCCTATTATCGTTTATGTTAATATTATTATGTTCTTATTCACAGATGCAAGTCCACAAACAACAAGCGGACGAATCGATCCCTGTAAACGAGTCAATAATATCGCTACTACTGAAACTGCATTCGCAACTGTCCGGCCGACTCGATTCGTTCTCACTCGACGAGCCCGCGCCAGAAACGCACGAACCCATCGGTTAGTTTTTGCAATCCATATACTAATAAATGTCAAAGAAACTGTGTTTGTCTGTTACCTCTTTACGCTTTAACCACAGAATTGATTAAGATGAAACTTGGTATAGGTATAGTTTGAAACCTGGGGTAGGACAGTTTTAATCCGAAAAATTAACCATTAGGGGAATAAAAGGGGGAGTGGAACCTTGTATGGGGATCCTTTTTTGCAAACAAGAGTCGCCTTTAATAAAGTACTTTTACAGAGACAAAATCGCGGGTAAATCTAGTTATAAAAGACTTTCCGTTCCTGAACTTCCAAGGATCAAGACTTCCAAAAAAATTGTCTATTCGTCGGAATGATTTTTGTTTGTTTATTCACCGATTATTCGAAGACGCCTGGACCGATATGAAAAAATATTTTTCTCAAACGTGCTTAGAAATGTGGACATTATTGTAGTAAAAAGAAGACACGAAGTTTGTAATTCTTGGTGTATGCATTACTTTACCAGCCTAGGCCAGGAAAGCAGTATGAAAATTCAATTCTGGCCGATGCTCAAAACAAGAAGACAAGAAGTGTATTCAGAATGACATTGGGGTGACTAGACAGTGACATTGACGTTTTAGAATGACATTGGGATGACTAGATAGTGACATTGACGTTTTAGATGACTGTTCTATTTTTACATTCGGCAAAGACATTTAGCGTTTAATTTCATCACTTGTCATACTGCCAATTGGGTATTTTCTTGGGTCAAAAATAAATTATTTTGTACTGACAAGAAATTAAAACGTCGCAAAGTAATGTCACTTGTCTTTGAACATATCCATTTTAACGTGATTTTAGATTTATTATTGCAGAAAAACTGATAATAAGAGCGCTATTTGACTCCAAGAAACTATGACGTCATCTGCCTGTATTTCATACAAAACCCATAGAGAATTTTTCTTTTGACGTTTAGAAAAAAGCATCTGATTTGATTTGTTGGATAATAGCGTACTGCGGCTACATTGTAGAAAATACACTCTTTGAGCATTTATATCAATATTACCAAAATTTTATTTAAATGTTGGTAAATATCCCACCAAAATATACTTAGTTTTTGTTGTGAGAGTAAAAAGCAATAATCCACGGTATTTACATTTTTGCTTAAAATGTGAATGGGCTGTATGGGCTATGTTTCCTTTGCACTAAAAAACTGTTTTTTTTTAAACTACGTAGTGATTGATGTAATATTAGGTGTTTTTTTGGGCTAATTAATTAAAAGCATGTTACTAGCTTCAATGCCGAATCTTTATTAAAATCAATTCCTTACGACTAAAAACACGGTACATTATAATCTTACATACTAAGCACTTTGAAACTTGCGCGTGTGACCTAGTTACGGTACAGTTTCACAATTCGTATATTACATTGATTATATACTCTTTGCAGTCCACATTAATAGCTTTCGGTAAATATTTGCATACTTGGTTATTTCCTTAATTATTTCCTAACATTTATTGAGAAAAGCTTAATACATGCCATGACTCGAGATTATTGTCAAGGCCTCGCAGACGCTCGGTTTTGAAAACTACTCGTCCGGCAATACCACACTCTCCGTTCTCTGTAGTAATGTACTATTGTTTGAAAGGACGTGCTTGTGGCAATTGCAGGTGGTCGCATAGAAATGTTATCAAAATCTGTTGTGTAAGTTGGGTGCGAAGACGGTTTTTAGTTTTGAAAGACAAATTTTGCTCAAGTGTGATATAGTAAATTAGAAAATCTTTGTTGTAGGCGACGGGCCGCACTTCATCGGCGCGGTGCTGCGCAAACTAGCGCGGCTGGACGCGCGCTGCGCGGCCGCCATCCAGCACGTGCGCTGCACGCTGTGGCCGCACCAGCGCGAGCGGCAGGCCGAGCAGCGCGCCAGGTCAGCCACACCATCACATACATACATACATACATACATATAGTACATGGACGGCCGCCATCCAGCACGTGCGCTGCACGCTGTGGCCGCACCAGCGCGAGCGGCAGGCCGAGCAGCGCGCCAGGTCAGTCACGCCATCACATACATACATACATACATATAGTACATGGACGGCCGCCATCCAGCACGTGCGCTGCACGGTGTGTGCAGGCCGAGCAGCGCGCTAGGTCAGCCACACCATTACATACATACATACATAATAAATAGTACATTACGATATAAGTGCGTTATGGCGGTCACACGAGGCGGAATTTCAGCCCAAGTCTAAGGCGAGGGCGTAATAGAGCCGAGTGTGTTTAACTAATATACGCACGTATACCGTACGGCGTTTTTCAGCACCCTTGCGAGGAAAAATACCTATTTAATCGAAATTTTTAATTTTAAATAAACTCAACCATAAAACCGTGATGCAGACTATCGCTTTTCCGCCGTTTTACTTTTTAAAATCAGTTTAAAAAGACAATTTTAAGCATATACATAACAAATAGTGCGGTTATAGAATATAACTTCACTATTTGCGTTTATAACACACGCGTGTTTTATGATCTGCTTGACTCCCATATATTTTTTGATTTTGACAAATCAGAGTTTCTAAAGGATCGCAAAAATATTTTTGCGATCATATGCAACACCACGGCATTTTTCATATTTTTGAAACATGAAACAAGAAAATATCCACTCCATCCATACATCCATATTTGACGACCTCCGTGGCGTAGTGGTCACCATACTAGTTTGCCACCCAGAGGTTCTGGGTTCGATCCCCGGTCAGGGCAAGTTGGAAAATGGCCTTTTTCAAATTGTCCTGGGTTTTGGGTGTTTATCTATATACTATACTCGTATGTATATGTTATAAAATATATTATCGTTGGGTTAGTATCCCATAACACAAGTCTCGAACTTACTTTGGGGCTAGCTCAATCAGTGTTATTTGTCCCTGTATATTTATTTATTTATCCAGTTAATGTGATATTAAAATCACAGAATTACGAGTAATCGTTTTACTTACAGAATGGCCCCACGCAATATGCGTCCCCGTTCCCCATCCCTGCATCTTTCCCTTTTTCTCGTCTTGTGTGTGTCGCAAACACACACACATTGACGTGTGCAAGGATGTTTATTTTCGTTTAGCACTAGTAGGCATAAATGATTCTCCGCTTCTATGAAGTGCCATACCTGTATTGATACTCCAAAGAAACTCACTTCTCTTAGTGTGGTCGTTCATGGCTCTGGCGAGGCTCTCGATACGCCGAGTCACTAAACGAACGGTTTTTTTATATAGAAATAAACTAATTACCGAGAACCGTGCAAAGTGGAAAATTTAGTTACGGAGCGCCATTTTTGATACTCTGAATCACAAGACAAACGGCTTTTTTGTATGGATAAAAACATTCGTTTAGAGAGTCAGCGATTCAAAAAGTGCGCTCCGGATCTTTTCAACTTTACACGGTCTTGGCAATTCCTTAAATGAACTTTGACGCTCATTATACGGCCACATAGGTTTCATCTTTGGAAAAAAAATGAGATTAGAGATGCAATCAGAGATGCGTTGAGTTGAGAAGATCGTTAAAAAGATTTAAAAAAAAAATATATCTTTCATTTTATTAATTTTTTACAATTTCCATCTTTACAGAGAACGACAACAAAACGAAGAGAAATCAAGAATAGCCCGTGAAAGGAAACAACAGATTATGAGGGAGTTCAAGAGGAGACAGGAGCAGTTCCTGGCCAGCATGCAGAACATGGCGGCCAGTGACGCGGCTGCCATGGAGTGGGAAGAGGACACCGTGGAGGAGCACTACGACTGCGTCATATGCAACACCACGGCGCCCACAAAGGCCGACGACCCCATCGGGCTGTGCGTGCTGTTGCAGGTAGGGCAATCCAGAGTTGGCTGGCAGTGTCTCGTTGAATGACGTCGGACTATGTGTTGTTACTGGGAGGGTAGTCCAGAGTTGGCAGGCAGTGCCTGGTAGATGACAACGGGCTGTGTGTGTGTTGTAGGTAGGGCAATCCAGAGTTGGCTGGCAGTGTCTCGTTGAATGACGTCGGACTATGTGTTGTTACTGGGAGGGTAGTCCAGAGTTGGCAGGCAGTGCCTGGTAGATGACAACGGGCTGTGTGTGTGTTGTAGGTAGGGCAGTCTAAAGTTGGCAGGTAGGGTCTTTTTGGGTGACAACGGGTTGTGTCTAATATTAGTTATAGGAAGGTCAATCCAAAGTTGGCCGGCAGTGTCTTTTTGAGTGATACTGTTTAGTAACTAATGTAACAGAAGTCTAAAATAATTGGCCAAGTGCGTGTCGGGCCACGCGCAGTAGGGTTCCGTAGTTACAAATGCCAACTTTGTGTCCTTGCCACAAAAAAACGTCTAAAAACAAATTTTCTATTGAATTTGTATGAAATTTTCCTTTTCTGAGTACATTTTATAAGTTAATCGCCTATAACTTTTTAAACCCCACTTAGCTCTCATAGTTTTCCTTTAAATTTCGTTATAAATTCTATAGCTGTGAATTTTTTCACGAGTCCATTTATAACCGTTTAGCAGATAGAGGGGGGGGGGGGGGGGGGGGAAATAAAAAAACGGTGTTCTCAAACTCAAAATATTTTTAAAAGACCTATTCAACGATACCCAACATGATTGGTTAGTCGAGAAAATAAAATTGACTTTTCTTTTTACAAGTATGGGAGCTACTAAAAAAATAATTTTTTTTTTCAATATTTTATTTTACCGTTTTTTCCGCCTAATTGATAAGTATATATATTCATGCCAAATTACAGCTTTCTAGTACTTATAGTCGCTGAGTAAGACCGCGGACGGACAGACAGACAGACAGACATACATGGCGAAACTATAAGAATGTAAGAAAAGAGGAGACAGGAGCAGTTCCTGGCCAGCATGCAGAACATGGCGGCCAGTGACGCGGCAGCTAAGGAGTGGGTGGAGGATACAGTGGAAGAGTATTACTGCGTCATATGCAACACTACGGCGCGCTATGACCGCGTCTTTCAAAGCGCCCGTGTTGCTATTATCGGCGCGTCGACAGTATGCCAACCGTTTGAGCGAATGAACGTTTTATGTGATGGTAATTTTTAACCGACTTCCAAAAAAGTAGGAAGTTATCAATTCGTCGCGATATATTTTTTTAATGTATGTTCACCGATAATTCAAAGACACCTGGAACGATTCGAAAAATTCATTATTTGTTTGAAAGGGTATTCTTTCCAGGTGGTACAATAGAAATTTTATCAAAATCGGTTGTGCATTTTGGGTGTGAAGTCCGTTTTTAACCGACTTCAATAAAAGGAGGAGGTTATCAATTCGTCGCGATCCTTTTTTTTATTTTTTTATGTATGTTCACTGATTACTCGAAGACGCGTGGACCGATTTGGAAAACTATTTTTATGTTTGAATGGGTACTGTCCAGGTGGTGATCCCGTAGTAATTTTATTAAAATCGGTTGTGCACTTTGTGGGTGAAGTCGGTTTTTGGTTTTGAAATATTACATATTAGTTTTGAAAAATTTATTAGTTTTGAAAAATTATTAGTTTAGAAAAATTATTGGTTTTGAATAATTATTAGTTTTGAAAATTATTAGTTTTGAAAAATTATTGGTTTTGAAAATTATTAGTTTTGAAGAATTATTAGTTTTGAAAAATGATGTACGATATGTTGCAGTCGACGTCGGTGCTGGGCCACCGTCGGCGGCTGGGCGCGGCGTCGGCGCACGGGCCGCACGCCGGCGCGAGCGCGGCCCGCGACGGCGCGCGCCTGCCGCTGTCGGAGGCCGAGCGCGCGCGCCTCGCCGCGCAGAGGGACGCCACCGCCGCCGCGCACCACTACCGCCTGAGGGACGACCTCAACGACCACTTCGACCAGGTATCTTGGTTGTTCTCTTTTGAAGACATCTACATTTGACGTCACAGCGATGGAGGCAGCGCGCGCTTGCCGCTGTCAAAGTACGAGCACGACGCCACCGCCGCCGCGCACCATTATCGCCTGAGAGACGACCTCGACGACCATTTCGATCAAGTATCTTGTTTGTTCTATTTTGAAGGCGTCCATATATGACGACACAGCGATGGAGGCAGCCCGCGTCTGCCGCTGTCGAAGACCGAGCGCAACGACACCGCCGCCGCGCACCACTACCGCCTAAGGGACGACCTCAACGACCACCTCGACCAGGTAGCTTGTTCTCGCCAAATTAACGGCCTTCCACATAATACGTCACAGCTACGGAGGCAACGTGCGCCTGACGCTGTCGAAGGCCGAGCACGACGCCACCGCCGCGGACCACTACCGACTGCGGGACGACCTCAACGACCACTTCGACCAGATATCTTGTTTATTCTCTTTTGAAGACATCCACACGTGACGTCACAGCGATGGGAAAACAGCACTCGCTTGTCGAAGGGTAATGCCGAACGCGCGCGCCTCGCCCCGCAGCGGGACGTACGTGACGACCTCAACGAGCACTTCAACCAGGTGACTTGTTCTCGCCATTCTTCATTTGAAGACAGCCTACATATGACGTCAGCGATGGGCAGACAACGCTCGCTTGTCGAAGTCATGCCGCAGAGCAATGTCACGGCCTTTGATTAAATATCTAGTACTAATATCAAAGAGGAGGGGGGAGCCCGTTTCCATTTTAGCGTGTCCCCGATTGCATCCTCAATTGTGCTCCTCGGAGGTCATGGGTAATTTCTTCTCCAAAGATGTCAATATCACCGAAGGATGTCGTGGTAAATACCATTCCAAATAGGAATAGAAAATATTTTGGCTATTGATTGATATTAAGATGATTTTATCACTAGCTGCCTCAACCCGCCATTTATATCAATTTTACACTACAACCCAATTTTGACAAACATTTAGTGAAATAAAAAAAGAAAAACTATAGCATTTGGAAGTAAAAGGATCTTTTTTAATAGTGACAAATATTTGTCTCCAGGAGTCATGGCTCATGAGTGTCAGCGTGGGCTGGGAGGGCGGCGTCCACGTGCAGTCCTGCGGGCACCACCTCCATCTCCGCTGCCTGCAACTCTACCTCCGAAGCCTCGCAGCCCCACAACGACCTCACAACCTACACGTCGAGAGAGGAGAGTTCCTCTGCCCCGTGTGTAGACAGCTGGCCAATACTGTGTTGCCTCTGGCTCCCCCGCCGCCGAGAGTGTCGCCCTCGATGGTGCCCGGCACTGCGACGTACAGGGAGCTGGCTGCTCAGGTGCAGAGGATGCTGGAGCAAGAGAGGCCTTCACCGGTGAGTTACCGAATTATTAAGTCAGTACTTTTAAACAGAGAAACGTAAGTGGATGGGGGGGGGGGGGGAGTAAGTGAGGTTGTAACCTTTGATGGTGCCTGGTACTGCAACGTACAGGGAGCTGGCTGCTCGCGTTCAGAGGATGCTAAAGCAAGAGAAACCTTCGCCGGTGAGTTACCAACTTTCAAATCACTAAGTCTAATGTAGTCTATAATTTCGAAAGTCGTATGGACTAGGGTCTCAAAGTATAGATCTAAAGTTACAAAATAAAGCCATAGCGTATTAGAAAATGAAACCAGAAATAAAATATTTCTGTGTGACTTTAATACGGTTGTACGACCTACACGAACTATCGGTAAAGCAGTACTATACGATCTTTCCAAGGTAAGATAACTTACAAAGCAACAGTTTACAATTTAAAAATTAAATTTTCGTTTGACGATGTTTGAGACAGACCGACTGACAGACTTGTCTCATTGTTAAATTGATCGCTATCTCTTTTGCTCTTGTGTAGATGACAGTTATCGTATTATCCTAGCTTAGCTGTATCCACTAGCTGGTATTGCCCCACCCAACGTCCGCAGAGACATAGCAAGCTCTGTTGAGCGATCAAAAATGCTCTCTGATCCCAGGCATCCCATGCATACTGACGTCGCTATACCATCTAGACTAAAGAGCCGACGAAGTTTCCTGCATAAAACTGCCCCAATGACATCTGACGTGACCACGGCGAGGATGAGTCGCTGGCTGGGGAGCTGCACCACGGCATCCTTCGTTCCACCTGCAGAAAAGTTACCATCTGGCAGCGAACTGCCTTGGCCAATCTGGAAGTGCCTTAACAGGTTGAGAACCCAGGTTGGCCGATGTAAAGATAATCTAGTCAGGTGGAAATACATACACAGAGACCGCAACGTTTGTGGCTGTGGTGCATCTCCACAGACTATGGCTCACTTGCTGAGTTGCCCAGCGTGCCCCTACACCTGCACGCTGGAGGACCTGCACAATGCAAGCCCTAACGCAGTTCAGGTCGCTGATAACTGGGCCCAGAGAAATATCTAATCACATGAACATCGACACGCTAAGAAGAAGATCGTATTATCTGTCGCACTTCTCCTGTCTTCTGTCTTTTTATGCAGTAAATAAAGTCTAGCCCTCATATTCATAAAAAATATCAACCGTTTGCGAAACCTACTTTAGTTAAAACATGTTTTGTCCCTTTCTCTCTTTTCAATATTTGACTTAGAAAGAACGAGACAAAACATGTTATACTAAAATAGGTTTAGCAAACAGTTGTTATTATTTATGAGTATGAGGGTTTACAAATACAAATACAAAATCATTTATTTAACGAGAGAACACTTCACTCCATGATTATCACAGATTCCCGCACTAGGCACAAGCCTGTATCGCGGGCAATCAGAGAGATTAACGAAAATAAAGCACTTACAGTTTAGGACGAGCTTGTCTATGTGTCATAGACTTTACTTACACGAATAGAGAGGTGAGTTTCTTTAAGCGCCTATCGCAAATTAATTTCTGTTTTTCGAAAGGATGATTGGTAGAGAATGCATTAGTATTACTCCCGTCCACCTTATCTCACGGATAGATGACTTTGTTTAATTCATGAGAAAAATATGTAGAATTTTGTACAATTCGTTTCAGGCTGCAAGCAAACTGTCGGACGCAATGGGCAAAGCCATGAAAGACATGACAGCGACAGCCAGCAGCAAGCTGCGACAGCGGTACGGGGTCTCCCCGGCCGCCATATTTACCTTCGTGGCGTCGTTGGTGCGGACCAACCTGGAGTGCGAGCTAGTGCAGAGGGGGGGAGCGTTACATTCTATATGCCCGCCGAGGTACAAGCCGAGGAACGAGTGTATAGGTGAGTGTTTGCATTTCTGCATAATAATTTATCAAAAAATAAAACCGACCCCCCCCCCTCCCCCCTCAAACTACACAACTGATTTTGATAAAATTTTAATGGGACAACCTAACAAGTATGCCCTTTCAAACAAAAAAGAATTTTTCAAATTGGTCCAGGCGTCTTCGAATAATCGGTAAACATACATAAAAATAGCCTTTTTTTTGAAGTCTGTTAACAAAGTAAGTGGACCTCGCCATATTGCGGAAAAAATCGAAACTAAGTTTAACCATGGCCCATAAACACAAGTTAAAAATGTTCGGAGGCCGCTACAATTTGAGGTTTACTGACTTAGTTGTTGACTTAAAATGATTTTAAATCATCTCATCCGTTAGTCATTTTTGTGACTGAAGTATCTAACTTGCAGAATGCCCAGGTTGCGCCGGACATATAGGGGGGCTCAGAATGTCATCGGGGAGGCTCCTTTCTTGCACTCCGAGTTCCCGCCCCCCCAAATATGCAAATCTGTATTTGGGTCATAGGATTACATTATCCTACCAAATTCATCTGATTTGGTCTAGTAGATTCGGAGCTTGGCTTTGACAGACGGACGGAACAAACGCACAAGTGATTCTATTAGGGTTCCGTTTTTCATTTTTTGTACGTAACCCTCAAAAATCAGTCCATTGTTCCTGCATTTCCAAAGAAACTTCGTAACGTATTATGTATGATACGTGACGTGTGATGGTTGCAGTTCCGCTGATGTCTGTGGCGGGCGCGCACGTGCTGGTGCTGCGCGAGGCGGGCGCGGGGCTGGGCGCCGCGGCCGCGTGGCGGCTGCTCGTGCCCGACGACGACGACGACGCCCGGCTCGACGACAGCGGCACCGCCGCCGTCGTGTTCGGCCAGGCCGGGGGGTCCCGGCCGGTGCCGTTGCTGCTGAGAGACCCCACGGCGCTGCTCATGCACTTCTTGTTGCTAGCGCCGCAGCACCCGCCACACATTGACTTACGTGAGTATTTCTAGGTAAACTGTGTTCGAATGTTCGTGCTTGATGGCGACGTTGGCGTGGATAACAAGAAATACTCAAGACACACTTGAGTACAATGCGTCACAAATAAATTGAACCAAAATGGCGGTCGTCGGCGCATTATTTGTACCTGCGCCGATAACCGCTATTTTGGTTCAAGCTACGTACCGAGAATTTGTACAAAAATGCTTTGAAGTCCACCATTTTTGTTCAACTTATTTGTGTCGCATTGTACTCACGTGAGTCTTAAGTATTTCTTGATATTGTGTCTTCTTGCTTGAGGGCGCCAACAGCAGCACCGCTGCGGTCGTGTTCGGACCAGCTGGCTGGCAGCACCAGCTATTTGACTCTAAGAAACAGTGACGTCATATTCTTTATTTCATAGAAAATGTTTGTTTTGATGTTTAGGAAAAGTATCTGATTTGAGTTGGCTGAAAGTCGCGAATTATATTGTTTTATTTACCTCCGAAAATGTTGTATCTCCTTTACAGAACACTTCACGTGCATAGTACGCGCGCTGTACACGCTGACGTACTACCAGATCGTGTGCCAGTTCATCGCCAGCACCACGGCCGAAGGTCGGGCTGCACTCGCTGGGGTCGACACCAGGCCGGGGGCCGCGGGGGCGGAGCTCCGCGCTGCGGCCAGGCTCATGCTTTCGGCCTTGGCGGACTCTGATCTCTTCACGGAAGACGGGCCTCCACAGCCGGCGAACCACCATCAGCCTGATCTGCAGCAGATGGAAGCACAGGTAAATATTGTGTCGAAGAGTTGTGGGTGCAAGGAGTAACTTCACGCTGACATTGGACCAGATTAGGTGCTAGACTGCCAGCTCATCGCCAGCACCACCGCCCAAGGTCTGAAGGCACACCAGGCCAAGGTCGCGGGGGTGGAGCTCCGCGCCGCGGCCAGGCTGTTGCTGTCGGCCTTGGCGGACTCTGATCTCTTCACGGAGGACGGGCCGCCGCAGACGGCGAACCATCATCAGCCTGATTTGCAGCAGATGGAGGCACATGTAAGCATGGTGTTGATGGAGTCGTGTGGTAGCAGGGCGGGACTTCAAGCTGACATGATACCAGATTGGGAGCCAGTTTATCGCAACGGCTAAAGGTCAAGCAGCACTTGCAGGAGTTGACACTAGACTGGAAGCCGCGGGAGTTGAACTTGGGCCCGCAGGGGTGATACTCCCCTCCGCAGGCCGTAAATCATCATCAGCCTGATCTGCTGCAGACGGAAGCACAGGTAAGCATTGTGTTGATGAAGTCGTGTGAGAGCAAAGAGGGACTTCAAGCTGACATGATACCAGATTGGGTGCCAGTGTATCGCAACGGCTGAAGGTCAAGCAGCGCTTGGAAGCCGCATGGGAGGGGGGGCTTGAGCCTGCTAAAGTGAGAGCAGGAAGGGACTACAAGCCAACATTGTACCAGATTTGGTGCCAGACGCAGCAGACGGAAGCACAAGTAAATATTGTGCTGATGGAGTTGTGGGTGTAAGGAGTGACTTCACGCTGATATAGTACCGGATTGGGCGCCAGTTTATCGCCAGCGCAACCGCTGAAGGTCGAGCAGCACTTGCAGGAGTTGACACTAGACTGGAAGCCACAGGGGTTGGGCTTAGGGCTGCGGATGGGGTGATGTTGCTCTCCGCAGTCCGTAAATCATCATCAGCCTGATCTGCAGCTGACAGAAGCACAGCTAAGCATTGTATAGATGAAGTCGTGTGGGAGCAGGGATGGACTTCAAGTTGACATGGTACTTATTGATTAGGTGCCAGACTGCCAGTTCATCGCTAGCACCACGGCCGAAGACGCTGATTTACAGCAGATGGAAGCACAGGTAAGCATTGTGTTGATAGAATTGTGTGGTATCAGAGAATTACTTTTCCCCACGCAAGATAAGTCCAGAGAATGTGTGCTAATTTGCGAAGGGAATGTTTTCGAGGGAAGTAAGAAGATAAGTAAGGAAGTGACTTCTCGATGACATATTTACTACCAGATCGCCAGTTCATGGCCAGTACTACCGCCAAAGGGCGAGCTGCACTCGCAAGAGTTGATACCAGGTCTGGAGCTCAGGGCTGTGGCCAGGTTGACACTCGCCTTGAGGATCATCGTCCAAACCGATCATAACTAGTCGGCCTTTTCCGACTACACTACGTCAGTAAAACCGTACTAACATACCTGGTTATGTCATGTCCCGTCAGATTGAATAATATTATAGAAATATTATAGATATGTGTTATTAATTTCCAGCTGCAAGAGTTGCTGCTGCCGTTCGTGCGCATCGCGGCGCTTCTCCGGCACCACCTGTACGGCGGGGAACTGCCGGAGATCCAGAGCGCGCGGCAGGAGTTCGTCAGACTGGTGTACTACCTGGAGCTGGTGACGGACGGCATGGAGTGGAGCGAGTGGTCTGCGGGCCGCGCCCTGCCGGCCGCGGCCGACGTGGCCGCGCGACGCTGGGCGCGGCAGCTGGGGGGGGCCGCCAGCAGGCAGCAGCTCGTGGTGAGTGCCGGAAGCGGTCCTTCATATGCCAGATAGAAAATTTTAAGCTTATGTGAAGAAAATACTTTGTGAGAAGGTTTATTACGGAACCGATAATTATTTTAAAGACAATGTCTGGCTTGAGCTTGGGTCCCTCTTAAAAGTTTGTATTTATACACTCGCAAATGATTTTGAGTAAAATCGGTCTACGTTTAAGTACTCAAATTACAAATTGACATAAATTTAAATTTGACATAATTAATAATTATGACATAACAATGAATTCCCAGTCCACATATCTAATTTCAATATCAGTATAATTGTAAGTTGATGTTTTTGGAGAACATGCTGCAGTACAATTTGTTGCCGCTTTTTTTTGTACTTGCGCTTAGGAAGCAACAATAAACTTAGCAGTAAGTAAATGATCTGACGTCAACAACTACCTATTATGAATACGAAAGAAAAAACAAACAATTATCTAGTGATACAAATATCCAAAAATAAATAAAAGACTTTTGACTTGGCCGAGGCGGCTGGTCACCGACACATAAAGTGATTGGCGGATCGCGTCTTGCGATTATAATATATCTTGTTGTCCTTCAGCCATTAAATGAGGGTTTTTAAAAATATGGGACACCAGATAGTAGGCAGTGACGTCAGGTCTAATCGACTATAGTCATCGGACCATCAGACCATCTGCTCCTCTCGGTTTAACCCTTTCACCGCGAACGTCGGATTTATCCGACAAACATTGTCGTGCCCATTCCGCAAGCGTCGGATATTTCCAACAAAAAAAAAATGCTCGTATTGTACATAACTTAAGTATCCACGTGCCTTTTTGGTTTTGTATTGTGGTATATATTTTAGATTTACTACCCCTCGCGCTGGGGGCACGACAACTGATAAAAAGTCTCGCGGTGAAAGGGTTAAACTGACCCTAACGGTTTAAAACAAAGATCTACCTTTATGTTATTCTTTGCATTTTGTTTGTGTGTACATGAGCACTTTTTCAAAACTCTTAACTTCATTCGGATGCTTGCCACATCAAGGACTTCAAAGTTAGTGAATTTGTTGTTGTTTGTCGTAGTTATTTGAAGTTTAGTTGACTTCCTGTTTATTTGTTATTATTACGTAAACACATAAACAAGAATATTTTAGAGTTGATTTTATTGATTTAATATTTATACAGATAAATGTATATTGTACACATTTTTCTACCCCTTTTTTCTTAATTGGGTGTTTTTAGAACTGTAGATCAGTTTTGGTTTCTCCCAGAATCATCAAGAAATCTGATTTGAAGTAATCTTTTCGGAAATCTTTGGGAGAGGCTGTTGACGTCACACCATGACAGAGGTTGGACTATGTTTGTTTTGTAAAAATATATTATAGGATAGAACAAATCCAATTAAATTTTATTTCAAAATCAAACAAATTACACTGTAATAAAATCTTCTTTTCTGAAAACAGCAAGAAATTTTGTTATTAAATAAAGCTGTAATTAACATTACAATATTGCTATGAAGTAAAGTGTAAGCATAGTCGGGACTTTCGTACGTGCGTAATCTAATGGCAGTGACGTCACAAGCAAATACTTTCAGCCGTTTCCTGTTACTTAACTGCTTCACTGCGGTGTTTTTATAACATTAAGCTTGGCCGGCACTAAATGGGTTAAGTTTCCCTTTCCATCAGATTTGAAAGGTAAAAGCGATTCGCACACTGCTTCGCACCCCGCTGCGTAGCGCGGGGTCGGACTGTATCCAAGTACCTCAATTTGTACAGTGTTACTACACACTGACACCGCGTCTACGCGTGTCGTTTTTGTATGGTGGCCCCGCGCTACGCAGCGGGATGCGGAGCAGTGTGACAATCGCCTTATAATCTACTTTCGCCTTATAATTCTTTGAGCGTATTTAAAATATGTTTTTGTTTTCGGTTATGGGTTGTGTTACTTTTTACCCACCGACAGAAAAGATGGGTGTTATAATCCAAATTAAAACATGTGATTAAAAATTTCGCCACGAGTGTGATTCGAACCCACGCCCCTCACGTTACACCGTGAGTGCACTACTAATTGTGCTACCGTCACTTATCACCCTGACGTATTTTTTCATTACATTGATACAAGCATTCGAAGCATTCGTTATTCTTCACTAGTACCCACTATTTAGAAGTGTCGTATTCAACTTTATTTGATTTAGGTAAATGAAAGTTGATTAAAGTGAAGAAGGCTGTTTCAAATATAATTTTAACAGTGTTACAATTATCGGATTATTATACAAATTAATTCATCACATGTTTTAATTTATTATAGATAATAATCCGAGCATTGAATCGCTATAAAAATCAATATTTGAGGGGTGTTATAATTAGTTATTATATGTGTCTGTTTGTCCTTCCTTACGAATAGACTGATTCCGATGCGGATTTTTTTACGTGAAAGCAAGTTTCCTTGCGGTGCTCTTTAGCTAGTTTGGTAAAAATCAGTTCAGCCGTTTAAAGTTATTGGGGTTAACGCTTGAAAGTCGTGGTTTTCCCTAGCAAATAGTAAAAGGCTCTACGGATATCAATTATAATATGTAGTTCCGCTATTTATCACTAGATGGCGTTTTTGGCATTTGGGAACTTTGAAATTTGCCTAGCAAATAAACTTGTTGATACGATAAACATATAATTGGCCAAGTGCGTGTCGGGCCACGCGCAGTAGGGTTCCGTAGTTACGAACGCCAACTTTGAGTTCATGCCACTAAAAACGTCTTAAAACTAATTTTCTATTGAATTTGTATGAAATTTTCCTTTTTCGAGTACATTTTATAAGGTAATCGCCTATAACTTTTTAATTTGTAAACCCTACTAAGCTCTGATAGTTTTCCTTTAAATTTCGTTATATATCCTATAGCTGTCAATTTTTTCACGTGTCCATATATAACCAGTTAGCAGACAGCTGGAGGGGGGGGGAATGACCCCCCCCGCTGTCTGCTAACTTGACTCTAACACTTGACTCTAACAAATGTTTTCACTTTAAAAGCAAATCTTTCAGAAATGGATCCCAAAATCAAAAAACGGTGTTCACAAACTCACAATATTTTTAAAAGATTCATTCAACGATATTCAACATGACTGGTTAGTCGAGAAAAAAAAAATTACTTTTTATTTTACTTATATGGGCTACCCTAAAAGAATTTTTTTTTCAGTATTTTATTTTACCGTTTTTATAACAAAAACATATAGGTAAATATCCAAGACCCAGGACAATTTCAAAAAGGCCATTTTCTAACTTTCTCTACACTGGTGGCGGACTAGCATGGTGACCACTACGCCACGGAGGTCGTCGTAATACGACGATAATTTATGTCTTTAATATACATATTCATGCCAAATTACAGCCTTCTAGTACTTATAGTCGCTGAGTAAAACGCGGACGGACAGACAGACAGACATGGCGAAACTATAGGGGTTCCTTGTTTACTACGGAACCCTGAAAAGTGTTATTATGTGTTTGTGTCAGGTGCGTCGTCTGCTGCGGTCGCTGCACGTGGAGTGGTGCCAGCCGGCGCTGCTGGCGCTGCCCCGCGACTACGACCGGCTGTTCACGTACTACCACGAGCGCGTGTGCCTGCAGTGCGGGGCCGTGCCCAAGGAGGCCAGCGTGTGCCTGCTGTGCGGCACCGTCGTGTGCCTCAAGCAGGCCTGCTGCCGCCAGCAGGACGTCGCCGAGGCCGTGCAGGTCGGTCTTTCTTTATACCATTCCCCCTCTAAAAACTGAAAACAGTGGATAAATGCACTTTTAATAACTATTTCGGTAATTTATTATATTAACTCTTCATCTCTTGCAAATAATAAAAGAATAGATATACAATTGACCTGGGAGGAATTCCTCCCAGTGACAGATAAGGGGTCAACTGAAAACAGTTAATAAAATGCATTTGTAATGACTATTTTAGTGTTTGAATTAAGAACAATTACTCTTAATTTTAAAAATTCTTCCAATTTTCTCTTTCTTGCATTTAACCTTCCTTTTTCTTTATTAAATGACTATTTTCGCTTTAATTTTTCTTTTTTTACATAGTCATGGTATGAAGTATAGTATGCGACACTGATTTAAATCAAGGGCCATGAATCACTCGCGTCGCTCAGGATTCTAACACTTGAATCACTGGCTACGCTCATGATTCGATTATCATGAATCACGATAGAATCCTTCACTTGTTCGTGATTCATCTATAGCCTTCGATGTAAATCCGTCTTTTATTAACTAACTGTAAAATATACTTTTTACAAAAAACTTATTAAACTTTTCAGCTAATCTAGGTCGCATACAACAGAGACGGCATACTTGCGATATCGTTCTCTCTTTAACTCGCACAGCCTTTTTTATTTATTTGTTTCGCTAACTGGCTGAAAGACATACAAATTTATATAAACTAGCTGCGCCCCGCGGTGTTACCCGCGGAAAAAAGCGTATGTGATGTCAACTACCTGAATACCAAATTTTATCAAAATTGGTCCAGCCGTTTGCGTGTGAAGAAGTAACAAACATATAACTCACAAACTTTCGCCTTTATATCATTAGTGTGATACAAATTAGAGCATATAAGTTGGTAACCTGCCTGGAGCGAAGATAGCCTTACTCTCTGGCCACAGCCAAGAGAGGTGCGAATTGCGACGCGGCGTGAGGCGCGGCAAGCGGTGAGCGGCGAAAACAAACAGAAGGCAACATGTGAAGTTTGCCGCAGCTGCCGGCGACGCGATGCGGCGCGGCCGGCGGCGGAACAAATGTACTGGCGAGTACCGAGGCGGCACAGCTCGGAGCGGCGCGCGCGGCGGCAGCGGTGGACGCATTCGGCATCGCGCGACCGAATTAATCATTTTGTTTTTATCGCGCGTTGAGCTTACGTAAATAATGGATACGGAACAATTTATTAGTAAAATACTGAGAAGACATGGATTTAAAAAAAAAACATCCTTGTATATAGGCTTGTTATAAAAAAATTAAAAGGACGAAGTAAAACAAAAATGTCCTACCATTTTAATAGTAAACCGTTCTCTTAATACGTCCACTGCTAGCGCCGCCGCGGTCGCAACAAGTCTAGCTGTGGCATACCACCGCAAATCACGCCGCCTGCCGCGCCTCTTGACGCACCGCCTGGAGCTGTGGCCAGGCCGTTAGCCCTAACCCTGAGTGACTGTCGGCAGCACGCGATGGAGTGCGGCGGCGGCACGGGCATCTTCCTGGTGGTGACGTCGACGTACATCGTGGTCATCCGCGGCCGCCGCGCCTGCCTGTGGGGCTCGCTCTACCTCGACGACTACGACGAGGAGGACCGCGACCTCAAGTCAGTATTCATTGCAATCACTCATGTATCACTAGCGACCCGCCCCGGGTAGTTAAGGGGCTACCTGAATTTTCCGAGATGCAGTGCTGCCCCCATTTGAAATAAATCAATTGATAGGAAACGGAGACGTTATTGGAACGAAGTTCCTTACGGCAGGCTTGGAGGAGATAGGGATTTTGCTGCGCGACCGAACTGAAAAAAATGTGATAGTAAAACCGTAAGGATGACCTCGTTAAATAAAACCGTTAAATGAGAAGTGCGCAGGCGCGACAGTCGTATACACAATTCTTTTGCAAATTGTGTCGATTCTACATTAGCCGAAGGAACTTCGTTCCTACCTGGTGTCCCACGACACCACATTTCTTTTTTTAAAATTGACATGAAAATTGAAACTATTTTATGAACTACTGTTTACAGTTTGAAGTGAGAACGTGAAGTTTTTCTACGCACAATTGCCAAAAACGGCCACTTTTGGCGTATGTGCGTAGAAAAGATTCAGGTTCTCACTTTAACCTGTAAACAGTAGTTCATAAAATAGTTTGAAGGGTTATCTAGTGCCTGGTCAAGACAAAATTTTAAATGATGTCTCCGTTTCCTATCAAATGATTTGTATCAAATGGGGACAACACTGGAACCCGGAAAATTCGGGTATCCCCTAAACCAAAATTCCAAAAATGGACTCGCCTCGCGTATATTATTAGCGCTTACATCGTCTCGCATATCACGGTGCTGCTGCCTAGCTAGCTGAGCGCGGTGAGCGGCGTCTACGCAACTTTTTTACTTACATTTTTAAACTCGTGATATTTTTCGAACGGAATGTCCGAATTTGTTGATTCAAAAAGTTATATAAAAGTATTGAAGCAGTCTTGAATATGAAAAAATAAAGAGCGGCGGCATTTTAATTAAATTTTTAAAATGAAATGACAATTTTTAAGTAAATTTTTTATACTTTGGGATACATTAATGGAGTTTTTGTAAGGATCCCTAATTTTTTGGAAATAAAATATAATATATGTCACTCGAGGATATGGCAGCTTTCCAACGGTAAACGAATTCTTAAAATCGATCTAGTAGTTTCGGAGCCTATTCGATGCAAACAAACAAACAAATCTTTCCTCTTTACAATATTAGTAACGATGATGTGTAGTTTCGTTTGTGGTAGTGTAGGCATAAATTATACTCCGCTTCTATGAATGTTATGAAATGTGTGGTTTGAAGAAAACAATAGTCACGGGACTGCGGCGCCGCGCATTCACAAGCGGCCATTTCTTTTTCAAGCTATTCTATGCGTTCCTCTAATATAAACAAAGGTGATTACGGTTTGACAGTGTGAATCGGCACTAACGTTGTATTTATTTATGTATATTTATTAAATAAGTAAATATAGGACCAAATTACACTGATTGAGCTAGCCCCAAAGTAAGTTCGAGACTTGTTTTATGGGATACTTACTCAACGATACTATATTTTATAACAAATACATTATATAGATTAGTATCCAAGACCCAGGACCATTTGAAAAAAGCCATTTTCCAACTTGCCCTGACCTGGGCTCGAACCCGGGACCTCTGGGTGGCGGACTAGCATGGTGACCACTACGCCACGGAGGTCGTCTTTATCGATTAAAAAAGTATTGTTCCACAATAAAACTGGTATTTGTGTGTGCACCAGGCGCGGCAAGCCACTCTACCTGAGCCAGGACCGGTTGGAGCTGCTGCAGGCGCAGTGGCTGGCGCACCGCTTCGACCACACCAAGCGCACCTGGGTGTGGCACCGCGACTCGCTTTGAGCGCGCGCCCACCACGCCCACGCCCACGCCTGGGCATACATGTGAACGTGCTGGACAGGTATACGAGATGCGACTATTTTCTTTGCAAACGACACGCGGCCTTCGAGCTGGACTCCCACTGAATTCAGTGTCTGATGATATTTGTACAGCACAGAGTTAATTTTTAAACACCAACAGCTTTTAAGGAGCAAGTACATTAAAATAAACTATTTTGTAAAAAATAATACTAAAAAAATTATTACCATACAAAATCCATTTGGCTCTGGGCTGATTTGTATGAATAGTCGATTTGTTTTTCATTTTTCGATAATTGTTTTTATGGAAAGTACTTTAGTATTACACTAAACTTGCTCCAAAAATGTTTTGAGAGTCACTCTGTTTAACTTCATACTGCGGATTTTTACTTGGACTGCGAAAAAACGCGTGTTTTGCGTAAATGAAAATTTGCACGGTGCGTTTTTCCGCAGTCAAGTGTATCAGTCATATACGATGACGCGACAATTTGAGGAGTTTTTTTTATGTGTCAATTGCTTAAATAAGTCAGCACTTCTTAAATTGGTGGCATACTCTCCGTATGACTGATTAACGAAGGCAATTTTTTATATAAGAGTTTATTTTTAACGGAGGAGCATAGGTCTCGTTAAGATCCAAAGGCCACGTTAGGCCTTTTTTAGGATTTTTCACCTTTAATTATTTCTGTCCACTGCTGAAGTAAAGGGCTCCCAAGAAGGGGGGGGGGGGGGGGGGGGTTGTAAATAATCATCACTTTGGGTTAGTATCGCAGTAATTTTCTGTTAACTAAATATCTGTTAGACGAAGGAAAGCAGTGATAAAGATATATTCTGCTTTGTTTTCATCAAGAAACACAGTTACCACACTGGGATCAATAATAGAAAATAAAAAAATTGTATTTATTAAATCAGATACTGAATGAAGTCAGTGGGGGTCAAGCCTTAGACTACAAATTTGTAACGCTCGAGTTTATACTTGATGGTAAATCCTCTGTTAACAAAGTGTAATGGTAGTTAATAGATTCAGGTGTTACTTTGCGGAAGTCAAAGTTACATACTACATGATTTGAATTACTTTGTGCAATTCCGCCACCAGTTAGTTCATGCAAACTATTGCCGGCCGGCGCCCACCCACTACTGTTAGTCCCAGCATACCTGCCACCAACAGCCCGTGTGCACCCGCCACCAACAGCTGATGCATGCTCCCTCCGATACTGCTGCATCCGCTGCGGCTGCAGCAATATCGGACACCGCATACGCGACACGTGTTTCGCCTCTCCACGAGGCAGCCTGAAGATGCCTCGTGGAGAGGCGAAACACGTGTCGCGTATGCGGTGTCCGATATTGCTGCAGCCGCAGCGGATGCAGCAGTATCGGAGGGAGCATGCATCAGCTGTTGGTGGCGGGTGCACACGGGCTGTTGGTGGCAGGTATGCTGGGACTAACAGTAGTGGGTGGGCGCCGGCCGGCAATAGTTTGCATGAACTAACTGGTGGCGGAATTGCACAAAGTAATTCAAATCATGTAGTATGTAAAGTGTAATGGATATAGAAAATGTTATGTACGATATACTTTATGGACTGGATTTTGTTTTTAACGATTTTTGGTCTTATAATAATTTGTAAACGACGGTCGAGCCTATTTAATAAATCTAATACGCCTTTCAAGTTGTCAAAATGACGATTAAGCCTATATTTGATATTAAATCTTTTGTTAGAAAAGTATTTCTTTTTGTCTATAACAGGGTTTCAAAAATATGGCACACAAAATAGCAGCACAGTGACGTCAGGTCCAATAAACTGCACGTATTGGTTACATTTGAAATGGCAAAAGAATGTGTGCAACTGATGGTCCAATGACAGCTGTCGATTAGATCCAACATAACTGTGCTGCCATCTGGTGACCCATATTTTTGAAAACCCTTACTGAAAACCGCTACATGCTCTTAAAAAAAATTTCGTTGCATACAAATGAGCAAATACAAACTTGTACAACAGTCATGTATCGTAATCTGTTCTACATTGAATAACCAATCATTGGATTTTTAATGATTTTATTTTTTTTACACATTCGTTACACGAATTATTTCTTAACCCTTCAGCCACCATGAATTATATGTCAAATTTCATGAACTGTCACCTAAGGAATTTCAAAAATTAAATGTTGACACTTGTGATACAGAAAAATAGATTAAAAACACCGCTGACGTAATACAATTGCATTTCATTATGTAGCAAATTTAGTAAAGTTTCTCTATGGTCAAACTTGTTCATACAAAAGTTGCCTATGAATTGCAAAATTATGAAAATAGTGAGACGGGGGAACGCGGTCGGATCCGGCCGATTGGCGTTTTGCGCCACCGCGTGACTATAGTACACTCTGTCTGATCCGGCCGATTGGTGCTTGAAAGGTTAACATTACTCACTCGTATTATATTCCTACAGTTATCTCATTATGAATAACAAATCGTAAAATAGTTCTATAACTCTCACTCCGCAAGTACACCACTATCTTGTCAATTAAGTACATCTTCGCGGGCAAATAAGAAACACTACTAGTATGTACATAACGTGAAACAAAACATACTGAAACTATTCTACGGGCGTCCGCTAACTGACGCGGGCGCACGCGGCGGGTTTCAGTCTATCTCTGTCACAAACTCTAAGTGCGAAAGAGATAGCAGAATACGTCGCCGGTCACCTGTCTCTGTCGCATGTAGAGTTTGTGACATAGACTGAACCCGCCGCGTGCGCCCGTGTCACTTAGTGGACCTTACAGTAGATGCACTCAATGATACTGAATAACTTATCCGAAGGAACATCGTTATGATATATTTTGCTTTCCATAAATATCAGATCAGTTGATTCATAGACCTAGTTTTTTTTTTACTGCGTAAAAAGGCCACACTACCCGGGTGTGACAGATAATACGATAACTATCATCCTCACAAGAGCAAAAGAGAAAGCGATCAATTTGATAATGAGACAAGTTTTCATACAAAACGTAGCTAATAAGCCATTAATCATTGGCTCCAACATCGTCACCCGAAAATTTAATTTTTAAGGTGCAAAAAAATTCTTGTAACAGTTTACAATACGCTATATCCATCTTGTACCTTCTAAATCTATGAGTTAAACAGTCAACTTGAATAGTAGGCCAAAAATTTATTTTCCTCTTTCGCTATAGTATGTTCTTTGTAGAAAGTTGTTCAGTACCATGGACTGAATCACCCGTATAATAGTTACAGTATATTTTGTTAGACCTGAATAGTGACTTAGTAACTAAACTTACCTTGGCATAAAAACTGTCCGAATTAGCCTATTACATCTACATAACTCTGACGCCGCTCCGAGTCCACTCATAGTATAAGCGTTTACACACAGCGCCGCAACAGCGGCGTCATTAGTAATGTTAGGATTTGTATGGAGCATAAACGCTTTTAGGCATGCATATGTGTGCTTTAAACTGTGTTCCCTAGCGACGATTAAAGCGGCCCTTCCCGGCCGCTCTGTCGTCAACGCGAGCATAGTTTGAAAAGCTTGTTATTTCATCCAGGGCAATGCTAGAAAAAGAAGCAAACCAAAGAGAGAGAGATAACACCTGAGGGCTCGGTTTACTTTCTATTGAATTAAATTATTATTAACTATCCATTGAACGAATATTCACTTTTCATTGGGTGCGGAAATTTCATAAAACTTGTTCAAGGTGATACGTGTTTTTCAGTAAACCTTGCAAGTTTGTGAAATAAATGCTTTTTGTTTGAAATTTTCATTACATTTCCAAGGTTTCTATCGAAATTTACATTTACAATTTATGAGTTCTTTATAAACGGTTGAAGTTTAAGTAAAATTTGTGAAAAAAGCAGATTTTTGGAGGCTTATACTGAATTTGTTTCTACAAATTTTATTTTTTTATTTCGATAGAAACCTAGAAATAGCGCACAAGATACTTGTTAGTTCAAAAAAATTCAAGAAAGATCAGTTACAACGTCATAATCACGTACGAGCGTTTGTATGAAAAGCAAGACGGGAAGGCCGCTCTTAAAGCTGTAGCAGCCGCTGGCAGCACACTTTCAGTATCGAATTATATTTACTAGATAAAAATAAAGTTGAATATGCTTTGACTGTAAAAAAGCGCTGCCGCACGCTGCCATTCCAGTTTGAATCGGCGCTTACGGAGGAATTTCAAAAATGAATCTAAAAGTGTGATTTGAAGAAAACGCAATAAATTATCGATGTATTCTTATCCACCTTAAGAAATTTGACATTAAGCTTAAATTTCGTTGCTTTATTGTGGGTTGAGTCAGAGTGGCGTTAGAATCAAGTTGGTGTAATGGGAAAAGGCCTTAAAAAGTTGTCAATTGAAGCTGCAAATGCTAAATCTGTATAGTACATAACTTGATGGTACAGGGGTCTTTATATAACATGATATTTTTTATAACACGAGTTATTTGTCCTCAATTTTGTCCATTCCTCAGGACAGTGTCTCGTTCGTACATAACTCAATAACTAATGCCAGAGCGAGATAGACTCATGAGATATGAAGACTATTATGATTTAAATTTTACGGACGCTGGAAATTCTATGGTTTTAAAATATCGCGACTTCTAAACCCGAAGTACATTGAGCAAAGAGATCATAATTATGTTGACATGTGTAGATATATTGTCATTTCTAGACGTTAATCCGCTATTTTCCAACGAGTCAAATTAAATACTTTTTTCAAAACGTCAAAACAAAAAGTTTCTATGGGATTGGTATGAAATACTGGGTAATGACGTCACAGTTTCTTGGAGTCAAATAGCGCTCTTATTACCAGTTTTTCTGCAATAATAAATCTAAAATCGCGTCAAAATGGATATGTTCAAAGACAAGTGACATTATTTTGCGACGTTTTATTTTTTTATCAGGACAAAATAATTTAATTTCGACCTAGGAAAATACCCAATTGATCTCGCCTCGCTCATCGGCTGTAGCCACGCTTCAATGAAGTTATTTATTATCTTTTTGCCAAGTTTTTTAATATTAACACAAGCTCATATTGACTAAGAACATTTTGGAGTCGGTAGAAGGATGAAATATGCTTTGTTTATACAGCATTTAACTTACGAAATAATTTTGAAAATTAATTGTAGATTTATGAAATAGATATATAATTTTTAGAGGGATCAATTTGCTTTGTAATTTTGCTTACACAAGTACACATTGCGCTTTTTAACGTATCAGCGTGATTGCTTATGCAATTTTCGATTTTATTTCGTCCCAAACTAAGTTTTATTATTATAAGTATTCACTGCAGAACGATTGTTCTGCAGTGAATACTGCTGTTAAATTGTTGTGTAATAAACACATCGCTCGCTTTGATCAATGCTCCTAGTAAATATGCCTTAAAAAGATGAAATAGATTTATCGATTTATATTAACTTAGAATCGAGCAAATACGCATAGGGTCTTGTTGAAATTATAATGCAGTTTATGCAACTATGCCTACGTTAGTTATTGAAATGTTACTTTATAATCCTACCCCCTTGTGAACGTATTACTAACAATTTGATCGTGTCTGCCACTAAACTGGCGGAATATTACGCGACCGAAATCATTTTACATGATTTTGATGCTAAGACCAAGCTTTTCCGTTACAATAAGTTTTGCCTGAATAGCCGAGTCGAAATTTAGACGATTAGATGTCGTTTTTTCGTGTAAATAGATAATATGTGTCGTAGTGTTACGCCGCCGATATGTCTGCCGCAAAAATTTCAGCAGTGTAATATTCTGATTGCTCGGTTGAATGTGTCCATGTGTCGCGTAGTGTGACATAAAAAGCTGTTTACGCGGCCGATATATCTGCCGCATTAATTTCAGCAGCGTAATATTCCACTCGCGCGGTGGAATGTGTCCATGTGTCGCGTAGTGTAACATAAAATGCTGTCTACGCGGCCGATATATCTGCAGCTTAAATTCGGCAGCGTAATATTATTCTCGGGCTGTGGAATTTTGAGTTACTAAAAATGTCATATTTATAAGGGGGTAGCCCTACATTTAGCCTGGCTGTGAACACGCCTTAGCGAAACAAATCAATAGTAAATTATACAAATTAACGATTTTTGTCAGACTGCTCCACTTTGCCTTGAGGTGATTTTAAAACTAGTTGTTACAACCCAGTTGGTATAACCAGTAAATAAGTACTAGTACTCACGTACAAGAAATTCAAAGAAATATCTACTCAATGTGGTTAGCGCTATGTTTTAATTTAGCTCGCGTCAGAACTCCGCACCTTTTTTGTTTAGATACCTAGACATCCATTGCAAGCCAATTTCATCCTAATTACTCTAGACAAACGATTCATATAGCTGAATTTCCGATTGCGCAGTGGTCGCCGCGCGCATAGTAATAATGTAGGTATATTTTCGATACCTAAACGGGGAGTGACACGGGCCTGTGGTATAATCCATTTGGGTCAATCATTCAATCATGATTCATGTTGAAGTCTAAAGTCGAGTTTCCCATTTAATAGGTGTTTTAAACAAATTATATTTTGGGGCCTCTGTCAATAACTTTCGGCTGCTAGCAAACCATCACTATGTTGGGTCGTTTTTTCCAGTATCACATTAGAATTGACAACATTTCAAAAATTTTATATTCATATTTTATATTTTTTCCTTAAAGAACTTCAAAAAAAAGGACATACGTATTTTTTCTTTTTTATTTCTTTTCATTATTTCTCCTAAAATTTAATTGTTTAAAATCTCTCCATTCTAAAAGAGCGTAAGTACAAGAGTTAGGATGTAACGAGTTTACATCTTTGCCATACATTATAATTAAAAAATAAACTGACGTCCATAGAGTTGTTTTGTAGCAGTAAGATATCGATATCGATACAAAAACTTACGTATCGTAAAATAGGGTTACTTTGATTAATTTAAAAATTCAAACGCTTCTATCTCAGCTATTTTTAGCATAAAAATATTATATTGACGACTTGGTATGTGGAAAACAAATGGCATAAAAAATTACGCTTGTAATACTCGACAAAAAAAATTGCCCTATCATCTCTATATGTACTTGAAATGGGGTTTTTGGGTAACCCACGTTTATTAACGGATTCTCATAGTCGCCCCTTACAGGAATTAAGAACAAAGAAAAAATGTTTCACTTTTTACTTTTTAAGTTACAGCGTTTTAAAGATAATTGGGGTGAATTTGACTGAAAATAAAAACAAGGGCTCCGGCGTTCACGCGTTCTGAAAAGATGGGGGACGTACCAGGATTGCTATTTCAAAAATATAAATAAATATGCGTTCAGAAATTTGGAAGATTTAATTAAAAAACCAAAAAAAAGCTATCATAAATGTCACCTTGTGTTTTGAAAGTCGCCCCATTTTAGGGTATCATTTTTCCTTACTTCATTTTTTTTATAGTTTTTAAGACCTGGATGTCAATATTATTTTTATTTAACCTGAAATATCAATCATATAAAGGAAATATTAGCATTTCGTCACCAAACTATGTAATCATTTTAATGCATGTGTATTTTTTCCAATCCTAATTCTACTTTACTGAAAGAACTATCGATATTAGATGGTCGTCATTGAACTGATACTTCTATAGACAACACTACTATTATCTCTCTCTCTCACTCGTGATGTCAGTTGTCAGATTGACGCACGTGTCAATTGACAGCTGACAGCTTGACATAATTTTTTCACTTTTAGATGTTCAAGCAAAGGCGTAACCTGCTAAATGCCTATATCCTTATACTTTTGAGTTTTTTTCATTTATCTCTAAAAATATAACTCAAAAATATCTGAAAAAATATTTTACATGTTCAGAATTGCTAAATCTCGAAATGATTCTCGAATTTTCATACCTTTTAGAAAATGAAATGTTGTCAATTGATCTTCATTATCTCTTTGGATAAGGTCTAACCTCCTGACGAGTCATCATGTGTCATAACCTCTTTAGATAACGTTCTTAACTTTCTTGGCGTCATGCACGACAAACCACAGACCTAAAATTTCTTGCTTCTAAATCTATGACTAATATTCATGGCAGTAGTGCGAGCACGTCAAGGATACGCGATATAAATGCCTTACAATCATAGGTCAACAACTTAGTAGACCTGCAATGATGACGCCACGCGTTCTTTTATAATCTGTATTATGGCCGTTCCCATGTTAATTTTAGTTCCACAATTTTCCGCAACATGGCGATGGCGATGTCTACTGACTTATGTTTATCTTTACTTCAATATTATAGACCAGGCAAGGTCTATAGTTGATCATTGTTGAATTACTTTTGGTCAGGCTAACATATAATGTAGTTTAGTTTCGCTTTTAATGTTCGAACTAACGATATTAAGGTTGGTTTTACAGCTTAGCGGGAGACCCGTACGGTTTAGCCGTAATACGGGCGCCCCGCACGGGAAGCGCAGTACTATGAAACGAGAATTCGGTACGATTGAGCATTGTACGGGTTCCACCCGGAGCGTGTTCCTTACGGAACGATCTGCGTCGCTGGGAAAAGTTGTTCTAGCGCACGCGTGTCTTCACTCCGGTAGCCCGTACCGGTTTCCCGCATAGCTGTAAAACCAGCTTTAGTGGTTCGGACGTTAAACATAGTTCTGTTCTACTGGATATACATGATTGAATGATAAATATAAATAAGTTAACGTATTTTGGTTTCGTACCTTATTCTTTGAAGCTTATCGGACGTCTGCCGAAATGCACATGTCCCATCTGTGTAAGTCGAATTTGTTTTTTTTTCTTCTAATGATTACATGCAGACCAAAAACAATACGCGTTTATTTGTCGAATTTATGAATGGCGCGTAAAAATTTATGTGTCAGATCAGGAGTGACGTTGAAAATACAAAAAATCCTTGATAACTCCTTTCCAATAACTCTAATCAGAAACTTTTTCAAAACGTCAAAACAAAAATTTTATATGGAATTTGTATGAAATACAAGCTAATGACGTCATAGTTTTTTTGGAGTCAAATAGCGGTCTTGATATCAGTTTTTCTGCAATTATAAATCTAAAATCACGTAGAAAAAAAGGAATGATCAGTGACATTATTTCGTGACTTTATTTTCTTAACAGTACCAAATAATACATTTGTGACTGAATTTTCTTAACAGTACCAAATAATACATTTTTGACCAAGGAAAGTGTGTCCAGTAGAACGCGGTGTTGGTTTGTCATATTGCCAAGTATCCTTAACCTTATGTAAATATAGCGGTCAATTCCGGTGTCCAAATGGGTGTTGCTAGGCTGTGAGTGTACATTTATTTCTCTGTGGACGCATCGACGAGGATCTAGAGCTATTATTAAATTATTATTATTTTATAATTGATATTTTTATTCGACGGTAGTCGGGAAAGGTGTATCAGACTGAAGGGTTGATGATTTCACTATGAACACCGGTTATTATGAGAACAAAATGAATTAATGTCATATATGTTTGGCGTTGTGTTGAGTGTATCATTTTTCATCATGGAGTTCCAGTCAAGTACCAAGATACCTGACCAGGCCTTCTACTTATATCTTGAATTTTCTCTTTAAGACGAAGTGGTAGCTAAAGTGGCGCCCTCATTTGAAATGAATTGTTTAAAACTAAATATGGTGATAATTAAAAATTTGATTTGTATCACTGTCTAGATAGACCTTTAAACTATTTTATGAATAACCTTTGAAATTATTACTAATAGTCCGTCTAGTTTTGTCCACTTTTGGCAAAAACCCGTTTTAAAACTAGACGGTATACCAATATAACTTTCAAAGGTTATTCATAAAATAGTTTAAAGGTCTTTATAGACATTGATACAAATCAATATTTTAATTATCACCATATTTAGTTTTAAACTATTTATTTCAAATGAGGGCGCCACTTTAGCTACCACTTCGTCTTAAACTAAAATGATATTAACATGAAAATTTATATTCAGAAGATTTTAATTAAGTCTTTCAGAACAAAAATTTTCATGTTAATATTATGTTTAGTTTAAGAGAAAATTTAAGATATAAGAGAGGGCCTGGTCAGGTGTCTTGGTACTTGACTGTACATCTCGGCTCAATCATCAGATCAGCTCGATGCTATCTTAATATTTCAGTCACCGGTTGTTGGGTCATTCATACTCCTTTCAGACAGACATTTGACCTCTTTCCTCTAGGCATAGAGATTTTTCCCAAAGGAAAAAGGTCTGTCTGAAAGGAGGCTGAGCAACTAAACTAGAGTATCACTTATGCTTACTGCTTCTACAAACGAAACTATACATCCGTGCACACGGCAATGTGTGTGTTCGCCCCTCAACACACTCGACAAGGCGAGAACGGGGGAGTGGTGCGGGTACGGGGAACGGGGACGCATATTGCGCGGGACCTACTTTTCTGTATGTAATATTTTTTTTAATTCTGTGCTGATGATGCAAGTTAATATATGGAAACATTGCTCAGATGTAATATAGCATACTATAGCCAATTAGGCTCGAAATAATAAAAAATATGGAAATACAAAATGAAATACGTGACACACGTTACAGTTTCATTATTTGGTTGGTCTCATAGTAGGAATTGTTTTGTGTACATCAACCCCTTTTCATATACCCTTTCAGGCTAATGTTTTTTTTAGGATAACGCTACGGTGATTAGTTTAGCCGCTTTCGGATTTCCCATACCAAATAACGATAGTTCTTCAGCGAGGTTTGACAATAGTATAGTTAAGTAAGGTTGACTGGTATTCCGCTTATTATGGCACTGAAAATAAATCTCCAAGGGAGGGATATTTTTTTGGTGTTTTGCTATAAATTCTTTGGTAAATGTTATTCATCATTGGATTGTCTTTAAATCTATCTATTATACCATTCAGCCTGTATGTTTTAGTTTCGATTTTATTGTTAGCATTGACGATGTTAACTATTTTGTGTGTCTTAGTTATCTCGCTTGAATTTAAAATAGGTGTCTAAAAAAATTTAACACTTGTTTATTTGCAGCCGACAATACGGCTGCCTAAATGCAATAACACTAATGTTTAGTTCTGTTAAAGTAAGACGGTTTTTTTGTACATAGTATAGTTTGAAGCGTCAACTACTTTCAATCAATTAAGTCATTCAGAGTAGTAAAACCATCAAGTTGCCAACACTCGATGGGTTGACCAAATCGGCCTAAATTAGTTGGCGTTTCCTACACTTTACTATTTGATTAAAACCGTGCTGCGATTAATAAAGAAGCGCAGATTTAGACTGGAGTGGCAGCGGGCTGTAGCGCACTTTCACTTTCAAGCCATATTCACCTTTATTTCTATTTGCTATATGCATAGAATAGCCTAAAAAGGGGGCAAATTTTCTTCAAGCTGTTTTATGCATTTCATCTATAAAGGTAAATATGGTGCGCCCGCTGCCATTCCAGTCTGAGGAGACGCTAATGATTTTATGTCACGTTAGTTGTAACAATAATGTAGATTAACTACTTTTACACTATCGCGTTGCATCCGTACAAAATTAATGCATACGGAAGTTAACGCGAAATCCTTTTTTTTATATTGCTGCTGAAGTTTTGTTCGTTGCACCGAAAGTCAGTCAGGCTAAGACCAAGTTTGGTGTAAACTAAAAGAAACGTCAGCAAAAATAAAAATAATGTTATGTTTCTCATTAAGGGGCTACCTGAATTTTTCAGGGTCCAGTGCTGCCCCCATTTGAAATAAATCATTTGAAAAGAAACGGAGACATCATTTAAAATTTTGTCTTGATCAGACCCTGGATAACCCTTCAAACTATTTTATGAACTACTGTTTACATTTTAGAGTGAGAACGTGAAGCTTTTCTACGCACGATTGCGAAAAACGGCCACTTTTGGCGTATGTGCGTAGAAAAGCTTCACGTTCTCACTTTAAACTGTAAACAGTAGTTTATAAAATAGTTTGAAGGGTTATCCAGGGTCTGACCAAGACAAAATTTTAAATGCTATCTCCGTTTTCTTTCAAATGATTTATTTTAAATGGGGGCAGCACTGGACCCTGAAAAATTCAGGTAGCCCCTTAATGAGAAACATTACATTATTTTTATTTTAGCTGACGTTCTTTTAGTTTACACCAAACTTGGTCTTAGCCTGACTGACTTTCGGTGCAACGAACAAAACTTCAGCAGCAATATAAAAAAAAGGATTTAGTAATGATGTAGTTTTGATACGAAATGTCATTATTATGGTATGGTGCGTCTCGTCCGAATCGGACTCCTTGTTTCTCGTGTGCAATGTAGTTGAGAACTTATATTTTTGTATTTTCACAAATAAGTACATTATTTTTCTTATGATTTTTTTTTGTGTGTCGAAATTGTATTTAGTCGAAGTTGTTACTTGTAGTTGTCGTTTATTTTGTAACAACGAACTGATGAGTTAGTTTTTTGATTTAAAATTTACCTAGATTATATTATAGTCCCTATGAATTTAAAGCATGTCGCTCCACGTTGTATCGAACAATTCGAAGGAATTTAGGCTGTATTAATATGACGATAATTATTATTTTAGTTTGTATCGAGTATTTTATTTTAATACCTCACTACCACATCAGTGCTCGCACCATCCGAGTTATTTGTTAACACTTGTGTATGTATAATTGTTCTTGTATATATTCAATCATTAAAGTTGTTGATATTTCCATTGTTATTTTATTTTAAATATTCTGTCTCAATTCTACAATGTCCTTTTTAATTCAGTACAAATATTTCAAGGGGTTATTCAGTCCATCATTTTGAACAACTTTGCCCAATAAATATATATTGAAATACGAAAAAAATATTTAGGTTCTCATACAGATCGAAGTAGTCACGTGATATCGTTACTATGAAAAATGCAAAAAAAATTTTTCGTATTTCGATATATATTTATTGGGAAAAGTTGTTCAAAATGATGGACTGAATTACCTCTTCAAATATTTGTACTTAATTAAAAAGAACATTGTATACAAGTTATAAGCATCGCCATCCGACTTGGCACTGATGATAGCCTTTTGTGAAGCCTATAGCAGGGCAATCATTCCAGACGCCCATGGCCTCTGGATCCGCGATGGAATATTAATAATTATATTCGTCTTGAGATAGTAGGTATGTTGAATGAAATAGGCACATGTTTATATTGTCGCGAACGAGATAGACGCAGAATGTTCGCGAGCTACATCTTGCAAGCGGAACTAGGCCTTATATCCTTACGCATAAAGGCTATAGTTGTTAGACCAGTTTTCGACTTCGTCCCGTTCCACACACACACCAGCGCCTCGACGTTTCCCATCATCGAAATACATTCGTCATTTATAAAGAATATTCGAGAATAATGTAGACCTATATGTCGGCGCATATAAAATTTAAAAGGCGATCGAGTACGCGCCACGCCTGTTCAGTAGGAGCTACCAAAGGGATCACTTCGAAGAGAACCGAAGTGAAGGAAACCTACTTAAGCGCGACAAGTGAAAGCACCTGCGATAAATTTGGCGAGATACCAGGAGCTGCTACGCGACTTGGACCTTGGACATCAGGAAGACCATCTTCACGTGTTAACCTTTGGTTCGGTGAATAAAAACCCTCATACGAACTTTGGCGTTTCCCCCCCAAATCTCGAACCCCACATTCGTAACAATAAAAATAATTTATTTGAACTACATATATTTTTCGAAAAATGTAACATTTATCACAAGTTATGAGTCCATAATGTATATAAATAGTACTGTCAGGTGTCGCCGCACATGTTGAGCAGGGGCAGCATGTCAAGGCTTCTTTGGGTCTTTGGCGGCAGTGGGGGATTGAGCATCACACGACCCGGGGACTTGTGGACCCGCACAGGAACATCGCGTTGCCTGGAGACAAAAAGACAAAGTAACACAAATCGCATGTTAAGCTAGCCGTGACATACAAATACTCTTCTTCTGTGTTGTCGTTTACGCAGATCTAGGTGATCTGCGAAGACGCACCCCACCTCCTCCCAGGAGACCCTGCTCGTTGCCCTTGAAGACATCAGTAGACCAGTTGATCTTTAACAGCTAGTTGGCTGAAGCTGATGGTGATTACTTCAGTGATGTATACTCTTTCGATCGCCAGCTTGCCTTCCTTTCCTCGTCCCTCCTGCTCCTGTCGTGCCCACACCTCACCTGTTCAGGATACCCGGCTCGTTGCTCTTGAAGACACCAGCTGAACTTTAACCGCTAGTTACCTAGAGCTGGTGGTGATTACTTACAGTGATGTATGCTCAATTTTTTCAATAGCACAGTTTGCCTTTCTATCCTCGTCGCTCCTGCCCCGCGTCGTGCCTCCCCCTCCCAACCGTCCAGGAGACCCCGCTTGTTGTCCTTCAAGACACCAACTGAACTTAAACCTTTAGCTGACTGGAGCTGGTGACTGATTACTTACAGTGATGTACGCTCTAAGTTTTTCAATAGCGTCAGCAGTTGTCTCGCTCGACTGACTGATGAGGCGTGCGCACAATTTGCCTTCTTTTCCTCGAGCTTCCTGCGTGTCGGGTCCGCTGCCAGCCTCGCCCCAGGAGACCCGGCTCGTGGCTCGGCTGACCTCCAGCGGCGTTCTCTTGGCAGTCGGGCTCCCACTCTAGTTAACAAACTCAGCCTGAAGTTACTGTGAGAAACCGCTATTTTCCAACAAGTCAAAGTAGATACCTACTTTTTTATAAACGTCAAAACATTTCTTTTTTATAGAATTTGTTTGAAATACAGGCAAAAGACTTCATAGTTTGTTGGAGTCAAATAGTGCTCTTACTATCGGTATTCTGCAATAATAAATCTAAAATCACGTTAAAATCAATATGTCCAAAGACAATTGACATTGTTTTGCCACTTTTTATTTTCCTAACAGTACAAAGTAATTTATTTTTGACCCAGAAAAATACCCAATTTCGCTAAATGACGGTACTGGGTACTGGTATAGAAACGATACTGTCGGAAAAATTGTACAGGTGCTATGTCTGGTACCGGTACCACACCAAGGTCAATGGTACCGGTTCCCATAAATACCGGTATTTCAAGCCTCATGGAGCTAAGCGTCACAGGAAGGTACTTTGTGATAACATCCAAGGTTCCAAGCCTGCCATCCGTCTAGCTCGCAGAGGTGGTATCAAGCGTATATCAGGTGTGATAAAGAGACCCGCGGTGTGACCATAAGTCATCAAAAAAAAAATAGGGTAGTAAACATACGTGTGCGTGTTACTGTGATTCGGCGTCGGCGCGGGCAGCGCGCAGCCGCGCAATCGTTGTTGCGCGAACGCGACGAAACTGTGCACCTTCTGCATAGTGCGGTGCACGCTGGCCGTCGCGCGCTCGTGCAGCTCCATTTGCCTGTCCCCACCACCAGCAAACAAAATACAATACATACTACTTCACCACGATGACAAGGCGCATGACGAGATCTTGTATTTGCTCCCGGTTTAAAGGTTTGTCGGATTTATCCGAAAAACCTTTCCGTGACTACCACGCCCGGGGTTTCTCGATGAAATATTTTTTTGTCATAATATAGATTTTATGTAAGTACCATCAATATTTAATAAATTTAATATAATATTTTGTATAGTAATGGCAAACGCATTATTCGGGAACGAACGCATCGAAAATTTCGAGTTTTACCGCGCCACCGCCACCACATTTGTCCTTAAATATATGTATTTTTAAGTACAGTAAGTACTTACATACATTAATAAAATAACAACTTTTTGGGGTTCCGTAGTAAACAAGGAACCCTTATAGTTTCGCCATGTCTGTCTGCCCGTCCTCGGTTTTACTCAGCGACTATTAATACTAGAAAACTGTGACTTGGCATGGATATGTTTATTAATTAGGCGGAAAAAGTGGTAAAATAAAATATTTTTTAGGGTAGCTCTCATACAAGTTAAGTGAAAAGGCATTTTTTTTCTCGTCTAACCAGTCATGTTGGGTATTGTTGAATAGGTCTTTCAAAAATATTATGAGGTTATGAACACCGTTTTTCAATTTGGGAATCCGTTTCTGAAATATTTGGTTTTAAATGAACATTTTAGTTTGAGTCAAGTGTCCCCCCCCCTCTATCTGCTAAACGGTTATATATAAACGTGAAAAAATTCACAGCTATAGTATATATAACGAAATTTAAAGGAAAACTACCAGAGCTAAGTAGGGTTTACAATTTAAAAAGTTATAGACGATCAACTTATGAAATGTACTCGCAATTTGAAAATTTCACACAAATCAATAGAAAATTAGTTTTTAGACGTTTTTAGTGGCATGAACTCAAAGTGGGCATTAGTAACTACGGAACCATACACTGCGCGTGGCCCGACACACACTTGGCCAATTATTACTTATATCTATGATTATAAAAATTAAATTATAACTTTTTGTGACTTGTTCACGACTCTGTGACCCGGCATCAAAGCTGGATCCGCCCTTGCAGCAATGCGTACTTCTATTGGGCCAACGAGCTCTCTTTTGTAGTGGTGCCGAAAAATCGATAGCTTTACCATTGATGGTTTCAATTGAAAATGCCAAAGCTATCAATAATAGGCCTATCAACAGTATCGATATTATTAAAAGTGTCGCGATAGCTGTTTTAGACAATACTGTTGATAACCAACAATACTATCGATAGTATCGATCGATGACGGCGAACAAACTCTCGATAGTATCGATCAGTGAGGAAGGACAAACTGTAAATATTAAAAATTTTAAAAAAAGAAACGATTCGGTTACAAACCGAATAGTATCGGTACTATCGATAGTCTATCGATAAGGCTATCCATAGTGGACTATCGACCGACCACACTACTCTTTTGATAATAAATAAACGAGAAAATGCGTTGCAACTGTTGCAAGCTGTGCATCTTCAGCATGGTGTGGTGCATACTGGCCCCCATCACTATATAGCTCTCTACAGATTACAACTAGACACTAAATCAAGGAGTAATAGATTTTTCAACACACTTGTTGGTACAGTGGATCTACTTTCACCCGGCTTTATAGGGGCAAATAACACTGATTGAGCTAGCCCCAAAGTAAGTTCGAGACTTGTGTTATGGGATACTAACTCAACGATACTATATTCTATCACAAATCTAAATATAGATAAACATCTAAGACCCAGAACAATTTGAAAAAGGCCATTTTTCAACTTGCCCTGCCCGGGGATCGAACCCGGGACCTCTGTTATAAACGCAAATAGTGAAGTTATATTCTATTATCCCACTATTTGCTATTTATATGCGTTAAATTGTTTTTTCTTTTTCAAATTTTTAAAGTATAAGTTCCAGCCGGTACGCAGCGCGCCGCGATGATTTTAAAAAGTAAAACAGTGGGAAAGCTACGGTGTGAATCGCAGTTTTTTAGTTAAGTTTTATTAAAAGCAAAAATTCTGTTTATTCGATATTATTCCTCGCAAGTGTGTTGAAAAAAGTCGTACGATATACGTGCGTATATTGGTTATAATACACGAGGCGGAATTTCAGCCCGAGCCGAAGGCGAGGGCGTAATATAGCCGAGTGTTATGTGTTACGAGTGTAATATACCATAATGCACTTATATCGTAATACACCATTTCTAATGTTTGTAATGATTTCCTTATAATATCTGTCAATCATCAGTCCCATAGACCTAGAAGCAGCAATTACCAACCACTGCTCCAAATAGGGCATGTTGAACCTCGTACAGTAGTGCTTGCGCACGTAGTCAGCGTAGCACAGCGAGAGGAACCAGCAGACGGTGATGTGAATCTGTGGCTGTTGCTGCTTGAGGAATTTGGTGAGCGGGCCCAGTGGCATCACGTCCTGCCCGCCCAGCAGGCCCGCCGTCGTCATCTCCAGCAGGATGTTAGGGCTCTGGAAAATAAGGATCGAGAAAACAATAGTACAGCCGTGCCGCTTGTTTTTTGCTCGGCTTAGTGGATAGATACCTTACTTGTGAAAGAAGTTAGTAGTTTTAGGTGTCGCAAAGGAATAGGAGATGGTGGAGAATTAGACTCCATCGACTCGAATTCGTAAGAGATGGATTCATTCCCCGCTCAAACTTAACTTCTACTCATCGCCTTATAAATATAATTACTTCTCTTCCTTGTCACTAGATGGCGCTGTAGGTACCTATTTATTAAAACATAAAAAGCTTTTATCACTACTATTTAAATAAAGTAGTACTCTAATTAATTAAATATGACTTACATGAAATGCAATAATTATTTTTAAAGCATATCAACACATACTTTGACCCTTTTTTCCTAGTCGTGTATGCTGCCATCTCTGTGAGCCTACCCGCAATTTCAGTTTTGCCTCCAATAGTTTCTATGGCGCTGGGTAACTATTACGTTAGTCATAATATTATCTTTGACATAGACTTACGTCTCTAATCAACGTGTCCAGGTAGTATTGGAAGAACCGCATGGAGCACACCCACAGATGGACCATCAGCGCCAGCATCCCTAGCACCATTGTCGACTGAAAGACAACACTTCAAGTTAAATGTAGGTAGTGATCGCTCGCCGGAACTGGATACCGAACAAAAATCATCAAAATCTTCATTTCTGGACATAGGCCTCTCCCAATGATTTCCAAAATTACCGATCTAGAGTGGCCTGCATCCAGCGCTTTCCAGCGACCTTGGTCTGGTCGTCTGACTACCTTGGTACCGTTCGCTTGCCAGTACGTAGTTTTCATTCGAGAAACTTTTTGGCCCATCGGTCTTCGGTTCGTTGCCTACACTTAACAATATAACAAGTTAATATGAAATTACTTATTAGTTTAGTAGGTAAGTATGTCTTGTCTGACCGGTCAGTAAATCTATGGGTTTAACCAATGAAGCACGAATCAAGACCGTCAAAATAAATGAAATGAAACGCCCGAAACGCGACTGTTAATGGCGAAGGCATTTTTTATAGAATTTTCACGAAAGCCCGAACCGCGACCCCATAATAAGTACTAGTCCCGCGACTACGTTTTATTGGACGATCGTAACGCAACTTCTTGTGGCAAGGACATTCTGCTTCCAGTTTTATAAAGCTTATTTGAGGAGCCCTTTCTCTCCCACGGTGTAGTAAGAGACAACTAAGATACGTTTAGTATCAGAACGAGTAGTAGCATCTCGAATGCGCAAAGACCAACCCGCCTGCCTACGGCCATATTGATTATGGGCAAATTCTAGTCTTACTGGTCGGTTATTTTAGCAGTGAACTTATTGAAACACAATTAAGGCTCCTGTCATCTGAAATAAACAATTTTTATTTTCTTTAGATTGGTAAAAAGTAAGAAAGGTAAACATCAACATATACTTATTGCGAAAAGACAGGTTGTCATCCATGTTGACATATCCTTAGAGAGTTAAATCGCCAAGAGATCTCAAGATGATACAATTCTCTTACCACCAGTGTCTTCTCCATGGTAGACACATGCGCGTGGTCCCCAGTAATGAAGATGGTGGACTCCAGTTCGTTGTAGAGGAACAAGGCGGCGGCGCTCGCGAACACGGCGGTGGGGCCGACGCCCCAGATCTCCCCGTTGCAGCTCAGCCATTTAGCTAGCGACTCCAAGTGAGAGTCGCATAGGTTCTGAAATGGAAGTGTTTCATTTCAGACAAATAGGTCAAAGCTCAGTGACAATATTGCCTCGAAAGCAATGCACTGATTTTCAGGAATGGCCTTGAAAGGCCATTTATTAAAATATTCATCAACTCTCGGCGAAGACTTTATTTAGTTAGGTTTAATTTTTAGAGAACTTAGTCTGTTGGTGATCATCGAGCGAAGCTAGGTAGGTAGGCATTTAAATGTACTCTATCCTTATGAGCTGTTAAACTAACTGTTTATTCCAGCGTTGATTTTAACTTTACCTCAAGTATACTTCATAGAAGCGAAGTATAATTTAGGTATGCCTACTATTTTAAACGAAACTATATATCCGTGCACACGTCAATGTGTGTGTGTTTGCTCCTCAAACCTAAGGCTTAACTCACACCGGAACGGCAACAGCGGGCAGCCCTTTTTACTGTCAAACCATAGTCACCTTTATTTCTTATCTGTAAATCCATAGATTAGCTTGAAAAGTCGCAAGCATTCGCAAAGCTTTTGTTTTGTACAAGCTATACTGTGCGTTTCGCAAGTAAAAATAAAGGTAAATATGGTATGGCAATGAGACTGCGCTGCCCGCCGCTGCCGGTGGGAGTTAAGCCTAAGGAGATTCTGGTCTATATGTAATACTTATATTAATTCGCGATACAGACAAGCGAAGCGTGCCAGATACTTCGCGACACTGGTCGTCGATTGTCGCCGATCAAGGTAGGACTGTGTCGGTGTCACACTGTCGCCCGTCTGTCTCAACCCTTACCGCTCTCCGACTACGAGTCTCTAATGGAGAATGTGCTCAAAATAATCAGAGTTTTTTTTGAAACAAAGTAAGCTTTTTAATGAAATAATTTGCGTGTGTTAAAAATGCTTTGTAGTACTCATTAGAAGCAGTAAACTCTTATTAATAGGACATACTTGTGTTCGGTTGGAGTTGGGTCGAACCCTCAAAATGACTTGATAAAAATAATTAAGTTTAACTCACCCATAAACGTGATGATTCTGTCATTAAGTTAACGAACTCTTAGATACCCTCGTAAGCATATAACTTTTATATGTCGTGTATATCTCTGCGGTTCAAAGATTCTAATACCAAGAAGACGGTCACCATAACAATTACTGAACATAAAGCTAATGCGAATTTAGAAGAGCTTGACAAACTATCCTTTTGTAAATAATAATTTATGGTATGCAGCATATCTGCTGCATATCAGCTAAAAGTTTCTAATAAGAACGCAGACGAAAATACGGAAATTTTGAGTGACACGCTACTTAGCGCGACCTACTAGATAAAGGTGTGAAATAGTGATGTGCCAGGTCACCTCTAGTCAACTCGAGGATTCTAGTCTGGACTCGAGTTAGGATTCGAGTCTAGGACACGAGTCCAGGATTCTAGTCCAAGTGTCGAGTCCAGTTCAACTGAGGGATTTGAGTCCAGGATTCGAGTTCGGGATTCGAATTCTGGAATTAGCCAGGCCGCGTTTGCCATGAAAATACGCAGAGCGTCAAAAATTACCTTTTTTTTGTCAAAAACAATCATAGTTTAAAAAAGTAAAAAATACCTGCAAATTATATAGGTAAACTATCAGATATTGGACGCTAATAGTCATTGGACAGAACACAATATGACTTTATTTGTTATAGTGTTCTATCTACTGCAGCTGATAGCTTTTTATATTCTGTAGCTGCAGTGTTCCCAATGACTCTTAGCGTTCCATGAGTGCGGAAGTTTACCATAGTTTCAGTAAATTTTGTTAAGGGGAAGGTTAATACCTGAATTTTTCGAGGTCCAGTGCTGCCCCCATTTGAAATAAATCGTTTGAAAGGAAACGGAGACATCATTTAAACTTTTGTCTTGGCCAGGCACTAGATAACCCTTCAAACTATATTATGAACTACTGTTTACAGTTTAAAGTGAGAACATGAAGCTTTTTTTACGCACAATTGCGGAAAGCGGCCACTTATGGCGTATGTTTCTTTAAAATTCAGGTATCTCGTATCAGGTATTCAGGTATCTAGGCCGTCAATATCTAGTCGTGGGCAGTGAAAAGCTGTGAATGAGTGATGGACGGTGATCAGTGCAGTAGTTAGCCTTTTGCGGGCCCAGAGTGAGCTTTTGTAACTGCGACCTTTGTTTTTTCATGTTTTTAACCCCCGACAAAAAAAGAGGAGTGTTATAAGTATGACGCTTACTGTTGTCCTGTCTGTCTGTCTTTTGCATCGTAGCGCTCGAACGGATGGACCGCATTCAATGCGTTTTTTCACGTGAAAGCAAGTTCCCATTCGGTGGTTCTAAGCCATGTTTGTTAAAAATCGGTTCATTCGTTTAAAAGTTATTGGGTGTTAACGTTTGAAAGTCGGGGTTTGTAATTTACCTGGAAAATAACAGGTGGCGCTACGGATATCAATTCCACTTATCATTGGTTAGAATATTATGTAGTTCCGCAACTTATCACTAGATGGTGTCGTCGGGGCTTTTTAATTTGCCTAGCAAATAAACCTATGCTCACGAAAGCACAAGTTTATTTGGAAGAATCCATATGATCATTGATGTTTGCCGCAATGAAAGACTTTCCAGGCTACGTTCTCTATATATAAATTATCAAAACAATAGCAAAACCAGGAAAACTAAAGCATTTTTTTAAAATTATTTTCGGCTCTGGATACTAGTCCTATAATAAATCTTTTAAGACCCTATCTTTATTTTTTCACTTCTTATTTCTAACCTTACCCTAAATATTCAATCAAAGGTTGGTGCAGGTCCTTTGAATGCTTCAAGGGAGCTGGCGACAAATCTATACGATTCTATTGGTTTTCATAGCTGATTGAGTGGTGGACGACGCCTTAAGGGGCTACCTGAATTTTTCGGGGACCAGTGCTGCCCCCATTTGAATTAAATCATTTAAAAGGAAACGGAGATATAAATTAAAATTTTGCTTGAAGCTTTTCTACGCACATACGCCAAAAGTGGCCGTTTTTCGCAATTGTGCGTAGAAAAGCTTCACGTTCTCACTTTAAACTGTAAACAGTAGTTTATAAAATAGTTTGAAGGGTTATCCAGGGCCTGATCAAGACAAAATTTCAAATGAAATCTCAGTTTCTTTTCAAATGATTTATTTCAAATGGGGGCAGCACTGGACCCCGAAAAATTCAGGTAGGTTAAGACCGCCAGCGTTGCACAGCGCCATCTATTTGATTTTTAAGGAACGTGGCCTGGAAAGTCCCTTATTGACCAGACTTACAGCCGTAATCGACCAGTTGGCTACCCCTGCTTTTAATAACAGGGTAAATGCTCTTGGTCATTTCTGCGTCCTTGCGAGGCCTGCGCCCTGTGCCAGGGCTCCGCTGGCACCGGCCAAGTTAAGGAACTGATCGCTTTTTTTTGACTACTTAATATTTTTACTACGCACTTTATGTTTGTTAACTCGTTCGCAAGCATTACATGTTAAATGTGTCAACATTGTATTATATTATAAGTATTTAATAATTAAAAAAACAAAAATAATTAAAACACAAAAATAATAATATGACAAAGCCGATCGATCGTCGGTACTTCGATAAAAACAACGTTTTATTATTTGCTAGTGACGAATATTCTCAGTACAGTGTAATTCCTTGTTACTTATATCTAAATCGCATATCAATTTAAAGCTAATATCAGTGACTATCAAACTGTGTAATAAATTTTGTGTATCAACGACTGTGGTGGACGTATTTTCAAGGTTTCTAGATCCCACATAGGCTAACTAATATACAAATAGTGCGGGTCGGTCAACAGTTCATCGACCAATCAGCTGACGCATAGAGACTTAGCCAACGTTTCGTTTGCCGCTTCAAAACTGCACCTTATTTCTACCAGTTAGTGACTAATATCGCTATGTCAACCACATCGGTGATGACGTGCGCGGGCTGCCGAAATGAAATTGATGACCGCAGATTTTTGTGCTGTTGTTTATGCAAACAAACCTATGATCTTTTATGTTCTGGTGTGTCGGAAAAACGATTTTATAACACAATGACACATGATCACAAAATTGCTTGGAAATGCGTGGAATGTGTTAGTGGCCAACCTAAACTGGACAACACAAACACCCCAGTACGTGGTGGCCACGAAAATGTCACTATACGCCGAGGTCCTGCAATAGGCGTTGTGGACATGGATGTGTCGTGCAGTGAAAACTATCAGCTTAAAAACACCTCACTGGATGATGCAACAAATATGACAACGGCGCAGATGTTTGTCACAGAGTTGCGTCGTATGAGGGAGGAGCTGCGGGAAGAGCTGCAGGGTTTACGTCGTGAGATGCACATAATTTCTACCAGCGTTTCAAACGTGGTGGCCAGGGTCGACGTGTGCGATGCCCGGATCGACAATCTAAGCGAACGCATGGATACCGTCGAACGCAAGATCGAATCAGGATTCGGTCAACCAGCTGAGGGAGCTCTGTTGGAAACCATATCGCAGTTAAAAGCCGAAATCAACGATAGGGAACAAGATAGTTTACTAAATGATCTCGAAATTTCCTGTGTCCCAGAACAGAAAGGGGAGAATGTTGTGCACATAGTAACCACTTTGGGGCAAAAGCTTGGCGTTTCGATTGGCGAGCAGGACATGGTCAGTGCTGTGCGAGTGGGGCGTGCAGTAGGGTTAGATGACCAGCCGGCGGCGGCGACAGCTCGACCGCGAATCATCGTGGTCCGGCTCGCGCGACGTGCAGCTCGAGACCAGCTTTTGCAGGCGGCGCGGGTGCGCCGTGGCGCGACCACTGAGGGAGCCGGAGTCCCAGGTCCAGCCCGCCGTTTCTACGTCAATGAGCGGCTGACACGCGCCAACCGGGCGCTGTTTCAGAAGGTGCGAGAACTTAAAGAGCGTCACAACTGGCGCTTTGTATGGACTCGTGACGGTAGGATATACGCACGGCAGAACCCAGGAGCTGATGTACCTCGCCACCGCATCCGCACGGAGGCTGATCTTACTCGTGTTTTTAAATAAACTGTATGTTCGTTCACTTTGTGTAAAAATGCTTATCAATCCTCATAATATTTCATGTACCTGGTTATATAGCATGTTCTTTTTGAAATCTAAAAAGTGTACTTGCCTTATTTCGTTAATTATTCATATTGAATATTTGCCACTTTCATATCGTTATTACATAATTATCGTATGTGACATTTTTGCTACATTTCCTTACCTTTTGTTTCTCATTTTGCTACGTAAGACAAAAAAAGGTACCTATCCCGATTCGATACATGACCATGTAAACACTAATTGTTACCCACATTACTGTTATGCTATTTACATCAATTTAGTTATATTAATCAGGGCTGTAATATCTACAACACTAAGAAAACCATATTTATTCTCCTATGCATTGAACATTTTTTTCTATACCTGTACATTTAATAAATTTATTTTTTGCCTACTATCAATTACCATTTTAATTATTTACTTGTTAAATGTTTATTTAAAAATGTATTGGAATAGTTCCTACAAATATACTATATTGCTGCAGCACGGTACAGTACTTACACATGCTATACATACTCCATTGAATATGGCTACACTCAAACACATATTTTTTCTTACACAAAAACACGAAACTAGTTATCACTTACACATATTGGGTCATTTTTCATTCATCTGCCGTTACTATAAGCAACGATACATCGTAACATATTACTTAACCATTCCTCGGTTATAATAAGACATCTTTTCTCAAGTTAGGTCTTTACAATCCGGGATCCCTCGGAACCGGCCACGAGGACTTTCTCGTAGCCATGAATCGCTTTAATGCAGATATAGTGGCAATAAACGAGTCATGGCTGCGCGAGGGCCAAGAGTGGCGTGCACCTAAAGTGCCCGGCTACCGACTGAGGATGACGCCTCGCCCGCTGCGTATGCGCAAAGGTCGTGGTGGAGGGGTCGCCTATTACATAAAACGAGGTATCCGAGCCCGCCTTTTATCACTAAATATGAACGGACGTAGTTTTATAATTGGAACGGCATACCGACCGAAGTGGATAAATGTTGATGTTTTTATTGACGCAGTGACAGAATCACTTTCACACTTTTCTAATCACGACAACATAATTTTATTAGGTGATTTTAATATAAATCTTTTAAAATCCAACGACGAATCCATGAAATTGAGATCCTTTTTGAATTGCATGGAACTTAATCAAGTAGTGACCGAGCCTACTCATTTTTACATTAAAAATGGCATCCCGAAGGAATCCTTAATCGATGTCGTCTGTACGAATACTACCGTGCGAAATGTATCCGTCACAAATATTACTGGTAAGCCCGGACATGCCATGGTAAATGTTACTTTCGCTATAAAAAGAAGTAAAATTCCCCCAAAAACAGTAACTTTCCGACCGATTAATATTAATGTCGAGCATTTTAATGGGGATCTCTTTTCAATGGATTGGGAGTCTGTATTGCTTTTAAATTCCGTGAATGAAATGGTAAATACGTTCAACGATCACATAATATCACTGTTTGACAGACATGCACCCTTAAAAACCGTAAAGATTAAGTCAAATAATTCATATCCGTGGATTACCGATTGCGTAAAATTAATGATGGCCGAGAGAAATGAAGCCCATGATAAATACCGTAAGTTTAAATCAGAGAGTTCCAGGAAGTATTACGTTGAACTCAAAAACCTGGTTGCTAAAAGTATTCTCAGTGAACAAAAAGCTTACTATAACCACCATGTTAATTCGGTATCCAGAGATTCAAAGTCATTGTGGAAAAACCTAAAGAAGACAATACCTATTAAAGACTCAAAGAGACGTGACTTGCTCCCCGAACACCTGATTGACGCAAATGCTATAAATGAATGTTTCCTTGACGTTCCGGGCTGTGGCACTGCTCCACCGTCTGAAATTTCCTTTTTCAATTCAAACAAATTCTGTGAGGCTACTTTTTCTTTAAAACCGGTAGAGGAGAATGACATTGCCAAACTTATTATATCTATCACTACTAATGCTGTTGGTGCCGATGGTATTAGTAGGGACATGTTACTTCTAACGCTTCCTCGCACGCTACCTGTTATCACACATATCATAAACAAATCTATTCTGACCGGAAAGGTACCCAATATATGGAAATCTGCTTTAGTTACACCTTTGCCTAAAATTGATAATCCAAACGAACCTAAAGATCTTCGTCCTATAAGTATCCTACCTTATTTATCGAAATTACTAGAAAAAGCAATATACATACAACTATGTCACTTTGTGGAATCTCATAATATCTTACCACTTTATCAATCTGGTTTTCGAAAGGGTATGGGTACCGTTACTGCACTGTTAGACGTCGTAGATAATATCCTGTCTGAACAAGATCAGGGAAAGGGTACGTGTCTAGTATTGTTGGATTTTTCTCGTGCTTTTGATAGCATAATAATTCCATTACTACTTTCTAAGTTATCTTATTACGGTGTAGATCAAGATTGCTTGGCATGGTTTACTGATTATCTCCAAGATCGATCTCAGAGTGTCAAAATTGAAAAGGAAAATGGCTCGTATGTATTTTCTGACATTAAATCTATAAATCGTGGAGTTCCACAGGGATCAATTCTTGGTCCTCTGCTTTTTATTCTATACGGCGCAGATCTTGTCCGCTCTATTAAAAATTGCAAATACCATCTGTATGCTGATGACGTCCAGTTATACATATCAGCCAAGCCTGAGGACTTTAAAAACGCAGAATCAAGGATAAATGAGGACTTAGAAGGTGTCGCCCAATGGGCAGACAGAAATGGGCTTGTACTCAACCCAGATAAATCTAAATTTATTATATTGGGTTCAAAAATTCAAATTGAAAAGATCCTTAGTACAGATCCTAAAATTCAAGTTTGTAATAGAAGTATTGCACGTACAAAAGAAGCAAAAAATTTAGGAATACTTCTTGATAGCCAATTACGATTCGAAAAGCATGTTGAAAGTTTGGTTAAGTCGTGTTTCTACCGCCTCAAAATGTTATATCGTATCCGGCATCTTCTGAGCGAGAAAAACCGAATAATGCTCTGTGAATCTTTGATTCTGTCTCGTTTGAACTATGCAGATCTAATCTATGGACCTCGTTTGTTGTCAAAAACGAGCCGTCTCGTCCAAAGGGTTCAAAATGCGTGCTGTCGTTTTTGCTACGTTATACCCCCTAGAAGTCGAATCACCCCTTACTTAAACGCAGCCTCAACTTTAAAAATGACTGCTCGAAGACACTTACACCTGGCATCTCTTCTTTTTGAGGTAATTAAATTTAAAAAGCCCTTTTATCTGTACGCTAAACTAAATTTTTCGACTTTTCACAACAGGTATGGCACTAGATCCAAGCGTGATATTTTAGCAGGTCATTCACATAAAACAGCAGCGTTTGCCGGCAGTTTCCGATATCTATCGACCAAATGTTGGAACAACATTCCTCCTCCGATAAGATTGTTATCGTCCAAATATTCATTCAAGCAAAAATTTAAAAAATTTCTCTTGAATAAACAAAATGTAGGTCTACCACGAGGTTCGTCGGTGGCGGATTTTGCTGTGTAAAAGATTAGCTGTTCTGGTAACACATACCCAACATAACACACAACTACACATCAATCTCACATTTCAATTACACATCACATCACTCATCTCAACACCATTTCACCAACATTGTTTTATTTGTGCTTTTATAACTTTTTAGCTTGTATATGGTTCTAATTTTATATGTTTTTTGTTTTGTTATATTTGAATTGTTTTGCTTTATAATGTTTTGGCTACACTGTACTGTATATTTATTATTATTATTATTATTTTGTATCAGTGTCGATCACTTCAGGTCATAGCAGAAAACCAGCGCTTTACTTGCATCTGTGAGTAAAGATGTACGCTGAGCTTTGACCTTTTGAATTGCTGCAACTCACACAGACTATTGTTTTATATAATAACTTCTGTATTTTTATGTGTTTCTTATCGTCTTTCTAAATAGCTTGTGTGTGTTTAGTTATATTCAATAAAGATTATTCTATTCTATTCTAAGCCCTTCTGGCAAGTAGGCGACCAATACTGTGAAAATGAGTTTCTTTCGGCGTTTCTTCTCAGCAGTGGTCGTTACGAAGCGCTGGTATCGGTAGCTTTTCTTTAAAAATAAATTATATTTTAATATACGTTACCTACACGTAACGTAAATTAAACTTATTGACGTGTAAAAGTGCCTGTAAAGGTCTAATTACTGAATAAACATTTGAATCTTTGAATCTTTGATGATGTGGAATACTCACACAATTTGCGTTGAAGCTCACGGATTTCCCCTCCATACAACCAGTGGTTAACGGAACGAATCCTGCACTTTTTATTCATTTTTTATCATATTATTCGTACAGCGTTTATATTCATACTTTGAATTTACATAAATTGCGCTTAGACGTGTTTTTTGGTTTACAATTTCCTAAACAAAACCTGACAGTGATGTCTTTGACCTGCTTCAAATTGACAATGTACTAAAAAGTGTTTGGTAAAAAGATTTGATTTAAATTTTGAATGTCCATGGAGCTTCAAGAAATAACCGGCCAAGACGGTTCCGAAATGTGTATATTTTTGCAATTTTTTTATAATCATAATAAAAAAAAACCACATTTTTGTGTGGGATATGATTATAATTCTTTATTTTTAAACTGATAAAACTAAATATTCTGTGAATATTTTAAGCGTTTACCTATTGCCGTTATTAATATCGAGCAAAAAAACCAGCAAAAAAAATCACGTTTGCTGTATGGAAGCCCCCTTAAATATTCTGTTTTCAGTATTTGTTAGTTATTGCGGCAACAGAGATACACCATCTGTAACAATTTCAAGTCTAGCTACCACGGTTAATGAGATACAGCCTGGTTACAGATAGACAGACAGACAGATAGACAGACAGACAGACGGACGGACAGCGGCGTCTTAGTAATAAGGTCCCGCTTTTACCCTTTGGGTACGGTATACTAAAACTACTACACTACATGTACATTCTAAATCTTGGCAGTCAATGCACCCATAGATTTTTTACAGTTATCTCCAAGGGTAGATTTTTAGGCAATAGAAATATATCTGTCACCTGTCCACACCGTCTACCTAGCCACACAGTGCCGAAGTTACGCAGCTGAAGTTCCGCGGCTAATGTATCAAAATTTCTTCATATGAACAAAAGCAGCTGCTACATAAAGTTCCTGTGCCGCGTGTTACAATATGTGTAATAAAGTTAAATAAATAAATACCTACAGTCAATGCAGCCACAGATTTTCTGCAGCTGGATCCAAAGGTAGATTTTTAGGCTGGATCGTGACCAAAAATACAAATATATTTGTCACCGATCCATAATCTGATTAGCCACACTGTGCCGAAGTGACGCGTCTGAAGTTCTGCGGCTAATTTATCAAAATTTCTTCTAATGAAGAAAAATAGCATTCTCTGTGTTTTTTTCTATCAGATCAGCTTCTAAAAGCCTAGTACAAGCTTTTTTTTTAACTCGCCTAGTTAGTATGCGCAAGTGTGGGTCAAATCTTGGAAGCTATATGAATTGACGTTCGTTCGAGCTTTTTAGAATTGCCTTTGGTGATATGACGACCTATGACGATCTAATAGTCATCATGACACGCTGTCACACTGGAGGTCCCGGGTTCAATCTCCGGTCAGATCTTTTTAGATTGACCTGGGTCGTGGATGTTTATCGATATATGAACTTGTTATAAATTATAGTATCGTTGATTTAGTATCGCTTAAGACGAAGTGGTAGTTAAAGTGGCGCCCTCATTTGGAATAAATTGTTTTAAACTAAATATGGTGATAATTAAAAATTTGATTTGTATTACTGTCTAGAAAGACCTTTAAACTATTTTATGAATAACCTTTGAAAGTAATATTGGTAGTACGTCTACTTTTAAAACGGGTTTTTGTCAAAAGTAGCCACTTTTGGCGAAAACCCGTTTTAAAACTAGACGGACTATTAGTAATAATTTCAAAGGTTATTCATAAAATAGTTTAAAGGTCTTTCTAGACAGTGATACAAATCAAATTTTTAATTATCACCATATTTAGTTTAAAACAATTTATTCCAAATGAGGGCGCCACTTTAGCTACCACTTCGTCTTAACAAAAGTTTCGAACTTACTTTGAGGCTAGCTCAATTTGTGTGATTTGTCCGTATATATACAGTGTGTTTGGACATGAACTAGCGATAATTTAAGGACATGCTGTCGTCATCTATACGAACAACTTTTATTATTTATATTTTTTCGACTATCAAGAAGATAAATAAAACGCAAAATTGTGTATACAAATGACTAGAGCGTCCTGCAATGGCTGATGCAGTCCGGATCTACGCATTTGTCGTTTAATATTATAATCTATACACAAACACACACATCGATTACATTTCACACAAACATCAATAAGTACATTAAAACTACGGTTGAGCTAAAAAGACAAAAAATTGGTCTCACAAAGTAAAGCTTCGAAAAATAAATCCGAAATATAATATTAGAAAATTATTAATATGTATTTTATAATTTATTATAATATAAACTCTGTGGGTATATGAACTAGGATTTTATTTTTTGTACAAAAACACTTATTTTACGATAAACATTATTTTCTACATGCTATGAATTTGAATATTCCTTTTGAACACGCTACTAGATAATATTTTTTTAATGATATATTAATATATATATATATATAATTCTACAAAAACTTTCTACGGCAACCACAATTCTATATTTTTTACTAAGAATACAATTCTACTAAATTACAGAATATTATTATATGATTTTTCATAATATATATAAATAGAAATATATAAATAGAAAGATACTCTTTTGAGTATCTTTCTATTTAGTTATTTCATAAGAAATCAAGTGTTATATTGTTTAGCGTCAGAGTTAAAAAAATGCCTAAAAGCTATACTTACTATGTTTTTGTTATGTTATGTTCGTTATAAATTATATTTGAATGTATGTTAATATGTATATTTACTAAACTTTCTACTTTACCTATTACTAACACATTAACGCTTATAAAATGTAAATATTCACTAAGTTCTCACCAATTAAATTTTAATTTTAATTCAGGTCCAAGCTACAGGTATCAAAATTGTATTCGTACATGATTTAAGTAAATAATGATCAACAAAATTCTTTGGCACTTTCATTTGGAACCTGATTGATATCAAACAATCACTTATTATCATATGCTACTTATTTCTACAACATGAGAGTATATGTGTTATTATATTAATTATTTATAATGCACACGACTAGATGTTGGTTGCTGACACGATGTCAAATTATCTAAGTATGTGATCCCTTGCAATATCATATTATATTTAAAATACATCATTATTTACAAATGGTCGATTAAAAATGAAATATTACTGTACTCATTGCCCTAGAATACAGAAATATTTACATCATTTGTGATGTTATATAATAAATATATATCTACATGGGGTTTGCTTAGAGCAGTTATGTATATTGACCGCAAATTAATGTCACAAATAAATGATTTATAGTCTGTCCAGCAATGTTATTAATATTTACATGAAAATATATGCTAAATTCTAGTTACATGCCTTATGTTATATATTTGTTTCGTTGTATTATATTATGGAATAACATATACTACTTATCCACGCAGAGATGTTGTTATAAAGTGTAACCGAAGTCATATGATAAGACTATTATTATGGATATTTTATATAAATATGAGTAATCTAAGTCGTATGTTACACCAAGAAAATGTCGAAAATTTAAAATCTTAATTACTAATAATATCATGTACATTTTCCTGCTGAGTATTATATCATATAAATACATAGTTAAACAATTAATATATGACTCTGTTGTGAATTTTCACTTGTATGTTTTTACGACGATTATATATATATTGCTGATTACACTTTGACAAAATAAGAATATATATTGATATAAATAGATAAGCACATATTTTTGAATTATTAAAATATATTGTGATAGACTCCAAAAGACTCAATACATCGAGAACATACTTAAAGTATATTACAAAAAACATACAGAGCAGATGATTTAGATTTCAGAAATTCAGTAAGAACAAAAAGATACGAGTAAACTTTTAATATTTTGGATTCTACTGGGTACTACACTTACTTAACTATTTTGGGTTTAAATTATTTATAAAAACGACATATACTCGAAGGGGTGGAGTATTCTTATATTCTTATACAATATATTATTGAAGTAAATATAAAAGTTATAGTCAATATATTTGAGATTTTTCTCAATATTGACGATATTTAAATACAATATATTTTTCAAGTTATATACTATAAACATAAATATACTAGACTAGCCATTCGATGACAGGCGGCTTGGTGTCCAGCGCTGGGCAGGTGGTGTCTGGTCACAGTCACAGAGTGCATATGGTGGCGTCCGCCGGCGGTATTGACGTCATTTCCGGCCGGGTGATCAATTTTATACGCTGTAATAAAAAAACTTTGTCAATATATAGCTGGCTTGCTTTTAGTTTTTAACCGACTTAAAAAAAAGAGAAATTTTTGTATGTTTGTTACGCGATATCTTCGCAAATTGTAAACCGATTTTGATTATTATTATTTGAAAGCTTAAACTATCTAGTTGATCTTTTATTATTTTGGTAAAGCTATGATGCAGAACTTTAGACACAGGGAAGAAACTGTTAAAAAAGGCTTATAGTTAACAATATTTTTGACCCATAATACCCTTGATATCACCCTTCACTTCTTTTCAAACTGGGTCAAATCATCCGCCCATCTTTTTCGTGGTCGTCCCGGTTTACTTTGGCCCATTGGTATCCAATTTGTGGGACCGGGGCATATAGAAAGAAAAAAGGGAGGGGCTTTGCTTAAAAATAGGACGTAAATGGCCATTAAAAAAAAAAACTACCTAATTCGCTACTTTCCGACAACTCAACCAGAAACTTTTCTAACCGTCAAAACAAACATTTTCTTTGGAATTTGTATGAAATATAGGCTAATGACGTCATAGTTTCTTTGAGTCAAATAGCGCTCTTGATATCAGTTTTTAAAAGTAATGATAAATCTAAAAGTACTTTAAAACGGATAATATCACGAAAAGTGACATTATTTTGTGACATTTTATTGTCTTAACAGTACCAAATAATTTATTTTTGACTCAGGAAAGTAGCCAATTCTTCAATCATCAATCATCAATTTATTTTCCTGAAAGGCCGGCAACGCTTCTGTTACACTCCTGGTGTTGCAGTTGTCCATGGGCAGCGGTGATTACCTACCATCAGGTGACCCGCTTGTTCGTTTGCCGCCCTATAATGTAAAAAAAAACAATGCTCACAGTAGTAAAACTGCCAGGGGTGATGAGAAATTTGTAGATAATGTAGAGGGGGATGCAAGAGACGGTGGTGGCCGTCATGATCCAGCCCACAGTGATGGACCACGCGGGATACTGGTACTCGCCGCCCAGCATCTCCTGGTGGGCCAGCACAGAGAACACGAACAGCACTAGCAGGAACACAGGACTGGGGAAGAAATAATATACTTTATCTACTCCTCTATAAAAATTTCTGAAACATAAAGCTAATTGGCAACATTAAAACAACCAATGTCATTATAACCATAATATCACCCAAATGAGTGTTATGATGTTGTACTGAATTTCATTATGCAACGCAAACGAGTGTTATAATGTTGTACTAAATTTAATTATGCAGCGCAAACTTGATCCCTAAATTTAAGCCCCTGTCCGTCGCTGGGATTTAGTTTCCGGTGCTGGATGTGGCTCTAGGCCCATTAGCCTGGGCTCTGTCTGCCCCATAATAGACGAAGACGTTATAAAAATGGCTCGTGCAATGATTTTTTCAAAGAGGGTATCATTCAGATATACTAGATTAAAAATTGTAAATCTTCGGTTTGGCCTGTCATAGTTGCCGAAATTATAGTTTCGGAGGGTCTGTGACGGAAAAGAAAAACGATCCAAAATGTAAATAATTCTTGTAATAAATAATTCTATTATTACGTATACACATTTTGTTTGTATTAGATACTCAGCAATACTTACTGTGAATTTACATAGAGTTCTTTCAACACTGTAAAACACCCTATGGTTTCAGAACCTTTTATAGAGGATTCATATCATGGGTGTAGATAAAGTCTTGTATGCAACTGTCATAATTAAGTATTAAAACACTCATATGGTACTATTATCTTATTATACAACAGTTGCATAAATAACTATTAAAGTTTTAAAGTAGGTAAGTGGTCGTCAATGGTGTCAGATTTGCTAAGCTAAAGGCATCTGACATAGCTGCCACGCACAACGATGACAGCGGAAAACTGCTTATCGTCCCTTTCGAAGCTCGGAGGAACTCGAGAAAATTTGAGGTAACCCATCCAAATTTGGTCCACGCTCAGTGTTTCTTAACTTGAGCAAGCGCTAGTAATGCTTCCACCGAGTCACCAAGCTGTTCACTTGGCCACTTATACATACGAAAACAAAAATGTTTGTCTGGATTTTACAAAATGTCGCGTAACATGTAACACCAAATTCATAATTGGATTCTTTGTAGCGACACCGCTATATTGCGATATCGCAGTATATTTTCTTTAAATTGTAAAATATATAATGTTACGTAGTGTACACGTAATATAAATTACACTTATTGACTTGTAAAAGTGTCTGTAAAGGTCTAATTACTGCAAAAACATTTGAATATTCAGTTTCCCCCTTGTGACAGGCGATAAAGAACTTCGTATATGATTTTATGTAGATAAAATCATATACGAAGTTCTTTATCGGTGTAGACCCATGCTATAAATCCTCCATTATATCACCAAAACGAGTGTTATAATGTTGTACTAAATTTCATTATACAACGCAAACTCGATCCCTTCATTACTCATCAAACAGCCATATTCTTTATGAATTTCAAAAAAGGAATATTGTCATGTACGCGCCGCGCGCCGTTCACAACCACAGCTCCGTCATTTAAAAAAGGAACTTATTGGTTATTCGAATTCACGTTGTATTACGCCATTTTTGTTCGATATTGTAAAAAGGATTTGCATTCCAATAATTGTACGATTCAAAATTTAAATAATTATAACAATAAATAATCTGATTATTACCTAACATATATAGTTAGTTTGTATTAGATACTCAGCAATAGACTTACCAGGAGTTAGTTCTTACAACACTGTACAACACCCTATGGATTTAGAACCTTTTATAGAGGATTCATATCATGGGTGTAGATAAAGTTTCGTATGCAACTGTAAAAAAATTGGTATTATAAAACTCATGTGATACTATTATCACACTTGGTTTCGCCTCGTGTGATAAAACCACATTCGTGTTTTAATACCCTATTATACTACAGTTGCATAAATAACTGTTAGAGTTTCGCGGTTACAATGACTGTTATTAGAGTACTACGGGACTTACCGTTTAATAGCACGTTAAGAGGTAATTGAAATAAAGAAACATCGCAATTTCAATCGAGATGTCTTCAAGTTATCGTAGACTTGGAATCCAGTGATTGACTTGTGCAAAAAGTGTGTGCGAACAACAAAAAACAATTCCTGAACGGACACCGTTAGTGTTGTGTGTAAGGACTTATGCAACAAACGACAAAGCGGAGAGTTGACTGATATGTTATCCTCGACAGCCGAACATCCGTCGTAGTTCCTCAGTCTGCCGGAGATCATGACGGCGACCCTTCTGGTCGTCGAAATATCTGGCTAAAAATTATTATATATTAATCGCCGTTAGTCCTGTAGTAATAATATACGAATTGCGTTCTAAAAATACAAAATTACCTGATGTAGGACCAGCACGTCCTCCAGAACAGGCCGGGCGTGTGTCCGAGCATGCTGCGCACGTCTTCCGAGAACTTGTCAACCCCGTACACCCAGCAAACCCCGGCAGCTTCGGCGAACACCACGAAGAGGATGGCCAGCCCTGGGCCGTAGACATTCAGGAGGTCCACTAGGTACACACCGCCCTGAAAAGAATGTGTTATCTAAACATTTGCTTAGAGCAGAGGTTCCCAAACTTATTTTGTCAAACGCCCACTTTAAAAAATCAGTTATTTTGTAGCGCCCCCCATTTTTTTCACCATAAAAACCTGAATCACATATTTGTCTTGCCTGTAGTTTAATTCAACCTATATTCTAAACTAGACTTTTTTACAAGAGAGAGCAATAATAATACATACACCAGTACATTAGAGTATCTTTTATAAAAAATAACAATAATCAACATTGTTAATTTTAAATAAAAAAATAGCAATAATAATACAATTTTACAATAATAAAGAGTATCGGAAGTGTGGACCTCACCTGCGAAACTTTAAAACACGAAATTTTTTCAGTGTTTGATTCCTTTAACGATATAAATAGCGTTGTGAACTCATTAAAATAATAAATATTAATTACATTTTTAGTTTATATTTGAACAATAAAAAAGGATATAAATATGAACTAATAAATGGATGTTGTGTAGTAAGAGGATTTTAATTTCAGTGAAATTTAAAATATGAAATAGCTGAAGTTATAAATCACTCATTGCTTAAATCACATCAGCGCCCCCCAACTTTATTCTGGGCCCGTTACCGCCCCCCTTAAAGCCTCCTGCGCCCACAAGGGTCGCGTTATCGCCCACTTTGGGAAAGACTGGCTTAGAGGATAGCCCGCTATGGACCGTAGACATTTAAGGTCACAGCAGACTTATCAACGCGCAAACGAAACGTTAACGTATCCACTTGAGCAATTCAGTATTCTTTGTATAAAACTTCCAACTGCAACGCACTTTATTCGGATTCGTAACGTAATCGCCTCGCTTCGGGATGCTCACGAACAGCTTTGCGGGTCGGTCAACTTGCGGTCCCGGCGCTTACGTCTCTTCGTACCCGAGCTTACGTCTTGCTCCTCGCACGCATCCCACGGCCTGCCTTCTTTTTCCTCTTCATCAAGTGCTATTGCTGATTGCTAACTCGCGTATTGTGAATCGGGACATAACCGTGCGCTACACTTCACGTTTGGATTCAAAATAATCTGGTGCCAGCCGGACCGCTCGGCGAGCGGGAAGCGCCGCGTCGCCTAGCCGTAGTCGTGTGGACGTACTGAAGTTGATTAGGTTTGGTTACGAGTTTACGTCAGGGTGACGCCTGGTGAACGGCGCGGCGAAAGGCGATACGGTGTCGATCCGTTTCCGAGTTGACTAGTCTGCTGTGGCCTTTAGGAGGCCCCCCAGGTTGACACCGCCCTTGGATGCAGTAAGATACTTACTTAGATATCGTTTAGTAGCAGTAGTCGATCGAGTAGTAGGATTTTAGTCCAGTTAGCCGAACTAGGGCAACTATTGGGTAGCAATTTATACAGAGTCCTTAATAAGAAAAATCAATAAATTAAAAAATGACGGCCACCACCGTCTCTTGCTACCCCTTGTACATTATCTACAATTTTCTCATCACTCTCTCTCTCTCATCCTAGCGTGTTCCTGGTTGCATCCTCAGCCAAAGCGTTTTGGAGCCCGGGGTCCGCTACCTAACCTAAAGGATTTGACGAGGTTACTGGTCTTTACAAAGAGCGACTGCCGTCTGAACTCCGCAACCCAAAGGGCAGACCAGAACCAAACCTAGGAAAGGCTAACCAAGCACGAGATGTTTGTGCTTAACACCTTTAGTCGCCTCTTACGACATCCACAGGACGAAAGGGAGTAGTCCTATTCCAACCCGGAACCACACGGGGAATTGTCTCATCACTCCTGGCTGTCTTACTACTGTGACTACTGACTGAAGAGTTGAGTAGTATTCAGTTCAAAAATAATGTACTTATTTGGTACTGTAACAGTACCTTTTTTAACAGTTTCTTCCCTATTTCCAAAGTTCTGCACCATCAAATTACTATGGGATCAACTAGATAGTTATGGCCTTCCAATTCGTTTAAAAAAATATGTAAAAAATCTTTATTTCCAAGCCAGTAAGAAGACAATACAAATTTCTGGGACCCACCTAGTAAGCTTAGAAAAAGCCTGTGGCAGGGGGACCCGCTCTTCCAAACACTTACCCTTATTCATAAAAAAATACAAACGTTTGCCAAACCTACTTTAGTGAAAATATATTTTGTCTCGTTTTTGCAATGGCAAATATTGGAAAGAGGGAAAGAGACAAAACATGTTTTAACTAAAACAGGTTTAGCAAATGGTTATTATTTTTTATGAATATGAGGGTAAGTATTAACGTAGGCCTAGTTTACAAATAGATTTAAAAAAGTTACTCCACTTGTCTCTGCCTCTCACCGTATGCTCTGTCCATCTCCACTTAAGTCATCATCATCATCATCCGAGCGTATTCCCGGTTGCATCCTCAGCAGTAACGCTTCAGAGCCCGGGGTCCGCTACATAACCAAGGAGATTTGACGAGGTTCCTGGTTTTTACACAGAGCGACTGCCGTCTGACCTCCACAACCCAAAGAGCAAACCAGGAACCAATCCTTGGATAGTTTGATGATCAAACGCTAGGTGGCGTTCGGGACCCACAGTTTTACGTGCCTTCCGAAACACGGAATCATCTTTCTTTTCGAATAATCAGGTGATTCAAGCCTGCAATATCCTATCCAGACTGGAAACAACTTTTCACAAAGTATGCTTTCCAGTGGGAATCAAACCCATGACCTCCGGGTCACAAGGCGAACGCCAAGACCACTGGACTACGGAGGCAGTCAATCAGTCAGTCCATCTCCACTTAAGTGTTCTTACTGTTATTGAGAGCTAATATAAATAAATCAATACATTTCAAAACAGTCTTTAATTCCCTACATATTCGGAAGTAATTTGTAAATGGCCAGGACCTTTCCATTTATATGTTGATTTGCGATAATAGAGGCGTCCCCGCAGGTAGCCGGTTGACCCTTCAACGTACCTACTCGTGCCCAAATATTTTGTTTACTCATACTATCAAAAACGTGAAGATATAAGTCTCTCATCTATTGTGACATCGATTAAGTGTAAGGTAAGGTGAGTTTTTTCTGGAAGCTATTTCTTTCGAAGCCAGGGTAAATTGCTGGTTCTAAGATTCAAAGTTTTTACGGTTTTTATTTTAAGACGAAGTGGTAGCTAAAGAGGCGCCCTCATTTGAAATAAATTGTTTAAAACTAAATATGGTGATAATTAAAAATTTGATTTGTATAAATGTCTAGAAAGACCTTTAAACTATTTTATGAATAACCTTTGAAAGTAATATTGGTAGTCCGTCTTGTTTAAAACTGATTTTCGCCAAAAGTGGCCACTTTTGGCGAAAAACAGTTTTAAAACTAGACGGACTATTAGTAATAATAAAAACTTCGTCTTAAGCAAAAAACTTATATCTTACCGAGTATAATAATAAGCACCGCGTGACAAATGGAAAAAGATCTTTAGTCCATCGGTTAGATATTTAAAAAGTATTGTGCGTGTATTTTTTCTTTTCTCTCAGAAACGAAAAGTGACAAAGATACAGCGTCACGGCTACGTACGATTTATACTTAGCGGTGACGTCGCAAGCCTCCACTCCGGAACGTTGATGGTCCGTATCTTTGTGAATTTGGTCGAATTTTGTTAGAATATGGGTCCATTATTTTTGGATAATCTAAAATAAGGATTACACTACAATCATATTTTTTTGAAGACGTGAGAGTATGTGCTTATATTTTTCTAACCCTGTCGTCACCCCTGTTAGTTTTGATGAGGCCTTTGACAACATATTTCAAAGAAGATGTAGGCATGATGTTTTTTAATGCCTGTGACTTAAAAAAGCTTTTTTGTTTTAATTTTATTTAGGTACTATTTAATAAAGCAGTCCGTTCAAACCAATAGTAGATAAATCTGTTTTTCTATATTATAATACCTCATATAATTAATATATCATAGATATAGACGTAATTATTATTATAGATATTAAACATCCGATTAAATTAGACATCCGAAATTTAATAAATTAGCAAAGCAAAGCTTTATACGCTTCGCTACGCAGTACGCTACGAGTATGAGCTTTTGCTACGATTTTTGTAGCATCGCTACGATTCGTAGATACAAATCTTCCACCAGTGCTGGCCCAATAAACTAACAAATAATTTTTTACTACTAAAATCCGTCTTCATCCCCAAACTACAAGACCGATTTTGATAAAATTTATATGGGACTACCTGACATGTTCAACACCTTTTAAACAAAGAAAGAATGTTCCAAATCAGTCCAGGCGTCTTTGAATAATCACTGAAAATACATTAAAAAAAAAAAAACATAAAAGTTCGCGACGAATTAATAACTTCGGTAAAAATAGTTTTTTTTTTTAATTTACATACTACGTCCTTTTATTGCGTCGAAATAGCGGGACCAGTCTCGTAATGTTTAAATGTCGTATTGTCAGTTATACAAGGAATATGAATGTATTTTTATATTTTTCCAGATCATATTTTTATTTTATAATTTCTATTATTACGTTATTACATCCAGCTAATTATGTTCATATTTACTTTAATTTGAATTAGAAATAATTATTGAAAATACGCAAATATTGCGCGGGAACTTTTAACGAACAAAAAGGAAATGAAGACAGTCTACATTTGGGTGGTAGGACTGTCCATGTAGTTTGTCTACCGATGACATACAACTTTTATCCGGAGGTTAAGTGTAACTCCTGTAAATTTGCACCAAATGAAATATTTCTCCTTTCTTGTTTTTTTTCTTAAAAAAACATAATGTTAATTTCGAACGTACCCAAAAAAATAAAAACATGCGTTGTCAGCTTCTATCTCTAGCTAGGTTGTAACAATTAATTGTATATTCTAAATCTTTGGTTGTAACACTTGTAACACAAGAAGTTTCTATGCTGTGGATTTTGTAGACTTTGATGTCATATTTAAAAATAGCGCATTCAAGTTGTCCTAATCTGCTTGCTCATGTTTTTCAGCACTGATATATGTTTGCGTCTATTTCTCAAAGATAAATTTCAAATAAAAATATAAAAAAATGCATGCATACTCTTTTAAATTTGCTACCTTTTTTGTTCAAAACATATACAAAGTATACATCTGTAACCTTGCCATATTCTCGTACGTAATCATGATGAACAACTTTCCCCAAAGATCAAAGGTCGAAATATGAAAAAAAATTGGGTTCCCGATACAAAACTGCTATGCACCTGATCGATTTAGTACGGGAAGTCCAATTATTTTCTTCATATTATGAAATATGTTCTTTGAAGAAAGTATGATTAGTATTTGGTCCGTTCGAAAATATGGCAAGGTACAGTTTTTTTCACCCTGTATAAATTGAACTTTAGTTCCGCCATTTTTATTTCAAAGTGGCAGAAACACACGAAACAATAAATCGGAGTGTTACGTATTGGATTTCCAAATCGTATTTTTATCTTAAATAAGGAAACCCTCATTATTACCACTAAAACCAAACAAAGGTACTGATCCACTAAATTCATTTAGCCCTCACCTATCTCGTCAGTCATCCTCCACCAGCCAATGAATTATGCATCGTATACATTCAGATACGCTGTAATTTATAGCCGAGGTGCTCGACTCCTTTTATTGTATTGGTGGGGAGATGTGGACAGCTAAACGAATGTTCTTCGGATGGCTGGCCATTTCGTTGATATGAAGAATAAATATTCTTAGCCCAGTTACTTCAGCAAAAAAATATGAAACTCGTATTCACCTGATTTTTGGCGTTCTAAAAGTTATGCGATCTCCGCCCTGTAACTCAAAACCGATAGAGCGCATAAAAAAAATTACAACATAAATTGTTGCAAATGTTACTGGCTAAATAATCTAAGATCCGAATGAGAAAATATTTACACCCATCTGTTTGATCAATGAGAGGTATTTTATATTGAATGTAGTATGTTAAAAATTAAATCGCTAGTGGGTTGACTAAAAAAATCTTGGCCAGACTATACGAACATACGAACGGCTAAATATAAAATTAACTAAATTAAAAACTAAACAATCCTTTAAAAGTTTCCAAATCGGTCTAGGCGTCTTCGAAAAAACGGTGAACAAACATAAAACAGATCGCGACGAATTCATAACCTGCTTCTTTTTGGAAGTTGGTTAAAAATAAAATAAAGATAAATTTAAAAAAAAAAAACGAAATAATTAATGACCACGATAAATTTATATAACACCAACTCCCATTCTCAATTGAAGAACAGTCGACAGTATACATGATGTGTCGACGAAAAACATCGATGACAGGGCATTTAGCCGATCAGGAGTGCTATTTTTTATTTAAGGACTCACCGAAACACAAAATGTGTAGTTTTCCAACTCACCACTCGCGTGAAAAACCGTTTGGCTGTATTTTTGAAACTGTCGTGTCAGCTAAAAACAATATTGTTTTACGCATAAAATATCAAAAATATGTCTATGGTTTTCTAAGAATTTCACCATGAATAAAAAAGCAGTATGAATCGGAACGATTCTCCATGAAAGGTTTCTTTGACATATCTACGCCACAAATGTTAAAATTACGAGTGGTCGAGACTCGAGACCATTCGTTACAAATCCTTCGCATACGATCATTTAAAAAATACGCCCGTTTGGAAACGCTCGCGTAAACCATTCGTAATTTGACAAATGATTTCAAAAATACGTCCTCAGACGCTCCGCGGCGCGTACTCCGGCCCTCGCAACAGCTAAGTCAGCAGGATCGGTTGTCTTTGCTTTTTATCAGTTTTCTTTATATGCAAATAATGAGACCAAATCGGCGGAGCGAGAAAATAAGTTTGGTTTTGCGGTAAAATGACGTATTGCTGGGTTTATTTTAGACGTAAATAATTTCTATATACGATGTCGCGTGGTTTTAATGGTTTATTATAATGTACCTAGTACGGCCATAACTTCTGTTAGAAATGGTAAATGCATTTATTTTTTTACGAAGTAGTATAATCTTAATAAAACTTATATGTACATATTTATTGAAGTTTCAGCAAGAAATAATAACTGGCTAAGTGCTAGTCGGAGGGGTTTGGCACGTTTGTTGTATGGGAGCCAAACTTAAATATTTATTTTATTCCGTTTATAGTATATGTTGTTATAGTGGCAATACAAATACATCATCTGTGAAAATATCAACAGTCTAGCTATGTTCAAGTTCATGAGATACAGCCTGGTGACAGATAGACGGACGATCAGACGGACAGGCGGAAAGCGGGCGGGGCCTTAGAAATACGGTTCCGTTTTTACCGTTTGGGTACGGAACCCAAAAACATATTCTATTCGAAATGGCCACCTTTGGCTTCGATACATGCCTATAGACAGATTATAGGCCTCGAATCTATGGATTTACGCACTTTATAAATGCATTGTCATTTGTAACAGAATTTATGGCCGGACTAGTTAATATGATTCAAATTAAACATATAAAAACGGTTTTACTCACGTAGTGTAGTCGAAAAAGCCCGACTAGTTTCGATCAGATTAGACGACAACATCAGGGCGAGAGGCAATAGAGCAGCGCGGGCGGCGACACGCGAGGCTACGCTCAGTGCCATAGAGTACTATAATATAACTGAAAACTATAATATAACTGAAATAGAGAGCCATCTTGCGTAATTTTTCTGCCAACAATTTAAGCTGCAAACCTGCAAACGTGGTGTCATCTATTAATGTTATTCCAAAACTGGATTAAAATATTAAATTTAAAATTTATTTGCTGTGAGGTTCCTACCTCTATGACTTTGAGTCCATTGCGTTAACCGCTAGGCTAATTTGGCTTAATACCAGGCGCGCGAAATTATCGCTTATACTTTAACTCTAAATGAAAAGAAAAACAAATAAAAGATTTTTATTAGGTATGTTTAGACCTTGTGGAGATTTGAACCTGTAGACTCCTGATTAAATTCGACCGTGAAACCCGTTACACCTAACAGGCTTCACACTAAGCATGCGAAATTATTGGTTATACTATACCGTAAAACCATAAAATAAGAAAGCATTTTGTGCGACATCTTTACAAATTCTAACAAACTAATTACTAAAAGTGCTTTTAATATTTAATTCAGATTAAGATTAATAGATAACGTCCTTCAAAACGAAAAATTCGCTATGTATGGCACTTTCCAGTGCCTTGAGGACAGCGAAACCGTTGGGTCGCCGTCCCACTTAACACTAGCCCTGATGATGATCGAAACTAGTCGGCCTTTTCCGACTACCCTACGTGAGTAAAACCGTTATTATATATTTAGTTATATCATCTCACGTTACTTTTAATAATATTATGATTCAAATTATGGGATGAAATAAACTTTGTTAATAAATTAACTCTCATACGACGTGATTTTGTTAAGGATGCGCTCTGCAAAGTGTCTTTTCGCTTTCTACTAATATTGGGAATTTGGGTTTATTTCATATGGATTCATAGTTTAGGCATAGAATAATAATATACTATGTATAAGTACATGCAATCTTTTCAAAGTTAAACATAATGAAAATACCCGTGACAAATAAGAAATAACTTTAAACTTTGAATAAAACAAGTAAGAATTAAAATATAAAACATATTTAGGTATTTCACATTTCAGAATTTCCTTGATTTTTTTTTCAAATCAAATCAAATATTTTTATATTAAGCACTAAAAAAAAAACACATAACATGTTTTAATATAAGATTATACTTACTTCTAGTTTTTTTTAATAAGTCTAAAGTCGATAGTACTCACGTAAGTAGTGGTGGGAAGAGCACAGATGTATATGAAGAGACAGAGCACAGCCACGAAGATCTCCCTGTGCCGGCCCAGCAGATTGGGATACTCGTCACACAACGCCGTCGTCACCGCTTCAAGGCCTAAGAAAAAAAAATAAACGCTCATAGAGAGTTAATGTAAGGGCCTTATTAGTGAGATTTATCTCTACCCTGGTAGAAGTGGTAAATTCCGAGCGAAAAGACGCTGGCTTGACGTCACCAACGATGACATAGTTATCAACTTACTTAATCTCTCGTATGCCGTTGCGTGGATCTACGCGAGAACGCATTGTTTTACTATTGTGTCTGATATTCCGGCATGCAAGGGGTTAAGGGGACCGTGTTAAGATATCATAATATTTTGTTTCGTTGACATTTGTGTTGAATTCCCAAGCGGTCGAGAGACGTTTATCTGAAATTTGTCGAAATCAATCAAATTTTTTGACTGAAAATGTGAGTCTCATATCACACTCACTTCACTGTCTTTAACAAACGCTTTCACTAATAATCGCAGATTAATCATGCTGAAATATGATTTTGTTATAAAACACATTACCTCCGAATGTGCTGTCCAAGCCCAAAGTGATAAGCATGAGGAAGAAGATGATAGCCCAGAACACGGAGCCGGTCATAGTGGCGATGGCTTCGGGGTACACGATGAACACCAGGCCTGGGCCCTCCAGCCCGACCTCTTCTATGCTTTTCTTCTGAACGTGGGCCATGTACCTGGTTGAAAGAAGAAACGATTACAATGAGTATCTTTTTAGGTAAGTTCTTTCTTATATTATATAAAGGAAAGAAGATTTGACCTGTCGACCATCCATTAGACGGCCTTTGTCTACAAAGCGCCTTTAAATTTCATGGAAAGAGCCCAAAATTGGACGGTCGAGGGGTGGATGAATGAATCTGATATTTTGCAAAATTGTAGAAGCTAATTCCTAGAGATTTTGAAAACTATTTCCATTATATTATGATAAAGTCTACTATAGCTGAAACAGTAAATATTTAGTCGAATTAACCTTCAGAGAGAAGAAAATCTGGCTGTGTTGGAGTATTGCTCATAAATATTTAATATGTGACTAACAACAGAGTGATTGCCGTGGCCACATACTGATCACAAGATGATTTGAATTAAACCTACATTGAAACCATTACGACGAAAAAGAAGAATTAAAGATGTCTTACCCCAAAACGGAAAATATGACGAAGCCAGCGAGGAAGCTCGTGAGGCAGTTAATGGAAGACGTGATCAGAGCGTCCCGGTAGCAGTTGTTATTGAACTTGTTGTAGCTGGAGAGAGCGAGGAGAGTGCCGAACCCGGGGCCGAGGGAGAAGAAGATCTGCGAGGCTGCGTCGATCCACACCTAAGTGAGGAAGAAGGAATGCATTGGTTATTAATACATTATAGAAGCGGAACTTCTGATGGTATACTTTGGTGATTTCTCCGTCAATGAACGCATTTCAGACAATTGTATAGCTTGGTTCTAAATAGATTGTAATATTTATGTTTGTAGGATTATTTGATGCAGTATTTGTGCTTGCATAGACTACATTCAGTGGTGGCACAGACTACAGGCTTTCGCCGAGCGGCTCGTGTCGCTTTGTGTGTGTAGAAGCCTTTTCAAAATTTTTGTCTTACCTTGGAGTTTAACAGTTTGTGCCACTCAGGGGTTAAGTAGTATCTGATGCCTTCCGTGGCTCCTGGCAGGGTCACTCCTCTCGCAAGTAAAATCAGTAACACAGCATACGGCGCCAGAGCAGTCACCCACACCACCTAACACAGTAAGTGCATGCTTTAAATATCGTCACGTATGGATGGGATTTAGGATAGCAGTGAATTGTAGTGAATTATATCGCTGCCAAAGTTTATTGGATGATTGGTTAATTTACATACTCAAGCTATGCAAGCTTTAACTAAAGAATATAAGTTAAATTATAATTTTAAAACTAAGCCAGGTATACCTTCATGCAATTGCTAGTATAAGTCAAGAGTGTTTGTTTTTAATTGTCAACGAGAAGACGTTTCCTGCAGCTACTACATAATTCAGCTTGCTTGTACACCTCACTTCCTTCAAAGAGAACTCTACGATTAAATCAACTAACTTACACACATCATTGTTATATATCAGTATTTGTTGAATTACTATAATTTTATAATATTCTTATGGCATATGTCAATTATAATTACTGTAATAATCGGGTTTTATCAGGTAATGTGTGCTCATTGCAAATCATCGACAGGTGTATGAATTTCCCGGTGTATTTTGCGCTTCGGTTGTTGACCACAATTAGCTTAAAATATCTCGTGTAAGATTTTAAAGAATAAAGAGAAGCAATCGTCCATATAAGAAAATAATTAATTGGCTTTGGATGAAGAAAGAACAACTGTTCAGGAGGAAAAAATAAAAATGTCATGTACCTTCCCAGTACTTCTCACACCCTTCCACAAAGAAAAATAGACCAGCACGAAGACACCAACGACGCATAAGGCCAGTGACGGTTTGATGGGGCCCATGTCGTCCAGCCCATTAGATCTTTGCTGCTCTAAGACGTTGCGCCTGTGGAAAGTACAATCTTGTATTTTACCAAAAAACATTTTAACAGAAGGTTATATGATATTGTTAAGTAGGTAACAGAGGTGGATATAACAAAAAAAGCTGAAGGTGCCCAGTATATATTCCATCCGGGAGTCCATTCCCGGACTAGACATAATCTGCATCTCGAATGATGAATAACTGGATGGTTGATTGTATACAAAGATTAAGGCAATATGCAAAGATTATGTTTCTGTTTACACTAACAGTAGGTACCTAATTAGTAAATACCGGTTTCTTCGTCTAAGTAAGGTACCCAATGAACATTTATAGAAGGTGGTGCAGGGTAAAAGAGGCTGATACTAAGAAGTGATTTAAAAAAAATGGTTGGTGTGACTGTCATACTGAACTTCGACTTTTATAACATCGATGTACGGAACTTCGAAATTTGCTGTATGAAACTTCGAAATTTGCTACAAAGAAACTTTCGAAGTTACGTACATCGATATTTTAAAAGTTGAAGTTCAGTATGACAGTCGGTTGGTGTGGAAGCGTTTGGATTGACCTGAGGCGAGATGACTGGCATCTGGCATGCAGAGGGGGAGTACCATTTATTGATCTAGCTGGTCCAGGGGCGCGTCGAGTTGATGGACGAGACTTGATATTTATCAACAAAAGGACTGATTTTATACACCCCAAAGCCATCTAAAACAGCAGCTGGTATAAAGCAGCACTAAACTCACAGATTGTTTGATGTAGTGTTGCAAGCAATAGTATAAAATATCGATAGCCTATGGATACTATCGTGGCCTTGAAAAACAATCACAATATCGATATGAATATCAATAGTATTGAATAACCGACACTATCGATAGTATCGATAGTATTGATTGTCAATAGTTTGCAATACTATTGATGTAAGGTAAAACTATCGATAGTATCGAATACTGTCGATAGTATCTAAATTCAATAGTATCGATAGTATTGGTTATTCGATACTATCGATAGTCCTATCGATATTGTGACTGTTTTCAAGGTCAACTATCGATAGTCAAACTATCGATAGTTATGCAACGCTAGTTTGATGACCCTATTTAAAAAACATAGGAACTGCATAAGAAGCGTGGATGCCGACTGGGCACTTGGTTGAAGTTGTAGTAGGTAGTGCAGAAGTTAATACCATAGTCAACTTACTCAAAAAACTCCTTCGCAGGCGTGGAGGCATTGGGGTTGATCTGGGGCGAGGTGACCGGCATGCAGAGGGGGGTGTTCCATTCGTTGTTGCAGCTCGTCCAGGGCAGCGTCGAGTTGATGGACGCTATGGACGCGATGAGGTAGTACACCGCCCAGCCGATGATGGTGTTGTAGTACATGCCCATGTAGATGTCGATCATGCAGATGGCGTACCCCACACCTTAACAAAAATGTGATTAAATAAATCTTCCCTATCTCTCAAACAATAAATTGCTGATTTATCTCTTATTAGTTATTTTGCTTAATTTGCACAGATGATCTATATCGAGCCAAAGAATGTGCAACTGGTGATCAAGAAGGTGATATTGAAACACTGGAAAACTCAAAACTCGTTGGGAGGACGATATAACAAAAGGGGCTGGCAAAATGTGGAGAAGTAATTCAAGGGTCACAAGGAGATGGAGAAAATAGGAGAGGCGTATATCCTAGTAGTGATGTGAATTTTTACGTCGATACAGTTTTTCGATATTTAAAAAAATTGCGGAAGTATGGGGGTTGAAAACTTTATAAGTATAATATTTTAGCTATTTAAATTTTTTTCAATCGTCATAAAACTTTTTTTACCTTTTTTTATTAAGACGCAACTTTTTTGTGTGAACAACTTTTTTATTCGATTAACTTCAACGGGTCGGGGTGACTCGCGAGACTACAAGCTCCCAGAGCCACTTTAATTGACAGACTAAATAAAATACGGAAAACATGGTGGCGGAAGCACTCAAAGTAGTTTAGTTTGATCAAAAAGAAGTATTTACCTGATAAAAGTGTGCACAGAAAACCTCATCGACTAAATTACACGCTGGGTCGAGGTCGTGAGTGTTATCACTGGAATATTTATAGAAAATTAAAATATTGATGCCGGGTTCGTTTCCGCATTGTTCTGAATAGTGCCCGGTTGTAAGCGGTAAAGCTATTCACATTTCTTCAATAACGATGTTATGATAAATGTGCATAATTCATTTTTCATGCTTAGATCGCTGTGACTTTTGTAATCGGATTAAATGTTTATCTATCCAAAACAGGTTACATAATTTATAAAAAAATGGCAAACGTTAACGTTTCTAGTAAATAATAGTTTAAAATAATATATTTGTTTAGGTATTTAAAAAAATGTAAATGTTATAAATATAAATTTGTTTAGGTATTTAAAAGTAAAAATATAAATTTGTTTAAGTATTTAAAAGAATGTAAATTTATAACTAAATACCTAAGTGTATATTTTAAATAAAAAGACATGTCAAGATTGTTTACATTCTTTTAAATACCAAAACAAATAGACTATAAGTTTGTCGTATGAGGGCCGACCTTAATTAAATTGGGATTTGTTTGTTCTCAATGAAAAGTTTCGTATGTGTATGTGGCCCACTTATGTCAGATTTTTCAAGCTAACATGGCTTGACGACTACCAACATTGATAAAATCCGGGACCAACGACATAGCATGCCATTCGAAGCACGGGGGAACACAAGATTTTTTGGATTTTTCTGGTCACCCATCCAAGTGCAGACCACGCCCAGGGTAGCCTAACTCGCAAAGGCACTAATAGTGCGCTAATAAAACGAGCCAGAATCATAAAAGATAAATTCCTATTTATGCTTTTATAATTTTGAAAATGCCTCAAAATTAGAACTTTGAACGTTTGAACTTAGTTTGTTTATTCACCTACGAGTTGACATAGTACAAATCGTCAATCTGTCTTCTACTGCGTTCAATCCCTTTCAATAAATCAACAAACACTCAAAATTCGATTAATAAACGCCCCGCGTCAATTTTCGCCGCGCGAAACTTGGCGCCAACTTTGACGTTTGTCGCATCGCCGCCATGTTGAAATCGAATCAGCGCCATCTGCCGGCGGTAATCAAATGATATCGCATCGCGTAATTAGTTTATTCGATGCGAGATGCGATCTTCAATGATAACAATCTGCAACTTGGATTGCGAGATTGGATCATAAAATACTCGTAAACTTGTTTTATAATTTATAAATCACAGCTGAACGGTTCGAGGGTAAAGGGAAGCTAAAATTGGATGTTTATCTTCAAATCTTCACATGCATTCACGTATGATCTTGATCAAACCTCATTAATCCGAGTACTAAATATCAAGCTTTCCATTCGATTCAACGCTATACCGACGGTTCATTTACGTACGTACGTACAGAAGAAGAAATCGAAATAGTTCATAAGTCTTTCTCGATTATTGGACCGATACAGCATTTAATCAAAGATTCAGAATTACAAGTATAAACTGTGGATGATGCATAAGAAATTTAAAAACCATTTACACATTTATTTATTTAGAATTTTAATTTAGAATTACATTTTTGGTTATCCGATAATTGCATAAGAACTGGAGCTTAATAGGCCACAGATTCACAAGCGAACAGATTACGCCGAAGTCAAGTCATCAAGGAACTATTCGTGCAAGTTGATATTTAACTTTAGAAAAAACATTGTTGTTTCTGTAATGCACCATATTACTCTTAAATAAAAACTTGCGTATAATGACCAAATTAGATGTTGTATGCATGTGTGATGCGTATATTTCCAAGTGAATGTTATTCCCAAATAAATTGAAACCAAACCCATTGATCGCCCCTCATAGGCCATAAAGCATGCGTTACCGCTCACAACGAGCCTCGACATCATTTTCAACTCTTATCGACTGTTGTGTCGACTTCGATGCCACTAAATCACTCTCAAATCGGCAAAGATAATTTCAGAGATTTTTTAAAGATGGATGCAAAGAGAGGGATTTTGTACATATGTCATGCGGTTGCCGGTGCGTCTTTGGTATGTGTATGTGTTTACAGATAAACTTAGCAAACGTAGCTCCCAAACGGATTTACCGATTACCAACCTAATAAGAACCTAAGTACCTAAAAAGTATTTTAGAAAAAAATCATTTTTTTGTACAAACTTTTTATGAAGTCTATGTACTTATACTATGACAAATGCATTAAGCCCGAACTCGATAAGGTAACGTTATTTAATTACAGGATTCCTGTGACCACCTTCTAGCTTTATCATCAGAGCAGTTCATAATATTGTATTGTCATCCAACTTACACAAGTACGCAAAAATTCCTGATTATTTACAGATACCTGAATTTTCCAGGGTCCAGTGCTGCCCCCATTTGAAATAAATCATTTGATAGGAAACGGAGACATCACTTAAAATTTGGTCTTGACCAGGCACTAGACTAGATAACCTTTCAAACTACGTTATGAACTACTGTTTACAGTTAAAAGTGAGAACGTGAAGCTTTTCTTCGCACAATTGCGAAAAACGGCCACTTTTCGCGTATGTGCGTAGAAAAGCTTCACGTTCTCACTTCGGAAAATTCAGGTAGCCCCTTAATCGGTTGAGGATAACTGGTTGAAAATTGAGTTGAAAGATTTGACCTAAACAAACATACATACAAGATACATTGCAAGGTAAACTTGTAGCTCGGTGAGCTATATACCTCGCGAGTCCTCCTCCTCCTTGCGTAGTAATCCTCATTGCTGAGGGTCGTGATCTCTATAGAATACCTTCTTGTGTACCATGTCCCGCCATTTAGTTCTTTGCTCTGCAGCTCGGATGGCGTCGCTGACTTTGATCTCGAGTGTCGAGCGAATCTGGTCGGACCAACGCATGGGACTTCGTCCTCTGGATCTTTTTCCTTCTATTTTGCCTGTCAACAGAAGTTTTTCAAGATTGTCTCCACGTTTCCTGGAAATATGTCCGAAAAACTCAAGTATTCTGCGTAGACATATTGTGGAGAGTCTGGTCTTTATTTCCAGTTGTTTGAGGATAGATACGTTCGTCCGACGTGCTGTCCATGGAATCTGAAGCATTTTCCTCCAGCACCACATCTCAAAAGCGTCGATTCTGGAGCGGTCTAATTTCTTTAAGGTCCAAGTCTCAGCGCCATACAAAAATATTGAGAATATCAGGGTAGTGACTAGTTTCTTTTTCAGTTTGATAGAGATGTTTCTATTGATCCGATCCAGTTGTGACATGGCATTCTTGGCCATACCTATTCGCCTGCGCACGTCGTCCTCACACGATCCGGTATTTGAGATCTGTGCATCCAGGTAAATGAAATTCATAACAGTGTCCAACTTAAGGGCTCCGGTTAGTTCCATTTCGCCTTTGCGATCTACCACTATGATTTTAGTTTTGCTCCGGTTGATAGCTAGACCATGTTCCTTGCTTATGGATTCCATCCTGTCCAATAAAGAGACCATGTCAGCTTCACTGCTAGCTAAGAGTGTGGTGTCGTCCGCGTATCGAAGATTGGTGATCTTATGACCTCCGATTTTAACTCCACCCTTCCAGCCATCGCAGGTGCGTCTCATAATGTATTCTCCATAGATGTTGAATAGGACGGGCGAAAAGAGGCAGACTTGTCTCACGACTCGACTCTGACAACTCCTTCGTTGTTCATGTATAGGGACTGTAGCAATGCTATGAGATGCTTAGGCACTCCGAGCTCAGTGAGTATGGTCCACAGAGTGTCCCAATCGACACAATCAAATGCCTTGCTATAATCTACGAAGCACATGATCACTGGGACATTAAATTCATACGCTTTTTCGATAACTTGCCTGATGTTGAAGATCTGCTCTCTCGTGCCTTTGCCCTTCACAAATCCCGCTTGTTCTTGTGGAATTTGCCAGTCCAAGTAGTGGCGGATCCGGCTATTTAATACGTGTAACAGAGTTTTGCTGCAGTGTGTGATTAGGGCTAGGGTTCGATAATTGCTACAGTTTTTGGTGGAACCTTTTTTGTGTAGTGGTAATATTATGGATTTACAACAATCCTCGGGCCACTCGCCATGATTCCAAATATGGTTGCAGATGTAATGCAAAATGTCAATCCCTCGTTCTCCCAGCGCTTTTATTACTTCTGCCGTTATGTTGTCTGGTCCAGGAGCTTTTTTATCTTTTAGACGCGCTATTGCTGCTGTTATCTCTGAACGCAGTATAGGCGGCTCCTTTTCTATATCTGACCAGTTTCCAACTTGCGTATAGAGGGTGTTGTTGTGGTCATACAGTTCTTGACAATATTTTCGTCACGCCTCTGCAACATACTTTAAGTCGTGTATTATAGTGCCATTTTGGTCTTCAATTACCCACGATCTGGGTTTAAATTTCTTCGTTAGTAAACGCACTTTCTTAAAGAGATCGGATGTCTGATATCTCCTAGCGTGTGTTTCTATGTCCTGGCATATACTGTCAATGAAAGTGTTTTTGTCTCTGCGGCATCCCTTTTTAATTGATTTTCTGAGGTCAGAGTATTACTTTTTTGCGCTGTCATTTTGTAGGCCTAGTGTTTTTAGTGTTTTACCTCGCGAGTCACACCTATCTAAATATATTATAAAGTCTTAGTAATAACAAAGAAGTTTTGTGACATTTTTGAAAATGTTTCCAAATCCCTGAAATTTGAATTAAAGTATTCAATCCCCATATTTCCGCCATTTTGAAAAGTTTCGTAAAACTGAATAAAAAAAAATTCTACTTAATTTTCGAACCTTCTCACAAATTTCACAAGAATCGGCCGAGAAATGCGACCTGTAGGCGAGAACAGCCGGATAGACAGACAAACACCCGGACAGCCGAACAAAAGCATTTTTAGCCAATCTCGCAACTGAATCGCTTTGGTCGCTTCGCTCGCTTGGTCAATAAAAGCTTGTAAAAAACATCTCTACGACTTCAAATGCCTAGGGGTCGATTCTCACACCCTCAATGGAAGTTGAAGGAAATAAATATGAAAAAGAAACGAAAAACATTAGAGGAGTATGTATAAAAACGTTTTTTTGTATTCCATTAGTCCAAAATTATGTGTATTCAAGCACCTATCAACATTGAATTCTAATATAATATAATAAGAACGAGTATAAAATCATTCATTACGCAGTTCAATAAATAACAACCTTCTTTATGGGACCAACTAGATAGTAAAGGCTTTCAAATAAAATACAAAAATTTATAAAAACCTGTTCAAACCTCCCCATTTTTTTGAAGTCGGTTAAAAAGACTGCAATCTATCGAATGGCAGAATCCAGAAAATCTTGCAAAGAATAAACTTTTACGAGACGATCTTTGGGAAGGTATCAATTGGTCAAATTACGTCACAATAGTCACGAAGAGTCGTCGGTTTAGCGATGTAGCTAATAAGTCACGGACGAAAAATGTTACAGGCTTCTTTTATATTAATAATCCAAAAAAACATTTCTTGTCATTTTATTTTTAGACTGCGTTGCGTTACTTGTTGCTTAGGATTGATTAGGATTGTATTGATATAGCAGTGGGCACGACACATAGCGCGACGAACTGATGGCCGATGGCGCAAAAAGGTTCTCGAATGGCGACCACGTACTGGCAAGCGAAGCGTAGGACACCCACCCACAACGTGGTCTGACGACCTGACTAAGGTCGCTGGAAAGCGCTGGATGCAGGCCGCTCTTGATCGGTCATTTTGGAATTCCTTGGGAGAGGCCTATGTCCTGCAGTGGATGTTATGCTGCTGAAATGATGATAATGACTGCCTACCTATATTTTTTAGGTAGTCCTAACTCAATGCTCAAAGTCAAAGTCAAAAATCATTTATTTGTCTTTGGACATTTATATCACTTGATAATTGTCATTTCTTTTTTCTTTCGATTTCTTAATAGTTAGTTGTTGACGACAGATCATTTACCAGCTAAGTTTACTGCCGCCTCCTAAGCGTAAGTACAGAAGAAGCGACAACAAACTGTACTGCAGCATTCTCTCCAAAAACGTCAACCTTACAATTTATATATATGACGTACAAAAAAATATAGCACATGAAATTAATACGCGACAAAAAACAAATAAAAAACTTTTGATAAATATTGCACGAAATACATACGGAGAAAGAACAACATCCTACTTAATTCCACGCTTTATTAATAATTTAGAATTAGGCGTACGACAAAGTATTACACAAAAAAATATAAAGAATAAACTTAAATCGCACTTATTGAACAGCCTATAGGCGATGCATACAAAACCGGTCATGCGGTGTGCGATGCGGTCCTCCGCCGGCGCGACGTAGGTATCTTCTTTGTAAAACAGTTTGTTATGAGTATGGTATTGTCTTCTAATATCTTTAGATATAAGCTTATAATTAATATACTCGTATGTAAGTACTAACGTTATATAAGATTGAACGTAGATGTATGCTCTCCGGACAAACCTACGTGGTTTTTGGATAGCATAAAAATGTACATTATGTTATTTGGTGAAAATAAATAAATTAAAAAAAAAATACTGATATTAAAATTATATGTGGACTGAGAATACATTGCTATGTCATAATAATTAATTAAGAATTCAGGGAAAATAAATAAAAAAAAACAACATACAACGTGGAAGGGACATGCCCGTAATAAATTGAACCACGAGCTATACTAGATGACTATAGTATAATGAAATAATTTTTCAAAACTAAAAACCGACTTCACCCCCAAACTACGCAACCGATTTTGATAAAATTTAAATGGTACCACCTGGAAAGTATACCCTTTCAAACAAAAGAAAGAAATTTTCAAATCGGTCTAGGCGTCTTTGAATAATCCGTGAACATAAATAAATAAAAAAAAAGATCGCGACGAATTGATAACCTAGTCCTCCTTTTTTGGAAGTCGGTTAATTACAATAAAAGCTAAATACCTATTAAAAAAATTGGCACTTCCATACAAAAGTGTGCAATTTGTATGGAAATGTCTAATTATTCTGGGGTTCCGTAGTAAACAAGGAACCCGTATAGTTTCGCCATGTCTGTCTGTCTGTCTGCCTGTCTGTCCGGCCGCGGTTTTACTCAGCAACTATAAGTACTAGAAAGCTGTAACTTGGTATAGTTATGTATATTAATTATGCGGAAAAAGTAATATAGAAAAAATATTTTTTAGGTTAACTCCCATACAAGTAAAGTCAAAAGTCAATTTAATTTTCTCGATTAACAATCATGTAGAGTATCGTTGAATAGGTCTTTCAAAAATATTATGAGTTTGTACACCGTTTTTAGACTAAAGGATCGGTTTCTGAAATATTTGGTTTTAAAGTGAAAATTTTTGTTAGAGTCAAGTGTCCCCCCCTCTATCTGCTAAACGGTTATATATGGACACGTGAAAAAATTCACAGCTATAGTAAATATAACGAAATTTAAAGGAAAATTATCAGAGCTAAGTAGGAATTACAAATTAAAAATGTATAGCCGATCAACTTATAAAATGTACTCGGAAAAGGAAAATTTCATACAAATTTAATGGAAATTAATTTTTAGACGTTTTTAGTGGCATGAACTCAAAGTTGGCATTCGCAACTACAGAACCTACTCTGTGCGTGGCCCGACACGCACTTGGCCAATTATTTATTGACTGAATATTTTTATTTCATTATACTATAGTGATCAAATATCGCCCGTGGTTCGATTTATTACGGGTGTCCACATTGTATAATCTGATGTTTAAACACTTACCCTTATATTCATAAAAATTAATAAACGTTTGCTCAACCTATGTTAGTTAAATTATGTTTTGTCTCGTTCTTTCAATGTCAAATAATGAAAAGAGTAAAAGGGCCAAAACATATTTTAACTAAAATCGGTTTAGCAAACGAATGTTATTTTTGGAACGAAGTTCCTTACGGCAGGCTTGGAGGAGATAGGGATTTTGCTGCGAACTGAAAAAAATGTGATAGTAAAACCGTAAGGATGACTTCGTTAAATAAAACCGTTAAATGAGACGTGCGCAGGCGCGACAGTCGTATACACAAGCGAGTAGTGTATAATACCTTTCTCTTCCTTTGAGCACGATTTTTCTTTTGCAAATTGTGTCGATTCTACATTAGCCGAAGGAACTTCGTTGCTACCTGGTGTCCCACGACACCACATTTCTTTTTTATGAATAAGAGGGTTAGACTTCACCACCTTATATCATGATACACTAACTAGCAAATTTAGTTATTCTTATACTTGTAATACTTTTTGATTCAATTCAATTTTCACAATAATCAAGGCTGCAATTATGACTAGGTTGTGTCAATTGATTTATATCAAGTTATACCACTTAACACCTATTATAGTCTTGCTTATGTCGTAGTTGAGAGTTTCTACTACAGAAGAAGCGTTTTTCAACAAGGAGTCCTACAACATTTTTACCTCTAGATATGAGCAAACTTAAATCAATATGTACGAATATCGACGTTTTAGGTTTCTGTTGTGTAAAGTGTGACGGTTAAAGTTAAATTAATTTACACTGTTAAAAACGAAAAAATTTAAAATGCGTTTAAAAGAAACGGTTAATTTTTTTAAACGCATTTGTATAATAATACACGAAAACAAATTTGCGAAACCCTGAAAATCGCCTACTTGATTACTTTGCACAAACTTTAACTTTGTCATTTTAAGCCCTATTGCAGTGGGAATAAGACAGACAAATAGCAATTTCTTTTCTCATTAAGAGTATGCAAAAACCTTAAAACCGATCTAACTTATATATATATATATATATATATATATATATATATAAATGTATGTTTATATGTTTTTTACTCATTTTTTAAGGTCGGTTAAAAAACCCGTGACTTCGGGGCTTTCCTCAAGTTTACTGTAAAATCCATATGATCCGGGAGTCACAGATCTCACAGCAAATATTGGCTCGCCGCTTCATTCCGTGCTTTTCATATCGAGCTTTCCTGCATAGTGTTGTAGGTTGAAGTTAATTCTTGATTCATAGACTTTTTATCTACAGTTTTGAGAAATTTTTCTTTCTTTCTTTGAGTTGTTACTATATATGTAAAGTCACGTTTTGTGTATGTATGTTAAGTTTATAAATGCTCTGTTAGCTGCAGACATCGCTGGTCCCCTCAAACTCGTAAAATTTATCGGATAAAAAAGTTTATTCGCAGGGTAACAAAAAAGTTTTGGAAAAGGATGATCAATAGGGACCTCATCATTCATCATTCACCATCATTTTATGCGAGGACGGGGTCAGAAAAGTGATTAAGATTATCCAAAAATAATGGACCTATATTTATCAGTTGCTCAAATTAGTAAAAATTCATAAAGACCTTCTTATTATAAAAACAGGACTAACTTTGTAACTAGGTTTAAACCATTATCCGTCCAAATCAAGTTGACATTGACAGGTGTGTGATACTAGACGTCAACTTGATTTAGACGGATAATGGTTCAAACCTTGTAACAAAGTTAGTCTGTGTTTTATAATAAGACTGAGAGTATCTAAGTTCTGGAGTGAGGGCTTGTGTAATCATGGCTTGTAAAAATTGTACAAAGTCGTGACGTAATGCCAAATTTTAATGCTCTGTGGCTTCGTCATGTTTTATTAGTCTGAGAACAGAATAAATACGGGAACATTTTCTTTATTGGCTAAATGATGAGTAAAAAATATTTTATTAGTCATCATGCCTATTGGCTTAGCTGAGTAGAAACCATTTTTCGAAATCGCTATACATGCGCTATACATTCAGGATCCCATTGATTGCACGAGGAAAATATTGAATTATCTTACCGTATATCATTGGAAAATCGAGTTTAATTGTTCAGTTATTTTTTTTACGTAGGGCGTTTAGTTTTCACTTAGTAGTTACTTATAATGTTGGTCGGTACAGTAGGATAACGAGATACCTGGGCCGGCCCGGCCCTCTACCTATGCCTTAAAATTTCTTTTAAAAACTCAAAATAATATTAACATGAAAATTTATATTTAGATATACTTCGTTAAAATCTTTCTAAATATACATTTTCATGGTATATTATTTTAAGTTTAAGAGAAAATTCATGATATAGGTAGAGGCCAGTTCAGGTATTTTGTTGGCCCATAGTAAATTTTCGGTTTCCACGTAGTCATAAAATGTTTATAAAATCTAGCTTTCAATACATTAATTAAAACATAGGAATTAACTACTTCGCACGACAAAATAACACATTTTTTTCTATTTCTTCTCAGAGTTGAATTTTTATTATAGCGGCCAGTACTACTAATTTACAAACTTAATAGCGCGACATTTTGCGAAGTATGTAATATCAATATGTGTATAGGTCAACTACTAAGTTATATACTGGTCCTGAAATTAGGGTAAAACCCATGTTAAAAATGTAGTTTCTATTTTTCCCGCAATATGGCGAGGCTATTTATTTTTAATTTTTATTTTAATAAAACGTCTATAAATTAATTTATTTATTTCTTCAAAAAACCCCTACAAAAAGTTGAGTTTCTCTGAGTCTTGTAAAGGTCAACAATTTTGTATATTTGCTCTTTCATATGTTGTCTTTTTAATGTATTTTTTTTTTGTACAATAAAGTTATTACAAACAAACAACTAAGTTTGTGGGCCTGAAATGATGGCGCCACCGGTTGGTTTTTTGTCTGTGTTATGCGGTGTCATGTTATTATTTAGTACCGTTTTTTCGCAATATGATTTGGCCCATTAAATTATTAGTTAACATATAATAAACAAACATGTTGAAAAAATCCTTACAATATTCCTAAACCTGTCTCTTGCAATACCCACATTGAATTCAACCATGGCGGGAACTAAACTCTCTACTCTTCATCAACTAATCGTTACACGGTCAACGAGTCTTATATACTAGAAGCATTCGTTCATCCATCCTCTACCACAGAAGAAGTACTAGTACTCACGTACAGAAGTCTTACTCAGAAAAGAAATTCAAATAAATATGTACTTAATGTGGTTAGCGCTATGGTTTAATTTAGTTTGCGTCAGAACTCCTAACCTCTTCGCTTAGATACGAGTACCTAGACATCCATTGCGAGCTAATTTCATTCTTATTACTCTGAACAAACGATTCATGTAACTAAATCTTCCCCCTCGGAGTGGTCGCCTCGCAAATTGTAATAATGTAGGTATATTTTCGATACCTAAACGGGGAGGGAGTGACTCAGGTCTGGCTTTACACAGTAAAAATATTTAGTCTATGATTCCTACAAAATGTTGCGATTGTCTTTGTCATTGACTACCTCCGTGGCGTAGTGGTCACCATGCTAGTCCGCCACCCAGAGGTCCCGGGTTCGATCCCCGGTCGGGGCAAGTTGGAAAATGGCCTTTATCAAATTGCCCTGGGTCTTGGCGGTTTATCTATATACGTATTTGTCATATAGTATCGTTAAGTTATTATTCCATTACACAAGTCTAGGACTTACTTTGGAGCTAGCTCAATCAGTGTTTTTGTCCCTGTATATTTATTAATTATTATTATTTATTATTGTCTAATAATAAAAAACTTGCTTACAACATCCGTCACTAAACCTGTCTCTTTCAATACCCATATTGAATTCTAAGATGGCGGGAACTACTCCCTACTTTTCATCAACTGACCGTATCACGGTCGATGAGCCTTACGAGTATGTATAATAAAAAAAAATTGAAATAAATCCTTACAAGAACTCTAAACTTGTCTTTTTCAATGCCCATATTGAATTCAACGATGGCGGGAACTACTAACTACTTTTCAGCAACTGATCGTATCACTTTCGACGAGTCGTATATATGAGAGGTTCATCCATGCTAGACAGTAAAGAAAAAAATGTTCTATGATTGCTAAAAACTGTTGCGTTTTTCTTTGTCATTGTTTTATAATAAAAAACTTGTTGAAAAAATCCTTACAACATCCCTAACTAAACCTGTCTCTTTCAATACCCATGTTGAATTCTAAGATGGCGGGAACGACTCCCTACTTTTCATCAACTGACCGTATCACGGTCGAAGAGTCGTATATACGAGAGGCATTAGGCTAGGTACCTTTATAAATATACAGCAGGCAATGCTTTTAACGCGAAGACAAATGGTGGGAGGCCCTTGTTAAAATGTATGAAAGCGGAATCAATGGGCTGGTGGCCTTTGCATTGGGAGAGTGGATTGTGGAGTGGCGGGTTCGTTATTAACCCAGTTTGCTTGTTTTTTGTGTAAGTGAGAAGCTGGTGCATTATTTTTGAAGCTGTCTAAAGGTAAGTATCAAAATATTATAATGACTGGGTTTAACGGTTTCACATATGTTGATTAACTTTTTTTAAGGTTCCGTAGTAAACATCGAACCCTTATAGTTTTGCCATGTCTGTCTGTCTGTCCGTCCGCGGTTTTACTCAGCGACTACAAGTACTAGAAACCTGTAATTTGGTATAGGTATGTACAATAATTATGCGGAAAAATTGGTAAAATAAAAAATTGGTAGCTCCCATACGAGTAAAGTCAAAAGTCAATTCTATTTTGTCGACTAACCAACCATGTGGGGTATCGTTGAAAAGGTCTTTCAAAAATATTGAGCTTGTGAACACCGTTTTTCGACCGGATCCCCGTTTCTAAAATATTTGGTTTTAAAATGAAAATTTTTGTAAGAGTCAAAGTGTCCCCCCCCCCCTCTATCTGCTAAACGGTACATATGGCCACGTGAAAAAAATCACAGCTATAGTAAATATAACGAAATTTAAAGGAAAAGTATCGGAGTTAAGTAGGATTTACAAATTAAAAAGTTGTACGCGATCAACTTATAAAAGTGTACTCGGAAAAGGAAAATTTCATACAAATTCAATAGAAAATTAGTTTTTAGATATTTTAGTGGCATGAACTCAAAGTTGGCATTCGTAACTACGGAAGCCTACACTGCGCGTGGCCCGACACGCACTTGGCTAATTATTAATTTAATAAGATGTATTAGTTTATTTAATAACGAGGATAAAACTCGTGCATGAAGGGTTACGTATAAAAAATCAATCGTTTATTGTATGGGAGCCCCACTCAAATATTTATTTAATTATTTAGTTATGGCGGCAACAGAAATACATCATCTGTGAAAATTTCAACTATCTAGCTTTCACGGTTCATGAGATACAGCCTGGTGACAGACAGACAGATGGACGGACAGACGGACAGTCGTCCAAGTCAAGACGGAGTCTTAGTAATAGGGCTCCGTTTTTACCCGTTGGGTACGGAAATCCAATATAGTAATTAGTTTAAAAATAAAGAGAACTTAAATACAACAAATTTTCTATAATAAATCGTCCTTTTAAATATTCTCACTTTATTTAAATAGCCTTTTATAATAAGCAAGCAATAAATGTTTAAGTAATGGGGATAGAGTACCGATCGCTGAATAAAACCCCATTAGGTTTTACTTCATCAAATTCCTCACAAAACAGTCGCAAGCAACTTGAGAATGTAAAGTTAAGCAACATCAATCGCATCGAATGATTTCCCAATCGTCGGTTTATCCCAAATAAAGGTTTAAACAGACAATGGAGGGTAAGCTGGAAGGATCCCGTGGGAGCGATCCACAATCACTTAGTACGCAAATAACACGGAGAATCGTCGAGTGATGCTTGATTTCTTATATCTGTTATCTTGTTTAATGTAACCAGAAGATTTTGTACTAATCGACTCCTGTCTGGAATAAACCTTAGATCTACTAGCTTTTTGGCTTTGAACGTTTGTCTAAGTAGTAGATAATTATATATTTTGTGCTTTAATTGTATTAAAATCTTTAGGTACCTACTTACCGACCTACCTACTAATGACGACCTCCGTGGCGTAGTGGTCACCATGCTAGTCCGCCACCCAGAGGTTACGGGTTCGATCCCCGATAAGGACAATTTGGAAAATGCCCTTTTTCAAATTGTCCTAGGTCTTGGATGTTTATTTATATATGTATTTGTCATAAAATATAGTACCGCTGAGTTAGTATCCCATTACACAAATCTCAAACTTACTTTGGGGCTAACTCATTCAGTGTTATTTGTCCATATTTATTTATTTATTTATTATTTACCTATATCTTTTATGTTTCTTTATAGCATATATTTTTGTTATACAATGTCCTTTTTAATTAAGTACAAATATTTTGAGGAGTTATTCAGTCCATCATTTTGAACAACTTTGCCCAATAAATGTATATCGAAATACGAAAAAAAATATTTAGGTTCTCATACAGTATCGAAGTAGTCACGTGATATCGTTACTATGAAAAATGTAAAAAAATTTTTCGTATTTCGATATATATTTATTGGGAAAAGTTGTTCAAAATGATGGACTGAATCACCTCTTAAAATATTTGTACTTAATTAAAAAGGACATTGTATGTTGATTTTACAAGCTTTAATTCAACTTACTATGTATGTATGTTTGTTGCGGTCAAATCTTTCAACTCTATTTTCAACCAGTTATGAAATTTTGCATATTTATGTTAGTTTGATGACAATACAATATTATGGAGTCAATGAGCTGTTCTGATGATGGAGCCGGGAGATATTTGACATAACTCAAAACAAAAAAACTTCATTGAGTAGAACTCCTTTGATTTGTTTTGACGAGCACTTTATGGCAGACGATGTTTAAGGTCTAATAAGGGAAGGTGGTCGATGGTGATCTCAGTAATAACCGGCCAAGTGCGTGTCGGGCCATACGCAGTGTAAGGTTCCGTAGTTGCAAATGCCCATTTTGAGTTTACGTCACTAAAACATCTAAAAACTAATTTTCTATTGAATAGTATGAACTTTTCCTTTTTCGAGTACATTTTATAAGTTGGTCGCCTATAACTTTTTAATTTGTGTACCCTAATTAGCTCTGATAGTTTTCCTTTAAACATCGTTATGTATACTACTGCTGTGAAGTTTTTTTACAAGTCCATTTATAACCGTTTAATAGATAGAGGGTACACTTGACTCTAACAAAAATTTGCAATATAAAACCACATTTTTCAGAAACGGATCCCTAAATCGAATAATGATGATTACAAGCTCACAATGTTTTTGAAAGACCAATTCAACGATACCCCACACGATGGGTTAGTTAAGAAAAACAAAGATTAACTTCTACTTTACTTGTATGGGAGCTACCATAAAAAATTCAATATTTTAGTTTACCACTTTTTTGCCATGATTAATATACACCTCCGTTTTCGTTTCCGATTGACGACCTCCGTGGCGTAGTGGTCACCATGCTAGTCCGCCAGCCAGAGGTCCCGGGTTCGATCCCCGGTCAGGGCAAGTTGGAAAATGGCCTTTTTCAAATTGTCCTGGGTCTTGGATGTTTATCTATATACGTATTTGTTATAAGATATAGTGTCGTTGACTTAGTATCCCATAACACTAGTCTATAACTTACTTTGGGGCTAGCTCAATCAGTGTTATTTGTCCCTATATATTTATATTTATTTATTTACATACCTATACCAAATTACAGCTTTCTAGTACTAATAGACTCTGAGTAAAACCGCGGACGGACAGACTTTAAGGGTTTCTTGTTTACTACCGAACCCTAAAAAATAGATCAGAGTGACGCTTTAGTTACTTGCGAACGCGCAGCAATCGAGCTCCTCAACTTGAGAATACGTTATGAGTGTATAAGTATGTATTTTAGACCGTCACCTTTCAACGCCGGGCAGATCCTCTTCCAGAGCGTGAGGCAGCCGCAGCGGTGGTACTGCCCCAGCGCCAGCTCCATGAAGAACAGGGGGAGACCTCCGAACAGCAGCATCACGCAGTACGGGATCAGGAACGCACCTGCCACAAAAATAGTTTGGAAAATTGGGCTATACTAGATCACTATAGTATAATGAAATTAAAATAATAGCCGAAACAAAAAAAAAAATATTCGACCTTCCCATACAAAAGTGTGCAGCCGCTCGGACATTTGTATGAGAATGTCGAAAATTTTTTTGGTTATTTGGTTGTTATTTTAATTTCATTATACGATAGCGATGTAGTATAGCCCGTGGTTTGATTTACGGGTATGTCTCTTCCTTGTTGTATATGTGTCGTAGCCATATCGTAAATTTAATCTCTTCATTTAATGATCGAGAATTTCATGAAATGGTCGCATTTCATGAAATGTTGCACTGGTACTGGCCACATCGTGATGTGGATTGGGTGGATCAATGATAAGAAATTGTTTCTCGATATGATCAAATAATTTTGACCATTTCATGAATTTACCGTGTCACTTCATGAAATGGTTGATTATATCGTAAAATTGTTATATTTTTAGTTTACACTATACATTCATGTTGTGCGGCTTGGGGTGACCAACCTTAACCTACCTATAGCGCTCTGTCACAAGTTTTTGTTTGCTTTTTTCAGCCTGTTTATACGATCCGGCCAAACGTGGATGACAAAATCGTGAAACGTTGACGATTTCATGATCTGGTCAAATTAAGTTGGCCGTTTCATGAAATGCGACCATTTCATGAAATGTTCGATCATTTCATAAAGTGATCAAATCTACGATATGGCCACGACATATACATATGTCGTGGCCATATCGTAGATTTGATATGATATCGTATCGTAGATTGATTGATGACATATATACAACGTAGAAGGGACATTCCCGTAATAAATCGAACCACAGGGTATACTAGATCACTATAGTATAATGAAATTAAAATAAAAGCCAAAACACAAAAAAAGTTTCGCCATTTCCGTACAAAAGTATGCAGCCGCCCGGAAAATTTGTATGGGAATCTCAATTTTTTTTGGTTAATTGGTTGTTATTTTAATTTAATTATGCTATAGTGATCCACTTTAGCCCAAGCTTCGATTTATTACGGGTATGTCCATTCCACGTTGTATATATTTAGAAATGTGTTCATTTGGTCCTTTCATTAACAGACTTCCAAAAACAAGGTTATCAATTCGCCGCATTTTTTTAAAATGTATATTCACCGATTATTCGAAGACGCCTGGACCGATTCGAAATAGTATTTTATGCAACAGTTGTATAAGGAGGGTTAAAAAATGCGAGTGGCGCAGGTTACGATGAGAGCCTTTTGACTTGACGCCATCGAGCATTTTGTGACTACTTATACAACGTTGCATACAATACTTTTTCTACGACTACATTTACTAAAATATATACAAAAATAAGCAAAGAAAAGTACGAAATACTACCATATGTTTGGTAGATATTAGGTATCTATGGAAGACTTATTTTTTTTATGGACGTCTTCTTAGTGACTAAAAGTGCCATTTTTGAGACATGGAGTCACTTAAACGAATGTTTTTCATACAAAAAACCGTTTGTTCAGTGACTCCACGTTTGAAAAATGGCACCATGTGTTAAAATAACGATTTTATTATGTTGGCAGTATGGTAGATCTAAAGAAAAAAAGTTATAGGTCTATGGCTAGGAGTATCGTTTTGGCGAAATAACGACACAAGTGCTATTATATTAGGAATAGACTAAAGACTTTTCTGAAATCATATAATCTATGTTCTTATATTAGTGTTCGGGACCATTTAAAACACAGATAACAGTACAGGAGTAGATAAAAAATATTTTTATGTTCCAAAGAGTATGCTAGTCAGGTAGTCCCATAGACATTTTATCAAAATCGGTTGAGTAGTTTTGGGGTGGAGCCGGTATTCGTTTTGAAAAATTATACTGCGGCTGCGCAGATCTGTGCGGAAATGCATTGTTGAACTATTGAGTCTGATATTCCAGCATACAAGGAGTTAAGTCACCGACCTCCTCCATTCTGGTAACAGATGTAGGGGAACCGCCAGACGTTGCCGAGATCAACTGCGAACCCCACCACGGCGAGCAGGAACTCCGCCTTCTTGGCCCAGGTCTCCCGCTCGCGTTCCGGTGTCAGGGATACCACCACCGACCGGGTCTTCTGGGTCTGCTAGACACAAATTATATTTTGAAATAAAAACAGATACATTCGACATTTATTTCATATATTTATTACTCAACGATACTATATTTTATTTGATTACTATATTTTACATATAGAGATAAACATCCAAGACCCAGGACAATTTGAAAAAGGCCATTTTCCAACTTGGCCTGACCGGGGATCGAACCCACCCAGATGTTCCGGGTTCGATCCCTGGTCAGGGCAAGTTGGCAAGTTTTGATTTGTATGAATGTCTAGCAAGACCTTTTAACTATTTTATGAATAACCTTTGAAATTATTACTAATAGTCCGTCTAGTTTTAAAACTGTTTTTCGTCAAAAGTGGCCACTTTTGGCGAAAAACAGTTTTAAAACTAGACAGACTACCAATATTATTTTCAAAGGTTATTCATAAAATAGTTTAAAGGTTTTTCTAGATATTCATACAAACCAAATTTTTAATTATCACCATATTTAGTTTTAAACAATTTATTTCAAATGGGGGCGCCACTTTAGCTACCACTTCGTCTTAAATTCTAGCCTAAAGCCTGGCGTGTTTGAATTAAATTCTAGCTTAGAGTATACAGGCCAACGTAAGCACAGAATAAGTACTAGTACTCACGTACAGAAGTTTTACTCTGAAAAGAAATTCAAAGAAATATCTACTTGATTTGTTTAGCGCTATGGTTTAATTTAGCTCGCGTCAGAACTCTTCGTTTAGATACCTAGACATCCATTGCAAGCCAATTTTATTCTTATTACTCTGGACATACAATTTATGTAACTGAATTTTCCCCTTCGAAGTGGTTGCCGCGCACATAGTAATAATGTAGGTATATTTTCGATACCTCAACGGGGAGTGACACAGGCCTGACGTAAGTTAGGTAGGAATAGGCAAGCGCTCCTCATTACTGCGAAGGTAATCCTCTACGTTAAAGGACACGTGTAGCTCTGTGCTAATTAATTTCCATTTCTGTATCAGCATGTTGCATGGCTTCTCTCCTGCAGTATTTGAAGCTCTGTTACATTCAGGATGAATTTTTAACCGCTAGCCAGTTTTTTGGGGCCAGTCTTGTCCATGATACTGGACTATTTTCCATAAAAACAATTTACGAAATATGAAAAAAGTATTCGGCTTCGGATTTTGTATGGGAGGAGAACTTTTTTTTATAGAAAGTAGTTCAGGCTTCAGCTTCATGGACTGAACTTGTTCTAGAAATTTGGTTGTTTGAAAATGTGTATCGAGTGTGATATGATCTGATATGGAGAGGACTATGCTCGGTGTTTCTCTACGCAATCGAATCAGAAATGAGGAGATTCGTAGGAGAACGAAGGTCACCGACATAGCCAAGCTGATTAGCTCATTGAAGTGGCAGTGGGCGGGGCACATAGCGCGAAGAACCGATGGCTGATGGGACAGAGAGGTTCTCGAATGGCGGCCACGTACCGGCAAGCGCAGCGTAGGACACCCACCCTAGATGGTCGGATGACCTGAGCAAGGTTGCAGGGAGGCGCTGGATGCAGGCCTATGTCCAGCAGTGGACTTCCTGGGGCTGATATGATGATATCGAGTGTGCTAATTTTTTTAAAGCTATTATATTCATTCTGTGCCAATACGCCACGGAGGTCGTCTAGTCGTCATGAAGATCGAAACTGACACACATTTAGACTATTTACTATCTTTATCATATGTCTGACTATCTGTATAATCCAAAGGTTGTCTCGGCCGCTCTTTCGTCAACGCGAGCATAGTTTGAACAGCTTGTTATTTCATCATGCTAGCAAAAGAAGTAAAGCAAAAAGGGAGAGATAGCGCCTGAAGGCTCGGTTTTATTATTAACTATCCATTGAACGAATATTCACTTACAAGTGTGTGAAATAAATGTCTATTATTTAAAATTTGCATTACATTTGCAAGGTTTCTATCGAAATATTTTTTTTTACATTTCTAATTTATGGGTACTTTATAAAAGGTAGAAAATCGAGTAAAATTGGTGCAAAAAAGCAGATTTTTGGAGGCTTATACTGAATTTGTTTCCCCAAATTTTAATTTTTTATTTTGATAGAAACCTAGAAATAGCGCACAAGATACATGTTAGTTTAAAAAAATTCAAGAAAGATTATTTCCAACACCATAATCACGTACGAGCGTTTGTATGAAATGTAAGACGGGAAGAACGCTCTTAAGTTCTTAGATGAACAATAAAGATTAAATAAAAATAAATAAATACACTGTGGAAGGATTCAAGCTGTTTCTCTAGGGTAGTGGGCATTTGACTTACTACTGGTTGTGGTGGCGGGGCATCCGCGGGGGGCGCGGCGGGCGCGGGCGGGGTGTCCGGCGTCGGCATCTCAGGGGGGTCACACTCGCCGTTCCGCCGCTCCGGCCCCGGGCTCTCGCCCTAATAAGAAAAAAGTATTAGTTACTAATAATAGCCATACTTAAATAGGCTCTGTGAGCTGTAGACCTTGCGAGTCACCTCGACCCGCTGAATCTATTGCCTAAAGAAGTTCTTCAGACAAAAAAGTTGCGTCTTAATTTTTTTTTTGTTAGCTCTCTACGTCCCTCTGCTGGGCAAAAGCCTCCCCTCTATGTTTCCAGACACTTCTGTTGTCAACTTTTCCTTCCCAATTCCTTTCAAACAGTCTCAACTCATCCGACCACCTTGTCCTTGGTCTGTCTCTTTTCTTTCACCGTCTGTCGGAGTCCAGCCAGTGGCAACGTGAGTTCACCTTTCCGGTGGCATTAGACAAACGCGACCAGCCCAATTCCATTTTAGCCTACTTGTTTTTTTGCCAACACTACTTTTGTCATGGAACGTGCGTTTGCGTCTTATTAAGGGTAACAAACAAGATTTACGACATTTTTTTTACCGCCATTTTAAAACGTTCAAAATACTGAATGGACCCAAAATTTCACGAGAATAGGTTGAGAAATGCGACCTGTTGAGAAGCGAACAGGGGGACAGACAGACAAACTGACAGCCGGACAAATTTTTGGTCAATCTCGAAACTGAGACGCTTCGTTCGCTTGGTCAATAACCTCCGTGGCGTAGTGGTCACCATGCTAAGTCCGCCACCCAGAGGTCCCGGGTTCGATCCCCGGTTAGGGCAAGTTGGAAAATGGCCTTTTTCAAATTGTCCTGGGTCTTGGATGTTTATCTGTATGTGTATTTGTTATAAAATATAGTATCGTTGAGTTAGTATCCCATAACACAAGTCTCGAACTTACTTTGGGGCTAACCCAATCAGTGTTATTTGTCCCTATATATTTATTTATTATTTATTTATAATAACCGCCAGTCTCTTAGGCACCCTATCTTGCGGGACCTAGAATTTTTGTACCTATGTATATCTATAGTCTATGCTTGCGACTAGTGTTGCCGAGAAATCGATAGTTTTAGAAGCGATATTATCGATAGCTGTTTTTACCGACTTCAAAAAACATTGGTTTTAATATAACTAGTAGTTCGCCGCGAACTTAGACCTCGCGATTATTATTCTAACATAATTAAATTCCCTAACTAACACCTAGATGGTGCTATCCAAAGTTATAACGCGTTATGGTTTCGTTTGCTACATAAAAAAAAAAAAAAAAAAAGAATAATAATCGCCGATATTTTTATTAATATTTCAAAAGCTACGATATTTCCTACATGCCTACCAAATTTCATCAAAATCAGACCTTCGGTTCGACAGTTGTCGCGGTACAAACATACATACATAAATACATACAATGTCTTTTCACCTCAACTCGATTGAGAGAAAAAAAAACATCGCGAGGAATTGATAACCTCCTTCGGTTATCAATTCTTCGCCACCTTTTTTTCTCTTTCTCTCTCTCTCTCTCTCATCTCAGCGTATTCCCAGTTGCATCCTCAGGTGTAATGGTGAGAAGCCCGGGGTCCGCTTTTTTATGTATGTTCACCGATTATTCAAAAATGCCTGGAACAAATAGATTTTTTTTGTTTGAAGGTACTTGTCAAGTTATCCCATAGAAATTCTATCAAAATCGGTTTTTTAATTGGGAAGTTGGTTATGTGTTTAAAAAAAAATATAGAGCTACTATTGATAACCAACAAAACCGGGTCCGCTTTTTTATGTATGTTCACTGATTATTCAAAAATGCCTGGACCAAATAGTTTTTTTTTTGTTTGAAAGTATATACCTGTCAAGTGATCCCATAGAATTATATCAAAATCGGTTGTTAAATCGGGAAATTGGTTATGTGTTTTAAAAAAATATAGAGCTACTATTGATAACCAACAAAACCAGTAACCTCGTAAAATGATCTTGGTGAGGTAGCGGACCCTGCGCTTTGAAGCGTTACTGCTGAGGACGCAACCGGGAAAATACGCTCGGATGATGATGACTATTGATAACCTATAATTAAAATTTTATCCACACCACTTGGATAGTTGGCAATCAACCACCGTACGTTTTAAAATAAACTTTTTACCACGTACGACCGAACTGTGAAATAAACTTCCGCAGCAGTGTTTCCGGACCGATATGACATTGAAACCTTCAGAAAACGAGTCTATATCTTCCTAAAAAGCCGGCAATGCTTCTGTTACACCCCTGGCGTTGCAGTTGTCCATGGACAGCGGTGACCACCTACCATAAAGTGTCACGCTTGTTCATTTGCCGTCCTACAACATGAAAAAAAATATCAATAGTAGATCCCGTCTACGACTAATCTATCTATTCTATCAATAGTATCGATAATTTGTTCGTCTTCAGGTTCTATCGATAGTATCGGTTTTGTTTAAAATATCGATAGTCTATCGATAGATTATATATCGATAATGGACTATCAGGCAACACTTCTTGCGACCGCAGTGATCTAAGTCTGAGGTTTTTTTTTATATGATACAACTTACGATTTACTGAATGTTTGTGATATATTTATGGTATATGTTCTCTTAATTTAGCATGTATGCCCTTTCATTATTTAGGTAGTTGTTTTTCGTTGACGTGAAAACCAACATTATTTGAGTAATAGTAGATTTGTATGACGTAGGGTCAAGCTATTGTAGAGTAGTAAGTATCATTGTATGGAAGAACCACCATGATTTTTAACTTAAAGACATCTCCAAGTCAAAACTCAAACAACAAATTGTGTAAGCATCAAACAAGCCAATGAAAGCGACTGCTTTTATCACCAGTAACATCTGAATGACCCATAAACTGGCACAAAAGACGATTCCGCTTACGTCGCGCTAAGCCCTTAATTTTGTTATAAGATGCATTTATCTCGAATAAATCCAGAATTTACACAGTAATAACTTCATGGGTATTGTGGAAGGATAAGGATATAGTGTTATATTTTTTAGTTTTATACGAGAAATAAATAGATCATCATCATCCGAGCGTATTCCCGGTTGCATCCTCAGCAGTAACGCTTCAGAGCCCGGGGTCCGCTACCTAACCAAGGAGATTTGACGACGTTACTGGTTTTTACACAGAGCGACTGCCGTCTGACCTCCACAACCGAAAGGGCAAACCAGGAACCAATCCTTGGATAGTTTGATGATCAAACGCTAGGTGGCGTTCGGGACCCACAGTTTTACGTGCCTTCCGAAACACGGAATCATCTTTCTTTTCGGATAATCAGGTGATTCAAGCCTGCAATATCCTATCCAGACTGGAAACAACTTTTCACAAAGTATGCTTCCCAGTGGGAATCGAACCCATGACCTCCGGGTCACAAGCTGAACGCCTTGACCACTGGACTACGGAGGCAGTCAGACGAGAAATAAATAGATATATAGATATAAATGAAATATGGATTAAGCTAGCCATAAATAAAAGTTAAATTGTGCGAAACATGGAAAGCAGTAAATAAAGGACTCTGATGAAACAAAATTCTAAAGAAATAGAATCTGAAGATATGATCAACTGATCAACATCGACTGGTTTCATATAAAAATAAAAATAAATTCTATGACATACGTGGAAGGGACACACCCGTAATAAATCAAACCACAGGCTTTACTAGACCACTTTAGTATAGCCATAATGAAACTAAAATAACAGTCAAAAACAAACAAAAAAAGAACGACGGGTTGCACTCCGGGAGTGCCGGCAGAAGGGAAAACTTGAATATTAATGTTGTGCATTTCCATGGATGCGCGTGGCACGCTGTAACATAAACACACACGAACATTCGCGCAAGCACCCTGCGCCGCCTAAACGAATCAGCAGGCGCAGGCATACATTTTCGCCGCGCCGTAGAAAGAGAGGGGGATACTTCCTTTCCTACGCCGCGCCGCGCCGGCTGTCTACTCTCCATCCGTCTCGAATTTTCGATCAGGTCACGTATTCTGACGCCCTGACGCCCTGACGCGAGTTTAAAATTTTTTAACCATTTCAAAAATAGTGTACAACGCCGCTAAAGAAGTTTTCACTTCAAAAATTTGGCACTTCCATACGAAAGTGTGCAGCCGCTCGGGCAATTTGTTTGGGACGGCCAAACTCTTTTTTGGCTTTTTAAGTGTTATTTTAATTTCACTGTACTAAAGTGGTATGTCAATTCCACGATGTATACGTTTTTGAAGGCCTGATATAACTGTAGGTCATAATGATTTCCATAGAAAAACAAAGACTCTTTCCCCGTCTGTACACTGACTTAGAAAAAGCTTACGGTAATAATTTGCAACCGTATGTACGTTCTAACACTACAAATAACCGGGCAAGTGCAAGCCGGACTGACGCACAAAGGGTTCCGTATCATTATCTATAAAATATCACGTATATTGTATGGGAGCCCTACCTCAATATTTACATTATTCTGTTTTTAGTATTTGTAGTTATAGCGGCAACAGAAATACATCATCTCATCATCATTTAAGGGGCTACCTGAATTTTTCAGGGTCCAGTGCTGCCCCCATTTGAAATAAATCATTTGAATAGAAACGGAGATATCATTTAAAATTTGGTCTTGATCAGACCCTGGATAACCCTTCAAACTATTTTATGAACTACTGTTTACATTTTAAAGTGAGAACGTGAAGCTTTTCTACGCACATACGCCAAAAGTGGCATTTTTTCGCTATTGTGCGTAGAAAAGCTTTGCTTTCTCACTTTAAACTGTAAACAGTAGTTAATAAAATAGTTTGAAGGGTTACCTAGAGCCTGGTCAAGACAAAATTTTAAATGATGTGTCCGTTTCCTATCAAATGATTTATTTAAAATGGGGGCAGCACTGGACCCCGGAAAATTCAGGTATCCCCTTAAGCCGCGTAACATCCACTGCAGGACATAGGTCTCTCCCAAGGATTTCCAAAATGACCGATCTAGAGCAGCCTGCATCCAGCGCTTTCCAGCGACCTTAGTCAGGTCATCAGACCACCTTGTGGGTGGATTTCCTACGCTTCGCTTGCCAGTACGTACGTACGTACGTAAATACATCATCTGCAAAAATTAAACTGTCTAGCTATCACGGTTCATGAGATATACAGCCTGGTGACAGACTGATAGTGGAGTATTAGTAATAGGGTCCCGTTGCCAGTACGTACGTACGTACGTAAATACATCATCTGTAAAAATTAAACTGTCTAGCTATCACGATTCATGAGATACACAGCCTGGTGACAGACTGATAGTGGAGTATTAGTAATAGGGTCCCGTTGCCAGTACGTACGTACGTACATAAATACATCATCTGTAAAAATTAAACTGTCTAGCTATCACGATTCATGAGATACACAGCCTGGTGACAGACTGATAGTGGAGTATTAGTAATAGGGTCCCGTTTTTACGCTTTGGAACAAATTCCAACTAAAAAAGAAAATTTTTGAATAAGTATTCAAGTATCAATAAAAGTATTTAGTAGCGATGCATCCGATACCGATACCGATACCGATATATCGGCGATACTTCGGGTTAGCCGATATATCGGTATTGACGATATTTTTATGACCGATTCAACGATACTTTTTTTTTTAAATCGCCTTTCTCCGCAAAACTTAAAGTGTTTTTTAAATAAAAATGTTATTAATGCTAATTACTAAAATTTATAATAATTATCTAATATCGAACTATGTAACTACTTTTCATATTAATAAAAAAATAATCCGACTGGTGATTTATTTATTTTATCTTCACGTTTGATTCAATTAACGTATCGGTATCGGTATCGGTATCGCCGAAATTTGTATAAGAGTATCGGTATCGGTATCGTATCGGCGAAAAGGCGTATCGATGCAACCCTAGTATTTAGCGTTCTCTTTCCCCCAGAAGCGAGCTAACAAGTGTCTATTTTCATTACCGATCGCCGGGAATTAAGTGCGAATAGAGCAGTTAAGTTAAGAGCCTAACCGAATTACTGCTAATCCATACATTAAAGACGCTCAAAGGGAGCGGCACGCGCGGTACTAATCTTAAATTGTTTTACGATATATGGAGTAATTGTGGAGTCTATTCGTTTCGCGTTTTGTGTGTGTAAAGTGGGCAGTATAAATTTAAAAATAAAAAAAAAGAAATGTGGTGTCGTGGGACACCAGGTAGGAACGAAGTTTCTTCGGCTAATGTAGAATCGAAACAATGTGTATACGACTGTCGCTCCTGCGCACGTCTCATTTAACGAGGTCATCCTTACGGTTTTACTATTACATTTTTTCAGTTCGGTCGCGCAGCAAAATCCCTATCTCCTCCAAGCCTGCCGTAAGGAACTTCGTTCCAAAAAAAAGAAATGTGGTGTCGTGGGACACCAGGTAGGAACGAAGTTCAAAAGTTCTTGTGTATACGACTGTCGCGCCTGCGCACGTCTCATTTAACGGTTTTATTTAACGAGGTCATCCTTACGGTTTTACTATCACATTTTTTTCAGTTTGGTCGCGCAGCAAAATCCCTATCTCCTCCAAGCCTGCCGTAAGGAACTTCGTTCCAATATATATAGAAAAATCACAGTAATTCAGCTAGCCCCAAAGCACAGAATAAGTACTAGTATTCACGTACTTCTTACTCAGAAAGGAAATTCAAAGAAATATCTACTAAATGAGGTTAATTGAGCTTGCGTCAGAACTCACCTCTTTATTAGATCCATTGCAAGCCAATTTCATTTTGATTACTCTTGACAAACGATTCATGTAACTGAATTTCCCCTTCGAAGTGGTCGCCGTGCGCATAGTAAAAATGTAGGTATATTTTCGGGGTGCGCATTGTCTTACATAACTTTTCAACTTCTATATTATCGGAGGTCCGAAAATATTTCTCAAACCATTTAAATCATAATGATCATTCTTCATAAAAAATTGAAAAACTAATCATTAAAATTATAATCATTGAAATTAATAATACACTTACTTTTTACTAATATTTATTTTCATATATTTGTTTATACTAATGATCGAAACTCCTGATCATTTGAATAAATAACTTTGATATTCATAAATTCGTTTTATTCTAGTATTTGTTTTTATAAATAATTTAATCATAAGTGTTTTTATCCATAATATTAAGTCATAAATTTTTTTTTAGTAATATATTCATTTTCATATAGTTAAAATTAAATAGTTAAAAAAAGTAAAAATTCACAAAGATACGAAGCATCAAAGTTCCGGAGTGCGGGCTTGCGACGTAACCTCTATGTAAAAATCGTACGAAGCCGTGACGTCATGCGAAATTTCAATGCGCTGTATCTTTGTAATTTTTTGTTTCTCAGAGAAAAGAAAAAATAAGTGTATAGTACATTTTTTAATAATCTAATCGAAGGGCTAAACATATTTTTCCATTCGTCGTGCCTATTAGCGGGCCGCAATTTGAAATGAGCTAAGAAGCCCTGAATATATGAATCAACTCTCCGCGAACAGACTTTATATGGATAAACATTCAAGATCCAGGTCAATCTTAAAAGATCATTTTCTATCTTGACCTGACCGAGGATCGAATCCGGGACCTCCGGTCTGTGACCACTAGGACACAGAGGTCTTCGGAATATTGGTATCAGATTTATCAAGTAGACGAAAGGCTTCTGACATAACTTTACCACTGCCATAAAATGATGACAGTTGGGATCAACGGCTTAGCATCCCTTTCAAAGTAACGAGGAACTCGAGTAATTTTATGCCACTTCTGGTCACCCAACGTTCTTTTTCCTGCAACTTTGCCCATGATTATACGCTGAAGAGATCGTATCGCTGATAAATAAATAATAAATGTACAAATAACACTGATTGAGCTAGCCCAAAGTAAGTTAGAGACTTGTGTTATGGGATACTAACTCAACGATACTATATTTTATAAAAAATACATATATAGATAAACATCCAAGATCCAGGGCAATTTTTTAAAAGGCCATTTTCCAACTAAGAAACAATGACGTCATAAGTCTATAATTCTGTCATAAGTCTATAATTCTTAGTTTAATCCCCGAATCCTTGGCTTTGGCTGCTACGTAAAATACTGTGAAGCACTGGATCTATTTAAGAATTCGAGATTTGAAATTGCAACTGTCAGCGAGGTTAATTTTTTAAATCGAGAAACCCTCAATTTTATAAGCGTATTTGAAGACCTCCGTGGCGTAGTGGTCACCATGCTAGACCGCCATCCAGAAGTCCCTGGTTCGATCCCCGGTCAGGGCAAGTTGGAAAATGGCCTTTTTCAAATTGTCTTGTATGTTTATCTTTATATGTATTTGTTATAAAATATAGTAACGTTGAGTTAATATCCCATAACACAAGTCTTAAACTTAGTTTGGGGCTAGCTCAATCAGTGTTATTTGTCTCTATATTTATTTATTTATTATTTCAAGAGTAATCAAAATCAACTCCTCAAAGAAAAGTAGGCTGCGTCTCGCTAAGCCTATTCAAACCCGAGTCCCTGTGTTTGCCCAAACCAGTTTGCCCTTACCCATAACGACGTTCCAAAACCTTAAGGTCACTTTTCATTATTTTTATTTGCGAAGCAATCTACGGCGGTGGGTTGTCGTCTCGGCAAACAAGGCAAATTGTCAGTGTGTTTACGCCCTTACGAGTACAACCGATGTTATTGGGGTTTTGATGAATTTGGACAAGAAAATGTCAGGATTTACAGTTTGAGATTGACGCTTGTAACGGGGCCATTCAAATATTACGTCACAGCAGTATAGACCTAGAATTTTTTTCTACGTAAAAAGACCACACTAGCCGAGTGCGACAGATAATACGATATCCGTCATTCTCACAAGACCAAAAGAGATAGCGATCAACTTGACAATGAGACAAGTTTTACACACATATACGCCATTATCACCGTGGCTCGAACATCGTCATACCGAAATTGGATTTTCCAAATTGTAAACTGTGTTAATTTGTAAGTTATCTTACTTTGAAAGATGGTATCGTACTGCTTTACCGATAGTTTGTGTACTAGGTACGGTACGCCTCAGAAGTGGAGTCCCAATTTCTCATACTGATTGTATGAGAAATTGAGACTCCATTTTTGAGGCTTACCGTACAAATACAACCCTCTAAGGTCACACAAAAATATTTAGTTTTTGGTCACATTTAACAATACGCTATATCCATCTTAACCTTCTATCTCAGGTCACAGCGATTCATATGCTAAATGTGACAGTATGATGGACTGGAAAAAAGCGTGACATGGTCGCCTATAACTTTGTAATTTGTAAACCCTAGTTAGCCCTGATAGTTTTCCTTTAGTGTTCGTGAAATATACGACTGCCGCTATTTTTTTCACGTGTCCATATACAACCGCTTAGCAGATTGATGGGGGGGGGGGGGGGGGCATGACTTTAATAAAAAATTGCACTATATAACAAAATATTTCACAAACTGATCGGTAAATTGAAAAATGGTTTTCACAACCTCATAACATTTTTAAATGTCTTGTATGTTTATCTTTATATGTATTTGTTATAAAATATAGTAACGTTGAGTTAATATCCCATAACACAAGTCTTAAACTTAGTTTGGGGCTAGCTCAATCAGTGTTATTTGTCTCTATATTTATTTATTTATTATTTCAAGAGTAATCAAAATCAACTCCTCAAAGAAAAGTAGGCTGCGTCTCGCTAAGCCTATTCAAACCCGAGTCCCTGTGTTTGCCCAAACCAGTTTGCCCTTACCCATAACGACGTTCCAAAACCTTAAGGTCACTTTTCATTATTTTTATTTGCGAAGCAATCTACGGCGGTGGGTTGTCGTCTCGGCAAACAAGGCAAATTGTCAGTGTGTTTACGCCCTTACGAGTACAACCGATGTTATTGGGGTTTTGATGAATTTGGACAAGAAAATGTCAGGATTTACAGTTTGAGATTGACGCTTGTAACGGGGCCATTCAAATATTACGTCACAGCAGTATAGACCTAGAATTTTTTTCTACGTAAAAAGACCACACTAGCCGAGTGCGACAGATAATACGATATCCGTCATTCTCACAAGACCAAAAGAGATAGCGATCAACTTGACAATGAGACAAGTTTTACACACATATACGCCATTATCACCGTGGCTCGAACATCGTCATACCGAAATTGGATTTTCCAAATTGTAAACTGTGTTAATTTGTAAGTTATCTTACTTTGAAAGATGGTATCGTACTGCTTTACCGATAGTTTGTGTACTAGGTACGGTACGCCTCAGAAGTGGAGTCCCAATTTCTCATACTGATTGTATGAGAAATTGAGACTCCATTTTTGAGGCTTACCGTACAAATACAACCCTCTAAGGTCACACAAAAATATTTAGTTTTTGGTCACATTTAACAATACGCTATATCCATCTTAACCTTCTATCTCAGGTCACAGCGATTCATATGCTAAATGTGACAGTATGATGGACTGGAAAAAAGCGTGACATGAAGGGGGAGGAGTTGATAAAACAGTTATTGGGCAAGGATAGTTTGGATAAATGTGGTGAGCTCCTCGTAAGGTCAAAATTCTGCGCAAATGGGGTATATTTTTTAAAAAAATAATTTTATGCTTAGTTTATTACTTATAGTTTACTAACGAGTAATTCTGTTTTACTAGTACGAGTCTAATAATTATAGATTAAATATATATATATATATATATATATATATATATATATATATATATATATATATATATATATATATATATATTACAGAAAATAAAATGGGCCTCCCATACAAATTCACTGATCACCTGGTCGAGTTTCTATGGGGATTACAATTTCTTTTCTTAGATTTTTTTATTTTTTTCTTGCAGATCTATATTATGTTAGGATTTTGATTCCGATGTTAAAAGGTTTTGCGTTAGTTAACAGTAACCCTGTATATATATATATATATATATATATTAGTTTTTCTGTTTGTTACGTAATATGTGGATGGCGCCAAAGGCCGGGAGCATTTGCAAGAAGTTCGCTTCGAAAAAAAAGAATTAAGTTGCAAAAAGAAATGCCATTACAAAATGTCACAAAAATGGGGTGAAAATCTAAAAGAGGGTGACAATCCGATATGTTTTATGATTCTGGGGTTGTTCCGATATTAAAAGTTGTTCATATTGATTAGCACTTTATCCCTATTCGAGTTATCACCCCTTAACCAAAGGGACATCTCGATCAGAGTAAATAGTACAAAATAAGGTTTGATTGAATTGCTTATTGAATAATCATGACTTCTAAATTGATTGAAAATTTTGAATACAATTTCTTACTGGCCCAAATTTTAAGTGATGAAATAGGAAAGTCTTTTTAAGATCAATAACTTCAATATACCTACTATTTACATTTCGTGAAGCCTTTTAAAATGAAACAGAATTACTTATAAGAAAACCAAAGGGCTGGCACTTTTTCTCGGAAAGACCTTAAAAAAGCATTTCCACGATCAATTAAGCAGAATTACTTATAAGAAAACCAAAGGGCTGGCACTTTTTTCTGAAAGACCTTAGAAATATTATATATATGTTTGGACCATACTAAATAACACAAAAATAAAAAATACCGGCCAAGTGCGTGTCGGGCCACGTGCAGTGTAGGGTTCCGTAGTTGCGAATTCTGAATTGCCGACCTTCGAGTTCAGGCGACTAAAAACGTCTAAAAAAGTAATTTTCAAAAATTCTTTAGAACATGTATGAAATTTTCCTTTTCCAAGTACATTTTGTAAGTTGGTCGCCTATAACTTTGTAATTTGTAAACCCTAGTTAGCCCTGATAGTTTTCCTTTAGTGTTCGTGAAATATACGACTGCCGCTATTTTTTTCACGTGTCCATATACAACCGCTTAGCAGATTGATGGGGGGGGGGGGGGGGGGGGGGGCATGACTTTAATAAAAAATTGCACTATATAACAAAATATTTCACAAACTGATCGGTAAATTGAAAAATGGTTTTCACAACCTCATAACATTTTTAAATGACCTATTCAACGATAAACCACACAAAGGGTTAGTTGAAAAAGAAATTGACCCTCACTTTTCATGTATGGTAACTAAATATTTTTTTTCCACAATATTTCATTTTACCTACCACTTTTTGGCATGATTAATATAAACCCATGCTAGATTACAGTTTTCTAGTTTTAAAAGTCTGTGAGTAAAACCACGGACAGACAGACATGGAAAAACTATAAGTCTTGTTTATTATGGAATCCTTAACACCACGTTTATATTTGTTTTTTTTTGTCTGAAACTATCCCTCTTGCCCATTTTCTCACTACAAACTAATTCACTACAAATTACTAAAAAACTAATTTGATAACACTTGTTGCTAATACCTCTTGTCCTACCGCTTCGCAAAATTAGGGTTGATATATTTATATACAGGTACGGTGAGTAAAATTTCTTTATTTTCCAGAAGCGTGGGAGTAGATTTTATTTTGAATTTAGTGGTATGCTCACAGTGGCGCAGCGTACCTTGGCGGGGCCCTGTATAAAAATTTGTTTGGGGGTTCCTTAGGAAGGGTAAAGACTTCTCACAAAATAAAAAAAAAATGTTTGCATAGAATAAAAAGAAATATTTATTCATCATAAAATATCTATGTCACTTTTTCCAAAATATTAACAAACAATTTAAATTAAATATACACTCTCCTTGCCTTTTTTTCGTCAAAATGATTTATTAAATCATTTATAGCTGTAACCAATTACTTAAACGGGGAAATCCCGCGGCCCGCTATGATCGATGTAGGGTGTTGCCAACTTTTGAACTCACACTTTGCGCGGGAAAAAAAAAATTGCTTCTATTCACAATTGTCATTTCTGAAAAAAAATAATAATTGGGAAGTTATTATAAATTTTTACTTACGCACTTTGAGGGCCCCCGTCGCCTGGGGGCCCGGGTATAATTGATACGGCAGATACGGCGGTAGCTACGCCCCTGTATGCTCAGCAAAGTATGATTAGTTGTCGACATGTGGATATGCCCTTAAAAATGTTCTCGAGTGGAAATAATGTTTTATCAATTATGACTCATAGTACCTATCTACCTATCTTATTCCTCTATAATCTCTTTTAGGGTTCCGTACCCAAAGGGTCAAAATGGGACCATATTACTGTATGTACTGTAATTAAATATTTTTTATGTTCGGTTTTTAGTATTTGTTATTATATATAGCGGCAACAGAAATACATCATCTGTGAAAATTTCACCTGCCTAGCTATCACGGTTCATGAGATACAGCCTGGTGACTGACAGACGGACGGACAGCGAAGTCTTAGTAATAGGGTCCCGTTTTTACCCTTTGGGTAAGGAACCCCAAAAACCACAAAAAAGGTTTCCACTCTCCCTATTCCGAGAATTCGTCGCAATTACTCTGGTCCGCAAACACCCTGTTTTTATTCGCTCTCGGGAGCGCCAGCCGAAAGTGTTTTAATCTGTTTAGTTTCCAAATAAACACTGGGAAAGTGACTAAATCGGAATGAACCATAATTAGATTTCCCTTACTTTAAAACTAGTTCGTTCAATTCATGAAAAATTTCTTAAAAGAATTATTAAATCGCGTGCGCTGCGGAAACTGTTGATGATAGAACGAAATAATGTTCTGCAAATTTGTAGAACACATCATAATCTACAAAATGTGTTGTAACAGTATGTCTAATTATTTCAGTTATGTCACAATATGTGTTTTTTTATTAAAACCTACCTATGAAATTGCCGTTTTGTATGAAAAAATTTAAACGAATTTTTTTTCATGTATTTTTTTTGAATTAATCGAAGTATTCACCCATGCAATCAATGCATCTTTGCCAACGCAGTTGCAGTTTATTGATGCCCTTCTTAAAGAAATCAGCTAGACGGGAGGCAACAAATTCTTCAAAGGCATTTTGTACTGCCTCTCGGGTATTGAATTCCCGCCAAGAAGTTATCCAAATTCTGGAAAAAGTAGTAGTCTGTGGGCGCAAGGTCTGGTCCCCAGGTCCAAACCCAGTTCCAACAGGTCCAACCCCAGTTTTTGCAACTTGGAGACCGTCTGCTGTGCAGTATGAGGTCGCGCGTTGCCGTGCAGGAGCAGCAGAGAGGAACGATTGACCAATGCTGGTTGGAAATGTGCCAGCTTCTCCATCATTGTGTTCAGTTCTTCACAGTACACATCTGCAGTAATGCTCATCCCGTTTGTTAAGAAGCTGTGATAAATCACACCGGCGCTAGACCACCAAACAATGACCATCACTTTTTTAGGGGTAGGTTTTCGTTTAGGGCATTGTTTGGTTGCTGAACCATCCATCCATCCATTCAACCAACTTGCTGAGCGCTTGCGGTTATCAAACAGAATCCATTTTTCATCGCAGGTAACAATGCGGTTCAAAATTCCTTCATTTGTGTGTCTATTGAGCAGTGCAAGGCACGTCTCGACGCGTACTTCGCGCTGGCGATCATTGAGTTCGTGGGGCACCCATTTGTCAAGCTTTTTTACCTTGCCAATTTGACGAAAATGGACCAATATTGTTTTGACGCTAACGTCGAAAGCTGCTGCTAATTCAGCCGTAGATTGTGTATCATCAGCTTCCACAATCGCCTTTAATTCGTCATTGTCGACCAAAGTCTTCGGACGACCGCGAGGTTCATTTTTCAGGTCGGAATTTCCAGAACGGAAGCAAGCAAACCAATAACAGGTGGTGCGTTGGTTTGTAGTGTTAGCTCCGTAAACGTCGTTGATATTGCGTGCCGCTTGTGCCGCGTTGCTGCCACGACGGTACTCATATTCCATAATTACTCGAATTTTCAACGTATCCATGATGACGAAAAAGATTGAAATGCGATGAAAATGTAACACTAATCAATAAACAAATGACTACTTTTGGAAAAAGAATTCAATGTTTTTAAAATTAAATTAATTTGAAATTAGAATTCTTAGCCAAACATAAATTATTTTGATTTGAAATGGCCAGTACTGCAGAACGGCAATTTCGTAGGTAAAGACCTATTATTAATCCTTATCAAAATAAATTACTTTATATTCAAAACTGCTTCAATACATTTTTATAATCATTCAATTCGGACATTCCATTCGAAAGATATCGCGAGTTTCAAAATGTAAGTAAAAAAGTCGCGTAGTCGTCGCTCACTCCGCTCGGCTAGCTAGGCAGCACCGTGATATGCGATGCGATGTAGGCGCCACGGGGGCACAGGTATGGCAGTTCATAGAAGCGGAGTATCATATATGCCACCACAGTGTGTGTGTTTGCATCTATAGTCGGAGTTCGGTATCCACGGTTTATGCGTGCCTTCCGAAACACGGAATAATCTTTCTTTTCGGATAACCAGGTGATAAAAGCCTGCAATATCCAAATCAGAGTGGAAGCAATTTTTCGGGATTCGAACCTCCGACATTCGGATCACAAGGCGAACGTCTTGACCTCTTGACCACGGACGCAGTCAATTTTAGATTTATGAATTAGGTAATATTGTTATGTAGATTTGATGTTTAGTCTCCTCTCTCTCGTTGTACACTTCAACTCCACTCTCTTTCTGACTGTTCTTTTCAGATGCTTGGTTGGCTGAAAGAGATTTCTTCCTTGGATAAGCCCGCCTTTGTGCAATTCTAATAAATTTTAAGTCTGTGTGAACCTATATTATTTGCAATAAATAAATAAACAAACAAACAAATTGTCTTAAGAGGCGCTCTCTTACGAAATCCACAAAAAGAGATAGAAAGATAATATACCTAATAAATAAATATATACGGGCAAATCACACAGATTGAGCTAGCCCCAAAGTAAGTTCGAGACTTGTGTTATGGGGATACTACCTCAATGTTACTACATTTTATAACAAATACAAAAAGATATACAATTATACATCCAAGACCCAGGGCAATCAGAAAAAGATCATTTTCCATTTTTGACCTGACCGAAAATAATAAGTAGGTACTTATAATATCCAGATTAAACAACTTTCGCCGGACGAAGCTTCCATCATGTACCGTCTTTATCAAAGCCCGCAATCTGCGGTGGTATGCAGGCATGCCGACCCCCTGCCATACCCCGCATAGAGTACATGTATTATACAGGGCAACACAGTTACGTCATATGCACACTGAAAAATTATTATGTAGTGTAGAAAATTTTATTAGTAGGTAAAATACAAGATTGGTTGATAACAATACAATAATGAAAAAGACAATTAAACTAGTAGTTTTAAGTATAGTAACTTAAAACTTCGAGTGCTAATGTGTGTGTGGCCGTATGCATAAAAAAACGACTCAAAATGACGACCTCTGTGGGCTAGTCGTCATGATCTGTATGGATTGTCCGTAAAAAAAAAATACATCAATTATTTTTCGCAAATGAAAAGGAAAAATCATATAGATTGAGCTAGCCCCAAACCACACAATAAATACTAGTACTCACCCCAAACGAAGTTCGAGACTTGTGTTATGGGATACTAACTCAACGATACCATATTTTATAACAAATACATATGTTGATCCATCCAAGACTCAGATCAATCTGAAAAAAAATTCATCTTGACCTGACCGGGGATCGAACCCGGGACCTTCGGTGTGACAGCGAAAACGAAATACCTGCCTAGATGCAGCCAGGAACACGCTCGGACGTACGAGGTTATAATATGTTGATTTTTTAGCATATCTCTTTTCAAATCGAATATATACATTTTAATTCAACTATTTAAGACGAAGTGGTAGAAATTAAAAATTTGATTTGTATAAATGTCTAGAAAGACCTTTAAACTATTTTATGAATAACCTTTGAAATTATTACTAATAGTCCGTCTAGTTTAAAAACTGTTTTTCGCCAAAAGTGGCCACTTTTGGTGAAAAACAGTTTTAAAACAAGATGGATTACCAATATTACTTTCAAAAGTTATTCATAAAACAGTTTAAAGGTCTTTCTAGACATTTATACAAATCAAATTTTTAATTATCACCATATTTCGTTTTAAACAATTTATTTCAAATGAGGGCGCCACTTAAGCTACCACTTCGTCTTAAACTTTATTGCACATGAAAAGTATGCAAATGGCCGATTTCACGCCATTTGCGCTCTCTGCCTCTGAACCATAGACCAAGAAAGGAAAGTTTGGGTGGTGCGACAGAAAGCGTAAACAAATTGAGTATATACGTAGGACATAGGTACGTTGTACTTATTTTTGTTAGTAATTATTTCATAAAATTCTTTTTCATCTCATCTACTCGAAACACGATGTTTTCATCCCAAAACATTTGGAACTAAAGTTACTGCTTATTCTGTCGGGACTAAAAAGCAAATCTCTAGGGATTAAAACCAATTTGAAAACTGAACACGAGTGATATCTATGTAGAATCAAAAATAATGTTGGCAGTCCAGCAAAAGGAAAAGAGAATGAAAGAATTTTGTTTTAAAATAACATATAAAAACAATAATGTTTTAAAACAATAAATAAACGGCACAATCGTCATGATTTTTTAAATTTGTAATACATATTGTCGTCAACATATATGAATGTAGGTAAACCGGTAGTAGGTTTTTATGTTCTTCGCTTCGGAAAATAAAATAAGATTAATTAAAAAAGCGCCATTTTTCTCTTTTATCAAGTAAGTAATTAAAAAAGTTTTAGGTTATTTGTATGGACATTTAATTACTTTTTCGTAAGTTTAAGCCGATAGTGAATAGGTATCAAGTTTACTTATTCTGTTTTTATTTGCTAGTTTTTCTCATAGATGGAGATGAAAAGTGGAGTGTGCTACTCGGGTACGGTAATATTTTTATCTCGGGCGATATACATGAATCCCTCGCTACACTCAGGATTCCACTGTAGAATCACTCGCTGCGCTCTGAGTTCAAAGAAGCGTCCTCGCCTTCAAAATATTACCTTATCCCCTTGTAGCACAATGTACTATATAAAAAAGGTTACTTATTTATTTATCCGTTCCAGCTAGGAAATGTCAAATCTCAAGGCCAAGGGTTCATAGCAATAAAACCAAAATCACAGAGATGAATCATGGTACAATCCGGCAGGAAGTGCGCACTCCTTTCCCGCCAAAATCGCCGGAAGTGTGGTCCAGTGAGAGTCACCCGATTGTTTGGGGACATTGGACTTTCTATTGTTTTTTTAGGGTTTCGTAAAAACAATGAAGAAACGGAACCCTTATAGGATCACGTCTGTACGTCCGTCTGTCACAGCGAATTTACTTAGTTTACTGGACCAAACCAGGTGAAATTTGGTAGGATGGTGTAATACTATACACAAATACTGAACGAATTTAGGATGTGCAGAGAATTTTTTTTAAATTATCATTTTGGGGGGATAAATCAAGAAATTAAAAAAAAAAGTTTTGCAAGCCTTACTGTGCCATATATCAATGAAAGGGCTCGTTATGAGGATCTCAAATATATTATTAATATTATTGTAAATAAAATAGTTCTGATTTTATTCATGAAAGACGACGAAAATTGACGATTCCCCACTGATCTCCAAAAGTACTGAGCTGAGGATTTTTTGAAAATAACATACAAAATATAGTTCGTTGCGTGTAGATTACAGGAAAACATATAAGAATTCTATCAATTTAAAATAACGCGGTAAACTAAATACAACGTTTACTTACGGAAATAGTTCTCTAAATTACCACGAGATAGCGCTAGTAGTAGTTTCCTCGCTTCTTAATGTGATATTTTTTTATTTATTTTTAAAACTTTGGGATTGTACGGAACCCTCTCCACGCTAGTTCAAGTCGCACTTAGCGGGTTTTTTAACTCTCGACAAATATCTAAGTATTTATTACTTTACCTATACAGTTACATATTAAATGCCAAATACGCTGACCAAATACAAAAATGCTGGCAAGTTACGTGGAAAAAGTAATTATTTAAAATAAATGTATACATCTATTCTTTTTTTTTGTCGGTTAAATAGTTTGTTTTTCTTGTTATGGTCATTTGAAAAACAAGCTTTTAACTGACTTCAAAAAAAGAGGAGGTATCAATTTGTCGGAATCTTTTTTTTTATATTTGTTCACCGATTATTCGAAGACGCCTGGACCAATTTGGATTTTATTGTTTGAAAAGGCATATTTGTCGAGTAGTCCCATAGAAATTTTATTAAAATCGGTTGTGTAGTTTTGGGGTGACGTAGCTTTTTAGAAATTATATCTAAAACAAGGAATTTAAAAATTTTAAGTGACGTTTACAGACAAACTAGATCAAGGCCAATTACTTCATCATGACGTCCGGTCTTTGGTATCATAATATTCATAAAACATAAGTTACACATAAGCATAAAAGCGATCATTCTTACCTGTGTTGGGGACACACATGGAAGAACTTTCATACTTACGGACAATAGGAAGGTCTGGCCCTCATGGGCACTTAGACTAGATATGCGTGCCAATCAGCTTATAACCAAGGATGCTCAAGACGCAGAGAAAGTCGGAAAGCGGACCTGTTTTTCTCAATCGACTCTCGTAAAATTTTGTAAGCGTGAAAAAAGAAGTATTTTCACAGACGCGAAGTTTTTAATTTAATATTACAATGCGACACAAATAAGTTGAACAAAAATGGCGGACTTCAAAGCATTTTTGTATAAATCTCGGCACGTAGGTTGGACCAAAATGGCGGTCGTCGGCGCATTATTTGTATCTGCACCGATAACTGCCATTTTGGTTCAAGCTACGTGCCGAGATTTTGTACAAAAATGCTTTGAAGTCCGCCATTTTTGTTCAATTTATTTGTGTCGCATTGTACACTAGTATTAAATTGTACGAGGGCCAACTTTTTTACAGAAAAACTTATGCCGTGCAATCAAACTTCCAACTGCACGTTGGCTTTGTGGAAAACAAACTCTAGCGTGTAAAGAAATTTTAATACTTTTTTTTTTGTAGTTAAACGTTTCTTTGTGTGACTACACTCTTCATGAGAAATAAGTAGATGACTGACAGGGGAGTAAGTGTCACCAAACACTGGTCCACAACCATTTAAATATCCATTCCGACTCGCTAAGAAGAAGAATAGAAGAGTATAACAATGCCGCCTCCGCCTGGGCTCGGCAGGCGTGATAGACCTAAGAAGTGCTGGCTTGACGTCATCAAAGATGATATGCGTGCTAATCGTCTTACAACCAAGGATGCTCAAGACCGTGCGGGGTGGAGAACAAAAAGCCGGAAAGCGGACACCGGACTTCTCAGCATTACTGCTAAAGATGCAACTAGGCACTGAGATAAGAGAGAAGAAGAAGAGTAGATAAATGAAATCAAATTACGCTTGTCATTATCTTTCATTCTTAAATAGATATATCCATAAATTCTATTACTGAACTACCCCCAAAGTAAATAAATAAGTTTTTAATTTACATTGAAGAAAATGCATCAGTGCAGTTTGTTATTGTTTCTTCTGCACTAGCACTTTGGAGGCGGCAGTAAACTTAGCTTTAAGTAACTTTTTGACTTCAACAATTATTGTGCAACAAACAAAGTAAAGATTATTAAGAGATATTAAAAATATCCTATGATAATAAAGATATATTTGAATTGAATTAAATTATGGCGCAATAATTTTTTACGGCTCTAAAGATTTAGATGAAATTTAGGATTTGAGACTAAAAAATCGATCTAGCTATGTAACCTCTTCTTCTCGGAGGTTTTTATCGAGCGAACTCGGTCACCTAAGTAATATTTTACAAGCTTTTAATACACTTGCAATATCTTGTATTGTTTGTTTGTATCAAATCTTGCAACTCAGTTTTAAACTAGCTATCTTCATTGCAACTCAGTTTTAAACTAGCTATCCTCATTGCAACTCAGTTTTAAACTAGCTATCCTCATTGCAACTCAGTTTTAAACTAGCTATCCTCATTGCAACTCAGTTTTAAACTAGCTATCCTCATTGCAACTCAGTTTTAAACTAGCTATCCTCATTGCAACTCAGTTTTAAACTAGCTATCCTCATTGCAACTCAGTTTTAAACTAGCTATCCTCATTGCAACTCAGTTTTAAACTAGCTATCCTCATTGCAACTCAGTTTTAAACTAGCTATCTTCATTGCAACTCAGTTTTAAACTAGCTATCTTCATTGCAACTCAGTTTTAAACTAGCTATCTTCATTGCAACTCAGTTTTAAACTAGCGATCTTCATTGCAACTCAGTTTTAAGCTAGCTATCCTCATTGCAACTCAGTTTTAAACTAGCTATCTTCATTGCAACTCAGTTTTAAACTAGCTATCTTCATTGCAACTCAGTTTTAAACTAGCTATCTTCATTGCAACTCAGTTTTAAATTAGCTATCTTCATTGCAACTCAGTTTTAAACTAGCTATCTTCATTGCAACTCAGTTTTAAACTAGCTATCTTCATTGCAACTCAGTTTTAAATTAGCTATCTTCATTGCAACTCAGTTTTAAACTAGCTATCTTCATTGCAACTCAGTTTTAAACTAGTTTTCTTCAACCGATTGAGCTGAATTTTGCATACTTATGTAAATCGGATGATATTGGAATATTTTTATGACGAGAAGTTGATCTGACGATGGAGCCGGATGGCCATAGGAACTCTGTAAGAAAACGATGCAACCCCATCGAGATTTGGCATATTGCATTTGTCGTGATAAGTACTTAGGCCTCTACATAAAAGCTTGTAAGAAAAATTATTTTTTTTTATTCCAAAAATTTATGTCATCTGACAGATTTTGATTAAGTCTTTCTGAATATAAATTTTCATGTTCATATTATTTTTAGTTTAAGAGAAAATTGACGATATAAGTAGAGGGCCTGGTCAGGTATCTTGGTACTTGACTGTACCTCAAAGAAGTCGTGAAATATAAAAAATAAAATACATAATAAAAACGTGTGGTTTCCTACGAGCCAACATACCATTAGTTCTTTCAAGGTTTCAATACTACTTAGCTGAGATGGAAGGCCGATCGCCTCCGAAACTGCATAGTAACTAACCACACGTTAACGAAGTGCATCCAACTTGCAGGTACACTAGGTCACCCCACAAGCGAGATAGTTTCCTCTGATAAGCATAGGTATGATACTTCATAATAATACATTTTATAACTTCATCAAATAAAACATACAAATTAAAAATGCATATTTATAAAAACGAAACTACACATTCGAGCACACTTCAATGTGTGTTCCCCAACATATGATACTCGACAATGCGAGAACGGGGGAGAGGTGCGGGGACGGGGAACGGGGATGCATAGTGCATGCGGGGACCTAGGAGTTTCCGTGCTGTATATACATATATATATTAATTCTGTGCTATCTATGAGTCCTTCGGCTTTGTGACATTAATCCTACTTATAATCCTATGTGTATGAATGTTTGGATGTTGGTTCCGCCTTCACGCCAAAACAGCTGATTGATTGGAATGAGATTTGGCTTAAAAATATAGCTTATTGCTCGGATTAACACATATAATACTTTGTATCCTGGGAAAATGTGCGGGTTCCGTTGGATTGGCAATTTTTTTACACAGCTCACAGCAGACAAATCAGATAGTAATAGTATATGAGTAAGTTTGGATATTAAGAGCGACCTTCCCGTCGTATTCTTCATACAAACGTGCGTACGTGATTAAGGCGTTGTAACTGATCTTTCTTTTAAAAACTTTTGAATTAACAGATATCTTTTGCGCTATTTCCAGTTTTCTATCATAATAAAACTTAAAATATGGAAAAGCAAATTCAGTATACGCCATCAAAAATTTGCTTTTTTGCCCAAATTTAACGTGAACTTAGACCGTTTATAGAGTACTCATAAATTGTTAAGGTAATAAAATATTTCGATATAAACCTCGCAAATGCAATGAAAATAAAAAAAAACATTTATTTCACACATTTCTCAGGCTTTCTAAAAACACGTATCATCTGGAACAAGTTATATGAAATTTCTGCACCCTATGAATAGTTAATATTCGTTCAATGGATAGTTTAATAATACTGATTCAATAGAATGCAAACCGTGCCCTTAGGCGATATCACTCTCTTTTTATCTTGCCTCTTTTTCTAGCAATGTCCTGGATGATATAACAAGCTTTTCAAACTATGCTCGCGTTGACTACAGAGCGGTCGGGAAGGGCCGCCTTAAATACGCAAACTAAATTGATGAAAGCCTGGACGAAGGCATAGGATACTTTTGATACAAGAAAATGTAAGGGTGCCGGGTATCGCAGGCTAAAGTTAGTATTAGATATACTCGTTTATATATTTTTTTTCCTTTGATGTCCATAGGTAAAGCTTGTTATAAAACAAACACCGAGAAGATACAAATGTGTGTGCTACAAAGTTGGTTTTAAATGTCTATTTTCACATTAAAAACCAACTTTGTAGCACACACATTTGTATCTTCTGTAGAAAAGAAAAGAGGTTTGTAAGAGAAATATCTACTACATTTCTATTGTAAGCGTTATAGATCGTCATTTAAGTTCTAATCTTTAAAGATAAAGAGGGATTTGTCCTTGAGTGCGTAATGCCACATATTCAGCTTCATATTGCATTGTCTTGCACGCTTATAGGAAACTTCAAATTAAAAGTAACTAAAGGAAATAAATACGTCTAGAAATGCTACAAAAATCGGGCCACCATTTTCCGAAGGTCGTCGAATCGGCACTCAATTCGATTACGTTATTACAAATCACATTTGGGCTAACAGGTGGAAAACGGGAATCGGAAACAGTGGACAGTTCAGAAATCCTGACGAAAAATTATAGGTACGCGTGTATTTTGACGATACAAATGATTTTATGCTTATGGGTAGGAAGGTTTTTTCTGATTTTGTATTTCCTTTCGTTTATAATGCAATAAAGAGTATTTGTATTGTATTGTAGGTACTATTAGATATGTTATTAATCTCATTTGTTTTTTTTTAAATATAATTTATACTATACGCTTAGTTATTTGTCAGTGAGTTCATAATTTATGGATAGTCAAGTGATCTAAAGGCACAAGTGGCTCCCTCTAGCTGGCCTTGTTCACGTCACATCACAATAGAGGTAAGCGCCGTTTAATTTTGAATCAGTCTTATACCGGCCGCTACTCGGGCAACATTGCATTAGATTTTATTAGTATTTTTGTGGATTTTAATGACTGTGAATTGATAATTTTTCCCATTTGTGTAGGACTTCAGAAGTCGTGCTATATTATTGGAATTCTTTATAAAACCCGATAGCATTAGTTTTTGGCTTAATTCTAACCCTTAGGAGATGACTGACTTACAATGACTATGCTTTGAGACGGTAAGCCCAGGTGGACACAGAATATCTGTGTAGGCGAGAGGGACAAATACAGCTTCTCAGGCAGTGTTTCATCAGTCTGTGCGGGGCAGGGGCCAGACCTTACCGTCAACTTTTAATTTTTTTTGTGTCCTATCTTCGGCTAGCTTATAGTACCTATTACAAAATTGTAATCTCTACGTGCCTATCTATTAATGGTTCGCCGGTATTTCTCGAAAAAATAGTAACAGTAGTACAATACGGATGTCGACAAAAATATATTTTTTTGGCTCATTAGAAAAAAAAATACACCATATTAACAGTATGGTTTACGTCAATTTTATTTTCTTTAATAAGCAAATAATGATAAAGAAACAGCGCATTTAAGATACGCGTGACGTCACAATTAGCTACGATTTTTAACCGAAGTGGCGTAAACCACCCCCACTCCGAAACTTTGAAGCGCTATAAATTAAAAAATGTGGGTACTTTATTTTTGGATAATCTGGTTGATAAATAAAATAATATATTGTTTACCCAGTCGAAATTCCTGTATAAGTACAATTAATAAAATGAAAACTGTATGATCAGAAACATAACTAAAAGATGATAATATCCTCCAAAGTAAAAAAGAATAATATCAGACCTAAGTTTTCTAATTTTAACCAGAGAAGTACGGAAGAAAAATATGAAAAAGCGAGGTATTCAAAACTGGTCGTTGTAAGAGGAAAAACCAACGTTGAATTGTTGGCATTCCTCGAATTTCACTTTGATGGTCAGCCGCAGAAGTTACTTTGAGTTTTAGCTGTTTTTTGCACTTGTAAGTACAGTAAGAAATCAGCGTAGACAGACTTTTGAAACCGTTCTCTTTTTAACCGCCTACAAAAAGAGGGGTGTTAAAGTTTGGCGCTATAATGTCTGACAACTCACGATCAATTTTTAACATACTACATCTAAATATATATAACTCAAAGGTGACTGACTGACTGACATAGTAATCTATCAACGCACAGCCCAAACCACTGGACGGATCGGTTTGAAATTTGGCATGCAGGTAGATGTTATGACGTAGGCATCCGCTAAGAAAGGATTTTGATCAACTCTACCCCTAAGGGGATAAAATAGGGGATGAAATTTTGTATGAACCTTTGCCAATTTTAAACCGATCGGGCTGAGACTTTGCATGCATAAAGCTACTATGACGTAGGCATCCCCTAAGAAAGGATTTTGATAAATTACACCCCTACGCGAGCGAAGCCGCGGGCAAAAGCTAGTTTAATATAAAATACCTCTGCAGATCTTTCTAATTCGGATCTTAGACCATCGAGAAAACGAAAGTCATCTGAATTAAGTATATTAGTTGAAAAAGTCATGACTGATTTATCTATAAACTACTGTAGGAGTACCGATTGACCTCGCAAACGAGTTCCTACTTGCCAAGCCCCACTAAGCACTCCCGAGGGACGTCCGGACTGTTTGCTGTGAATCTTAAAACGACTTGGACTCGAGTGTGAGGGTAAAAAAGTTAAATTTCTTTTACTTTTAAAACCTGATGAAAAAAGGGTTTTATAAGTTAAATTGTCATCTGTTATTGATTTAATTAGAATCACAATGCTCGAAAAAATTATCTAAATTTACAATAATATCATTAAATTTGCTAAATTTTTCATGCTAGTCTGGTGAAAAGAAAGAAACTTAGAATGTACCAGCTGCTTCTCCTCCCGCGCAGATCGTAATAGCCGATTGAGTCACACTTTTAAACGTCAATAAGTATAATTTACATTACGTGTAGTTAATATTGAAATTTAATTTATTTTTAAAGAAAAGCTACCGACATCAGCTCTTCAAAACGACCACTGCTGAGAAGAAACGTTAAGGGAATAACTTAATTTTCCGGGGCCCAGTGGGGACCATTTGAAATAAATCATTTAATAGGAAACGGAGACATCATTTAAAATTTTGTCTTGATCAGGCACTAGATAACACTTCAAACTATTCCAAAAAAGAAGGAGGTTATCAATACGTCACGATCCGTTATTTTTATTTTTTATGTATGTTCACCGATTATTCAAAGACACCTGGACCGATTTAAAAAATTCTTTTTTTGTTTGAAAAGGTATACTTTCCAGGTGGTACCATGGAAATTTTATCAAAATCGGTTGTGTAGTTTGGGGGTGAAGTCGGTTTTTAGTTTTGAAAAATTATATGAACTACTGTTTACAGTTTAAAGTGAGAACGTGAAGCTTTTCTACGCACATACGCCAAAAGTGGCCGTTTTTCACAATTGTGTGTAGTAAAGCTTCACGTTCTCACTTTAAGCTGTAAACAGTGATTCATGAAATAGTTTGAATGGTTGTCTAGTGCCTGCTCAAAACAAAATTTTGAATGATGTCTCCGTTTCCTATCAAATGATTTATTTTAAATGGGGGCAGCACTGGACCCCGGAAAATTCAGGTAGCTCCTTAAGAGGATACCTGAATTTTCCGGGGTCCAGTTCTGCCCCCATTTAAAGTAAATCATTTGAAAGGAAACAGAGTTATCATTTAAAATTTTTTGTCTTGATCAGACCCTAGATAACCTTTCAAACTATTTTATGAACTACTGTTTACTGTTTGAAGTGAGAACATGAATCTTTTCTACGCACATACGCCAAAAGTGGCCGCAATTGTGCGTAGAAAAGCTCTCACGCGCGCACGCACGTTCTCACTTTAAACTCACTTGTAAACAATTGTTCATAAAATAGTTTGAAGGGTTATCTAGGGTCTGATCAAGACAAAATTTTAAATGAAATCTCCGTTTCCTTTCAATAGATTTATTTCAAATGTGGGCAGAACTAGACCCCGGAAAAATCAGGTATCCCTTAATACGATGCGGCTACCCACTATTTGGATTCCTTTCCACCTTCTCACCCATCGTCTTCGCGCTATAAGTGGTTTTGGGTCTTACGGCTTTGGGTTCTAGAGTTCATAGGGCTCTGCCTACCACACATAGGATACATAAACTTGATAGAGTATTCGTGGAATCTCCTTAAAGTCAAATCTCCTTGATTAGATAGCGGTCTCCGGGCTTTGAAGCGTTACTGCTGGATGGAACCGGGAGAATACGCTCGGATATTGATGAGAGTATAAGTATATTGTTACCTTTCGTTTGAGTAGTCGTCAGCGTTCTGGACTCAGGAAGCTCATGTCGAACCTCAGCAGATGCGTCATGGTGTCTGGCGTGGGCGACGGCGCGGGTCACACTACCGCACGTCGAGCCACGCTGGCCCATCGCGTTCACAAGTGGGCGGGCCGACACGCCTACTAGCAACAAGTGATGCTGCCAGTTTTGCAATTTTTCTTAAGTTAAGGCGCGGTGCAGAAAAGAGGACTTGCACAGAATAAATATAAGTACTTATACAGAACGGATACCCTAGACTTTCCATACAAACGTAGTCAACGTTTAATTTTGAAATGACATGTCAGATTTCGGTAAAAATTTGTAATTTTAAAGAAATTGCAATTATCTAGGGTTATAATTGGTTTCCTACATTAAAATTATGAATTGGGAAGAAAATATAAGGGTTTAGAAGTTTTCCATACTGATGGTCAAATATGATATGATACACAATATTCTCATTTAAGTTCATATTTTAACTGAAAACTAGTTATATGCCTAAATATATGCAATTTCTTTGAAATTGCCATAATTTCGCCCATATCTGACATGTCGTCTCAAAATAAACGTAGACTACGCTTGTATGGGAAAGTTTCATTCTGTCCAGGGTTAGGGGACTCTTAAGGTCCCGCGCAACATGCGTCCCCGTTCCCCGTCTCTGCACCTCTTGTGGAGGGTATTGAGCGGACGGTAATACTTATCTTAATTCTATGGTTTTGTTGTAATTTTCAATTATTACTTAGGACTATTTAGTTAATTCTTTTATAGTCATAGATGATTCTCCTTCAAGACAGATTTAACCCATCGACAACCGCAATTTTGCAAACCCATTGTTATCTATTGTTCTCTCGGTCGGATGCGACTGTCTGGAAGCTGACGGGTTAAAAGGCCAATCAAAAAATGTTGACTATAATAAATGCGATGGGTTGATGACATGATTCAAATTGTGGGATTCACCTGGATTAGAGCAGTACATGACCGAGTCAGTGGCGTAGTCAAATAGGGGCTTATACTCAGCAGTGGGCGGAAGATGGGCTGGGATGACGATGATGAAGAAAGTTATTGAAATATATGATGGGTGTGCCATTCTTACAAATTAAGGTAGTCTTACGTGGTGCAGGTATTTTGTAAATCCTTATCTTGAGTAATGTTCTCATTGAGATTGATTAATTATGAAATATCATTGTGATGTAGTCATTTTATGATTTGAACGGCGATTAGCAGCTATGTCAGCGTCTACGAGCTACAGAGCGTGTATCCTGTAGTGAGGCTACAACCTATCGTAGCGGCTACGACAACATCAACCAGCTATGGTGCATGTAGCCTGTAGTAAGGTTACAGACTATCGTAGCGGTTTCTAGTGGCTACGACAGCGACAACAAGCTACGGTGCATGTAGCCAGTAGTGAGGCTACAGCCTATCGTAGAGGCTTCCAGCGGCTACGACAACGTCAACAAGCTACGGTGCGTGTATCCTGTAGTGAGGCTACAACCTATCGTAGCGGCTACGATAGCGTCTACAAGCTACGGTGCGTATAGCCTGTAATGAGGCTAGCGGCGTAGCAAAGTAAATGTAGTTAGTTGCGTCGCTGCGCACATGGATTTTATATGCCTATATAACTTTCGGGCTCTTACAGACGAGCGAGAGTATATCGGCGACGCGGTCACTAATGGTCGCCGACCGTCGCGCGTCGGTTGTTGTACACATGATATCACCGCGGCGGCGTATATCAAATCACACTAATATTATAAAGGTGAAAGTTTGTGAGTGTGTGTGTATGTTTGTTACTTCTTCACGCGAAAACGGCTGGAAGAATTGTGATAAAATTTTGTATGTAGGAAGCTGATACCTTGGATTAACTCATAGGCTACTGTAGGCGTGGGTAATACCGCGGGGCGCAGCTAGAACTAAAATAAGTTTATTTGCTAGCAAATTAAAAAGTCCCCCGAATTTCGAGATCACCCTCTAGTAAAGAGTAGCAGAATAACCGAAGTCGTATCGGTAGTTCCACTACTCATCACTAGATGGCTAGCTTAACTTTTAAACGGCTCAACAGATTTTTATCAAACATAGCTAGGAACACCGCAAGGAAACTTGCTTTTACATAAGAAAAAACGCATCGAAATCGGCCCATCCGTTCGAGCTATGATGCCACATACAGACCGACAGACATAAGCGTCAAACATAACACCCCTTTTTTATCGGGGGTTAAAAATATAAGCGTGCGGCGCCGCAAAGGTGAAAACTACTGCCTCTTTGTCCTTATCTACAGTGTTGCCATTTTTCAAATGCAGATTCACTAAACAAACAGTTTTTTTAATGGAAAAACCATTCTAAATATTCAAAAATGGTATTACTCACGTATTGTAGTCGGAAAATCCGACTAGTTTCGATCAGTTTAGACGAAATAGTCGACATTTTCCGACTACAATACGTGAGTAATTCCGTTTTTAAATATTAAGTTATGTCATCTCACGTCACTGACTTTTGACTGCCTCCGTGGTCCAGTGGTCAAGGCATTCGCGTTGTGACCCGGAGGTCATGGGTTCGATTCCCACTGGGAAGCATACTTTGTGAAAAGTTGTTTCCAGTCTGGATAGGATATTGCAGGCTTGAATCACCTGATTATCCGAAAAGAAAGATGATTCCGTGTTTCGGAAGGCACGTAAAACTGTGGGTCCCGAACGCCACCTAGGGTTTGATCATCAAACTATCCAAGGATTGGTTCCCGGTTTGCCCTTTGGGTTGTGGAGGTCAGACGGCAGTCGCTCTGTGTAAAAACCAGTAACCTCGTCAAATCTCCTTGGTTAGGTAGCGGACCCCGGGCTCTGAAGCGTTACTGCTGAGGATGCAACCGGGAATACGCTCCGTTGATGATGATTTCATCTCACGTCACTTTTAGGAAAAACCATTTGTTTAGGTAATTCCACATTTCAAAAATGTCACTTGAGGTCGCAATTCAGTCCTCTTCCTAAGACTTTTGCGCGATAAATAAACTCCATTTCAAGACACGCCCCCCCGGTCCTGTGATCTTCGCAGATTTGACCAATCATCCCGGGCGAGCCATCGATCCCGGAATGGGGCTAATGAGGCGATCTGGTGCAATACTAATGGATTAGGAGCCAAGGGCGAATATATCTTAATAGCATTATCTTAATACACTTACATTAAAATCGGTAACCTTTTCAATCAAAGTAATTTTGCAGGCACACATTTAAATCTGCAGGTACATACTGAATCTACAACTTGATTTGACATTATTTGAAAATTTCAATGTTTAAGAAATTTTTAATTCAATTATGACATAACAAACGTATTCTCTGTCCACATATCAACTATAAATATTAATTTCTGTGAGTTTACGTCCTTGGAGAAAATGCTGCAGTGCAGTTTGTTACCGCTTCTTCTGCACTAGAACTTTGGAGGCGGCAGTAAACTTAGCTATAAGAGATATTATAAATATTCTATGATAATAAAGATATATTTGAATTTATCTATTACGGATCGTAAAAAACCAATCGAGGGAGGCAAAAAAACGGATCGTGTTTTTAGGCAATGCAGGTCGCAACCAATCACTATTCTGATTCATTTTTCCATTTCTCGCACATGAAGCTTAAAGTGGCGTTTAAATCTAACACGGAACTTGAAGACCAGTAATGCTCTGTCTATCTTGATAGAACTTAATATGTACGAAATTTAAAATTATTGAAGCACTGTTGGCTGTTTTGGCATTAGCTGTGCGTTTGTGAGGCACGATTTCATCTAAGCGAGTCTATATAAATTTGTGCAAAAAAGCAGATTTTTGGAGGCGTATGCTGAACTTGTTTTTCCACTTATTCATTTTTTATTTCCATAGAAACCTAGAAATAGTGCACAAGATATCTGTTAGTTCAAAAGTTTTCAAGAAAGGTCACTTGCAACGCCATAATTACGTACGACCGTTTGTATGAAATGTAAGTCGGGAAGGCTGCTCTTAATGTACAATATAGGCTCTGGCGGGCGCTGCAATAGGAGAAGGGCTATTTTAATTTTAAAGTTTCCATTAATGCGTGTCCTTCAACAAAATAACACCGACAAGAGAGCTTCTAAAACGTAGACAGAATTTAGTCAGGTAATATACGGGATAGACACTAGACGGATCATCACACTAATATTATAATGGCAAAAGTTTGGGAGTGTGTATGTTTGTTACTTCTTCATGCGCAAACGGCTGGACCAATTTTGATAAAATTTAGTATGTAGGTAGCTGACACTCTGGATTAACACATAGGCTACTTTTTTGCGGGTAACACCGCGGAGCGCAACTAGTACAGCTTTAAGACGAAAGGCGTATAGCGCGACGGTGGACGCGAAGGTATAACAATTTTAAATGCTAGGCAAATTAAAAAATCCCCGAATATCAAGAACGCTATCTAGTCATGAGTAGAGGAACTACCGAAACGACTTGATATCCGTAGCGTCATCTATTATTTGCAAGAGAAAGCTCTAAGTTTCAAACGTTAACCTCCAATAATTTTTAAACGCTTGAAACGATTTTCGTCAAACATAGTTAAGAACCACCACAAGGGAACTTGCTTTCACGTAAAAAAAAATAACCACCGAATCCATCCGTTCCAGCGCTACAATTCTACAGTCAGACAGATCGACATACATTAGCGTCAACCCCACTTTTTTGTCAGGAGTTAAAAATGTTATGCCACTCTTCTTTGTAGGAAGAAAAGTAACTGTTACATTTTTTTTTATCTCATGTCAGAATGAAAGAATACTATACTTACAAACCTGTACGTCCTTTTAGTGCTAAAGCTAATATGCAATGTGATATGCACACAGCTATTATAATAAGTGAAAGATAAGGAAGGGCCCGCATGACTGTCAGAGTCTATCTTATCTCGTGTGTGGCGGGACTTAGTTATAATTGTAACAAGATAAAGTATTGCTTTAAGATTTGATGACCTTCCTATTTTTTTAGTTTTCTATGCTGATCTGGTGACGAAGGTACAGCTTTTTAACCGACTTTATAAAAGGCGGAGGTTATAAATTCGAATGTATACAACGTGGAAAGGACATAACTGTAATAAATCGATCCACGGACTATACTAGATCACAATAGTATAATAAAATTAAAATAACAGCCAAAACAACATAAAAAAATTCGGCATTTCCATAAAAAATTGTGCAGCCGCCCGGGCAATTTGTGTGGGAATGTCGAATTTTTCTTTGGTTTTTTGGCTGGTTTTTTAATTTCTTTATACTATAGTGATTTAGTATAGCTCGTGGTTCGATTTATTACGGGTATGTCCTTTCCACGTTGTATGTGTTTTTTTTTAATTTATTTCCCCGATTACTCGAAGACGCCTGGACCAAATTGAAAAAAATATATATTTGTTTATAAGGGCATGCTTGTCAGGTGGTCCCATAAGATCGTGATCCTAGTTTTATCAAAATCGGTTTTTTGTTTGGCGATGAAGTCAGTTTTTAGTTTTGAAAATTTATTTGAATATCAGCGCTTCTCAAATTCTCTTTGATTCGAATCGAATCAAACTAAAAACTAAAATTTAAGCTGGTCGCTTTCAACAACGACGGTGCTGTGCCCTGATAGCCATCATGTGCTAAGTGGCCTTAGGTCTTGGTTTGTCTACTCTGTTGGAAAAAAAAAATGATATAGTGATAATCTTTCTTTTTAACCGACTTCCAAAGCGGAGGAGGTTACCAATTCGTCGGAATCTTTTGTTTCTTTCTTTAAATGTATGTTTACAGATTACTCGACAACGTCTAAACCGATTTGGGAAATTCTTTTTTAGTTTGAAAGGATATACTTGTCAAGTGGTCCAATGGAAAATTTATCAAAATCGGTTGTGTAGTTTGGTGTTTAAAACGGTTTTTAAGCAAAGGCATAATATTTTTTTACTACGGAAAAAGTCTATGGTTTTTAGTTTTGAAAATTTATTTGATTCAGCGCTTCTCAAATTCTCTTTGATTTGATATTTGACTACTTAGTATTTCTTATTACGTAATTTATGTTTGTTAACTCGTTCGCAAGGATTACATGTTATAATGGCTCAACATTGTATTATATTAAAAGTATTTATTATTAAAAGAAAGACATAATAATAATATGACAAAGCCCTTCTGGCGAGTAGGCGACCAATACTGTGAAAATGAGTTTCTTTCGGCGTTTCTTCTCAGCAGTGATCGTTACGAAGCGCTGGTACTGGTTTCTTTAAAATAAATTAAATTTGCATATAAACTACACGTAATTTAAATTATACTTATTGACGTGTAAAAGTGCTTGTATAGGTTTAATTACTACATAAACATTTGAATTTTGATTTTAAAAAACTTTTGGAAAGAAAAACTGTGATTTTCTATCTAAAAACCAGTAACCTCGACAAATCACCTAGGTTAGGTAGCGGACCAGGCTCTGAAGCCTTACCGCTGAGGACGAGTATTAAGAAATACGCTCGGATGATAATGATTACAGTGATTTTCCATTGTTTCGGAAGGCACGTAAAATTGTGGGTCCCGAACGCCACCTAGCGTTTGATCATCAAACTATCCAAGGATTGGTTCCTGGTTTGCCCTTTGGGTTGTGGAGGTCAGACGGCAGTCGCTCTGTGTAAAACTAGTAACCTTGTCAAATCTCCTTGGTTAGGTAGCGGACCCCGGGCTCTGAAGCGTTACTGCTGAGGATGCAACCGGGAATACGCTCGGATGATGATGATGATAATGATTACAGTGATTTTCCATTTATTATTATTTATTTTGTTCATTCATAAATCACATACAAGCATCTGCACTGTAGTCAAGACATAGGTATATTACAGGTTAATAGTCAATATACAATGTCCTTTTTAATTAAGTACAAATATTTTAAGAGGTGATTCAGTCCATCATTTTTAACAACTTTTCCCAATAAATATATATCGAAATACGAAATTTTTTTTTGCATTTTTCATAGTAACGATATCACGTGACTACTTCGATCTGTATGAGAACCTAAATATTTTTTTTCGTATTTCGATATACATTTATTGGGCAAAGTTGTTCAAAATGATGGACTGAATAACCCCTTAAAATATTTGTACTTAATTAAAAAGGACATTGTATAGTCAAATAACGTAAAAACATTTGCAAATCGATCGGTATTTATATAAAATTGGAAATAAACAATGTCAATGAGTACTATATTTACAATATGTCCAATGATATAATGAATTGAATTGAGATATGTCAATAAATTTTGCGTAAATCTATTTATTGAGTCACTAAATACATCCAGGTCAGTGGTACAACGAGCTTTTCTCCAAGTATTTGCAAGGCTCTCACCGTACGAACATTTTTAGTATATTTTTTAGTATAAACTACTGAAGGAGAAAATAGAACAAGAGAACTATATCAACCTATAAGATTGCCGGCGCAAGCGCGTACTGTTTGTCTGTATTTAATACACTGAAAATCTAAATATATATAAACTCAAAAGTGACTGACTGACTGACATAGTGATCTATCAACGCCCAGCCTAAACCACTGGACGGATTAGGCTGAAATTTGGCATGCGGGTAGATGTTATGACGTAGGCATCCGCTAAGAAAGGATTTTGATCAATTCTACCCCCAAGGGGATAAAATAGGGGATAACAGTTTGTATGAAACGTTGTCAATTTTAAACCGATCGGGCTTAGACTTTGCATGCATAAAGCTACTATGACGTAAGCATCCCCTAAGAAAGGATTTTGATAAATTACACCCCTACGCGAGCGAAGCCGCGGGCAAGAGCTAGTATTGGATATTTTTGGTTATTTAGTTGTTATTTTAATTTCATTACACTAAAGTCATCTACGAGTAGTATAGCTGGTGGTTCGATTTATTACGGGTATGTCCCTTGCACGTTGCATATTAATTTTTAATTAGATTAGATGAAATTACAGATAAAATAAATAGTAGCCTATGTTTTCTGACGTATATTATTTAACCGAAAATGATTGAATAGCTTGATTTTAATTATTGCGTCCTAATGAACTAAAACACTTGATGACATGTTCAAAGGCGACGTTTATCATAATGACGTAATTATGTTTGTCCGTGTGTTCATACAACCTAACCCACAATTATCAAGTGAAGGCAGTGGTAGCCAACAATCGGTACTTCTACTAAACGTATTTGATTAAAAACTACAGTTTTAATTACGCATCATGTGGTTATTCATAAATAGAATGACTAAAGAAAACTGGGACGGCCAAGAAAAAGATGGGCGGATGATTTGACCCAGTTTGAAAGGCTATAAGAGATCGGGATGTTTGGAAAGAAAAAAGCAAGGCTTTTGCTCGACCATGGGATCTAATAAGTAACAAAAAAAAAATTACAAATTAATCACACGAATTGAGCTAGCTCCAAAGTAAGTTAAAAACAGTTACCAAGACAGTGACTTCATTTGTTTTTCACACAAAATGTGGTGGTGTACTTTGTGGCTTACAGAATACACAATACTTGCTTTCAAAACTAGAAGTGAAATTATCACGAATATGATCACTTTATACCCCAAAGATTGGTCTGCCCTGCATTCTAAGGAATTAGTGAGCAATCACGGATTTCTATTATCAACTCAAAGCTACAAACCTTTGAAGACGGTGGTCACTGGTCACTCCGGTGAAGCTCCGCAGACAGTGTATTTAAGAGTGGGTTTGGAAGTCTTACTTTTAATACAAACGCTCGTACGTGATTATAGTGTTGTAACTGATTTTTCTTGAAAACTTTGTATCTAACAGATATCTTGTGCGCTATTTTTAGGTTTCTATCAAAATAAACAATTAAAATTTGGTAAAACAAATTCAGTATACGCCTCCAATAATCTGTTTTCTTTGCACAAATTTTATTTTACCTGAACTTCGACGGTTCATAAAGTACTCATAAATTGTAAAAATAAAAAAAATTTTTCGATATGAACCTCGCAAAGGTAATGAAAATTTTAAATAAAAACATAAATCACACACTTGTAATCACACGCTTACTGAAAAACAAGTATTATGAAATTTCCGCACCTACAAATAGTTAATATTCGTTCAATGGATAAATAATAATAATACTAATTTCGTCCAATAGAATGCAAACCGAGCCCTCAGGCGCTATCTCTCTCTTTTTGGTTTGCCTCTGTTTCTAGCATTGCCGTGGATGAAACAACAATCTAAAAATCAATCAAAAAACTTTTCAAACTATGCTCGCGTTGACGATAGAGCGGCCGAGAAGGGCCGCCTCATGGATCTTCTTTCTTCTCGATGCGTAATATTTTTTTCCTTCTTGTAATTTAAGAGCTTGTTCTTATCGTTGCAGTTAAGAGGAGATACCTTTATTACTCTCTTCTTTCAGGTATCCTTTTAATTCCCTAAGGACCTTACTCCTAACTTTTCTTTGATTTGTTGGAAAAACTTCATCCTCGGTCTTCCCCTTTCTCGTCTTCCTTCTATCTTTCCTTCTGCTATTATTCTGAAGAGATTGTCATGTCTTATTAGGTGTCCAATCATCTTCCGTTTTCTTTTTATAATGTTTTGTAGTATTTCGTCTCTCTCCTACTTATTTTCAATGTTATATTATGACATGTCTGCCCCTTTAGGGATAGGTGAAGACGCGATAGGGTGTATGTGTGTGAGGGTGTGTGTTTGTATGTGTGCGTGCTCGAAAAAAAACTTAAAATAAAAGGACAGGTCTATTGATGGATTTTTAGATATTTCTTTATATGCATCGCAGGTAAAATCATGAATATCTTCGTGGACAACCCGAACACGTCTCTTGCATTGGCGCTGACTGCCCTAAGGCTGGTAGGCTTCTGGGCCCCCGAGGGTCTCGAAGGCACAAAGAAGAAGATATACAATGCCTACGCTGCTTTCTCTTTTATGTTGTTACTTGGTAAAGTATAAATAAAAAAAGAAAATGATATGCAGACATCATGGAGAAACCTGCACACCAGTTTGGTGTGTGATTAAGCTATGACTGTTGTCATAGATGATATTTACTAAACTACGTCAGATGCCCTTAGGTAGCTCGAAATATCTTACACCAGTAAAAGAAAGAGATGGACAACCGTTAAAAGTATTAACACAGAGTACACTTGAGTTGTTCTGGATCGCTTCGCTGTTCAGGAACGCAGTTCCTTACGCTTTTTAAGGGTCCGTACACAAAGGGTAAAAACGAGACCAATACTAAGACTCTGCTGTCCGTCCGTCTATCTGTCTGACTGTCACCGGGCTGTATCTTATGAGCCGTGATAGCTAGACAGTTAAACTTTTCAATGATCATGTATTTCTGTTGCCGCTATATCAACAAATACTAAAAACTGGATAAAATAAATATTTGAAGGTCCCATACAATAAACTTGATTTTTCATAGATAATGGTACGGAACCCTTAAATATTAGCCGGTTATTTTTTATACGTGAAAAGATGGTAGATTGTTTCCGTCAGATGGCTACCACAATCCACGTTAAGCTTCATTCCAACAAAAATATTTTTTTATTTTCGTGATCTTGTTTTCTTATAGGGACCTACCTGATCGCACAATCGGTAGACCTGTTCGTAATTTGGGGTGACATCCCCCTGATGACGGCCACGGCGTTCCTGCTGTTTACCAACCTGGCGCAGGCGACGAAGTTCATAAACATTGCGTACAGGGAGCACAAGATCCGACTCATCGTTGACAATACCGCCATAGTGCTGCGGAGCGCTGAGGATGGAGATGCGAAAGCAATTGTGCGAAAGTGAGTTTAAGATTTCTGCATATCGAGTGGTAAGGTGTTCCAGAGTAGTGTACTTAAAACTGACTGATATCATTGTGGTACGTGCAGAATTACCAAATGATTGAATGTAGGTATGGAAGTTTACCAATTGTAAGATTAGTTCATTCGTATTTCTGCTGCTGCTAGGCAGCAGGCTGTTAATGGAGTTCTTTCCATGTCTCTCTTTCTCGCGATAGATTTAATGGGCTGATAATAAATAAATAAATAAATACATAGGGACAAATAACACTGATTGAGCTAGCCCAAAGAAAGTTCGAGACTAGTGTTATGGGATACTAACTCAACGATACTATATTTTATAACAAATACATATATAGATAAACATCCAAGACCCAGGACAATTTGAAAAAGGGCCATTTTCCAACTTGCCCTGGCCGGGGATCGAACCCAGGACCTCTGGGTGGCAAACTAGCATGGTGACCACTATGTCACGGAGGTCGTCAACCTTAGGTGATAGAGGCTTGTAAAGAAAAGGAGTAATAAAAGATTGCTTAGTTTTATAAGTGCTGGATCTCTTTACGCACCGCTCATAAAATTTACTTGTATTGCAGTTGCGACAGACAGACACGCTTTCAGCTGGTGACCTTCTTCACTCTTACTTTGGTCACCATCACGGGATTTGCCACCAGTGCTGAGCGAGGCCACCTTCCCCTAAGAGCTTGGTATATATCTCTTATCATTAGACACATGACGTTCACTGCTGGACATAGGCTTTCGAAAGGACTTCCAAAATGACCTGGCGCATCCAGAATTTTCTAGGGAAGATCATTATACACACACACACACACACACACAGGTCACAGTTTAGGTCGTTTGACCACCATGTAGTTGGATGTCCTAAGATTCGTTTGCCAAGATCTTTCTGCCCTTCGTTTCGTTTTTCATGTATGTAAGTGGTCAACTTTGGTGCCAGACTTTTCACGCTGCCTACAGGTTTATATAGCTCGACGATTTCTTTATTAATAGCTTACATGCACTCATACAGAAGATGATTAGTAGGTAAGTACATGAACCCTGGCAGGGTGTTGCGAACTTATATGTCATATTTGTGTTTATATAATAAAAATAGTATTTATATTCAAGAAGAAAAAAAAAATAATATAAATTGAACAGTAGGTAAATTAAATTCATGTCAATAGTTAGAAATAATAGATTAGATTAAAAACTTCTACGTCAAAGATAATAAAAAAATGTGAAAAGTTCAATTTCAACGAATAGTAATAGGTGCCTATTAGAAACTGAAAATATAATTATATTAAATACTAGCTGATGCCCGGGACTTCGTTCGCGTGGACTTTATGACTCCGGCGTATTAATATAAATAAAAACTAATGAGAGAGAGAGAGAGAGAGAGAGAGAGAGAGAGAGAGACAGAGGGAGAAAGTACTTGTAACAGGAGTTAAAAGTCAATATTATTTTAATTCTTTCCTTCGGGAGCCAATATGAAAAGAGCTGAAGTGCTACTAACCCTAGAGAAAGTCACATTAAGTTGGCCATGCGAAAAACCAGTCCTTAGATCGACATCAGCAGCTTTAAGCCTCTGAAACTGTGACTTATTTTCATAGCAAAGCAAGTAAACTTAAGGAACTGTGTATTTTCAAAAGGATAATTGTTGGGGATGAGTGGCATACGCGGAATAAATTAATACAGTTTCACTGGCACCACTCACAGTAAACTTTAAGTGTCTCAGCAGACTATGCCGAAGTTTAGCGGCTAAAGTTCAGTGTCTAAAGTTCGGTGGGGATGACACACTAAATAAGCTGAAGTTCGGTGGAAACGCTGGACAGTAGTGATGTGCCGATATGAGAATTAAATCTTCCGTCTTTGGCGCGTCTGCGGCGAACGGAAACGGGAGCGGAAGAGGGAACGGAAGTGGAAGAGGGAACGGGAGCGGAAGCGGAAGCGGGAGCGGGAGCGGCGTAAGCGGCGGCGGCGGCGTCGGCGGAAGTGGCGGCGGAGGCGGCGGCGGCGGCGGCGGCGGCGGCGGCGGCGGCGGCGGGAGAGGGAGCGGGAGCGGGAGCAGGAGTATGAGCAGAAGTGGGAGCGGGAGCGGGAGCGGAACGGGTACGGGTACGGGTATCGGCACGGGTACGGGTACGGGTACGGGTACGGGTACGGGTACGGGTACGGGTACGGGTACGGGTACGGGTACGGGTACGGGTACGGGTACGGGTACGGGTACGGGTACGGGTACGGGTACGGGTACGGGTACGGGTACGGGTACGGGTACGGGTACGGGTACGGGTACGGGTACGGGTACGGGTACGGGTACGGGTACGGGTACGGGTCCGATTCAGGCTAGAGCATCGGAAGTTCGGCATTATGTGTTGCTAGTAATGCAAATAACATTGCAGGCATGCATTGGCTGAAATTCAGCCGCTGAACTTCGGCATACAGTGCTGAGACACTAAGTTGGGTTCCGTTACACAGTTTCGGCGGAGTCAAATTTCGCATCAGCATTATTGGCCCTCCGACAGTAAGACTTATTTTGTGAGCCGAGAGTCCATTTGCTGCAAGTGAATTAAGAAACTCAACTGGATAATTGGTGGCGTCGTCAACAACACTATCCAAGAAATCTAAATATACGAGTATATACTCGTAACTCAAAGGTGACTGACTGATTGATCTATCAACGCACAGCCCAAACCACTGGACGGATCGGGCTGAAATTTGGCATGCAGGTAGATGTTATGACGTAGGCATCCGCTAAGAAAGGATTTTGATCAATTCTACCCCCAAGGGGATAAAATAGGGGATGAAAGTTTGTATGAAACTTTGTCAATTTTAAACCGATCGGGCTGAGACTTTGCATGCATAAAGCTACTATGACGTAGGCATCCCCTAAGAAAGGATTTTGATAAATTACACCCCTACGCGAGCGAAGCCGCGGGCAAAAGCTAGTTAACAATAATTTGCGTCATAAGTTCTTTATTAATTGATTTTTAATTTTTTGGTGTCAATATGGCGCGTTCACATAACCAAGAATTTTCTGGTGTGTTATGCTCTGAAGGTCCGCAAATACTGAACTTATAAGTTATTCTTCGGACGAAACAACTTTTTTTTGGAAAAATTTTCAATATACAGACACATTTTTTTTTAGCTATAAATGTTCATGAGATACAGCCTGGTGACAGACAGACAGACAAACAGTCGGACGGTCTAAGTAATAGGGTCCCGTTTCTACCCTACCCTATGGAACCCTAAAAATCGAATAAAATAAGTATTGATGGGGGGCTCCCATACTACAAACGTGATTTTTCATAGATTATGGTACGGAACCCTTCGCGCGCGTCCGACTCGCGCTTGGCCAGTTGTATTATAACTCAACAAAAAGTTCTCATCAGACTTAACAACTTTTGCTAAGGCGGCATTTTCATATTTCTTATAGTTTAGCTGGACCATTATAGTTCTGCATCATGTGTTCCATTTTCCAAAATCAATTATAGCCTATATGTTGCCCAGGCTTCACAGCTATATAACAAAAAAAGTTTCATTCGAATCCGTCCAGTATTTCCGGAGATTAGCGTGTACAAACAGACAAACAGACAAACAGACAGACATTTTTTTTATATTCTTACTCTATTACTATATCTCCATCGCCCCAAATTTTTTTTTTTGAAAAATTTGCAATGTACAGACACATTTTTTTAACTCTTTTATTATAGTATAGATAATTACTGCAAGTGCGTTGGTCAGATGCAATTTAAAACTGGAACGAGTACCTAGATATTTTGGTGAGTGTATTGAGTGTTTCTAAAACGCTATTTATGTTAGAAGTTGTCATCTAAATATTCCTTGACCGAGTAATACCCCTTCGACAATAGCAACTCTTTTAGTTTTTGAAAGAATTTTTTATCATTTTCTTGCGATGTAATTAGTTTTGGTAATTTATTGTACATCTTGATTGCGCTAAGGTACCGACCATTCCTATAAATTTCTAAGTCTTTTCCTTTAGATTTACTTACCGGTATCCCCAGTCTGTCTTTGTGCCGTGTGTTTATTGTGTGAGTGTCTTTTACTTGTTTAAAGAGGGACATATGTTTTCTTACGAATGAGCATAATTAAAGTATGTAGATTGAGGGTAGTGTAAGAATATTATGTTTTATAAAGAACGGTTGGCAGGCTTCAAAAATTCTCTAGCTCCCCCGTGCAACGGAAGGTTCGTCCCGGCTGTCGTTATTGGCAGTCGTCGAGCTATATCAGGCATATGCCTTCAGGCAACTTAAGAAAATCTGACACCAGCACACGCGAAAAACAAAACAAATCGATTTACTTAGAATTTTACAGCGTATTTTCTTGTTTCGTGTTTATACTCGTAAGTGTCACACTTATTAATTGACCGAGCGAGCTAAGCGTCTCAGTTTTAAGATTGGCTAAAATGCTTTTGTCCGTCTGTTCTCGCCTACAGGTCGCATTTCTCAACCGAATCTCGTGAAAATTTAGGAGAAGGTTCAAAAATGATATATTTTTGAAGTGAAAACTTCTTTAGCGGCGTTGTACACTTTTATTGTAATTGGTAAAAAATGTTAAACTCGCGTCAGGGCGTCAGGGCGTCAGGACACGTGACCTGTTCGAAAATTTGTAAGACGGATGGAGAGTATACAGCCGGCGCGGCGCGGCGTAGGAGAGGAAGTATCCCCCTCTCTTTCTACGGCGCGGCGAAAATGTATGCTTGCGCCTGCTGTTTCGTTTAGGCGGCGCAGGGCGCTTGCGCGAGTATTCGTGTATGTTTATGTTACAGCATGCCACGCGCATCCATGGAAATGCACAACGTTAATATTCAAGTTTTCACTTCTGCCGGCACTCCCGGGGTGCAACCTGTCGTTTTTTTTGTAGATAGGCGAAAATAAGAGGGTTGTAAAATTTATAATATCATTTTACAGCCATTTCAAAAAAAAACAGAAATGTCATTATTCTTTTTTGATACTAATAATAAGGGTATCAAAAACTTTCTCGTCTGAACAACTTTTTTATCCGATAAACTTCAATGGGTCGGGGGTGAATGGCGAGGTATATAGCTCACAGAGCCACTATTATAATCTTATAATATAATACAGGCAATTTTTCTGCAGGTACCCGTACGACACCTCAAAATCTCCCGCCTACGAGCTGACCTACACCCACCAGGTGTACGCCCTGTTCGTGGCTGCTTTCCTGAACGTGGCTAAGGACACGCTGGTCACCAGCCTCCTGGCGCAGTGCCACTGCCGGCTGCAGCTGCTAGGCCTGTCTCTAAGGACGCTGTGCCGGGATCTAACTGTTAGGGACATGGTAGGTTCGCTGTCGAGTCTGTATGGGGTACTGCCTTCATGGGGTAGAAGAGCCATGAGCCAGGAGACTCAAAGACCACGTCTCAAATTGAAAGAAAAAAACTTTTAACAAACTTCCTAAACTGGTCGCAAACCCATGGCTAAATTAGAAAATATATGTTCAAAAAAAATTAATAGTACGAAACGGTCGTAAACCTACCCTTGGCAAAGTTTAAATTAGATATATGTCTACTTTATTTATTTAAAAAGAAAATATATACATACATACTAAATTTGCTTAAAAACTAAAATAAAAATAAAAACTTGAGAGATGTCAAGGGACACCCGGATGGAACGAAGTAAAATATAAATATAAATAGGTCTAAATTACATTAAAACTCTTTTCTGCTTTCTAAAATCAAGTTTTTATTATCTTCATAAATTTGAATGAACAAAAAGTGTCGTTACAACTTTTGGTCTTAATTTTTTCCGTCTAGCCCCCTTTCGCAACGTGCGATAAGGAACTTCGTTCCAATAATAAAATTCTACACACTACACACTTATATTTTAAAATAAAATAGGCCTGGTAATTCTTTACCCTGCGGCAACGTGCCCAGAAAGCAGCATTGCCACGTTGTATGCTTATTTTCTGACCCAGATATAGGCCAGCCTTCTGGTCACGGGAAACTTAAATAAGTTTCCTTGAGATAGCTTCGAATAATTTACGAGCTGATGGCGCCCACGGTCCCAAAGTTTCAACCCCAAACGGCTCGAATATGTAGTAATTTCCGATACTTCGTTTGAGGTTTTCAGCTGATGCAGCTGCAGAGCCGGCTTTGTTCCCTGAAGATGAGATGGCATCAGTGTATCAACGCAAGTCGCTACTTGCGTAGACACTCTGGTGCCGTTCTGCCACCAGATCACTATAGTCTAATAAGACACAAAAAAAAATTGGCATTTCCATACAAAACTGTGCATCCGCCGGGGCAATTTGTATGGGAACGTCGAATTTTTTTGGTCATTTGGTTATTAGCGGAACTACCGATATGACTTAATTCGTAGCGCCATCTATTATTAGCTAGAGCAAGCCCTTTCTTTCAACTGTTAACCCCCAATTATTTTTAAACGGTTGAACCGATTTTCACCAAACATATTCATTTCCATTTCTTTAGTTGTTGACCTATTAAAACCAATATTAACCCTTGTAAATAATTAAGCCCTTACATGTTACTGGGAGAAATTCCTCCCAGGTCAATTGTTTATCTATTGTTTTATTTATATGGACAGGTAAAGGATTAAGCGGCAAAAGCTGAATCTTTTTTCAGCGCCCTCTATGAATGGGCACCAAAACTGTTTACTACGCTGGCTACTGGCTACGACCTACGACTGGTCAGCATCTCAGGTTTTTGTCGCTGACTGTAGACAACGAGTAATAAGTAGTGAAATATAAAGATGGCGTTTATTTGCAAATAAGAATTTATTTATATTTTCTATGTACAAATGGGTACTATTTTGGGTTAAAAACAAACTATTTGGTACTGTTAAGAAAATAAAACGTCACAAAATAATGTCACTTGTCATGGTCATATCCATTTTTAATGTGATTTTAGATTTGCTATTGGAGAAAATTTTACTCCAAGAAACTATAATGTCATTAATCTGGGTTCACTACGCCAATTCGAAGTTCGTTTTACCTTGTTACACTTTAAATATGGCGACTTAAGAGTCCCGCTACCCTAGATAGATTCAAAATTATTAGGTTTTATTTTGAAACTGCATGTCAGATATTGGCGAAATTATGTAATTTCAAAGAAATTGTATAAATTGACGCATATATATAGTTTTCACAGTCAAAATATGATCTTAAATGAGAATATAGTGTAGTTCATATTTTACTTTTATATATATATAAAATAAAATTATATATATATATATATATAAAATTTCTTTAAAATTACATAATACTGCCGAAATCTCACATGTCATTTCAAAATAAAAGATAGACTACGTTTGTATGGAAAAGTCTAGGGTAAGGGGATTCTTAATCAATACTTATTGGTGCTAGTCTTCTATTAAAAAAATGACAATACCCGGTTGTTCATTTCAACTAAAGTCATTGTATCCAAGACTTACTTTTTGTAAAACTATTTGGTTAACATAATATTTGATCAAGGATCTTTATACCAATTTACATTCCTCTTTTATCAATATTACATATGTAGTATAACATACGTAAAAAATACCACACAAAGTGTTGACGCAAACTTAATCTTATACTAATAGTCAGCTCTGAACTGTGATTTCGCGAACTAAATATCTCAGCAACCCTTGACCGATTTGGCTCATGTTTGAATTAAAAAATCAAGTTATAAAGCTCCGATCAAAACTACTAGAGTTATCCTTGAACATACATACATATATAAAAATCGAATTGTTCAAACAGAGTCGGAGAACTAGCTTTTACCTGCGACTACGTCTACGTACCTTTATATAAGCATTACTAGACTTCCTTTCAAAGGTTAATCCCCCACTTTGTTGAACTTTGAAGAAAGATAGATAAAAAAATTAAGAAAATAGGTAGCCTATGTCTGTCTCCAAAACTCGTTTTAACCTCCAGGCCACCGAACTCCTCATTCACTCGATTCGATGAATTATTGTCATAAGATAAAACGTAATTAAAGTTAAATGTGTTTGGGTGAAACGAAGCACAGAAGAAATGCACTTCGTCATATTAAGGGGCTACCTGAATTTTCCGGGGTCCAGTGCTGCCCCCATTTGAAATAAATCATTTAAAAGGAAACGGAGATATCATTTAAAATTTGGCCTTGATCAGACCCTAGATAACCCTTCAAACTATTTTATGAACTACTGTTTAAAGTTTAAAGTGACAACGTGAAGCTTTTCTACGCACAATTGCGAAAAACGGCCACTTTTGGCGTATGTGCGTAGAAAAGCTTCATATTCTCACTTTAAACTGTAAACAGTAGGTCATAAAATAGTTCAAAGGGTTATCTAGGGTCTGATCAAGACAAAATTTTAAATGATATCTGCGTTTTCTTGCAAATGATTTATTTAAAATGGGGGCAGCACTAGACCCTGGAAAATTCATGTAGCCCCTTAAGCATTGTAAGAATTGAACTACTGGTAAAAGTAATTATGGATAAGTCGTCATAGTTCAAGTGTAACAAGTAAAACGAACTTTGAATTGGCGTAATGAACCCCATTAGAGAATGTTTGTTTTGATGTATAAAAAAAGTGTCTGATTTAAGTAGCTGAAAATTTGCGAATTGGATACTTTGGTCTCACTTGTTCCCACCACCTGTTGGTTGACTGGCGGAGGAAGCCCGTTTATATGGTTTATTTAGCTTGATGTTAATTTTTGTAATAACTTGAAATAAATAAAAATAAATTAGCGTGAGTCAGCAAAAGCAAAGTATCGAATACATTAAAAAGGAAATGGGAGGGATCTTCGAGACTAACGTAAATAAAAATTATAGTTGGTCACAATTTTGAGACCCCTAATATAATGTCAGACACGACTCCGATTTAAAAAAAAAAGACCAAAAAAAAAGATTGTTATTTAGGCTAAAAATTTAATGTTATTTATTTGAAAATTCAACAAAGACTGACAATTATAGAATATTGAAATTACAAAATGAAATTGGAGTCGGCGGCTGTTGGGCAATCTGCTGACTGGACGGTCTTGCAGTACGTAGTTGCTGCTATTTCAGCGGTAAAGCACAATTATGACGTGCTAACTGACAGCTGGAAATATTTTTAAGTTTATGCTCTTTATTTATTTTTAAACAGAAGATTTATAAAAATAAAGTACAAAATATAAATACATTACAAAACCTATAAGTTTATTTATTACCAGTTGAAATCTTGTTTCATCGCTCAGATATAGATTTTGTATTGTGACGTCACAAACCTTATGACCACGCAATTTATAGATGGTCTCTTTGCCTTGTAGTGGGGCATTAAGAATCCCCTTACGCTAGACTTTCCATACAAACGTCGTCCAACTTTTATTTTGAACTATCATGTGAGATTTCTGCAGTATATTGTTAATTTTAAAGGAATTGCACATATCCAGGTATACAAGTAGTTTTTGAAAGTCAATTATGAACTTGAAAGAAAATATCAGAGTATAGAAGTTTTCCATACTCATGGTCAAATATGATATGATTGACTATATTCTCTTTTAAGTTCATATTTTGACTGTGAAAACTAGTTATATGCCTTACTATATGCAATTTTTTTTAATGACTTAATTTTACCAATATCTGACATGCCGTTTCAAAATAAAAGCTACATTACGTTTGTATGGAAATGTCTGATTCTGTCTATGGTAAGGGGACACTTAAGGGTTAGGTAAAAAAAAAACAGCATTTTTCAGTATTTGAGTTTAATAATATTGTCACCTATTTGGTTGACTGTTAAAAAATACCTTTGCTCGTTTTCTTTTGATTCTTATAAAATAATATCCTTGCAATTTTGAATGCATTTCTCCAGTGTTTGATCATACAATTCATTCTTAAGGCACTTGGTACTATCCATGGTTTGTAGGATAGAGCCTCCACTGCCTAGGTCCATAAAAAACGACAATCTTACTGACACCCAACAATGCTGGCCATTGCGTACTTGAATAGCTTTGAATTCAGTAAAAGCGACCCCTGTCGTCACCATGGCGAGGCAAAGTGTTGTAACTACCAGCAACATTCTGAAAACAAGTGACAGACAAACAGTCAGATTAAGAGGAGGATTTTATCAAGAGGCTATTTTACTGTGTATGATTTTGGTTCATATTTTATTTAAAACAAAAAATACCAATGAAAATATATATTTTTTTGACGACGTCCGTGGCGTAGTGGTCACCATGCTAGTCCGCCACCCAGAGGTTCCGGGTTCGATCCCCCATCAGGGCAAGTTGGAATAAATATATATATGGACAAATAACACTGATTGAGCTAGCCCCAAAGTAAGTTTTAAATTTGTACATTTTACTAATATACATATATAGATAAACATCCAAGACCCATGACCATTTTCCAACTTGCCCTGACCGGGGATCGAATCCGGGACCTCTGGGTGGCGGACTAACATGGTGACCACTATACGAGGGGGGGTCAAAAAGTTCGCGGAATGGAGGGGATAGCGGGGGGTGGGGGACCTGCCGCAGGTAGTAACTAATGAGCAACTCTTTGTGAGTATATATGCCAAGTTTGAACCTGATTGTGTCAATAACCTTTGACCTGTCGTCGATCAAACAAGTGAATCCGGAAGAAAAACTTGAACATGGAAAAAATCGAGTTTCGTGCCGTCATAAAGTTCCTCACTAAGCAAGGAAAACCACCTCAGAAAATTTTGGAAGAAATGTTATCAGTATACGGGGACTCTTGCCCTGGGAAAACCATGGTGTACAAGTGGAATAGCCTTTTCAAGCAAGGCAGAGAGTCTCTTGAAGACGACCCTCGCTCAGGACGGCCGATTGAGGCCACCACCTCAAACATCGTTGAAAAAGTGGAGAATCTTATACTGGAGGATACTCGTTTGAAGAAGAAACAACTTGCAGAAATGGTTGGAGTATCACCTACAACCATTTTAAATATTCTACACGACAATCTTGGGATGTCAAAAGTCAGCGCAAGATGGGTGCCAAGAATGCTCACACCACCACAGAAACAGCTGCGCGTCGAGTATTCAAAGGAGTTTTTAGACCTCTGTAGCGCCGACAAGGAAGGAATTTTTGCAAGACTTGTTACTGCAGATGAAACTTGGGTTCATCATTATGAGCCTGAGTCGAAGCAAGAGTCTATGCAGTGGCATAAAAAGGGTCAGCCCCCCCCTAAGAAATACAGGGTGTCACAATCGGCTGGAAAAATCATGGCAACTGTTTTTTGGGATACAGAGGGTATTTTATTAATAGATTATAAAGATAAGGGTGTTTCTATAACGGGAGAATACTACGCTAATCTACTAAGACAATTAAAAGAAGCAATCAAGGAGAAAAGGCGGGGAAAGTTGACAAAGGGTGTGCTGCTTTTGCATGACAACGCACCGGTACACAAGAGCCGCGTTGCGATGGCTGCCCTTCATCACTGTGGCTTCGAAATGTTAAACCATCCTCCCTATAGTCCAGACTTAGCCCCCTGTGATTATTTTTTATTTCCCAAATTAAAAAAAGAGCTTCGGGGGAAGAAATTTTCCGATGATGAAGAAGTCAAGTCGGCGATTTCGGCCTATTTTGAGGACAAAGACAAATCATTTTTTTTCGACGGTATTAATAAGTTAATAGAGATATCTGAAAAATGTATTCGACTTAAGGGGGAATATATTGAAAAAGAAAAATAGTACAGTATTTTATTTCACCCCCCTTCCCCTCCGTTCCGCGAACTTTTTGACCCCCCCTCGTATATGCCACGGCGATCGTCTTTTTCAAATTGTCTTGGGTCTTGGGTGTTTATCTATGTATGTATTTGTTATAAAATATAGTATCGTTGAGTTAGTATCCCATAACACAAATCTCGAACTTACTTTGGTGCTAGCTCAATCAGTGTAAATTGTCCGTATTATTTATATTTATTTATTTTGTAGCAAGAAAGTTGGTTAATTAATGGAGCAGCATACAGCAATTAGTATTTCAAATATAAGAGTGGGAGCGAGATGGAGATATCTAGCTCTCTCTTTCGTCGCACGAAACCTAATAGCAGTGACGTCACGAGCGCTGTAGGCATGTAGGTATCCGTACCATTATCTAAAAAATCATTTATTAAATGGGAGCCCCTTATTTCCGTCATTACATATATTAGAAACAGCTATATTTGTAAAGAGTAATCCTCACCCGTTTCCTAAATTGTCTGATACAGTAGAAAGAAACCGTCGTGAGGACAAATTGTGCATACATTCATCTAAAACTGCATTATTACATGATAGTGTATTAGGTATGGCACCGATAATATTTAATAAAATACCAAAACAATATAAAGAATTTTGACTTTGTTTAAGAAGAAAATTAAGTTATTTTTGATAGATAAATGTTATTATAGTGTTAAGGATTTCTTATCCGATAAACTGTAAATTGACTTTGTTTCATAGTAAATCGTAAAATGTTTATAGATTACTAGGTATATTTTTATAGTATTATGATAGCTTTTCTGACAAAATTTGCACACCGGTGATGGTAAACATGATTGGATGTAATATCTTGTAACACATGTCTGGCAAATAAATTATCTTTATCTTTATTTTTTCATCTAAATATTTCAAGAGTCTATCTACTTGTTGCCGTTATTAAAATCAAGCAAAAAAAACGGCTAAAAATCACGTTTATTGTTTGGGAGCCCCCCTTAAATGTTCAACATATTTTTAGTATTATTGGTTATAGTGGCAACAGATAAGCATCATCTGTAAAAATTTTGACTGTCTACCTATCACAGTTCATGAGATACAGCCTGGTGACAGACAGACAGACGGATCAACATCAGCGGGGTCTTAGTAATAGGGTCCCGTTTTAACCTTTTGGGTTTGGAAACTTAAAAACTGTTAGAGTCCAATGACTGGAAGTTTACCCTATGATGAAGAACTCGGTTAGAAAAAAATCTTAAAAGCATTTTTTTGTGAAATTTAATGAAGTCTGTTCATTATTTTTCTTTAAAATTTAACTTATATTTACAAATAAACCGGCCAAGGGTGAGTCGGATTCGCGTACTAAGGGTACGTACCATTAACTACGACAAGTTTATTTGCAAAGCAAATTAAAAACGCCCCAGATTGTCAAAAACACCATCTAGTGATGAGTAGCAAAACTACCAAAGTCATATCGGTAGTTCCGCTACGCATCACTAGATGGATATCCGTAGCGACATCTATTATTTGCTTGAGAAAGCCCTGACTATCAAGCGTTAATCCCCAATAATTTTTAAACTTTTTTTTTAATGTTATATGGCGGCAAACGAACAAGCGGGTCACCAGATGGTAAGTGATCACCGCTGCCCATGAACAACTGCAACACCAGCTGGGGTGTAACAGAAGCGTTACCGGCCTTTCAGAGAGATATAGACTCGTTTCTTGAAGGCTTCAATGTCGTATCGGTCCGGGAACTGCATGGAGTTGATTCCACAGTTCGGTCGTACGTGGTAAAAAGTTCCTTTTAAAACTTACGGTGGTTGATTGCCAACTATCCAAGTGGTGTGGATGAAATTTCGATTTCAGGTCAGGGTGGTGCGGTGGTGAAACTTTTCAACCGATTTTTAATAATAATAAATAAACTTTATTTCTCTCTTTACAACAGAATGTAGATACATAAAAGGTAGGTACTTGATAATTCACTAAGGTACCTAAAGGTAGATTTTCCTCAAACATAGTTAAGAAACACCGCAAGAGAACTTGCTTTCACATAAAAATAACCTCATGAGCATCGGTCCATCCGTTCTAGCGTTACGATGCCACACACAGACAAACAAACAGACACACAGAAAGACTGACTGATAGACAGACATTAGCGTGAAACTTATAACATCCCTCTTTTTCTCACCCTCTTCTCTAACAGTATAAAAGGACGGCAATACGGTGTAGTTTTATCATTCGACGCTTGACCGCCGAATGATCAACAACTGGTTGCTCGTGGAGAGGATGCCTCGTGAAGAGGCGAAACACGTGTCGCGTATGCGGTGTCCGATGTTGCTGCAGCCGCAGCGGATGCAGCAGTATCGGAGGGAGCATGCATCAGCTGTTGGTGGCAGGTATGCTGTGACGTAACAGTAGTGGGTGGGCGCCGGCCGGCAATAGTTTGCATGAACTAACTGGTGGCGGAATTGCACAAAGTAATTCAAATCATGTAGTATCCCTCTTTTTTGTAGGAGGTTAAAAAATCGCGTTTGTTGTATTTGAGCCCGCTTAAATATTTATTTTAATTTAATTTAATTATTTATTTTTAACGTGAATATAATTCAATACATATATGGCCTTCGTAGATATGACAATGTTTCTTACTTTCGTAATGAACTCAAGTGGCTCCGATCCGACGTCGCCGTGACTGGCACATCTATATGTCTATGTTGTACACGATTCTTTTTCATCCTACCTCTCTTAACTATTTACGAGAATTATTTACATTCTTTAGTGAGTCTCAAGTTCGTCTTGTACGCAGCTCTGAAAATCTTTATCTATGAATTCCTTTTCACTCCACTGACTTTTTCTCGCGTTCTTTCTCTGTTCGAGCCGTACGCCTCTGGAACTCACTACCACTTACTATCCGATGCGCCGAAACGCTAGCCAGCTTCAAATCCCAAGTTAAATCTTATTTTCGTATCTCGTACTGTTAAAAATATTTTTTTTCTGAGTAAGTTGTATGTATTTATGTAAGATGTATATGTATGTTTATTATAATGATTTTATTGTTTATAAGTATGTTTATATTGACCGCCTTGCACTACCTAATTTCCCATTACTATTTTCTATATTAGGTTGCCTGGAAGAAATTGCTAAGGACTGGTGGCCCCACTGCTTATCCCCACCAGTGGGGTCATGAGCGCGAGGACTTTTAATCACTGATGTCTCCATGGTAGTGGGTCAGTGGGGTCACGAGGACTTTTAAGTGCTGATGTCTTCATTGTTGTGGGGCAGTGGAGCTATACAGAATTCGCGTTAATAGTAACATTGTCGCCACTCTTTTTCATAAGACCTTTTCCCTTCTATTGAAAAATAATGAAGTTGCAATACCACGAACCAACTTTATGACAGGTAAAAAAAGTGTTAGTGCTATTGAATACACAGTTTGATATTTACTTAGGTATTTATTTATTATTTGAATACTATACTTATAGTGGTGAAATAGGGTTGTAAGTTTGTATAAATCTTCGTCATTTTTGAAGCGCGATGCAGGACATTTTTGAATTAGTGATTAGTAAAAATAATAACGCGAATTCTGTATAGCTCCACTGCCGCACTACAATGGAGACATCAGCACTTGAAAGTCCTCGTGACCCCACTGACCCACTACCATGGAGACATCAGTACTTAAAAGTCCTCGTGACCCCACTGGTGGGGATAAGCAGTGGGGCCACCAGTCCGTAGCGTGGCCGCCTTTTGCGCATTTCCTAGTTTTTAAGATAATTATGTCATGTATTTATTTATTTTATGCAACAAAGGGTATTGTATTGTATAATATACAATTGAATAATCTGTGAAAATTTTAAGCGTCCTACCTGTAGCCGCTATAAATATCAATCAAATAACCGCAAAAAAATCGCGTTTCTTGTATGGGAGCTCCCGTTTATTATTTATTTTATTCTGCTTTTAATATTTGTTTTTATAGCGGCATTAGAAATACACCATCTGTGAAAATTTCAACTGTCTAGCTGTCACGGTTTATAGATACAGCCTGGTGACAGACAGACAGACGGATGGACGGACGGACAGACGGACAGACAGGAGTTTTAGAAAGGGTAAATAAATAAATAAATAAATAAATATATAAGGACAAATCACACTGATTGAGATAACCCCAAAGTAAGTTCGAGACTTGTGTTATGGGATACTAACTCAACGATACCATATTTTATAACAAATACATATATAGATAAACATCCAAGACCCAGGACAATTTGAAAAAGGCCATTTTCCAACTTGCCCTGACCGGGGCAACAACCTGGGACCTCTGGGTGGTGGACTAGCATGGTGACCACTACGCCACGGAGGTCGTCTATGTAGGGTAAAGGTAAAGTACCGTTTTTCCCTTTGGGTAGGAACACTAAAAAGAAAAAAAATGGGTTTGTTTTCTATTAGTGATTTAAATTCCAAACTGAAGATAATAATAAAATGCAGAAGTACCTTTAAAACTAGACGTCTTTTCAAAGCGCTATTGAGATGATATAGTATTCGTCTCATCCAAAATAGAATATGCACTTCTTGATAGCCCGACTACCTTCTATTTATAAGTATTTATTTTATTTATAAGTATTTATTTGAGAAACCCTGAACTGATGAAATGACGGTGGGATACTGATCTAACGATGTAACTATCTGGTAGAGATAGATGAGACACAATTGAGTGAGTCAAAAGTACATCGGACTATCCTAGGACATCGAAAATAGCTTCTATTACCACTCCATAAAGGTTTGTGAAAAGAGACGCGTAATAAACCGGATGCTCTAAAATTGTTATGTTAAAGGCGCGTTCACATAGCAGTGATATCAACGGTTTTAATGTTGTCCTGTATTATTTAGCAAACTCCCAGCGGTCCAAAAATCCTTTGATCTCAAAATTGTGTGAAAATGAGTTTCTTTCGGCGTTTCTTCTCAGCAGTGGTCGTTACGAAGCGCTGGTATCGGTAGCTTTTCTTTAAAAATAAATTAAATTTTAATATACTTTACACGTAACATAAATTATACTTATTGACGTGTAAAAGTGCCTGTAAAGGTCTAATTACTGAATAAACATTTGAATCTTTGAATCTTTGCCATCCGTACAACTAGTCCTAGGCGGGTCCAAGGCAAATAAAAATAGTTTTAACGGGTCTACGAGTCTTTAAAGTACAGTCGGCTACAGTTATTGTTTATATTTTTATCTATATATATATATATATCTATATATATAGGACATTGTATATATATATATATATATATATATACAATGTCCTTTTTAATTAAGTACAAATATTTTAAGGGAAGATTTAGTCCATCATTTTGAACAACTTTTCCCAATAAATGTTTATCGGAATACGCAATTTTTTTTGCAATTTTCATACTAACTATATCACGTGACTACTTCGATTTGTATGAGAACCTTAAATTTTTTTTTCGTATTTCTGTATACATTTATTGGGAAAAGTTGTTCAAAATGATGGACTGAATCACTTCTTTAAATATTTGTACTTAATTAAAAAGGACATTGTATAAAAGCGAAAATCACTCACTCACTCACTCATCACGAAATCTCGAAAACTACTTAGCCAATGAAGATGAAATTTGGCAGGAAAGTAGATTGTGACTAGGAGACGTCCGCTAAGAAAGGATTTTTGGAAATTTGAATAAAACACATGGCATTTTTAATTTATTTTAGTAGTTGGTAGAAAATAATAATGTATTTATTGGATTTTGAAAATTACATCCCTATAGGGGTGAAATAGAAGTTGCAAGTTTGTATAAATCTTCATTTTTGAAGCGAGACACATGACATTTTTAAATTAGTGGTTAGTAAAAAATTATAATCCATTAATTGGATTTTTAAAAATTGCATCCCATGGAGTGCATATGGGTTGCAAATTTATATTGTTATGGAACTTCGTAATTTTCTGAGTGTGAGACAAAAAATTTAGATGAATAGATCCGTCACTCTCTTTTGCTCTAGCAAATGACGGTAATGAAAACGGGAACGGGAACGGGAACAAGTGGAACAAAGTTCGTCGGGTCCGCTAGGCCTTTAAATAAGTATTCGAACATTTAAAATTTTAGATACATGATAATTCATATGTTATAACAAAATTAATAACGTAAAAAATAAATTAATTATCCTATTAAAGACATTTTCTACTCCTACGCGGACGAAGTTGCGGGTTAAGGCGGCCCTTCCCGGTCACTCTGATTTCAACGCGAGCATAGTTTGAAAAGCTTGGTGTTTCATCCAGGGCAATGCTAGAAAAGAGGCAAACCAGAAAGAGAAAGATAGCGCCTAAGGGAATGGTTTGCATTATATTAAATGAAATTAGTATTATTATTAACTATCCATTGAACGAATATTAACTATTCAAAGGGTGCGGAAATTTTATAAAACTTGTTCCAGGAGATACGTGTTTATCAGTAAGCCTTACAAGTGTGTGAAATAAATGTTTTGTATTCAAAATTTTCATTAAATTTTCGAGGTTTGCATCGAAATAATTTCTTTACTTTTACAATTTATAAGTACTTAACGGTCGAAGTTCAGCTAAAATTTGTGCAAAAAAGCAGATTTTTGGAGGCTTATACTGACTTTGTTTTTCTAAATTTCAATTTTTTATTTCGATAGAAACCTAGAAATAGCGTCCAAAATACCTGTGAGTTCAAAAGTTTTCAAGAAAGATCAGATACAACGCCATAATCACGTACGAGCGTTTGTATGAAAAGTAAGACGGGAAGGCTGCTCATAAAGCTAGTTAATTTATAAAAGGATAATAATAAATAAAGAGTGGGTACTATGCAATAAGGATATAGTATTGTAAATCTAAAATGAGAAGTATAATAGTGCAAGGTATAGGCACTTGTCCATACAGAAAGAGAAAGAGTTTTTCCACTCCTAATGTTATCTGATGTCAATGATTTTTGGAACGAAGTTCCTTACGGCAGGCTTGGAGGAGATAGGGATTCTGCTGCGCGACCGAACTGAAAAAAATGTGATAGTAAAACCGTAAGGATGACCTCGTTAAATAAAACCGTTAAATGAGACGTGCGCAGGCGCGACAGTCGTATACACAATTCTTTTGCAAATTGTGTCGATTCTACATTAGCCGAAGGAACTTCGTTCCTACCTGGTGTCCCACGACACCACATTTTTTTTTAGTATGTTATTTACACAACAAAATATAAGGGTACCTTTGTTTAAAATTGTCTATAGTTAATTATATATTTTGACAAATTTTCAAATAAGGAATCCCTTTAAGGTGATACCTGAATTTTCCGGGGTTCAGTGCTGCCCCCATTTGAAATAAATCATTTGATAGGAAACGGAGACATCATTTAAAATTTTGTCTTGACCAGGCACTAGATAACTCTTCAAACTATTTTATAAACTACTGTTTACAGTTTAAAGTGCGAACGTGAAGCTATTCTACGCACAATTGCGAAAATGGGCCACTTTTGGCGTATGTGCGTAGAAAAGCTTCCCGTTCTCACTTGTACAGTAGTTCATAAAATAGTTTGAAGGATTATCTAGTGAGTGGTCAAGACAAAATTTTAAATGATGTTTCCGTTTCTTATGAAATGCTTTATTTCAAATGGGGTCAGCACTGGACCCCGGAAAATTCAGGTAGCCCTTTAAATCTAGATTTTTATTGTGTCAATAACATACAAAAAAATCATTGAGATCAGACAACATTTAAGAGTGGAAAAACATTTTCATCTGCTACTCGTATTTAGTATTGACGGAGTGCGTGCTTTTCTCTTAAGGATTCGATCTCTTGTTTTTATATAGAAACTTTTGTCTCCCGAACAAGAGTTGGTACTCCGCTCCCGCATCCGCAGCTGCGTGCTGCATCATCAGAGCGCGCTGGAGGCAGCTTCTCAAATGCAGCAGGTCTTCTCCGAGCCCACCTTCGCGCAGTTCAACGTGTCGCTGCTCATCATCTGCGTCACTGCGTTCCAGCTGGTGTCTGTGAGTCTACCAAGTAGTTTTAGAAGCTAACTCGCAAACGAGTATCGGTCCTTCGCTCCAGCATTAGCAGCTACTTGCTCCACGACCAGAGCGTGCTGGAAGCTGGACTGTTACTCCATAATATAACTGGACAGACGTCCGACAGTGTCAAACTAAAATCGACTTTTATTCCGATTTTGTAGCGTTCAATGTAGCTTGACACTGTATAAAGCAGACACGTAACTACGTACGTATGTCGTGCTGCTTTTGGGGTAAAGGTCCAGCCTCTCAAATGCGGCAGATCCTTTCCGAGCCCACCTTCGCGCAGTTTAACGTGTCGCTCCTTCGCTCCCGAATCCGCAGCTGCGTGCTGCATCATCAAAGCGCACTGGAGGCAGCTTCTCAAATGCAGAAGGTCTTCTCGGAGCCCACCTTCGCGCAGTTCAATGTGTCGCTGCTCATCATCTGTGTCACTGCCTTTCAGCTGGTGTCTGTGAGTCTTAGTTGCTTAGAAAACTGGTAGTCTATATATTTTGCGCAACATGCATCGGGCTAAGCAAGTCCCACATCCACGCAGACCTGTGTCTTGTATGTTTATCTATATATGTATTTGTTATATACTATCGATCCCATAACATAAGTTTCGATCTTACTTTGGGGCTGTATTTGTGTGATTGGTCCGTATTTACACGGTGATTTTTCATTGGTTTTGGAGCCGAAGGCCACTTCATAAGGATCGTTGGTAAGACCTAATTAGCTAGTCAAAATACAAATTCAGGAACAAAATATGTTGACTTAAACTCGAAAGTAAAATCGTGAGATCAACTAGTAGTACCACCAGCCGGCTAGATTTCGAGTTCTTTGGGGTGACGCGTCACAACTTTTTTATCTTATGTCATACACAAATTTGGATTACGTATATGGATAGAGGATTTTAATTAGGTACTACATGACATTTTTTTTTCAAAACCAATAAAAAGTCAGCGGCTATATTTATTAATTTATTTATCCCTGTAACTTTTTGTAGGTTATAAAAAAATAATTCAAAAGCCTAAAAATTGTTATTTCAGCAAACTAGCAATTACGTGCGGCTGGCTTCCATGTGCACCTACCTGGTGAACATGATGTTCCAGGTGTTTCTTTACTGCTACCAAGGAAACCAGCTGGCCGAGGAGGTAGGAAACCAAAAAGTTTTGGGATACGTGGGGCGCACTATAAGTTTCCGGAATGAATATGAAAAAATACTATTAAAGGTACAAAATTAATTTATTGTTTTTCAAAATAATCTCCCTTGGCGTCTGTGCACTTTTTCATTCGATGAAACCAGTTTTGAAAACTTTTGTGCCACTCCTCTGTGGTGACCTCTGAAACGTGTTTTTCATACTCCACGACAGCCTCTTCTGGTGATGAAAATCGTTGACCGCGTAATTGGTTCTTAATTTTTGGGAACTGAAAAAAGTCACAAGGTGCCAGGTCGGGACTGTATGCAGGATGACTCATGAGTTCTACAATTTTCGCCTTCAAAAATTCGTTTGTCTGTCTGGCCGTGTGAGAACTAGCATTGTCGTGGTGCAGGATGATACGGCGTTTACGGTTATTTTTACGGAGTTCGTCAATAACTTCCGGCAAACAAATGGTCGTGTACCAGTCACTATTCACTGTACGACGATCCTCTAAAGCAACAGTAGCCATGTGTCCAGTTTCATTAAAAAAAGAAGCAATCATCCGCTTAGATGCACTTTTCACGCGCGCCACTTTGGTTGGTTTCGGCTCATCTTGAAAGACCCATACGCTCGATTGCTGCTTTGTTTTGGGATCGTAGCAATAAATCCATGTTTCGTCACCTGTTACTATATCCCACACCAAATTTGACGCACCTTCGTTGAATCTGGTAAGCATGGCACTGCACCAAGTAACGCGGTCCGTTTTTTGAGCCTCGGTCAAGTTGTGTGGGATCCACCGCGAGCACAGCTTTCTTACACCCAAATGTTTGTGTAGGATTAATTGTATTTGACTCATGCCTATTTCTAAGGATGCGCGAATTTCATGTAGGTCACATGCCGTCTGTTTCAATCATACGGCGCACAGCATCGATGTTTTTGTTGGTCACAGCGGTGGACGGCCGACCATCGCGAGATTCGTCACTGAGATTGATAAGACCACGCTTGAATTCTGCAAACCAGCTATAAACAGTTGTCTTGCATGGTGCTTCATTGCCAAAAGCTGTTTCAAGCCGAGCGATGCTCTGTTGAGCTGTCAAATTACACTTAAAATCGTAGAAAATCACACTACGAAAATTTTCCCGAGTTAAATCCATGTTGATGCAGACACACAATTTTTTAAATGGACCCACAAGGTAAAAAAAAAGACAGTCAGATGAAACAAACTGCATTCTACAGCCAAAGAGTTCTATTTTCAAATGTTGCAATAAATTTTTAAATATTGTTTATGTAAGTGGCCAGTTCCGGAAACTTATAGTGCGCCCTATGTATCACTTTTTATTCACAAGCAGCAAGCTGAGGATGCAACCACTAGTGACCAAAACTGTTGTCAGATTTTTCAAGCTGCCTAAAAGCATTTTGACGGCTGCCGTACAATGTCGACAGCGGGGACTAACGGCTTCACGTGCCTTCCGAAAACGGACGAGCTGCATCCAAATGCGATCCGTGCTCAGTGTCATTTTAAGGGGCTACATGAATTTTACGGGGTCCAGTGCTGCCTCCGTTTCAAATAAATCATTTGTAAAGACACGGAGACATCATTTAAAATTTTGTCTTCACCAGGCATTAGACAACCCTTTAAACGCGAAGCTTTTCTACGCACAATTGCGAAAAACTTCCACTTTTGGCGTATGTGCGTAGAAAAGCTTCAAGTTCTCACTTTTAACTGTAAACAGTAGTTCATAAAATAGTTTGAAGGGTTATCTAGTGGCTGGTCAAGACAAAATTTAAAATGATGTGTCCGTTTCCTATCAGTTGATTTATTTCAAATGGGGGCAGCATGGACCATGAAAAAATCAGGTATCCCCTTAACATGCGAAAGCACTGAAAAAGAATGTAAAATTGTAGCGTACGAAAAGAATATCATCTGATCTGTTTCAGAGTTCGAGAATCGCCGGTGCAGCGTACCTCTGTCCCTGGTACATCATGTCTCCAGCTCGCCGCCGGGATATCCTCTTCATCATGACCAGGTCCCGAAGGACATCACGCATCACTGCTGGGGGGTTCACTACTTTGTCCTTAGCTTCTTTCATGGCGGTAATACTTACTCTTGTTATCATCTTGATTGATATGGGATTATTAATATACAACTTGGAAGGGACCTACCCGTAATAAATCAAACCAACCAACTAGATCCACAGATATATAGTTAGACTAGATCACTATTGAAATTTAAAAGTAACAGTCCAAAAACAAAAGATAAATTCGGCATTTCCATACAAAAGTGTGCAGCCGCCCGGCCAATTTGTATGGGAAAGTCGATTTATCTTGGATTTTTGACGGTTATTTCTATTTCATCAATCATACTATCTGAATATATATAACTCAAAGGTGACTGACTGACTGACATAGTGATCTATCAACGCACAGCCCAAACCACTGGACGGATCGGGCTGAAATTTGGCATGTAGGTAGATGTTATGGCGTAGGCATCCGCTAAGAAAGGATTTTGATTAATTCTACCCCCAAGGGGATAAAATAGGGGATGAAAGTTTGTATGAAACTTTGTCAATTTCAAACCGATCGGGCTGAGACTTTGCATGCATAAAGCTACTATGACGTAGCCTCCCCTGAGAAAGGATTTTGTTAAATTACACCCCTACGCGAGCGAAGCCGCGGGCAAAAGCTAGTTAGTAATATAGCTCGTGGTTGGATTTATAATGGGTATATCCCTCCCATAGTTGTATATGGGGTACGGTGGCTCTTCGTCCGGATGTCGTTATAGGCCACTAAGGGTTGAATCGCACTTGTCAGCATGGAGCAGCACTTTTCTATGCTACTACATCTAATACAGCTATGTTACTACAGCTTAACGACCTCCGTGGCGTAGTAGTCACCATGCTAGTCCGCCACGCAGAGGTCCCGGGTTCGATCCCTGGTCAGGGCAAGTTGGATACTGGCCTTTTTCAAATTGTCCTGGGTCTTTGGTGTTTATATATATATACAATGTCCTTTTTAATTAAGTACAAATATTTTAAGGGGTAATTCAGTCCATCATTTTGAACAACTTTGCCCAATAAATATATATCGAAATACGAAAAAAAATATTTAGGTTCTCATACAGATCGAAGTAGTCACGTGATATCGTTACTATGAAAAATGCAAAAAAAAAATTCGTATTTCGATATATATTTATCGGGAAAAGTTGTTCAAAATGATGGACTGAATCACCTCTTAAAATATTTGTACTTAATTAAAAAGGACATTGTATATATACATATATGTATTTGTTATAAAATATAGTATCGTTGAGTTAGTAGCCTCGAACTTACTTTGGGGCTAGCTCAATCAGTGTTATTTGTCCATATATATTTAAAAAAAAATAACCATAAACTATCCTTTTCTGTCGCTCGGATTTGCCAGAGCGAGACAGAGCGACGGAACGCTATAGCACAGAGGAACTAAGTAGTAACAAAATATCTCTGTTGCATTTCCAAGGAAGGTTGACGGCGCCGCTCTTATAAATCTTCCATTTATTTTGCAGATCATCAAGGCTTCATATTCGCTGTTCACTCTGCTGAAACAAGTGGATGAAACCAACTGAACACTGACTTTAACGATAGATTCGATCGTGAACATCGTAGATTATTCAAACGTACGAGCAGTTCATTCAAATAAATGTACTTACGTATTAAAGACACTTCATCATTCGACGACCTCCGTGGCGTAGTGGTCACCATGCTAATCCGCCATCCAAAGATCCCGGGTTCGATCCCCGGTCAGGACAAGTAGGAAAATGGCCTTTTTCAAATTGTCTTGGGTCTTGGATGTTTATCTATATTATGTATTTGTTATAAACCATAGTATCGTTGAGTTAGTATCCCATAACACAAGTCTCGAACTTACTTTGGGGCTAGCTCAATCTGTGTTATTTGTACATTATAAAAAAAAATATCAGCAAAAGATAAGTAGGTTGCAAACTTTCATCAGAAGCCGGATAAAAAAAATATATCATAGTTTTATTAGTAACAGGAGTGATATTTTTCTACAGTAGTAGGCAGAGACTAATGTGGACCTCCACTTGTACGATTCTGACAAACCTCTTTCGATTTTTCTTACTTTATTATTAGTAAAATATCTTTCCAAAGAACATATTTGACGACCTCCGTGGCGTCGTGGTCACCATGCTAGTCCGCCACCTAGAGGTCCCGGGTTCGATCCCCGGTCAGGGCAAGTTGGAAAATGGCCTTTTTCAAATTGTTCTGGGTCTTGGATGTTTATCTATATATGTATTTGTTATAAAATATAGTATCGTTGAGTTAGTATCCCATAACTCAAGTCTATAACTTACTTTGGGGCTAGCTCAATCAGTGTTATTTGTCCCTATATATTTATTTATTTATTTATTTATATTTTGCACCACCTTCTAAAGGCTTCTTATTCTTGGCATCATCATTGGGTTGACGGGTAGATAAAATCTATGGATTGGAAGTCCGCCTAATACATTTGTAAAACAGTTAAATAAATGAAAATAAAAAAAACAATGGCCTTTCTACGGAATTATTTTGCGTTGTTTGCATTCAAATAAAAATTGAGATTAAATATTTTTTTGTTTGAAAGGAAACTTTCAATATAAAAATATAAATTACTAGCTGACCCGGCAAACGTAGTTTTGCCAAAATTGAGGATTGTATGTATTTTTGTATGTTGTATCATAAAAAAATAGAAATTAAAAATTTTGTCTAAAAAATAAAAAAAAAATTTGAGGTGGACTACCCCTAACATTTAGGGGGATGAAAAATAGATGTTGGCCGATTCTCATAGATACCGGATAAGCACAAAAAATTTAATCAAAATCGGTCAAGCCGTTTCGGAGGTGTATGGCAACGAAAACTGTGACACGAGAATTTTATATATTAGATATATTTTTTAAAAAGGAATGAGAATTTGGTGTTGAGAACTTGTGTGTTGAAATTATTTCAGCTTTTTTTTTATGTGTGATGTGCCTGATTTGACCATAATGGAGAATACTAACTAGATGTGTGTGTTTTGTAACAATTGTACATCTATGATCTCGTAGCTGCTAGTTACTCTTGGACAGTCTGTAACACTGTGAAGAATGAATACGACGCTTTTATGATCTGTGAACAAGAACAAATACTTAGTAAATTTTACACCGAGGGCGATACAATATCTGTAATATATCTCAGATCACGCAATCAGCCAATATTATAACAATTGCATAAACAAAATGAATAATTCCTTATTAACGGCGGAACTGATTTCCATCGAACAATTTAACAATAATGTATCCCCATCGCCTACTGGATTCCCAGTGCAGTCAGTTCCCAACGCAGGGTAGCTTGTGGCGAGCTGATAGTAAGTGGCGACACCATGTACCCTACCTCCAGGGGGTCTATGCACACATATTGCGCTTACACACACACGTACACACAGTTACACACCCGCCTTTGCCTTGCCTTAATTGTCCGGCCAGAGTAGAGTCGCAAATGCAGAACATAAGCTGCATTTGCGACTCTACTCTGGCAGCACCTGAGGGTGTCGAGAGCGACACCCTCAGCTGCTCAAATTATGTGGCACCCAGGCCGCATTTTTATGGTAGGCAGTGTAGCTAACGAGCAGCAAGTCACCATCCACCAGGCTAAAATTGTTGTGAGAGATTTTTAGGTAGATATCCGTATCAAACTCCAAAACCCAGTTATCCAGTCCACTAACTTCTCATCCACATAGCCCAAATCAAGTAAATCCCTCCCTGGAAATAGTTCGGGAGCTATGGAGAACTGTCCGTTAGTGCATCTCAATGGTACAGTAAGGGACAGACCTCCATAGACGCAGCCATCTCACTTTTTAAATAAAAAGATACAAAATGTTTCCATGTTTTCATGTTGGCCCCATGAACGCCTCAAAGAACCAGGTCCCCATGGACCCTTAGCTAAAAAGCGTACCAAAATAATAATAATAATTCGTTTAGGACAGACACACAGACACGTCAAACTCATAACACCCCTCTTTTTTGCGTAATAAAGCTAAAGGAATCTAAAAATTGACGAAAATACTTACCCTCATAAACGTGGCAAGGGATAGAGTGGTGATTCCTCCCACAGTGATGGTGACGTCACGAGCTGAGCGGATCATTAGAATGAGCATCGCTCGTCGGAGACGAGTTGAGCAGAAGTACCACGGATACTCATAAGCAGCTGCCGCTATTTTAGCACTCTACAAAACATAAGGAAATATAACTCATTTATTGGAAAAACTATGTTTATTTTAGATCAGGCCGTATAGTTTCCTACTACACTAGACTATAACTACTTCATCCTTCTTGTGGATATAGTAAAAGGCGACTTAGAACAAGAATTAGGAGGCACAACCAAAATCTGTTGGTTCCAGCATTTTCTTTTTTACTTAGCAGTGTCTTCGCAACGGAAGAAACAAAAAGGTGTAAGTCAGAGATAAGTACCTCTATGGGTTAACATATAAGGAGTATTATTATTTTTGTTTTAAGAGCTTGCTCTTGTCGGTGGATTTAAGTGCAAATACTTCCGTTTTCATTCCTCTGTGCTATCTTTTTATAGTCCTGGTAGGACATTACTCTTAACTTTTATTGAATTTGTTATTAAGAAAAACTTCATTCCCGGTCTTCCTTTTCCTTGTTTCCCTTTTATTTTTCTTCTATTATGATTCTGGAGAGATCGTCAATTCTTATTATACGTCTAATGATCTTCATTCTTCTATTACAAATAGCTGAGGTATTGAAGTATACATTTTCAATAGTTAATTGTAAAATTATGGTACCTGAATAGAAAGTTCGTTTCCATAATAACAGAACAGGAACACTTCCAACATCATGACTGTCAAATATGTCAACATCGACCACAGAAGCACTGCATTCATCTTTTCCTGTAAATTAAATTAAATTATCTTTTTCTTCTAACGAGACATTCTTATAATATATAATGAAGATCTCGGAATCGGCTCCATCGATTTTGTTGAAACTCCGGCATTTAGGGAGTGAAAAAGCTAAAAAATTATTTTCATATAAAAGTAACCGAGCAAGTTAAGTAGCCCAGCTTATATTTATAACATGCAAAGTCTGCCGTGTGATTTTCGGCAGAGAAGAATAGTACTACTCTAAGTCTTACCGCGGATGTAGTAGATGGCAACTTAGGAAGCCTGTAAAGGGCTGGTTTCCGGCAGAGTAGAATAGTACCACTCCAAGTCTTACCGTGGATCTCGTAGAAGGCAGCTTATAAAATACAAGCTCAACAAAGCTTATAAACACCCACTGATTTATAATGGCATCACCAAGTGTTATAACATCTCTCCAACCAGTCTGGCTAGGGTGTAAGAGTGTAAGCCAAATTTGGCTGCTCTGGCTAAATACGCGGCTCAGGGAGTACTGAAAGGGTCGTGCTCCTATAGTGGAGACTAAAGACTGATGATACTTACAAATGCCAGTTGATACGCAGTAACACAGATAATGAAACTAGACACAGTCAGCTGAGCGAAGATGGGAATCGAGAAGTTTTTCTGTATCTGCGTGGTCTTCAGCAAAATCGCTTGGTGTTCGACGATGCAGTCACGGAGACGGGAGATGGCAATATCCTCATCCTGTTGTGATAGTACCATCTAAAAAGTTGTAAGCTGTTAGTCAAAGCGTCTCATCTGGTTCTGGTAAGAGACAACACAGTTGTGCTGTGTTGACCACTAGGGGGCAGAATAAAATGTAAGTATTACATACTGAATAGAACCTCCTTCCCGTTCTCACCTTGTCGAGGCGGTTGCAGGCGCCTACAACACCCTTAATACAACATGGCGCGAACTGGGGAGAGGTGCAGGGATGGGGAAAGGGGACGCATATTACGCGGGATCTGAGAAGATTCTCCTCTTTATGTAATACTTATATTAATTCTCAGGGCCTGTCTCGTCGCTTCGGGTCTCGGTTGGAACTCTCGGAGAGTTCCGACCGAGACCCGAAGCGACGAGAGATGTCGCTCACTTTAGAAGAAATATAGAACTTGTTTAATACACACTCGTGGCTCTGTGAGCTGTAAACCTCGCGAGTCACCATGACCCGTTAAAGATTTATGACACTTTTGGAAAATTTTCGAAATGGAAAATATGACATTTTTAAAGTTTTCAACCCTCATTTCTGTCAATTTGAGAAGTTTGGAAAAACTGAATCGACAAAAAAAATCTATATAATGTTGAACCCTTCCACACAATTTCACGAGAATCGGTTGAGAAATGCGATCTGTCTGAGAATAGGTTCTGAGAATAGCTGAGATTCTGGTTGAGAATAGTCGGACAGACGTCTTACAGCCGGACATACTATAAGCATTTTTGGCAAATCTCGAAACTGAGACGTTTCGCTCGCTTCGTTCGTTCGGTCAATAAATATACTTATTTCAGTAAGAGCCTTTATACACAAAAATTGGTACCTTTTCGAGTAGAAAATAAGTTTTTTAAAAAAGAAAAGAACATTTTTAATACAAGCTTTTATTTTGAGGTCTGTTCTTATCAAGATATATTATGTAATAAGTTTAAACTCGATGGGGTGGCATCGTTTCATTACAGAACTCCTATAGTTACCTTCCAGCTTCCTAATCAGATCAACACCATGTCATCATAATATTGCATTGTCACGTGATATACGTATGCGTGCACAATTTCAGCTCAATCGGGAACCAGGAAGTGGGTCCGAATTAACTTGCAAGATTTGATTACAGACAGACAGACAGACATACAGACAACGGGACAGGTGAAACTAAAACGCATGTAACAAAGAAGTTGAGTAGCCGTTTTCAGGGTTCCGTACTCGAAGGGTAAAACGGGACCCTGTTACTATAACTCCGCTATCCGTCTGTCCGTCCATCTGTCTGTGCATATGTATCTGTCAGTCACCCGTGACATCTAGACAGTTAAAAATTACACAGATGATATATTTATGTTTCCGCTATAACAACATATACTAAAAACAGAACAAAATAAATATTTAAGTGGTGCTTCCATACAACAACGTGATTTTTTATAGATAATGGTTCTAAGTCTTTTCAATTTTTTTTGTGCCAAGCGACCAGATTGTAATGTGGTGCCGCGCGGATCACTTCCCCTTGTAAAAAGTATCGAAACGCTGTCTGCCGACCGTCTAAAGTCTATTTTAAGTCACTGATGGTATGGGGACACACGGTGTTCGCCGCGGCGCCCTGGACCCGATATGATGCGGTCACATGGTTTCTGCCGCGGCCCACTGGGCTGAACATGGTTTTGAGTCTGGCGTTCTACGTGAAAAAATGATAAACGCCTATCAGAAATACAACTATTTTACTACCAATAAATTCAAATTATATTGATAGTAAAACAGTAAACCAATGCAAAAATGGATGAATGTAAGCATTCATCCATTTTTGCTGGTATTTTATATAGTATAGTAGCCAAATTAGCTACTTTCCAACAATTCAAATGAGATGCTTTTTTCAAAACGTCCGCCTCGCTCTTGGCCGGTTGTTTTTACTCCAAAAGTGCGCGCCACCTCGTCGCGTCGCGTCTCGGCAACATACAAAAAAAAAGCGACGACCTCCGTGGCGTAGTGGTCACCATGCTAGTCCGCCAACCAGAGGTCCCGGTTTCGATTCCCGGTCAGGGCAGGTTGAAAAATGGCCTTTTTCAGATTGTCCTGGGTCTTGGATGTTTATCTTTATATTGTATTTGTTGTATAATATAGAATCGTTGAGTTAGTATCCCATAAAAAAAGGCTCGAACTTACTTTGGGGCTAGCTCAATCTGTGTTAGATGTCCCTATATATTTATTTATCAAATAAACCAAGTACCTTGTCAGTAGGCTTGAGGTCGTTACACACTTTTGTCAGTGATAGCGCCAGAAGTTTGAACCGACAACACAGCTGTGCCATCAGGGAAGTCTCTAGTGTATCCAGGCTTATATTTATCAACGCAGCTACATTTAGAGCTGTTACCTGAAGTAGGTAGATTCTTATTAATATTATAAATTCTGAAATAGGTAGATTCTTATGTATGGATGTCTATACCTCCAGATATGAGTATACAAATACAAACAGCCGTTTTCACGTGAAAGCGAAACGAACATCAATTTGTTTGTTTCGCTTTCATGTGAAAACGGCTGAACAGATTGGGATGAAATTTGGCATGTAAATAGATTATTTATTACTAAAATTTAAGGTTTCCGTGGATTTGTCATAAGATCAACAACACGGACGACGTCGTTGGCATCAGTTAGTAAAAAATAAAGATCCATTATCCTCACGTATTCCTGGTTGCATCCTCAGCGGTAACGCTTCGGTGGCGTTCGGGACCCACAGTTTTACGTGCCTTCCGAAACATAAAATCATTTTTCTTTTCGCATAATCAGGTGATTCAAGCTTGCAATATACTAACCAGACTAGAAACAACTTTTCACAAAGTATGCTTCCTCGTGTGATTCGAATACACGACCTGCGGATCACAAGGTAAACGCTTTAACCACTGAATCACGGAGGTAGTCGAGGTCATGGAGATAGATTATCACCTTGACAAACACATAGTATACTCTCTATAGTGGTCAAATTTAAGGTTCAAAAAATAGATAACGCGGGCGAAGCGACGCCGTGGGCGTCAGCTAGTGGATAGCGAGTAATTATTACAAAAACAAAAAATTAGACTGCCTTTTTTTGTTTATGATTTGTATTTTTTTTATTATGGTATACCCAGTGTCACTTTTTCAGTAAATACAAATCTAATGACACCTCTCAAGCTAAAATCAATCGACCCGTTCAGGCTGCAGAGCGTGCCAAATAATTATTCTTACATACATACAAACATACATACTCTCAAAAAACACAACCCTCCTTCTTGCGCAGTCGGGTAAAAAAAGGGTAATTTTTGCAATTTAAAGTAAATAAATTGAGTAATAAGTTAAATGAATTACCAATTTACCTATTTCAGTGGCACTCACCTGGTGAAAGTAAGTGATTTCGTAAGCAGGAGATTTTGTATGATCAAATGGATAACTGCAAAATAAGTTCTTGATTAACGATGAGGGGACACCTGTCGGCAACAGTCGCGTGACACATGTCAATCCGCCACAAACGGTTAAAAAGTGCCCCGCGTCCGTCGGCTACAGTCACCGATGGTCGGCGTCTGTCAGAGATTATCGGTGAAAGTCGCCGACGGTCGCGCCGCAGATTTTAACACTTTCACCGCGGGACTTTGTATCAGTTGACTTTATACCAGTTGACGTGCCCCCAGCGCGAAGGGTAGTAAATCTAAAATAAATAGGTACCTACAACCAAAAAGGGATGTGAATACTTAAGTTATGTGCAATACAACATTTTTTTTTGTCGGATAAATCCGACGTTCGCGGTGAAAGGGCTAACAGATTGACACGTGTCACGTGACCGTTTGTCGTTGGAGGTCTATGTCCAGCAGTGGACTTCCTGCGATGATGAAACCTTAGACTACCCTTATTATAGAGTGCAGTATAGAGCACCAACATCATCTGTGAAAATTTAAATTGGCTATCTATCACGGTTCATGAGATACAGCCTGGCGACAAATAGACAGACAGACTGTACGGAACCCTAAAAATTAAACAAAGCATTTTGCTAAAAATCCGTCACGCTCACAATTAAAACGCATCTAACGACACTAAATATCTAAACTCATCCAGCCGTTTGGAGGATACAAGGTAATTGGGTAAAAAGCTGTCTTTAGTTACCCACCGAGCTGGTAAGGGTAAGTCAGGCCTTCGAACGCTGAAAGCCAGTCCAAAGACGCAGTTGTAGGACAGGAACGTGTACACGTACAGTAACCGGGACGTCAGCTTGTCCGTGCTTGAAAACAAGTAAAGCAGTTTCAAAACCATTACACGCTGATTTTTCATTGGTTTTGGAAAAAAGAATGTCATGTAGTAAATAAATTCCTCTATCCATATACGTCAGTCTTTCCCAAAGTGGGCGATAACGCCCCGTTGTGGGCGCTGGAGGCTTTAAGGGGGGCGGTTACGGGCCCAGAATAAAGTTGGGGGGCGCTGATGTGATTTAAGCAATGAGTCATTTATAACTTCAGCTATTTCATATTTTAAATTTCACTGAAATTAAAATCCTCTTACTTCACAACATCCATTTATTAGTTCATATTTATATCCTTTTTTATTGTACAAATATAAACTAAAAATGTAATTAATATTTATTATTTTAATGCGTTCACAACGCTATTTATATCGTTAAAGGAATCAAACACTGAAAAAATTTCGTGTTTTAAAGTTTCGCAGGTGAGGTCCCCACTTCCAATACTCTTTATTATTGTAAAATTGTATTATTATTGCTATTTTTTTATTTAAAATTAACAATGTTGATTATTGTTATTTTTTATAAAAGATACTTTAATGTACTGGTGTATTATTATTGCTCTCTCGTTTAGAATATAGGTTGAATTAAACTACAGGCAAGACAAATATGTGATTCAGGTTTTTATGGTGAAAAAAATGGAGGGCGCTACAAAATAACTGATTTTTTAAAGTGGGCGTCTGACAAAATAAGTTTGGGAACCTCTGATATATGTAATCCAAATTTGTGTATAAGATAAAAAAGTTGGGAAAATGATTTTCGATCGAGACCACGTAGTTACGGGTTAGTATAATTGACGCGTGACCCTGATGAACTCGAAATCTACTAGTTGATCTCACGATTTTACTTTCTAGATTAGTCAACATATTTTGTTTCTGAATTTTTATTTTGACTAGCTAATTAGGTCTTACCAACAAAAGTCAAAGTCAAAAGTCAAAAATCATTTATTTATCTTTGGATATTTATATCACTTGATAATGTCATTTCTTTTTTCTTTCGATTTCTTAATAGTTAGTTGTTGACGTCAGATCATTTACTTACAACTAAGTTTACTGCCGCCTCCAAAGCGCAAAGTACAGAAGAAGCGGTAACAAACTGTACTGCAGCATTTTCTCCAAAAACGTCAACCTTACAATATACTGATATTAAAATTAGATGTGTGGACTGAGAATACACAACGATCCTTATGAAGTGGCCTTCGGCTCCAAAAACAATGAAATATCACCGTGTATAGGTAGGTACAAGATACGCACAGCATGATGAAAAAGGTAAGTAACCAGATATTGATTTACAAGTCTTGGATGCCTATATGTTTATTTGTTATAAAATATAGTAGCGTTGAGTTAGTATCCCATAACACAAGCCTCGAACTTACTTTGGGTTTGCTCAATCTGTAGTTGGTCCGTAGATACTGATTTATTTATTATAGAATTATTTTAGGTATAAAAACAATGTAAAAATCTTGTGTCTATGGTCGCACGCGGCAGACATAGGTAGATACAAGTAAGTACCAAGACTTGTTTCGTTTTTCCAGAATATTTTAAATTCTATACGAAGTATGAAGGACGAAGGACGAAAACGAAGGGTAAAGGACGAAGGGCGAAGGGCGAAGGACGAAAACGAAGGACGAAGGATAAAGCTCAGCGGCGAAGGGCGAAGAAATTTTTCAAATCACCTTTTTACAATTTCTCGCTCATCCTGCCCCTCCACCCCTCTCAGCTTCCCATCAGTCTCGTCCACCATGTCATGCACCTCGTCCCTGCTCCACACAATGTTCACCGTCTTGCTCAGCAGCGAGAAGTTGGTGAATAACATGAACGCAGCCCTGGTCATGAGCGAGACGTCTCCGAAGACGCAGATCAGCTCCGACGTTTGAATGATGATGTAGATAACTGTACACAAAAATTATAGTCTTTATTATAACATATCCATGTGTATCCTGCCTATTTTTACCTGTGGTGCACATGTCCGGTCTCTGAAAGACAAGAGTCCTAACATAAGGTATGCTAGCGGCCCGATTAAGCGCAGCATACTAGGAGTGCGAAGAGTGGATAGAGTGCGTGCGTAATAGTGATCTGGTTGTCGATTTCGGCGTGAAGCCCGCCAAACTAAAGTGGGACTGGGCGGGACATGTGTGGCGCATGCATCCGGAGAGATGGACCAGAAGGACTACCTTGTGGGTGCCAGAAGGGCGCAAGCATAGGAGGCGACCAAGAAGGAGATGGCAAGACGACAACGACAGTTTCATGAAGGAAATGGCAGTAGGCTGCAACGGATAGCGATAAGTGAAAAAAGATAGAGAAGGCCTTTACCCAGCAGTGTGGCAGGGTAATAAAAACAAATATAAATAGTACTTTTACGACCGAGTTTCTCTCGGCGAAAACAAGATCACTACATGACCTACCAGCGTAAGCAACGTATTGAAGGTTGTCTGCAGATACGGACTTGAATGCTGCCGCGAATGTGGGCTTTTTTTGTGCGAAGTTTCCGCAATGCATTTTCGTTCCCGTGTCATTCTATTCGTCCATTACTATTTTGATTCCTGTTGTGTATTTATAATGACACTGGCACCAAGTATCCGTCCGCACTGTACCACCGTCCGCTCTCAGACGGAGTGATCCAACTGTCGCACTGCGACATCTGACGTTTACCCCCACAGATAACCCCCAATTGGGGGTTATCTGTGCCCCCGACACTTGTGTGAGTGAGACAGATTAAATCAGCGTTTGTATCCTTTTTCCAACTACAAGCCAGGTCTACCTTGATGCTGGAAACGACCGTTGTGTCTTATGTCCATAAGCTCTGTCTAGTCCGCAAGAGATAAATAATACTAGTTATTTTTATGGCTGACGAAAACATATTATACTGACAAAATATTTACTTTAGGGTTTTTCATTTATGAAATCATTTTTGACTACAGTGGTATAAAAGATGAACTTTATGCTAGTAAATTCCCTACCAGTCAACCTTTAGGAAAACAGAACGCAAGATGTTCCTAATTCATTTTTTTTATTTTTGACCAAAAATGAAACATAAACAGAAATCATGATTTTGTGTACCTTTTTTGAAGATAAGTAGGTACGCTTCGTGGTTAAGTATGACTTTTTTACGAGTATAATAAGTATACTAACCAACTAAGTAAATTAAGGCGAAGATATTATAAACCTTCCAGGCCACTCTCCTCCTCCCGTCGACATTCCTCGGCCACCAGAAGCTGGTCCCCCTCAAAACGGTGAGGGCGAGTCGTAGACACCACGTCACGTTGGGAACTAAAAGCTTCATATCTGTCCGCTTTTTCTTGTGGAAAAATAAAGCTACCATGTTTTTATTTGTTTTGGCAGGGCAGTGGTTGAAAACATTTACTGTCTTAAGACTATGCTCCCAAAATTTGGTGTGTTTTTGAATCCATGTTGTGAACCTGACACGCATTTGATGAATGTAGGATTCTAACCCGTGATTTTATGACGAAGTAAGTAATAAACGACTTTATTGCTTGTGAATAAAATCTTTGTTGTTTGCGGGGCGGCGGGGACTTGAAGGCGGACCTAGGGCGGGAATACTTTTTGACTGCTTAGTCTTAACAAGATAACGCTTAAAAACAATAATGTTGAATTGACTGACATCTCATTTGTAAAAATTGATAAGTTCGATTTGGTTTGTACGGTGGAACACACTACACATATCATCACAATCCTCACGTATTCCCAGTTCCCCCTTCAGCGGTAACGCTTCAGAGCCCGGGGTCTGCTACCTAACCAAGGAGATTTGACGAGGTTACTGGTTTTGACACAGAGCGATTGTTGTCTGACTTCCGCAACTCAAAGGGTAGATCAGAACCAATCCTTGGATAAGTTTGATGAGCAAACGGTAGATGGCGTTCGGGACACTACAGTTTATATGTGCCTTTCTTTTCAGATAATCAGACTAGTCAGATGTCCTAACCAGACTGCAAACAACTTTTCACCAAGTATGTTTCCCAGTCGGATTCGAACCCACGAACTCCGGATCACAAGGCGAACGCCTTGACCACTGGACAGAGTTGGGCGTAGTTAACTACTATTGTGTAGTTTGATTACCAATTACAATTACATGTAGTTAACTACAAGTAGTTGAAATTACATTAAATTTAACTACATCAATTGAAACTACTGTAGTTGTAATTTGTAATTGTAATTAAGTAGTTATAACTACAAATTACAATAAGAATTTATTACCGCGGGCGTGTGTTATAGGAGTTGTATTTCGAAATTGACGACCTCCGTGGCGTAGTGGTCACCATGCTCGTCCGCCACCCAGAGGTCCCGGGTTCGATCCCCGGTCAGGGCAAGTTGGAAAATGGCTTTTTTCAAATTGTCCTGGGTCTTGGATTGAATCTATACTATGTATTTGTCATAAAATATAGTATCCCATAACACAAGTCTCGAACTTACTTTGGGGCTAGCTCAATCAGTGTTATTTGTCCGTATATATTTATTTATTTATTGTAAGTGTAAAAAGTTGTAAGCAAAAAACGAAAATTTATAAGTAAGTAAATCTTTATATAATATGTAGTTTCAAAAAGTAGTTTTTAATTGTGATTACAACTACATTTTGTGTTTATAGTTCAACTACTTTTTCAATTACTTTTTGTAATTATGTAGTTGCGATTAGTAACTACAAAATGTAATTGTAGTTAGTAATTACATTTTAAAAAACTCAACTCTGCCACTGGACCACAGAGGCAGTCACACATAAACACATATTTTGTATGTGTTTAAGTAAGTATGTACTTATCTACATTCATATACTGTTAAAATCGTTCCCCTTCCTTTTAGCTTAAGTTCGGGTAAAAAAAGACTTAATGGTGGTTGTTCAGGGCTTGTATAGAGAAAATCCTTGGTATTGTACGCAACTAACGTTTATTCGGCGTAGGTAACACTTTTCACAAAGAAAACAAATGGAAACAGTGGGTTGGTTTGCCTAAACTATTGAGCTAGATACGATACGCGGCACAGGATTTGGCGGGAACGGCAAAGACGCGAGCGCGTCAATCGTCATAGCAGTCGGTCGGCGTCTCGGCGAACTAACTGCGGAGGCACCGCGGTTGAGGGATCGGCTGAGCCGCGAATGAATGTTATCCTCACGCCACCGGTGTGAGCGAGACGGCATGGCTTCGGTAACGCTCGGGCACGCGTCCTCGGGACTCGCGTACGGGGCGACGGTTTACCACAACTTGCTTTAAGACAGACGATGATGTTCTTATGATGATGATGTTCGAATATTGTGGGGCTGGTATTTTTAATGGAAAAGTGCTTCTAAACTACTCAAATTTTCACGATTTCCAAAAATGTCACAGGTATGTTTTGTTTTCTTTTTAATTTCATACATTTTGAATTTTATTTATACAATGTCCTTTTTAATTAAGTACAAATATTTTAAGGGGTTATTCAGTCCATCATTTTGAATAACTTTGCCCAATAAATATATATCGAAATACGAAAAAAAATATTTAGGTTCTCATACAGATCGAAGTAGTCACGTGATATGAAAAATGCAAAAAAAAATTTCGTATTTCGATATATATTTATTGGGAAAAGTTGTTCAAAATGATGGACTGAATCACCTCTTAAAATATTTGTACTTAATTAAAAAGGATATTGTATACCTAAAAATATTTCCATAGATAGGAAATGGAACCAAGTTTCTATTAAAAAAAAACCTACAATTACGAAATGGTTTCGAAGCCATGCCCAAACAATGCGAATTATATAAACAACACAGTTCTTACAATTAAGTCATTAAGGTAATTGTCACCTACCGCGAGAAAACTACATTTTCCTAACACTTGGAGGGGTATCAAGAAATAAAACGCCCCCTTTGACACTAAGTGTAGGAAAAATATACATATTCACGGAAAATGGTGAATATTTGATGACGGCAATCAAGCTTTTATGATTGCCTTTGTCTTATATTCAACATATTTTTTATTATACGTAGGAGGAAACGCTTGGTCACTAAGATAGTATAATAATATTAAAATACCAGTCAAAAAAAACAAAAAACAAAAAAACTATTCGACATTTCCATACTAAATTGTACGAGCGGCTGCATGGCCGCTGCACAGTTTAGTATGGAAATGTCGATATTTTTGTTCTAGTCTGTTATTTTTATTTTATTATACTATAGTGATCTAGTATAGCCTGTGGTTCGATTTATTAGTGTTGTACACATAAAATGAATTTTTTATTTTGCATAAGTGACGTAAGTGCACATTTGCATAAGTGCACATTGTATTTATGTAACTATTTAAATATACCTAAGATAAATCAGATTTTATTTACAACAAAAAATATAGCATAAGGTTAATTTAAACTAAAAATAAACAATACTTAAAAAAGGTATGTTTCGCGTTAATTTAAGAATGGTTTCATACGGCCAGCCGTCAAACTGCTTTGGAATTTTCATTCTATAATACTTAAATGCTATTAAAAACCTATAGGTACCCTTAGAATATAAAAAAAAACTATATTCTCTAATTTGTTCTCTATTCTCAGTAGGTACCTATCTATAAAATATTTTGTTACGGTTTTATAACAGGCATGACCATAAAGTTTACAACTTGTTATGTCGGTTATTAAACAATTCGCAAAAGTCGCAGTTTATCGTAGATACGTTTTATTGGTCCAACACGCATAGGCGTGGGGGTCAGAGGTCTACGCGTGGTGCTGATTCGTCATACATACAATATGTAACAAAAACCCTGTCCGATCCTTGTATAAATGTATAAGCAACTCAGACCGTCAATACGAACAACTTTTCCTATGGGTCAATGCCTGAAACTCGAAGAAATATCGTCATTTTCATTTAAATTGCCGGGCGGCCCGAACACTTTTGTATGAAAATGTTTCAAGCATTGGTTCCATAGGAAAAGTAGTTCATATTGAAGATCTGAGTTGCTCCTACAAGGATCGGACAGGAGTTTTGTTACATAATGAAAAGATACAGCTGCACTTATAATAATTTTATGAATTAAAATGTAGGTGTATATAATCAAATACCGAAACAATATAAAGAACTAAATTTAAATTTATTCAAGAAAAGATTTAAGTTATTGTTGACTGAAAATTGTTATTATAGTGTAAAAGATTTTTTACCTGATAAATTGTAATTACTGATATTAGTAAGTATATTATGGTAGATTAATTATAAGTGGTATATTTTTCTAGTATTTATGATAGACAGCCTTTCTGAAAATTTGCACACCGGTGATGGTAAAACATGATTGGATGAACTTAAATGTAAATATCTTGCTTGTAACTCATATATAGCAAAATAAATTTATCTTTATCTATATCTTTTATAGAAAATACTGTGGGTACAAGTTTATTTGCTAGCAAATTAAAAAATACCCCTGTTGTCAAGAACACCATCTAATGATGATTAGCGGAACTACCGAAGTCGCATCGATAGTTCCCTTACGCATCACTAGATGGATAGCCGTAGAGCCATCTATTATTTGCTAGAGAAAGCCTTGACTATTAAGCGTTAATCCCCAATAACTTTTCAACGGCTCAACCGATTTTCATCAAACATAGCTGAGAACCACCGCAAGAGAATTTCCTTTCACGTAAAATAGCCTGCATTGAAATCGGTCTCACCGTTCGTTCGATGCCACAGACAGACACCATTGTGTGTCTGTGGTTGTAACGTATAATGTGCAGCCACTTTTGTATGGAAAGATAGAAATTTATTTTTGTGTGTCGGCTGTTATTTCAATTTCATTATACTATAGTGATGTTGTATATACAGCTCGTGGTTCGATTTATTACGGGTATGTCCCTTCCACATTGCATACCCACACTTCAAAACTGACTCTGAGCGTGGCCCGACACGCACTTGGCGGATTTATTTAGTTAGGTATTATAGTCGCAATTTTTTGCAGTCTACCGGAGACTTTTTTAAAGGGATCGGAAAAGAAAAGCGAACAACAGAAGTGTTTGGAAGCATAGTGGAGAGGCTTTTGCCCAGCTGTGGGACATAGAGAACTAGTAAAAAAGTTCCAAAACGCACAGGCAAGTGGTTTCATATTTTTCCGTTTGTTTCTTTGTCAATTTCTACTACAAATGTACCTACATAAGTACAGTCGATACTTTCTCTATTTGTGACAATACTTTTCCTCAAGGGCTCGCCTATTCGGACGGATTCGGACGGATATCAAACCCAAATACGCGTGTCACCCATGATGCAGAGGTGTGGACACTACGTCACTATCTGATTGTAGATAGATTGGTGTAAGTAGTAAGATATTGTAAAGATCTATACATACAAACAGAATTTATACGAAAAAGGCATACTTGTGAGGTAGGTTTATTATGCGAGGTATTGCGAGTAGCACCTGGCCTATGCCACGAAGAGCACCTAATATTCGCAGGTGCTCTTCGTGGACTTAAATTTATTTTTATATTATTGTCCACGAAGAGCACCTATGATTTAGCAGCTAGTGCTGGGATTTATTTTTTTTACCTTTTAATCTTACCCAGTCTTACCCAGTATTTAGACAGATTTCTTACGTATGGCGTAATTAATAAACGTTCTAGTGAATTTGTATCGTTATATTTGTATTTGTAATAAAAAGTAAAAAATTTAAATCCCAGCACTAGCTGCTAAATCATAGGTGCTTTTTGTCTAAAATATAAAAAAAAATACGTCCACGAAGAACATCTGTGAATATAAGGTGCTCTTCGTGGCTTAGGCCAGGTGCTATTTGCCCAGATCCTATTCGCCCAGGTGCCCTAAGTGGAATACCTCGATGATGCATGTGTAAGTAAAATCGCAACTAAAATTTACCGTAATAAACCCACTTTTGAGTATACTATTTCTTTACGGTGAAGTATATATATATATATTTTTTTTAATTCTATTTATTTATTTATTGCATTTGTATAAATTGCACTACACAGCCACATCTTAAAATGGTAGGTACTACCTACATACAACATGAACCCAGATAGGGCGGTCACATTAGCCATTTCACTTTTCCGTAACATCTTGTAGGTACTTATAATTATTTATATGATGTAACTAATGCTTAAAAACGAAAATTATAGCACTTTACCATATAACAAAGACCATTGTTGGAAAGAAACTACCTATTCGCTTGCTATTGAAGAATTATCCCACGATTTAGATACTTAAGTCGTACAGACGATGACAAAATATTTGAATAAATTTTTTCTTATATGCTTATTATTAGTACTTAATTGCGTATGCGTATTTTAAACAATCTATTCAATGTGAATATATCGACATTATTTGATAACACTTTAGTGGCCTTAAAAATAATAAACGTCTTGAGGAGGACCTAAAATAATTTGAAAAACTTTGGAATCTTCTAAATACATTTTTATTGCACACTTTTCAAAAGTCAAAGCAAAATTAACTATATGTTTTAACAAATTAGATACTCCACGAAGAGTCACAAGTATGCCCTTAATAAATAATGATACAATCAATTAATATGTTTCATAGTTAGATAAAAACGTCACATAAAATGACGCGTGTAAACAGTTTCCGAAGCAAAATGAAATGCAGATTGAGATAAATTCGTTACGCCACAGCGCAGGTCACTCGTATGAACTTGATAATTATACAATCTCAGCGTTATTAAAAAAATGCTTTATAAAGTTAAATAAATAATAACACTTTCCTAAAAGACTGTATGAATCAAAATTAAATACAATTTAAGATTTTGCTATGCCACGGCGGGGCTCACTCTTATGAACTTAAAAATGATACAATTACACATGTTTCTTGGAGTTTGCTAATAATAGTTTTTGCCAAGCAAGTTTTTTTTTACTTTTAATATTTATTAAATCTTTATTTTTCATCAATGCAATTGTGCAGAACAATAGTTTTATTACGAGCTTCGTAAGATTATAATGTTACGTAAAACGACGTGTGTAAACACTTTCCTAAAAGACTGTACGAAGCAAAATTAAATACAGCTTGAGATAAATTAGTTACGCCGCGGCGCAGGTTACTCGTATGAACTTGATAATTATGCAATAACACATGTTTCTTGGACTTTGTTAATCATAGTTTATTATACGTGCTTCGTACGGTTACAAATTCACGTAAAACGACGTGTCTAAACACTTTTCTAAAAGACTGTACGAAGCAAAATTAAATACAGATTGAGATAAATTAGTTACGCCACGGCGCGCCACACTCTTGTGAATTTGATAATGAATGCAATGACACGTGTTCTATAGTTTAAACTGAACAATTCGGTTCTGGACGTGTGGTGTGCAGGTCATGTTTCTTTGGATTCGAGTTATCAAAATATTAAATAATTTAAGATTAAACTTGTTGTTAGTGAGTGTCATTGACTGTCGCGCTGTCTTTGAATATACTCGTATTATTAAGTCAATAGTTTCTTTCTGATCAACTGTTTATAATAACGCGGTGATTGAAAGTGACATTATTTTTAGAATACATTATTACTTTTCTCACTTCCTTATTCCAAATAATTTTGTACGTACATGAAACTCTTTTTTTGAATGTTTGAAAATCTTTCGCAGAAGTGAGCATTTTATTTGACTGACAATAATATTGATTTCTTACATACTTTTAATAATTTTTCAAAACTAAAATCAGACTTTACCCCCAAACTAACAACCGATTTTGATAAAAAATTCTTTGGGACCATCTAACAAGTATGCCGTTTTGAACAAACAGAAAAATCATTTTCCAAAGGTCACTGACATAACTGAAATTTTTAAATTTAAATCGTATACTGGCACAACTCTACAAAAGCTTATGTTTTCATTGAGAAATAAATTTAGAAATCCCAATTATCAGATTTAAAACTGCAAACGAATTGTCATAAAATAAACACACCCTAACTTCTATTTCAAGTGGAGATAACTGAGTGAGATAATGATTATTATAAATACGTTAAGCCTCCATACGTTCCTCAGAAGGACGGCCTCAAGATGATCTCAGTTGTAGTTTTAGTTCTGTTCTCCTTAAGTATAGTTCATTGTGATAAGTCTTGTTACTGGAATGCCGAGTGCCCCTTCCAATTGTATTCTACGAAAACACCATACGACACGGTGAGAGGAGACATCAGAGACTATGCTGATCCTGCAAGTAAGTACAGAAATAGACACATTGTCACGTTTTCGCTGACGGGGTAGACAGAGCCCAGAGCCGTAAGACCCATAAGCCTTACAGCCCTGGAGCCTGATGGTGGGCGTTAAGAGGATACATGAATTTTTCGGGGTCCAGTGCTGCTCCCATTTGAAATATTATTTAAAAGGAAACTGACATCTCATTTAAAATTTCGTCTCGATCCTTCAAAAATTTTTTATGAACTACTGATTATAGTTTAAAGTGAGAACGTAAAGCTTTTCTTCGCAAATTTGCAAAAAGCGGCCATTTTTTGGGTAAAATGCGAAGAAAAGCTTCACGTTCCCACTTTAAGCTATAAACAATTTCATTTCATAAAATAGTTTCAAGGGTTATCTAGGGATTCATCAATGCGAAATTTTAAATGATATATCCGTTTCCTTTCAAATAATTTATTTCTAAGAACGACAGAAAGACAGTCAGACAGACAGACAGTCAGACAGACAGACAGTCAGACAGACAGACATTAGCGTCAAACTTGTTACACCCCTCTTTTTTGCCGGAGGTTGAAAATAGATTCATTTCTTCACACTTCCGTCATCGCGAGGATCTTTATCAAGTTTGTATATTTCCAGACTGCCAAGCTGTCAGCATTTGGACCCTAAACCGGCATGGGAACCGGAACCCTGGCAACAGCGTCACGGAGAATATTCGGGTTATAGCTGGTCTCAAAGATGAGATCATCCAGAGCTTCGAGGCTGGACGGGGAGAGCTGTGTGCTCAGGTATACCATCTTCATCATCTTTTTTTCTTTTTTTCATTGTTTGGCTTAATTTCGTACATACATACTTATCAAGACTTTATCTCTTACAAAATAAGACCCAGGCTATTAATACTCAAAGAAGATGTCCGCCGAAGATTTAATACCCAAAGAAGAAAACCACATTATCCGAAGAAGAAAGGCTGAAGGGTTGCCAGCGTCAGTGATTTATTTTCGCCCATTCTACCTATCAGTTTTTATGATTTGCGAAAAAAGAAAAGCAGCTGGTACACTTGCTCTCTCCTCTGTGACCAGCATAGAAGATACATCTTACTTTCGTCCACCCTACGGGTCTCGTCCAAGATATGGGCTAAAACTTGCTCAAAAAGTCTGATTGCTGTTTAAGGTTTTACCCACATTCATTGCTTTACCGTCAACCGGACCAAACCAAAGCTATCTCATACTTACAATGTAAACTGGTTATTTTAGGATATAGAAGATTTCCGAAGGTGGTCTTGGAACGAGACCCTAGAAAACTCAGCATCCTTCCTCACCGGTACTGGCTACGAGGAAATCTACGACATCGCCAAGCGACTCCGGGAGAGATACCCTCACCTGCTCCAAGGAACAGCTGACTCCTTCTACTTTAGGACGACCAACGAGCAGAGAACTGTTACCAGTTCCATGGCCTTTGTTCATGGGTTGTCTGAGAATAACAATTTGACGTTGTCTGTTGATGGACCTTATGAACGAGATGATTTGATTCGGGTAAGTTAAAAATATGAAATTGACTACATTTAGTATTAAGCCCGGGTTTTCGGTCTAGCCCAGGGCCATCTTATTTCTTTCTGGTGATGTTGTAAGAAGCTAACAAAAGACTTCTTCTTCATAAGGCCCATTTAGCTGGTGCAAGTTTCTTGCTTGTTGCTTACCATTTTATTGCAGCATTAGATAACTTGTATGGTTCAAACGAAAATATCATTATCAGCCATACGAATCAGTTATTGCTTCAATAAAATGGTATGCAACAGACAAGAAACTTGCATCATCTAAAGGGGCCTTTAGTTTTTGTGTGCTATAAGTACCTCATTTATTTTTTACAGCCGTACGAAAACTGTGATAAGTACCAGGAAGAAGTGAAGGGCGGGCAAGAGCTGGAGGATCAAATTGATGCTTATATGAGGAGCAGCGAGTACTTAGCTGTGAGAAATTTTCATGTCTTTACAAAGTATTTAAACTATTAGGTATATCCATCCATCCATCCATTTTCAGCCCACATCAACCCACTGCTGGGCATAGGCCTCCCTTTTTTTGCGCCATTTCCCACGGTCCTGTGCCATTCTCATCCACTGCTTACCCGTCAACCTTACAATATCGTCTGACCAACGTGCCGGTGGTTTCCCTACTGGTCTGTTCCCCTGTCTCGGCCTCCACTCGGTTACTGCTTTGGTCCATCGGCTGTCTTTTCTCCTAGCCAAGTGTCCTGCCCATTCCCATTTCAACCGCGTGATCCGTCTACCTACGTCTTCGACCTTAGTTCTGCGGCGAATCTCTACGTTTGGTACACGGTCCATCAGCGTGATACCGAGCATGGTGCGCTCCATCGCTCTTTGTGCAACCTTTATTATGTGCATGTTATGCTTTGTAAGCGTCCACGTTTCAGCACCGTAAGTGAGTATGGGCAGAACACATTGGTTGAATACCTTGGTTTTCAGGCATTGTGGGAGTGAGGACTTAGGTATATCATTACTTTAAAAATAGAAGTGCTCTTAATCAAAGATTCTTGTTATTAATTTCTTCTTATTTTGTTGTTACAATAGAAGAAATAGCTATCTCTAAAACTAAATCCTGTATGTGACGTCGCCGGCCTCGAATGATTTAAAATGAAGACGGTGTTCTTGCGATATATTATGAATTTAATCATAGTTAATTTAGTTCTTTTTATCATATATATCATGGTTTTTCGAATGATAAATAAATAAATGAGATGTAAATCAGTTTTTATTGTAATTGTATAGGTTCAAAGCAGAGTCCAAGCGCGTCTAGGCATCACCACACAACTGTCTCCGGATAACGTTTACGCTCTCTACGAAATTTGTCGGTTCTACCGCTCTTGGACGGAGACTTTAAAGTCCCCCTGGTGCGCCGCCTTCGATGAGGAGGACCTGATTGTCCTGGAGTACAGAGATGACGTTAGGCATTATCATAGGAATGGATATGGATCTTGGGTAAGTGCAAATGTTTGAGGTCTGTCGGTTCAACCGCTCTTGGACGGAGATAAAGTCCCCATGGTGCAACGCCTTCAATGAGTAAGACTTGATTGTTCTAGAGCACAGAGACGCCGTTAGGCACTATTATCATCATCATCCGAGCGTTTTCCCGGTTGCATCCTCAGCAGCAACGCTTCAGAGCCCGGGGTCCGCTACCTAACCAAGGAGATTTGACGAGGTTACTGGTTTTTACACAGAGCGACTGCCGTCTGACCTCCACAACCCAAAGGGTAAACCAGGAACCAATCCTTGGGTAGTTTGATGACCAAACGCTAGGTGGCGTTCGGGACCCACAGTTTTACGTGCCTTCCGAAACACGGAATCATCTTTCTTTTCGGATAATCAGGTGATTCAAGCCTGCAATATCCTATCCAGACTGGAAACAACTTTTCACAAAGTATGCTTCCCAGTGGGAATCGAACCCATGACCTCCGGGTCACAAGGATAACTCCTTGACCACCGGACTACGGAGTCGTTAGGCACTATTATATGAACAGGTTAAGGTCTTGGGTTAGAGAATCCCTTTCCTTAACCAACTTTCGGTGGGTTCAACACAGCAAGATGCATTGCGTATCATGCTTCGTATGGTTTGACACTGGAAGCATCCTTGAATGGCTTGCTCAAACTTATCCAAGGATTGGTTCTGGTCTCCCCTTTGGGTTGGCGAGGTCAGATTCGATACTAACTTGTTTGAGTTTGATTTTGACGTTTGACTCGGCAGTCGCTCTGTGTAAAAACCAAATAACCTCGTTAGGTAGCTAACCCCAGGCTCTGAAGCGTAACCGCTGCGGATGCAACTGAAATACGCTTGGATGATGATGATGACATTCCTAAATGGGATAACTCCGCTTTTGCACTGTGTGTTTTTGTATTTTTAACCGACTTCCAAGGACGTTATTAATTCTTTTTTTGTTTGAAAGGGTATAATTTTCAGGCAGTTCCATACAGGTTTTATCAAAATCGGTTGTATAGTTGGGGGTGAAGTCAGATTTTAGTTTTGATTACTTATTAACTATCTCTTTTTATGAACAATGAAGAATTTACTTATTTACTAACGTTTCCTCTTTATCAGGTAAACGTCAATCTCGGAGGCACTGTCGTAAAGGATCTCTACGAGAACTTCGAAGCTGTCATCAATGGCACAGGCAGGAACTGGGTGTCTTATTTCACGCATGATACCATGCTTGAGATGGCGTTCTGTGCCATGGGGCTCTACAAGGACGATTACGTCATTGAAGGAGCCAATAGAAACCCAAATAGGTTGTGGAAGACGAGCAATATGGCTTGTTTCTCTGTTAACATTGTTGCTGTTTTGAACAGGTGAGACAGTTTTATATATTTTTAACACTCGAGGTGTTATAAGTATTAAGCTAACGTCTGTCTCTCTGTCTGTCTGTGGCATCGTGGCGCTTGAACGGATAGACCGATTCCAAGTTCCCTTGCGGTGGTTCTTAGCTATGTTATTTGAAAATCGGTTCTGCGGCTTACAAGTTTTTGGTGGTTGACGCTTGAAAGTAGTTTTTTTTAAATTTACCTGGTAAATAATAGATGGCGCTTTCTATCTCACTTGACATCGGTTGGAATATGTATTTTCTCTACTCTACACTAGATAGTGACGTCGGGGCTTTTTAATTTGCATGGTAAATAAAATTGTAAGTCTAGCAGTAGACTGTTATAAGTTGTAAGGAGAGATATTAATTGAGCCTAGCTACTTGGCATTTCAGACAAGTTAAGCAAGGTTTCAAGAAAACGTTAAATTCGGCCCTCTGTAACCATTCCTTTTTTGGAAATTCTTGGGGAAAAACACATAAGAAGATAAAAAATCCCAATTTTTTTATCAAAAAAATCTCGTGTTTATTTATAAACTGTAGGCACCTGTAAAAGTCCGTTGGGACATGTTGTAAGTACTTTAGCGTCATCGTCATCATTAACATTGGCGGCTGCTAGTATAAAATAATAGAAGGCTTTCTATTCACTTAAATATTTTTGTGTTATTTTATTCACTGTTAGGAATAGGCCTCTCTCGTTGCATGCCACTTTTTTTTTAATATTTGTATGTAGAGACAAATAACATTGATTGAGCTAGCTCCAAAGTAAGTTCGAGACTTGTGTTATGGGATACTAACTCAACGATACTATATCATTTAACAAATACATATTAAAGATAACACCCAAGACCCAGGACAATTTGAAAAAGGCCATTTTCCAACTTGCCCTGACCGGGGATCGAACCTGGAACCTCTGGGTGGCGGACTAGCATGGTGACCACTACGCCACGGAGGTCGTTGAAACTTTAGCACCATAAATAAAAATGCCAGTAATATCTCACAACGCGTTTCCTTATTTCGTATCTTATCTGATCAAAATACTATTGTACATTGATGAGATTATATTTTTGTTATTGAATCATAAACGATATCGATGTCTCCACAAGCACGCATAGTTGATAATTGATGAGTGACTGTCAGTTTTCCTTAGTGTGAAAATTGTGTGTTAATTTGACGGGTGTTTGCCTTATAGGTATTACACCCATTTTAGAAAAGTCTCTACATTAGATTCCATGGTACTAATAAACCACTTAAAAATACACAACATTTTAATTCAATCGATAAGCGCCATAAAAATACATTTACATTTTAAACACGTGTACATTGCCGAAAGCGTTGGAGCAGTGGACGCCGTAGTGCTCTATGATCATGACGTCAGATGTATGTAAACAAATGCTCCAATATATGCATTTGCACAGCTGACACTTTTTATTTTACACAGGCGTTTGACGTAATAACATGGCGGCTACTATTGCGTTTAAAAACAAATTATAAAGCCTGAAAAAATTTAATTGAATTTTCAATTTTATTTTGGTATTTTATGAACTAAAACATTTTCCGACTGCTGTGAGCTTAAGCTATCTTAATAATATATTTTAAGATTTTTTCTCATGTGTACTAAAACGGCGTAATTCGCAGAGTACCCTCTCAACTTGGCATCGCCGCTACTTAACCCCTTTCTCGGCGGCGTTAAGTGGCTTTGAACACTGAAACTCACACATTAACGTGTGCACGGATGTATAGTTTCGTTTGTATTAGTGTATTAGGCATAAATGTTACTGCGCTTGGAAGTGAGGCCTTTGTTCTGCAGTGGGACACTATAGGCTAAAAATAGATAGATAGGTTGTTTGACAATAATTATAATTTTTCAGCTGTCAAGAATCCGGCTCGCAGACCTATCGGGTCCAGGTGTTCGTGAACGAGAAGGTCAGTGACCTCTGTCCGTTCGAGGGCTGCACGTGGCAGCAGTTCCAGGAGAAGTTCTCGTCGTTCAGAGACGCAAACCTGGACTTCTGCAGCCTGGACTATAGGAACCCGGAGCCTGAACCTCAAGCTGACAGCGCCTGGACACCAGTTGCATCAATGACAATACTTTGTCTAATACTTTTTGTTGGATTGTTTAGATAATAATTGTTTATCTTAATAACGTCTGTTAACGTTTCTAAGAGTTTGTTTTGTAATGAAGTTCCTTCTCGCAGGTTGCGGGGGCTACTAATTACACAACAAAGCTGATTGACAAAACATTAAGAGCGCATTAAGCCTAGCCCACGCCTAGCGAGCTTCGAATTTTGTTGCATATAATTTGAGTCCTAAAAAAAAAGAAACAAAGATTTCAAAGCGCGCTATTCGTTTGGCCTTTAGAGAAAGGTTATTTCGCGACGATTTCATTTCAGCTAATTTTGTTAAAAACTGATGAAGATTGTATTGTAAGTTATTGTATTGAAGTATTACAAAAGATGTAAATATAATTATTCTTTGAAACCTTTAAATCCTTTTTTTTTTACAAAATAGAGATAAAACATAAAAGTTGTAATATAATAAATGAAATAATGAAAACCTCTTTATTGCACCATTACAAAGACATTAAAACCAAAGTTTTACAATTGAACCAAAAAAGAAGGATAAGATGTTACAATGGGCGCTTAGAGTGATCTCTAATATAATTATGTAAACCTACTTATACACGAATGGGTGGTTAATTGGGTATACAGTAACAAAAACCCTGTCCAATCCTTGTAGGGGCAACTCAGACCGTCATGTAAACAACTTTTTCTATGGGACCAATGCTTGAAACCCGAAAAAAAATCGACATTTTCATACAAAAAAATGAAAATGTCCATTTTTTTTCTTCTATAAAGATCTATTATTATGATATAAGTACCCAAATATACAAATATTTAACAAAAACTCTAATTTAACAAAAACTCTATTTAACATCAGTTAATTTCTTTCAAACTAGTCATGAACTGATTGTAACACCGTGAAAAAGGAGTACGACGCTTTGATAATCTGAAAAATAAAGAAATCCAAAGTAAAAAATAATATAATAAGTGATTCTTCAAATTAAGTCTGCAGGGCATCACAAATTACTTGGTTTAGATATTACTGAGTTGAGTACTCAACGCCAATAGTATTTGGAAGACGCACATAATCCGCTATTTTCCAACAAGTCAAATTAGATACTTTTTTCAAAACGTCAAAACAAACAGTTTCTATGTGATTGGTATGAAATACTGGGTAATGACGTCACAGTGTCTTGGAGTCAAATAGCGCTCTTATTACCAGTTTTTCTGCAATAATAAATCGAAAATCGCGTCAAAATGGATATGTTCAAAGACAAGTGACATTATTTTGCGACGTTTTATTTTTTATCAGAACAAAATAATTTAATTTCGACCTAGGAAAATACCCAATTGTTTACACAGGTTGACCTGTCTATACAATGTCCTTTTAAATTAAGTACAAATATTTTAAGGGGTGATTCAATCCATAATTTTGAACAACTTATCCCGATAAATGTATACCGAAAAACGAAAAAAAATGTCATTTTCCATAGAAACGATATCACGTGACTACCTCAATTTATATGAAAACCTAAAAATTTGTTTTCGTATTTAGATATACATTTATTGGGAAAAGTTGTTCACAATGATGGACTGAATCACTTCTTAAAATATTTGTACTTAATTAAAAAGGTCATTGTATATTGAAATCTGCGAATCAGAATCATTAATACCTGTAAAATAAAACTAAACAATCAAAAACACTTATTTTGTAAATTATGAGATAGTCAATCGATTCATGTGTTACTTTGCGGAAGTCAGAGTTACATATGTGATTCGAATTGCTTTGTGCGATTCCGCCACCAGATGGTTCATGCAAACTATTGCCGGCCGGCGCCCACCCACTACTGTTAGTCCCAGCATACCTGCCACCAACAGCCCGTGTGCACCCGCCACCAACAGTTGATGCAGTTGCAGCAACATCGGAAGTCGTATACGAGACACGTGTATCGCCTCTCTACGAGGCATACTCAGGCACCAAACAAGTTGTCTCGTGGAGATGCGAAACACGGGTAGTGCATGCACACGGACTGTTGGTGGTCGGTGCTCACGGGCTGTTGGTGGCAGGCAGAGTTGGGTGTAGTTAACTACTATTGTGTAGTATGATTACAAATTACAATTACATGTAGTTAACTACAAGTAGTTGAAATTACTTTACATTTAACTACAACAATTTAAACTACTGTAGTTATAATTTGTAATTGTAATTAAGTAGTTATAACTACAAATTACAATAAGAATTTATTACCGCGGGCGTGTGTTAAAGGTGTTGTATTTCGAAATTGTAAGTGTAAAAAGTTGTTAGCGAGAAACAAAAATTTATAAGTAAATCTTTATAAAATATGTAGTTTCAAAAAGTAGTTTGTAATTGTGATTACAACTACTTTTTGTAGTTTATAGTTCAACTACCTTTTTAATTACTTTTTGGTATTATGTAGTTGCGATTACTAACTACAAAATGTAATTGTAGTTAGTAAATAGTAGTTTAATTACATTTTGCCCAACTCTGGTGGCAGGTATGCTGGGACTAATAGTAGTGGGTAGGCGCCGGCCGGCAATAGTTTGCATGAACCATCTGGTGGCGGAATCGCACAAAGCCATTCGAATCACGTATGTAATTAAGATTAATAATCGATAGATCCTCCTAAGGTCCAGAATAAATTGAAAAACAGCATTTTACAACTTGCCTGCTGCTCTGATGTGGCGAAATACCGATTTGCTCATCCATTATAATCACACTTACCCTCATAAAAGAGCCGAGCGATAAAGTGGTGATTCCTCCCGCGGTGATGGTCACTTTCTGAGATGAACGCATCATCAAGATGAGTAGCGCTCGTCGGAGACGAGTTGAGCAGGAGTACCATGGACACTCATACGCTGCTGACGCTATCTTGATGCTCTGGAAATATCACATCATCATGGTCATATCAGCCACAGTAAGTCTACTGTGGGACGTAGGTCCAAAGATTTTTAAAGAAAGAAAGATTTTTTATTCGGCTACATACTTATATATAACATCACGTCTTACCCCCGATGAGGCTGACCATACTCAGGTCTGTGTCACTCCCCGTTTAGGTATCAAAAATATATTTAGTTTACATGAGCGCCACGACCACTCCGGAGTAGGAAATTCAGTTACATGAATCGTTTGTCAAGAGTAATAAGAATAAAATTGGCTTGCATTGGATTTCTAGATATCCAAACGAATAGGTGCTGAGTTCTGACGCGAGCAAAATTAAACCATATCACTAACCGCATTAAGTAGATATTTCTTTGAATTTCTTTGCTGCGTGAGATTTCTGAACGTGAGTACTAGTACTTATTCTGCAAACCCTATGCAGTTGGACCCAAAGGTCACGTTAACGCGATGAAGGTGGAGAAAGGGAATCAATAGTAACGGTTTGACAGGTTTCAGATTCGCCTATTGGGATCAATCGACTTTTATGATTTCACATATAAAACATCACCTTCTCATCTCGACAGTCATGTCTTCTGTATTTATCATCCGAAATATGAAAAAAATTAAATGTATTTTGTTTTGATTTTCTCTAGTACACAGGTTACTTTCATGGAAAGTAATCTGCGCAAAGTTTATATGACCGCATCCTTTTAGTTTTGAGTGATGTGGTGCATTAGTATGTAGAGGTTTTTAATTAATAAGAAATTAATATATTGTTACTTTAGCACATTACGTACTAACTGGACCTGTAGATTAAACATAACATTGTACAATGTTTTACTATAAATACTCTGCATCGACATCATCATTCGAGCGTATTTTCCCGGTTGCTTCCTCAGCTGTAACGCCTCAGAGCCCGGGACCCGCTACCTTACCATGGAGATTTGATGAGGTTACTATTTTTTACACAGAGCGACTGCCACCTGACCTTTGCAACCCAAAGGGTAAACCAGAACCAACTCTGATAGTTTAATGATCAAACGCTAGTTGGCGTTCGAGACCCACAGTTTATGTGACTTTCGACACACGGAATCATATCTCTTTTCGGATAATCAGGTGATTCAAACCTGCAATATTCTAAACAGACTGGAAACAACTTTTCACGAAGTACGCTTCCCAGTGAGATTTGAACCCATGACCTCCGGGTCACAAGGTGAACGCTTTGACCACTGGACCACGGAGGTAGTCGACTAAAAATACTCTACATAATTAAAATAAATAATCCATCGTCCCGTAGCCAGTCCTGGCCTATAGACGGTGATATACTGTATTAGGTTTGGATCTCATTAATCAGCACGGAGCAGCAATTTTCTATGCTGCTATCCTTTTCTGTCGCTCAGAGCCGTCATTTGCCAGAGCGAGAGAGAGCACAGAATGCTATAGCATGCTATCGCGCCTCCGGTGCGCTAACATGCTATAGCATTTTGCTCTCTCTTGCTCGCTCTCTCTTGCTCTGCCAAATGACGGTTCAGAGCGACAGAAAATGATAGCAGCATAGAATAATGCTGCTCCGTGCTGTCAAATGAGATCCAAGAAAATCCAACCCTTAGTGATCGCTATAGTTAACATACCTGAATGGCCAATTCGTTTCCATGATAGCAGTACATGAAGACCTGCATCAGCATAACCGTTAAATATGTCACCAGAGACCAGAGAAGGAGGACATTCTTCTCTTCCTGAAATTTGAGTTCTACGTACTGATGTTTCCCACAGGCATAATTTCCGGGAAAATCTTGTACATGTTAGTGGAAATTGAAGAGATCCCATAATGGGATAAGTCCGCCTTTGTACTACAGAGTATATGGTTTGTAACTATTCTTATAATTGTAAACTGTTTATGTACAATAAAGATATACAACAACAACAACAACAACAAAATCGGCCCAGTAGTTTCAGAGTTAGGCATATACGCCCCGGAATATCTTCAATTTAAGAACGAATGATGTCATAAGGAATCAAGAACATATAGAATCTCGCAAGGGCTAAAATAACTGATCAAAACCGCGGCCTGCCTTTAATTTTTCAGTGTCCAGTGTTGCCACCATTTGAAATAAATTATTTGGTGGAAACAAAGATATAATTTAAAATTTGAACTTGATCAAGCCCTAGATAACCCTTTAACTATTTTATGAACTACTGTTTGCAGTTTAAAGTGACAACGTAAAGCTTTTCTTTGCACATTAGACAAAAGCGGCCGTTTTTCGCAAATGTGCGTAAAAAAGTTTCATGTCCTTTCTTTAACCTGTTAACATTAAATAGACACCGAGAAATTCAAGTATCCATCCCCTTAAGGTTTTTCAGCGACTTTGGTGGAGTCATCCGAGTCGAATCGCTATTAACCTTATCATATTTACTTCGTATGAGGTCTGCGTGCTTTAAAAAAGCATAAATAAAACGCGAAAGATGAAGGTTGGAAAAACAGTAGCGCAACTGTATAATGGTGCAAGGAAAATTAGCTTGTGCACGGGGCTTCGTCGGTGCGGACCCTCTAGATTTCGAGTATTAATTCGTCCCGATCTTATTTTTATGTATGTTCACCGATAGAGAATATGCATGAAAAAGATATGTGTTATCTAACTAACTTCTCCGTAAATATTCAAAAGTAAAGTACTTACAGTAAAAACAGAATAAAAATTGGTTGAAAAACGAACGAGATAAAATACGATTTTACGAAAATTTGTCTATCTCACTCGCACAAAAACGCTATTTTCTATGGCAAATGTAATATGATAATATGGACTTTGACGTCACCAGTCCATATCGCACTTCTCTTTCTAATTGAAACTTTCAGGTATCACATGTTCGTCGCTGATTTAGATATTTTATATATTCTTTCATATTTGTTTACTGTGGATAATAAGGATTTTATTAAGCAAATAAAAAAAAGTGCATATTCAAAGACGCCCGGAACGATTTGAAAAACTCAATTGTGTTGTGTAGTTGGTACAGAAGTCGGTTTTCAGTTTTGAAAAAATATTTTATTCGGGTATACTCACGAAGGCCAACTGATACGCTGTAACACAGATTATGAAACTAGATACGGTCAGCTGAGCAAACACGGGCATTGAAAAGTTATTCTGTAACTGCTTGGCCTTCTCCAGAATCGCTTGGTGCTCTTTTATGTGGCCCCGAAGACGGATGAGGGCGATTTTCTCATCTTCTTCTAATATCATCATCTAGAAGAACGTAATACAAACCTAGTTATTTCGTTGTTTTATTAGAATCAAACTTAAAACTGCACCAGTCTTCACACACGCAATTTTTTTAAAGAATTAAACGTAACTTGGTTTTGCAAAATTTTTTTAGTATTTTAGTTTCCTGTAATATTTCTTTATAAATTACTCCTTTAGGTCACATTTTTTTGTTGATGAGACGTTGATATATTATTTGAGTGTAAAAGTCAATGTAAGTATAAATTTAAAGTAATATTTTTTATCTTGATGGTTTTATATCTCCTAATGCGGCAATTAGTTCTAGTCTGTGTATGGTTACTGTCTTGAGAGCAATCTTACCTTTGACTAAAACCGATACCTAGCACGAATATAAGTAACTTTTGATACAGAAAATGATTGAATGATACTTTCTAAGTACAAAATTTCTAGATTAAAAATCTATACATTTTTATTTTAACAACTGTCTTAAGAGGAAATAGAGACCTTTTCAGTAGGACGAAGATCTTGGCACATCTTCGTTAGTGACATTGCTAGCAGTTGAAATCGACAACACAATTGTGCTATCAATGATGACACCAGTGAGTCCAAACTAATGTTAACTAAAGCTGCTATGGTAAGAGATCCGATCTGTAATATTTAAAAAAAAATTATGCACAATGTCATTCTCTGGAGTCGAGAATATTTTTTGAAGATTTTGTTTTTAAACATTTACCTGCTCTCCACAAGTCAGTTCAAATGCTGGAGATCTGGTAGTATCATACGGATATCTGCAAAATGTATTTATAAAACCTTAATTTATTTTTAATAAAACAATGTTCTATAAAAATTTGATGCGTTTGTTATCCTTGATAATACTATATGGCGTTTTGTACAATAACAATAAGACATATCAATTACTAACCGAGCTGGCATAGGTAGGTTTGGTTTTCGAGCGCTAGCTGCAAGCCCATATATTGTGTTGAAAGACAGGAATGTGTATGCGTAGAGATACCAGGATGTGAACTTATCCGAACTTAAAATGAAGAAAACTGTATTAAAATATCAAAATATTACATATATCCAATGAACCCGGATAAAAATAAAGGATGAAGCATGACCACAGGGCTTTTGCCACTGGTCCAAGAATTCTGAAGGTCACACATTCTTTAACCAAATAATAGGTCATAATGCAGTTTTTAAACTATCTGTAGACACATCTTAGCGAGGGGTCAAAGTAAGTCATATTTTCCCTGTTGCATTATCAGCAGTAACGCTTCAAAGCCCGGGGTCCGCTACCTATTCAAAGAGATTTGACGAGGTAACTGTTTTTACACAGAACGACTACCGTTTGACCTCTGCAAATCAAATGGTAAACCAGAAACAATCCTTGGATAGTTTGATGATCAAACGCTAGATGGCCATATTTGAACGTGCAGATGGGAACTACAGTTTATACGTGCCTTCCGAAACATTTGATCATCTTTCTTTTTCGGATAATCAGGTGATTCAAGCCTGCATATCTTAACCAGACTAGGAACAACTTTTCACAAAGAATGCTTCCCAGTGGGATCCAAACCCATGACCGCCGGGTCACAAGGCAAACGACTAGACCACTGGACCACGGAGGCAGTCCAGGGGTCGAAGTAAGTATCATATCCTTAACACGCTCCAAACATCATCATCATCATCATCATTTCAGCCGCATAACGTCTACTGCTGGACATAGGCCTCTCCCAAGGATTTCCAAAACGACCGATCAAGAGCAGCCTCCATCCAGCGCTTTCCCGCGATTTTGGTCAGGTCGTCTGACCACCTTGTGGGTGAGTGTCCTACGCTTCACTTGCCAGTACGTGGTCGTCATTCGAGAACCGTTTTGCTCCATCGGTCATCAGTTTTTCGCGCTATGTAACTACTCTTAACATATCCCTAACAAATTCCACAAGAATCTGTAGTAAGTCTATTGGGATTAATAATTTCCCTGTTAGAACTACTATTTAATTTAAAGATTGTATTATGCCAAAATGGCACCCGGGTTCAATCACCAGTCAGGTCAAGATGGAAAAGATCTTTTTCAGATTTACCTGGGTCTTGGATGTTTATCTATATATGTATTTATTATAAAAAAAGTATCTTTGAAACAGCATCCCTTAACACAAGTTTTGAACTTACTTTGGGGCTATCCCAATTTGTGTAATTTGTCCGTTTATATTTATTCATTTGTTTGAAGTATCCGTGACATTTCAGAGCTTTTGGACCAGATCAGCCCACTATCCTTTAAGAAAAAGTCTTCCAAATAGTTACCTCCCGATTATGGCAATTTCATAGTATCCCTTTACACTCCTCAACCTTTTATCATTCTCGTCAACGATCTCATGGATCTTGTCTCTTCTCCAGACGACGTTGATCATCTTCAGGCTTAGTGTCATGTTGGTGAACAGAATAAACATGGCACCAGTCATGAGAGAGACATCTCCGAAGACGTAGACTAACTGAGCTACTTGGACGATTACGTTGATGCCTGGACACAGAGTTAATATGAGTATTATTATATACGGAACGGAAACTACTAGGGTCCCGCGCAATGCATATCGGTCTCCGTTTCCCGTCTACGGGTACGTAAACGGGGAACGGAGACGCAAAAGAACGGGGGAGAGGTATCTCCCCCGTTCTTTTTTTTTAATGTTATAGGGCGGCAAACGAACACTTGCCTTGTCGAGTGTGTTAAGGGGCAAACACACACACATTGACGTGTGCACGGATGTTCTTTCGTTTGTAGTAGTACTAGTAGGCAAATTAAATGTGTTAACAGTCACGGAAATGTATATTTTTGAATTATGTCGCTTCGTTCGTAAACACACGCACTACTTCGAACGATACGGTGACATGACTCGCCTTTTTGCTTTACGGCGAGCAAATGATTTAATTCTACCCGCATCACACCTCGATTTTTATAAAAATGGTTATCATGGTATACAATCACCTTCCAAAGTATATCAAAGAACAGGGACCTAAATGTGTTGCTAAATTAAAAACTCTTCTAACTATTATAAAATATTATATATTAAAAGATTATTGGGATGATAAATTATAAGTTTTATAAGACTGACATTTAATTTATTAATATGCATTATATAATTTAATTCCATTTTCATGTAAATAAAGACAATTTAAGAATTATTGGACAATTCTGTTTAAGTTAAATTGATATGCTAAATTGTGTAATATATTGACTTCACAATGCCTTATAAAGATAAAATTTGTAAAATAACAAGACCTTTTTTGACAATGTAATGAAATGTTACAAATTTTATGTGAATAAATGAATATGAATGATACACCGCTTTTATGAAGTGCCATACCTGCGGTCTGGAAATAAGTCTTATATCAAATACATATTGCAGCGGTGGTGGAGAGGTGGCCATAGGGTCAGAAAAGTATTTCTCTTACTGGTTCGTCTTTAAGATTAACAAAAAATAATAGACCCGTATTTTTCAGTTTAACAAAAAAGTTAAACTTTACAAAGATATGTAGGATCTACGTTACAGAATGGGGGTTTGCGACCAGTAGTCGGAACTCGGAAGGTAGTGTGCATTGGTAATGTAATGATGAAGATGTGATGGAATATGACTTGTGAATATGAATGAATGATCATCATTTAAGCTGCACCGTCCACTGCAGGACATAGGCCTCTTTCAAGGATTTCCAAAATGACCGATCTAGAGCGGCCTGCATTATTACTAACAGCCATTATTACCATTATTACCAGCGACTTTATCGCTGAAAAGCGCTGGATGCAGTGATGATGATGTTCTTCTAGATGATGATATCGTGAGGTCGTCAGAACAATGAATGCATGTTACAAGACAATAGTTTATGTGTATGCTCCGTGGTTGTCCGATAGCGAGTGAGGGCCTGCGTAGCTGCGTTGCCGATGACCGGTGTACTCAGTGTGCGTGTGCTGGCGTCTTAAGACGAAGTGGTAGCTAAAGTGGCGCTCTCATTTGAAATAAATTGTTTAAAACGAAATATGGTGATAATTAAAAATTTGATTTGTATCACTGTCATAAAATAGTTTAAAGGTCTTTCTAGACAGTGATACAAATCAAATTTTTAATTATCACCATATTTCGTTTTAAACAATTTATTTCAAATGAGGGCGCCACTTTAGTAGCTAAAGTGGCGCCCTCATTTGAAATAAATCACTTCGTCTTAAATTATTTAATACAGGATAAGCTACGTAGAAAAATCTTATTACAAAACTTTCTGCTGCTTTTGTTGGGGGGTAAGCTACTATACATCTAAAAGAAATCACACATTCACAAAAATAATTTGTGTCGCTATAAACTTACGCTTACAAATAATTCAAACACTAGCTTATTTTCTGCACACATGTTAAGCCCACACTGAAATTAACGTGTAAAGACACATAATAATACATTTTTGGCAAGAAAGAGAGACTAAATTCAAGTCTAATGCGCAGGGAATAAAGACGAAGGTTGTAAATAAAAAATACAATAGCCTCGTGGGGAGTGCGCTATAGTCTCGTAGGGAGTGCGCCTAGGTTATCAATAATCGTTTTTCAAATTTGTACCTTATTACCTAACCTTAAGAATGTAATTGATACATTTAAAATGGTGGTTATTGAACTAGTCTTGTGTCATCGTATAGTGAAAAATAATAATATCGAAAAAAAAAATATGTCAAGTTTGTGTTATGCGATTATAGATCTTTTTGCAGTGGTTTGGCTGTTAAAAAGGGAGAAAATCGTATGGGATCTTAGATCATTTTATGGGATGTAAGGAAATCACTTGCAAACGGTATTCAATTATTTTTTTCGTTTAGTTTTTTCGTAATCGATACTTATAGATATTCCATTGATTTTTTAGAAATTACATTTAAATACGAAACAACGTTAATAAAAAAAAATGTTACAAATGTTATGCCATCTTTTAGAAGATTAAATGTGTTTGACATCTTTTTACATGAGAAAATTACATACCATAGCATTTTTAACGGAGCACTTTTAGACGTCTTTTCGATTCTTACCAATTCACATAATGATCACAATCGATTACGCAACTAGTTTTTGTAAACGTATTCGATTTTTGATCTTATACTTTGGCAGAGGGGAACGCGCAGGTAAGGTTTATCCTGTGTTAAATGATCTAAGGCTGGCGTCAATGTGATGCGTTAACAGTCACCGCAGTAACGTCATAGAGAATTTAAATGCGCTGTGTCTTTGTCATTTTTTGTTTCACAGATAAAAGAAAAACGTGTACAATATTTTTTTATTAATGTAATCGAGGGGCTAAAAATATTTTTATTAATAAATTAATAATGACGTAATAGTTTCTTGGGGTCAAATAGCGCTCTTAATATCAGTTTTTCTTTAAGGGGATACCTGAATTTTCCGGGGTCCAGTGCTGCCCCCATTTTAAATAAATCATTTGATAGGAAACGGACACATCATTTAAAATGTTGTCTTGACCAGGCTCTAGGTAACCCTTCAAACTATTTTATGAACTACTGTTTATAGTCTAAAGTGAGAAAGCGAAGCTTTTCTACGCACAATTGCGAAAAACGGCCACTTTTGGCGTATGTGCGTAGAAAAGCTTCACGTTCTCACTTTAAAAGGTAAACAGTAGTTCATAAAATAGTTTGAAGGGTTATCCAGGGTCTGATTAAGACCAAATTTTAAATGATATCTCCGTTTCTTTTCAAATGATTTATTTCAAATGGGGGCAGCACTGGACCGCGAAAAATTCAGGTAGCCCCTTAATAAGAAATCTAAAATCACATTATTAGATGGCGTTTTGTTTTCTTAATACCAAATAATTTATTTTCGGCTCAGGAAAGTATTATCTAACCACACTCACCAGCTAAAACAGTCAAGGAAAGTATATAAAAGATCTTCCAGACAACTTCCTGACTACCGTTCACATTTCTAGGCCACCATAAGCTCGTCGCCCTCAGTACGGTGAGACAGAGTCTCAACGACCACGTCACGTTGGGCACTAAAAGCTTCATCGCAGCTTTTACATTGATTGTAATCGCGCAGTGCTTTATTTGCTTTTAGAGTGACAGCGTTAGGGAACATTTTTGCGAACAAGTATTTCTTTAAGTTTATTTATTTATTTGACATAGCCCAGCGGATTCGTTTGTTGAAGTGACAGTGGGCGAGACACATAGCGCGACGAACCGATGGCCGATGGGGCAAAAAGTCTCGAATGGCGACCACGTACTGGCAAGCGAAGCGTAAGACATCCACCCACAAGTTGGTCTGACGACCTGACTAAGGCCGCTGGAAAGCGCTGGATGCAGGTCGCTCTTGATCGGTCATTTTAGAAATCCTTGGGAGAGGCCTATGTCCTGCAGTGGACGTTATGCGGCTGAAATGATGATGATGATTTCTTCTAAAATATATTTTTAACACAAGCTTTTATTTAAAACAATGAACTTAAAAGTTTAAAGTGCTTCTCAAGACGAATCAAACGAGCCAACACTCGATAGGGTTACGTCGTTTGATTACATAGTTTCTATAGTCACCTTTCAGCTCCATCATCAGATTAGCTCCATGTCATCATAATGTTGCATTGTCACGCGATATACGTATGCGTGTAAAATTTCGGCTCAATCGGAAACCGGGATGTGGGTCAAATTCAACTTGCAAGATTTGATTACAGACCAACAAAGGGACAAGTGGAACTAAATAAAAGCTTGTAATATACTATACATTTAAGTTGTTGTATTGTTCGAAGACACCTAGAAACATATTTTTACACTTTAAAAAATTTTTTTTTGTTATAAATACTTGGCCGGTGGTCCAAAACCCGGTGGTGGTGGTAAAAAAAGAAATAGCAATCTGGTTAACCCTCTTTATCTCGCTTCGAAGACAAAGTCAAAGACAAAATTTTTTATTCATCGTAGGATAAATTTATCTCTTATTGAAGGTAATTTTTTTTAAACATTATTTTAGTGCAAAAGCTAAAACCTACTAGCGTTTCCGAACGACCACTGCTGGGAAGATTACGCCGAAAGAAAACCCAGTTCCGTATTGGTCCCTACCCAGCCTGATGGGCTATGTTTCAGTTACAATACAGATTTACACTTAAGCTTAGTATACATTATATTATACATCTAAATAATACAATTAAAATTTGAACTATTTCCAAGAATTTTGATCAGATAAATAGTCATTTACATGATAATAAGCCTTCGGTTGTGGTATCCCGACTGGATTTTCTCTGATATTGCCTACGCACATGGTCCTCTAATGTATAACGTAGGTTTCATTTCTGGCGAATACAAAAAACACAACAACGCCAAAAGGTTGCATTGGCCTTTACCAAAATTGGTTGTGTACTTTGGGGGTTAAGTCGGTTTTTAGTTTTTTTTTTAATGATAGCTTGTAAGTATTGTACAATGTTACACCCTACTTAATGGCATTCTCCACTCTGGTTTTGGGTTGACTGGAAGGGATCCTGTAAAGGGATAAGTTCGCCTTTGTATTGTTACGAAACGACTTGATATCCGTAGCGCCATCTTTTTTTCTACGGAAAGATCTGACATTGAAGCTTTAACCCCCAAAACCTTTTGAACGACTGAACCGATTTAGCTTTCACGTGAAAAAATCCGCATCGAAATCGGTCCATTCGTTTGAGCGCTTCGATGCCACAGACACACAAACGTTAGCGTCAAATTTATTATAACACCCCCCTGTTTTGCCCGGTGTTGAAAAGAGTCTAAAAAGGTTTTCAACCCATGTCAAGCGATGATTGAAGGTTGTATAAACACTCCACAGTAACAATCAAGTTATTAGAAAAAACTGTGTTGTAACATTTAGTCCGAGAAAAACAACGCCCATTTTAACACCAAATTTCGAGAAAATATACAATTATGCACTCAATACTGGATAGTTATAAAATGATTAAGTATTAGTTACGAAACCGATATGTTTTTCTTCTTAGGGTTCCCTACCCAAAGGGTAAAAACGGGATCCTATTACTAAGACTCCGTTGTCTGTCCATTCGTCCGTCTGTTTGTCAAAATTCAATTTAAATTAGACCTTTACAGGCACTTTTACACAAAGTCATGGTCAAATTTTTTTATTGAATGTAGGATAAATTTGTCTTTTATTGAAGGTCATTTTTTTAAATATTATTTTAGTGCCAAAGCTAAAAATTACTAGGGTAGTTTTTAGCTTTTGCCCGTCAATAAGTATAATTTACGTTACGTGTAAAGTGTATCAAAATTTTATTATTTTTAAGAAAAGCTATGGATACCAGCGCTTCATAACGTTCACTGCCGAGAAGAAACTCATTTTCACAGTATTAGTCGCCTTCTCGCCAGAACGGCTTTGTCCAATTATTATTTTTGTCTTTTAATTAATAAATACTTATAATATAGTCACCAGGCTGTATCTCATGAACCGTCATAGCTAGCCAGTTGAAACTTTCAGATGACGTATTTCTGTTGCCGCTGTAACTATAACAACAAATACTTAAAGCAAAATAAAATAAATATGTAAGTGCGTCTCCCATACAACAAATGTGATTTTTCAAACATAATGATACGAAACCCTGAGTGTGCGAGTCCGATACGCACTTGACCGGTCCTTGGCAGTTTTTTTTTTATTACCTTTACGGCGATGGTACATTATGCTAAATAAATTACGCTTGACTTCGCCTTTTTGTACATTTTTCTTTTCTTTCAGATCAGCTTAAATATATATTTAGTGTTACGGAATACTAACTCAACTAATAAATAATATACATTTAAAGATAAACATCCAACAGCCACGTCAGTCTGAAAAAGATTATTTTCCATCTTGACATCGAACCCAGGACCTCCTGAGTGACTGCCCAGCATGATGACCACTAGGCCATAGGGGTCGTCAAATTGCATGGAAGAAGCTAGTAAACTGTTCAATATTAAGTCACGGACATTTACTTCAATGAGTAAAGAACACACGGAGGGATATTAGGTAGTCTTTATTTTACAAAAACTGAGACTGCTGTTCACGAAAGGCCTGAATTTCTCCTCGAATGCACTCCAGGAGCATGCTTCACCGCAAACACGAAGAATCTTCTCATTGGCGAAAAATTGTACCCTGTAGGGGCTCGAGCCAACCGGTTCTTTACATCTGGAAGAAAATTAGCTGGTTCAAGTAAATCACCTTCAAATTGAGGAAGGCTGGCGCAGGCATCTCGTCAAGTCTTATTTTAGTCTCCACTGCAGGGGCAGGGTATATCTCATTCGTCCCCAGTGGAGACGTCTCCACAGGGATGACCCTCTCTGTACTACCAGAGTCATACTTGGCCAGAACAGCCAAGCCTATACTCTTCACGCTCTGGCCAGATCGGTTGGCGAGGTCTCAATAATGTTAAAAAGTTTTGTTTATCTTGTATTTCCTAAGTCGCCTTCTATGACATCCACGGGAAGACTTCAAGTGATCCTAATCTACTCTGCCGGAAACCACACGGCATAATTTAGTTGAAACTACAAATAATTCATAGATGCTGGCACTTGACAGGCCATAGCTGAAAATGAATAAGTAGCTCTCTAGGCAGCACACATTTGACCTTTTTGGATTCCTGTAGCATATTATAATGATTGATTCTCGTTGTCACATTTTTTCATGTTTTGTAAGTATTCCTCTGTATGTGTGGTAACTATGTCAATAGAGTTAAGGCCTACTTAGACGGCGCAAGTGTCTGGCCAGCTGCATACTAATTTTATTAAAGCAAAAGATAACTTGCATGGTCTAAACGAAACGTCAGCCTTACTGCTTCAATAAAATAGTATGCAAAAGGCAAGAAACTAGCAACTTCTAAATGATGCTATCTATTTTACTATTGGCTACTTACTTGTATAGAACTGCTAAAATATTAGCCCCGAATGGAGTAGACAAGCTTGCTCTCCACTTCCTCTCCGGGTCCCTCTTCTCAGCAGAAAGCCCTTGTTCGTCATAGAACAGCCCTAGAGCACTATACACCATGTCTATAAGACTGTCGTGGGAGAAATACGCAGTGAACGAAGGCTCAGAACGATACACTGCATCTTGGAACTTTCCCAGCAAGTCATTTAATACCAGTTCGCCTAGTTTCAGATTTATTGGGGAACCATAGCTGCTTCTGTAAAGAACAAACGTAGTATATTATTATGTTAGTCTTCGCATGTATTACTCTTAAATCTAGTAGTGTAGTAGTAGTGATAACCTCTGTGGCGTAGTGTCACCATGCTAGTCCGCCACCCAGAGATTCCGGGTTCGATCCTCGATCAGGGCAAGTAGGAAAATGGCCTTTTTTAAATTGTCCTGGGTCTGGGATGTTTATTTATATATGTATATTTGTTATAAAATAAAGTATCGTTGAGTTAGTATCCCGTAACACAAGTCTCGGACTTACTTTGGGGCTAGCTCAATCAGTGTTATTTGTGTATATTTATTTATTTAGTAACATCAATGGTAGTAGTAGTTGTAGCAGCAGTAATAGTAGTTGTTACAACAGCAGTAGTAGCAGGATTTGGTACATCAGCCATCTCAAGGCACACGAACAAAGTCTTGACGATAAAAATACTTAATAAAGTTAATAAACTTAGCCAGATACCATGACTGAAAACGGTCAGAGATAATCACAGTAGCAGTATTAGTAAAAGTTGCAGTAATGTTAATAGTACACAAACCGCACCCTTACCTGAAATAGTGCCGTAAGTCTTCCAAATACTCCAAGATCTGGAGATCTTGCTCCGAGAAGACAGCGCACCAAGGCGAGTAAGAGATCTCAGAGAAGGATCGATAGAACCGACAAAGGTCGTACAACGCCGACGTATTCGAAGGTGTTAGCGGTTTCGATATGCCAGTTCGTCTTTGGAGAGTTTCTAAAAGCTAAACATGAAATTTTGACAGATGACAGATAAAAAAAATATTTGAAAGACAAAAATAATAGGGTTATTAGTATTCGTGTTCAAAAATAAATAATGTTGTACTGCTTACAGAATAAAACGTCACGAAATAATGTCATTGATCATTTCCATTGTTAACGTGAATCTTAGATTAATTAATGCAGAAAAACTGATAATAGAAGCGCTATTTAACTCCAAGAAACTATGACGTCACGACGTGCTTTTTCTAAGGTAAAAGAAGGGTTATTTTTCTTTGTGCTATTTTGTACAAATCCCGTGGACAATATTTGTTTTGACGTTTAGAATTAAGTGGCCAAGTGCGAACCTGACTCGCACACAAAGTGTTCCGTAATCAATATAATATTAATAAAATCCATTATACATAAAAATTAAGTTTGTGATGTGAGGTGTACTCGTATGGGAGCCCCAATTAAATATTTATTGTATTTTTTTTTAGAATTTGTTGTTGTAGCGGCAACAGAAATACATTATCGGTGAAAATTTCAACTGTCTAGCTATCACGGCTCATGAGATACAGCCTAGTGACAGACAGACGGACAGCGGAGTCTCAGTACGAAACCATGCAGGCCTGTGTATGAAAAAAAATACCTTAACGGTTAGGTATCGAAAATACACCTACATTATTACAATGCACCCGGCCACCACTTCGAAGTGGAAAATTCAGTTACGTGAATCGTTTGTCCAGAGTAATTAATAAGAATTAAATTGGCTTGCTATGGATGTCTAGGTATGTAAACGAAGAGGTGAGGAGTTCTGACGCGAGCTAAATTAAACCATAGCTCTAACCACATTAAGTAGATATTTCTTTGAATTTCTTTTCTGAGTAAGACTTCTGTACGTGAGTACTAGTACTTATTCTGTGACGGAACCCCCTCAAAAGTATCTGATTTGACTTGCTGGAAACAATAAACTTACTTAATAACTAGATTACAATAATCACATGAAACAAATTTTAAATTAAAAGGTGCATGAATAGTCTAACACCTGTGTTGGCGGCATAAACCTATATACTTTTCTTACCGCGTTAGCGGCCAATACATACGAATAACAGAACTTACCTTTTTATATTCCTCCGTATCATAGTATTTTTGCAATTCATTTTTATATCTGGCTCCATTCCAAACTTTTTTCTGATATATTTCGCAATTCTTGTAAGGCTGAAATATTAAACAGGTAGCTAAAGCCCACAACATAGCCCGCTTGAATGATTTTTTAAATATCGTCACATTTTACCGCTGTTCAGAATTTTTTAAATGAGTTGCGTCCAAACTTTCATCCACCATTTTACACCCTCAGAGAAAATGTGATACATTTTAAACTTATCTTTTGAAACGTGAGCTCATATGTAATTTTTACCCAAATACGCCTAGCCAAGAAGAAGGGTAATTATATGTATGTAAGTATGTATGTACCTAATATTTATGTGGATATCTATATGTGTTCCACCGAAGCATCCGTATAAAAGCAAAAATTCATTTTCATCTGATACCAGACCTTGCACGGTATAATTCGATATATTAAGTTTTTGACCGACTTTAAAACAGAAGGAAATTATCAATTCGTCGGAAATTTTATGATATATTTTTATGTATGTTCACCGATTACTCGAAGGCGCCTGGATCAATTAGAAAAAATAGTTTTTGTGTTTGAAAGAGCATACTTGTTAGGTGGTCCCGTAAATTTTATCAAAATCGGTTTACAGTTTTTAAGTTTTGGCTAAAAGATCGATTCCTTTTTCCACTTACTTGCCCATCATCACGCTAAAACCTTCATCTCGTACTGTTAATATAATTTTTTTCAGTGTAAGTTTTTATGTAAGATGTATATGTATGTTTATTGTAATTATTATATATAAGTAAGTAATTATATATATGTTTATATTGACCGCCCTGCACTACCTAATTTCCCATTACTATTTTCCATATAGCGAGGTTGCCTGGAAGAAATTGATTAGCGATAAGGCCGCCTTTTGCGCATTTCCTAGTTTTTAAGCTAATTATGTCGTGTATTTATTTATTTTGTGCAATAAAGGGTATTGTATTGTATTGTAAAAGTGGCCTTTAGCTCGTTTTCTGCCTTGGGCTCTCTTTGCTTCGAGCTGCAAGACCCAAAAATGCTCTGACATCCCCGTTATTTTTGACGACATCTGTGGCCTAGCGGTCATCATGCCAGGCTGTCACACTGTTCCCGGGCTCGATCCCCGAACAGGTCATGATGGAAAATTATCATTTTCAGATTTTCCTTGGTCTTGGATGTTTATCTATAGTATATGTATTTGTTATAAAATATAGTACTGTTGAGTTAGTGTCCCATAACACAAGTCTCAAACTTTCTTTCGAAGTTCCTTTGGGGCTCGCTCAATCTTTGTTTTTTGTCCGTATACATTCATATATTAATTATTTATTAAGGATAAAATAGAACAGTATTTCTTGATCTTACCAATAGAATAAAATCTTTATTTGTTTCCAATGGATCTTGTATTTTATACTCTAGTTTCATGTCCAAACCGCTCAGAAAACTCTTAGAGCTCTCAATGGTTCTTTGTTCATTGGTAGCCCTTATGTGATTGACGTGTAAGTCTTTCAGAATGCTGTAGAAGGTGTCGTTTATTCTATTGCCAAGGTCTGTCAGCTCTCTGTAACCTCTGGAGGTCAGGAAGTATGGGGTGGAGTCAATTGTGTCGTTCCACTTCCAGGATTGCAGACTGGTGATATCCTGAAAGAAATAATCAAATAACAAAATATACAGGATCTTAAGGAATATACTGAAACTTCTGTATCTATATATTTTCTGGCCTCCCATATAAGCTTGTTGACACACGCATAACTCAAGCAAGTTGATCAGCTGATCAGAATTTGTATCATATCATAGACATAGGCCTCCCCCAAGGAGTCCCAAAACGACTGATCGGAAGCGCCCTGCGTCCAGCGCTTACCTGCAACCTTGTTCAAGTCGTCTGACCATCTAGCAGGTGGGTGTCCTATACGCTGCAATTTGTATGAAAAAAAAAAGTTTATATTAACCCCTTGTATGCCAAAATATCAGACACAATAGTAAAACAATGCATTCTCGTGAAGATCTACGCAACGTGTAGATTTAGAATATACACGCATTGCTCAACGCTACGCTTTCGCAGATTAAATTACAAAAGTGTAGGGCTGCAAGCCCGAAAAAGTGGAGTGAACTGACCACATAGGTCATATTTTTGTGTGTTTAGTCTGCATATAACCCTTTACCTGTCCTTATAAATAAAACAATAGATAAACAATTGACCTGAGAGGAATACCTCCCAGTAACAGGTAAGGGGTTATCCTGTTTCACTCATCGCTCGTTTCTCAGGTCAGGCCTTCATTTTATTCAAAGATTCAAAGATTCAAATGTTTATTCAGTAATTAGACCTTTACAGGCACTTTTACACGTCAATAAGTATAATTTATGTTACGTGTAAAGTATATTAAAATTTAATTTATTTTTAAAGAAAAGCTACCGATACCAGCGCTTCGTAACGACCACTGCTGAGAAGAAACACCGAAAGAAACTCATTTTCACAGTATTGGTCACCTACTCGCCAGAAGGGCTTTGTCATATTATTATTATTGTCTTTTAATTAATAAATACTTTAATATAATACAATGTTGACACATTATAAGATGTAATGCTTGCGAACAAGTAAACAAACGTTAATTGCGTAATAAAATACTGTGTAATAAAATACTGCGTAACATTATTTCGCAATTTCAATTAGGTACAGTCCACAAACTCGCTCCACTGCAAACCGAAATGAATGAACTCCATGATACTGAACAACGTTCCTTGGGGAAAGTTTTTCAGTATCATGGATTGAATTCGCGTTTAAAATAGTTTCAGTATATTTTGTTAGACATAAACGATATAAGTATAATTAAGTCTGTCGCATAAAGCAAAAACTTAACATTACTTAAAGACGCAATACCCGAAATGCTCTGTCGGCACCATTTGGTTTGTGTTCGTGTGCGTGTGTGTGCGAGTGCGTTTGCGTGTGCGTGTACGTGTGTGTGTGCGTGTGCGTGTGCGTGTGCCTGTGCCTGTGCGTGTGCGTGTGCGTGTGCGTGTGCGTGTGCGTGTGCGTGTGCGTGTGCTTGTCCGTGTGCGTGTACGTGTGTGTGTGTGCGTGTGCAGGTGTGACAAGAACAAGAGATTACCTGATCGCACATTTCTCCTTTACCCTCAGCGTGACTCTTCAGTATGTCATGCTTAAACCTCATTGCCTGCTTCATATAGTATATGTTACTCTCGCTTGGGTTGCGGGAGCCATGGCGAGACAGAAGCCAGATGCTGATTGGTTCACAATCTGTAATCATTTAATTCATGCTAGTCTGGGAGAGAAGAAAAAACTAAGAATGTACTGCTTCCTTCTTCTCTTCCGATCTTCCGTGAAATCCGATCGAAAAATGGTTAAAAATGCGGATTATGTTAACATAAGATGCTCATCACTATTTTGATTTCCTTTTCCATCTTTTCTCCCACCATCATGCTTAAATTGGCCTTTGGGTACAGTATAAGTACTAGTACTCACGTACAGAAGTCTTACTCAGAAAAGAAATATCTACTTAATGTGTTTAGCACTATTGACCACCTGTCAAGTAAAACCTTTCAAACAAAAAAAGAATTTACAAATCGGTCAAGGCACACTAAAAAAGAAATCCCTTTGGCCACTTCGGCAAATTCTAGGTCTATGGGTCTAGGCGTCTACGAATATTCGGTGAACATACATAAAATAAAAGATCGAGACCAATTGATAACGTCCTTCTTTTTGGAAGCACGATTAAAAATATATACTAATATTTTTTGTCTCTGATCATGCTGCAAATTTAAAATGTGAAAGAGTCTAAGTTTATATGAAAGTTAGAAACGTAAAAATATATTCATGTGCCCATGGTTTGAGACATACGTTTGCTGTTTGTTTGTTTTTAAAACTTTATCGCAAGTAAACAATTAAATTTTAAGAGAATAGTTTTCCAAAACTAAAACTTCGCCCCCAAACTACTCAACTGATTTTAATTAAATTTCTAGGGGACCACCTGCCAAGTATGCCCTTTCAAACAAAAAAGAATTTTCCAAATCGGTCCAGGCGTCCTTGAATAATACATAAAAAAAGATATAACCTCCTCCTTTTTGAAAGTCGGTTAAAAGCATAGTATAAAAGGCGGACTTATCCCCGGATTAGGATCTTTTCCACTCAACTTTGGATTGAAAGTAATAGGTTTTTACGAAACAGGATAGAAAGTGGGTACAATATTATTATTACATATAAATACTTACTTCACAGCTTAAATAGTACTTAAAATTAATAACTACAAAAATAAATTATTACTGTATCACATTTTTTGGGAAAATTTATTCTTAACAACAACAGGGTACAAAACAGATCTGTGGGATGATAGTTTGCACGACTACCCGCCCATGACATGCAAAGACGGGTCGGGCCGCTAGCAGAGAATAAAAGGGACCGTCTAGGCCTTAAATATCTGAAACGTTGGTATCGTCGAGTGCCTTGAATTGAAAATACCTACCTATGAAAAGGTCATTAGGTTAAAATAACACGAGATAAAGTGATATGATAACATAACAATATTTTAAAATACGGGATTTCCCGATTAAGGTCATACTCTGACACCAGTGGCGCACATTGACACTAAGTTGTCTAACTACTCCAATTTTTTACGAATTTTAACACATTGCAGATATTCTAAAAAACTTAGCTTGGTTTTGATATAAAATACATATAATACAACCTTCACAAGCTCAGAATTTTGAAACAAATTTTTTGAAACACATATTAAACGATAACCCACACGATGGGTTAGACGAGAAACAAAAATTGACTCCTACTTTAGGTCTGGGATAGGAGCTACCCTATTTTTTTATATTTTATTTGACCACTTTTTAACATGATTAATTTATATACCTATACTAAATGACAGCCTTCTGGTACTTATAGTCTCTGAGTAAAACCTCGGACGAACAGACAGACAGACATGGCGAACTATAAGGGTTCCTTGTTTACCACGGAACCCTAAAAAGTGATAGATATATTAGAAATACGGTGTGCAATAATTTCAAACCGTCATTGAACTTTTAATTACATCACCCATACATTTTCTCTACGTCACGCAGCGACTGACGTCACATCATTTATATTTTATCCAAAATAAATCAAAGATTAATTATTCGTTTATTTTCAGATAATTTCCATGCATTATGAGTTCTTATGTAATAATTATTAACGAAGTCTATAAATTTATCATCATCATTTCAGGCGAATTACGTCCACTGCTTGACATTATGCCTTTTTTTAAGGCTTCATATAATAATAACCAATTTTGCAAAATTTGCCACTTGTGGCATTTTGCAAAATTGGTAACATTTTTCGTCTCATATTTATTTGGAGTTTTTTCCACTCCTGTCTGTCCTCAGCCAGCCTTTTGAGGACTTGGTACGACGTACGACATCACTCCTACGTTTTCCTTTATTTGCTTTATAAAGCTGTGTCTGGCTTTTCATCTTCCTCTTGTTCTTTCTATTCAAGAGCATCGTTCTGAAAATTAAATGAATAAATTTATTTGGAATTTACTATAATTACCGTTCAATTTCGTCATATTTCGTATGTCACCTCTCACATCGTCGTACAAGGTCTTCCCGCCAAAATATTTAAAGGTTCCAGAACCCCAATTGCACTCACAAGTTACTGAAATCACTAATCCAATAACTAACAATATATAATTAGTTCTCATGATTTTAACTTTTTAGTTACGAAGCCGCAATTTCACTTTTTCACTGAATAAAATTTTCACCAAAGTTTCTCTTCTTCACCAACCTTTAGTTGTTTTTTGCTAAACAAATTCTATTAAATCACTAGAAAGAAATAGTAATCTTAATTTAAACTTTTGGTAACCTACTGACGAAAAAAGAATCTATTTTATTTTTTCACTGAATATATTTACATATGTATTTTAAAGCTTTTCAGTGAAACAATTCACATAAGTATCGTGTACATCATTTATGTAATTTTGTTTAGTCTAAACATTTGTTATTCAAATTTTATTTAAAACTAAAAAAAAGACTAATTTCTATGCAAACGGACGTGAATCTTGGTCGACTTCGCGAATACTGAATAGTTTATAAATAGAGTGAAGTGTTTAAGGTAATAACCCGTTCACTAGTAAGGCTGGGTTCACACAGGTATAACAAGTAATAATATGCTTGAGTAAATTAATTCGTTCAGACAATGTTATCTATCATTTGCGACTTCCATAAAGTAAGAGGTTATCCATGCGTCACGATCTTTTTTTTATGAATGTTCACTGATTTTTCGAAGACGCCTGGACCAATTTGGATTTTTTTTGTTTAAAAGGTTGTACTTGTCAGGTGGTCCCATAGAAATTTTATTAAAATCTGTTGTGTAGTTTGGGGGTGAAGTCGGATTTTAGTTTTGGAGTATGTAATTGTGGATAATTTTTCAAAACTAAAAACCGACTACACCCCCAAACTACACAACAGATTTTAATAAAATTACTATGGGACCACCTGGACAGTATACCCATTCAAACAAAAAAAAAATATTTTTTCAAATACGTCCAAGCGTCTTCAAGTAATCAGTGAACATACATAAAAAAAGAAAGGATCGCGACGAATTGATAACCTCCTCCTTTTTCTGAAGTCGGTTAAAAATTTAGGAAAAAAATCAGGTCACCTACCAAGTTTGTCATAATAGTAGTATTTCGAAGTATCAGTAGTTCTAAAAGGAAACATATGCTCGTAAAATTATTCCTATCGAATCAACTAAAAAGTTGGATCGTTGACAGAAAGAAATATAGTTGATCCGTTTCAATTGGTCAATTAATATCGGAGTGGCGACCATAGATTTAGGAGTAACAAAATTTCTAGGTCTATGGGAAGGACAGTATTTTACACAGTCAAACAAGTTAATTTGATATATTATTTATTTGATGTATAAATACATTGTCACATCTTTATCCCTGACGGGGTAGACAGAGCCCAGGGCTGTAGGACCCAAAGGCCACGTTAAGCGTAATGGTGGGCGTAAAGATGAAAGATCAAAATAGTGATGAGGGTTACTAGCCGCATCGCCTATGAACATGATCCAAATATCGCTAATTCCCTCGACCGGCTTTAAAACCCCGTCTTTTAAGTTTTCACTCCCAGTAACTTTTTTTGAACCGATTTCCATCAAACATAGCTAAGAACCGTATCAATGACGACCTCCGTGGCGTAGTGGTCACCATGCTAGTCCGCCACCCAGAGATTCCGGGTTCGATCCCCGGTCAGAGCAAGTTGGAAAATGGCCTTTTTGAAACCGTCCTGGGTTTTGGATGTTTATCTATAAATGTATTTGTTATAAAATACTGTATCGTTGAGTATCCCATAACTCACGTCTCAAACTTAATTAAACAAAACTTTGGGGCTAGCTCAATCTGTGTAATTTGTCCCTATATATTTATGTATTTATTGAAAATTGACTTATAGTCAGCTTTCAGACAAAAAAATAAACGCATCTAAATCGGACCATTCGATTAGGCGCTACGATTACACAGACAGAAACACAGACGCGACAAACTTATAATGCGTTCTTGTTGTTCGGGCTTAAAAAAATTAGATCTGTGTATACTTGCTTTAACATAATGCAATGAAAGTATGTACCCGACTGTATAGTCTCATGATTGTTTTTCGATGAGCACTTGTGTAATTAGAGTTCCGTGCAACAATGGAAACATGGGCAGCGGTGATCACTTACCATCAGGTGACCCGTTTGTTCGTTTGCAACCCTATGTCATAAAAAAAATGGAAAAACGAACGCTTGGAATATCTGTCTGTGCTGTCGTCACTTTGCCTTTATGTGTCTATATGGTTGGGGCTACATCTATCAGCACGAAACAGCACTTTGCTATGCTGTTATCCTTTTCTGTCGCTCAGAACCGTCATTCGCTAAAGCGAGGGAGAGCGAACACCGCGAAATCACCGGTGGTGGTGCGTTCCGTTGCTCTCTCTCGGTCTAGCGCATGTAGGTTCTAAGCGACAGATAAGGATAGTAACATAAAAAAGTGCTGTTCCGTGCTGCCAGATGTAGCTCAACCCGAAGGTTATGGTTACACGCTAAAGTTAAGAAGTACGGAACCTTTGGTATTAACTCGCACTTGACAAGTTCTTTTATTAAGATATTTCTACTTCCACCGATTAAGTAGTACTTTACTAACTAGTAATACCACAGAATAAGTACTAGTACTCACGTAATACTTGTATTGTGTGATTGACCTTGTAGTGAATGGAGATGACATCATGCTTGAATATAGGTATAAGTAATTGTTATAAAAATCTTTTATACAACGTGTAACAGAAAGAGGGTATGAACCCGAAAGGGAGTAAATATACTAATCAATGTGAACAACTTTTACTATGGGACCACCATCGAAATCGTAAAAAAAAAATATCTGCAGCTCCATACATTATGGCATGGCACGGTAGGTACCTATATAATTTTATACCACTCCCTCTCTAAAAAGTTTATTTTATTCACCGAAAACAGTGAATAAAAAGCACTTTTACTCACTATTTTGATGTTTGAATTTAGAACAATTTACTCTTAATTTTAGCAATTGTTCCAATTTTAATGTCCATTTTAATTAATTTAACCTTTTTTTTCTTCATTTAATGTCTATTTTCGCATAAAAATTTTCTTTTTAACCGTCTTCCAAAAGAGGGTGTTATCAATTCGTCGGAATCTTATGTTTTATATGTCCATATATGTTGAGCGATTTATTCGAAGACGTTTGTACCGATTTAGAATATTCTTTTTGTTTTAAAGGGGAATACCTGTCAGGTGGTCCCATAATTTTTAAAACCGGTTGTGTAGTTTAGTTGGGAAGTTGGTTTTTAGTTTAAAAAAAATATTTTCGCAGTCATGGTATAAAGTATAGTATGCAATTTTTGAATAAAGCGTATTTACATCGGGGGCCATGAATCACTCACATTGCTCAGGATTTTAACACTTGAATCACTCGCTACGCTCGTGATTCAATCGTCATGAATCACTCCTTACGGTCGTGATTTAGTCGTTAGAATCCTTCACCTGCTCGTGATTCATCTATGGCCCTCGAAGTAAATCCGTCCTTTATTCACTAATTGCATAATATACTATTTAATGGAGGTGATTTTTTTTTTATCATTTGTAATGTCACGGGGAGCGGAACACGAGAACAGCTTGTGTAATACGTATACATACAGTGTGACTTTTTAATCACCACCCAATTTTTTGGAGCAAGTTCTTTCTGTGATACTGAACTACTATCCATAAAAACAATTTATTAAAAACGAAAAAACAAATCGGTTTCCCACACAAATCAGCGTTCGAACAAACAGATTTTGTATCATCATCAATGATTATACAATGTCCTTTTTAATTAAGTACAAATATTTTAAGGGGTTATTCAGTCTACCATTTTGAACAACTTTGCCCAATAAATATATATCGAAATACGATTTTTTTTTGCATTTTTCATAGTAACGATATCACGTGACTACTTCGATCTGTATGAGAACCTAAATATTTTTTTTCGTATTGCGATATATATTTATTGGGCAAAGTTGTTCAAAATGATAGACTGATTAACCCCTTAAAATATTTGTACTTAATTAAAAAGGACATTGTATAATGGTGTACTATTTAAATATGGCGCCAAAACTAAATCTTAAATTTATAAAAGTTATTAGGGTAAGAGTATAAAGAAAACTACCGGGTGGAAAGAAAAATTGGCCGGACTTTTGGGCGTGGCGTGTTCCACAAAGAAAGTAAAATTTATCAAAATATTCCCGAAACAAAGAAATTCAGTCAGTACTTATCATAGTAATATTGATCTGAGATTAATTTAAATAGTATTTTGTGTGTGGTGAGCAGATAGATTCAAAGATTCAAATGTTTATTCAGTAATTAGACCTTCACAGTCACTTTTACACGTCAAGATAAGGGGTAAGTTACTGCTTTTTCTCAAAGTCACAATGAATTGGAAGTTAGATGTTCTAAATTAGGTCATGGAACAGTATGTAACCACAAATTTCATTTTTTTAGCCTGTGGTAATGCCCTTTGATGGAGGATTAAAATAACAATAAAACATTTTTCAACTGAGTAACAGTTAGCCGTGACAGGTTTTGGAAGGGATCCGTCAACAAAAAAAAAAAACTCATGGCTCCCTATTTAATTTAGGATTAGGTTTAGGCTAAGTTAGGTATAAGTAGTTATAATAAAAATTGTGTACTATTATTACAGCTTTTAATTTCATCCAGGAAACCCCGTAATAATTATCATAACTGGGTTCTTGTCGGAGTATTTTCTATTTTCGGCTAAATGCTTGACCTCCCTGTACGACACGACTTTTGCCTTTTCTTTTTTTCAGTCATAATGGATTTTGTTTGGAAGGACAATTTTTTTATCAATTTTTAACAACTTTTTTTATAGAAAGTTGTTTAGTGTCAAGGATTGAATTTGCTCCTAGAAATCTGGCTGGTGGGTTAGACGGCTTCCTGACGTATTGGTTACATCTTACCTAAATTACGAAAAAGTATCAAGCAAAATAAATTTTTGCCATTCCGGTCCGATGTTATATTAAGTTGGCACAGACACAGAATTAATATAATTCTGTGTTACATACAGAACGGAAACTCCCAGGCTCCGCGTAATATTTGTCCTCGTTCAACGTGTTCATGTGTGGGGGAGAACACACACATTGACATGTGCATGAATGTGTAGTTTCGTTTGTAGTAGTAGGCATAAATGATACTCCGCCTCTATGAAGTGACATACTTACCTGTGGCACAGGGTAGAAAAAATCTATGAGTCTGTATGAAATACACGCTACTGATGTCCATAGGAGACTGTGTTCAATTTCCAGCGTATACATAATTATCACGTCTGTATCCCTAAGGGGGTAGTCAGAGCCCAGGGCCGTAAGACCGAAAAGGCATGAAGATTGAAAAAGGCAATCATACTGATGCGTTGCTAGTCGGAACGGATCAGCAACAGCATTACTATCCAGCGAGGAAACGTAGCCAGCGTTCTTGCAATCATGCCGCATGGTCCAGAGGACATTTTTTCAATTTAGTTTAAGTAGGTTTATTAACTTAATAAAGAGTAATGGTACAAATTAAAGTTCACTACACATGTGTGTGAAAGTCCTATTCACCAAGCTATTACGCAGAAGAACTAAGACAAGAGTCTACAAAACTGTTATCAGACCAATTTCGATGAACTTGTGTGAAGCTTGGACGCTGACTTTGAAGGAAGAGAACAAGCTGCTAGTGGCGAAAAGGAAGATCCTCCGTAAGATTCTTCGGCCAACGCAAAAGGAAGATGGAAGCTTGAGAATCAGAAGGAACCAGGAATGAAGATTGACCGAACAGAATATCATCGGTGAAATGAAATCAGCTAGGCTTAGCTGGTTCGGACACGTGAAAAGAATGGGAGAGGATCGGGCGTTGAAGAGAGCCTACTTGGGTCGGCCGAATGGTCGTCAACCTTTTGGTCGCCTCATGTACATATGGGCCGACGAGGTACAGAAAGACCTGCGGTGTCTCGGAGTTGACGACTGGCAGCACCGCTTACAATACCGCAAGAAATGGCGCCATCTAGTGTCGGTGGCCAAGATCCACTTTGGGTCGCTGCGACACTTTAGTAAGTAGGTATACAACTATGTGTGTGATAGTAGTATACAGTCATTCTGTGCGTCTCTTGGCTTTTAAATGTATACAGACATGGGTCTGATGTAAATGAAAATGGTTAAATATTATTTGGCATATGAATAAAACTTCAAGCTTAGTATTTTATGACAACGATATCGCTTTATTAGATGGCAAAAGAGGTGAGAGAGAGGTGTGCGTGCGACGTCACCGGTGCGGGGGTGGGGGGCGTGTCTCTGTTGAACTAGCGGCGTCGACGCCCGCGCATCTCTCCCCCCCTCACCTGGTACATACCACGGTAATAAATAATAAATATAAATAAATATCAACAAATTACAAAATAGCCTTTCGTAAAAAGATTAGATCACTAGAGTGTATATTTTTTTGTGGTTTAAAAAAAGTTTACAGTTTCTCGTTTCACGCTTTCGTAACATTCAACTGCTTATAAAAAAATTAAGTTACATTTCAACGAAAAATCTGTACAGTCCGTTTTGTTTGTGGAACGTTTAGAAATCTTCGGGCGCCAGGTCGAACCTAGGTGGGAAGGTGCCGAAGCTGTCTGCGAGCGTGGGACGCGAGCGCTGGGGCTGAAAAAAAAAAAACGAAATTAAAACCGTGTCAAAATTATGCTAACAGGTGCCACAAAATCTTCTGTCAGAACCTCCATGGGTTATAATTCTATGGTCACAACCAATACCGTCAGAGGATTCTCTACAGTTTTTTTACTTGATGGGAAAATGTTTTTATTTTTTTAGTAAAAGTATTTTTTCGGTATATGAAACCAAAGGGTCACAGCATTCAAAGGCTTTTATTAGTAAGTTTATTTTACGGGTGATAGATTTTAAACCCTGTTAAAGATTCAGAAGAATCCACAAGTATTGGGAGTATAACTGTCCGATATTTTTAAAATACTGAAAATTTTGTGGCACAATACAGTTGTGTCATGCAGGAGACATGCTTAGGATGCATGATACTCTGGGCCCATGTACACAGGAGTGATACTAAAAAGTTCTACATTGCTATAAAAAAAGGATCAGCACAGTCTCGGGTGCTCTGGGGGAAGCAACGAGGTGTTGCCAACTTACATAGTACTCCAGTGCTGACTTAGGGACGCCCTTTAATGGACGCCTGAACGAAAGAAATTCACGTTTAATTTGGCGAAGAAGAATGAGAATATTATTAGTAAGGAAGTCCCGCACTAGTTTGTGAATACCTGTGTTGGTTTTTAGAGCTATGGTTTGCTCGATTTGAGGTAGCCTGTCTAGTGCGAGAGATCCGGCTGTATTCAATAAAAGTGGAAACTCACCGCCGGACTGACTCCTCTCGCTGCGGATCCCGCGCGTCCCTTGCCACGGAATTTGCTGATAGCCTGTTCGGCCAGGTCTGCCCTCTCTTCTGCCTCCTCCAACTCCTGCTGTGCCTTGCGGAACTTAGCCAAGTTGAGGGCGGCGATCTCTTCTGCCTCCTCGATCTGCCTCTTGTAGGTCTTGATCTTCTGTTGTAGTTTGTCGACCAGGTCCTGCATGCGCTCGTGGTTCTTGCGGTCCTCCTCGGCCTGGAAAGTCAGCTCCTTGATGCGCCTCTCGGCCTTGCGCAGGTTCTTCTGTGCGTCGGCGTGCCTTCTCTGTTCACCGTCAAGCTCGTTCTCGAGCTCTCTTACCCTCTGTTCGAGTTTCTGGATGGCCTTCTTGCCTCCCTTGAGGGCGTTGGCTTCAGCCTCATCCAGTCTGACTTGCAGTTCCTTGATCTGTTGTTCAAGGGCTTTGCGGAGTTTCTCCTGTGTCTGGGCGTGTTCCTGTTCGGCGCGGAGCTCATCAGCAAGACGAGCGGCGTCAACCATGGCCTTCTTCGCCTTCTCCTCAGAGTTCTTAGCCTCGTTGAGGAGTTCGTCCAGGTCGGAGTGCAGGGTCTGCAGTTCGGATTCGAGTTTCCTCTTAGCGGCAGACAGGGAAGCGTTCTGGGCGGAAAGTTCGTTGAGCTGTTCGTGAGCATCGCCAAGTTCTTGTTCGGCCTGGCGGCGGGCACGGTCGGCCTGTTCCAGAAGAGTACGGGATTCCTCGAGTTCGTTCTGGAGAGCATTGGCACGACGTTCGGAGATGCCAAGCTGTTCCCGGGCATCGTCGCGGGCGCGCTGTTCCTCCTCCAAAGCGGTCTGGAGGTCCTTGATCTGAGCCTGGTAGCGCTTGATGTTCTTCTGGGCCTCAGCGTTAGCTTTGTTGGCGTGGTCAAGAGCGATTTCGAGCTCGTTGATGTCGGCCTCAAGCTTCTTCTTCATGCGCAGGGCCTCAGCCTTGCCCTTAGCCTCGGCTTCGAGGGAAGCTTGCATGGAGTCGAGAGCGCGCTGGTGGTTTTTGCGTGTGTTCTCGAATTCCTCCTCCTTCTCTTGGATGCGCCTGTCGATCTCCTGTCTGACCTGGGACAGCTCGAGCTGAGCGCGCAGGACCTTGTTCTCCTCCTGTTCGAGGGCGGATTCGGCTTCCTCGAGGGCAGCCTGGAGCTCGTCTTTTTCTGCTTCGAGGCGCTTCCTGGCCTTCTCGATCTCGTGGATGTTGCGGCCACCTTCACCGATCTGGTCAAGCAAGTCCTTGACTTCGTCGGCAAGGTTCTTGTTCTCGCGGCGGACAGCCTCGAGTTGTTCCTGGCCTTCTTCGTAGGCACCCTTGAGGCGGAACAGTTCAGTGGAGTAGTTGCGGCATTCCTTCTGGCTGGCGTCAAGCTCGGCGGCGAGGTCATCGACCTTGAGCTTCCATTCGCCAATGATCTTGTCGAATGCCTTCTGCTTCTTCTCGGCAGCGTTGGCAATAGCGGTGGCACGGTCAACCTCGAGCTGTAGGTCCTCGACTTCGGTGGCAAGGCGCTGCTTGGTCTTCTCGAGGGCGACAACCTTCTGGTTGAGGGACTCAATGGTCTCCTCGGCCTCGGCGAGGCGGGCCTGGAGCTTGCGCTTGGCCTCCTCGAGTTCCTCGGAGCGGGCGACGCCCTCGGACTCGTACTTGGAGCGCCACAGCTGAGCCTCGGCGTTGGCCTTGGACAGTTGGCGTTGAAGGTCAGCCTTGCCCTCGGCTTCCTCCTCAACCTGTTCGCGGATGTTGTCCAGGTCGTGCTCCAGGTTGCGGAACTTGCCAAGAAGAGTGGCGCGTTCCTGTAGACAAAGTAAAAATTAATATTTGCTACATTACAATCAAATTTTAAACTAATGATGAAAAACCTTAATGCGCGTAAATAAATAGGAAAGGCAGACAAGAGTCACCCACAAAGTCTCAAATTCTGAACTTATCCAAATATATTTATTTTGCTTACCCTGGCCTCCTCGTCGCACAGCCTCTTGGTGTCCTCCAGCTGGGTGGTAAGCGACACCTTGATCTTGGACAGCTGAGACACCTGGGACTCGGCCTCCTCCAGTTGGCGGAGCAGGTCGGAGTTCTCGATGGACAGCTTCTTCTTGGCGGCATCCAGGTCGTTGAGAGTGCGGTTGGCTTCGTCGGCCTTGCTCTGGACCTCGTTGAGCTGGTGCTGCAGCTGCTTGACCATCTTTTCTTGGGCAGCCTAAAGTAATATTGGGATTTAGTACAATGAAGTAAATATTTTGAAGAATTCCAATTGTTGATTGTGACGAAGGTGAATTGGAGTTAAGAGAATCTGGATGCCATTACGAAAAACAAAATAGTTTTTAATTATTTTGCATTGTGTGTAGTATTTTGCTTTTTTTTTCTTACAGGGAATTTACATTTTGACGGAATTATCAAATTGGGGATTAAAAAAAAACATGTATTAGGTATATGGAATATAAATGTTACAATAGAATGTTGATGTTGAATGTTATGTAAAACAACACGGCTTGTTATTTTTCCCACTTTTTTAATGAGGGCCAGGGTTACTTGGATTTTCTTTTTACCCATTTTGTCACACATTATTTTGTTACGAAATACTTAGTTCACTTAGTACTTACTAACTCTTCAGTTTCATGCGCTTTTATATATAAATTAAAAATGTTAGGTCGTTTCTTATTATAACACAAATAACACACTGCTTTAGCTTCTATGCTAATCTGTCATGAAATATTGTTATTTGTTTAAAAGAGACGTCAAGTGATAGTGTAGATGTTCTGTGTTTCTCCATCTAATCTGCGAAAGCGAAGCGATATCCTGCAATGATGGCAACACTGTTTTTCCATCTGTACCTTTTCGTTAGACAAGTGGTCGACACCGGCACGAAGGTCATTGACTTCGCTAAAGTATTGTGAGCGCTCTTTCTCAGCCCTGATGAACCACAAAAACAAATTAGGAAACTGCTAAAACCTTCAACTTCGGGGGAATTTTTGCTCTAGTGAAGATCAGGGTTACCGGAACCTAGCAAAATTTCAGGATCAGGAGTTGGAACAATTTTGATTCAGTCAAAGCTAAGTATATTTAAAATCGCTTTCGATATTTAGTGTAAACATGGATTTAATCCCCACTTTAACATACATTGCCGTATTCACATTTTGTAAAACTTCATCTAGCTTACAAAACCCGCAATGAATATCAAAGTAAATGTTAAATGTTGTTTATCACCTTAATGTCAAAAGTAGCGTAGCTGGCTACCAAAAATCCCTGGCCACTGATCCTAAAACGACCATGTCTCTATCTGCCTAAGAGACACAATTTACTACGTGTGCTGTGTTGTACTGTCCAGGTAGTAAGAGGGTCATGCAAGGGTCATCCCAGGCGGTAGACATGCCTCTAAGGCAGTTACCTTTTCCCTTGCCACTTGGTCAACAGCTGCACGCGTGTTGTTAAGTTCGTTGTAGCAAGACGCACGGTCATGCTCAGCCCTGAAGTTGCATTACTGTTTAATATCTCGTTCTACATCTACATCTATTTATAGATATATCTTTAACTAGATCACTATTTCCATTTCCTTCTTGAGAAAAATTTTGACTCAACTTTTGCAAGACTGAATTTCTTCTTGCTTACTTCGTCTTTGCGCTTTCTTGACTATAGATAAGAAAACTGATTTCAAATTCTACATTTTAAAGGGCCAATTTTTTTCTAATAATTACTGACTTAGTAAATTATATATTTTGTGCGAGGTGTGACAAATTAATTAATACTTACTTAGCCTTGAGCTTGTTGAGCTGGTCGAGCTGCTCGCCCATCTCGGCAACAGCATCGTTGTGCTTCTTGCGGAGGTTGGCGAGGGTGGACTCGTGCTGGATGTTGGCTTCCTCCAGGTCACGGCGGAGTTTGCTGAGCTCAGCCTCACGCTTCTTGTTGAGCTCGATCTGAGCAGAGGTGGCACCACCGGCTTCCTCCAGGCGCTCTCCCAACTCTTCGAGCTCACGGGCGAGGTCGGCACGCTGCTTTTCGGCCTTAGCGCGAGCCTGGCGTTCGGATTCGACTTCTTCCTCGAGCTCTTCGATGCGGGCCTGCAGTTCCTTGATCTGCTTCTGCAGCTTGCTGACAAGGGACTGCTCGTCCTCCAGCTTGGCGGTGAGGGACGAGATCTCCTTGTCCTTGCGCTGGATGGTCTGCTCGAGCTCTTTCTTGTTGCGCTCCAAGTCGGCGACGGCCTCCTGGGTAAGCTTGAGGTCTCCCTCAACCTTCCTCCTCTGCTTCTCGACGTCTCCACGGAGTTTCTTCTCGCGCTCAAGGGAGTCCTCGAGCTCATCAAGAGTCTGCTCCAACTTCTGCTTGACCTTGTTGAGGTGGTTGACCTTGTCCTCAGCGGCCTGGAGCTCTTCGGAGGTCTTCTGGTTGGACTCGCCTTGCATCTTCTTTTCCTTGTTGAGCTTGTTGATGAGCTCATCCTGGTGGGCGATCTCATCGTTCAAGTTGCGGATCTGGTGGTCCTTGGTAGCCTTGTCCTGCTCGGACTTCTGGACGCTCAGTTCGAGGTCCTCGATGTCCTTCTTCAGGCCGGAGACTTCCTGTTCCAACTTCTTCTTGGCTTGGAAGAGCTGGTTGCGGGCATCCTCCTCCTGGGTCAGGCGGTCTTGGGTGTCCTATAAAAAGTTTGTATAAAATTAGTAAACCAGGTTGAAATCTCAAATTGTTTCAGGAATCTGTGTTAAGTCTATCAGCAAGTAATATAGCCAATGAATGTTCGCAATAAAATCGTACAGGCTGCAGACGAAGTATTTTTAACTCCTCAAACTATTCCCAATACATAAACAAACCTGTGTTTATTTAAAGAAACACATCGACCAAACCCCGCGGTGAAGTAATTTGCAACACTGTATCCTCAATTTATTCAACTAAGTAAAACTAGGGTTTGGTATTTTTAACATCAAGCCAAACCTATGATTTTAAATTAATTAATTGGCAGCTATAAATTTTCTAGTTGATTAATAGCGTGTCAGGCAGTGCGCTAAATTGTATTTGTCGTCTTAAGACGAAGTGGTAGCTAAAGTGGCGCCCTCATTTGAAATAAATTGTTTAAAACTAAATATGGTGATAATTCAAAATTTGATTTGTATAAATGTCTAGAAAGACCTTTAAACTATTTTATGAATAACCTTTGAAAGTGATATTGGTAGTCCGTCTTGTTTTAAAACTGATTTTCGCCAAAAGTGGCCACTTTTGGCGAAAAACAGTTTTAAAACTAGACGGACTATTAGTAATAATTTCAAAGGTTATTCATAAAATAGTTTAAAGGTCTTTCTAGACATTTATACAAATCAAATTTTGAATTATCACCATATTTAGTTTTAAACAATTTATTTCAAATGAGGGCGCCACTTTAGCTACCACTTCGTCTTAAATAGGCATCGATCAAATTATCGCAAATATTTAAAAAAAAACAGGCCAAGTGCGAGTTGCACTTGCGCACGATAGATTCCGTACAAACATCGCGTATGTTGTATGGGAACCTTTACTAATAACACTTAAATATTTATTTCATTCTGTTTTTAGTATTTGTTGTTATAGCGGCAACAGAAATACATTCATTATCTGTGAAAAAATTAACTATCTAGCTATCACTGTTCATTAGATGCAGCCTGTGTGATCTACAGACAGAAGAATAGAAAGTTTTAGTAATAGGGTCCCGTTTTTACCCTTTGGGTACGGAACTCTGAAAATCATGTATCAATCTTTTCTTTAGCAGCTTATATCGGTTCACAGCTTGACAAATGGCTTCTCCTAATCGCTCACAATCACCACGCTCGGTAGGCAGTTTTAATAATTATTATCATTCAAAATACCAAAATATGAATGTGCAATAATATTCACTGAAAGTGACAAATTAATATTTAATATCGGAAAATAATAAATTTTGGTTGCATAAAAAGTTTTCTGCTATATGCCAAATGGGAAGTTGTAAGACGATGTTTAGCGTTAAGTTTATACCTTTTTAGCTATAATCTTAAGTTTTAAGTGCAATAAATTACATAAAAGTGGGTACATACCCTGAGTTGTGACTCGAGGTCAGCCTTCTGCGCCTGGAGCTTGGAGGCGCGGTCCTGGAACTCCGACAGAGAGCCCTTCTCTCCCTCGAGGTTAGCCAGGAGGGCCGTCTTCTCCTCAAGCAGCTTGGCGTTGAGGGACTCGAGCTCCTTGCGGAGTTTCTCTTCCTTCTCGAAGGCCTCCTGGGCTTTCTGTGCCTTCTTCTCCAATTCCTGTAATACGTCGTCACTTTTAGTCATAAGCCCATTCCATTCTGTCACGTGAACTGTCGCAGCCATCGTTAATTATTTACACCATCAATCAAACACTGAGGAATGGAAATCGTTTCGTTCGTGAGTGCAAGAAGGGTGCGCGCGCGCCGACCGCTCCGCTACTGACCGGCCTGGAGATTTCCAGCGGCGCGAGAGTATCGCCCCCGCATTAATATTGTGTAAGGAAAAAGCGCGCGGTATGCTGGAGGGGGGAGGTTCCAGAAATGGACGCGGCAGGTGCGGTGTCACGTAACCGCCAGGTGGGCGCGGTCATTTCTATTTGCGTACCCCTGAATCATGCGTGCTACATCCGCATATTGGGTCAGAGTACTTAATCATTTTAATCAGGTAAGTGCCGATGAGTGATGCTTACCGCGAGCTGGTCCTCGACGCGGGTGACGTTGAGCAGAGGCTTGACCTTCTGCCACAACTTCCACCAGGGCCAGGTGCGCAGCTGCAGGTATTTGCGCAAGTTGCGCTGGACAACTTGGAGAGCCAATCTGGATAAGTTGGAAAATTGTTGAAGATTGTCATATCAGTGCATGACATGTGAATATCAAGAGATTAAAATTATAAAAGTTGAAATAAGAGTCTAAATCTAAAGTGGTGATAGTTTATAAGTACTTATTTAAAAGTATTAAAGTAAAAAAATGCTTTATAATATGAAACCCTTTTTTCTTTTTTTATCAATTTGCAATATTTTATCTTAGAAAAGAACTATTATTTCTAGGGTTGACAACTTTTGATGAAATGTGAAAAATGAAAATATCAGAATTTCCTGGTAAATATCCCAAGACCACAAGAAAAAAAAGACTAAATAGGTAATGAAAAATTACTAACTTCGATAATTTTGGCTTGAGTCTGGTACCATGCCTAAACATGGAGACGTGAATGTTGCTTACCTCTGCTCCTGCAGCTTCTTGTACTCCTTACGGGAGAGGTAACCACGAATGTAGGCCTGGAGCCAGGAGACGATCTTGGACAGCCTGTCGTCACGCAACTCTTCCATCTGACCCAGGACACCGGCACGGAAGAACACCTGCTCATACATATAAAGTGTTAAGAGACGAACTCGGAAAAGTTAGGCCATGTATTTTTCAGAATAAGCACAAAATATATCTTTTTAAATCCAATAAACTATATTTTTTTCAGCTAACAAAAAGTGAAGTTAGATAACAACTACATTACACATTTAGATACAAATTGTTTTTTAAAAATAATATAACATTATCAATATAAAAATATACAATGGTATAAAATAAATATATACTCACACATATACGACAATAAATTTGTAGTAAAACATATAGTCAATAAAAAATATATATCGTTAGTGACAAAAAAACATTCAGTTAAAAAGGAGAAGAGGTGCAGATTTGTATGGAAGCTGAAAATGTTACTCCCATGCTTAGAATAAAAGAAGTTAGTTTGTTGTGTGTGTAGGCATGCCTTTGCTACCTTAGTCTTTCCTAGTCTGAAAGACTCTGAATCCAAGCCGGTGCTTTCGAGAATTTTCTCGGTGGCTTTCTGTGGTGATATCGGTTCTTTGATCTGGTTCGGGCACAGAATTTTGTATCTGCGTTTGGAAGCACATGGATTATGATAACAATGTGTGGTTGTATAATGTAGGATAGTGAGGATAGAGGAACACAAACGAGAGCCGATGTAGCTTGGGCTCAAGTTTAAGCTGCTGAAAGGTTCGCTGATCAAATTATTCCACCAGTCTTAAAAGGTGATTTGATAATTTGACAAAGCATTGAAGCACCGCTGCCCGCTTGTGGGCCACGTTCAAACTGCTAACTACGGAAACGGATTCACGACATGCCTTGGTGTGACCCAGACGGTACGACTCGACATCCAAACCAGTCGCATCCAGGATGACTTGAGCGATTTTCTTAGGGTCACTTTCCTTGTCCACAGCTTGAGGGGCCAGGATCTTGTAGCTACATTATCAAAATATATGGGCACACAATAAGGGAATGGTCAGATAAAATTATTACTAACTACTAAGGGTACAAGAGGGTTTGACACAATTTCTAACACATGAACAACTTTTCAAATGTCGATTTACATGAGTTACAAATTCTTTTGGGAGAAACAAAACACGCATTTCATATGTTTCGATTGGGTCTACAGGTCCATAGTAGGAAATAGATTATTGACAAGTGATAAAACTAAATACTCATTCATAAATCCTAAATCATAACATATAGTGGATTTACTGTAGGAAGAATAAAACAACTCTATTTTTTAGAGTTTCCATGGTTGGTAGTCTACTCATGCTAAAATCATTGGTGGATGAAATCGTTTTCTATTTCTTGCCTTAGTGTGACCAATACGATAGCTTTCAGGGTCAAGTGCGACAGACTCCAAACACTTTCTAGCTGCCTCTTTGGGATCTTTTTCTGCAGTCATGATGGCGGGAGCAAGAATCATGTAACTGTTTATTGAAATAAATAGAACCGTTTATTACAAATTCCCAAAGTCATGTTGTAAAAAGAGTTAACATCGTATCTTCAATATGAAAAGCGCCACTCCAAAGCTGAGTAGGAGTGGAAACGGCACCATTTAAATAATTTTAGAAAGTGTTACTCATAGTAATGCATGACTGGAAGGCCATTTGACGTCAAAGGAGTCAGCTGCAGTACCTAAAATAAAACCGCTCCCATTTTCCAGAAGTAAAGAATTTTGTTTAGACTTAGCTACAAAAATAAAGTTGTAAAATAGATTTCATCTTGAGATTATGATAGCAAAATAAATTACCGAAATTGATGACTAACGATTCGCATAAATATTTTGTAAAATTGGTATGTTGAAATAAATAAATGTAAACCAATCTGTTGGCATGGGTTTGTACATGCCAGCTGTAACATAAGCTTTCAAATTTACATAGATACTATAATAAGTAAATGTAATGTGTTTAAAATCTTACCGGAGCTTGAAGTCAGGGTAAACCATCCTGTTGGGGAAACCTTTACGGCAAATACGGATACCCTCAAGCACACCGTTACAGGTCAGCTGGTGCATCACAAGGTGAGAGTCGATGAGACCTAAGAGACAAAGAAAACGTGGTTTAACATGATGGTAAAGATATTGTGGTTCAACATACAACATATAGCGCGGTTGCCAATGGCAATGTGTTTGAAGATTTTGCTATGTGGAAAAAGTTACATCTAGAATTTTACAATTATGAGACAATTGTAAATTACATACAAAAAGAGATTGAAGGATCTGAAAAGATTATCAAACAGTGATAGTTTGACTAAGAGACATTTAAAGGATGGGTGATTTTTGAGTGTAACATATTGGATATTTTTGAGTGTAACATATTGGACTTACCAGGCTGCTTCAACTCGTTGGGGATGATACAACGTACGAAGTGAGGCTGAGTGGATCTCAGAGTGGTCATCAAGTTGTTAAGTTGTTCCTGAGGGTATAGAGATAGTGTTAGAAATATAGAAATTTTCTTAAGTGATACTTCTATCACTTCGAGCGACAAATAAAGCGTTAGACATTTTTTTATCGATTTTGTAAAAATATTATTAAAAAAAAATAGTGATTCTCACTCATGGTTGGCAGATTATTTCTACGTGTTTACTTAGAAGTAATCTGAAGATGACAAGCACGCTAATGACAGAAATGCAATTTTTTTTTGATAAGTAATCCACAAAACACGTTAAACATCTAAACACACAAAAACAGGAAGCTTTGTATTACCAGCAGCGAAAGTAGAAGAAAAAGTATTTTTTATTCTTACGCTGACCAATAACAACAATGTTACAGGAATCAAAAAGTTACTACAAGTGTCAGTCGGTCTGTAATTTGAACACAAATAAATGTTTAAGTTTGTTATTGCCATTATACTATACAGTGTTCTTACAGACGAGCGACAATATGCCCGCGACACCTTTCGGCAACCAAATATTGTCGCTAGTCTGTAAGTAGCAATATTAAGTAAATTTTCGTGGCATTACTTAAAAACTCAAATAAACTACTTTGCAGCTGTGCAAATCTAAGTCTAAGAAAAATCTGTGCAATCAACTAAATGAAAAATGGTGCGTTACGTGTTAGAAGTATCTACGTAACGCCAGGTTGGTATGATTTCTATTTATTTGTTATTACAATAACAGTGTTGTTGACTAAGGGTATTTAGCTACAAAAAAAAACATATATGTAGATCTACATCCAGGTAGTTCTCTACAAAATTTGAGTGATAGAAAACCAAAATTTACAATACAAATAAGTATGAACCTTGTAAGCGGAGGAGACAGTAGCGAAACCACCACCCTTTTTACCGCGACCGCCTATGGATATACATTAACAAGCAAGATTAGTTTGAGGACGATCACATAACAGAGACTGCAGACTGCCGTACAATCCATACTTAACATCAGATAGCGCCGACATGAGCTGCTGTAAAACATACGCTGACACGGACGGACATGACATGATTAATGTGAAAGCGTGAAAAGGTGGCTCCTCATGGTTTTTCCGTGAACCGATCACATTAATTAATTAATGTTAAACATAAAAGCAAATGTCATCGGGATACCACTAGAGGAGCCAGCCCTAAGCGAGTTGAAAGACGAAGACAAGAAGCCGTTGGAGTACACAGAAGCGAATTGCTTGGTTTCCTGTTTACCCTGTATAGTGATGATACGGTCTGGAAGGCAGAACCCTTGGCGCGCTTGCCACCAGCGCCTATTTAATAAGATGAGAGTGTCAGAAAGTAACAAATTAAAACTGATCAGGTTGTCATCAGCTTGATTAATATTAGTGTCAAATTAGATGCGTTGACATGATGAAGTATCGTCAACAATAACGCATCCTGATGAATTGAAGTGATTAATATGAAAACTGACACGGGTTGTGTCAGTTCTCAACATGTTAACACAATTTGATGAGCCAAGCTCACGGAAGTATTCTTGAGAGCTTGGTTTAGGTTCCAAGATGTAATTTTGATGATTTTGGAATGTATGTGTTTGTGCCACATACCATCTGTCTCCCTGGTATCCGTATGTTTACAGAGGTAACTTCAGCTCACACCTGAACGCTTTAATTCTAAAATATCTATGTTCCTAGAGAATTTGTAACTTTATGGGATTTCAATAAATTGCAATGATGTTTCTCTATAGGATGATACCTACCCTTGCCACCGGCACCACCAGCGTCACCACCAGTCTGACTAGGATGGTCAGCAAAGATCTCAATCAACAGTTTGTTCTGTCCCTTCTTGAACTGGTCTACGACAGTGTCGTTAAGGGGGTCCTTGTTCTTCTCAAGCCATCCAGTGATGTTGTAGCCGACCTGTTTTTCAAAATAATGAGTTATGTTATTATAAGCATAGTCTCATTGTCTATCAAAAGATTCGACAACCTTACACTCCACCTAAATAAATTCTTCCGAACAAATTTAATACTACTCGTATCTAATAAATTATATCTTTTTCCTGGTGACAAAAAACCTTAGTATATTTTTAACTGTTGAGAACTGAAAGAATCACAATTATGAAGATATAGTTGAATTTAAAGTGATATGTGCTCTATGAAGGTAGAATCTGATAAAGATGTAAGTTAGTTTGCTGATACTTACATTACCGGCGTAGTGACCAATAGCGAAGTGAGCGGCTTGGCAACCAGGCTTGGGGGGCTTGGGTTTCAGGTAGGGAGCAGACTTGCCCAAGTGGTTGTTGTTCAACTTCTCAACGAAGGTCAGATCAGTGGCTTTGGGGAACATAGACTCTTCCTCAAGGATGGAGAGGATACCCATAGGCTAAAATCGGACCAGAGAGATTAGAACACGAAGGTAAAAGTCTTGGTGATTGAGGTATGTGAAATTTATCTGTTACTGAAAGTGTAGGACTTGTATTTAGCATGATATCTGAAATAAATACTTTAAAAAATAAAATAAGAACAATATCTGATAATTAAATGTGAAATGTAACATTAATTCCTAAAAAAAAGAAATAAGAGATACTAAAACAAAATTATCAATTTTTCTTTCTCAAAAAATGAGATTTCGTTTATGTAAATATAATACTAAAAGTGGTTATGCATTATTGATTAAAGCAACATGCAAAGCAGAATTAAATATTTTGTGTGTTATGTAGCATAGTGTAGTTATTGCGTTGTGTCAAAATTTAAGCTTGCCGCTTTTCGTTACTAAATTATAACAATTTAAATTACACTAAAATTGGTGACTATCAATCAAATTCAATAAAAAAATATTATTCAATAGTTATTACTGCCTACATTAATTATTACTCGCAAACTACTTGTTTCGTAATATCTGTGCAGGCCTAATAGCAGTGGATTCTGATATTTACAACAGCCTAGGGATTTATAAATTACTTTACAAGAGGATTTATACAAAGCCTGGCCTGGATTTTGCGTGTAAGCATTTGCTTCTACTACGCAGTATTTTCAGCCAAAACTTGCGTTCTCAGCCGTTGTCAGCCTGAAGCTTCTATCTCGGCCCTGTGCTTGAAACCTTAAATAACCTCTAATACCTTTTCAATCAAATCTATTGTCGCTTGAAGATCCATACCAAAATCTATGAAGGTCCATATGATCCCTTCCCTTTCATATTCCTCTTGTTCAAGCACAAACATGAAATGGTTAAAGTACTGTTGCAATTTTTCGTTGGTAAAGTTAACGCAAAGTTGGTTAAACCCGTTCATCTGCGTGAAAACATGAAATCGAACATGATTGTTAAGCTACACATAAAGAAATTTGTTCAAGATTTTGTGCGTGTGTTCATAGTGTAACACGTGAGATATAGACATTAAAGCACACGATAAAGTCACAAGAGTCACACGAGCAAACAGCATTGATCAGTAGCTCGAATAATGTCACAGAAATCATTTGTAACCATTTGTAAAATTATAAATAAAACAGGGTTAAATATATATCGGTGATGATCAGGGACGTTATTCGAGGACCAAGTTGGCGAGTTGCAAGCGTTCATTGTTGCGTTTTCGCCATCTACCTTTTCTATAAGGTCAATGCAATTTTGGAGGTCCATGCCAAAGTCAATGAATGTCCATTCGATGCCTTCGCGTTTGTACTCTTCTTGCTCCAGAACGAACATGTGATGGTTAAAGAATTGCTGGAGTTTCTCGTTGGTGAAGTTAATGCAGAGTTGCTCAAAACCATTGAACTGCAGGGAGTGTAAAGGAAGGTTAAAAGGATTGTAGGTAAGAACTGTGTGGATTTCGTTCCACATTCAGTAGGCCCTAACACCTGTAAGAGACCAATCTCCGATCGAGTGGCCGATATGAAATTGTGCAAGTTATTCCCGTCGTTGAGAGCCCCAGCGCCGACGGATGTGATTGATACCCATCGACAATTACCTTCTCGATCAGATCGATACAAGCGAGCAAGTCCATTCCGAAATCGATGAAGGTCCAGTTGATGCCCTCTCTCTTGTACTCTTCTTGCTCAAGTACAAACATGTGGTGGTTAAAGAACTGCTGCAGCTTCTCATTGGTGAAGTTAATGCAGAGTTGCTCGAAACCGTTGTACTTTTATAAAATACGAAACCCACATAAATGGATAGGAAAAAACAGTTAGAACACTTTTCTATAGTAACCTTAAATAGTATTAGTCAGCAGGAACTCACGGCATAAAAAAGCTAATGATCTAACACATGGAGCTACACAGAGGGCACTAGATGTGTCCAACCGAGGGTTGTCACACTCGGTATACCTTTTCAATAAGATCTATGCAGGCCAATAAATCCATTCCAAAGTCAATGAATTCCCAGTGAATGCCTTCCCGGGTGTACTCTTCTTGCTCCAACACAAACATGTGGTGGTTGAAGAATTGTTGGAGTTTCTCATTTGTGAAGTTAATGCAAAGTTGTTCGAACCCATTGTACTAAAGAATAAATTAACATTAACATCATAATAGTGGTAATTTTCATAACTTGTCTACACTAAAGACTAAACTACTTTATTTCTATCAATCTTATCTCCTGAAAAAGAAATATCTTGTAAATATGTTCTTTTAAGTTTAGATCTTCTAAAGACTTAAAAGCCAGTCAGTTTAAGATTGAAGCTATTTTTTTTCACGATTCATTATTTTTGTGTTCATAGAGTTGTATACAAGTAATTAGCTTGCGTTTTGAAAACTTTCCAAATATTCACTGTGATTTAAAATTTGTGAAAATCAGCATCCATTTTCGTTTTATTTCAGTGATATTATTTTATTCTTTATGTTATCTTTTAAAATGTTTTCTTGCATGTAATGTAAGTTTACTTTGAATACCAATAGTTTGATCATTACTTTGATTTCTTTTAATATGAATTTCGAATAGTATTTCTATTGTAGCTTCAACTGACTGGCCTAAGTCCCACCGCCGATACTCACGTCGAAGATTTCGAAACCAGCAATATCCAGCACACCGATGAAGTGCTGCCTCTTCTGCTTGGTGTCCAGGGTCTCGTTACACTTCTTGACGAGCCACTTGAACAGCCTGTCGAACATACCCTTGCAGAGGGCACCGACGGAGTTCGTGACCTGGTCCTTATTACGACCCTGGGTGACGAACTCGTTTCCGACCTTGATGCGGGGCTTCAACAAGTTCTTGTACAAGTCCTGGCAGTCGACACCGAGGAGCTTGGCGACCTTCTCACCGTCCTGGAAAGAGAGAAGACATCCGATTAATGCTATCAAATTGACAGAATTACAAAGAGACAAGAATCAAGGTCTGTTTTAAAAAAAAATGGTTGTTATCCTCAACGTAAATCATCCTCAAGAGTAATTTTTTGGATAAATACAATTCAGGAGGTGACAAAAACTACACCGCAGAATTCAATAAATTTCACCGAAGTTGGGTAAGCCTAGAGATAAATTAAAAGTGTTGCATACAATTAGATTAAAGCAATGCTTAAAATTTGTATGGTCTAAACGAAACGTAAGCCATTCAAATCATTTATTGCTTCAATAAAATGGCATGCAACAGGGAAGAAATTTCGTCTTAGGGCCATGAGACGGAGAATACAATAATGAAGATTTTTTGTAAGTATTCCAATAGAAAGAGGCACTTCTGTGTTAGAGTACTCATGGAGTCATATATTGATTCAGTGCTTACTTAACTTTTGGTTAGAGAAGCTTTTTATTCTAAACAATATCATAATTTGATCAAACGTTTGTGATAAACATATTCGTTAGAATCTAACTACTCGTATCCAAAATTTATGTGTTGTGATGATACTTGCCTCGGTACCGTCAGCCTCAGCCTGTTCCTCGCGACCCCTCTGCTTGAACTTCATACAACCCATGTGCATGACGGCGGCGGTGATCTTGTATACGTTGTCCTTCTCCTCTTGGGTGAAACCCAGAATGTCGAAGGCTTGCTATAATACCAAAATCTCATTAAAACCAATTACTAGATTTTTAAGAAGTTCAAAGAGAATCGTTAGGTATTTTTTTTGATAAAATTGATTGTTTTCACGATTGACATAAACAATGGTTAACATTTCTTAATAATGTTAATAACAATAAAGCATACTTTAACTTGAGAAACAATGATTGGCCAAATCAGATTTTTTTTTCGAATTTAATAAAAATTAAACGTAAACATTTACAAAAAAGAGAGCAAAAGCTAAAACGGTGAAAATTGCAGTACAGCTTATGGATATACTTACGACACTTATAATTAGTTAATTAGTAAGTAAACAGTAAAAGTGATCTAAGTTAGCTGGTTAGCGCAGTTTTGATTTTGTTTTTCTTCCAAAAGGTGCACAGGTCACAAAAATACTAATTTTTGTGCAAAAGGGGGTGATATCGTATCAAATGTCTATTCTAACCTAAAAATAAAGGAGTTCCAAAAAGTGCCTTCAAGTTTATATTTGCGGCTACTATCAGGATGTATTTTTAACGATCATCCATTACATTCATTATAATGGTGGAATTGAAAACATTTATTGCTGGGACCTACTTCACTATGGAGATTGGAGAAGTGTGCGTCTCATAGCCACTTCGGTGGGACACACAACGTCCTCAACAAATACCCATAGAACTTACGTCGGTCAAAGTACATTCTTCGCCGTCATCGACGTTGGGGATAGTGATCTTACCCTGGGCGACGTTATAGTAATCGTGGATGTCGTTAGACAACAAACATTGTTCTGTAGATAAATTATACACACGATTATTAATATTAATATCTCATTCTTCCTGTTGCTAAACCTGAAATTGTCTGTCGAACACCCTATCTGTCTGTGTCGTGTCGGTACACATATTAGCTCACGGGGGGAGTGCTTGTGCGGGGTTGGTATTCTAGATCTGTGAAAAAACCTGTGCAACACGTCCTTTTGAACTCTTGCAAGGAGCGGGTATTCATGTATAGGTCAGAATTTTGGCATCATTAAAATAATCCAATCCACGTATATCGGAATCAAGGCGCACGCTCCGTGCGCAGTTCGCAACTTACAACCGTCAGTTCGAACTCTTCAGCGTCGTTGACTCCAGGTATTCGTGTCGTCCCCTGACTTATAAGAGGATAGTCCGACATGCGGTTGGATAGCATCGTGATTTCTGTGAACATCGCCCAAATCTGACTTACACATGCATAGACTGATGCTCAGCCCTAAACAAGCGGAAAGCGAAAGTGATAGATGGAGAATTAGAAATGAGCCAGTAGTTACATATCACTCTGGACTCACGTCGGTAAGTAACGATTCCTCGCCGTCATCCAAGCCGGGAATAGTAGTCTTGCCTTGCGAGATGATATGGTAGTCGTAGACATCGTTGGACAAAAAGCAGATTTCTAAAAGGGTCATCAAATTACAGTCACTATTGATAATTGATGAACCATTACTTAAACTGGGTAAAAAAACATGCTATACCTGAGGTTGTAGGATAAGAAACGATAAGAAGAAGGTTGTAGGGTCTAACTCAAACTATTCGTCATCATGCCCGTTCATCAGCTAGATGCCTAATGCTAGCCGGTTCCAAGCGGCTTAGCAACTAGGTTGGGGAAACAAACACTTGGGAACACTTGTCTGTTGGCTCCTTGTCTCAGAAGGACGAACTTACGTCAGTCAGAGTACATTCTTCGCCATCATCTACGTTGGGAATGGTAGTTTTTCCTTGCGATATGATGTGATAGTCATATACGTCGTTTGACAGCAAACATTGTTCTAAATATCGAAAGTTCTGTTAATAACATTCTATTTATGTACGTGTCTGAGGAGTGTGATTTCTGTGTTTGCACCATCATATTCATTAAAACTAAATTATATCTCTAGGTTCTCTTAGCTGAGCAAAGACCTCTACTTAAACAGAAAAACGTAGTGCATGAAAGGGCAGATCCAACTAGAGAAATTCGATGTACCAACGAGCGTCTATACGGACATGGTTCACACATTACAGAATTTTAAGAAAACTCATTGTTATTATTTCATGGGAGGCTTCACGTTGCCCGGGGATCCTCCCTGATTGCATGTAAACTTCATAATATTATACTCGCACTATTAGACTGTACTAGGATTCGAACTTAGTCACTAAAGCACGCTTATTAATTGACCAGGGAAACATTTATTTTTACACGAATTTTACCATTTTCATTCGGTCTGAAAATAATTTATTAATTTCAGCTTTACAATTTAAGTGTTCAGTGGTTGTGTGTATAACAAACCTTTAAGTCCGGGGACGGAACCAGACATCATCTGGTAGAAGATGTGGTAGGAACGCTCAAGAGCCTGTTGGGAGATGACACGAGCTTTCTCAAGCAGATCTGAGGAAAAAGAGCATACACTTTGAGCATCTCGCAAGAATGAAAGCAAGTTATTGACAAGGTAAAAAAAAAAGTTTGAATTCACGATCGAATAAAATGCATAAAAAAAATTATGTATAGTTCGAACTTACAAGCGTCTCTGTAAAAATGTTAATTTTAAAGGTTTTTTTTTGATTAATTTTACAAATAGGAACTATTAATAATAAAGAAAACATATTTTTAATGATATTGTCGTTAATAGCTCTAAAAAGGTTGTTAAATGAGTCGTTATTATTTTCATAAGTACTTACAGGTCTCAATGTCAGCACCAGCCAGTTTTCCAGAGGGGCCGAAGTGGATACGGATGAATTTACCCTGGATAAGGCAGAAATGTGATATTTACTATCTAAAGAAATTTGTTAAAATGTTGCAAGAAAAAGATAAACTAAAGACGAATCTAAATAATTCTTTAAAATACATTTATTTATTTTAATAGCCGGAAAAGGGACATTGTATAAATCTTCCACGTAATTTTTTTTGTTATTATTTTTATTAAAAATGTACAAATATGCAGATTTGTTTAACGTAAACTTTGCTGTTTTTATTGTATTTTTTTCCAAATATCAAGTATCTGAGATAAGCTAAGAATCACTTGCCATTTTTTTTAAGTTGTTTACAATTCAATTCTATGCATCAATGAATCAAGAAGATTCATTGACACATAGAAGTATTGAATGTGAAAAGATAAAAGTGCAAACAAAATAGTACTTACGAAACGGGAGGAGTTATCGTTACGGACGGTCTTGGCGTTACCGAAGGCCTCAAGAACAGGGTTAGTCTGTACGACCTGGTCTTCCAGGGATCCCTTCTTCTCTGCGTTGGGGTCCTTCTTCTGGGAGGCACCGACGGTGGCGAAGTACGCAATTACCTTCTTCGTGTTCTCAGTCTTTCCGGCACCAGACTCACCGCTGTGTAGGAATAGTAGCTTTTTAGTTCTCTAAAGTTTAGATTTTGGTATTTAGATGATGTTAAGAATCGCAGTATTTTAGAAGATTTAATTTATTTCAAAAAAAACTTGGGGACTTTCCATAATATTCAAGATTATTCATGAAAACACAGATTCTCTTAGCAAAAATTTATTTATGTTTGTCATAAGTATTCAGAAGAATTCAGTGTTTTTGTAGTGAACTTCAAACTTCAAGGATAACATTGTAAATTAGTAAAAGATGGAGAAATTGGCAAAAAAAAAATATATCCTTGTTCTTCAGAATAATTTTTTATATGACTTGGCACAATAAAAATGTGAGCTTATATTTTAATGGCAATGTTTACTTGGTAAGAAGATTTAAAATTACTTACGTAATCAACATAGATTGATTTTCGTGGTTGGTCAACATGTTGACGTAGGCACCGTCGGAAATGGCGAAGATGTGGGGGGGCACTTCCGAACGACGCTTGCCTCTGTAGAGCTTGGCACATCGGAACGTGTACACGGGGAATCTCTTGTAAGGGTTGATAGCCACACAGAAGAGACCCGAGTACGTCTGTTGGATGATTTGGAGGTTAAAATTTTGACGATGATGATAAAGGTGATGGTGATAGTAATGATTTAGGAATTGGAACAAAAGTAGTGAAAAAACAGGTGATATTGGTTTGAATGAAGACGAAACGGAGAAAATTGGAATCAGATAGGAAACATATCGCTTTTTGAAATTTGGTGGATAATTGAATATTTTTATGGGATGAAAGAAAATTCTTTTTTTATGGATACTAATGAACATTATTTTTACGAAGAGAAAGAGAAGGAAATATTGGATGAAAAATTGCTGAGGGGAATAAAAGGAATGATAAATCATAACGCAAATCCAAACACACAAGTAAAGCGACAGTATTGTATTGATACTTTACTCGCTATACTTTATCTTGCAGAAATCTCTGTAACGTTAATTTTTCTATCTTGTTTTTGAATTTAATTACGACTGTCCAAACCAAGTGGTTATATTTTCAAATTTTGCTACACAGATTTCTACGTTATAGAAAAATCTTAATATACTAAAACATATATCGGATGTCATAGGTCTTATGACAAAGAATGTAGAGTTAGGGTATTGTATTGATACCTTTTACTCCACGTTAATAAAATTAGGGAAAGTGATTATTATTTTCTACGTCACAGAAAATAACAATCAAGATGACACACAAAAATCAACATAAAAAGTCTAAACTAAACATCTATTCTAGACAAAACAAACGGGGTCCCTCCGGAGTCCGTATTCACCGCCTTGTCCTGTGTAGAGGGTTCAAGAACGGTTTAGGATGAATTTCTTTTAGTGACAATAGGGTTCAGACTGTAGACACGGTTTCTCCTAACTTTTTGATATACAGTAACCTCTCGTCATTATAAATCATAGACATTAAAAACATATGGAAGCTAGCAATAAATTCATTTTGTATTTCAATTCAAGTGGCTGAAATAAACAATCTATTTTTATTGAGACCGACATCAAAGCCGATCATAAAATAGTTATGATATTCAACGATGAAAGATTTATGTTAAAAATCTTCCATAAGTTACAAATGCAATTAAAATGTTTATATTTACAATTGCAAGATATATTGGTGTCGCGAGGAATACTTCCAAGTGACCAAAATAACCGCCCAAAATAGATTCAGCCGGCGTGTCAATATCTATTTATAATCAGATTGAGAAATCAATTCCAAGACTAATTGCGCCGTTCATGGACAGCTATTGCACTTTAATACTTGGTTTCTATCCAAAAGAAACGTGTCTACAGCGATGAGAGATAGGAAAGGATCATGCACACTGCAACGCCGCACCCGCTGGCCTACACCCGACTTACGTAGATAAGCTTATGGTAATATCTTTGCTTCAAGTTATACAAAACTGAAGCATCGTTGAGGTATGTCAAGTTGGACATGTCCTCGCATTTCTCGTACTTAGGTGGGTTGACTTGACCCACAACGTCTTTCTTGAAGTCTTTTGTCTGTGGGAAAAATATTATCATTAGTGCTATTGATATGGTAAGGCGCTTGAGCGCCGACTTACATAGATGAGTTTCGCATAGTATCGTTGTCGGAGATTGTGGAGCACAGCAGCGTCGTTCAGGTACGTGAGATCCGCCATGTCTTCAGTTTTTTCGAATTTCGGCGGGTTAACTTGGGCGATTAACTCCTTTTTTAATGTCTTTTCCTGCTCATTTAATGTTTAGCGTTAGTAATTGTCAAAAATCATCGATTAGTACCACTAAGTCGATTTTCATCTACTATCATCACATTTGTCCACTGCATATTGAAAAAAAATCGTAAGTACATAAAATAAAGTTCAATCTAAGTCTCCTTCAAAAGACTTCTTAATCTCGGCATCGCCAGAAGGTTGACTGGTAGATAAAGCCTAAGGCTTTAAGTCCGCCATTTATAATAAAGTTAAATAAATAAATAAAATCTTAACTTTTAACTGATACAGAAAAAGGTAAACGCTGCATCCTTTCTTTTGTATACAGTTCACGTCCAAGTTTAAGTTAAAAATATCTAAATTATATCAATGTTTCATTTACCCAAGCAAAATCAAGATAATTTCAATTGACTTCTTGATTAAAAAAGCATCCTTTGATACTGTCACTTGAATTCTATTTCTTTACTAGGTATTTAGTCCAAAGACGGACTATCTCGATAATCTTAGTAAAAAAAGATCTTTTACCTCTCCTCCTGGGAGGATGACAGTCACCAGGTCACCTTTGGTGGCCTTAATCTCGCCCTGCAGGAAGCCCTCCTTTTCGTCCGGTACCCAGCATGCCTTCTTGCCATCGTAGGGCTTGCTCTGGTCGATACGTTTCTGCTCAAGAGAAACGAACAGGTATGGGGTCGGATCGGGGTCCTCTCCCTCTTGAACGGCTGGTTTCGGCATTTCGGAGGGCTAACGAGACTTTTGGGCTAGTCGAGACACGAGAACGCAGCCCTGGAGCCTTCCTGCGAAACACAGCACACGTTAGTCGAGAATCTATCGGAGAAGAGAACCACTGAAAGCCGGCACAGCGCGTGCGTCTATTTGTGGATGTAAGTAATCCGAGGAGCGGCCGCTTCGGGAACGATGCCAGCGCCCGTTTGCGTAATACCCGAGTTTTATGTGCGAGTTTTTTATTAGCATATCCCGTACGGCCCTTCGCGGATGTTACGTCACAAGAATGCCAGTCTGGAAGCGCGCCAACCGATTTAGTCGACCGTGGATTGTTGTTATTGTCTTTTATGGTGCTGGTCGATGGGTCAATTGGATTCCAGTTTCAGGGTTTGATTGGTTCTATCGCGTTTATAAATTTCCGAAGTTCACGTCAATCACTGTTTTCAACGTTACCAATCACTCTATCCTTTGAGCCATGAACCAAACACCTTTTAACTGCAGTCACTTCACAAATCAATCCAATCGATAAATCAGCTGACGTGTTTCAGCTAGTCACTGGTGCACTCGCGTATAAATTCACGCACTGGCCGCACGTGTGTGCGTACTCACGTTTGAAGCCGTTCTGACCAGCGGCGCGGCGCTCCGATGCTTTTTATACCAGCAATTCGATACCATCTCGTGCTCGGCACCCCATTTTAGGCGGATGCCAGCCTGGGCTGACTACTCTTTCAGACGAGCTTAGCTTTCACTTCAGCGGTGGCTGTGGTGGAGTCAGCTCATTGTATGCACCCGATTGAGCTGCAACCGCTGAAAAATGCTTTGATGATTCAGAATGAGGAATGTTTAAGCAGGCTACGGCTTTAACTGTCATTACTGGACAAATTGTGTAAACAATCCATGGAAACGGGAAAGAAATTAAAGTTTATTTATTAATTATGGTAATAAAATTATTTTACTTTATTGCTATTGCTATCAAACTTATGATGTTTCAGTTGATTTGAGTGTGTATTATCTTTAAAAACGTATATGATTATAAACTGAGAATGACATATAGACATGCGATGGTTGCGAATAAACGTGCCTTTTTTTGGGATATACCTAAATGAATACAGTATTTCAGCTTAAAAACATTGATTTCAAATAATTTGTATTGTAAAATTTCGTAGCTTTCACGAGCTTCATATGTTGCCTCTACTTCCATAGGAGGTCAGTGACCTATGTTACTATGTATGAAGAAAGATTTCATTCATTTACTACGAGTTCATATCTACGTTCATAAAAATTACGCTCAGATAGGTAATGTTTAAGTGTTTTTTTGAAATACGTCCTTAATATGAATATTATACATATTATGCTTGTTAAATATATCATGTAGATGTATATTATATATATATATATATTATATTTTTTTAAGTCCATAATTTCAGCTGCTTCAAGGTTGAATACCTTGATCAGGTAGTCTGACAGTTGGATTTTATATCCTACATTGCGCTTTATTTACAACTTTTAATTCTAATTATTTTAATTAATTAGTTCTTAAACTAACGTGAATCAAGAATTCTTTTAAATAATCCTTTTATGTCAAAAATCAAATCTTAAACCAGAATTTTTTGGACAGTCAGTTTTTTGAAAACTGATTTTTTATTTGCGATTTCAGGTTTGCATCCATAGTAAAATTTGTTCGTAAGGATAAATATTTTCGGTTCTTTCCCACTAAATTATACAATATGTAACAAAAACCCTGAACGATCCTTTCAGGAGCAACTCAGATCGTCAATATGAACAACTTTTCCTATGGGACCAATGATTGAAACTCGAAGAAAAAATCGACATTTTCATACAAATTGCCGGGCCGGCCGAACTTGAATGAAAATGACGATTTTTTAAAGTTTTAAGCATTGTTCCCATAGGAAAAGTTGTTCTGACGGTCTAAGTTGCTTCTACAAGGATCGGAAATAGTTTTTGTTAGGTCCATATTGTATAAAGCCGACTACGATAACTCATTATATGACTACAATCGTCAAAGGCGATAAAGGGAATGAGCGACATGAGTTCGGATAATAGGCGATGCGGTTAACAACCTATCACTATTATGATTACTTTTCCCACCTTCTCACTCAGCATCACGCTAAAAGTGGCGTTTGAGTCTTGGGCCCTGGGCTCTGTCTGCTTAGAGCTGCAAGACCTTAAATGCTCTGTCTACCATGTTAGGGATAAAGACGTGTGTTAGTGCGAGTATGTTTTTTACAAGCTTTTATTTAAATTGCAAGGTATCTTGTATGTATGTATAGGTCAAATCTTGCCTCTCAATTTTCAACCAGTCATCCTCAACCGATTGAGCTGAAATTTTGCATACTTGGCCCATGCCCCGGGCGGCGAAGTCAGAGGGGCGGCAAAATCGAATATATCCACCCCCCTATGCTACCGATACGGCGCCGGATAATAGAGGCGGCGTCTGGTTACTTTTGAAGAAGTATAAAAGTTGTTCACTACTCAAAAATGTACAATCGCATCTCGGTCTGGATCTTAACTGACCATTACTGTCTGCAAACCCCCCGTGTATGCGTACTGTTCCGGTAATAGTAATCAAGTAAGCGGCAATCCCACACCAATTAGGGGGCGGAATATGCACATATTTTGCCCCGCCTCAAAAAATTTCTAGATCCGGTACTGGGAGTCCGTGAGCTGTTTTGATGATAGAGTCGAGAGATATTCAACCGTTCCATATTAATAATCTTTTCAAATATTCTTTCTTATCGTTTATCCGATTTATAAGTACTTCTAGTGGCAACTTTTTTTATAGTATGCATATAATTTAAGCTGTGAATAACGTTGTGGGTTATGTAATTAATAACACATACACAATGACCTTTTTAATTAAGTACAAATATTTTAAGGGGTTATTCAGTCCATCATTTTGAACAACTTTCCCCAATAAATGTATATCGAAATACGAAAAAAATATTTAGGTTCTCAGTATTTTAAGTAATTTAGTGACACTGCACTAATTTGATTTTATTTTTTATTATTTATCAACCAATTTATGTACACGAAAATGCATATCGAGAATACATCAAATAAATGTTGTACAAAGGCCCCACTTATCTCAAAGGAGATCTCTTACCGTAGACCTGTGAGAGGAGATGCTTATGTAAGAGAGGCATAAATGCGTTTACTAAATACCTTTTACTAATTTAAATGTTTTAATTATGTCTTTATATAATGACTATTATATTACAATGTAATTAATATGTATATCCAAAATTGTAAACATTTAAGACGAAACATTTTTGTACAACATATATGTAATAGATATATGAAAATGTACGTTCCTCAAATTTGTTAATAAAGATATTCTATTCTATTCTATTCTATTCATACAAATCGAAGTAGACACGTGATATCGTTACTATGAAAAATGCAAAAAAAATTTTCGTAATTCGTTATATATTTATTGGGAAAAGTTGTTCAAAATGATTGACTGAATCACCTCTTAAAATATTTGTACTTAATTAAAAAGGACATTGTATATTCAATATTGTATCTATAAGATATCTAATACACTATTATGTAACTGTTTGTTATTCCGTAATAAAATAAAAAAAAAACCGAACTGAGTTATAAAACAACATAACCTCAATGAGTAGGACTCATTTGATTTGTCCTGACGAGCACTTTATGGTAGAAGATATCTATGGTCTGATCACAATGAGTGAAAGTGGTCGATGGAACTCAGTAGTAAAACGACGCAACTCAGTCGAATTGGGCTTAAGGGGCTACCTGATTTTTCCGGGGTCCAGTGCTGCCCCCATTTGAAATAAATCTATTGAAAGAAAACGGAGCTTTCATTTAAAAATTTGTCTTAAGACGAAGTGGTAGCTAAAGTGGCGCCCTCATTTGAAATAAATTGTTTTAAAACTAAATAAGGTGATAATTAAAAATTTGATTTGTATAAATGTCTACAAAGACATTTAAACTATTTTATGAATAACCTTTGAAATTATTACTAATAGTCCCTCTGGTTTTAACACTGTTTTTCGCCAAAAGTGGCCACTTTTGGCGAAAAACAGTTTTATAACTAGACGTACTACCAATATTACTTTCAAATAATATTCATAAAATAGTTTAAAGGTCTTTCTAGACATTTATACAGATCAAATTTTTAATTATCACCGTATTTAGTTTTAAACAATTTATTTCAAATGAGGGCGCCACTTTAGCCCTAGATAAAACCCTTCAAAGTATTTTATGAACTATTGTTTTCAGTTTAAAGCGAGAACGTGAAGCTTTTCTACGCACAATTGCGAAAAACGGCCACTTTTAGCGTATGTGCGTAGAAAAGCTTCATGTTCTCACTTCAAACAGTAAACAGTAGTTCATAAAAAAGTTTGAAGGGTTATCTAGGGTCTGATCAAGACAAAATTTTAAATGATATCTCCGTTTTCTTTCAATTGATTTATTTTAAATGGCGGCAGCACTGAACCCCGGAAAATTCAGGTAGCCCCTTAAATCATTTCTCTTAATAAGTACTTACTGTGGCCTTACAATCAAAAAATTGTAAAAAAAAATGAAATCACTTTTAAATATCATCAGTGTTGTTATTTGCCATTTGTTGCGTTTACCATTGATATTTACGTTTGCAATCGTGTTGTTCTTAATAATAAAAATTTCAATTTCAATTTCCATTTATTTATTGCTCTCACATTGTACATATATTACACTTTCTACATAGTCACTTCTTAAATTAGTAAGTACAATATGAGCCCTGATAGGGCATTGCAACAGAAAACACTGGAACGGCATGCGGATTTTTTGTTAGTATTTATCAATGCTAAATAAAAGTAATTGACCAAATAAAGATCAATTTGTATGGTAGTTTATTAAATAGGTAAAGTCAAGTAGTTTTTTATACAAAGTCAGTTTTTTTTTACTTATTTAAATACTTGCTATAATTGTTGATTTAAGTATATTTATGTTTTATTTTATTTATAATGAAATGTCATTTATTTTTGTATTTTTATAGACTTTATATATTTATTTGTACTTTTTTATTTATTTATTTATTACCTATGTCAAGTTATTTTGTTATATTAATTACTTTAAATGTCAATTTATTAATTTCATTCTTCATTTATTTTATATTTTTTCAAATCTTTATCATTAAAAAACTCGTCCAATGTGTAATAATTTTTATCTACAAGTAATGTTTTTAATATATAAGGCAGCTTGTGACAAGCTGTTGGTGAGTAATGACACCACGGACCAGTGTGCTCCAGAGAGCTGGTTAGAGCCCTCGTCAGCGACGTGTCTTCGACGGTCGGGGTGGAGACACAAGAGAGCTTGCAGGGCTCTCAGCTATGCATTGCCATACCTTAATTTTCCGGAGTCCAGCGCTACGCCAAAAGTTTGCATTTTTTGCAATTGTGCAAAGAAAATCTTCACGTTCTCACTTTAAACTGTAAACAGTAGTTCATAAGATAGTTTGAACGTTTATCTAGTGCCTGGTCAAGACAAAATTTTAAATGATGTCTCCGTTTCCAATCAAATGATTTATTTCAAATTGGGGCAGCATTGGACCCCGGAAAATTCAGGTATCCCATTAATTGGCCGTGCAGAGAGGAGTCGTTACAGCTGTTGCTCTAGGGTGGAAGTGTAGTGTGGCATAACGCCGCGAGTGACTTCGGAGAAAGCGCAGCACACCTCTCGACACCTGAGTCGCCTACACCGGTGTTGCTCCTTTGCTGGCAACTATTGTCAGCGCGTTTGAGAGGCCCATCTAGTGGCCGGCAAGCCACCAACTGCCTACAATACTCAGTAATCATAATTATGGCAGGTGACGTTGCTATTGCAATATTCCAGCATCAGGAGCGCTACATTACATCAACTTCTCCAAAGGGCCTCTATGTGTTGGATCTGTATCTCCACGCAAGTCTCTCAAAAGACCGGGGTGAAAAGACCCGTGAATCTAAAGGAGATACAAAAATAATATCTGAGAATAGCATAGGTACATAAATATTTGAAATTACGAAATAGTCATAATATATTTAGACATGCGGTGTCAATAAATTAGGTGATTAGTTGGAATCCGTATACATTTCAAATGCACTTCATTTTACGTCACGTAAATTTTCACTGAAATTGCGGTGTTTAGGATTCTTTGGTCGGTTACTGAAACCCTTGCACGTAGATGTTTTAATCTTAGGTTTTGACGTGTAAAAGTGCCTGTAAAGGGTAATTACTGAATAAACACTTGAATCTTGTCTAAATATATATAACTCAAAGGTGACTGACTGACATAGTGATTTATCAACGCACAGCCCAAACCACTGGACGGATCGGGCTGAAATTTGGCATGCAGGTAGATGTTATGACGTAGGCATCCGCTAAGAAAGGATTTTGATCAATTCTACCCCCAAGGGGATAAAATAGAGGATGAAAGTTTGAATGAAACTTTGTCAATTTGAAACCGATCGGGCTGAGACTTTGCATGCATAAAGCTACTATGACGTAGGCATCCCCTAAGAAAGGATTTTGATAAATTCCACCCCTACGCGAGCGAAGGGCAAAAGCTAATGTAGGTAATATATAATTTAATTTCTAAACAGTATTTATCTTTTAAAAAATGGAAGCTATTAAGACATTGTTATCATTAAACTGTTTAACTAAAAATGGCTCTATGAGCTATAGACCTTGCGTGTTACCCCAGCCCGTTGAAGTTTATCGGATGAAAAATTTGTTCAGACAAATAAGTTGCGTCTTAGGATGACCAAAAAATTGTATGACATTTTTGTTTTTTTAATAGGCTTGGCTATGATATTTTTAAAGTTTTCAATCCATATTTTCCTCCGCACTTCCGCCATTTTGAAAATTATCACAAAACTGAATCGACAATAAATATATTAGTCGTATACTTAATAGGATTAACCTGTTTTGAAACGTAGTGGTAGGTATTTTTTGTATGAAAAATACCCACCACTCCGTTAACTCACTAGAATTATTTACTATACTAAATAGAAAAATCACTTACACATAAGTCAATCTTCTAATATATAAAATTCTCGTGTCACAGTTTTCGTTGCCATACTCCTCCGAAACGGCTTGACCGATTTTGATGAAATTTTTTGTGCTTATCCGGTATCTATGAGAATCGGCCAACATCTATTTTTCATCCCCCTAAACGTTAGGGGTAGTCCACCCCTAAATTTTTTTTTTATTTTTTAGACAAAATTTTTAATTTCTATTTTTTTATGATACAACATACAAAAATACATACAATCTATTTATATGGAAAAACAACGTTTGCCGGGTCAGCTAGTTTCATTATACATTTTCGGAAATGGGTTATTATTCTACTATGGCAAGAACGTATTAAGCAAAAGCAGCAAACAGATTACTTGTTTACTTTTGACGCTAAGCAAAGTCTCATTCTTTCTACAGCAAATTTCCATAAGAAGTAAAGAGACACAAGATGGGTTTTATGTCAGATTATTACAAAAATTTTTGGAACGAAGTTCGTTATCGCCCGTTGCGAAAGGGAGCTAGACGGAAAAAATTAAGCCCAAAAGTTGTAACGACACTTTTTGTCAATCAAATTTATGAAGATAATAAAAACTTGATTGTAGAACGCAGAAAAGAGTTTGAATGTAATTTAGACATATTTATATTTTACTTCGTTCCATCCGGGTGTCCCTTGACACCTCTCAAGTTTTTTTCTTTACTTTTTCTTTTGAAGAATGCCTATAAGCCGATCATGAAAAAAATATACGTGGTATCATTAATGTGTCTTTCTCTTATCCATTCGATCGGTGTAAACTATACTCTAAATATCTTATTCATAAAAAATAACATCCGTTTGCTTAACCAATTTTAGTCAAAATATGTTGTGTCCCTTTTACTCTTTTCTATATTTGACATTGAAAGAACGGGACAAAACATAATTTAATCAAAATAGGTTTGGCAAATGTTTGTTAATTTTTATGAATATAAGGGTATATCTTTGTAATTTTCACAATAAATTATTGAACCATAGAATAAAGGCCCGACTTGCGCTTAACTCTTGTTTACTCTTTCTGTAAGTATGTTTCGGAGATGTCAGTTCGCTACACAGGTCATAATTTAGCTAAAATCATAACACTAGCTTTGGGATGTCACAACATGTCAATGTCAATGAAATATCTAATATATAAAATTCTCGTGTCACAGTTTTCGTTGCCATACTCCTCCGAAACGGCTTGACCGATTTTGATGAAATTTTTTGTGCTTATCCGGTATCTATGAGAATCGGCCAACATCTATTTTTCATCCCCCTAAATGTTAGGGGTAGTCCACCTCTAATTTTATTTTTATTTTTTAGACAAAATTTTTAATTTCTATTTTTTTATGATACGTAAACACGATAACATGATAAACACGTATCTCCTGGAACAAGTTTTATGAAATTTCCGCACCCTATGAATAGTTAATATTCGTTCAATGGATAGTTAATAATAATACTAATTTCATTTAATAGAATGGAAACCATGACCTTAGGCGCTATCTCTCTCTTTTTGGTTTGCCTCTTTTTCTAGCATTGCCCTGGATGAAACACCAAGCTTTTCAAACTATGCTCGCGTTGAAAACAAAGCGGCCGGGAAGGGCCGCCTTAATTAAACAACCCATAAATGTTATGTCACTTTATGAGTAACTTTTCTTTTGTTAATATTTGCATAGACATGCAAATTGGATGACGATGCTTTATTATGACCTCATAGCTAAGACCTGGTGTGATAAAGAAGCCATAAGGTTGACATAGGAATTCATTGACTACGATTACTTACCTATTTTTGTCCTACATAGATGTTATCAGATACAGTAAAAGCGGGTATAAACTTAAAAAAAAAAATTAAAAAATTCACAATAGTTTCTTCAAAATTAATACATAATATGAAAGAAATCAGTCAAAAATACCACCCCGAATTGTAGCCGGTTCAAACCTATTATGCTTGCCGCATAACCTCTGAGAATTGCTATGGACAGCCTTTGGACCAGGTATCATCCGGAGCGGTGGTCATATCCATGGGACTTTTACCGCTGTCCTATTTCACTAACAAAGAGCTTTGCTTCTAAACACCATGGTCTAGCTGTTTCTACGGCAACCCGAAAAAAATCGTGCTGGTTAGATAAAACCGAATATTTGATATTTTTATGTCCAGCGCCGCCTTTGCTGCCACACCAAGTGATCGCATAGTGTTAGTGAGGTAGGACGCCGCAAACGTGCTGACACAAGTTGCGTCCCATAACAAACAACGTCCCCTCTGCCACGGTATCAACGTGATTCCGTCAGGTCGTTTTCCGTCTGTGTGCGAGAGGCCAGGAGGTTCCAGCTGGCACGGATCTTTAAAAAGGTTAAGGTTGAAGCTTGTACTTAGTTTCGCCTGTCTGTTGTCTGTTTGTCAGCAATGACATGGAGCTGATCTGATGATGGAGCCGAAGGGTGGCCTTAGGAACTCTGTAATGAAACGACGCAACCCCATCGAGTTTGAGCTCGTTTGATTCGTCTTGAGGAGTACTTTAAACTTTTAAGTTCATAGTTTTTGATAAAAGCTTGGTTGTAAAAATATTTCTTTTTATTATTACTTTTTTCGATAAGAAACGCAATGTAGGTACTTATATTTATCAATATATCTATCAATATATTGACGTTTGAAGACCAGTAATGCAATGCCCGTGCTTCTTTGATTCGGGAGTGCGGGAGTGTCCACGAAGTCTAAATTTAGACGCTGGAAAATAAATGTGAGTCACAGTGAATCGCAACACAACAGCATATGCCACTAATCTTACGACAAACATATAAAAACATGCATGTGTGACGAAGGGGGGGGGGGGGGGGGGGTTAAATTAAAGAGGAGCTTCAGAACAATCCTTTATTGCGGACCATAACAGAAAATTTCCAAAAATCTTACAAAAAAACAGTCAGCGTTCGTCATATCGGCTAGGATCGAGCGAGAAGAGAGCGGATTCCCTAAATCATTCATTTATTTATTTATTAAATCTTTATTGACCAAAAAGGTACAAAAGGTGGACTTAATGCTAATGCATTCTCTACCAGTCAGCCTTAAGGAAAAACAGAAATAAATTTGTGAGCGATAGGCGCTTAAAGATATAACTATATTATAGATATACGTATATTATAAACATACACATACAATACACATATACAATTACATATATTTTATTAATATATACATACACATACATAAATACATAATATAAAACAAAATAATTTAAGATAATGATTAGTTCTGCTGCATCAAACTTTCAAAAAGGTGCATGTGGACTTTTTTCTTGAACAGATTCGTGATACTTTTGATGTCTTCGGGTAAGGCATTCCAGAGACGCGTAGCCTGAACAGTAAAAGAGTTAGTCATAAAACTTGAGCGAAATAAAGGAAGGTGAAGAAGAAGAGTATGACTAGAGCGAAGCTCACGTTCATGGCTTTCAGACTGAAAGCGAAATTTGTTTTTCATATACAGGGGGGAGAGAGGATTCTTTAGTATAGAAAAAAGAGTACAAAGCATTCTTTGCTGTCGGCGCTGACGAGCAGGAAGCCAGTTAAGCTTAGATCGGAAAAAAGAGATGTGATCGTACTTACGAAGACAGAAAATAAAGCGGATACAATTATTAATAAGACGATCTAGCTTATTGAGAAGATCTGCGTTTAGATCAGGTTCAAGTTGTTCAAAATGATGGTCTTAATCACCCCTTAAAATATTTGTACTTAATAAAAAGGACATTGTATAGATACACCTAGTAACAGATTTATAAAACTTACACTTCTAAACGGGTTATTTACCGGTCGGCTGCTTCCTCCTTTTAACAAAATAAACGGAAAAATTACAAAAAATCCCTTCAGTTTATAAAAAGCTCTCAAAGATTCAAAGATTCAAATGTTCATTCAGTAATTAGACCTTTACAGGCACTTTTACACGTCAATAAGTATAATTTATGTTTCGTGTAAAGTATATTAAAATTTAATTTATTTTTAAAGAAAAGCTACCGATACCTGCGCTTCGTGACGACCACTGCTGAGAAGAAACGCCGAAAGACAACATACTCCAACATACTCCACTTTTAAATAGAAAAGTCGTCCTGAAAAGAGTATCACCGTAACGAAAATAGACGCATCCGCCTTGCATGTAATACCGAAAGACATACAGACACTCACGTCTTTTTTCCTTACGGAGCAGACAGGGCCTACGGCCGTAAAACTCAAAGGCCACATTCAGTTCTTAAGTGACCAGTAAACGTGGCCTTTAAGTATTTTTGGATATGAAAAAGGGAATTAATATAAAAAAGTACTGGATTGCTAGCCGTATCGCCGCGTACTTAAATTATTCAGATTTTTCCCTATTGCCTTTATCGGCTTTTACAATCTGCGCAGGAATACAACAGGAACATTTTTGCAAGTTTTTATTTAACTTTCAGTGTATCTTGTATGTATGTATGATTGGTTGTTTAGGTCAAATCTTGCAACTCAATTTTTAACTAGTTATCCTCAATCGATTGAGATCAAATTCTGCTGAAGTCAAACGAGCTGTACTGATGATGGAGTCAGAAGATATTTGACAGAACTCAATAATGAAACAACATTACCTCATTGAATAAGACTCGTTTGATTTGTCCTGAAGAGCTCTTGGTAGACGTCTAGGGTCTGATCTCGGAGACGGAAGGTGGTCGATGGGACTCAGTGATAAAACGACGAAACTCCATCGAGTTTGGGCTTATATCATTTGTCTTAATAAGTTCTTTGGCCTCACAATAAAGCTTGCACGGAAAAAAAAATCTTTTCCAAGAAACTAATTTTCTTTACTTTCACACTAGCAAAGAAGCGATCGTTAAAATCTCAGTAAATCATTCGACGCATAGTTTCCTCTGATATCAAGTGAGAAGTTAATGTCTATATGCAATAAGTAGAAATATCTTTCGAGATATCTCGGGATTTGCAGCTTTAAATACAATATTAGGTGGCGTGTCATCGGCCAAAGATTAGTTAAATCGGAGAATCAGAATAGAATCTTTGCCGAGCGACGGAACACATTTTGTCTTGGTGAAAGAAGAAGATAGAAGTCTGTTCCAATATCTTCTTCTTCCTTTCCTTGTCCCACACCAAGCAGGGTCGGAACAGCATGTTAGTCGTTTCCATTCTGTTGATTCCTTTGTCATTTTCATCTGTTACATACTTACTAGCTATATCTTTTATTTTATTCTAGCATGTGTTAGTAGGTCAGGCAGATGCCAACTCAGTACTTTTACGTCATTATACATTTTAAAGTAATCATTGTCGTTCTATAAACTAGTCTAATTCAAGCACTCAGGTGGTTTTATTTCAAAACCCTTCTCGACACCACCAGAGCAATCAGCTCATTATCATATCATCAAGTGTAGACGTGGCGATCAGCCCCTACATTTAGCATTTTTCATAACTAGCTTGTTCCATCATCATCATCCGAGAGTATTTTCCCAGTTGCAGTAACGCTTCAGAGCCCAGGGTTCGCTACCTAGCCAAGGAGATTTGACGAGGTTACTGGTTTTTACACAAAGCGACTGCCGTCTGACGTAAACCAGAACCAATGTTTTGAACTTGTTTGATGATCAAACGCTAAATGGCGTTCGGGTCGGGACCCACAGTTTATACGTGCCTTACAAACACGGAATCATCTTTCTTTTTTGGATAATCAGGGGATTCAAACCTGCAATATCCTAACCAGCCTGGGAACAACTTTTCACAAAGTATGCTTCCCAGTGGGGTCCGAACCCATGACCAAGGGGTCCGGGTCACAAGGCGAACGCCTTGACCACGGAGGCAGTCAATTAGCTACTTGTCCCACTGCTGGGCAAAAGCCCAGCAGTGGGGTCCTTTCTTTCACAATTCTCTATCAAAATCATCATTCTTTGAAGTTTTACCTTACGTTTGTATTATAATCTTTGAGCTACCAATACGGTGACACATACTGGCTGGATTGGCCCTCAGCCAGCCACAGACAGGTGAGCAATTGATATGTTTGTACCTGATGAACCCTGCGGAGCATGCGAGGGTAACTAATATTTGGTGATTAGTTTGCAAATGCGAGTTAAATTCGAAAGGAGGTAGCTATTAACTAAAAGCTGGCAATTAGTTTATATCTACCTCCTTTCGAATAGCTCTCCTAGCGCTATTTATTTATCCTGTGCTAGTGTCACTCATCAAAACGTCAAAACGCTTAGACTGCAGAGCGTCCTATAAAAAATTACATACATTTCTATGTATGAACATACACTCTGAATACATAAAAAATAGAGCCCAGCATATCTATAACGTTGATTTATCATAGCTCCTCTATGTTGAGTCTGGCTGTTTTGTGTACTATCTAACCACACCATTAAAAGATAGGTGGAAGTCACTTGTTTTCAAAGGAAATGAGCTGTTTTACATTCGCCATAAAGAACAGAGTAGACACTAAGCGATCGTTATCTTGTTGGAACTGTTAAAGCCGATAAAGATTTACAGCAAACATTCATTGTTCTTCAGACCAAAATGTTGCGAAGTTGAACGAATTGTTGTGAACACTTGAAGACGAGTTTTGTTTGGTACGTCAAGGGTATGCTCACACCTTAACAAGACCTCGCAGACAAGAGGCTTATGCCTAACACTGGATTCATGACAGATGATGATGGTGATGCTCACACACTAAAAACTATCTACGGGTTTCAAGAGTCTTTCCACGGGTTTTAGTTTTTTTTTTTTGTAAAGTGAATTCTGAAATAAACGTAGCTTGACAGCTACCATCTAATGATGTCTTCCACAAAAAAATATGAAATAGTAGCAATTCAGTAGTGCTGACAATACGAAGTTTTAAACAGTATTAGATTAAGGTCCTACTCTTACTGTATGCGTAACCAAAGCAAAATGTTACGCCTTAGAGAAATGAGTGTATTACAGATATTTAGTTCATAGTTATGTAGAAATTTTTTAAGTTGTATTTTCGAAGTTATTTAAGATAAATCTGATTTATTTCTAAACAGCGATGGAACCGGCCATTATATTTATATTTATTTTAAAATGATATTTATTTTGCAAATAATTATTATCGTTAACAAGGAAGTTATAATTATTAATGATAATATTATACTCAAGACATGTATTTATTGTTAATTTGTTCATGCATAATGGTAACAATTTATAATTATTATGTAGCTTGCCAAACAATTTATCTTCTATCTATTATGACTAGAAAAAATACTTATACAATGACAGTTGGGGTATAAAAATTATCAAATCGTGACCTCGTACCGCCAATTTATTCATAAGTACATCAAAATTAATTAATTTATATATTATTAAAAACTAAAAAAAGTAAACATAGAGCATAGATAATGCTGTTCATTTCTAAAGACATTTCTTCTTGCAGACCCGCGAGAGGAAATGAGAAGAAAGAGGTAAGTAAAGACGTGTACAAAACAAAAAAAGAGCAAATAATTATGAAAAAATCAATCCATCTACCTTTTTATATACCCAGTGTCACTCGAGGAATTAAGACGAAGTGGTAGCTAAAGTGGCGCCCTCATTTGAAATAAATTGTTTAAAACTAAATATGGTGATAATTAAAAATTTGATTTGTATCACTGTCCAGAAAGACCTTTAAACTATTTTATGAATAACCTTTGAAATTATTACTAATAGTCCGTCTAGTTTTAAAACGGGTTTTCGCCAAAAGTGGCCAATTTTGGCAAAAACCCGTTGTAAAACTAGACAGACTACCAATATTACTTTCAAAGGTTATTCATAAAATAGTTTAAAGGTCTTTCTAGGAAGTGATACAAATCAAATTTTTACCTACCTTGGGCAACTTGGAGGTGCCTAAACTGCATACTGATAAGTGCAGATGTGGTCACGAGCTTGCAAAATGGCGATAAATTGAAAAATCGGAGGGCCGCTGCCAATGCGGTCACCCCAATCAGTCCATGCAGTACCTTCTCCTGTGCCCATCGTACCCAACCAGCTGTACAAAATACGTCCTGTACTCTGCGTCGGAGAGAGGCATAAGAGTGACAACTTTCTGGAGGGACAAAAAATATAGTGTACCTAATTTGAGTCAATCGACACGAAAAGATTGTTGCAGGAAAGAACTGGATTGTGATGGCCAGGGACAGAACAATACGACGCAGACAGAAGGAGTCATGCCTAACTAGGGGTTCATGAAAGATACCAATGATGATAAAGAACTCCAATCTCAAGAATTTGCTCAAATATTACACACTGGCGAAAAGAAACTTTAATTACACTTACTTAAATTGCACATATAACATAACTTACGCACAAATTGCGGATAAAGCAACAGAAAATATTCCTGTTTCAATATGGAATGTGTTTACTAATTCATTGACGAAGCAGCGATGAAAGCCAATAAACTGACCCGCATACCCTAAAATAACGTTCAATACATTCGCGAGCTGACTTGAAATAGACAACATCGCACAGATTATGTAAATCTTATTCGAATTCCATACATAATCACAGTATTACAATAACAATTAAGTAAGCTATTGTAATCATGTTTGCCATTAAGTTTCCGGTAGAACTAAGAATAGGACCATTCTAAGTCTTCCCGTGGAATTCTTAGAAGGCGATTTAGGAAATAAAAGCTAAACAAGCTTTGATACATTAATGAGACCTCTCCAACCCGTCTGGCCAGCGTGGAGAGTGTAGGACATCTTCTAGCTGCTCTATTCAAGTATGGCTCTAGCAGTACAGAGAGGATTTTTGCATGATTTTTCTACTCCAGGACTTGCTACGTTGTGTGTGGACTCACTGAGACTATCTTTTGCACCATCAATGGTTCTAGCCAATGGTGGAAATGAGACACCGGGGGCCTATCAACATATATTAGCAGCATAATCAGCTTTTTAATGGCATATCTCGACACACCTCCTTTAGACCTTAGAGGTCTTTGAAGGCTAGACATATGTGAGTGTTTGTGGCACGCAGCAGTTGGTGAAAACCAGGATCGGTTGGTAACATTAGGCACAATACAGAAATCCCGCTTTATGTCCGGCCGCTGCCAAGAATTCCAATTGTTAACCCGAACCAACTATTTTCGTTCGCGGCAAAATAAAATTGTTTGCTAGCTGGCTCTTTTATCGCTAAACGTCGTTTGGACTAAATATATATCACCAATCGTCAAATGTACGCACATTTTGTCAATCTACACGTGGAGTTTGCAAAATGTTGCATTTTTTTGAATTATTTCATATATACTCGCATTTTTTTGATTCTAATAATCTTTTTCAGGTTACTAAATCAAGCACGCATGCTCAAATCTTTATCAATTAAACAAATAGTATTAATAATCATTGTTATATCATTAACTGTTTTGTCCAGCATTGGGATATAAATGACATACATAGCGAATAAAAAAAAAACATATTATATGCTTTGTCTGGCTTGATCAAGACATAGTATAAAGCAAATAGTCGCTTTCCCTCAGGATGTATGTAGGTTAAGATCTTTTAAACTACGTTGTGATGTGGTTTTCATCAATAGATAGAGTGAAAGGCAGAAAAAAAACACCAAAACGGTCTAGCTTCCCTTCTTTCGCTGACTTCTTCTGTAAACACACCGATTTTTAGATTACGCAAATTTTTACACTAGAAGTCCATCATACTGATTATCTTCCCCAAGACAGTCCAAGAAACATATGGCTACTACAAAAATAGATTTTCGACCTCTCAAACTTACATCATTTGATCAGCTGATCACGTGTTTGTTACGGATGTTGATTATTTTCGTTCTTTTTTTGCCGATACTCCATAATTTGATCTTTGATCTTCTACAAACTTTCTTATGTAAAGATTTGTTTTTTTTAGTCTGTTCATGACAAATATATCTTCATACCAAATATGCTGAAATTCTTAGTGTAGAATAAATAACCGAAAATGGGACCCTTAGACCCCACAGAATTAATTTAAGTATTACAAACGGAACGGAATCTCCTAGCACCTGCAGGTGCCTGCAGCCGCCTCTACAAAGCGAGAACGGGGGAGAGGTGCGAGGACGGGAAACGGAGACGCATATTGCGCGGGACCCCAGGAGATTCCGTTCTGTATGCAATAATTACTCGTACATTAATTACTTATACAAATGCACAGCTAATGATGAATGATTAAGTGTTGGGAGCTTCATATGCCCACGACAAATTATGTAGATTGTGATTGGTTGCTTATATCCTTTAGGTGCCTACTTAATTGACCGAGCGAGCGAGGCGTCTCATTTTCGAGATTGGCCAAAAATGCTGTTGTCCGGTTATCCGCCTCTTCTCGCGTGCAAGTCGCATTTCTTTTTTGTCAACTGGTTGCAATCCTCAACTGTCATTTTTTACTACTTAGTTTAGATTGTTGCCTTAGCGGCCGGAGGGATATTTCTCAACAGAATCTCGTGAAATTTTGTGAGGAGGTTCGAAAACTATATAGAATTTTTTTCTCATCTCAGTTTTCTGAAATTTTTCAAAATGGCGGAAATATTACTGTTGAAACCTTTAAAATCATATCATGTATCAGGTATTTCGAAAAATTTTCAATACACATTTTTGTTACCTTTATTAAGAAGTATTTTTTTTGTCTGAACTAATTTTTTATTCGATTAACTTCATCGCTCACATCAGAGCTCACAGAGCCATTCATCTTAGCTTTATCCAAAGTATGGATACTTTTCCCTACTAGCCATCCATATCATTCTCAGACTTACAACAACATAATAAAACACGATGTTTACTACTATCCTTTCAATTATATGTCGTCATAAAATCACAAGTTTACTTCAATTTAAATGTTCGGTGAAACAGACAATCTTTTAGGAGGTAAAGTAAAATCTGCTTAGTAACGAGTGAGAGATACTTGGCTTGCTTTTAAAGTAATGAGAAATAAAGAGATGAAAGTGGTAGTGACACAATACATACATACTATCATGTCTTTATCCTTAATGAGGTAGACAGCATTTTAAATCTTGCAGGACTAAGCAGACAGAGAAGGCAGAAGAACCAAGGCCCACTTTAGGCATAAAGGCGGGCGAGACGATGGAACAAGTAATCAAAATAGTGATGAGTTACTAATCTCGACTGTTAGCAACTCTTATATAATAGAATAAAATGAATATAATAAAGGGATAAAATTACTTATCTTATCACTAAATGAAAAGTACGTTAAAAAAGAAAAAGGATTATGGGTTGTGGAAACGCAAAATTCAGTTTGACGGTACGATAATACTCTTAAATAAGAACATTGTTTACAAGAGAAGCTATTTGTGCATGTTGAGGTACCAGGAAAAGAAAAAGTATATAGGATTTAAATATTCCTTGATAGTCAAGTTAAATTAAATGAGACCCGAAGTTTTGAACAATAAACTTATATAAAATACTTATACAATATCATATTCTTTGTTACCGACTTCCAAGAAAAAGGCGGTTATAAATGCGTCGGAATCTTTTATTTATTTTCGAGACAAAGACTAAAAGAAAGAACAATACTTTATTTGGTGCACTTAAAATTGACAGTTACTTACTTACTTTTTACGTAGGTTCACCGGTTATTCAAAGAAGCCTGGACTGATTTGGAAAAATATTTTTGTTTGAAATGGCATATTTATCAGGAATTTTAGAAATTTTATCAAAATCTGTTGTGTAGTTTTTGGGCGAAGTCGGTTTTTAGTTTTGAAAAATTTTAATAGTTAACATAGAAGGACTATGGCGACATCCTTGCAATTTTTATGCATAATGAAGTAAAAGGCTTTCTCTAAGAGTTATACGAGTATTTACATAGATTAAATACTTTTTCATTTATTTCAGTTGTTAAGTGTCTGCAAGTATCTAATGTAATCTTGTAAGCAATAAGAAGATTATATTTGATCGATTCAATTTAACTTGTAAAGTTTAACAATAATTACTCCGCGTCAATTTATCTCACATCTGCTCACCTCTTTTACACCCACACAATTTCATGAATTCAGTCATACAACCATTTCGTTATTACAAACTTCACCTTGCACATCTCCCACTTGCACATTTCAATCACGTTTACAAACACCATTACTTGATTCAAAAAAATCTGCACGTTGTTCATGTTAATTTTCAAAATTATACAATTTATTTTTTTTCTACTTTTCTTATTATTTCTCTTGTCACAGTATCCTCCAAACGAAAAAAATATTAATACAATTTTAGACTTATTGAAAAAGATAATTTTCAGAATATCGCAAATGATATTTTCTTTAAACTTCCGAGTCGTGCGCATCCCACCGCATCTAAGAAACGAAAAAGCGAATTATTTGTTACGCAAACACGTGCTAAAGAGAAAAGCAAAAGGAATCTCGACCCACATTGGCGTGCGATCTTTGTAACCAGAAATAGACGAGCTGAAATAGTCCGCAGGGCATGTGACGGAATTAGACCGACTTTTGTTAACGTGTCGCTGGTGGCGCCGAGAGATAAGGTTTGGTGTAACTATACACCTATAATTGTCTATTAGTCATCTGCCCTGGCTCCGAAAAGGTGTAAATTATTGTCTATATGCTCAAGGGTTATTAGATTTTCTATTGTTTCAAGAATTTTCAACAAATATTGCCTTTACTTTTTAAAAGAACAAAGTATCTTTATTATCGACATTATTTTTCTGCATCTCGGTTGCAACCTCAGTGGTAACTATTCAGAGCCCAGGGCCCGCTACCAAAACTAGGTGATTTGATGAGGTTACTAGTTTTTACACAGAGCGACTGCCGTCTGACCTCCACAACCCAAAGGGTAGACCAGAACTAATCCTCGGAAAGGTTTGAGCAAACGCTAGAAGGCGTTCGGGACCAACAGTTTATACGTGCTTTCCGAAACACGGAACACTGAAGCGAAGAGGTAAAAGCCAGAAAAAGGACTCCAGGCTTCACAGCATTACAGCTGAGGATGCAAATTGTAATACGCTGAGATAAAAGAGAGAGAAATAGCAACAAGAGGCAAGAGGATGCCGAAGTCCAGCCGTGAAACTCTTATGAAAAACGAGTCACTGTATTTAATTCAGCCCCTCAGATGTGTTGAGATGTGACCGATACGCGGGACGTTGCCTGGCATACTTTATATTTGTTCGACAGAGTAGGCGTCGCGTCGCGGAAGACGAAGATTTATTGAGGTCATGTATTTTTCAGACAAATATAGAAACTTTACAATCGAAAACGTGTTGAAAATCTAAAACACATATTTATCTAACATTAATATCATGGATCTTTTCTTACGTATTTTTCGAGGTCCAAGTTTAGGAAGTATATTAATTGATGAAGAGATCCCCCAAAGATTAATCTTATTTATAATGTCAACAAGTTTATTTGAAAAATCAAATTAAAAAAACCCCGACCGAAAATGTTAAGAACGCCATCTAGTAATGAATAGCGAAGTTCCCTTATTATACATAGATCCATCTATAAATCTTTTAGGGAAAGCCCTGACTTTCAAGCTGAAACCCCCATTAACTTTTAAGCGGTTGAACCGATTCTCCTCAAACATAGCTAAGACCACTGCAAGGGAATTTTCTTTCTTGTAAAAAACTGCATCGGAATCGGTTCATCCCTTCGAGCGCTACGATGCCACACATAGACACACATTCAAACAGATAGACAGACAGACATTAGCTTCAAACTTTTAACACCCCTCTTTTATTAACAATTATTATAAATAGGAAGGATCTCGGCAACGACTTCTATAAAATTTTATATGGAAGGGGTCTTGGGGCTACGACGGGCTCTCCTACTATGTACTTCGATTATTTTTTTGAAATCTTCATTTTCTCCGTGTTTTCATAGAGCGAAACTCAGTCCTATAATAACCATTTTACATAAATTTAAGAACCTAGTTCTTAAATTTATGCCAAATTTTACATATATTGAAGAACCTAGTTCTTAAATTTACGTAAAATGAAACGTTATTAAATTGTACAGCCATTGATTGTTGTTCTTTCACAAAAAATTATATGGAAATATTTATTATTTCTAATAATATTTATTAAAAATATTTACACAATATTTGTTCTTCATTGAGTATAGTATACTTATGTAAATTTTATCTGTACTTGTACTGAGTTCTTTTTACTTTGTAAGTACTTTGTAAACATATTTAAAGATAAACCCATGCAGTTGCTCTATAAAATTGAAATAAACAACTTAATATTCATATTTCTTTCATAGCAATCAATACTCAAAGTTTATATCATGGTTTATGATCGACTCATTTTATTTCTCGCACACCTCGAAATTCTTGGATACAAATCTCTACTGTTTATATTAACTTTATTATTTTGTTTAAAACTATAAAATGATAATTTATAGATGGACTAAGTAGGACTAGGTAGGAAGCCACCTACGCCTTTCATTTTGCTATGATTTGGTGCGAAAAGCAGGTGCTCTTAAATTTTATCCGTGATGATCTTGCATTTATTGATCATGTTTTAAATCTGTGTTAGTAGATATAACTTTTAACTACGAAGAAATCGGATCATGTATAAACATAAAAAATCTTGATCTTTTGAAATTGGTAGCATACCCACTATATCACTGATTCAGGAGGGCAGATTTTTAATGAATAAGAGTGGATTAAAATAACGGTAATAAAGGTGACTATGATTCAGTCATTCGATTTCACTAGTACAATTAAAGCTCCGAACAAGCGACACGATCCAAGAAATCCTATTATAATAGACCTAGATTTCTTTTTACCTACGCAAGGATAATTCCAATAAATCTCATATTCGAACCAGACGACAGTGAGAGGCCAATAGTTACAGTGATAAGCGTAGACAACTGGAAGCTGAGGGCCGCCACTCCGCTACCACGCAGTCTCAATGTGAAGTATTTGCAGAACATTATGGCAGTCTGGGTGCGGCTCCACTTAAGCTACAGTTCTGTGTTTTGAATTCAGATATCATTGAATATTTGTTCTTCTTTTTCTCTTGTCGAAAGTTCAAAATAACTCAATTTTTTGCGACCTTTACAGCGTTGTCAGAGGCCTCATATAGGTGACGCTTAGTACAACTGGTGGGGCACGATCTCGATGGGCAGGGTATTATGTTGAGTGTTTTATTTAGCCGCATATATATTAGCCCCATTAAGGCCCGTTTAGATACTTTACCATAACATACCATTTTTAACCGAAAAAAGAGGTTGGCAATTTGTTGAAATATTAAATGTATTTTTTTATGTATGTTTTCCGATTACTCGAAGATGTCTAAAGCAATTTGGGAATTTCTTTTTTTGTTTAAAAGGGCAAACTTGTCAAGTAGTCCCATAAATTTTATCAAAATCATATGTAAAGTTTGGTGTTGAAGACGGTTTTTAGTTTTGAAAAATTGAAAGCAAGTTGCTTCAATAAAATGGTATGCAACAGGCAAAAAAATTGCACTATTTAAATGGATCTTTAATCCTCTTTTGCTTGTTGGGTTGTGTACGTATGAATTTGTAAAATGTGAGATTTATAAAGATTATTATCAGTATCGTCAGCTTTCATAACCTTACTGTTGGACGCAAGCCTCTTCAAAAGAGGTATTCTTATTATTTCTCATACATTATCGTCTATTTACCTTTTCATTTCGAAACCCATATAACAAACACATTATTCATCATAGGATATTTCAATCGTTAAATAATATCAATTTTATTAATTAATTTTACGTTTATAAGTGTTGATGGCGACACTCCGTAATTAAATTCAACGAGATTTATAATTAGTAAAGTATACATGTTACTTTGATTTTCACACTTAGTTTAATTTTCAGGTAACAAATCCTCAGTCTCATCTAGTTAACTGACCTGACATGACTCAGCCTTAGTAACACAATCCACCTCACAACCGTCTTTTGCCAAATCTATTCTTAATAACTTACTTTCACAATCAATTTTAAGCTTTATTTCATCTTCAATAAAATTTAAAGTCGCTCAGCTTGTGGCTGCCAGATGTTTTACAGGAATTTCAACTTTGTCATTGAAATAATTATGTTCATTATTGATTGTTGGGTGTTCAGATGTATTATCTGGTCGTCGACAACACCACTTTATAATAGATCGAACGTAATTGAATGTCACAGCAAGATTAGACTAGAATAATCTAGGTTTACCTGCAGATAGAAATCTATCCAGATATTTAAAGATGTCTCAAGTTTTGGCTCGAAGTCAATGAAGAAGGAAATCAAGTCTAGGTATTGTTGGATGCGTCTTGGCAGTCTGCTGGTTATAAGTTATGTGAAGTATTGTGAAGTTATACTCACATCAATATGTTACCCTCTTTTAATTGGATAATCGGATTTTATGTAAGAATTTTACCGTAGTCAGGTTTTAGTGTCTTGTAGCATTAAAATACGCTTAGACTCAATGAACTTCGGTTTCTTCCCTTGGATCTATGAAGACTTTATTTTCAACAAATAAATAAAATAAACAAGAAAACCAAAATAGTAACTTAAATTTCTTATTAATAAAAAAAAACCCTGGCTATTTGCTAATCCGTGATAACATGCCCAGAAAGCTAGCAGTATTGCCACGTTTTTTTCATAACTCATTATAATGATTTATTTATCATAACTAGGTGTCATAAATAAATAATTATAATTCATCCATAAGCGACATATTTTAAAAACTTGAAGTTGTTGTTCAGTCTTCATCATCCGAAATTCAAAACAGATGAGTCAAACTTCCTCAAATACGAACTCGACGTCAAAGCGAAGGGTTTGTTTATCAATGGGAAGCGGCGAACGTCACTCTGGAGATGCTCCAGTTGGATGTCTCTCAGAGGTAATGCTCTTTATAGCACACGTGATAACAAATAGACTTTTATTGCTTTCAATTACAATTGGGTATTTTCCTGGGTCAAGAATAAATAATTTGGTACTGTTACAAAATAAAACGTCAGAAAATAATGTCACTTGTCACTGATCATATCCATTTTTAAAGAGATTAAAGATTTATTATAACAGAAAAACTGTTTGACTCCAAGAAATTATGACGTCATAAGCCTTTATTTCATAAAAAACCCATTGAAAATGTTTTTAAAGATAAAGATATATTTATGTGCAATAAAACACATCATTTACAAAAATAATTGCATCAGTAGATATAGTCATGCCGTGTGCTTTTGCCCTAAGAATGGTATGCAAATATGGTCAGAAAATGGGCTGCTGAAAATTTCGCTAGTTATTTATAATATTCATACAGCTCATTATTACACATGCACAATTATTCTCAATAAGTTTTACTACTTATTACATACTGATTACAATGTATATTTAGAAATGTCAAAAGAAAAATTATTATATAATGCTAATATATATTGATTTGAGTTGTTGGAAAAATTTTGTAGAAATGACTATTTTCCCTAGATGAAGGTAATTATACTATGTGACATGCCTTTAGCTCGAAAAATCTGACACTAATGTATACACAATGAATATATCTATGGTACCACTGTAACTTGCCAAATTTTCAGCAAAGGTCATCATCATTACGAGCATGATCCTCACTCTACTACCAAAGCCATACTTGGCCAGAGCAGCCAGAAGACTTGACCTTCACTCTTCACGCTGACCAGACGGGTTGGAGAGGTCTCATTGATGTTTACAAGTCGTCTTTTATGACATCCGCGGGAGTAATCCTATTCTTCTCTACCGGAAACTACACGGCTCAAATATACAGTAGTATTTACAAAAGAAAATCTAGTAATTAAATAATATTATTCAATTAAAAATCAAATAATAATGATGACGCGGTTTCTATTGCAATATCCCAGCACCAGTCTATCCCAACTTCGTTCCATAACCTATAAACCTTTTTCCTTTTTCTTCCAATAGATTTTTCTTCTGCCGAAACCTATTCAAGGATACACGTTTCATTTGTATATCCAGGAATGGGTTTTGTCGGGAGCGGCACATCACAACAACTTCTACAAAGGACCTCTACTTGTTGAACCTGTAGGCTGTATCCCCACGCAAGCCTATCAAAGGACCGGGGTGATAAAACCCGTGATTCTCAAAGGAGATACAAAACAAAATAATAATATTGAGGTCAAATTATCTTTCAAATAGTTTTTTACTTTATATCTAAAATCATTTTTCAGTCGAGAGTAAATCAATTTAATATTCAATGTCATAACTCATAAGATCTAAAGTTTTAAATTATCTGGCAACTTGAAAATAATAGGAGCTTTACTGATCACTGTGATATGAGAGAATTAACATTCTCGTCTTACGTCACCACACCATCGTACGCTTCGTCAATCTTCGCAAATTATCTGCAAATTTTTCTAACTGTATCCGGCCGTATTTGTTTTTGGACGCGTGTTTGATATGTTTGGCCGACGTATAAGTATTACAGCCGTAATATTTCACGCTCCTGTAATACAAATTCTATAAATTATTATCAGACGAAAACTGGGGTATGACGTGGGTGAGAATTATTGTTTGTAAAATAAACTAGGTAAAACTACTAGAGTACGATATTAAAACAGAGACGTACCAAATTGCTACAGTATTTTAAAAATTTCGCCAATTCTATTTGGTCAATTGGTATTAATAATAATTTATACACAATCAAAACAATAAAATTAATTAAAAACTAATGGAAATTAAACTTAAAAGAACAGAAATAAAGATAATAAATAAAAATAATTGTTATAGATGACGACAAAAGGATGACTGCCATTATTATGCCTATCTTATAAAATTAGAACTTGCTATTGCCGGTAGAGTTAAGTGGGGATGCCTTAATTTCTCTCTTCTCTCTGCCACCGTTTTAATTTCCTGGCAGGACTTTACTCCTACATTTCTTTAATTTGTCAGAAATACTTCAGCCTCGGTCCTTCTTGTCCCCGTGTCCCTTCTATCTTTCCTTCTTCTATTATTTTAAAGAGATTGTCATGCCTTTATAGATGTCAACGAGTCGCAATGCCGCGTAAATTGTTACAAACCGTCAAAAAGCGTTCAATCAATCAAAAGTTGAATATTTGGGCCTCGTACTGCGACATGACTGATGTCAGCTGCTTCAACTTATTATAATGGGCAAAGTCGAAGGCAAAAGACGCGTTGGAAGACGCAAAAAGTCATGGCTGAGGAACATAAGAGAATAGACCGGAATTACTAAAGTTAAGAATGTTTTTCGCTTAGCAATGGATAGAGAGGAGTTTGGGAAGCTGACGGTCAACATCCAGTACTGGAGAAGCACTACAAGGAGAAGAAGAATCAGATGTCCAATCATCTTCCCCCTTCTATTTTTTTAAGTATTTCGTCTCTTTTTCTTCTCTTTCCAGTACCTACACATTGCTCACTTTATCCATTACCTTATCTTCTCTATTCTCCTCCTGCACCACATCTTGAATGCTTTTATTCTTTCTTGCTCCTTGTTTTACCTCTACCAGGTATCCTTTAGGCTAATTAGCTAATGCATCATGCGCACCTTTTATACCATTTTGGACTATAAAGATTTTAGCAAATAAATAAAATAAGGCAATGAATGACGAAGGCAATGAATAAGACCATAGACAGCGCGTAGTGTTAAAAATTTTCGTCAATGAGTTCTAACCACATTTTGTCTGAAAAAAATATAAAATGACTAAAACCTCATTCACAACATCTGGATTTTAAATTAAAGCAATGGCTGAACGACCGGCACCTTAGGGAGCCGTGTGGTCTAAGGTTTTATCAATGAGTCCCTACCACATTTCTCTGAAAAAAATCCACCAACTAAAACCTCATTCACAAAACTTCTGAATTTAACGAAGCCCAGATGAGGTTGGTTATATATTACCATCTCCCACTTACTCCGGGCAGCCCGTGAGTCAGCACCGTGTATGTAGCTATAATTACTCCCGTGACGTCACTCGCGTCACGACAAACAGACACGCATTCTTAACCAAATCCGCGCTGACCTATATTTAGTACGGGGAATCTGGATTGGGAACGCTATGACGTCTATCCCTGAGGACAGACTGAGCAAGGATGGAGATCATGATGTGTCAGTAATGAGCGTATATTTAGGTACAATACAGTCTTTACCAAAGAGGGTAAGAGGGTATGTGCCCAGGGCCTCTATCCTCAAAGGGCGATGAAGAACCGACAATTTCTCTAACATATTTTAAAAATGTTAAATTTTTACAGAAAAATATATTTTTTTAAAGCACATTTTTTGTGCAAGGCTTTATTGTGAGGCCAAATGAAATAGGCCCAAACTTAAGCCTAATATGCCACTTTTAACATCCCATAACTATTTATTTGGATCATTAAAGTGTACGTTTTCCGTGACGAGTCAGCAGCGCTTAGCCAAATTGATTTTATATAGGAGGATCACATTTTTTTAACGACCTTCTATATATAACTTATAAAGGATATACCCGTAATAAATCGAACCACGGGCTTTACTACATCATTATAGTATAATAATAGCAAAATAACAGTCAAAATAAAAAAAAATAAAAATCGACATTTCCATACAGATTGCCCTTAGGGCTGCACATTTTTGTTTTCACATCATCATCGTCATCATATCAGCCACAGGAAGCCCACTGCCGGACATAGGCCTCCCCAAGGATTTCGAAAACGACCGATCGGAAGCGGCCTGCATCAAGCGCCTTCCTGCAACCGTGCTCAGGTCATCTAACCATCTAGCAGGTATGGAAATGCCAATTTTTTAACTTCGCCCATGATGTTAGGCTCGCCATTAGTCAACTCTCCTTGGGAATTGAAAATAGTTTGGAGTAGTTAAAGGTACACGATTTCAGGTAAAATTTGTTTACAACTTGACGACCCCCATGGCGTAGTAGCAACCACGCTTGTCCGCCATTTGGAGGTTCCGAGTTCGATCCCCAGCTTGCGCAAATTGAAAAATGGCCCTTTTTTAAATTGTCTTCAATGTTGGGTGTTTATAGTACTCGTATTTATATAGAAATTTTGAGTTAGTATCCCATAACACAAGCACAGATGAATGTATAAGTATTACATACAGAACGGAATCTCCTAAGTTCTCGCGCAACATATTGCGCGAAAATTTAGGAGCGCAACGGAGACGCATACGTCTCCGTTCCCCGTCCTCGCATCTCTCTCCCGTTCTCGCAACATATTGCGCGAGAACTTAGGAGCGCAACGGAGACGCATACGTCTCCGTTATCGTATCCGTCTCCGGTATCGTATCCGTCTCCGAGGTGCGAGGACGGGGAACGGAGACGCATACGTCTCCGTTCCCCGTCCTTGCACCTCTCTCCCGTTCTCGCAACATATTGCGCGAGAACTTAGGAGCGCAACGGGGACGTACACGTCTCCGTTCCCCGTCCTTGCACCTCTCTCCCGTTCTCGCAACATATTGCGCGAGAACTTAGGAGCGCAACGGAGACGCATACGTCTCCATTCCCCGTTCTTACACCTCTCTTCCGTTCTCGTCTTGTCGAAGGTGTTGAGCGGGCGGCTGCAGGCGCCTGCAGCCGTCTCTACAAGGCGAGAAGCGGGGATGGGGATGCATATTACGTAGGACCTGAGGAGATTCTGTTTTTAATGTAATACTTATATTCATTCTGGGACTCAAGTTTCAAATTTACTTAGCTCAATCAGTATGATTTGTCCCCATATAAATATTTATTTATATTACCTTCGGTAAGTAGTTGGTGAATACATGTCATAAATCTTCATTACCAGTCGAGTAAATTTATACGGTCCGGTATATAAACACGAAAGCATTTAGCAAATACGAACACATGATTAACTATTTAGTAAATCATATTAATTTCGTGTTCTGAAATATTTATAAAACTTCAAACTTAGATTCTATTTCGTTGTGACTTTAATATTGAATCGTGAGCGAGGTGATATGCTCGACCGCCAGAAAGGGAAGATCATCGCGCCAGGCATGGTGTAGCGCTGGGAACCACGGCTCCGACGGTGTATCGTCGGAAGTTGTATATTTGCAGCGAATCGAGCGAACTCTGAGATCGAGATGTAGGATACTGCTGGCGCCATCTCATATGCTTCTTGTTAACTATATTGTCGGTTGTCTCTTGATTGTAATTCCTCTTAGTGGCCGTAGAGGCCGCAACAATATTATTATTTTATTACTTTTGTCAATGCAGTGATTTTTCTATACCAGCGGAGATTAAACCAGGAACCTTTTATCTGAATATACTGAGAAATTTATTAACTTTGCCCGTTCATTCAAATAAGTCGCAAAAAAGCATACATACCTACAAACTGACAAACATATTATGTCACGAGCAAAACTCGCCAGACGACAAAATTTAATTTAAAAAAATAATAATCTTTTTTTTTAGATTTTAAATTTAATTTTTGCTTTTATTGTGTCTAATTTCTCTTATCTAATAAATTAAAGAGAAAAGATTTTTGAAATGTTTATTTATTTTTGATGTAGATTTATTTTTTGCTAGTTACACAAGGAAAGACAGAAGCAAAGACTATGGATCTCCACTTGCTACGATCCTGACAAACTTCTTTCACTTCATCTACACTCATCAATCTCTTCATACAATTTTACAATTAAAACTAAATAACTAAAAAAAACTTACAAAATAAAATTTTAACAAAAACGATTACAAATTATTTTTTTTTTTAAATTTTAAAACGCAGATATACGAAGTATCGTTCCGTATTTATAACATAATTATTAAAAAAACAGTCGTAGAGATGGACAAACACATTATGTCACCACAGAGCTCGCCAGCCGACAAAGCCGCGAATATCTCCGTTTTACGATCCAAAGCCGTGAATCAGGCGAGCTATCTCGGCTATTTTCGGAACACCCTGTTTATCTTTTAACGTTAACTCCGCATTTGTTTGATGGTATTAGTATGAAATTTTGATTTTATTTTATTTGGGAAACATACACGTACTACAGCCATAGAGCTACATGAAGCAAATAAGTGCCGCAACAGACGGGGCGCAAGTTGCGTCGCGTAACAGCTAGAGATGGGAAGTGGATAGTACTCAATCTACCTTTTTGAGTATTTACTCACTAGATTTAATAAATAGAATAAATAGAGCGTGCTCAAGTATTGACATCGAATTTGATGTCTGTTTACTTATTTTTACGTAAAATTACGTCTACGCACACCTCCCACCAAAAAATGATAATTAGTCAAAGAAGTCTACTTTCAGTGTATGATAAGTATGGTATTTTTTTATAATTTAGCGTCGCATATAACGTTTACGTACCTACATTTAAAGCATATTATGGCGTACGCACACACTTTCCGACAAGATTTGCAAGTTTAAGTTTCAAAATTGTCATGAAAACATGAAATAATGAATATGAATATAAATATGAGTCGCAACTCATATAAATCAATCTACTCACTAAATGGATAAATGAGGATATTTATCGGGTATTTACTCAATCTACTGAGTAAATACTCAAATGAGTTGATTGAGAATTCATGCATCGCCCATCACTGTGTGTTTTTCAGCTGTTACGCGGCGCAACTAGCGCCGCGTCTGTTACGGCCCTAACCTTCAAACCCTCACTTTAAACTGTAAATAGTACTTCATAAAATAGTTAGTTTAGTGCCTGGTCAAGACAAAATTTAAAATAATGTCTCCGTTTCCCAACACGGGAGCACTGGACCCCGGAATATTCAGCTTGCCCCTTAAGGCGGCCCTTCCCGGCGGCTCTGTCGTCAACGCGAGCATAGTTCGAAAAGCTTGTTTTTTCATCCAGGGCAAAGCTAGAAAAAAAGCAAACCAAAAAGAGAAAGATAGCGCCTTAGGTCACGGTTTGCACTGTATTGAATGAAATTAGTATTATTATTAACCATCCATTGAACGAATATTAACTATTCATAGGGTGCGGAAATTTCATAAAACTTGTTCCAGGATATACGTTTTTGTCAGTAAGCCTTACTTACAAGTGTGTGACATAAATGATTTTTATTTAAAATTTTCATAATATTTGCGAGGTTTTTATCGAAATATTTTTTTTTATTTTTACATATTATGAGTACTTAATGAACGGTCGAAGTTCAGGTAAAATTGGTGCAAAAAAGCAGATTTTCGGAGGCGTATACTGAACTTGTTTTTCCAAATATTCATTTTCTATTTAGATAGAAACCTAGAAATAGTGCACAAGTTATCTGTTAGTTCAAAAGTTTTCAAGAAAGATCACCCACAACGCCATAATTACGTACGAGCGTTTGTATGAAAAGTAAGACGGAAAGGCTGCTCTTAAACGCTGATCGAGGGAATGGGCGAAAATGCGGCTGTAACAACCCGTCGATATTTTGATTTCTTTTTAAAGCTCGTCCACCATTATACTAAAAGTAATCTTCGAATCGTGCAGCCCTGGGCTCTATATGCCCCATTAGAAATGAAGACGTGTTACTGTAATCATGCACACCTACTCATTAGGTGTGGTATTTCCTAACTTGATTTATAATAAACAATTAGTCACAACACAATCGCTATAACTCAATCGGCTGTCCGTCAATGATCCCGATCTAACAGTGTAGCATTTCGGCTGTCGAACTCCATGGCCGCGGGATGACTAATAATCATGGGGTGAGGACATACGCCATAAACTTTAGCGGGTAAAGTCAGATGCTCGGTATATATTTTTTTTTTACAAATAACACTGATTGAGCTAGCCCCAAAGTAAGTTCGAGACTTGTGTTATGGGATACTAACTCAACGATACTATATTTTATAACAAATACATATAAAGATAAACATCCAAGACCCAGGACAATTTGAAAAAGGCCATTTTCCAACTTGCCCTGACCGGGGCTCGAACTCGGGACCTCTGTGTGGCGGACTAGCATGGTGACCACTACGCCACGGATGTCGTCAATTATCATAGTTTATCATAGTTTTGCCGAAAAATCGATAGCTTCACAATCGATAGTTTCAATCGAAAAATGCCAAACTACGATAGGCGTATTGATCCAATCGATAGCTGTTTTAGATCAATACTATTTAATAAAAATAATAGGCTAAAATTGTTATGAGAGATTTTTTAGATAGATGTCCGAATCTCACTCCGTATCCGGTCCACTAACATCCCATTCACATAGCCCAAACCAAGTAAATCTCTCCCTGGGAATAAATCGGCAGCTATGGATCGTCCCTTATTGCACATCAATGGTACATTAAGGGATAGATTTAGATAAAAAGATACTAAAAAGGCTTTTCATATTGGATTTGGCCACATGAAATCCTCAAAGGACCGTGTCCCCATAGACCCGTGGCTGAAAAGCGTACCAATGAATAATAATAGTAAGATAGAAAATCGTTAGCATCGGTTTTATTTTAAATTCCGATAGTCTATCGATAGGCTATCATCGGTAATGGGCTTTCGAGCGGCAACACTTATTCATTGTCAACCTTTCAGTCGCACGAGGTCTAATAAGTTGATTTGGTCCAAGAGTTAGTTTTTCTATCCCAAACTAGTTGAATCCAGCATGGTATTAAGTCGACTCTCAGAGAAAGACATCTCTTTTAAGCAAACCTAGTTTAGTACCTACTTTCGTATTGTTAGGGGCCTGAAGCTGTGGGGGACAAGTTTGGACACTAGCTGTGCATCCGTGAAGCACGAATTCGAAACTCATCATGCGTGTCTTTGTACCCATGTAAAGTCAATTTCGACCACTTGCTTCTGGTAAAGTCAAAAAGTCAAAAGTAAAAATAATTTATTTATCTTTGGATATTTGAATCACTTGATAATTGTAAATTTTTCTTTCGATTTTATAATATATAGTTGCTGACGTCAGATCATTTACTTACTATCTAGCGAGTACTATATACTAGCGTCTTACAGCTAAGTTTATTGCCGCTTTCTAAGCCAAAGTACAGAAGTAGCATTGACGTTATTAAACGAAGAAGTAATATATCGCATGGAAACCATACACACGAGTTTTATCTCCATGACAGTCATTAAGCTTCGTCAGATGCCTTTAGGCAGCTCGAAATGATACCAGTGTTAGCGATTAACTCATCAAATGGTGCAAAAAATAAAACAATAGATAAACAATTGACCTGGGAGGAATTCCTCCCAGTGACAGGTAAGGGGTTAACACACTCAAAGAAGGGGCTCGACTTACAAAGAAAGCAAAGTTGCAAAACGCCCTTTTTAGCACCGTATCCTCGACCTTTTTGCATGCGTCACCTGCTCTGATACATTGTGTTGCATTGCCAACGTTTGCAACAAGGGTTCAGGGTTGCAGGGTGCAGCGAATTGTCAGTGCTCATCAGTTACATTGTTAGAGCTGTTGTGTTGATGGACTCCGATGCAGCATAGCTCAGGAAGGGTAGCTTTGTTTGATGGTAACCAAAGCAGGCCACAGAATAAGTACTAGTTCTCATGAAAAGAAATCTTACTCATTCTTTAAATGTATTGAACATTCAAAGAAATATCTACTCTATGTGGTTAGCGGTATGGTTTAATTTAGCTTGCGTCAGAACTCAGCACGTCGTTTAAATACCTATCCCTCCCTCCCCTCCATTGCAAGCCAATTTCATTCCTCTGGACAAACGATTCATTCTGTAAGCGAGGGATTAAGTACTTAATTTCCTATTGCGCAGTGGTCGCCGCGCATCATAGGTATATTTTCGTTATCTAAACGGAGAGTGACACAGACCTGGCCAGGTGCACTCCGCAGTTAAGGTATGAAGCTAAGCGGCCACTCTGACGTGGCTTATTCATAGATATGACGTTGAAATTGTTAAAAATTTAACGCTTCAAGCTCGCAGACGCAAAGAACATTTTGGTTCGTTCGGCGCACACTTGGCTAATAAGTCGAAAGTCATAATCATAATCATTTATTTGTCAGACATGAGTACAAAAGTTGTTAGTTTACAGTATAGGGCTTCATGCTGTGCCGTCAGGCATACAAATTTTGTTTTTTAAAAGTTAGTTATTAATTAAGTCAATTTTAATATCGTTACAATTGTATAAAATTTTATGAATGAAGAAATTATTACATATAATTTTTCTCGTATCCAATGTTTACTTATATTTTGTTCTGGGCATAATAAAGATTAAAGTTTAGTCAGAGTTTGTCAGATAAGAATTCATCCACAGAATAGTATGCTTTGTCAATTGAAAATTTATGTACAAGTTTCTTAAAATTATTTGTTTCTTGGCAAGATCGAATATGAAATGGCTACTTTTGGTGCCATTGCGTATATACTTTTGTGTAGGAACTTGCTTTTGGTACATATAAGTTGCAAATTGCTGGAGCGACGTTGACTTTCCACTCGACTAAATAAGTTGTAGTTCTGTTTAACAAACAAAGCGACTTCATAGATATATAGGCAGGGAAAAGTTAGAAGGTTTCAATTTTTAAAGTGTGGTCTGCACGACTGTCTTTGTTTTATATTACATATTACTCTGACACATTTTTTCTGTGCTAGAAAAACATCTTTATTGTTGGTAGCATTCCCCCAAAATATAACTCCGTATCTGAGAGTGGATGCTACATAGCCATGATATGCTGTGTAAGTCGAAAGTCATATGCGTGGCGATTAAGCTAAATGGAAATTTAATACGCTGTGACTGGGTTTAATTTAACAAAATTCCCATCTAAGAGTGATTCTTCTGTACTTTAGTCATCATCATCATCATGCGAGCGTATTCCCGGTTGCATCCTCAGCAATAACGCTTCGAAGCCCGGGGTCGCTACCTAACCTACATAATTTGACGAGGGTACTGGTTTTTACACAGAGCGACTGCCGTCTGATCTCTGCAACCCAAAGGGTAGACCAGAACCAATTTGTATAGGTTGGAGAGATAGCGTTCGGAACCCACAGTTTATACGTGAGTTCCGAAACACGGAATCATCTTTCTTTGCTTATAACCTAGTGATACAGGCCTGCAATATCCTAAACAGACTAAAAACAACTTTTTCTTAAAGTATGCTTCCCAGTGGGATTTAAACCCACGGCTTCTGGACCATAAACGAACGCTTTGACCACTGGACCACGGAGTCAGTCAACTTCAGGACTATTACTACGTATTCTGTGACAAATATAAACTTTTTCTAAAATATGGCTACAAAAGTGTCTCTACGATAGTGTACCGCCTAAACATTACAGCATCGTTCTAAGAAATATAATTTACAAATTTTATCACTTCAGCAATTCTATTTTGCAGGCGGATGAGTATAACGTGCACTTAAAATAAATAATTGGCAAAAACAAGCCTTCATTTACTCGGAGCATTAAAATAATCTGATGAGATGGAAATTTAGTTTTTCGTAATAAATATTCTAATGCAGCTCTGTTTATTAAAGAAATAGGTACTTAGCTTACGAAACTAACGTGCCTTGTGTAAATCGAGGTGTTGATTCAGCAGGGTGTCTGTTTTTTTCCTTCACAAGTCTCCAACTTACTTTGGGGCTAGCTCAATCAAACAAAAAAGTAATTTTTTTTAAAATATATTTTTTAAAGCAAACTTTTATCTAAAGTGTCAAGTCAAGACAAATCAAACAAGCCCAAACTCGATGTGGTTGCGTCAGAGTTCCTATGGTCACCTTTCGGCTCCATCATCAGATCAACACCATGTCATCATAATATTGTATTGTCACGCGGTATACGTATGCATGCAAAATTTTAGCGCTCAATCTAAAGCCGAGAAGTAGGTCAAATTTAACTTGCAAGATTTGATTACAGACAGACAGACAACGGGACAGGTGAAACTAAATAAAAGCTTGTTAAAAAAACAGTGGCACTTGGGGAGTGCCAAAAGAAATGCAAACTTAGTGTCGGTTAAAGTAACGGTAATAGTGTCGCGAGTTCAATGTTTTTTCTTTTAAAAAAACTTAATATCAAGAAATCCCAAAATATTGATACTCAATTGGTTTTCATCAAGTAGAAGATTGAAGCTGCCCTTGTAGAATTTGCAGTTAAACAACGCAGATGACATGTCCTACCCAGCAATTTTAGTAAGAGCAAATTTTGAAGACGTGTCAGTAATCTCACTGCCTATCCTTAATAGTACAATCTAAATGTAGACTGAATAGCATTACAGCATTAGATATAGATACTGATGTAACCAAGAATCTAGCTCACACGAGCAAATAGCCCGAATCTAAACTTATAGCTATTCTTCTAAATATAAGCATGAATATTTGAATTCCTGAGGAGGGTTAGCGTGAAACTGCTAAAAACTAGAATAAAGTTAAACTACAAATTAATGATGAAATAACAATACATTTAATTACAGGCTCAATCCAAAGTCCGTTCCAAAAATCCTGGTCAAAATGAAATACAAATCTAAAAAGCGTTTTTAACATTCCATTCCTTACAATTCTTGATGTATTCCTCGTGCTTGGCGGATCTGGTGTTAATCATTTCACTATTGGGAATCCCTTCAACTTTGGTCTTCGGGATTTTGATGGTAGGTCTGATCAAAGTCGACCAGACTTTCCCGAACATACGCATGAGGCCAATCACTGATAAGCCGAGTAGAAAACCCTGAAAATACATTAAAAAAAGTTATTTAAAGCTGAAACCACAACTATGAACTTTTACATTTAGCAACATTGTCAAATACTTCACATGCATCCGTGTGTTAATGAAACTTAGGTGTAGATTTGGTCATTTCACTATCTTCTGTCTGTCATTAGAATATTGTATAGAAGTCGTTAGAATACCGATCGAGTTGGACTCCCGGACGAAGGGTTTAGTACAATTATCTGTAAAAAATCATGTTTATTGTATGGGAGCCCCATTTGAATATTTATTTTATTCTGTTTTTAGTATTTGTTGTTATAGCGGCAACAGAAATACATCATCTGTGAAATTTTCAACTGTTTAGCTACCGCGGTTCATGAAATACAGCCTGGTGAAAGACAAATTTTTTTTTTTTTTAGGGACAAATAACACTGATTGAGCTAGCCCCAAAGGAAGTTCGAGACTTGTGTTATGGGATACTAACTCAACGATACTATATTTTATAACAAATACTTATATAGATAAACATCCAAGACCCAGGACAATTTGAAAAAGACTATTTTCCAACATGCCCTGACCGGGGATCGAACCCGGGACCTCTGGGGGGCGGACTAGCGTGGTGACCACTACGCCACGGAGGTCGTCACAGATGGATGGACAGACGGACAGCGGAGTCTTAGTAATATGGTCTCGTTTTTACCCCTTGTCTCTCCCCAGATCTTTTTAGTCTCCACTGCAGGAGCACGATCCTCTATACTACTTGACACATAAATGGTCCCTTTGGGTACGGCCACCAGAAAAAACCCAAGTTTGTAGTAAATATATCTTCTTCTTGTCGAGTCAAAATGGTTCCAGTATAGTTTCTAATTCAAATGACATTTGACCAATATGTGGTCACGGCGATCCCTCTTTCGTTAGCCTCATTTAAGTCCTCGATGGTACACAATGTAATATATCAAAGTCAGACAATTACGACCAAGAATTGGTAAAATGCATGCTTCAAATGCATGTGTACTATGTGTTGAGAAATTTCGTCAGAAGGATCCGAAGCCACGATAGCACAATAATAGGTAGTGCACTCACGGCGTTAACGTCAGGGACGCGGGTTCGAATCCAACTCGTGGTGCATTTTTTCATCACATGTTTTAATTTGGACTAAGAATCCATAGATTAAATTATCATCATCTTGTCGTATGGCATGTTACTGCACGAATCCTAAACATTTAGTGATAGGTTTTTGAGCCAGTCTACAGCTGGCGGAGTTAAAGAATAGACTTCACTAAGTCCCCCAGAGAATTGGTATACCGGACATTCTTCGGCGATATGTTGTAACGTTTGGAACTCCACAGCTATTAAATTATAAAATTTAAGAACATCACCAATATTACATTTAATTACTAATAAAATAAGATTTCAATTAATAATTAATAAGAAAGCTAATAGATGCTACGAAATCATTATGGCATCCTGCCAGCGTTTCATCAAAGACTGCCCAATGTCTATCGAAATAATCGGAACAAATTATTTTCATTTGCTGGGCGTTGTATTACCAACATTTTGCCATACAAAAATTCACATCTACAATTTACATCAGCTGTCTTTCACCCGACTGCGCCAGGTGGAATATGTTTTTCGGGTGTATGTATGTATATTAATATGTCTTACGAAGAAATAGAGGAATTGCTAATGGTTTTAAAATAATAAGCGTTTCGTTTGTTTATAATATATATATATTTTTTTATTATCTCTTTATTTTTTCCTAAAGTTTTTAATATCATTGTAAGTGTAATTGTTTATTAAGTTTATTATGAGTATATAATACGTGTCTTGTGTAACGCCTAAAATACAGGATGATTTTCATCCTAGCTCAGGTACCGTTAGATTATAATATATATCCTTAATGTATCAATAATGTGTTCCTTTTAAAATGTCTAGCACCTAATTATTTGAATAAAGATTTTATTATATTATTATTATTATTTCTTTGGCACGCTCTACAGCCTAAACTGCTTGATGGATTTAAGATTGAGAAGTGTCGTTAGCTTCCGATCTCGATTTAAGATTGAGAAGTGACAATGTGTCAGATTCAGGCATCGTATACAATGCCTAGGCAATGTATACAATGCCAGAATCACTGTTAGGCAATGTATAAAATGGTATGTTTGTCATACTCGATGTCGTGTCATGTCATTTCATGACTCGAATTAGTCACGGCAGAGAGCTTGGGAAAGCAATTGTGCGAAAAGTTTTACAGTCAGCCGCTGCCCGACGTTATCAATAGAGAGTATGGTATCATATAATATATGACGACCTCCGTGGCGTAATGGTCAACACGCTAGTCCGCCAATCCGGAGGTTCTGGGCTCGATTCCCAGGTAGGGCAAGTAGAAAAATGGCCTTTTTCAAATTTTCCTCGGTCTTGGGTGTTTATCTATATATGTATTTATCATAAAATATAGTATCGTTAGGGTAGTACCCATAACACAAGCATAAGCTTTCTTTGGGGCTAGCTCAATCTGTGTGATTCGCCCTATATAAAAAAAAAAAACAAAAATAATATATATTATTTTGTTTTACAACCGGCTTCTGCGCGTTAACCCTCCTTGAGAATAGTCTATTTTCGTTATCTTTCATGAAATAAAATCAAAACTGTTTATTTTACAATAATAACGAAAATATTTTTGAGATCCTCATAACTAGCACTTTCATTTAATGTATGACACAGTTAGGTCTGCATTTTTTTTATTTCCCAATTTGTTCCCTTAAAATGACCTTTGTTATATATTTTTTATATAGTATATTTTACTTTGCATATCTGTGTTTTGGTCATAGGATTACACCACCCTACCAAATTTCACCTGACTTGGTCTAGTACACAGATAGTAGATTCGGAGCAAATTGGCTGTGACAGACGAACGAACAGACAAATGCACGAGTGATCCTATAAGGGTTCTGTCTGTAATTTTTTGTACGGAACCCTAAAAAACAACAAAGAGTACATGTCAGTGTTCCTGGTTGCATCCTCTAGACATACTACGTACTGTTGAGTGTTGCTGCTGCAACATGCCATCGGGTTTTCAAATAATTAATTGTTCTTAAAAGTTAAAGGAAGTCCAGGAAGGCCAAGAAAGAACTATGTAGACCAACTAACAGAAAAACAGGGGTCATATTGTATCAAATGCTAGACAGTAAGGCTGAAGACCGAAGAGTTTGGAGCATAGGTACATTTTCCAACAACAAGAGCAACTAGGCTCTTAAGGGGGCACCGCGTGTTAAAATCTATGTTTTGCTCTCGCGCGTGGCAAGCATGGTTAGGGCGACAAATTTTTATCCTTGTGATTTGTCGCATTTCGCGTACTTTATCGCAACAAACATAGACAAAATTGCGCGACAAAATAACTTTCATTAGTAAAACGTATTTTATCTCATGCCTAATTCCCGTGCGAGCATGATTTTAACAGGTAAAAGTAGACATTTCGACGGTTGGCAACGTGAAATCGTGTAAATTTGTCGTCGATTTGCTAGACCCACATAAGACTCAATCAAACCATTTTCAATCGTATTTTAAACAGTTATTCTATGGAATTAATATTAAATGTATATTTACATATTGAAATGTAGGCAGACATCTTCTAACAATGTATTATTGAAGTTTACAAACTTTGAAAAATATTTAATTACGCAACTATAGCGCCATCTTTTGATGAATCCAACAACCACTTTTGCGGCGGTGACCGGTGAGTCTCGGCGGCTGTTTTATTCTTTATGTTGGCTGTACGACATGAGTTGAAACGTTCCGTTGCACATTTACTTTAATGACATTTCATTTTAATACTTGTTGTTTGCAATATTATTTCTAAGAATTATAACGTACTAATACCATTCTTTTATCTAACGTGATTGCTTTACAAAACGCATGTTTAAATTTAAAATTATTATATTTTCTTAGCAGACATTAGAAACACTGTTTAAAACCTGCCTGCGTGTGACGACTCATTTTACTATGTGTACGTAAAGTGAGTATTTCGTTAATATTGATAAAACTAAGGATCGTTCTAAAACATTTAGCATGCGATGCGGCCTTAAATGAAAAGAAAAATCTGCTCAGGAGGCCTTTGGGGGGAACCCTGAATGCAGACTGCTTTTAATCGATCATTATGGATTTTATACTACATTTTTTTATAGCGGTTGAACCCAATTCAATTTCAGTTACCTCTGCCAATGTATATTTAGATATACTTACGATGCTTCCTCCAAGATCTGAAAGGAACAGATTCCAGTCGTAGTTGAAACGTTCTTCATAAACGGACACCAGCATTCCGTTGAAATAAATGTACAGCTGGAAATAATAAAATACATGTTAAGTAAGTAGTTACTATTACAGAAAGGTTTGATCAATAATTTACAACTGTGGCTTAAGAAGGCTCTTCCCGGCCGCTCTATCGTCAACGCGAGCATGGTTTGAAAAGCTGTTTTGTTTCATCCAGAGCAATGCTAGAAAGAGGCAAAGCAAAAAGAGAGAGCTTTTGTATGAAAAGTAAGACGGGTTGGCCGCTCTTAACGTACTTTGTAGTACCTATTTCACTTGTTTTTATCTATGACTAAGAAAACTCATACACGAGGCATATACTCGTAGTCTCAGTACTCTCTTGTGCTATTGAATGCTTGGTTCCGGGTGACGTCATTAAATGGAATGTATGCACCAAACTAAAATACTAAGGAAGCTTTATCAAGCCCAATAGTGACCCCTTCAAAGCTCATTCAAGTAAGCGTTACTCCGGGAGTGCCGACAGAAGTAAAAACTTGGTGTCGGTAACGATAACTGTAACAGTGTCGCGAGTTCAATGGTTTTTTTCCCATCTCAAAATATGCCAACGCGCTGAAGTTTTCACTTCAAAAACCTACTTACATTAGTCTGCAGATCGGCTTGTCCTATGCTCATAGCCCACATCCGATTGGCCGTGTCCCAGGTGTAGAAGGTCTGGCGGTCTGTGATGAATGAGTTATACAGGTAGGAGCGGCAGAAGCGAGGGCACGACGAGCAGTTGTGCTCTAAGTATGTGCTAGAAAGAAAAAAAAAACTAAAAACCCACTTCACCCCCAAACTACACAACCGATTTTGATAAAAATTCTATGGGACCATCTGACAAGTATACCCTTTCAGACAGAAAAAGAATTTTCTAAATCGGTCCAGGCGTCTTTGAGTAATAATCAGTGAAGAAACATAGGTATGTAAAAAAAAACAAAAGAATTCGACCTCCTTCTTATCAGTTAATAAAAATACCACGGGCTTCATTTTTGAAATGCTGATCCACTGATCCACTGACTTTTCGGTCGAAAAACCATTCGTTTAGTGACTCATTGTTTCACAAATTGCACTCTAGTAGGTGGTTCTCCGTGCTTGCAATGTTCTTACAACCCAATATATTACTTGATTTTTATTTTTGATATATAAAATCCATTTTGCTGTATGCAGCTGCATCCATTTTCGGTATCCTAATCTCTAATCCTAATCTTTTTCCGATATACCTGGGTCTTGGATGTTAATTTCTATATGTATTTGTTATAAAATATAGTATCGGTGAGTTAGTGTCAGCACATACCACAACAAGTCTCGGACTTACTTTGGGGCTAGCTCAATCTGTGTGATTTGTCCAAATACATTTATTTATATTTAATTTACTTAGGTAATACAGCAGGTATAATGCCACACAAATAAGTTAAACAAAAATGGCGAACTTAAAAGCATATTCCCGGCACGTAGGTTGAACCAAAATTGCAGTTGTTATCGGCGCAGTCTAATTTGTACAAAAATGCTTTGAAGTCCGCCATGTTTGTTCAACTTATTTGTGTTGCATTGTACCCACTTTCGATATGCAGATATAAGGCTCCTCATCCCCGAGTAGTTCGTGCAGAGTGGAAGGTCACTCTTCATCCAAGGACCCGAACAACCCTGTCCGCTGACCAAGTCCCACACGTACTGCGAGGTACACTGGAAAAATGTTCATTGAATTTACGGTACGCCTCAAAAATGGAGTCTCAATTTCTCTTACAATAAATATAAGAAATTGGAACTCCACTTCTGAGGCGTACCGGGGCTACCTGAATTTTTCGGGGTCCAGTGCTGCCCCAATTTGAATTTAATCATAAGACGCACAATTACCTGATAATATTTAATTGACGACCTCCGTGGCGTAGTGGTCACCATACTAGTCCGCCACCCAGAGGTCCCGGGTTCGATTCCCGGTCAGGGCAAGTTGGAAAATGGTCTTTTTCAAATTGTCCTGGGTCTTGGATGTCTATTTATATATGTATATGTTGTAAAATATAGTATCGTTGAGTTAGTATCCCATAACACAAGTCTCGAACTTACTTTGGGGCTAGCTCAATCAGTGTAATTTGTCCCTATATATTTATTTATTTATTACCAAAAGTTTTTGTGCGTAGAAAATCTTCACGTTCACACTTTAAACTGTAAACAGTAGTTCATTAATAGTTTGAAGGTTTATCTAGAGCCTGGTCAAGACAAAATTTTAAATTATATCTACGTTTTCTTTTAAATGATTTAATTCAAATGGCAGCACTGGACCACTAAAAATTCAGGTAGCACCTTAAACATTTTTGTTTCTACAAAATTTTATTTCACCTGTCCCGTTCGCAGCCTGTCTGTCTCTAATAAAATCTTGCAAGTTAAATTTGACCCACTTTTTGGTTTCCGATTGAGCTGAAATTTTGCACGCAAACGTATTTCGCATGCAAAGCAATACAGTATTACCCCGACTTACGCTACCCCGTTTTACGCGAATTCGGAGATACGCGGTTTTTCATTTTGTCTTTTTTTTCACCACTGAAACCCAAGGAGAATCAGTTTCAGATCCTGAACAAATCGATAGCATAATAAGAAGTGGTCGATATCGCCAAACAATAAAATTTAGAGGTCGATTATGATGACGTTCAAGAATTGCTAGCTTCACACAATCGAGAGCTAACATTTGACGCGGATATAGAAATGCGTAAGCATGAACAAATGACATGAATTAAAAAATTACTGGTATGCTACGAGGAAATTTTGCGTGAGAAAAAGAAAAACTTAACTTGTCAGGCAACATTGTTAGAATATATGAAGCCTTCGACATCAAAATAACTTCGGTTTAGGTTATTTTATGCATTAAAATGTAAATTGTTTTATTACCTTACACTTTATGAAACATTTTTCTTCAAAATTATTGTTTTCTTTAAACTCTGGTCCCGATTAAACATACTTTATATGTATTTATATGCGAAGTTGAACCCCGACTTACACACGGCAATTGCTCGGACCCACCTATCGCGTAAGTCCGGGGTATTACTGGATTATAATGATACGGAGCTGATCTGATGATGGAGCCGGAAGGTGGCCGAACTCTATAATGAAATCACGCAACCCCATCGTTGAGTTTGGCTTTATTTAATTTGTCTTGATAAATACTTATTCTTAGAACTCATAAAAAACGCAAAATTCTTTTATTTTTTAATAATCTTATAAGAAGCTTTTATTTAAGACGAAGTGGTAGCTAAAGTGGTGCCCTCATTTTACATAAATTGTTTAAAACTAAATATGGTTATAATTAAAAAATTGATTGGTATCAATGTCTAGAAATACCTTTAAACTATTTTATGAATAACCTTTGAAAGTAATATTGGTAGTCCGTCTAGTTTTAAAACTGTTTTTCGCCAAAAGTGGCCACTTTTGGCGAAAAAAAGGTTTTAAAACTAGACGGACTATTAGTAATAATTTCAAAGGTTATTCATAAAATAGTTTAAAGGTCTTTCTAGACATTGATACAAATAAAATTTTCTATTATCACCATATTTAGATTTAAAGAATTTATTTCAAATGAGGGCGCCACTTTAGCTACCACTTCGTCTTAACTTGCAAGTAACTTGCAAAATAGCTCGGTGGCCCGGCGGGTGTGCGCATTACTAGCGCTTTCGCACGTAAAGCGACACCGGGCGTGGTCCGCACTTGGATTGGTGATAACAAGTGGCATGAAAATTTCTCAAGCTCCTCCGTGCTTCGGAAGGCACGTATAAGCGGTTGGTCCCGGCTGTCATCATTGTATGGCAGTCGTTAAGCTATGTCAGATGCCTTTAAGCAGCTTGAAAAATCTGACACTAGTGTTGGCCACTTACACACACGAAAAGCAAGCATTTAACTGGCAGTGTATCTTGTATGTTTGTTTAGGTCAAATCTTGCAAAAAAATTTCAACTAGTTATCCTTAACCGATTGAGCTGAATTTTGCATACTTGTGTAACTAAGTCAAATGACAATACAATATTATGGAGTCAACTGCCTCCGTGGTCCTGTGGTCAAGGCGTTCGCCTTGTGACCCGGAGGTCATGGGTTCGATTCCCACTGGGAAGCATACTTTGTGAAAAGTTGTTTCCAGTCTGGATAGGATATTGCAGGCTTGAATCATTCAATTATCCGAAAAAAAAGATGATACCGTGTTTCGGAAGGCACGTAAAACTGTGGGTCCCGAACGCAACCTAGCGTTTGATCATCAAACTATCCAAGGATTGGTTCCTGGTTGCCCTTTGGGTTGTGGAGGTTAGACGGCAGTCGCTCTGTGTAAAAACCAGGAACCTCGTCAAATCTCCTTGGTAAGGTAGCGGACCCCAGGCTCTGAAGCGTTACTGCTGAGGATGCAACCGGGAATACGCTCGGATGATGAAGATGGAGTCAATGAGCTGTTCTGATGATGGAGCCGGGAGATATTCGACAGAACTTAAAACAACAAAACTTCATTGAGTAGGGACTCCTTTGATTTGTCTATACGAGCACTTTATGGCAGACGATGTCTAGGGTCTGAGGCAGAAGGTGGTAGATGGCTAATTTTTCCAAAAAACTTATTTAACATATTTTGGTGGGCAAAGCCAAAGGAAATTACTCGAATTGTGATTTAGAAACTTAGGCGAGTACAACGAATTAACCAAAGTAATTTTTTATTTATTTTAAATTACCCACTTTTAAATATATCTACAACTTTAGTAATATTTTATCGATACTACTAGTCATCACTATTCATTACTAGTCATAACTTCATTGCTAGCGTATGTTCTCAGCTAAGATATAATGTCAATTATTAAAATACTACCGTTTTTCACATTGCTTATAATTTTGCTGCAGGCGAAATAAAACAAGAATGCAAAAACTCATGATTCTAAACAGCGTCGGGACATATGGCGTTAGCTGCTTAAGGGGCTACCTGAATTTTCCGGGGTCCAGTGCTGCCCCCATTTCTCGCAATTGTGCGTAGAAAAGCTTCAAGTTCTCACTTTCAACTGTAAACAGTAGTTTATAAAATAGTTTGAAGGGTTATCTAGTGCCCAGTCAAGATAAAATTTTAAATGATGTCTCCGTTCCCTATTAAATGCTTTATTTCAAATGGGGGCAGCACTGGACCCCGGAAAATTCAGGTATTAAGGGCCACAGTTTATTTGACGTCACATTTTCGAAATTTTCGCAGTCGATTAAACATTACAAATTACAAATCCACATTCCTAACACCATTATCCGACAACGTACTAAAGTACGGGATATCAAAAGAACGGTCATGAATCTCAATCGGCGAAGTAATGGCCGGTGGAGAAAGGCATCAACAGAATGGTGGCCTCGTTGGACGTCCTGTAATGAGATGGGTTGACAATATACCTAGACCAGAGGTTCCCAAACTTATTTTGTCAAACGCCCACTTTAAAAAATCAGTTATGTTGTAGCGCCACCCATTTTTTTTACCATAAAAACCTGAATCACATATTTGTCTTGCCTGTAGTTTAATTCAACCTATATTCTAAACTAGACTTTTTTACAAGAGAGAGCAATAATAATACATACACCAGTACATTAAAGTATCTTTTATAAAAAAAATAACAAAAATCAACATTGTTAATTTTAAATAAAAAAATAGCAATAATAATACAATTTTACAATAATAAAGAGTTTCGGGAGTGGGGACCTCACCTGCGAAACTTTAAAACACGAAATTTTTTCAGTGTTTGATTCCTTTAATAAATAGCGTTGTGAACGCATTAAAATAATAAATATTAATTACATTTTTAGTTTATATTTGTACAATAAAAAAGGATATAAATATGAATTAATAAATGGATGTTGTGTAGTAAGAGGATTTTAATTTCAGTTAATTTTAAAATATGAAATAGCTGAAGTTATAAATCACTCATTGCTTAAATCACATCAGCGCCCCCCAACTTTATTCTGGGCCCGTTACCGCCCCCCTTAAAGCCTCCAGCGCCCACAAGGGGGCGTTATCGCCCACTTTGGGAAAGACTGACCTAGACAAAGTCGCAAGTCACACCTGGATGAGAGCAGCACAGGACCGACATTGGTGACGTCGACGAAGAGGCCTATGCTCAGCATTAGGCGGTTAGTGAGCTAATGTATACATTTGTACATGAAGATGGACTACATCTATCAGCAATTTTCTATGCTGCTATTCTTTTCTGTCGCTAAAAATCGTAATTTGCTGGAGAGACTGAACGCTGCGGAACCGCCGATGCTGATGCGTTCCGTCGTTCTCTCTCGCTCTAACGAATGACGGGTCTGAGTGACAGAAAATGATAGCAGCACAGAAAAGTGCTGTTCCGTGCTGCCAGATGTAGCCCTTCCCTAATTTCTACCTCATTAGCGCTGTAGTTATCAAGGTTGGTGCAGGGGTCATCTTCTCTGCCGATCTTGACGTACTCATCGACCTTCAGCTTTACGTCGATCGTGTCCCCCGTGTTCACGTAGAAGTAGTCCACGTGACCGCCGTTGTACACGTCAACTTCTGTAAACAATAAGTTTTTTTGGATAAGTTTTTCGTCAATGTCAAATATTTATATTCAATGCAGGATAAATATATCTCTTACTGAAGGTCATTTTTTAACCGACTTCCAAAAAAAGGAGGAGGTTATCAATTCGTTGCGATCCTTTATTTTTTTTATGTATGTTCACCGATTATTCAAAGACGCCTGGACCGATTTAAAAAATTCTTTTTTTTTGTTTGAAAGGGTATACTTTCCAGGTGGTACCATGGAAATTTTATCAAAACCGGTTGTGTAGTTTGGGGGTGAAGTCGGTTTTTAGTTTTGAAAAATTATTTAAAATATTATTTTAATGCAAAAGCTAATAACTTTCGGATCGATCACCGCTGGGAAGATTACGCCGAAAGAAACCCAGTTCAGTATTGGTCCCTACCCAGCCTGATGGGCTATGTTACAATCACAATACTGATTTATACTTTAGCAAAACATTATATTATACATTTAAATAACACAATTTAAATTTGAAGTCAACAATTTCCAAGTATCATGATCAGAAGATGATAAATTGTCTCATTCACTCCAGAATATTGTATTGTCACCTGAGTAACACAAGTATGCAAAATTCGGTCAGCTCCATCGTTGAGCGTTGAGGATAACTGGTTGAAAATTGAGTTGCAAGATTTGACCTCAACAAACATACAAGATACATTTCAAGTTACATAAAAGCTTATAAAACAAACCAACAAAATACCCTAGACTTTTCCATACAAAAGTATTCTACCGTATTATGTATACCGTAAGTATTCTAAAGTATTATGTTAAAATGGCATGTCAGATTTAATTTTTAATTTAAGGCCCATTTAGATGGTGCAAGTTTCTTGCCTGTTACATAACGTTTTATTACAGCAATATACAACTTGCATGATTTTAGATCATGCAAGTAGTCTATTGCTTTAATAAACGAAACGTCAGCCATACAATAGAAGTTTATGATACAAGTGTGGTAAGTTGATCATTACAGTCGAGGCAGGTTGACTCACAAGCGGGCGAAGCCCGCGCGTGTGTCTATGGAGCCGAGACTTGTGATGAACAATACACAAGTGTGCCATACTACGTTTTTCAACACATGAGTAAGGGAAAAGAAATCAATAATAAAACACTACACTTAAACTAACAATATATATTTTTAAAGAAAGTTAGAAATATTGCGCGCTTAGATTTTCTTTTTCAGGCGGACTTTGTGCATGCGCAAGTCTGTAGTGATACGAGAGACACAGAAACCACCAACAGCCAAAAAATTATTAGAAAAAATGTTTTTTTTTTAAACAGGACAGATTTATACATTCATTTTAGTATTGTTACAAGTATTTTAATTAATAAATAATATGGAATAATTTGAGTAAAACAAGGTTTTGGTATGAGTCTAGGCTGGCTGCATGCAGAGATTATATGTTTCAAAAATAATATCCGATATTTTGGATTTATAGAATTATTCCTTATTTATTATAATTATTACTTATTCCTAAAACATTAAAAAACACTTTACCGCACTTTTGCGGTAAGTAATATTTACCGCACGATTTCGAATGTGTGCGTAATGAATTGCATTACATAAGTAAAATCAGTGTGGTAAATAGCACTTCCCGAGCTTATGTGTTGAAAAAATTTATTACTTCAATAAAATGACATGTAAGAAACTTTAACCATCTAAATGGGCCTTAAGTCTTGGACTTCCATGCTGGTTTGTCAGAATTTAAAAACGTAAAAATACCGATGCAAGAAATTTGCGAGAATCATATGCGGTTTGTATATTGATTACATTTTCCATCGCGTGCCCTTTTAGGCCTAGATTCTGCACACCCCGTTAGGCATGAAGAGGTGATTGACAATGTCTGTCGCAACATTTCTGTAATGTCTTGAATATTGTACTCGTAATTGTTGACTCTGTCTACCTACCAGTACATTTTTCTGTTAAACACAAGCGCCATCTATTTGGCTTGCATTGCATTTATATCTAGTACTATTGTTGATGCTATAAAGAATCCCTGTCAATAAGTGATTCGTATAGCCGCCACTAGATGTCATTGTACGCGCACTATATAAAAAAAATCTTTGGAATATTTGTCCACTATTTCAACGAGCTGTAGGGCTGTAGCTAGCAGTTACCTCGAAATAAATTGAGAGATACCATTTTTATTCCCTCTTTCTCTCGGGCATTTTACACGCACAAACAAACTGAAACGAAGATTGGTGTAGACCACACGTTGATTTGCACCTCATTTTCTTACAAACTGCCGATGTTTTCATTAGCTGCGTCATGGAAATCATCAATCTGCCAACGCCTTCCTCTCGCAAGACTCCCAATCTTGCCGAATGGACGCTATTTCTGAACTCCTTGAAATTGACTTTGTAGCTCTTGTATTCTAAAAACAGACACAGCTACACTATTACGTACGTCTTTGTCCCTTACGAGGTAGAAAGAGTCAAGGGTCGCAAATGCCGCGCCTTAGATGGTAAACATCAGTGAACATAGAGAATTTAAATTGCGTTTGCAACGATAAATAAATCACAGTATCAGACGCTTAAAACAGCTGGTGTCGACCTAAGAACTGGTTTTTTGCTTGGTGAACTTTATGTGGCTTTCTCCAGGGTTAATAACGCTTCAGGTCTTTTTATATTGGACTTCCGAAGGAAAGTTTCCCAACATCATTTATAAAGAACATTTTTAAACTAACTTTTAACTTATCAAACTGCTACAAGTCATTTCTTTTGTATCTTCATTAGTTTGTATTTATATTAATACGCCGGAGTCATAAAGTCGACGCGAACGAAGTTGCGGGCATCAGCTAGTATATAATAAACTACCTGACGAAATTAGAGAATTAAATGGGACTTCATTCAAAAATAAACTGACAAAATGGCTTCTAAATAAATGGTTTTATAGCATATTTAGCTAATCAGTAGTGTTTAATTGTATAATTTCCCATTTAAAATGTAATATAATATTTCATCAATAGATGGCGCTAATTCTAGACCTAAAACTCGCTATGATTTGTTTTGTATTTTTTATTAGATAAACATGTGACTTTGTAATTTTTTTGGCTTTGACAATATATGAATATACGTGGTTGTCTTGATTTGAATTTTATTCAGTTGGACCTCTGTCGTATTTTTGAAGAAACAAGTCTGTTGTACATTTCCTTCTGAGCTGGATGCTTGGTTGGTACAGTACTCTAGGCTTTCTCGTTCGCACCCACGGGCAGTAGATCAGTGTCAAGGGCGAACATCTTGCATCTCGCCTACACCAGTGCAAAGAGAAGAAGAGCAGAACAGCAGAGAAGGTGGGAGCGTGTGCATTCGCTCGCACAAAGATAGCAGTGGATGCCGCAACTACGTGAATGAGGGACAACGAATACGCCAGATGTGTGAGTGAAATAGTGTGTGACGTAATCGGACAAACTGTGAGTACTTTTATTTCATTCAATTCAGTAGAAGCAAATTTGAACCTTATATTCAAGAGAACTTTAACTTTGAAGAATTTGGATCCTAGTAGTATTGAAGTATGGACTTAGAATAATTTTAAGAAAAGTGGAACGACGGGGAATCCATACCGGTATTTGAACGGGTGACAGCTGGTCACTTCAAACACTTGTAAAATTTTCACGGAAATCTTGGACTTAGAAAATTTTCACCGTATTGAGATTTTTCAACTTTGAAAATTTTATGAATATTAAATAATATCAAAGTGTTTTATTTGTGTTTTCGATACATTGTCTGTGTGATTTGTAGTTCATAATAAAGTTTTTGTTCTAGAATTACATAACCAAAACCTAGTACGTAAAGCAGTTGTGTGTAAGTTTCAGGTAAAAAACACTTGGCTATTGTGAATATATATTTTTTTTGACATTGTTCTGATAAAAAAGAAACACAATGGAGTCATTAGTTAAAATTCAAATTAGCACAAGTAAAACCATGAGTAAGGCTTTTACCAACTTTAAAAAATCACCTCAGGCGCGTTTAACTGTTCCTTATTTAGAAACAAGGCTTGAAGCTCTTGAGTCTCAATGGTGTGCATTTTTAGAAAATCATAACAATCTGATAGGTGATTATACTACTGAGGATTTAGAAGGCAAAAAATATTATGATGACGATGTATACGAGGCTACTGAAGAAGTGTACTTTGATTATAAATCGGCGCTTAAACAAAAATTAAGTGAAGTCAATCCCGTTGTACCAACTACTTCTAATGTTCAAAGTAATCAGTCAAAGGATCAATTGCATAGTAACGTGAGGTTAGTGAAAATCACAATACCTACTTTTTCCGGGAATTACTATGATTACAGTAGTTTCAGAGATTTATTCCAATCTTTAGTGCATACAAATCAATCCCTAAGTAATGTTGAGAAATTACATTACCTTAAATCTCATTTGTCAGGCGAGGCTGAACAATCGTTAAGACATGTCCCTATAACTAGTGATAATTACATCGTAAGCATCGAAAGCAGATACAATAATAAACGCTTTATTGCAAACTCAGTTTTAAAAAGGTTTATGAGTCAGAAAAATGTCACAACTGAGTCTGCAAGTGCATTGAAGGAATTATTGGATACCAGCAACGAGTGTATGCATGCATTAAACAATCTCGGCCTGCAAACGGATACATGGGATGTAATTGTAATTTACATTTTGTGTTTAAAGCTGGATACAGAATCTCGGAAAATGTGGGAATCAAAATTAAGCGAATCTCAAGATTCTTTGCCGAATTACAATCAATTTAAAGAATTCTTACAGCAAAGATTTAGGTCACTGGAATTTCTAGATAATAAGGTTTCAAAAGGTATTGTTAAAACTAAAACGCTTCACGTAACTGAATTGAACAAATGTCCGTTTTGCGCAGATAATCACAAACTATTAAACTGTAAGAAGTTTGTGAGCGAGGATACCGAAACACGTCGTAATTTCGTACAATCTCAGAAATTGTGCTTCAATTGTTTTGGTTCCAACCATGCGGTGTATTCATGACGTGTACCATCCAAGTGTAAGATCTGTCGCAGGACCTACATATGAAGACATCTATTCAAGCGAGTAATGTAGCTGAGGCCCCAACTGCAGGTACTTCTTCTGAATTACCAGTAGCCAAACAAGACAAACCAAATGAACATATCACTACATGCCACATAAGTTCCCAAGGTCAAGTGTTGCTTGCAACGGCTTTGGTGGATGTAATATCGCAATCAGGCACACACATAACTCTCAGGTCTCTTATAGACCAAGGATCACAAGCTTCGTTCATGACCGAGTCAGCAGCTCAACTATTGGGTCTGCAGAAGAAACAATGCAAGAGTTATGTGTCAGGTTTAGGGAGTGATCGGGATTCCGTTGTGACGTCAAAACATGTCGTCTATTTTAAAATACAATCACTTATTAACCCTAGTTTTGTAGTGCAAGTTAAAGCCCACATTATGAAAACCATAACCACATTGCTGCCTGACAAAGAGTTTGCAGGGCAGAGGTGGTCAAACATGCCGGAAATAAGGTTGGCAGATCCAACATTCTACACTCCTAATAAGGTTGACATACTTCTGGGAGCAGAAGTATATAGCCAAATTATAGAAGAAGGTTTAATTAGGGGTAGTTCAGATATGCTCATTGCCCAAAATACTAAGTTGGGATGGATATTATCTGGAAAAGTGCTATCCGGCAAAGAAAGAGTAAATACCTTTCGTACATCTGTTCGATGCATGCATGTAGTACAAGAAAATAGTTTACTGCAGAAATTTTGGGAGCTGGAAGCAGAACCAAAAATAGAAGAACAGAAAAGGTGGTCAGAGGAAGAAGAGAAGTGTGAAAAAATATATACAAGTACGACAACTAGGAATTCTGAAGGAAGGTATGTTGTAAAACTTCCTTTTCGAAATGAAGATCCTCAGTGTCAATATTCATTAGCTATCGCTACTAGAAGATTTAAATATCTTGAGAATAGGTTAACGAGAAATCCTGAGTTGAAAATTCAATATGCAAATGTGATCAACGAATATATGGAGTTAGGTCATATGAAGTTAGTTCCTGATGAAGAAATACAAGCAACATTTGTATATTTACCTCATCATGCGGTGGTGAAGGAAGAAAGAACTTCAACAAAAGTCAGGGTTGTTTTCGACGCTTCTTGTCCTGGAATTAATGGCGTGTCTTTGAACAGTGAGTTGATGATAGGGCCACGTTTACAACCTGATTTGCGTCATATTGTAATGCGTTGGCGTGTTAATCCGATTTGTCTCTGTGCTGACATAGTAAAGATGTACAGACAAGTCAAGGTGACTGATGAGGACGCAAACTTCCAGTGCATAGTATGTCACGGAAGTATAGTATGCATGCATAGTATACTTCCGTGACAAGCGGGAAGATAAGCTACAACATTTGCGTAATATGAGAGTCACTTTTGGAACGGCATCAGCCCCTTATTTAGCTGTCAGGTCGCTGCAACAAAATGCAAGGGATGAAGGAGCAGAATTTCCTTCCAGAAGAAGTTTGTCTTAACCGACTTTTACGTTGATGATTTTCTGTCGGGATGTGAAAATGTTGAAGAAGGAAAAAAGCTGTATAAAGAGTTTAATGAATTATTAAGTAGAGGTGGTTTCCAACTTCAAAAATGGACAAGCAATAGCAAAGTTTTGTTGGAAGCTATTAATGAAAAGCAAGCGGAAGTAACAGTTAATCTGAAAATGGATGCTGTTATTACAATTTTAGGACTTACCTGGAATCAAGTAACTGATAATTTCGAATACTCAGTAAAACTGCCTTCAATTGATGAACCTGTAACTAAGCGCAAGGTTATATCTGACATCGCTAAATTGTTCGATCCTTTAGGATGGTTGGCACCAGCTATAATAGTTGCCAAAATCTTGATACAGAAGCTTTGGATCTCGGGTATCGCTTGGGATGATACTCTACCTGATAACCTGCTAAAGGAATGGATAGCTTATAATAACGAGCTTTTGTTACTGCGTGATATCAAAATACCTAGATGGATGAACACTATCCGGAATGATTGTCAACGAGAACTTCATGGATTTAGCGATGCGTCAAACGATGCTTATGCTGCTGTTGTTTACATACGTGTAATTGATGGAGATGGAAATGTCGCTGTTCATTTAGTTACATCTAAAACAAAGGTAGCGCCAATCAAACAGGTCTGCATACCTCGTCTCGAATTGTGTGGCTCAGTGCTGCTGTGTAGATTACTGCAAGAGATATCAATGATTCTAGAAATAAAAAAAGAGAATATCTACGCATATACAGACTCTACGGTCGTTCTAGCATGGCTCAGTTGTCATCCTGGAAAATGGAAAACATTTATATCTAATCGCACTTCCGAAATCCTTACAACTATGGATAAAAGTCAGTGGTGTCATGTCAAATCTCACGAAAATCCCGCAGATGTCGCTTCTCATGGTGTTAAGCCATCGGAGATAAAGAATGCTTCTATGTGGTTTACTGGTCCAGCGTGGCTGAAAGAAAAAGAAATAACAAAGACAACTAGTAAATCATACGAAACAGAAATGGAAAAAAAGGTTTGTCATTTAGGAGTGAACAAAGAAGAAATTGGTAATGAAATAATAAATAGGTTTTCAACTCTACGAAAGTAAGTAAGAGTTATAAGTTATTGTAAAAGATTTAAATGGATGGGAAATACTATTTACCAAAAATGGCTAACTAGTGAAGAATTAAGAAAAGCATTGGACACATGCATAAGGGTAGTACAAGAGGAAAGGTTTAAAGAAGATATAAAGGATTTAAAGAAATCAGGAATTATAAATACAAAAAGCAAACTTACCTCGTTGAATCCGTTCATCGACGATGCAGGAATTTTGAGAGTTGGTGGTCGTTTGGTGAAATTGATGTTTCCGCTAAACACCCTATAATTTTACCTGATAAGTCACACCTTTCTTCCTTAATTATTGCAGATGCCCACGAAAAAACTATGCATGGTGGGCCACAGTTAACACTTAATTATGTAAGGTCACGATACTGGATATTAAATGCAAGGAATAACGTCAAGGTATATATTAGAAAATGCATCACCTGTGTACGTTATTCAGCAAATACCAGAGATCAGCTTATGGGTCAACTACCTCAAGCTCAACTTACGCAACGAATGGTACAGGATTTTTGGAAAAGATGGTCCCAAGAATATCTCACACAATTTCTTAATCGATATAAATGGGCATATCAAACTCCTGAGCCAAGTGTTGGAGATATAGTTCTCATTAAAGAGGACGATTTACCACCCGGAAAATGGTTGTTCGGTAAGATTGTAGAGAAATTTTCGGGAATGGATGGAATTACACGTGTGGTCAACCTTAAATGTAAGGATTCAATCATAAAAAGGCCTGTTAACAAATTGTGCATTTTGCCTATTACAGAATCAATCTGTTTTGTTTTTGTGTTTTTTGAATTTTGTTTTTGTTTATTTTAAAAGTTACAAATGTTCATGTTTATTATTTTCATGTTATACACCATGGATAAAGTAACGTTATGAATATGTTTACAGTCCACTAAGTTGAATGTTACTTCATGGTGAGTGGTTTTAGGTATACCAATGTATTACTGGGAAACTTGTTGTATTAAGATGATTGTATAAGTGTGATGATGGACATTCTGTCCATGGCGGGCGGGATATTTAATTGTATAATTTCCCATTTAAAATATAATATAATATTTCATCAATAGATGGCGCTAATTCTAGACCTAAAACTCGCTATGATTTGTTTTGTATTTTTTATTAGATAAACATGTGACTTTGTAATTTTTTTGGCTTTGACAATATATGAATATACGTGGTTGTCTTGATTTGAATTTTATTCAGTTGGACCTCTGTCGTATTTTTGAAGAAACAAGTCTGTTGTACAAGTAGACTGATATTTGTTAAATTATATGAATTAGTAAGATTAACTTACTATATTGCACGTCTGCTTGGAGGCTGAACACAGTGTCTATAATTATACTGAACACCTATTTTATTTTATAATGTATTCTGGCAAATAAAAATTCTGATTTCTGATTTCTGATCTCAATTTTCAACGGTTATCCTCTACCGATTGCGCTGAAATATTGTATATTTGTGTAAGTCGGATGACAATACAATTATGGAGTTAAGAGGGGGACTATAGGTAAATTGCCCATCGCATATTGGATTTTTAAACTCGAGAATAAAACACAAATAACTTAGTTTTTTTTAAATGTAGATATTACATTATATTTCAAATAAATTGGTCTTGTTAAAAACATAAAACCATAATATTTTAGTAATGAAAAAAAATCGCAAAGTTACGTCTAATTTTCAACTAGAACCCTTTTTTTGACAAAACTATGCGTGTTACTGAGTCAATATTTTTATACATAATATAAAATTATATTGCCGATAAGCCGTATTACCATTTTTCTAAAATAATGTATATTTCACGAGTAATTAAAATAAAACGAATTAGGCGCATTTGGGCGCTTACTACGTTCTTACTCCGCGCAGAATGCTCTCGTTTTGTCGCACATGACCCAAAGTAATGCGCATGTTTTGTTTCATCAATCAGTCGTGATCGCTCCATTGAGACGAGAAGACTGTGCTTCTGTGCTCCAGCCCAAGAAAATACGTCATCGAAATTATGGCAACAAAAACAATCACAGAAAACACTCCAAAAGAGAATACGTATATAATAATAAGAAGATAAAAATTAAACTCATGGCTAATTGCCGAAGGCATGTATCTCTTCTGTTTAGTTATTTTAGTGAACGAAAGCGGGGTGTGTGAGGTGCGCTCTTAAACAGCTGTTCTGATGACGGAGCCGGGAGATATTCGACAGTACTCAGTTGTAGAACAACATAACAACATAACTCCATTGAGTGGGAATCGTTTGATTTGTCTGTACGAGCACTTTATGGTAGACATTGTCTAGAGTCTGGTCACGGAGACGGAAAATGGTCGATGGAACTCGCAGTAATAAAATGACACAACTCCATCGAGTTTGGGCTATTTTCAGTTGTTTGACCTCACAAGTTAGTAGAAAATCTTTTTTTTTTTCAAATAGTTTTTCATAGATAATATTGCGTACTTTGTTGATGGTTTATGCTTTTCAGCCAAAACGGTAGAAAAAAATTGCTTACCATTATTACCTGGCTGATACCCAGCCGCGGATCTAGGGGGGGAGGGGGGGGGGGCAAGCCGGGGTCCATGCCCCAAACGGCGAAGTCAGATGGGCGGCAAAAATCTAATATGTATATCCACCTCTCCCATGCTACCGATACGGAATGGGGGCGGCGTCTGGTTACTTTTGAAGAACTATAAAAGTTGTTTACTATTCAGAAATTACAGTCGCATCTCGTTCTGAATCTCGTACTGTTCAGGTACTAGTAATCAAGTAAGTAGGCGGCAAAACCAAGCATATGCAAAAATTTTACCCCGCCTCAAAAAAATTCTAGATTCTACTGCTGATACCATACCAAAATTGAATTAACACATTAAATATTATGATGAGATGGCTTCTTTTCTTCCGGTGAAAATTTTTCTTTCAAATCCGGTGGAAGGTGAAACTGACAAATAACAGAACAAGGATGCACATACACCCCTGTGACGTCACTGTCATTAGGTGTCACGCTTACAAAAGAGATAGCGCGATGCCCCCACCACGCTCCCACTCTTATATTTAAAATAATAATTGCTGCCTCATTTAATAACCAATTTACATTCTATTTTAGGAAAACAGCTTCTTGTTAGCGTTATTTGTTATTCTAATAAAATACTGTCCAAAACAAACTAAGTTAAATAGCCTATTGAATTATGTCCGTTATGGGCAGAGATCGGAATCACGGATGCTATTGCTATCAAAAGTATGGATATAACTAAAAGTTTCGGGATTTCTTGAGAATCTAATTGAGTACTATGTAAATAAAACAATCATAATTATGTGATTCCAGGATAAGCCTATTTTTTTTTATTAAAATATACCCTGAAATCACATACATTGTTTTATTTACATAGTACCCAATTAGATTCTCGAGAAATCCCGAAACTTTTAGTCATATCCATACTTTTGATAGCAATAGCACTCGTGATTCCGATCTCTGCCATAAGTGCCGGAACAAACGGGGCGCAAGTTGCGTCGCGTAACAGCTAGAGATGGGCAGTTAATAGTACTCAATCTACCCATTTGAGTATTTACTCAGTTAATTTAATAAGTAGAGTAAATAGAGCGTGCTCATATATTGACATCGATTTGATGTCTGTTTACTTGTTTTAACATATATTTACGTCTTTGCACACCTCCCAGCAAAAAATGATAATAAGTCAAAGAAGCCTACTTTCAGTGTATGATTAGTATGATATTTTCATATATTTTAGCGTCGCATTTGGCGTTTACCTACATTTTAAGCATATTATAGCGTATGCACACACTTTCCGACAAGAATTGCAAATGTAAACTAGATTTAAGTTTAAAAAATTTCATGAAAACATGAAATAATGAATATAAATATAAATATGAGTCGCAACTCATATAAATCAGTCTAGTCACCAAATGGATAAATACGGATATTTGACGTGTATTTACTCAATCTACTGAGTAAATATTCAAATGTGTTGATTTAGTAATTATGCACCGCCCATCACTAGCTGTTACGCGGCGCAACTTGCGCCCCGTCTGTTCTGGCCCTAATGGACATAATTCAATAGGCTATTTAACTTAGTTTGTTTTGGACAGTATTTTATTAGAAAGCACTCGTGATTGCGATCTCTAGTTAAAATAATGTCTACCTGTAAACGGTTCCCGATTGTAATGCACATGCACGTGGTACCCTGGTGGGTAGGTACTTGTGGAAGTGGCGACGTCCCTGGCGGTGTGCTGCAGGGTAATGGAGTAGCCTGAAGCCCTGGTGGCTCGGGTACTCGCGATTTTTGGCGAGATGGTGTAGCAGCGACCGTGCGTGAAACCTAGGGTAGACGTCAGCTCGACATCTGAAACAAGGCATAGTTTTAAAGACAGATAACCAGCCAAGAGCGAGTCGGACTCGCGCACGAAGGGTTCCGTACCATCTATACTATAATAAAAGAGTAAAAAAAATGTGTCTGTACATTGAAAATTTTTCAAAAAAAAATATTTGTGGCGATGGATATATAGTAATAGAGTAAGAAAATAAAAAAAAATGTCTGTCTGTTTGTCTGTTTGTCTGTTTGTCTGTTTGTCTGTTTGTCTGTTTGTACACGCTAATCTCCGGAAATACTGGACGGATTCGAATGAAACTTTTTTTGTTATATAGCTGTGAATCCTGGGCAACATATAGGCTATAATTAATTTTGGAAAATGGAACACATGATGCAGAACTATAATGGTCCAGCTAAACTATAAGAAATATTAAAATGCCGCCTTTGCAAAAGTTGTTAAGTCTGATGAGAACTTTTTGTTGAGTTATAATACAACTGGCCAAGCGCGAGTCGGACGCGCGCAAAGGGTTCCGTACCATAATCTATGAAAAATCACGTTTGTAGTATGGGAGCCCCCCCATCAATACTTATTTTATTCGATTTTTAGGGTTCCATAGGGTAGGGTAGAAACGGGACCCTATTAATTAGACCGTCCGACTGTTTGTCTGTCTGTCTGTCACCAGGCTGTATCTCATGAACCATTATAGCTAGACAGTTGAAATTTTTATAGATGATGTTTTTTGTTGCCGCTGAACAAAAACATACTAAATCTATACTGTAGTAAAAGAGTAAAAAAAAAATGTGTCTGTAAATTGAAAAAATTTCCAAAAAAAAAGTTGTTTCGTCCGCAGAAGAACTTATAAGTTCAGTATTTGCGGACCTTCAGAGCATAACACACCAGAAAATTCTTGGTTATGTGAACGCGCCATATTGACACCAAAAAATTAAAAATCAATTAATAATGAACTTATGACGCAAATTATTGTTAACTAGCTTTTGCCCGCGGCTTCGCTCGCGTAGGGGTGTAATTTATCAAAATCGTTTCTTAGGGGATGCCTACGTAATAGTAGCTTTATACATGCAAAGTCTCAGCCCGATCGGTTTAAAATTGACAAAGTTTCATACAAACTTTCATCCCCTATTTTATCCCCTTGGGGGTAGAATTGATCAAAATCGTTTCTTAGCGGATGCCTACGTCATAACATCTACCTGCATGCCAAATTTCAGCCCGATCCGTCCAGTGGTTTGGGCTGTGCGTTGATAGATCACTATGTCAGTCAGTCAGTCACCTTTGAGTTATATATATTTAGATAGATTTCTTGGATAGTGTTGTTGACGACGCCACCAATTATCCAGTTGAGTTTCTTAATTCACTTGAAGCAAATGGACTCTCGGCTCACAAAATAAGTATTAATGTCGGAGGGCCAATAATGCTGATGCGAAATTTGACTCCGCCGAAACTGTGTAACGGAATCCAACTTAGTGTCTCAGCACTGTATGCCGAAGTTCAGCGGCTGAATTTCAGCCAATGCATGCCTGCAATGTTATTTGCATTACTTGCAACACATAATGCCGAACTTCCAGATGCTTTTGCCTGTACCCGTACCCGTACCCGTACCCGTACCCGTACCTGTACCCGTACCCGTACCCGTACCCGTACCCGTACCCGTACCCGTTCCGCTCCCGCTCCCGCTCTCGCTCCCGCTCCCACTTCCACTCCCACTCCTGCTCCCGCTCCCGCTCCCTCTCCCGCTCCCGCCGTCGACGCCACCACCGCCGCCGCCGCCGCCGCCGCTTCCGCCAACGCCACCGCCGCCGCTTCCGCCGCCGCCGCCACCGCTTCCGCCGATGCCTCCGCCGCCGCCACCGCCGCCGCTTTCACCGCCGCCACCGCCGCCGCCGCTGCCGCCGCCGCCGCCGCCGCCGCTGCCGCCGCCGCCGCCGCCACCACTGCTTTCGCCGCTTTCGCCACCACCGCCGCCGCCGCCGCCGCCGCCGCCGCCAACGCCTTCGCCGCCGCCGCCGCCGCCGCCGCCGCCGCCGCTGCCTCCACCGCTGCCGCCGCCGCTCCCGCTTCCGCTTCCGCTCCCGTTCCCTCTTCCACTTCCGTTTCCGTTCGCCGCAGACGCGCCAAAGACGGAACATTAAATTCTCATATCGGCACATCACTACTGTCCAGCGTTTCCACCGAACTTCAGCTGCTGAACTTCAGCTTATTTAGTGTGTCATCCCCACCGAACTTTAGACACTGAACTTTAGCCGCTAAACTTCGGCATAGTCTGCTGAGACACTTAAAGTTTACTGTGAGTGGTGCCAGTGATATTGTATTTATTCCGCGTATGCCACTCATCCCCAACAATTTTCCTTTTGAAAATACACAGTTCCATATGTTTACTTGCTTTGCTATGAAAATAAGTCACAGTTTTAGAGGCTTCAAGCTGCTGATGTCGATCTAAGGACTGGTTTTTCGCATGGCCAACTTAATGTGGCTTTCTCCAGGGTTAGTAACACTTCAGCTCTTTTCATATTGGCTCCCGAAGGAAAGAATTAAAATAATATTGACTTTTAACTCCTAACACTGTTACAAGTACTTTCTCCCTCTCTCTCTCTCTCTCTCTCTCTCTCTCTCCCTCTCTCTCTCTCTCTCTCTCTCTCTCTCATTAGTTTTTATTTATATTAATACGCCGGAGTCATAAAGTCCACGCGAACGAAGTCGCGGGCATCAGCTAGTTATCTATAAAAATAAATAAATAAATAAATATAAACGGACAAATCACACTGATTGAGCTAGCCCCAAAGTAAGTTCGAGACTTGTGTTATGGGATACTAACTCAACGATACTATATTTTATAACAAATACATAAATAGATAAACATTCAAGACTCAGGACAATTTGAAAAAGGATATTTTCCAATTTGCCCTGACCGGGGATCGAACCCGCGACCCAGAGGGTGGCGGACTAGCATGGTGACCACTACGCCACGGTGGTCGTTAAAAAAAACACGTAGTGTGTTGTATGCCCCCATTATATATTTTGTTCTGTTTTTAGTATTTGTTGTTGATGCATCAACATAAATGCATCATCTGTGAAAATTTCAAGTGTCTAGCTAGCACGGTTTATAAGATACAACCTGGTGACAGACAAATAGACAGACGGACAGCGGAGTCTTTGTAATAGGATCCCGTTTATGCTTTTCCGCCAAAACGGTAGAAAAAATTGGCTTACCATTATTATCTTATGCCTGGCTGATAGCCAGCCGCGGATCTAGGGGGGCGGGGGGAGGGGAGGTAAGCCGGGATCCATGTCCCGGGCGGCGAAGTCAGAGGGGCGGAAAAATCTAATATTTAAGTTTTTACCCTTTGGGTACGGAACCCTAAAAACTATAAAGTGCATTTATTCTTGGTTTATCCAATTAAGTGCCGCAACAGACGGGGCGCAAGTTGCGTCGCGTAACAGCTAGAGATGGGCAGTGGATAGTACTCAATCTACCCATTTGAGTATTTATTCACTAGATTTAATAAATAGAGTAAATAGAGCGTGCTCATGTATCGCATTTGATGTCTGTTTACTTATTTTTACGTAAAATTACGTCTATGCACACCTCCCACCAAAAAATGATTATTTGTCAAAGAAGTCTACTTTCAGTGTATAATTAGTATGGTATTTTCATATAATTTAGCGTCGCATATAACATTTACCTACATTTTAAGCATATTATGGCGTACGCACACACTTTCCGACAAGAATTGCAAATGTCTACTAGATTTAAGTTTTAAAATTGTCATGAAACATGAAATAATGAATATGAATATAAATATGAGTCGCAACTCATATAAATGAATCTACACACCAAATGGATAAATAAGGATATTTATCGGGTATTTACTCAATCTACTGAGTAAATACCTAAATGGGTTGATTGAGTATTTATGTATCGCCCATCACTAGCTGTTACGCGGCGCAACTTGCGCCGCGTCTGTTAGGGCCGGAACAGACGGGGCGCAAGTTGCGCCGCGTAACAGCTAGTAATGAGCGGTGCATAAATACTCAATCAATCCATTGGAATATTTACTCAGTAGATTGAGTAAATACCCGATAAATATCCGTATTTATCCATTTGGTGATTAGATTGATTTATACGAATTGCGACTCATATTTATATTCATATTCATTATTTCATGTTTTCTTGACAATTTTGAAACTTAAATCTAGTTTGCATTTGTAATTCTTGTCGGATAGTGTGTGCATACGCTATAAAATGCAGGTAAACGTCAAATACGACGGTAAAATATATGAAAATACCATTCTAATTATACATCGAAATTAGGCTTCTTTGACTATCATTTATTTGCTGGGAGGTGTGCAAAGACGTATTTATATGTTAAAATAAGTAAATAGACAACAAATGCGATGTCAATACATGAGCACGGTATATTTACTCCATTTATTAAATTTAGTGAGTAAATACTCAAATGGGTAGATTGAGTACTATCCACTGCCCATCTCTAGCTGTTACGCGACGCAACTTGCGCCCCGTTTGTTCCGGTACTTACGGCCCTAATTCAAGCACAGCAGATAATAATAAAGTAACAACGTGGAAGGGACATACCCGTAATAAATCGACCCACGGGCTGTACTAGATCACTATAGTATAAATGAAATAGAGATTTTTCCGTAGTCGGATTTTATATGATTTTAGATGAAGATACTTTTTTTTTTAATATACATAAATAAATAAATATATAGGGACAAATTACACTGATTGAGCTAGCCCCAAAGTAAGTTCTTACTTCTTTCTTACTTACTTTCCTTACTGCTGTCCAAGCCGTACTGGACGAACATGTCAGTTTCGTTGTATGTTATATCGTCCCAAAGTTGGTCCAGGCTGGTCCGGGAGAAATTGAAGGCCAGCCATGTGGACGTGAAGCGGGGGTGGGCGTAAAGGCCGTATTCCTGAAACATCTTCCATGTAAGTTTAAGGACGACGACAGGTAGCGTGTACTTAAGTTATTTGAAATAGCCATTTAGAAGAAATTTGGAAACGAAATTGGCAAAAAAAAATATTTTTCAACACATTAGTTCGAAAAGTGCTATTTTCCACATTGATTTTAACATGTATTGCCATTCAGTAAGCACATATTCGAAATTGTGCGGTAAATCTATAGTATATTATACAATCCTTTTGCCCCTAACTATTTAACATCCCATTTTCAGCTTTTATGCTCATCTCACGACAGGGTTCTGCGCTCTTCTGGAAAATTAACCCTATCTATTCCTTCTCACCGTACTGGATTTCTTTCTAATTCTTTTGCTGTCACGGCCGTACGTCTTTGGAATGCTCTGCCCGATAACATTATGAGAGCACAAAAAAGGGATCACTTCAAGATGCTTGTAATTCGACACTATCGCGAGAAAGCAATGCTGTAATAATAGTATAAGTATGTTTATTATACGTATTTATATACATGTAAGTTTATAATCTGCATTTATTACTTAATTAATAAATATTTATATTTGTATCATATTATATTAAAATATTTATATTTATGTTGTGTATAGTTTATGTAATTAAATACATCTTAATTCATTACTTTCGATATACTTATCTAATTAAATTTGCACCCCATCTACCATTTTTCTGCTACGTCCCAAAGGTGAACTGGTAGACAGTGCTTAGCATTAAGTTGTACCTTTTGTACGTGATTTGATTTAAGTGCAATAAATTAAATAAATAAATTTACTTACCGCACAAGTGTGGTAAAGTGTTTTTTTTTTAGATGTTATAGTAATAAGATTCTATAATAACTTTAGTATCTTTTGATGAAGCATGTTGCGAATACTTATTTGTACATTTTTTGACGAAGCTGTAGCTGATGAATCTTCTTTGTAAATCTTTCTACTAATTTTGACAATAAAAAGTGAACTAAAAGTAAAAAAAATATACCGATATTTTTTTTTAACTTTATATCAAAAAACTTAACCTTGTTTTACTCAAATTAATCCATTTTGATATGTAAAATACTTATATCAACACTAAAATAACTGTATAAATTTGTCCAGTTTAAAAAAATCTTTTTTCTTTTAATAATGGTTTGACTGTTGGCGGCTTGATTTCTGTCACTCGTATCAGTTCAGGCGCATGCATGCGGAGGACCAAAGAACTTGCTTTCACTTTAAAAAACCGCATCGAAATCGGTCCATCGGTTGGAGCGCTACGATGTCACAGACAGACAGACATAAGCGTCAAAGATAAATCCCCCCTATTGTTTGTCGGGGGATAAAATGGAAATGGTGACAGTTGAGAGTTACCAGCATTTTGTCGTATTTGTAGGGGGGTTCCTTGCAGAACGTAACGCTGGGGTATAAGATGGTCTTGTTGAAGTCAAAGTGCGTGTACGTCGTGATTGGCTTATTGGTCAGTTTCTTTATGCACACTGTCACCTAGAATCATAAAGAGCGTTAATTAAAAAAAAATTCTTGGTCTATGCTTAAAACAATACGTATAATAAAACAGTAAACATCACGGGTCTGTACATTTAATAAATATATGGAAAAAAAGAGTATGGGCAATAAAAAAAAGTAACTGAACACAAACAACACCAAATTTTTGGAACGAAGTTCCTTACGGCAGGCTTGGAGGAGATAGGGATTTTGCTGCGCGACCGAACTGAAAAAAATGTGATAGTAAAACCGTAAGGATGACCTCGTTAAATAAAACCGTTAAATGAGACGTGCGCAGGCGCGACAGTCGTATACACAAGAACTTTTGAACTTCGTTCCTACCTGGTGTCCCACGACACCACATTTCTTTTTTTTATATTTTTTTTTATATCAGGCTAATCTTCTAAACTACTAGACGGATAATTTATGCGGTTTTCAGTTATAGATAAGCTCAGCTCGGAACAACATATACAATATGTAACAAAAAACCTGTCCGATCCTTGTAGGAGCAATTCAGACCGTCAATATGAACAACTTTTTCTATAGAACCAATACTTGAAACTCGAAGCAAATTTGACATTTTCACACAAATTGCCGGGCTGGCTAAACATTTTAATATGAAAATGTCTTTTTTCCAGTTTCCAGCATTGGTCCTATAGGAAAAGTTGTTCTTATTGACGGTCTGAGTTGTTCCTACAAGGATCGGACAGGGTTTTTGTTACATATTATATGCAATAATAGATAAACATCCAAGACCCACATCCGAAAAGAACATTTTCCATCTTGACCTGACCGGGGATCGAACTCGGGACCTCCAGTGAGACAGCCTGGCCAGATGACCACCTAGGCCACAGAAGTCGTCGATAACTAATAACCAGCAGCAATAAAATGGAGCTAAATATGGAAATGAAATGGAACACCTGTCTCAAAGGAACGGTAAGTGGAGTAAGGCCGTCACTGAGTGGTATCCCAGAAATGGAAAACGTAGTAAAGGATATCTGGTGGCATGGTAGGTCGACGATATCAGACAAGTTCCTGAGAGAAACTGTATTCCGATGGCAAGGGACAGAAGACGATGGCGCAGACATAAAATTTCTAAACTAAAAACCGTGTGAATTCCAAACCACACAACCGTTTCCTTTTTAAAAAAATTCTATGGGAAAATCGGATAAGTATGCCCCTTTCAAACAAAAAGAATTTCCAAATCGGTCCAGGCGTCTTCGAATAATCAATAAATATATTATATATAAACACAAATGGACGCAACGAATTGATAACCTTCTCTTTTTTGAATGAGGTCTTAAAGGTTTGGATCTCACTCACTTGTCAGCACTGTTCTACGCAATACGACTTTTCGCTTCAGCACGGCCGTTGCTTTAGCGTTTCGCTCTCTCTCTCTCTTGCAAATGACGGTTCTGACCAACAGACAAGGATAGCAGCATAGAAAAGTGCTGTTCCGTGCTGACAAGTGAGATTCAACTCTTAGGATCTACCTGCTGGACCACCACGCAAGCACAGGCCACCACGATGACTGTCCTTATCAAGTTTGTCCCTCGGATGCAATTCGCACACTTTTTTTTTAATGTCGTCATTGGATCTTCTTCCACCACCTGTCAAAGTTTTGAAGCAAGTTTAGTCCATGATACTGAACAAAGGTCTGACACGCTTTGATAGAGCGAGATAGTCTTATTGTGATTTCTAAAAGAAGAAAAAGAACAGAGTGCCGTGTTTTGTCTCTATTACCGACCGAACATTTTTTCATGGTCGGGTTATAGGCACATTTCAAATTGCATATATTTTAAGTATGCTTATAAACCGAACATGAAAAAAATATACATAGTATTCTCTTTCCCCGGCCGCTCAGTGGCAAACCAACACTACTTTTATATACTAAATCTTTTCTATTGAACTACTTTACTTATTTTTAAGTTTCTATCGATTTTCTGCACAAATTTTAGCTGAACTTCGACCGTTCATAGAGTCCTCATAAATTGTAAAGGTAAAGAAAATTTTTCGATACAAACCTCTCAAATGTAATAATTTAAATTTGAAATAAAAAACATTTATTTCACACACTTGTAAGGCTCACTGATAAACACGTCAATCACCTAGAATAAGTGTTATAAAATTTCCGCACCCTATAAAAAGTAAATATTCATTCAATTGATAGTTAATAATAATATTTATTTCGCGCAATAGAATTCAAACTGAGCCCTCAGGCGATATCTCTCTCTATTTGCTTTGCCTCTTTTTCTAACATTGCCCTGGATGAAATGTCAAGCTTTTCAACTATGCTCGCGTTGACGACAGAGCGGCTACGAAGAGCCGCCTTAACGAAGAAAATTCGCCTTTCTTTATAATCAGCGCTCAGCCAAACGGATTTTGTATGGGAGGATATTCTTTTTGCATCGATTACCCTGTCAAAATCACTAAACTATGGTTCTGTGAACAATATAGTGGCTCTGTGAGCTGTAGCAAGTCACCTCCAAAAAGTTGTTCAGAAAAAAGTTTCGTAACGAAGATATTGACATATTTGAAAAAAAAAATGGCTTATATATGATATTTTTTCAGTTTTTTATTTCCGACATTTTGGAAAGTTTTTGATTCGAAAACTTTATTATTTTCTAGAAACGCGATCTTTAGGCAAGAACAGACGGACAGACAGGCTGACAACTGACAGACGGTCAAGAGCATTTTATTGATTATCGATTCAAACGATCATTTCTTTTCTTCGGCCACTGGAAATCCACTGGTGGAAATTGGCTAAATAAAAGGATTCCCAAATTACCGATTACTCAACTCTTTGTTTTTTTTTTAATTTTTAGAAACTTATTTTTTTTTTTACGACTTGTCACGTTTTGAAAGTGTTATAGGTACAGTCAGGTACCAAGAGACCTGAAGATACCTTAAATCTTGAATTTTCTCTTAAACTAAAAATGATATTAACATGAAAATTTATATTCAGACAGATTTTAATTAAGTCTTTCTTAATTTTAGTTAATATTATTTTCAGTTTAAGAGAAAATTGAAGATATATATAGAGGGCCTGGCCAGGTATCTTGGTACTTAACTGTACATAATTCATAGGATCTTTTTTCTTACCTTTTCCTCCGAAACGTCTGACATTTTCGGAATATTAAATCTAAAGCTTTACTGTATCAGGCATATCCGTCCATGGCACAGCTCGCAAGTTCTTACTAACATGTGAGTCTGTTATCATATTGCTATGGGTATCTAAGTATTGCAATTTGGTCGCGTAAAATTTATATTCACCATAAACTAGGCTGTATCAGATAGCTGTAAATTATTGATATTTCCTTTCTAGGGTTCCATATTCTCCAAACAAGTGGGGTTCTCTCGACACTTGCTCGTTTCAAGCATTATAATAATGACTTTGATTTTATATGCATATGATCTCAAAATTTTACGGTGGAAATAAACTACGTTGAGATCGGTTGAGGTTTTTTCGAGACAGGATTTTAGTAACAAGTATTGGTAAGCTTTCAGTACATAAGGTGAAAGTGATGACTGCCTCGATGGTCCTGTGGTCGAGGCGTTCGCCTTGTGATCCGGAGGTCATGGGTTCGAATCCCACTGGGAAGCATACTTTGTGAAAAGTTGTTTCCAGTCTGGTAAGGATTCTAGGCCTGAATCACCTGATTATCCGAAAGGAAAGATGATTCCGTGTTTCCGAAGGTACGTTTAAACTGTTGGTCCCGAACGTCATCAAGCGTTTGCTCAATCCTTTCCAAGGAGGTCGTGGAGGTCGGACGGCAGTCGCTCTGTGTAAAAACTAGTAACCCCGTCAAATCACCTGGGTTAGGTAGCGGACCCCGGACTCTGAAGCGTTACCGTTGAACATGCAACCAGGAATACGTGAGGTTGATGAGGAAGGCAGAAGTGATACAGACAAATAAGATATTAAAAAAAATAACTATCAAGCTTACAGCATTTAATTAACATAAATTTAGATATTTACACGGAAATACTTAATGTACGTTAACTAAAATAGCTTAAAATAATATATCACGTTTTAAAGGCACAAACATCGATGTAAGTACATAACATAACTCAAACACATCAAATGGTTCACAAATCACAATAAATAGTTCGGTAACATGTTAACTTAACAGAGAATAGCGATTAATTTCTTAATCATCATGACTTCAGCCGCGCGAAGTTCACTGCTGGGCAATTGGCTTTTACCAATTTCTAAAACGACTGGTTGGAATTGGGTTGCATTTACGGCGACCTTGGATGGACCATTTGACCACCTAAACTTAGATGTGTATCCAAAATTAACTATTAGATTGGATCCGAGATATTTCTATCAATTTAGGTGGTCAGATGTCGAGATGTGTCTTTTAGCCACACTATTTGACACCAAAATAGTTTAAACACTTGAAACACTTGAAGTGAAACGACTTGCAAAGCTATATTTTAGTAGGTAGTTAACTCTTACTATAATTACCAATCCCAGAAGTAGTTTGAATTTAAGTTTTGCAATTTACTATAACGGAATGGAACCAAAAGTGGAAAATAAAAGTGTTACCGATCGCTATCCTCAACAACGACTCATAGTTTCAGTGACAATCAAACCACTGGCACAAAACAAAATCACTTAAAATAAATGACAATGACATTAAATTCTTACCTATTAAAAGTTCATGATGTTGGTGAAAAAATCCTTAATAATATGAATTTCTGGACACCCATTTAACAGCAGTAGCAAGCAGTTGCATTTCATAATATCACAAATTGAATTGGAAAAAAATAAATGCCAAAGTCTATTTGTAAACACGAATAGCTTCCATATTTTCGTTGGTTTCTTCTTTTTGCCACGTCAAAAGCTACGTGCATGCCCAATATTTCTATTAATCTTTGCAATTTAATTGGAAAAGATACCAATGAAGCAACTCATCAAAGCTAATGCGACTAAAGATACAGGCGTTCTATTCTCTGCAGAATTAGGCTTTAGTTTGTTAGTGATCTTGTTGGTTACATTCTTGATTTTATTGACAAACTTGTCCAAAATATCTGTTCTGGGCGTGACGTCACAAGCCGTGTGGCTGATCGCTTCTAAAACAGGGGCCGAGAAAACCCTGAAGTTCACTTCACTGGCATTCCACTTTAAATACATCCAAACGGGCAACTTATTTGATAGAATCCATAGATTGTCGTTGTAATCTACTTTTATATCAGTAGGATACACCATCGTCTCGTTGTTCATGTAGATTCTTCCCTGGTTTTTCATCAAATACTCCTTGTTTGAAGTCTTCCAGCAAGCAACAGCATCTAAATTGACCAGAGAATAGAAGAGAACTCCCGTATTAGGGTCGAGAAAAGAAGCACTGGACTGTGCGTTCGGTCCTCTGTTGCCTAATACTTTGAACGCATCGAAGTTATTCTGAGCTACTGAGGTATTCCTTAAATACTCAGTCGAGACGGAAAATTCGTTAAAACTAGACATCGGGTGGAAGTACAAAGTGCTAAAGCCGTCAGCATTAGGTCCGGAAATGCCCATGCCGAAGATAGCATCAGTCCATGAGAAATTGTATCCTCTGATGTTAAAATCGCACGCAAGCGGGTCAGGGTTAAAGTAGTGGTGTTCGATTCTCCACGACTCATTCTTTTCCCAGGAGTAGACTATCAATCCTGCTTTTCCGAGATCACCAGCATAGGCGTAAGTTTTGTCACAGTTAGAGTCTTCTACTACAATGTTGGCGAATCCTGAATCTTGTTTGACTTGGTCATCAGGGAAGGTGTATCTTCTAATAAGGTTGTCAGTTGTAAGGTCATAGATGATAATCCCTGGTGGGTACTTTGTGCCATTGCCTTCAAGGGTGGCAATCTTCCCGTTGTCGAGCACCCAAAGCCTGGCGCAGCGGTCGACACGGATCCTGTAGGGGGAGATGATTTCGGGTGGGTTCTTGTCACTGCCGGTGGAGTGCGCAGCCCAGCTTGGGTACGGCATCAGCTTCGGAGAGGTCGAGTTACCTGAAATTGAGATATTTCAAGGGTAAACACCAGTATTTCAGTCATAAAGCAGATATTAATAGTGGATTCTAATTTACATACTTCTCATAATCATTTCAATTATTAAAAGTTTACATAGAATCGTGCCAAATTCACTATAAAAAGTAATAGTTTTATGTCAAGTTTTCAACTTTTTCTATTTAAATATTTCTGTTCAAAAGCTAGGTACTTTTCGGAGCGACGACAAATATGCACTTACTGAATGTATTTTTTTTCGCAGCAAGATAGATAGTTCTTTAAAATGGTGTGCATTCTTTTGGCGCACCACAAAGACCGCGCTGAAGCTACTCTTTGAAAGAATAGACTGCAAACGTTTTTGGTGGAGCACTTCCGTGCCCCAGAAAAATCTAGCCCATTTATCATGAGATTGATTACAAGAGTGAAATGTTCCTTTTGGTACATATCACCGTGGCTCCTGACATTCAAAAGGTCGTAACGACCAGTCGTTGAACTGGCGGTCGACCTCGAAGCCCTGACATTGCCGTCGAGGTCCGGCGGACGTCCGCATTGAGTGTTGTATTTTAAAGTCGCTTTCCTTCATGTTTTACCCCCGAGGGCATTAAGGGGTGTCATAAGTTTGGCATATGACCCCAAACGAATGGACTGATTTGATTACAAGGTTTTGCTTAAAGGTTTAGATTGTTCCAGAACAGAATCCCATTCAGTCATTTGAAATAAATGAATATATGGTCAATATAGGTGATTAAGGTGATATTTAAAATCTCTTCAACTTTATTTGTATGGTCAATGCATGATAAATAAGCTGGCATTCAAGGCTCAAACACTCAAAACCACTTGCTTGCTTGATATTTATCTTTCACACTGCACAAATCATACTCTGCATTGTATATCTAAGCATTAGGTTAACTGCAATCCCGTAATTTATGGTTTGCTGCATTGGTGAAATGAATGAATGAAACTCAAAGAATAATATCCACAGTATCTTTGCTTTACTAAACAAGACACCATTTTCTGATACTACCCAATTTCCGGCAACTGTAGCTGTGAAAACTGGTCCGACAAGATCCAAGCAAATATTTACGAATGCGTTCCCGCTTTCAGTCTAAATACAAACAGTTAATCGTACATCAGCTATTAGTTCCCAAGACACATTGTCATGTGATTTATAAGATTCCTTGATTAAAGGAAAATCGAAATAGATTTTATGAAAAATTGATTAAATGACGCCATGTTTTGGAGAAATGTCTAACCAACACTACTCACTCATGGGAATGGGAATTGCTAGTGTGGAGCTCGAAGCCAATAAAATTCAATGGTGCTTCTATTCATTTTTGCCCGGTTCGCATGGCCATTAGTAGTATGTACCCAAGTCTTTTAACCCTCGGGTTTTCCCAAGGGTTGGTAGGCTTTGTGTAGTCACACTTCTTGAAGGAGTTATTCTTATAATATTTTCAACAAGAGGCGCATGGGCACATATCACCATCGCCATATACACCTGCATCAAATAGGTAAGCAAAAAATGACCCCGAACCGGTGTTATATTTTGAAAAACGAGATCTTTTAAATGGTCTTTGCAGCACTATGGGGCCAAAAGGCTTTTTCATTAATTGTTACTGCTCTTCATATCCCTATCAGAACCAAATTGTATTTTGTCATCATTAAAATAATGTTTACCCTTCTCTGCTGTCGTCTGTATTGCAAATTTAAAAAATACACATTTTTTTTATTAAATTGGAATCCTTATTTACAATATTAAGGTGAAAGTACATAACAACACATTTTAAATAGGATTAAAAAGCAAAACGTATCAAATTTGTTTATAAAGATTGTTTTTTATTGAATCTTTAGATTTTTTATATTTGCCGCCCGGATAATAGGTTCATTTTATCTTTCGTTGCCCAGACTCTAGCTACTGACGCAAGATCAGATAGTGAACACATCGTTATTTCTAACGACATTTGATCGATATTATGTTTTTACTATTCTACATTTAGTCCAATTTTTTTGTTGGTTTTCTATGGCAATTGGATTCATTTTTAACCAACTTCCAAAAAAGAGGAGGCTATCAATTCATCGCGATTTTTTATTATACTTTTAATTGTCTGTGGCTGTCATCATTATATGGCAGTCGTCAAGCTATGTCAGATGTCTTAAGGCATCATGAAAGTTCTGAAACCAGTGTTGGCTACTTACACACAAAAAAACACAGTTAAGGATGTAACCAGGAGCATGTTTGGATTAAGAAAAGCACACTATAAAACTTACCAGAAATATTCACGTAGTTCAAGCTAGATGGAACTCCACTCCTCCACCGCGGCACCGTTATAAACAGCTTGTCTCCCCAGATCTCCAAGCCCATGGGAATGTTGTTCTCTGGAATAAAGGTCTTCGATGCTATAGCCTGTTCCCTTGCTTCTGGGGACGGGAACTGGTAGTCCAGCTGCTTCCACTCGAAGCGGATGTTGAGCTGGTCCATGCAGCTGATGGCGCAGACCAGGTGGAAGGCGATGAGGCCTGTGAAGACCCTCATTTTGAAGCTGGAAAGATTAAATACAGATTTTAATTTATGGCATTCCTTTCGAGAAAGTATAGAAAAATCTTTTTTATCTCTTTCATGTTTTCTGAAAGAACAATCGAAGCTCTCCGAGCCTAATTGAACGAGAAGTTTTTAACCGACTTCAAAAAAGAAGGAGGCTATCAATTCGTCGCGTACTTTTTTATGTATGTTCACTGATTATTCGAAGACGCCTGAACCGATTTCTTTTTTTGTTTGAAAGAGCATACTTGTCAGGTGGTGCCATATAAATTTTATCAAAATCGGTTGTGTAGTTTGGGTGTGAAGTCGGCTTTTAGTTTTGAAAAGTTATTAAGTTTTTATGTTTGTTCGTCAATACCAAACTGTGTAGCCTCATATCCCAGCAACCCCTTAACCGATTTGGCTCATGTTTAAACTTAAAAATTCTATTGATAACATCTACACGCCTACTAAATTTTATGGAGCTCCGATCAAAGATACTTGAGTTAACGTCGAATAAATGAAAACATATCTATGCATATTATGTAGATATATTTTCAAAACCAGTTCTGTGCTACATTTGCACAATTCGTAACCGTCAAAAATAGCATAACAATGTCATAATATAACCAGTACCATATGTGCTAGATAAAGGTTGCTTCACACGTGCTTCACACTATAAATCACACAATATGTTGTAGTTAGGTGCCTACCTAAAACACATCGTGCAAATGGTCACCTTTTTTGTGAACATATTATGATCGCTTTGTTAAGAATAATTAAAGAAAGTGTAGATATTCTTTATTAATTTTTTATGTTACAATTTATGATTCTGGTTTTTATTGATTTTTTAATTTTAATTTTTAATTTGTAAAGATTAGTAATGAAATAAAATTACCTACAGTTTTTTTACGTTAAATTAATTCATTGCGCATAATACGAAATGAGATAAAAGCCTTGATGTAAAGTTGAATAAGTTAATGCATTCAGATGTTTCTTCGCGGGAAGTCAAAGTTAGTTACAACCTCTTTGGTCCATATACTTTTTGTATTATCTATATGATTCTTTTTTAACCGACTTCCAATAAGGAGAAGTTCGAATACATTTTTATGTATATTTCTCGGTTACTCGAACACACCTAGACCATTTGGGAAAATTCTTTGTTTAAAAGGGCGTATTTGCGAGTGGGTTTTTTATATTTAAAAATTATCAAGAAAAACATCTAAAGAAATAAATACTTTGATAAATTAAAGTGTGTCAACCCTAATGGAACACCGGTGCAGTGGGTGAACAACCTTGAAGCAAGGTAAAGGCAGTTTTGGACTTTATTGTCGACGCCAGTCGTGGCCCGTATTCGTTGATAACATTAACATTCATTGATAAATACATGCATGCATAATATCACGTATGTTTTCATTGATAAATAAACAAACAGACAAATTAAATTATGAGGTATACAGATGCTGTCTCGGCAATAATAATTACTTAGTCTACCTTCTTCTTCATCATCATCAGGTCTTTTTGTCTCCACAAGAACACGACCCTCTCTCTACTTCCAGAGCCATACTTGGCCAGAGCAGCCAGAGGACTTGGCCTGCACTCTCCACGCTGGCCAGACGGGTTGGAGAGGTCTCATTGATATTTATAAGCTTTGTTTAGCTTGTATTCCCTAAGTGCCGCAACAGACGGGGCGCAAGATGCGTCGCGTAACAGCTGGGCGAGATGGGCAGTGGATTATTTAATAAATAGAGTAAATAGAGCGTGCTTATGTATTGACATCGGATTTGATGTCTGTTTACTTATTTTTACGTAAAATTACGTCTACGCACACCTCCCACAAAAAAATGATAATTAGTCAAAGAAGTCTACTTTCAGTGTATGATTTGATTAGTATGGTATTTTCATATAATTTAGCGTCGCATATAACGTTTACCTTCATTTTAAGCATATTATGGCGTACGCACATACTTTCCGATAAGAATTGCAAGTGTATACTAGATTTAGGTTTCAAAATTGTCATGAAAACATGAAATAATGAATATGAATATAAATATGAGTCGCAACTCATATAAATCAATCTACTCACCAAATGGATAAATAAGGATATTTATCGGGTATTTACTCAATCTACTGAGTAAATACTCAAATGAGTTGATAGAGTATTTATGCATCGCCCACCACTAGCTGTTACGCTACGTCTGTTACGGCCCTAAGTCGCCTTCTACGACATCCACGGGAGGACTTGGAGTGGCCCTATTCTACTCTGCCGGAAACCACACGGCCAATCTTCTTATTATCCGAGTCGAAATGGCGTAAATAAAGCACTAACCAAAGGTTGTAATTTTCAAGCACTTAGATCAAGCTTAAGAATTTGTGTTTCCTTATAATAAGTAAGCATAATCATTTAATTTTATCAATCACTGCTTCAATTCAATTCAATGACGAGCTCCGTGGCGTACTGGTCACCATACTAGTCCGCCACCCAGAGGTCCCGGGTTAGATTCCCGGTCAGGGCAAGTTGGAAAATGGCCTTTTTCAAATTGTTCTGGGTCTTGGATGTCTATATATATGTATATGTTGTAAAATATAGTATCGTTGAGTTAGTATCCCATAACACAATTCTCGAACTTACTTTGGGGCTAGCTCAATCGGGTGTAATTTGTCCCTATATATTTATTTATTTATTCAATTGGTGTTGGGTACGTAAATTCGAGTATCACTGTGTTGCGCCGTTATACAGACAAAGTCATTGTTTGGTAAAACATTCGTAATAACCAGAGGTCGGAATTAGGTAGAGTTATTTATATACTTACACTGATTTCATACAGCGAAAGAATAAAGTGGACATGCCTCAAATCCCGGGATTAATTTTAAAGAGAAGAAAAATCCTGTGATTTCTTTAAAAAAAAGTTATTTACTTCTCCACAGTTTAAACCACTGCGCGACGTTGCCAATATGTTAAAACTAATGAAAAATATTAATGTAAATAAGTACTTATACAGGGTGGCCAAAAAGTCGTGGATCAAACGAAACAGGGAGATAAAGGAGGTAATTTCCAACAAAAAATCTTTCCCCAGCATGGCCATAACTTCATTGCACGAAAAGATATGAATTATTTTAGTTTTTTCAATGAAACTACCGAGTATTTTTACAATTTAATCAGTAAAAAATTAAATTGATTAAAAACAATAAAACAAAAGGTGTTGTATTATGAGTCGATAATCTATCAATACTACAAAAATTGTATTGCAGCTCTTGGTATCAAACTTAACGAGCAATGATTTTTTTTCCGTAAATTTTAAAGCGTTACAAAAATTTACTTCTCACTTTAAGAGCACTTATTTGCAATGAAGTTATGGCCATGCTGGGGAAAGATTTTTTGTTGGAAATTACCTCCTTTATCTCCCTGTTTCGTTTGATCCACGACTTTTTGGCCACCCTGTATAAATTGTATGTTAATATCTTTGTTTTATTTGTCTTATCTATCTCTGAGGTTTTTATGATTATTTATTTGTAATATTGTTAGCAACATGGGATTGTCCATTAGAAATCCAGGACAATGTGAAAAAGGCCATTTTTCAACTTGCCCTGACCGGGGATCGAACTCCGGACATCTGGTTGGCGGACTAGCATGGTGACCACTACGCCACGGAGGTCGTCAAGTAGGTAACTTTGTATGGAAAAGTCTGGGGTAAAAACATTATGACAACATATAAGCAACATTGTTGCAGAAACCAGTTTGGGCCTAGGACCTAATAAACCTAGGAATACGAATGCATTCTAAACTCGTAATATTTAACGGTCAATGACTTACATAATGATAATAAATGTAAGGCCACACCTTCAATCGTAAGCGCCTATAAAATTGCCTAGATGGCCTAGATACGCGTGTGGACTTAAACCGAGAAAATGTAGTGACTCTATAAGTATTTTCGCAAATGATGTAGGAAACACTGTTCGAAATATAAATGTAGGAAACACTGTTCGAAATAATTATATACCTAAGTAGATGTAGATAAATTCGGTTTCGAACTACTCTATATTGTAAATGTTTTTGACACTGTTCGATATAAAGATGTCAGAAAATTCGGTTTCTAAAATAACAATGCCTATGTCCGATCCTTGTAGGAGCAACTAAGGCCGTCAATATGAACAACTTGTCCTATGGAACAAATGCTTTATTCTCGAAGAAAAAAATCGTCATTTTCATACAAATTGCCAGGCCGGCTGAACACTTTTTGGATGAAAAGGTCGATTTTTTTCTGTCTTGTGTATGTGTACTAAAGGAAAGAAAATCTTAAGAATTCTCATACAATGGGTATTTATGAACAGATGCCAATGTTGAAAAGCAATTAATCAAGTGTCCTTACGATATTGAATAAGTACAATAATAAATCAGTGAACAAGGCCGAATTTACGTGGATTTTTCCTCTGCTTACAAGTATGTATTGAATCAACCTCGTAGGAATCAAGACTTCGTACCTGCAAGCCTAGTTTTGGCCAAACTTGTCCATTTGTTTTTATTTTTCGTGTGTAAAGAATTTTTCGGGGTCCAGTGCTGCCCCCATTTGAAATATATCATTTGAAAAAAAAACGGAGATATCATATAACATTTGGTCTTGATCAGACCCTGGATAACTCTTCAAACTATTTTATGAACTACTGTTTACATTTTAAAGTGAGAACGTGAAGCTTTTCTATGCACATACGCCAAAAGTAGCAGTTTTCCGCAATTGTGCGGAAAACGGCCGTAATGTAAACAGTAGCATATAAAATGGTTTGAAGGGTTATTATCTAGGGTCTGATAAAGACCAAATTTTAAATGATATCTCCATTTCTTTTCAAATGATTTATTTCAAATGGGGACAGCACTGGACCCCGAAAAATTAAGGACCATCACTTTTAATTCAAAATAACACGATGGTCATCCGATCCTGTCGTCTAATTTCAATGTCCTGCTGCTTTTGTAGTAAAGGTGTTGTCATTATGGTCCAGAAGCGACACGACAATAATTGTCTATGTATATATTGTTATTTTTACAGAAAATCGGAGTCTTTTTATATGTTATAGGGCGGCAAACGAACAAGCGGGTCACCTGATGGTAAGGGATCACCGCTGCTCATGGACAACTGCAACACCAGGGGTGTAACAGTAGCATTGCCGGCCTTTCAGGAAGACATAGACTCGTTTTTTTAAGGTTTCAATGTCGTATCGGTCCGGGAACACTGCTGCAGGAAGTTGATTCCACAGTTCGGTCGTACGTGGTTAAAAGTTCCTTTTAAAACGTACGGTGATTTATTGCCAACTATCCAAGTGGTGTGGATGAAATTTTAATTTCAGATGGGTGGTGCGGTGGTGAGTATTTTTATATAGTTCAAAGGTTTATTATTTGAACATTTATGAAAGCTAGTAGGTAAGTACACTCTTAATTGCGTTCGAAATATTGTAAGTATATAGAAAAGCGTTAGAATAGACTTAGAAGCTGAGTTGTTAATTTGTTTTTCATGCGTGTAAGTGGCCAACACTGGTGTCAGAATTTTCAGGCTGCCTAAAGGCATCTGACATAGCTTGACGACTGTCATACAATGATGACAGCCGAGACCAACGGCTTATACGCGCCTTCCGAAGCACGGAGGAGCTCGAGAAATTCGTATGCCACTTATGGTCACCCATCCAGATGCGGACCACGCGTGGTGTCGCTTAACTTGCGAAAGCGCTAGTAATGCGCGCTCCCGGCTACAAAGAAGGAAAACAATGACACTATTATGTCGGCAGATTGCCTGTAAGTTTCACGACAAGGCTCTGGAGCTGGCTACTGGAGCATAAGAAGCACACGAACTTCTTCTTATCGAGTCGAAATGGCTCATATTAGATATTGTTAGACCAGAACCTAGCCACGGCAACCGCCCTGTCATTAGCCATATTCAGATCTGCCTTAGTACAAGGAATCGGGCAGTTGGAACATGACAAAAGATGGTTGATGGTTGATCTATGAAAACTTTAGCCGTATGTAACTTAGGCAAGGCAAATTAAATTATATGCTCTACTTCCAAGCCGACCCCAATCACGCAATAATTATGAATTTCTATTATTACATGATTTTTATTACCTAGGCCGTTTGAACATGATAAAATTAGTATACATTAATTTTAATCCGGGCCCCGACAAAAAAAAGAGGTTTTATAAGTTATCACGCTAAAGTCAGTATGTATGAAATACCGATTTAGGTGCGGTTTTTTTACGTGAAAGTAAGTTTCCTTGCGGTGGTTGTAAGCTATGTTTGATAAAAATCGGTTCAGGGTTTAAAAGTAATTGGGGTTAACGCTTGAAATTCAGCGTTTTCCCTAGCAAATAACGGCGGTATGGATATCAATTCGAATAATGTAGTTCCGCTACTCCTCACTAGATGGCGTTCTTGACAGTATTTTTAATTTACTTAGCAAATAAACTTGTAGATTTATTTACCGAGAAGTTAGCTTGAGAACATTGGAATTACTTTAAAAAAAAATTAAACGAAGAAGTTTAAAGTAAGAGCGTGAAGCTTTTCTACGTACATTTGCAAAAAATGACCACTTTTGGCTAATGCGAAGAATAGCTTCACGTTCTCACAAGAGCTTGGCTCTCAAATATAGACGGAGGTTACCCAAAGATCATGCGAAGTCGAGAAAAAATTGCTGAAACTTTTACGAGTACATAAAGATGTATAAATTGTTATATGGTTTGATACTTTTTGCATCTGCATTAACCCGTTAAACCACTGCAATTTTTATGCAACTTGGAAGGGACATACCCATGGGCGTACCGAGGGGGGGCAGAGGGGGGCAGCTGCCCCCCCTAGATTTTGATTATGTCTCTACTTACTATTTACTTTTGTCGATAAAAGAGCAGAAATAGAACTTTTTGCGATTAGCAATACAATAATATATAACTTTTAACAAGTTGATTTGCCACGCAACTAAAAAACCCGACTTTCAATCGTTCACTTCATTCCCTATATCTTTTGAATGACTGAAACGATTTTCATCAAATATAGCCAAGAACCACCGCAAGTAAACTTGGTTTCACATTAAAACACCGTCGAAGATGTCATCAACTGTTTTGCCGAAGACCTTTTGAAAGTTAATTATTAAATAGCTATTGTTTAATTAAAGAATTTATATAGAAACTAGCTTTTGCCCGCGGCTTCGCTCGCGTAATTTATTTATCAAAATTCTTAGGGAATGCCTACGTCATAGTAGCTTTATGCATGCAAAGTCTCAGCCCGATCGGTTTAAAATTGACAAAGTTTCATACAAACTTTCATCCCCTATTTTATCCCCTTGGGGGTAGAATGGATCAAAAATCTTTCTTAGCGGACCTTTGAGTTATATATATTTAGATAGATAATTTACGTATATCTATTTGATTATATGCTTATAAAAAAACCCGATTTGGCCCGCCCTGGCTCAGAACCTGGGTACTCCCATGGACATACCCGTAATAAATCAACCTACGGCCTATACTAGATCACTTTATTACAATGAAAGTAAAATAACAGACAAAAGTTAAAAATAAATTCAACAGTTCCATATAAATGTGTGCCGCCCAAAAAATTTATATGGGAGCTAGCTTTTGCCCGCGGCTTCGCTCGCGTAGGGGTGTAATTTATCAAAATCCTTCCTTAGGGGATGCTGACGTCATAGTAGCTTTATGCATGCAAAGTCTCAGCCTGATCGGTTTAAAATTGGCAAAGCTTCATACAAACTTTCATCCCCTATTTTATCCCCTTGGGGGTAGAATTGATCAAAATCCTTTCTTAGCGGATGGTTACGTCATAACATCTACCTGCATGCCAAATTTCAGCCCGATCCATCCAGTGGTTTGGGCTGTGCGTTGATAGATCACTATGTCAGTCAGTCAGTCACCTTTGAGTTATATATATTTAGAAGATGACGAAATTCTTTTTTTGTTTTTGACTGTTATTTTATTATCATTTTACTATAGTGATCTAGTAAAGCCCTTTTCTATTTATTACTGGTATGTCCCTACCAGTTTATATACCCGGATACCGTTTACAAGGACATTTTCCCATATTTTCTCTACTTACTTCAATCGTGTCTCTAATTAATCTGCTCAAGTCAAGATACGTTTTAATTACCAAGTTTCTTAATTACTAATTTTTTATTGCCCTCGTGAACATTACGTTACGCTATTTTGGTAATTATTTGTTCTTGATATTTTACCTACGTACAGTCAAGTACCAAGATACCTGACCAGGCCTTCTACTTATATCTTCAATTTTCTCCTAAACTAAAAATAATATTAAGATGAAAATTTATATTCAGAAAGATTTAATTAAAATTTGTCAGAATAAATTTTTTCATATTAATATCATTTTTAGTTTAAGAGAAAATTGAAGATATAAGTAGAGGGCCTGGTCAAGTATCTTGGTACCTGACTGTACGTCATTCAATATCATTACAGTTTTGAAGTAATTTAATGTGATTTGGCACCTTTAATAATTATAATTCGCTTCTTTTTAACAACTTCTATGAAATACTTTTTTCTAAACGTCAAAACAAACATTTCCTGTGGGATTTGTATGAAATATAGACTTATGATGTCATAGTATCTTGGGATACTAATATCAGCTTTTTTTTCAATAATACATCTAAAATCATGTTGAAAATGGATATGATTTTGAAAAGTGATAGTATTTTGTGACCATTTATTTTCTTAACAGTAACAAATACGTGATAGTGATTTTAAAACTTAATTCCTTTTTTTTGCAGAACCGCTAAAATTATTTTTTATTATCTATTTTTAATGTCTAAAGTTTATATTCGAGTTAGTTTCCAATTACTTTTCATCTCTTGTTCTTTTCTTTTCCACTTTTAAATCCCGCGGGATTAAGGAGTAACTTGAGTCCTATTAATGTTATTATAATAAGGATAAAAACATCGTTTTTCGAATAGATAAGATGAAAATACATTTTCCGATTTGTAAATGTACAAGGAAAAAGGACAATCGTACGATTACTTCATCCGTGTCGTCTGTAATGAATCCTGCTCACGATATTCGTTGCACGTGATGTTCATTTGGATTTAATTACAGTTTCTTAACATAGCTTAACAGTTACTGATTGGTACCTCATTGATAGGGAAACCAATCTATTTGATTGCGTTCACATCCCAAAAAAATTCTACTTTGAGTAGAGTTCTTTATAAGCTACTAAAATCTTCACGGGGTCTAGTGGTTAAATGATAGAAAATGTCATACGGCGTTAAAAAAAAGATTGCATGAGTAATATAATTTTTATTTATGCAGCAAAACTTACAAACTTTGTCTTTGTAAATCATAATTTTGTATGTTGTCGAGCTATATGGGAAAAATTGCTATATTTTCGTTACTATAAAAAAAGAAAAATTAGGTAGGTAAGAAATCCTTTTCTATCTTCAGATTTTTATCCGAGATTTTTAGGGAACCGTGCCCAAAGGTTAAAACGAGACCCGATTACTAAGTCTTCGCTGTCCGTCCATCTGTCTGTCACCAGGCTGTATCTCATAAACTGTGATAGTACAGTTGAATTTTTTACAGAAGATGTATTTTTGTTGACACTATAAAAATAAATACTAAAAACAAATTTTGTTTCAACACACGTGATTTTTTATTGATAATGTTACAGAAAATACAGCGAGTCCGACACGTGCTTGGCCGGTTATTTTATTTAGACATTAATTCCGATTTAGTTGATCATTTGGGGCAGTGATTGTTGTTTTAAATTACATCTAAATACTAAGGAGTTATTTGAATTAAATTTTTTCATACTTCAACTACTTCCTACTAATATCTCTTCGAATTTTTTGCACGTTAATATTATTTTTCTCTTTCATATTAATAGTTACCCTTTACGGCTTACAATGTGATAATACAGAGAGTCAATGATGGCCAAAAGTATGGTCATAGTAGGCCCCAGACGCTCGCACCCACGAAACGACCGCAAAATTCCCATTAGGGCGTCCCAAGGTGAACTACATCGATCCTACGTAATTACATACAGACAGACTGATGGGAGAAATATGAGTCAGTATATTGAAATCAATTTCCCTATCTCTCGGATAGTTACTTAATATGCAAAAAGTATTTGATGTAGATGCCTACATTTAATACTTTTTGCATACCCAATTTATACAGGTAAGACGCTTAAGTTCAAAGTTATCAAAGTCCTTTTTACTTGAATAACAGCAGCGACCTTCCTAATTTGATAGGCTTACCTTTCTACGCACAAGGTAAACCATTATATAAATAAATTAGATCATATTCCATAAGTAACTTCGCAAAAACAAGTCTTATTTACAAGTAACTTGAGCTTTGTCATTAATTAACTTTGATTATATTTGGTTTGAATCATTTTATTAATAACTGAATAAGTAATAAACACCTACATCCTGTAAATCATTTGACACGTTTGAACAATCGCTCCCTATAGCTCAAGAAGTCAAGCTACACTGGATTTACAGCACACGACATTTTAAACTTTTATCCTATGTATTATATTATAATATACAGGGTGGCCAAAAAGTCGTGGATCAAACGAAACAGGGAGATAAAGGAGGTAATTTCCAATAAAAAATCTTTCCCCAGCATGGCCATAACTTCATTGCAAATAAGTGCTCTTAAAGTGAGAAGTAATTTTTTGTAACGCTTTAAAATTTACGGAAAAAAAATCATTGCTCGTTAAGTTTGATACCAAGAGCTGCTATACAATTTTTGTAGTATTGATACATTATCGATTCATAATACAACACCTTTTGTTTTATTGTTTTTAATCAATTTAATTTTTTACTGATTAAATTGTAAAAAAATTCGGTAGTTTCATTGAAAAAACTAAAATAATTCATATCTTTTCGTGCAATGAAGTTATGGCCATGCTGGGGAAAGATTTTTTGTTGGAAATTACCTCCTTTATCTCCCTGTTTCGTTTGATCCACGACTTTTTGGCCACCCTGTATAATAAAGAGTTTCGACTTTCTAGCAGTATCCAGACTGAATCTAATAGAGTACAAAAATACGAAGAAATGCTTCGAGAAAAGGTAATAAATGCCGTGCGTTCCCGTCGTCTCGTCTCGGCGGAATCAAATATAGAATCCCCTTGGGATCGAGGTCCATTATTGCATCGCACGCGACATTTCTTCGCAGTTAAGTGGGCGCGCCGCTAAACAGCCATGACATCAAAATGCATGAGGCGAGATTTGACTTAGAATTAGAAGTGATATGGCTACCATTAGGATATTTTGGTGACATTAGATTTTTTTACTTATACAGAATATTTCTTAACATACCTAAAATAAAACCGGCCAAGTTCTAGGTTCCAATCAAGTTATTATAGGTGATTATGGTACGAAGGGTACCGTACCATGTGATATACAGTATGTAACAAAAACCTTGTCCGATCCTTGTAAGAGCAACTCAGACCGTCAATATGAACATCTTTTCCTATGGAAGCAATGCTTGAAACTCGAAAAAATCGTCATTTTTTTTTTTGACGACCTCCGTGGCGTCGTGGTCACCATGCTAGTCCGCCACCTAGAGGTCCCGGGTTCGATCCCCGGTCAGGGCAAGTTGGAAAATGGCCTTTTTCAAATTGTCCTGGGTCTTGGATGTTTATCTATATATGTATTTGTTATAAAATATAGTATCGTTGAGTTAGTATCCCATAACACAAGTCTATAACTTACTTTGGGGCTAGCTCAATCAGTGTTATTTGTCCCTATATATTTATTTATTTATTTTATTTATTTTCATACAAAAGTGTTCGGCCGGCCCGGCAATTTGTATGAAAATGTCGATTTTTTCTTCGAATTTCAAGCATTTGAAAAGTTGTTCATATTGACGGTCTGAGTCGCTCCGACAATTGGATGGACAATATAGTTGGAAAATGGCCTTTTTCAAATTATCCTGGGTCTTGAATGTTTTTTCCATATACGTATTCGTTATAAAATATAGTATCGTTGAGTTAGCATCCCATAACACAAGCCTCGAACTTACTTTGGGCTAGCTCAATCAGTGTTATTTGTCAATTAATTATTTGGAAAAAGCGGTCAGGTGCAAGTCGGGCTCGCCCATGAAGGGTTCCGTAGCAGCAAGTAACATAATATAAAAGTTCTTAGATGTATTAAAAAAAAAACTACTAAGTTCAAACCAATTTTCGGTGAAAGTTTGCATGATAATGTACATCATATATATTTTTTTTGTTTTATCGTTCTCTCGTTTTAGAAGTTACAGGGACACACATTTTACCACTTTGGAAGTGTATCTCGCGGAAATTATTCAGTTTAGAAAAAAAACATATTAGAACCTCAATATCATTTTTAAGACCTATCTACAGATACCCCACACGTACGGGTGTGAGAAATTTTTTTTTTTAGTTACATTTCTATGTTTGGGGAACCCGCAAAATTTGTTGTTTTTTTTTTCTATTTTTGTGTGAAAATCTTAATGCGGTTCACAGAATACATCTACTAACCAAGTTTCAACAGTATATAGTTCTTATAGTTTCGGAAAAAGTGTCTGTGACATATGGACGGACAGACAGACAGACATGACGTATCGATAAGGGTTCCGTTTTTGCGTTTGCCATTTGGCTACGGAACCCTAAAAAGGGATAAAAAGTATAAAAGGATGAAAAGGGACCTCTGTGAATTCTAAAAATATATAAGTACCTTGTTTAGTTGTAGTTTAAAAAAAAAATATTACAAAAAAATATTACTTAGGGATTTTTTATCGAGTGAAGTTTGTAACTGACTGCGAATTTGAATTAACAATATCCTTTTTTTTGACATGTTTTTTTTTTTAGATTTTAAAATAGTATTGTCTATGTCTCAGATGATTTAAAAAACTCAAAAACTGGGCCTACCAAGCCTTAAAAAGAAGAAGTATAGTAGCGTCTTACAAAATGCACAGAAAGAGACCCTATTTCTGAGCTAGACCAAAAACCTGGGCTTAATGCTTAAGACATATCTGTTTTAGATTTTAAAACACTATTTTCTATATCGCAGATGGTTTAAAAATCCCAAAACTCGGCCGACCAAGCCTTAAAAAGAAGAAGTTTAGTAGCGTCTTACAAAATGCACAGAAAGAGGCCCTGCTTTTGAGCTAGACCAAAGACCCGGGCTTAATGCTTAAGAATCCCCTTGCCCTACACTTTTTTATACGTAGACGTACGTAGTCTAGCTTTTTTTTTAAATAAAATGTGAGATATTGGCAGTATTTTGTAATTTTAAAGAAATTGCATATATCTCGGCATATAACTAGTATTCAGCAGGCAAATACGAGTATGAAATTGAAAGTAAATATGAAAGTGTAGAAGTTATGCATACTGATGGTCAAATTTAATGAATATATGAACTTAAAAGAGAATATAGAGTATATATATATATTTTTTTTTAATATAGGGACAAATAACACTGATCGATCTAGCCCCAAAGTAAGTTCGAGACTTGTGTTATGGGATACTAATTCAGCGATGCAATATTTTATGACAAATACATATAAAGATAAACATCCAAGACCCAGGACAATTTGAAAAAGGCATTTTTCCAAGATGCCCTGACCGGGGATCGAACCCGGGACCTCTGGGTGGTGGACTAGCATGGTGACCACTACGCCACGGAGGTCGTCTATTACTGTATTCTCTTTTAATTTCATATTATGACTCTGAAAACTAGTAATATGCCTTAATATAAACAAATTTCCTTGAAATTACATAATTCAACAATATCTGACATGCCGTTTCAAAATAAAAGATAGACTACGTTTGTATGGAGAAGTCTGATTCTGTCTTGGGTGAGAGGGAGTCTTAAAATATATCTTTTTTCAGATTTTAAAACACTTTTTCTATGTCGCATATGGTTTTAAAACTCAAAAACTCGGCCAACAAAGCCTTAACATTAAAGGCTGCCCAGTATGTATAGACTGTAACTTCGAGTAACTTACTTGCACATATTATTGCTCATAATACAACATACAACTGTTTTTCGTTAACAATGGCTCGGTGTACACTCAATTTAAAATAACTTTATGGGCAATAAATTACCAGAAACAAAATGTATGACTCACACAGTCTAAATAATAGGTAATTCAATAAGGCAGCTCTGTATAGACCAGAGGTTCCCAAACTTATTTTGTCAAACGCCCACTTTAAAAAATCAGTTATTTTGTAGCGCCCCCCATTTTTTTCAACATAAAAACCTGAATCACATATTTGTCTTGCCTGTAGTTTAATTCAACCTATATTCTAAACTAGACTTTTTTACAAGAGAGAGCAATAATAATACATACAACAGTACATTAGAGTATCTTTTATAAAAAATAACAATAATCAACATTGTTAATTTTTAATAAAAAAATAGCAGTAATAATACAATTTTACAATAATAAAGAGTATCGGAAGTGGGGACCTCACCTGCGAAACTTTAAAACACGAAATTTTTTCAGTGTTTGATTCCTTTAACGATATAAATAGCGTTGTGAACGCATTAAATTACATTTTTAATAAATATTAATTACATTTTTAGTTTATATTTGTACAATAAAAAAGGATATAAATATGAACTAATAAATGGATGTTGTGTAGTAAGAGGATTTTAATTTCAGTGAATTTTGAAATATGAAATAGCTGAAGTTATAAATCACTCATTGCTTAAATCACATCAGCGCCCCCCAACTTTATTCTGGGCTCGTTACCGCCCCCCTTAAAGCCTCCAGCGCCCACAAGGGGGCGTTATCGCCCACTTTGGGAAAGACTGGTATAGACTGTGTGGTAAGCAAATACTTTTCGGAATTGTTTGAAACACCTGCGAGCGGATGGAGGAAATTAACTGTACTATTAAAAGAAATATTTGTTTCTATGTAGTTTCTTATTGGTCGAGCGAGCGAAGCGTCTTAATTTCGATTCGAGATTGGCCAAAAATGCTTTTGCTGTTCTCGTTTACAGGTCGCATTTCTCAACCGATTCTCATGAAATTTTGTGAGAAGTGTTTTGTTAGAAAACGATATAGATTTTTTTGTCGATACAGTTTTTTGAAATTTTTCAAAATGGCTGAAATAGGGTTGAAAACTTATAAAATAAAAAATTTTAGACATGTCGAATATTTTTTTAAACATTTCTTTGAACTTTTTTTCTATTTAATGGGTCGGGGGTGACTCGAGAGGTCTAGCTCACAAAGCACTACAATACACAACAGATACATACATCATCACGTCTTACTTCCTGACGGGTAGCGAAGCACAGGGTTGTAAGACCAAAGGCCACGTTTAGCGTGAAGTTGAGCGCGAAAAAAGGAATTCAAATAGTGATGGGTTGCTAGCCGCATCGCTTTTACGATCTGCGCGGGAATAGAAGCAGCTGGTACATTCTTGTTTTTTTTTCTGAGACTAGCTTAGAAGCATTTACAAGTAATATTTAAAAAAAATCGCATATTTTTTTTTAGGTTTTGCACCCAAATGGTAAAACCCTATTGCTAAGACTCCGCTGTCCGTCTGTCTGTTACCAGGCTATATCTCATGAAGCCAAATATCTAGACTGTTGAAATTTTCACAGATGTATTTATGTTGGCGCTATAACAACAAATACTAGGAACAGAATAAAAAAAAATTAAGTGGGGCTTCCATACAACAAACGTTACTTTTATAGACAATGGTACGGAACCCTTCGGGCGCGAGCCAGACACGCACTTGGCCGGTTATAAAAAATTTTGATATCCTACTGATTAAGCAAATCTAATGGCTCGAGGCGACGTCGTGTACGCGCGTCCTCTAGACACATTCGCCCTGATGAAGACCTCCAGATGAGGTCGAAACATGTCAGCCAGTAGGTAGGTAACCCATTTAATTCATGCTAATAAAATCTAACGACATCTCTCATAAATCGATACAGATATTCTATTTTCCCGTGATACACGCCACAATAAAGGGAAGTGGATTACCCAAATTGGGGTGTGCTGTGTGATTCACGTTAGGATGACTCACTGTGACTCAAACAGCAGGAAAACAAAATTCCTACCTTTCCTTTAACAATTTCTCATACGTAGCAAGTTTATTAGCCAGGCGAATTAATAATTTTTCAGAACTAAAAACCGACTTCACCCCCGAACTACACAACCGATTTTGATAAAATTCTCAAAATCTATGGGATCACCTGACAAAGAGACACTTTCAAACAAAAAAAGAATTTTCCAAATCAGTCCAGGTCCAGGCGTCTTCACATAATCTGTGAACATACCTACATAAAAAAAAACATAAATGATCGCGACGAATTGATAACCTCCTCCAATTTGGAAGTCGGTTAAAAATACAGCTGAACAGATGATCAATAAAAGACCGACTCCTTTTAAGGGGCTATCTGGATTTTCCACGGCCCAGTGCTGCTCCCATTTGAAATTAATCATTTCAAAGGAAACGGAGATTATCGAAGGAACGGATCATTTAAAATGTTGTCTTGATCAGACCCTAGATAACCCTTCAAACCTTTTATGAACTAATGTTTATAGTTTAAAGTGAGAACGTGAAACTTTTCTACGCACAGTTGCAGAAAACGGCCACTTTTGTTTGGCGTATGTGCGTAGAAAAGCTTTAGGGCCGTAACAGACGGGGCGCAAGTTGCGCCGCGCAACAGCTAGTGATGGGAGTTGCATAAATACTCAATCAACCCATTTGAATATTTATTCAGTAGATTGAGTAAGTACCCGATAAATATCCTTATTTATCCATTTGGTGAGCAGATTGATTTATATGAGTTGCAACTTATATTTATATCCACATTCATTATTTCATGTTTTCATGACAATTTTGAAACTTAAATCTAGTATACACTTGCAAATTCTTGTCGGAAAGTGTGTGCATACGCCATAATATGCTTAAAATGTCGGTAAACGTTAAATGCGACGCTAAAATATATGAAAATACCATACTAATCATACACTGAAAGTAGGCTTCTTTGAATAATTATAATTTTTTGCTGGCAGGTGTGCAAAGACGTAATTTCATGTTAAAATAAGTAAACAGACATCAAATACGATGTCAATATATGAGCACCCTCTATTTATTAAATCTAGTAAATAAATACTCAAATGGGTAGATTAAGTACTATCCACTGCCCATCTCAAGCTTTTACGCGACGCAACTTGCGCCCCGTCTGTTGCGGCACTTTGTGGTATTGTGGTCCTGGGCTCGAAATTCTCTGTCTAATTGTCTATCCCATTATAGATAAAGACGTGGATAAAGACGTGTAGACCTAATTAAATAGACTAACAGTTATATGGCCCTTCGGCACACAAGTTGCCCGGCACGTATATAATGTCTGTAGTACTCTGCATTACTTGATAAACTCTGAAATCATTAGGCCAATTATAGTTCGGTTTTCATAAACATGTAGAGCATTTCTCCGGAAGGGTTAACATAAATAAATAAATATTTAAGGACTAATAACACTGATTGAGCTAGCCCCAAATTAAGTTCGAGTTCAAATATTTTACTAGCTTTTGCCCGCGGCTTCGCTCGCGTAGGGGTGTAATTTATCAAAATCCTTTTTTAGGGAATGCCTACGTCATAGTAGCTTTATGCTTGCAAAGTCTTAGCCCGATCGGTTTAAAATTGACAAAGTTTCATGCAAACTCTCATCCCCTATTTTATCCCCTTGGGGGTAGAATTGATCAAAATCCTTTCTTAGCGGATGCCTTCGTAATAACATCTATCTACATGCCAAATTTCAGCCCGAACCGTCAAGTGGTTTGGGCTGTGCGTTGATAGACCACTATGTCAGTCAGTCAGTCACCTTTGAGTTATAGTATATATTTAGATAAAAAATGCATATACTTATTCGTATATAGATAAACATCCAAGACCGAGGACAATTTGAAAAAGGGCATTTTCCAACTTACCCTGACCGGGGATCGAACCCGGGGTGGCGGACTAGCATGGTGATCACTACGCCACGGAGGTCGTCAAAATTGCCATGTATAAAACAAACCCGTGTAAACCGGGACGGCTAGTAATGTGGTAATTGGTTGAACACTGTCAAAGGTTAAGAGTCATGGACAGTATAATGAAAACCTAATTAAACAGACTAACAGTTATATGGCCCTTCGGCACACAAGTACGTTAGTAAACATTTAGGGTTACATCTGAGCAGCACTTTGCACTGTTGGATCTCATTTGTCAGCATTGAACAGCACTTTTCTATGCTGCTATAGAGAGAGCTCAGAATGATATAGCTTTTTATCGCACGGCCGGTGCGGTCCGTCGCTCTCTCTTGCTTTGGCAAATGACGTTTATGAGCGACAGAAAAGGATAGGAGCATAGAAAAATGCTGCTCCGCGCTGACAAATGAGATCCAACACTTAGGGTTGGGCTACATCAGCATGAAAAACCACTTTTCTACGCCGCTATTATTTTCTGTCGTTGAGCACCGGCCATGCTGAAGCTTTACGTCGCTCTCTGTCGCTCTTGCGAGCTGCTCCATGCTTCAGTAGGCGCGTGACGCCGCTGGTCCCGTTTGTCATCATTGTATAAGACATCAAGCTATATCAGATGCCTTTAGGCAGCTTGTAAAATCTGCCACCAGTATTGGCCACGCGAAATACATCAAACTGATGGGTCATATATTGTCTACTAGCTACATTGCTAGCAACAAGCACCTGACTTTTGATAAAAATATTCAAAACATTTTTAAGAACCGAATTTCTTGATAGTTTTAAGGGTTGTGTATCTCAAAAGAAAAATATGGGACCCTTATAGAATCGCTGGTCTGTCTGTCCGTCTTTCACAGCCAATTTGCTCCGTAACTACTGGGCCAATTGAATTGAAACTTGTGTGCAACGTTTTTTTTGACTGACTTCAAAAAATTAGGAGGTTATCAATTCGGCCCATACTTTGCCACTTTTGAACCGATTTTAATGTTTTTTAAAGCCTTCTTTACCAAATTGGTCCCATATTAATTTAGTGAAAATATGATGAAGAATTTGGAGATATGGAAGAAACTCCTGAAAGAAAATGAAGGCAGTTGATTTTTTGTTAAAAATTTAATTATTAACCAAGTATACAAATATTTCAAAGTGTCATTCAGTCTTTAAAATGTATACACTGAATGACAGTTTCAAACATTTGTTCATATGAAAATATAACTTTTCCCAGTAAATGTATATTAAAGTCATAAAAAAAAATAAGAATATAAAGAAGAAAATGCTTTCACGCACAATTTTAAATTCTCTGTGTACAACCCAAAAGTTGATTCGAACAACCTTCGCATATTTTTTCTGTACAATTATGTAAGTACCATCATTGAACCAAACAATTTCATTGAAAAAACGGCATTGAAGTTACAAGCTTATAATTCATTTCCTTTATCTATGCCTGAAATTAATTAGCATACGCGATACCACATGCAGTGTTTTCAACGCTGAGTAATGAAATGTGAGTTCGCACATATGCTGAAAATTAGCAGAGCATAACAGTGCGCAGACGCAAGTCGAGGCCTTGCGATTAACATAGCCTTAAATTCATTAGACTTTATAATTCAATGTTAGACTGGTATATTTCAATAGTTTTAAGTCCATTTTTCCTAAATACTCGTCCACCAATTCAGACAAAACTTGACTACCTAGTTTTTAGGGTTCCGTACACAAGGGACTCCGTACACCCTTCGTGCGCGAAGGTTCGCACTTGGTCGGTTGTTTTTATTACGTAATTTATGTTTATTGAATATATATATATATATATATATATATATATATATATATATATATATATATATATATATATATATATATATATATATATATATATATATATATATATATTTATTTATTTATTTATTTATTATTATAAATCACACTGACTGACTTAGCCCCACAGTAAGTTCGAGACTTGTGTCATGGGATTCTAAATCAACAATACTATATTTTATTACAGATACATATTTAGATAAACATCTAAGACCCAGGACAATTCGAAAAAGGCTATTTTTCACTTGCCCTGACCGGGGACGGTGGACTAGCATGGTGACCACTACGCCACGAAGGTCGTCAAAGAGGATGCATAAAATTTTCGGGGTCCAGTGCTGCCCTCTATTGAAATAAATTATTTGAAAGGAAACGGAGATATCATTTAAAATTTTGTCTCAAATGAGAACTCGAAGGTTTTCACGCAAATTTGCGAAAATCAGCCATTTTTGGCTAATGTGTGTAGAAAAGCTTCACTCTTCTTCAAAGGTTATCTAGGGATTGAACAAGACAAATTTTAAATGATGATTCCGGCAAAAAAGTCACGTTTGTTGTTTAGGAGCCCCGCTTAAATATTTATTTTATTCTGTTTTTAGTAATTTTTTGATATAGCGGCAACAGAAATACAACATCAGTGAAAATTTCAACTATCCAGGTTCATGAGATATAGCCTAGTGACAGACAGACAGATAGACAAACGGACAGTGGAGTCTTAGTAATAGGGTCCCGTTTTTCCCTTTGGGTACGAAACCCTAAAAATATTTTTTTAAACAAGCCTTTATCTTTATCCATGACATTAAAGGTTAAAAGTTCAAGACAAAACAAACGAACCCAAACTCGGTGTGGTTATGTAGTTTTATGATTTATCACAGAGATTTCATGACCACCTTTCAGTTCCATCATCAGATTGCATCGTTACGCGATATACGTATGCACAAAATTTCAGCTCAATCGGAAACCGGGAAGTGGGTTAAATTCGATACTTTTCAACAAATAAAATCAAATAATTTTTCTTAATTTCATATTAAGCATATTCTATGGGTTTCGTATGAAATATAGACTTATGACGTCATAGTTTCTTGGAGTCATATAGCGCTTTTAATATCAGTTTTTCTGCAATAATAAATCTAAAATCACCTTGAAAATGGATATGGTCATGACAAGTGACATTATTTTGTGACGTTTTATTGTCTCAACCAAGACCAAAGATAAATATACAAGTAGTGGTCTCAACAGTACCAAATAATTTATTTCACCTAGGAAAGATCCAATTTAACTTGCAAGATATAACAGACAGACAGATAAATGGACAGGTGAAACTAATTAAAAGCTTGTAATTATACAAAAATACACTCCCACTTCACAGATTGTTTGCCTAGATTTTAATTTTACAAAAGGGTGTGGGACAGGCGCGTTCCTATTAAATATGAGCCGTAAAAACTAGGATTGCCATTATAACCCCCATTACAACCCCCATGAGCTCACGTTTAATTAATTAAAAAATGTTAATTGGCTACAAGGTATGTCAAAAATGGCTTTGGAATTAAATCATTTTATTTTTGTACGTGACTTTTCACACTTTCGGGCTGTAACAGACGGGGCGCAAGTTGCGCCGCGTAACAGCTAGTGATGGGAGTTGCATAAATACTCAATCAACCCATTTGAATATTTACTCAGTAGATTGAGTAAATACCCGATAAATATCCTAATTTATCCATTTGGTTTTTATATGAGTTGTGACTCATATTTATATTCATATTCATTATTTCATGTTTTCATGACAAATTTGAACCTAACTCTAGTTTACACTTGCAATTCTTGTCGGAAAGTATGTGTAATACGCTATAATATACTTAAAATGTAGGTAAACGTCAAATGCGACTGTAAAATATATGAAAATACCATACTAATCACTCCTGAAAGTAAGCTTCTTTGACTTATTATGATTTTCTTGCTGGGAGGTGTGAAAAGACGTAATCATATGTTAAAATAAGTAAACAGACATCAAATGCGATGTCAATATATGAGCACGCTCTATTTACTCTATTTTTAAATCTAGTGAGTAAATACTCAAATGGGTAGATTGAGTTCTATCTACTACCCATCTCTAGCTGTTGCGCGACGCAACTTGCGTCGTCCCGTCTGTTCCGGCACTAAAATAGTAAACCTCGATCATCTTTCACGCCTTTTTCCTATTCGGGGTCGGTTCTGTATGTCAATTCTCTTCATTTCTTTTTATCATGAACAATATTTGCACTAAGCAGTCCTTTCTTCCTTCATATCTGCCCTCACATACAATGTGTATTTTTTATACTTGATCAAAAGAAATGTGCGGATATAAGACGAAATATTATCGACAAACAACGAACAAAAAAATTCGTCAATTTAGTTATTTAAAAAAATCAGGCACTTTAATTTTTTTGCTAATTATTTTAAACTAATTTCCTGTTTGGTATTGTTAATTAATTTTTACTTTCTTAGCTTCTTAAAGTATAGTTTTCAAATGAGACAAATTTGAAGAAAATACGCCGTTTACTTAAAGAGAAAAAAATAAAAATCGAAACACGACCTTTAGAAAAAAAAATTAAAGTGTTAATAACAATTTTTTTCCTGTTTTTTATTGATAATACTTCGCCTAATATCCGCAAATTTCGTTTGATCAAGTATAAAAATATACACTGTATCCTTTTGATGTCTTTCTCGACCTTCCTTTTCCTCCACAGCCATCTTCATACCTCCAGATAAACCATTCTCTTAGGCAGGTATTCGGTATCCCTTCTCATTACATGACGATACCAGGTCAAACGATGGCTTTTCACCTTGTTCGCTATTAGAACAACCTTCAGACTTCCTCTTACGTATTCGTTCCCCACTCGGCCACCTCAGCATTCGCATCTCCATCCGCATCTCTTATTTGCTAAATCTGGATATAAAATAATAATACTATTGCATCCTGGAAAAGTTGACAAGGTAATTAATAAAAAAAAACGACGGGTTGCACTCCGGGAGTGCCGGCAGAAGTGAAAACTTGAATATTAACGTTGTGCATTTCCACGGATGCGCGTGGCACGCTGCAACATAAACACACACGAATATTCGCGCAAGCGCCCTGCGCCGCCTAAACGAAACAGCAGGCGCAGGCATACATTTTCGCCGCGCCGTAGAAAGAGAGGGGGATACTTCCTCTCCTACGCCGCGCCGCGCCGGCTGTCTACTCTCCATCCGTCTTACGAATTTTCGATCAGGTCACGTGTCCTGACGCCCAGACGCCCCGACGCGAGTTAAACATTTTTTACCTATTACAAAAAAGTGTACAACGCCGCTAAAGAAGTTTTCACTTCAAAAATCTTTATTTCCAAGCCAGTAATTAGACAATACAGATTTTGGGACCCACCTAGTAAGCTTAGAAAAAGCCTGTGGTAGGGGACCCGCTCTTCCAATTTGGAATTGAAAACGAGATAGACCGAAACATGGGCCGTTAGCCTCGAAGGCCACGTTTAGGAAGGGGAAGAAAATCAAAATAGTGATGGGTTGCTGGCTTAAAATTCTCGCTTGTCCAGTTTCATGGACTGGACGGGTATATCCCATTCGTCCCCAGTGGGACAACGCGGTGTCAGGCCTGCGTCAATCCCCGTTTAGGTATCAAAAATATACCTACATTATTACTATGAGCGCGGCGACCACTCCAGAAGGGAAAATTCAGTTACATTAATCGTTTGACTAGAGTAATAAGAATGAAATTGGCTTGCAATGGATGGTTAGGTATCTAAACGAAGAGGTGAGGAGTTCTGATGCGAGCTTAATTGAACTATAGCGCTGAGTAGATATTTCTTTGAATTTCTTTTTTGAGTAAGAGTTCTGCACGTGAGTACTCTCTCTCATCTTAGCGTTTTCCCAGTTGCGTCCCTCAGCTGCAATGCTGAGAAGCCCGGGGTCGGAAAGCGGTTTCCGACTTTTTCTTCTCCACTTTGAAAGGTCTTGAGCATCTTTGGTTGTTAAACGATTAGCATGCATATCATCCTTGACGACGTAAAGCCTTCTTGGGTCTACCTCGCCTGCCGAGCCCTGGTGGAGGCGGCATGGCTATACATTCGTTTCCCACGTAACTACTACTAGCAGGCGACTTTCTTGCAGTTTGTCTGCTATTCTTCTGCACGTGAGTACTAACTAGTACTTATTCTGTGTTGGTGACAATCGAACTAGAACACGCAAAACTAGAAATTGACCCATTCGTCTCCGGTCGGGACGTTCCCACTTGAAACTGAACGACAAATGAGATATACCCCATAAAATGTGCATTTAGAATCGTTTCAGTAGCCGCTCTGTCGTCAATTAATAATTTTTGAGAAAACGTTACAACTACTCTGAGTAACAGGAGATAATTGGCTGAGAGTATTTCTAACAATGTGTTTTAAAAAATGATCAGCGGTGACAAGATAATGGGTTTGCATCTCACATACAGGGATGTAACTGTAAATATAATTTCTCAAGCACGTATTTATAAAAATTACCTAACAAGCGTTTGCTATCTATAACTACGCTAAACCTATTTTAAACAAAATCCGTCTTATTATAAAACCCAGACTTACTTTGTTACTAGGTTTAAACCATTATCCGCCCAAAATGAAGTTTATTTATTTATTTATAAGGGAACAACAAACAGCAATAAACAGCAAGTTGACATTGACAGGTGAAATAGTGTGATATTACTTGATGTCAACTTGATATGGTCGGATAATGGTTTAAACCTAGTAATAAAGTTAGTCTGGGTTTTAAAATAAGACAGAATATGTTTGGATTCGCATGGAGAAAGACTGTTGAAGCTCTCTTCCCCGATTGGGGCATGGCGGATTTAGGACCCAAAATAAGGCAAAATAAGGCCCAAGTAGACAGCATAATTTCTTGCCTATTGCAGACAAATTAAATGAAGCAAAATATTTTTAATTGACATTTTGTTTATTGCTTCAATTTTATCGTAACAGGTCAAGCAACTTGCACCGTGTAAATGGGCCTTTATAGGCCTTTATGACAATAAGCGGATATTTATAATTTTTTAATACTAAAAACTGACTTTACCCATAAAATTTCTATGAGACCACTTGGTAAGTATGCCCTTTAAAACAAAAAAAGAATTTACTAAATCGGTTTAGGCGTCTTCGAATAATCGGTGAACGAACACACATAAAAAACCGTCTAATTGATAACCGCCTCCTTTTTGGAAGTCGGTTAAAAATGTTTTCCCATTATGTAAGTATACTAACTTATTATAATATTTTTTAATTATAATTAAACGGCCAAGTAAACCGTTAAATCATTTTCATTGATAATTATCAGTGAAAATGATTTAACGGTTTACTTGGCCGTCTAAATTGACTGAAACTAGTTAGTTTTATTAATGATGCAAATGAGACATCGGGTCTGTCCCGACGTATACAATATGTAACAAAAACCCTGTCCAATCCTTGTAGGAGCAACTCAAACCGTCAATATGAACAACTTTTCCTATAGGACCAATGCTCGAAACTCGAAAAAAGATCGACATTTTCATACAAATTGCCGGGCCAGCCGGACTTTTGTATGAAAATGTCGATTATTTTCGAGTTTCAAGTATTGGTCCCACAGGAAAAGTTCTTCATATTGGCGTTCTGAGTTGCTCCTACAAGGATCGGACAGGGTTTTTGTTACATATTGTATATAATGTAGCTAACACAGTAAAGGGTTTAATGTCATTTTCACAAAACGGAACAAACTCTAAGAAAAGATCGACATTTTCATACAAATTGCCGGGCCGGCCGAACACTTTTGTATGAAAATGTTATTTTTTTTTCGACTTTCAAGCATTGGTCCGGAAAGAAAAGTTATTCATTTTGACGGTCTAAGTTGCTTCTACAAGGATTGGATGGGGTTTTTGTTACATATTGTATGACGTGAGTGTATTGTGTTGAACATGTGATGTATTGTGGCAATGCCCGTATTTTTTTGGAATTTTCCATCAAAAAGCTGTTTATTAGCTCTGCACACCTACACCTGTTTATTATGACAAGTGATTAGAAGGCACGACTTGAAAATATCTGTGTAAATACGGCCGTTGGCCGCTGAAAGCGGTGTTATATATGAAAACGTTCAAGGAAAGATCCGTCGGATTAACAACAACTCTTTTATTTTTAACCGACTTCCAAAGGAGGAGGTTATCGATTATTTAAAATCGCCTGGACCGATTTGTTTTTTTTTTGTTTTAAATAGTATGCTTGTTAGGTGGTCCCATGGAAATTTTATCAAAATCGCTTGTGTAGTGTGGGGGTGAAGTCGGTTTTTAGTTTTGAAAAATTATCTTAGCACACGGTACATCGTAAATCACCGACATGCCCCAGACTATCTCCATTTAGTGTTCCCATCATCAAACTCTTGCCATTCGAAAAAAAAGTAATAATTTAATTAAAACGCCTTCCCACATATACTTGGCTACTTTATTAATTTACTCGTAAATTTCCATGCATTTTTATTTATCTTCCATGCTGATCTGGGACAAAAGAAAAACCTCAGAATATACCAGCTTCTCTTCACGCGCAGATCGCAAAAACCGACCGAGGGAATGGCGAACTGGAATTGGCAGCCCATCACAATTCTAATTCCTTTTTCAAATTTTTTGACCAATATCACGCTATCGTGACCTTTGAGTCTTACAGCCCTGGGCTCTGTCTACCCCATTAGGGGTGTGATAGTGTATGTGTTTAAAGGTATATTTTCATTGTAAGTAGATAGTACGCAAACAGAAATACAATGGGACACAAATAAGTTGAACAAAAACGGCGGGCTTTAAGGGGTTACATGAATTTTCCGGAGTCCAGTGCTGCCCCCTTTTGAAATAAATCATTTAAAAGGAAAAGGAGATATCATTTAAAATTTGGCCTTGATCAGACCCTAGATAACCCTTCAAACTATTTTATAAACTACTGTTTACAGTTTAAAGTGAGAACGTGAAGCTTTTCTACGCACATTGCGAAAAACGGCCACTTTTGGCGTATGTGCGTAGAAAAGCTTCACATTCTCACTTAAAATTATTACTAATAGTCCGTCTAGTTTTAAAACTGCTTTTCGTCAAAAGTGGCCACTTTTGACGAAAAACAGTTTTAAAACTAGACGGACTACCAATATTACTTTCAAAGGTTATTCATAAAATAGTTTAAAGGTCTTTCTAGACATTTATTCAAATCAAATTTTTAATTATCACCTTATTTAGTTTTAAACAATTTATTTCAAATGAGGGCGCCACTTTAGCTACCACTTCGTCTTAACTTATTTGTACGTATTTCTGTTGAAACTTGATACGTTAAATCATGATTTATTAAATCTGTGTACCTATCGAGTCCTTGATTTTCGAAACATTTTAGAGAGTCACCAAAGCTACTTCTATGGCATAGGTAATCTAATTCCTTTGCACAAGGCTTTATTTATTTATTTTGATTTAAAAGCTTTTTTTGCCAAAATCTACAATAGCATTCTCTCCCTGTCAACCTTTAGGAAAAGAAAACAGTTTATACTCTTAAGGAGATACCTGAATTTTCCGGGGTCCAGTGCTGCCCCCATTTGAAATATATCTAATTAAAAGGAAACGGAGATTTCATTTAAAATTTTGTCTTGATCAGACCCTAGTTAACCCTTCAAACTATTTTATGAACTATTGTTTACAGTTTAAAATGAGAACGTAAAGCTTTTCTACGCACAATTGCGAAAAACGGCCACTTTTGGCGTATGTGCGTAGAAAAGCTTCATGTTCTCACTACAAACAGTAAACAGTAGTTCATAAAATAGTTTGAAGGGTTATCTAGGGTCTGATCAAGACAAAATTTTTAATTATATCTCCGTTTTCTTGCAAATGATTTATTTAAAATGGGGGCAGCACTGGACCCCGGAAAATTCATGTAGTAAGTGCCGCTCCAGTTTTCTATTTGAGTTTTCTTTCAACAAAATAAACACATTACTCATACATATTCGTAGATAATTTACTATAAGCCTTGTCCTTCATTCCTCACTATAGTCGCGGACCGCGACGTATCTAAGAACGCGAGGCGAATCGTCGTTAACGGTCGTCCGAGCACAATCGAGAACTCAAATCTAGTACTAGTGTACTAGAATATCGACATGAAATACTTTTTCTTACTCAATGAAAAAGTTTAGAAGAATACACTATGCAGGTACTACTAAGTCTTTTAATTAATTAATTAAAAGACAATAATAAAAAATAAAAAAATAAAAAATATATAGGGACAAATTACACTGATTGAGCTAGCCCCAAAGTAAGTTTGTGACTTGTGTTATGGGATACTAACTCAACGATACTATATTTTATAACAAATACATATATGGATAAACATCCAAGACCCAGGACAATTTGAAAAAGGCCATTTTCCAACTTGCCCTGACCGGGGATCGAACCCGGGACCTCTGGGTGGCGGACTAGCATGGTGACCACTACGCCACGGAGGTCGTACATATATAACATAGCCCTTCTGGCGAATAGGCGACCAAAACTGTGAAAATGAGTTTCTTTCGGGATTTCTTCTGAGCAGTGGTCGTTACGAAGCGTTGGTAACGGTAGCTTTTCTTTAAAAATAAATTAAATTTTAATATACTTTACACGTAACGTAAATTATTCCAATTGACGTGTAAACGTGCCTGTTTTGCTTTTCGTATGTGTAAGTGGCCAACACTAGTGTCAAATTTTCCAAGCTGCGTAAAGGCATCTAACATAGCTTGACGACTGCCATACAATGTCGACAGTCGGGACCAACGGCTTATACGTGCCTTCCGAAGCACGGAGGAGCTCGAGAAATTTTCATGCCATTTGTGGTCACCAATCCAAGTGCGGACCACGCCCGGTATCGCTTTACTTGCAAAAGCGCTAGTAATGCGCACTCCCGCCGGGCCACCGAGCTCCTATAAAGTCTAATTACTCGAAAAACATTTGTTTTTTTATATATTTTGAATTTGAGAAACCCAAAATCGGTAGTTACTCTGACAATGCAATGACGTGTGCGTCTGCGGTGTCATACAGTCGATAAACCACCTTCTTAACCGACTTCAAAAAAGGAAGAGGTTATCAATTTGTCGGAATCTTAAGTTTTTTTTTACGTATGTACTTTTCTTGATTATTTTTTCACTGATTATTTGAAGACGCCTGGACCGATTTGAAAATTTCTTTGTTGTTTGAAAGGGCATACTTGTCAGGTGGTCCCATAGACATTTTATCTAGTAGTTTGGGAGAGAAGACGGTTTTTAGTTTTGAAAAATTATGACTTGTGGCGTGTCCGAACTGCCCTACCTCATGTCCCGTGTATAAAATTATACACCCTAGTGCAACTCTCACATGCCAGTGAACCTTGGCTCTTTAAGACCAACCACAGAGATTATAGAATAGCTGGTCAGATTATTTTGTTTCGAAAAGTAGAAAATACTATACGTCTTTATTCTCCCTAGCGGACAAACTATTTGAAGAATCGCAAAAGAAGAATAACGGGTCAAATGCCTGTCGGACTCCCGCACGAAGGGTTTCGTACCATTACATTTATTCTGTTTCTATTTGTTGATAAAGCAGCGACAGAAATACATCATCTGTGAAAATTCCAACAGTCTATCTAATCACGGTCCATGAGATATAGCCTGGTGACAGAAAGACAGACAGACGGACAGTCGAGTCTTAGTAATAGGGGTCCCGTTTTTATTCTTTGGGTACGGAACCCTAAAACACGAACTTACAAATAGTTTTTATTTCACATCCAAAATTACTTAGAACAATTATTAGGTACAATTTAAATAGTTATACAAAATAAATCTAAATTAAGAACTTAAGGGAGCTCTGGAGACACCAAACTAAGTCCAAGTTTGTATCTTGGGTCACCAGGTTCACCTTTAGTCACCAGGAACTTTGTTTTTATGTTATAGGGCGGCAAACGAACAAGCGGGTCACCTGATGGTAAGTGATCACCGCTGCCCATGGACAACTGCAACACCAGGAGTGTAACAAAAGCGTTGCCGGCCTTTCAGGAAGATATAGACTCGTTTTTTGAAGGTTTCAATGTCGTATCGGTCCGGGAACACTGCTGCAGGAAGTTGATTCCACAGTTCGGTCGTACGTGGTAAAAAGTTCCTTTTTAAACGTACGGTGGTTGATTGCCAACTATCGTGGTGTGGATGAAATTTTAATTTCAGGCGGGTGGTGTGGTGGTGAAATTTTGCAGCAGGTATTAAGTCGAACAATTCTTCAGAGCATTCCCCATGATAAATGCGATAAAAAATGCACAAGGATGCAACATCCCTACGTAGAGCCAGAGGATCGAGACGGCTTACGACAGTCACATCGTCGATTATACGAGTTGCGCGATTTTTAAAACGTTAAAACTTAGTACAAAGGCTAGGCTTGTTTGAATTTATAAATAAAAAGTAAAGATACCAATTACAAAACACTAGAAATCGTACATTTAAATCTATGTGTACTTACTTTATATTTACTGAGTGAAATGAGTTGCATTAGCGACGGTAATATTTTCTAAAGTTTAAGAGAGATGTAAGAAAACAGTTTTATGTTAATGTTAGGGAAATCGGTACTTAAGATGTAAGCTTTTCTTTATTTTACGAGTATTACAAGAAGTCATAGTTAAGTGACTCTTGTTTAGCATATCTGAGTGTGGGCTGATCCGAGATGGTTGGGCTTGCTAGAAGCACTTTGTGTTGAGATGAAATTAGGCGTCTAGTTTGATTTTTATTTGGTTTTGGATTCATTTCTTCGTCGTTAATAGGTGATGCGGATCAACCCACCACTTTTCTGATTCCTTTTTCTTTTTTTAACCACTGTCATAAAAGAGGGATGTTATAAGTTTCAACGTTCAGGCGGCCCTTCCCGACCGGTCAATCGTTAACGCGAGCATAGTTTGAGAAGCTTGTTATTTCATCAAGAACAATGCTAGAAAAAGAGGCAAAGCAAAAAGGGAGATAGCGTCTAAGGGCTCGGTTTACATTCTATTAAATGAAAATATTATTGTTATTAACTATCCATTGAACAAATATTCACTTTTCATTGGGTGCGGAAATTTCATAAAACTTGTTCCAGGTGATACCTACGAGTTTTTCAGTATGCCTTACAAGTTAGTGCAATAAATGTTTTTTATTTAAAATTTTCATTACATTTGCAAGGTTTTAATCGAAATATTTTTTTACCTTTACAATTTATGAGTACTTTACAAACGGTCGAAGTTCAAGTAAAATTTGTGCAAAAAAGCAGATTTTTGGAGGCTTATTCTGAATTCGCTTCTCCAAATTTTATTTAATTTTCTATTTCGATACAAACCTAGAAATAGCGCACAAGATACCTGTTAGTTCAAAAAACTTCAAGAAAGATTAGATACAACGTCATAATCACGTAAGAGCGTTTGTACTTATGAAAATTAAGACGGGAAGGCCGGTCTTAATGTCTATCGATCAATCTGTCTGTCTATTTGTGTGCCTGTCTGTGGCATTGTAGATCTCGAATAGATGGACCAATTTCGATGAGGTTTTATTTAAGTGAAAGCCAGCGTGGTTTTTAGCTATTTATTTGTTCAGGATTAACGCTTGAACTTCGGAGTATTTAAATTTTCCTGGCAAATAATAGATGGCGCTACGGATATTAATTCGACTCAACATCAGTTCGAATATGTAGTTCTGACACTCAACACTAGATGGTCTGGTTTCTTTTTTAATTTGTTTGGCAAATAAACTTTATCCATCTTCTCGCTCACCGTCACGCTAAAACTGGCCTTTGAGTCTTATACGTATTCATAATTCCATACTAACAAGTAAGTATTATAAAAACAAAAAATCGAACTGCCTTTTTTATTTATTTTGTTTTTTTTTTATTCATTTCTTTTGATATAGCCAGTGTTACTCTTACAGTAAATACGAATCTAACGACATCTCTTAAGCTAAAATCCACCGAGCTGTTCAGGCTGCACAGCGTGCCAAAAAATTATACATACATAGTCTCGAAAAACACAACCCTCCTTCTGGCGCAGGCAGGTAAAAAGTAGTGTGTACCAGCTGCTTGTCATCCTACTCAAATCGTAAAAACTTATTGGTAGAATGGGCGAACATAAATATATTTTTCTACTCCTGTACTGTTATCTGTCTTTTAAATGGTCCCGAACACTAATATAAGAACATAGATTATATGATTTCAGAAAAGTCTATAGTCTATTCCTGATATAATAGCACATGTGTCGTTATTTCGCCAAAACGATACTCCTAGCCATAGACCTATAATTTTTTTTCTTTAGGTCTACCATACTGCCAACATAATAAAATCGTTATTTTTACATATGGTGCCATTTTTCAAACGTGGAGTCACTGAACAATCGATTTTTGTATGAAAAACATTCGTTTAAGTGACTCTATGTTTCAAAAACGGCACTTTTAGTCACTAGGAAGACGTCAATAAAAAAAAATTAAGTCTTCCATAGATACCTAGTATCTACCAAACATATGGTAGTATTTCGTACTTTTCTTTGTTTATTTTTGTATTTATTTTAGTAAATGTAGTCGTACAAAAGTATTGTATGCAACGTTGTATAAGTTGTCAAAAAATGCTCGATGGCGTCAATTTACGATGCTCGCCAAGGCTCGCATCGTAACCTGCGCCACTCGCATTTTTTAACCCTCCTTATACAACTTTTGCATAAAATACTATAAAATCGCTGACGCTAGCAACTCTTCAGCCTTTCTTTTTCGGATAATGTGGCTTTCTTCTTTGGCTATTAAATCTTTGGCGGAAATCATCTTTGGGTATTATTAATCCCTTGTATGCCAAAATAATAGACACAATAGTTAAAAATTCATACATACATATTATACTCTTGAAAATCGTAACCCTCCTTCTGGCGCAGTTGGGTAATTATAAATACGAAACTCAGTCTGTCTATCTGTCTATTACCTCTTCACACTTCAACCACTGAACCGATTTAGAGGAAATTTGGCAAAGCATAGATTTTTCCCGAAACTCCCACGGGGAACGGAGCCCAAGAACACAGCAGCTAATATACTTATATTTTTCAATTCAAAATGATTTACAAGTTTTAAAACAATCGTGTGCATGATATTTTGAACATGAGGAAAATTAATGCAATCTCGTTTTCCTCTCAGCAATCAAATGCAGTTTTAATTGCAATTCGTAAATGCACTTAACCTTCGTCAACACGGAAAACAACCGAAGAAATATAGTACCTATGGCTAAAACTACCGGCGATAAAACTTCATTATAGTACAATCATTAAACGTGGACCTATAACAATAATATGTCGACTGTTTGTAAAATAAATGCCCTTGGGGTGGCCAATATGTTTAATAATTAATTTTACAATGTGTTTGGACATGAACTACGATAATTTAAGGACGTGCTTTCGTCATCTATAGTTCTATACGAACAACATCCAGAAAATCAATATCCAGAAGGCTCGTACTCGAGTAGCGTTTAAAAGTGCAGTGCGTGCACATTAAGGAACATACCCATACTACGTGACCCTTTTAGGGGAGGGAGGGGGGGGTGGTCGTCAAAATACCACGCTTGGTCACCATAGAGGGGGGGTCGGCTTTTGTCACGTAGTCAATATCCTCTATCTCTATCTCTCGAAATCTCACATTTTCGAGCTATATTCAAATAATAGCGCACAACTTTCAGCATTTTTAAAACTTGCAGGCACTTATGCATTTGATAAAGATTTGTTTATTTTATTGCAAACCATAAAGTACATTCGATGTTACCAATACAATTATAGATCATTTATGGACCCTGTCGGGCACAGCAATTTGGAATTATTTTGTCAACAAACTTTGGGAGGTTTATTCGTAACAATTACAATTTCGATTAAAAAAAAATTAATATTTTTTCATTTTTATGTGAATATGATAGATATACTTACAGGCATTCTTGGCGTCGCGCGGCAAACAGACTAACATAAACTAAATTCTACTTTTTTACTTTTTGTTTAAAAAAAATGATTTAAAACCATATTTTTAAACGGTTAGATATAAGTACTTACAGGCATTCTTGGCGACGCGCGGCAAACAGACTAACATAAACTAAATTCTACTTTTTTACTTTTTGTTTAAAAAAAATGATTTAAAACCATATTTTTAAACGGTTAGATATACTTACAGGCATTCTTGGCGTCGCGCGGCAAACAGACTAACATAAACTAAATTCTACTTTTTTACTTTTTGTTTTAAAAAAATGATTTAAAACCATATTTTTAAACGGTTACGTGAAAACTAGAGGGGGGGAGGGGGTCTTCATATAGTACGGATGGTCAATGAAGGGGGTAGGGGGATAAAAAGTAGAAAAAAGGGGCACGTAGTATGGGTACCTTCCCTTATCTTCGAGAACTGTCAGATAGAATACAAATAATATATATGTAGTATACGTAATGGTTATTATATATAATATATATGTATATTTCGAATGTAAGTTTATTGATATATATTGTTATTTTAATTAATATATTCTTATATCTTATATTACTAATATATCTTCCAAAATCACATATTTGCGCCTCCTTCAAAAGACTTTTTAATCTCGGCATCACCAGTAGGTTGACTGGTAGATAGAGCCTATGGCTTTAAGTCCGCCTATTGCATTTGTAATAAAGTGAAATAAATAAAAAAAAAAACAACTTTAACGAAGGAAAAACTTATAAAATCGCAAAAAAAAATTCGCTGGTCCATACATTTTGGCACGGTAAATATTTAATTTTGTATAAAGCTGCAGTTTTTTTTTTGAGATTTCGTAATTTTTCCCTTAGTAAAAGTTGTTTGTATAGATGGCGACAGCATGTCCTTAAATTATCGGTTGTTCATGTTCAAACACATTGTATAGACAATTCAATACAACGTAGAAGGGACACCCGTAATAAATCGACCCACGGGCTATACTATAGTATAATGAAAAGGCAATTCGTTTTATTTATGATTTAGGATCGAGAGACTCCCTAAGAGGTTTTTTTAAGAAAATTGATATACTCACTGTACCGTCCCAGTACATATTTGAAAATATAATGTATGTAAGGAAAAATATTGCCTTATTTAATAAAACAGGTGATATTACGGGTAGAAACTTACGTAACATAAATGTTTTAGTCACCCCGTATTATAGGCTGAAAACAGACAGTAAATCGTTTAAGGGAAACTGTATAAAGTTTTATAATAAATTGCCAGAATTCGGTGCTTGATATGCCAGATAGAAAATTTAAAACTTATGTAAAGAAAGTTCTTTGTGAAAAGGCTTATTACGGAACCGATGATTATCTTAAAGACAAGAACGTCTGGCTTGAGCTTGGCGCGGGTCCCGAAATGAGAAGGGATGCCGAACACCTGACTAAAAAAATGGTTGGCTTGAAAGACGACGGGTATAGAGGAAGAGGAAGGCCGAGAAAGACGTGGGAAGAATGCGTGAGATCGGATATGGGGGAACGAGATGGCGAAGGAGAGAGTTGACATACAGAGCCGACCCCAAATAGGGAAAAGGCGGAGAAAGAAGAATTTCAATACGTTCCCTGGGGAAAATTGTACAGCATGAACTAAATCTACCCTTTAACATATTTTTCAAACTAAAAACCGACTGCACCCTCAAATCACACAATCGATTTTGATAAAATTTGTATGAGACCACCCGACACGCATGCCTACTCAAACGAAAAAAAGAATTTGTCAGATCGGTCTAACCGTCTTCGAATAATCGGTGAACATATCTCCTCATTATTGGAAGTCGGTTAAATAGTTTCAGGAAGTACAATATATTAGACATTTTGCATCTTACGGCTTACCACAAAAAAGATAAACATCTGTTGAGCTATTATGATACACACACTTGTTTTAGACAAGTGTCACGAAGACAAATGTGTATTTTTTTATCTCATTTAAGAATGTTAGCCCTAGACTTCTCTATACAAACGTAGTCTAGTTTTTTTTAATGACATGTTGTATTTTGGCAGTATTTTGTAATTTTAATAAAATTGCATATACATAGGCATATAACTAGTTTTCGACAATCAAATTTGAACTAGAAAGAAAATATGAGAGTGTAGAAGTTTTCCATACTGATGGTCAAATATAATATGACGCACTATATTCTCTTTTAAGTTCATATTTTGTCTGTGAAAACTAGTTATATGCCTTAATATATGCAATGTCTTTAAAATTACATAAAGATAAAGATATATTTATTTGCAATAAAACACATTATTTACAAAAAAAATATTGCATCAGTAGATAAAGTCATGCAGTGGGCTTTTACCCTAAGAATGGTATGCAAATATGGTCAGAAAATGGGCTGCTGAAAATTAATTAATTATTTATAATATTCATACAGGTCATTATTACACATGCATAATTATTCTCATTAGGTTTTACTACTTTTTACAATATAATTACAATGTATATTTAGAAATGTCAAAAGATAAAATTTCGCCAATATCTGACATGCCGTTTCAAAATAAATGCTACACTACGTTTGTATGGGAAAGTCTAATTCTGTTAAGGAAAAAAAAACTCTTAAGAACTACGAGTATGTTTGTGTCGGTGGAGTATTTTCCAGTCTCCCTATTTTCGGCTAAAAGTTTTGTTCTTTTTCACATATTCCAATTTGTGTATTTTATAGAATATTTTTTCTTAAAATTTTTATACTTGGGGCGCACTATAAGTTTCCGGAATGAATATGAAAAAATACTATTAAAGGTACAAAATTAATTTATTGTTTTTCAAAATAATCTCCCTTGGCGTCTATGCACTTTTTCATTCGATGAAACCAGTTTTGAAAACTTTTGTGCCACTCCTCTGTGGTGACCTCTGAAACGTGTTTTTCATACTCCTCGACAGCCTCTTCTGGTGATGAAAATCGTTGACCGCGTAATTGGTTCTTAATTTTTGGGAACAGAAAAAAGTCACAAGGTGCCAGGTCGGGACTGTATGCAGGATGACTCATGAGTTCTACATTTTTCGCCTTCAAAAAGTCGTTTGTCTGTCTGGCCGTGTGAGAACTAGCATTGTCGTGGTGCAGGATGATACGGCGTTTACGGTTATTTTTACGGAGTTCATCAATAACTTCCGGCAAACAAATGGTCGTGTACCAGTCACTATTCACTGTACGACGATTCTCTAAAGCAACAGTAGCCACGTGTCCAGTTTTATTAAAAAAAGAAGCAATCATCCGCTTAGATGCACTTTTTACGCGCGCCACTTTGGTTGGTTTCGGCTCATCTTGAAAGACCCATACGCTCGATTGCTGCTTTGTTTTGGGATCGTAGCAATAAATCCATGTTTCGTCACCTGTTACTATGTCCCACACCAAATTTGACGCACCTTCGTTGAATCTGGTAAGCATGGCACTGCACCAAGTGACGCGGTCCGTTTTTTGAGCCTCGGTCAAGTTGTGTGGGATCCACCGCGAGCACAGCTTTCTCACACCCAAATGTTTGTGTAGGATTAATTGTATTTGACTCATGCCTATTTCTAAGGATGCGCGAATTTCATGGTAGGTCACATGCCTGTCTGTTTCAATCATACGGCGCACAGCATCGATGTTTTTGTTGGTCACAGCGGTGGACGGCCGACCATCGCGAGATTCGTCACTGAGATTGATACGACCACGCTTGAATTCTGCAAACCAGCTATAAACAGTTGTCTTGCATAGTGCTTCATTGCTAAAAGCTGTTTCAAGCCGAGCGATGCTCTGTTGAGCTGTCAAATTACACTTAAAATCGTAGAAAATCATACTACGAAAATTTTCCCGAGTTAAATCCATGTTGATACAGACACACAATTTTTTAAATGGCGCCACAAGGTAAAAACAAAAGACAGTCAGATGAAACAAACTGCATTCTACAGCCAAAGAGTTCTATTTTCAAATGTTGCAATAAATTTTTAAATATTGTTTATGTAAGTGGCCAGTTCCGGAAACTTATAGTGCGCCCTATGTAGTAGAGGATTTTAATGCCATTTTCATCAAATCCATACATACTTCAAAAAGATTAACAGCCAGAGTTACTTCACATAGGAATCCATTGGGTTCTATGATAACAATAGTGTATCGTGATCAGAATAACAAACGACATTCCGTGCATAACTTACATTATTCAATAAACAATTGGCCCATTCAGGGCACAAAACTATGATATAAGGCAGGTGACACACGGGAAGTTAGGTCACCCACGTAACAAATTCTCGTTAGTATGTTTTAAATTAAAAAGTTTTTTTTTAATCAGCCCGGTAAAAATATTTTTTTATGAAAATAAACAAAAAATTCAATATAATCTAAATAATAATCTAAATATATATAACTCAAAGGTGACTGACTGACTGACATAGTGATCTATCAACGCACAGCCCAAACCACTGGACGGATCGGGCTGAAATTTGGCATGCAGGTAGATGTTATGACGTAGGCATCCGCTAAGAAAGGATTTTTAAAAATTCTATCCCCAAGGGGATAAAATAGGCGATGAAAGTTTGTAAGAAGCTTAGTCAATTTTAAACCGATCGGGCTGAGACTTTGCATGCATAAAGCTACTATGACGTAGGCATTCCCTAAGAAAGGATTTTGATAAATTACACCCCTACGCGAGCGAAGCCGCGGGCAAAAGCTAGTATATACATAATTCGAATATTTGAAAAAGAAAAAGAATGCAAAGGATCTCTTTTATCCTTTTATATTATGTCCTATTTAAGTACAAATATTTTAAGAGTGATTCAGTCCATCATTTTGAACAACTTTTCCCGGTAAATATACATAGCAATACGAAAAAAAAATTACAAATTGAAGTAGTCACGCGATATCGTTATCATTTAATTTTTTTTTTTCATTTTCAATAGTATCGATATCGCGTATACATTTATCGGAAAAAGTTGTTCAAAATGATGGACTGAATCATCATTAAAATATTTGTACCTAAAAAAGGACATTGTATAAAAGGATAAAAGAGATCCTTTGCATTATTTTTCTTTTTCAAATATTCCTATTATGTTTGTATTATATTGAACATTCTTCCTTTAATCTAGAAATTTCTTTTTATATATTTATTTTATTTTACATAGTTTACCATCTAAGTGCAAATATGAATGTAGCATACTACAGTCATAGGAATATGATACCAAACTTGACATAGTTTCCTAACCAATCATCGTCATCATATCTGCCGCAAGAAGTCCACTGCTGGACATAGGCCTCCCCAAGGTTTTCCAAAACGAACGATTGGAAGCGGCCTGCATCTAGCGTGTTCCTGCATCTAGCGTGTCCGAATACCTGGTTGGGGGTAGCGTTGCATAACAAACGATAGACTATTGATAGTTGACCTCGAAAAACAGTCACAATATTAATAGGACTATCGATAGTATCGATACTATCGATTACTATCGATACTATCAATAGTATCGATTGTCAATAGTTTGCAATACTATTGATAAAAGGCAAAACTATCGATAGCTAAATTACAATTAATAGTATAAAAATACATTTCAAATACAATTATTAATAAAAAATATACAAAATTTACAAATAAAATAGAGATTCCAACGCGTCGCCGCGAGGCAGGGTGCCCAGTAAGCTAGCAGCATTGCCTCTCTGCACTGCGATAGAAATTCTTTGGGCGAAATAACGGCCAGCCCTTGGATCACCCGTAACCTCAAGGAGGCGCGCTGAAATCTCAGTCACCAGGGTTCTTGCTTCTGGGCCCCACAGACCCATTGTCTCAACCGCGAAGGGCACATAAATATAGTTCGCCTCGAGGTGCTCATATTTCCTTCGCTTAACGGTTTCAGCTGCAACTGCAGCCGCCCCCGCCCGTGCGAAGGTAGATGATAAATAGGAAGGAGCCAGTGTATCCACACAAGTGGCTACACTGGCTCCTTCCACACACACAAGTGGCGTTCCATACCAAGCATTTTCCCAGCTTCCACGGTATCAAAGACATCCCGTCCGGCCTCTTACCGTCCGACCTCAACAAACCGCTCGGTTCCAGGACGGCCGGAACAGCAACAGAGGTTAATAGTATTGTAATATCGATATTCGTCTCAATACTATCGACAGTTTTTAATACAAATAGTACCTTTACTATCGATACTATCGATTGTATAAATTAAAAACTATCAATACTATCGATAGTATTGATACTATCGATACTGTCGATAGTCCTATCGATATTGTGACTGTTTTTCGAGGTCACGATAGTATCGATAAACCATCGAAATTTTATACTATTGCTTGCAACGCTAGTTGATGGGTGTCCTACGCTGCGCTTGCAATGCATCTATGAAAATTGAGCTGGCGGCTATGAACCTCTGGAGACTTACATCAAAATTCTTGGTGGCTCTACTTCTTATATCAATTCTTGGGCCCTAGGATCAAACCTGCCAAACATGATCTTTGGTTCACAAACCGCCTTATAATGTGTTGTACAATCGTACATATGCCACTATAGGGAATTCCCCCCGTTACCTTATCGTTTAATTTTTACTTCCAAAAACATTGGACAAGCATCAATTCAGCTACAAAGGCCTGTACCAAGAATAGGTATGACGACTGAAATCCTACGTGTTTCATATTCATAATTGGTATTTAATTTCTAAGAATCTTTGTGGTGGGTATAAAGAGCAGCTCTACCTACTGAATGGATACCTAGAGATTTCCACGTTTCTAGGGTTCCGTACCCAAAGGGTAAAAACGGGGCCCTATTACTGTCCGTCTGTCACCAGGCTGTATCTCACGAACCGTGATATCTGGTCAGTTGAAATTTTCACAGATGATGTATTTCTGTTGCCGCTATAACAACAAATACACATACCTACAACTCAGTCAGAAGTAAATAAATAATTAAGGGGGGCTCCTTTACAACAAAAGTGATTTTTTTACCGTTTTTGCTCGTTACAACAGATATATAAGTATAGAGTAATAGCTTCAAATATTCACAGAATATTTAGTTGTATATTCACTTTAGTTATTAAATTATAATATTATAAATATTTAAAGGTGACTCCCATACAACAAACGTGATTCTTTTACAGATAATGATACTAAACCCTTTGTGCGCTAGTCCGACTCGCACTTGGCTGGTTTTTCATTGAATGTAAGCAAAGTTCTCCGAGTCTACTTGAACAATCCAGTGTTTGTATGTATGTTTGTTCAACGATAAATGGAGTAGTTTTGATTGGAGCTTCATGGATAGAGGTAGCCAATAGAATTTTTAAATTCCAATATGAGCCAAGGTATAGGAGCTACTAGTAGGTAGGTAGCCGCGGACTAGCTGGGGCAGTTGGAGCTCCTACATGAAGAGGTAGATAAGGTACGTAGTAGAGAGCTTGAGAGAAACAGCGCAGAGTTATTTTATTTATTATAACTTTACAATATTGATATATATATACATTTACAATACTGATATAGATGTAATCAGCTCGAGAGACGGTAGTGGAATGAATGTAGAATGATAAGAAAGGAACCGAAAATTTAAAAATTGAATTTGAAAATGAAATTATTTTTATACAGATGGACAGTATTAAATGGAAAAAGGAGGTAAGCGGGAACATGAGTCCTTTAAGTTCAAGGGGTTGCCGAGATACGGGGTAAGCGAGTTAACAGTTCGGGCGAACTACTAGTATTTTATCGGACAGAATATACGAGTATTATGTGCGAGTACACAAATACACGATGATAATTATTTTAAATAAAACAAAAATGTTTTTATTATCTAGTATCCGGGAAAGAGCGTGGGCCACGCGCAGTTAGGGTCCCGTAGTTGCGAATGCCGAATTTGAATAAAATTACGAAGTTTCATAATAATAAATGTGTAACTCTGAAGCAGCCCCGGGATGTAAATTTTTGAAATTCAATTAGGTACATAATGGATTATTATTTTTTACTAACCACTAATTCAATGTCATTTGTCTCGCTTCAAAAATGTCAAAATTCATACAAACTTGCAACCTCTATTTCATCCCTATGTGAATGTAATTTTCGAAATCTAATCAATGCAATATTATTTTATACTAATTACTAAAATAAATTAAAAATTTCATGTGTCTCACTTTTAAAATGACGAAGTTTCATACAAAATGGCAACCCCTATTTCACTCCCTTAGGGATGGAATTTCCAAAAATCCTTTCTTAGCGAACGTCTCCTAGTCACAATCTACCTTCTTGCCAAATTTCATTTTCATAGTCTGAGTAGTTTTTGAAATTTCGTGATGAGTGAGTGAGTGATTTTCGCTTTTATATATGTAGAAGATTTATTTATTTACACGCTAAACGCGGCTTTTGGGTCTTACGGTCCTGGACTCTGTCTATCCCATCAGGGATAGAGACGTGAAAATATATCTGTATCTATACTAACTTAGTTGTCACCATTTACATCATGTAAAGTCTAGAACACAGAATATTATTTACAAAAAAACCTATCACTGATTTACTAATCGGATATCCCTTTTTAGGGTTCTGTACCCAAGGGGTAAAACGGAACCCTATTACTAAGACTACGCAGTTCGTCTGTCTATGACCAGGCTGTATCTCATGAACCGTGATAGCTGGACAGTTGAAATTTTCCCAGATGATGCATTTCTCTCTTTTGCCGCTATAATAATAATAATAATAATAATCTTTATTTCGGACATAATCCATATTATGTTAGTAATGAACAAAGTAAACTTAATCTAGTGTTAGTAACAGGAAACAGCACATAACACAGACAAAACAACACAACTAACAGCTAGGTTCCCACCTACTGGTCACCGGTATCTGGACATCAACCTCAGTATGAAGGCGCATCCAGTGGCCCAGTAGTGGGGAGTCCCATTTGCTATAACAACAAATACTAAAAACAGGATAAAATAAATATGTCACAAGGCTCCTATAAAACAAACGTGATTTTTTAATGATAATGGTACGGAACCCTTCGCTCGCGAGTCCGACTCGCACTTGGCCGGTATTTTTGATCTACTAACTTAGTTCTCGCCATTTACATCATGTTAAGTCTAGAACACAGAATTATAAACAAAAAATACCTGTATCTGACTCAGTACTAATCAAAAATCCCTTTTTTCTTTTGTATTGAATACCAGAATCATTGCATGTTGATTAAAATATAACTTAACATTTTTATCAAAAAAATGTACCCTTCCGTTTTTATCATATAGATAGCCAAATAATTTTAAAACTTGCAACCGGCCATTGCCCACGCTCTATCAAACAAAATGTACAGTCACCGTAGAGGAAACATGGAATAATTTAGCGCTAAGTCATTAATTTCTCTCAATATTTTCTTAAAATCTCACCAACTTTACAAAACCAATGCATCAGCACAGTATCGTAAGTGAAATTAGAAATATCGCGTTTGAAACAAACAACCAACTCAAACCTTTCCAACCTAAAAGTTAAAAATATACTTTAAAATGCACTTACCTTTAGTAGCGCTTTTTAAAATTCTTCGAAAAACACTTAATCAAGTTATAAGTATATTTTAAACTTCAACACATGTAGAAGGCAATACAGTAGGACACGAACTGAGGAATGGACGTGGTTCTGAGGCAACCGGCTTCGCTCGTCGTCTCAACTAGACAGGTCTTCATGCTATCTCTCTCTGACAGTACCCTGGAGAAAGAGACGGAGAATACGTAGTACAGAATCGCAAGTTGCGAGTAATGGTTTCATAGTAAGCTACAGGTCGTATAGCGGGCGTGGGTGACCACACTTTCGCTTCTAAGGAGGATTTTTAATGAGATACGATGTACTATTTGTATTTTTGATCTTAGATATCCTTGGGTGACCATTAAGGACTAATAACGCAGATTGAGCTAGCCCCAAAGTAATTTCGAGACTTGTGTTATGCTTATGGGATACTCAACGAAACTAATATATATAATTTAAGTATAATTTATAACAAACATATACATATAAATAAACATCCAAAACCCAGGTCAATCTGTAAAGGATCATTTTCTATCATGACCTGACTAGGTAACGAACCCGGGACCTCCAGAGTGACAGCCTAGCATAGTGACGACTAGGCCACAGAAGTCATCACCTTAGATGAAGAAAAAGCCAGAAAGCTTCCTGAGTAACGAAGCAGCATATGGATTCAACCGGAAACGCTCGAAAATAAAAATTTGAGATACTTTTGTACGGCGTAAGTTCATGAATGGTACTTTTCCCTTCACTAGACAAGGCCTTAAGAAGTGACCTTTAGAGTTGAACGCTTAACCTCCAATTACGTTGTGATATAATGGTACTAAGAGAGTAATAATACTGATCATACAGGCACGTAATCATGTCTTTTGTTGACTTTTCCTCCACCCAAAGGTTGGCTGGAAGAGATTGCATTTATAGCGATAAGTCTGCCTTTGTGCCTATATTGTCTCTTGTTGAATGGTTATTTTTGTTTGTTTATTATGGTGCAATACAGTTAATTCGTATTGTACTGTAGTTTAATCTACAAAAAACAAACATACTAACAATACAACTGACAGAACCCAAAATACAAAATGGACTATAAAGTAAAAATTGTAACATAAAAGTATTACAAATTAAACTTTAGATAATATTATTAATTTATTGATTTATATATTTAGTTAAAACATTAGATATTTAATTTGAAAAAATACCCTAAATCTTAATGGTCGGAGGGCAGGGTTCAAGAGAATATTAATAATAATAAACTAATACTTTTTTCCTTGTAATAATGTTTCTTAATAACTTTTACGCTCAGAAATTCCTTAATATATACCTTTTATGATCACCCTACTTTGATTAAATCTTCAACGACTATAGTAGCGAACCAGAGACTGCTCGACGCGACGCAACTGCCGCAATATTCTGCCCTCTGACCTCGCTCATCTCGAATTCTAAGGTCGAACGCATAATTTTAGGGAAATTAAAAAAACGCAATTTAAATATACTTTAGTATACAGTTCAGAGTTGCAAAAAGAGCTATGGAGCGAGCCATGCTCGACATCAAACTACAAGACCGAATCCCTGACATCCCTGACAAAGAACTAAAGTTCAGGATGCCAGAAAACGTGTTACGAATCTCAAGTGGAGTTGTGCAGGGCACCTTACAAGACAAGGTGACGATAGATGGAGTATAGAGCTGACCGAGTGGTGGCCGCTAGATGGTAAACGTTCCACAAGAAATATACAGATCCAAAACAGTCGTAGAGCAAGAGAGAAACACGACAAGGGTTAAAACATTTATTTGTTATAACTGATAAAATTATAAAATTGCTTGTGTGAGAGGTGTTTTGAGTCAGAATGATCAGCAAGGAACATGTCTTAAATTATAAATTGAATATAGAAATGAAATTTGAAAAAGGTGGACAAAATGAAATGATGGAGAAAGGAGGTATGTAAGGACATGAAGAATAGGGTTTCTTGCAAAATCGTTACAAACGTGTGGGACGTCCAAGAGCTAGAAGGGTCGATGACATAAGAAGAGACGCGGGTCGAAGGTCGCAGGACCAAGGTGGTTGGCATACTTACATCGAGAGAGACCTATTCTCAGCCTTGGGATATGGAAGACTGACGAAGGCGATGATGATGATATAGGTCAGAGGTGTGGTTTTCGGCAGATTAGAAAAGGACTACCTCAAGTCTTCCCGTAGATGTCGTAGAAGACAACTAGGAAATACAAGCTAAACAAGTTTTTAAACATCAATGAGACCTCTCTAACCCGTCTGGCCAGCGTGGAGAGTGTAGGCCGAATTCTCTGGCTGCTTTGGCCAAATATGATTCTGATAGTAGATAAGGTCAAGCTCCTGCGCAGTGGAACTAATAAAATACTTGATGATGCTGATGATGACGATGGACCAAACAAAATATTTAGCTCCTCTGTGCTTCGGAAGGGACGTCAATCTGTTGATCCCGACTGGTATGGCAGTCTTCAAGCTATGTCAGATGCCTTTAAGCAGCTTGAAAAAAAAAAGAAGTATCCTTTTTACCACTAATCATATTTTTTTCGTGTGAATTTGAAATTCAAAAGGCCAAAGGTAAAACGGCTACAAGGGAGTCACCCTACATCATTTATATTGCCAATTACTGGAAGCGATTCCAAGTCTATCACGGGCGGATCCAATCTTTGGTTCTAGGGGGTTCACATATTGTGATATATTGGCTTTTAAACTATCGCGCTTTGAACACTTGATTGTAAATGCAAACGGGACTCAGCACGTTTTTTGTCTGCCTAACGTTTCGAATAGGAGTGATCTCCTTCGTGTGTGATGTTACGTAGTGAGGGTAACTAATGAAACACCAGTATGATGCTAGTCGAATAGTAACTGCTAACTGATTTATTATTTACTAGCTGCGCCCCGGACTGTTACCCGCGGAAAAGTAATCGCGGGTATGAGCTTCCTGCATACCAAATTTTATCAAAATTGGTCCAGCAGTTTGCGCATGAAGAAGTAACAAACATACACACACACTCACAAACTCTCGCCTTTATAATATTAGTGTAATTAAACAGGGTTTATATATATACTGAGTTCCAACACGTCAGTGACACTTAGTTTATCTTGGAAAAAACAATAGGATATGACTTTTATCTAGGTATACCCTAGATAAAAGTCATATCCTATTGTTTTTTCCACTTTACTTTTTTACGTATGAGTGACGTGTGTCGTCACACTACACGTGGTCGCAGACCACAGTCGCGTGTTGGAATGTGCCTGGTTGTGAATACAGCGGCGTTGGACAATGGTGATTAAGAGGGGAAAATCAGATATAGCGCCCCATTTATTTTTATAATTTTGACGATACGCGGAGGGATACGAGTCTTTAAATTTGCCTCCTTTAACTGCTAACCAACCGAAAAGAGGAGGTAGGGCGGAGTGAGGTGGGGCTGCAAATATTCGACGATTTTGGGGCCCCATGAAACTGCCCCCCCCCCCCCCCCTAGATCCGGGCTGGCCCTGGGTCCGCCCTTGAGTTTACTGAGCAAAGTTGACCCGCTGGCCTTGCACAGCAGAATCCAATAATCGAATTAGATATCAAGTAGATACCCAACCCACCACGCCATCTTAAATGGCCGCCGAAAATTGCCAACAGTCAATCGATGACCTATTTAGATGCAGTTATGATACCTACCGACTGCCTCCGTGGTCCAGTGGTCTAGTCATTCGCCTTGTTATCCAGAGGTCGTGGGTCCAAATTTAATTTAATTTATTGCACTTATAATCTTAATTATATAGTATAAAAGGTACAACTTAATGCTAAGCACTGTCTACCATTTCTCCTTTGGGACGTAGCAGAAAAAATGAATAGTCTGATTAGGGTCTTACAGGCTTGAATCACATGATTATCCGAAAATAATGATGATTCCGTATTTAAGAAGGCAGTGTGAGCCCCGAACGCCATCTAGCGTTTGCTCATCAAACCTATCCATGGATTGGTTCTGCTCTACCCTTTTGGTTGCGGAGGTCAGATGGCATTCGCTCTGTGCAAAAACCAATAACATCGTCAAATCTCCATGGTTAGCGACCTTCCTACGGGGAGGAGACTCAAGGCGACAGCGGGTAGCGGATGGTACACCATCCGCTACCACCGCGGGAAAGGGTTGCACGCTTTACCCTACACATTCCTTAAGAGTCCTCTTACCCTGGATAGAATCAGACTTTCCCATACAAACGTAGTCTACGTTTTATTTTGAGACGACATGTGGGATATGGACTAAATTGTGTAATTTTAAAGAAATTGCAATTATCTAGGGTTATAATTGGTTTCTTACGGTAAAATTATGAACTTAAAAGAGATTATAGTGTATTATATCATATTTGACCCTCAGTATGGGAAACCTCTACACCCTTATATTTTCTTTCCAGTTCACAATTTTACGGTCGAAAATCAATTATAACCCTAGATAATTGCAATTTCTTTAAAATTACAATTATTTACCGAATTCTGACATGTCGTTTCAAAATAAAACGTAGACTACGTTTGTATGAAAATGTCTAGGGCAGTCTTTCCCAAAGTGGGCGATAACGCCCCCTTGTGGGCGCTGGAGGCTTTAAGGGGGGCGGTAACGGGCCCAGAATAAAGTTGGGGGGCGCTGATGTGATTTAAGCAATGAGTGATTTATAACTTCAGCTATTTCATATTTTAAATTTCACTGAAATTAAAATCCTCTTACTACACAACATCCATTTATTAGTTCATATTTATATCCTTTTTTATTGTACAAATATAAACTAAAAATGTAATTAATATTTATTATTTTAATGCGTTCACAACGCTATTTATATCGTTAAAGGAATCAAACCCTGAAAAAATTTCGTGTTTTAAAGTTTCGCAGGTGAGGTCCCCACTTCCGATACTCTTTATTATTGTAAAATTGTATTATTATTGCTATTTTTTTATTTAAAATTAACAATGTTGATTATTGTTATTTTTTATAAAAGATACTCTAATGTACTGGTGTATGTATTATTATTGCTCTCTCTTGTAAAAAAGTCTAGTTTAGAATATAGGTTGAATTAAACTACAGGCAAGACAAATATGTGATTCAGGTTTTTATGGTGCAAAAAATGGGGGGCGCTACAAAATAACAGATTTTTAAAGTGGGCGTTTGACAAAATAAGTTTGGGAACCTCTGGTCTAGGGTAAGGGGATTCTTAACCCGCTGACACCTTGAGTATCCCTTCCCCGCCAACGTCTGTAGTACCCCGCAGGAAGGTCGCACACGAAGTAGTTGGACTATAATCTTCTTGAATTCGCATTGTCTTCGGCATCTTTGGGTAACTATTGGCATATTACAGTCGGAGAAGATGAAGCGTGAAGCGCACCTAGTACTCCGAAGCATCACAGCCTAGCTCACAGCTGAGGACACAACTGGACCTTTACCACAGTACTTTCTTTAGGACCCCACAGCGACGACCTCCGTGGCGTAGTGGTCACAATGCTAGTCCGCCACCCAGAGGTACCGGGTTCGATCCCCGTTCAGGGCAAGTTGGAAAATGGCCGTTAATTGTCCTGGGTCTTGGATGTTCATTTATATGTGTATTTGTTATAAAATATAGTATCGTTGAGTTAGTATCCCATAACACAAGTCTCGAACTTTGGAGCTAGCTCAATCAGTGTTATTTATCCCTATATTTATTTACTTACTTAGGGACCATCCATGAATTACGTCAGACATATGTGCCATTACGCAGCTTGAAAAATTAATAATGCAATTTGTTTGAAGTCGCCAGTGTGTCCGTCTCTTGCATTCTTTCTTGTCTCTCTAGCTGTACGTTTTTTTTTCTAACTTTTGCCATTTTTTTTTCGCTTTAGAAGGCCATGTCTTAAACATTTTAAAATTATCGGAATCCCGGAGGCATGTCTATATGAATAGATATATATATATAGAACCTAACCTAACCTATACTGTTTCACTGCTGGTCTCCCATTTTTCTCTATCCAGTGGTGCGATTTTACAAACGCGGAGTCACTAAATGCACGATTTTTTGTATGGAAAAACCATTCGTTTAGGTGACTCCGCGATTGAAAAATGGCACTTCTGAGCAGCTTCTGACCAATCACGCTGGAAAGCGTCCAAGTCATCGCGCCAACGCTTTTTAGGCCTACCCCTGCGACGCCGACCGTTTTCGGATATCCACAGGGCCGGATCTACCATATGGCTTTTTGGGCTTAAGCCCAGGGCCCCGTAAATTCCAGGGGCCCCCAGCCAAGTCAAGTCAAAGTCAAAAATAGACTATAAAAAATGTAGCTGATCTTGATCAAGATTGGATTACGGGTTGGCAACCCTGAACACTAAAGCATAAAATATTACAATATAAATCAAATGTTTATTGTCTTATTTTTTCCTATACTTTGAGTAATTAGGTGGGCCCCTAAGTAGTATTAACCCAGGGCCCCCTAAACTCACGGCCCGGCCCTGGATATCCACGAAGTTATCCTGTGAGCCCATTTTTCAGGGGATATTCTGCTATATTAATATATACTTTTTTATTCATTGATCCTAAAAATAAATCTACCTGCTCCGATCACTCTAAGTATATACGTCATCATCAACTCAGCCGCATAACGTCCACTGCTGGACATAGGCCTCTATTAAAAGATTTCCAAAATGATCGATCTAGAGCGGCCTGTGTAAGTATATACGTAGGTACTTACACTTTGTTGCCCAACTTTGGGAGTATTGAGATGGCTTGTAAAAATAATCGTTTCCTTTTCTTCTCGGGTCCCCATTTCGGGCCCTTAGCATTTAACACCTTCCATCCTTTTGTTTTTTAGGCCACTGGGACTCTAACTATGTCTAATTTATATCAAAGCATCGTTTACGACGATACTAACCAGATGTTCAGTGACCCCTAATTAGTACCCAGAGCAAAACAGTAGAATTACGTAAAATTTCTGATAACTGCATGATTCTAAGTGTGTCAAGGAAGGCCTTGTTATAATGCAAATTGGGTATAAATGCTGACACATGCTCGTTCCTTGAATAACCCCTAGGTAAGTAGCAAAAGTTAGGTATAGAACAGCTGCTATGGGTAAGTAGGTACTTAGGTACCTATAAATTCCTATGAATGGCCTAAGTAGGTAAGTGTGAAACATAAATATATAAGTGAATGAATATATATATATAGACAGTGAATGAGTACCTAAATGCTGATGATGATGCACAGTATTCCAAAGACCCTTCGGTCCGGACATTTTTAACTGACCCCGTAGGTTGACGTAGTTTGTTATACTGAGCAATTGTCTAGAAGTAACCCCTATTCAAATATGGATAGTTTTCGAGAAAAAAATTCTTAAAGTTCGCGGTTCCGGAGAGACCGAAAAATGAAAAATATTATTTATTTATACTTTGTTATTTTTTTTTTCAACTATTTATTTCTAGTATGATGTGCCATTCAATTATGAGCACTTAAGGCTTTTTATAAAATAACAATTGTTAACAGTTTAGAAGATATTAAAAAAATCAATTTTTGATTTTGATTTTTTTTTAAAAGTATGTAGTGTCTGCACGAACTATTTTATGCTGGTAACACTTCAGCTTTATAACTACCTATGAAAAAAACAGCCCAGTATCTTGCGTCTAACTTGAGATATTTGCCATTTTAATTTTGTATAAAGTTCCTGCAGTATTGGTCGTAGCAAAGTTGCATTGAAAATTTTGCTATACGTACAATTTCTGAATACAAATTGCTTAAATATATACTTTTTAGTCGTGAAGAAGAGGAAAAATTTCCTGGTTCGTTATTTTGATCAATATATTATGCTTACACATTAGAACAAGTTGAAAATTTGAAATTGAAAATTTTCAGTTTCTGAATTAGAGTTTGTTTAAACTATCAAAATATTGCCTTAAGGTGCTCCCTCACCATTCGCCTGTAATGTAACAATCAAAGATTCGATTTTGAGCCTTACGTAGTTATACAATCGATCCAGAAATGTTACATTACACGCGAATGCTCCCGGTGAGGGAGCACCTTTAAAAAAATCTTCTTCTCTTATATATAAAAATCAATTGCTGTTCGTTAGTCTCGCTAAAATTCGAGAACGACTGTACCGATTTGGTTAATTTTGGTTTTGAATTATTTCTGGAAGTCCAGGGAAGGTTTAAACATACGCGAACGAAGTCCCGGGCACCAGCTAGTGTCTTATAAATTATAATTAATTTTCCTCCTGTTCTATTATATCGATCTCCCTCGTCAAAGCGATTGTGTTACGAATATTGTCTCTTTCAGTATTCTCTTCATTTTCTTCGTCAGTTTCTGTGATAAAATCATGATCAATGTCTATAGGCTGCAGCAAAGACCTTACATCATGTGATAGAGGAGGTTTTTCAGCTTATTCAGCCGACCTCCATGACGCCTCGCCCCCGCTCCTCTAGTCTACGTGTATTTGACACGGGGTTTTAGCAAAAGCCTAACGAGGGTGGACCCCTTCCCGTGCCACACGTAGACCTTCATCGGAGAATAATTTGATCTATGGAAGAGATAAGAAAAAAATATTACGTCTATACCTGCCTAGTTCTCAACTTGGCCTAATGTATAAAGCATATATTGATCAAAATAACGAACCAGGAAATTTTTCCTCTCATTCACAACTAAAAAGTACACATCTAAATGATTTGTACTCAGAAATTGTACGTATAGCAAAATTTTCAATGCAACTTTGCTATGACCAATACTGTAGGCACTTTATACAAAATTAAAATCGCGAATATCTCAAGTTAGACGCAAGATCCTGAGCTGTTTTTTTCATAGGTAGTTATAAAGCTGATGTATTATCAGCATAGAATAGTTCGTGCGGAAATTGCATACTTTTTGAAAAAAAAAATCAAAATCAAAAATTGTTTTTTTTTTAATATTTTTTAAACTGTTAACAATTTTTATTTTATAAAAAGCCTGAAGAGCTCGTAATTGAATGGCACATCATACTGGAAATAAATAGTTGTAAAAAAAAAACCAAAGTATAAATAAATAATATTTTTCATTTTTCGGTCTCTCCAGAACAGCGAACTTTAAGAATATTTTTCTCGAAAACTATCCATATTTGAATAGGGGTTACTTCTAGACAATTGCTCAGTATAACAAACTACGTCAACCTATGGGGTCAGTTAAAAAAGTCCGGTCCGAAGGGTCTTTGGAATACTGTGATGATGAAATTACGTATTCGAAATAAATTAATTTACTTGAAAATAGAAATCTGTTTTGATTTATGGTAAACTGGAAAATCAAATAGAGAGAAAAACGCTTTCTTTATGTTTGAAACTTAAGTTGGTTTGCCTACTGATAGAACGACAGAAAAGCATAACCTGTATAACGTGCCTTCAAAAGCACAAACATTGTGGTGCCACTTGTTTATAATTAGCTAGCCTATTCTATATATTACTAAGTATGTATTTGTTATTTTACTCTTAGTGCACTCTAAATAAGATGCGAACTTTTTTCGTTCACCATAAAAATATCAGTCAGTTCATCGAACATATCTCTTTATATTATTAAAAAATGGGCTGTCAATTTGACTTTGACGTTACATGATAATATAACTTTGACATTGACGGTTGTTTCTATGATAAGTTTGTTGTTGTGGTTGTGTGATGTGAGAATATTATTTTATTGAAATGAATATAAAAATAGCGTTTATCCGATAAATTGTCGGCCAGTTTTAATATTTTATACGTTTCATTAATATTTCAGCATTCCATCGTGTTATATTACTATTGATCTCAAAATGTTCCTTCTAATATTTACGGTTATCGTCGCTAGTTTATCTTTTATCAGTGGTATTACCTCGAATTCGTGTAATTTTAACGTGAAAGTTAAGCAAACATTGCTAAACGATGGATTTCACAGGTAAAATCACTTTTTAAGACTTGTATTACATACTTACTGTGTTTACTTAGCCCCTGATATGGACCGGAAAATATATGTCTAGGTATAATATGTTTATTTGTGTTCTTGGAATCACTGCTACTTCCTAAGCCACTTACATACTCTACTATCAGATAATGGATAGGTCCAGCAAATAAGAATCAGCCCCCTGTTAAGGGGATACCTTAATTTTCTGGGGTCCAGTGCTGCCCCCATTTCAAATAAATCAATTGATAGGGAATGGAGACATCATTTAAAATTTTGTCTTGACCAGGCAAAATAGACAACCCTTCAAACTATTTTATTAACTACTGTTTACAATTAAAAGTGAGAATGTGAAGCTTTTCTACGCACATATGGCAAAAGTGTCCGTTTTTCGCAATTGTGCATAGAAAAGCTTCACATTCTCACTTTAAACTGTAAACAGTAGTTGAAAAAATAGTTTGAAGGGTTATCTAGTGCCTGGTCAAGACAAAATTTTAAATGATGTCTCTATGTCTTTTCAAATGATTTATTTGAAATGGGGGCAGCACTGGATCCCGTAAAATTCATGTAGTCCCTTGAGAAAGAAATCAAATTCATCCTAATGACGAAAAAACCAGGAGCAATCACCAAATAATAAACTAATTCAAATTTATTTTTATTACCCATACTTAAGACGAAGTGGTAGCTAAAGTGGCGCCCTCATTTGAAATAAACTGTTTAAAACTAAATATGGTGATAATTAAAAATTTGATTTGTATAAACGTCTAGAAAGACCTTTAAACTATTTTATGAATAACCTTTGAAATTATTACTAATAGTCCGTCTAGTTTTTAAACTGTTTTTCGCCAAAAGTAACCACTTTTGGCGAAAAACAGTTTTAAAATAAGACGGACTACCAATATTACTTTCAAAGGTTATTCATAAAATAGTTTAAAGGTCTTTCTAGACATTTATACAAATCAAATTTTTAATTATCACCATATTTAGTTTTAAACAATTTATTTCAAATGAGGGCGCCACTTTAGCTACCACTTCGTCTTGAGTTAAATTTTACAGGCCATGATTCAATGCTTTTATTCTTTTTCTTATATTTAAGAGCTGAGCTCTTGTTGGTGGAGTGCTTTCCATGTCTCTCTTTCTTCCGCCAAGTTCTTAACTTCCTTATATGTTTTCATATCTAATTGGAACGAAGTTCCTTACGGCAGGCTTGGAGGAGATAGGGATTTTGCTGCGCGACCGAAATGAAAAAAATGTGATAGTAAAACCGTAAGGATGATCTCGTTAAGTAAAACCATTAAATGAGACGTGCGCAGGCGCGACAGTCGTATACACAATTCTTTTGCAAATTGTGTCGATTCTACATTAGCCGAAGGAACTTCGTTCCTACCTGGTGTCCCACGACACCACATTTTTATCTAATTTTCTTTTATTCTATTGAAAAAATTTCTTTTATTATTGTTTTTAAGAATGCATTGTGACATAGGTAGATGACCAAAAATTTTCCCACTTCTTTTTTTTTTATAATTTACTAGCTGACCCGGCAAACGTTGTTTTGCCAAAATTGAGGATTGTATGTATTTTTGTATGTTGTATCATAAAAAAATAGAAATTAAAAATTTTGTCTAAAAAATTTAAAAAAAATTTAGGGGTGGACTACCCCTAACATTTAGGGGGATGAAAAATAGATGTTGGCCGATTCTCATAGATACCGGATCAGCACAAAAAATTTCATCAAAATCGGTCAAGCCGTTTCGGAGGAGTATGGCAACGAAAACTGTGACACGAGAATTTTATATAATTTATAATATTTGTCTTTTCACTCCCACATTCTCTAATAACTTTTAGTTTTTTTTTCATGTATGTAAGTGGCCAACAGTGGTGTCAGATTTTTCAGGCTGCCTAAAGGCATCTGACATAGCTTAACGACTGCCTTACAATGATGACATACGTAACCAATGGCTTATACGTGCCTTCCGAAGCACGGAGGAGCTCGAGGAATTTTTGTGCCACTTGTGGTCACCCAACCAAGTGCGGACCACGCCCGGTGTCGCTTAACTTGCGAAAGTGCTAGTAATGTGCACTCCCACTAGGCTACCGAGCTCCTCAATTTTATTTTGGTTTAATGCTAGTAGTAGACATTTTCCTGTTAATTTGTATAAATTTAGATAGTCATGCTTGACAGACAGTCTTGCAGAAAAAAAATAATTTAAAATGTATTAACTGTTAACTGCTACATATGTCGACCACGCTTCCTCTTTCCTTGAGGAGTCCATTCCAATACCTGCCTTGGATTTCATGTAGGCTCAAATTGCATTATTTAATATTGTCATTGAGGGTTGCACTCTGACAAATTATGCAGTGAAACATTCCTAATAATCTTTCTAAAGTTCCTAATAAAATCACTTTCATTGATTTCCAGGAACATCACATACGGCATAGTGTTTAACAGCGAAGATGATGAAGAACGGTGGCTGTATGAAGACTGCATCGTGAGCTTGGAGCAGACTCTGCCTGCCGGGGTGTTTGCCAACCCTGACGAACTAGGAGAGTTCCGGAGAGCACATAGAGTAAGAAAAATTCTAAAATACATAACTACTTGGATTGTTTTCTATGAATAGAAGGATGATGATTTGTGAATAGAAAATCTTTGTGTGATGGTTAAAAATTTTGATTGGATCAGATTCTAAAATTATCCTCCAGATTTAAGCTAAGCTATTAGGTGGAGAAAGTCCTTGAATCCTCACAGATTATAAAGTTAATTGAAATCAAATATCTAACAAGCATATGTCTATTTCTAGGCACCATAATCACAACGATTGAAAACATTGACCAAAAATTTTTTTCTACATTCTAAATCTATGATTGCCTTTTTTTACTCAAGATATTTTTACACGACTGCCTAGAAAAGTTTATGTGTTTCGCATGGATCTTTAAGTATGTTTGTTTGTTTTTCAATTTCTATATAACATATGGCGTTAAGTCTGCCATATTTAGAATAATATTTTTATGTAGTTCATGTGCAATATATTAATTAAATGTTTCATGTAAGAAGTGTTACTTAACTTGACTCGTACTGCAGTGATTGGGCCTCGTACGCCCTTGGTTGAGAGGGTCGAGAGCTGGAAGGGAGGATATTTATTTATTTACTTCGTGCTGAAGTAACCACTACGCCATGCATGGTGGCCACTACGCCACAGGTCGTCAGAAGAAGTGGGACAGTATAAGCTGATAATTTTTCAAAACAAAAAAAAAACGAACAACACAACCGGCTTTCGCTATTTCAATGGGATCATCTGACAAGTATACCCTTTAAAAAAACTTTTCTAATCGGTCCAGGTGCCTTCGAATAATCAGTGAATATCATAAAAATAACCAAGCGAGCCAAGTGCGAGTTGGATTTGCGCATAAAGGGTTCCATACCATTATCTATTAAAAATCACGTTTTTTGTTTGGGAGACCCCTTAAATATTATTTTACTTTTATTTAATTATTCATTTATAAAGTGAATATACAACTAAATATTCTGTATAACATATTTCAAGCATCTACCTGTTCCCGTTATTAATATCGAGCAAAAAATGGTAAAAAGATCTCGTTTGTGGTATAGGAGTCCCCCTTTTATATTAATTTTATTTTGATTTTAGTATTTTTTGCTGTGAGTAGTGCGGCAACAGAAATACATCATCTGTGGAAATTTCAATTATTTAGCTATCACGGTTCATGAGATAAAGCCGACAGACAGACAGACAGACAGCGGAGTCTTAGTAATAACGTTTTTACCCATCGGGTACGGCACCCTAAAAAAATATCGCGACGATTTCATAACCACCTCCTTATTATAAAGTCGATTAAATTTAGAAATAGAACTATTGTTAATACTACCCATCACTAATTTCAGTTAAACGCCATCCCAAAGAACCGCATCAACGTGGAGCTCCCAGCGTCCCAGTCACAACCCAGCACAGTGTACCTGATGGGGACAGTCAGCCAGAGCAAGGTGTCCTTGTGGCTGCCGGTCCATGCGAGGTATCAGCACGCGGTTGCTGGTGGGCGGTAAGTCACTACCACTGGAAGAATTTCGAAATATTCTAACGCCATCCCAAAGACAACGTCACAGAATTGATATAAGTATTACAATATACAGAACAGAATAAGCTTAGTGTAAAAACATGTAAATGCTCTGCGATCAATAGGTGACTAACATATAACTAATATTTCCTCTTGACAAGGTCTGCAATTTTAGCTGGTCCGAGGATTGTACGAAATCGCCATCCAAAGGAAGAGAAGAAGAGATAATGTCAGAATATTTTTTATATTATTTCAGCAATGCAAGGAACAGAATCGAGCCCCCAAAACTCTACCTGAGGTGCCCCGACCAGCGGCTCGACTTCTGCAACAAGCGGATATCCTCTATGACTTTCCTATGCAATGGCAGTTCCAAAGAGAAATGCAGTTGGATGCAGGTCCCTTATATTTCGGTAAGTAATTTAAGAAAACATGCAATATTTTGTTTGTAAAAATGTATTGTACACATAAATACAAAAATACACCTAACAAAAAGATTACAAAGGTGAACTTATTTCAGATAGGGTTCTCTTCCTGTCAACCTTGAAATGATAGGAAGATTAAAATCAGGGAAAGTTTGTATAAAGTTACAAACAGACAACAGAAAACAATACTCAATTACAAATTTTACATTAAAATACCTTTTTGAGTTCCGCAGTAAATAAGGAACTTTTATATGTAATATCGCTATAGTGTCTGTCTGTCTGCGGTATCACTCAGAGACAATTTTTTTAAAATAAATATATAGGGACAAATTACACTGATTGAGTTACTCCCAAAGTAAGTTCGAGACTTGTGTTATAGTATTCTAACTCAACGATACTATATTTTATAACAAATACATTATACACAGCCAAGACCCATGAAAATTTGACAAAGGTCATTTTCCAACTTGCCCTGACTGGGGAAAGAACCCAGAACCTCTGGGTGGCGGACTAGCATGGTGACCAAACCCATCGTGTTTGGTATCATGGAACAAGTCTTTCAAATCAAATTATTTATTTGCATAAATGTAGGTAAAAATACATATGATGTTAACAAATATTATAGTACCAATACATATTACCCTGGAAAGGTGTGCAAAATTAAAATTATTCACAAAATTATATAATTAATTAATTCAATATAAAGTTAAGATTGATAATATTAAGTTACTTAATTTGAAGATACAATGTGATATGGGTAAATAATCAAATTACATTATTAACAATTAATTTTATCCAATAAATATTCATCAATGCTGTAATAGCACTTTTCTAATAATATTGCTTTTAGTTTAATTTTAAATTGTTTTTCACCGAGGTCTTTCAATTTGTCTGGTAAATTTGTCATTCGAAAATGTTGTGAGGCTGTAAACACGATTTTTCTATTGAGGGATCCGTTTCTGAAATATTTGGTTTTATAATAAAAAAAAATGTTTGAGTCCAGTGTCGTCGTCTCTGAAAATTTAAACTGTGTAGCTATCACGGTTATAGACAGACGGACAGCGGAGTATTAGTAATAGGGTCCCGTTTTTACCCTTTGAGAACGGAACCTTAACAATAGTTCACTGCATTCAAATAAACATTGTCACATTTCACTTTGTAAAAACACTTTCAGCTGATGGATACCCTGATATGGGACGTCCCAGTGGGCAACACGGACCACTACCACCTGGTGGCGGTTGGGACGGCCGCAGTGATCGTCGTAGGCGCCCTGTACCTGCTGAAGACGGTACACGAGTACAAAGTGCGAGCGAGAAAGAAGATAACGTAGACTCGTGTGTGAAGTGTGGTGACGGTGAATGTAGGTATATCGAGTGATTTAATTTAATGTCATTATACAATGTGGAAAGGACATACCCGTAATAAATCGAACCACAGGCTATGCTAGATCACTATAGTATAATGAAATTAAAATAACAGTCAAGAGACCAAAAAATAATTTGACATTCCCGTACAAATTGCCCGGGCGTCTGCACACTTTTGTATGGAAATCCATTTTATTTTTGACTCATTTTAATTTCGTTATACTATAGTGATCTAGTACAGCCCGTGGTTTGATTTATTACGGTAATGTCCCTTCCGAGTTGTATATGGGGTGTACAGTCCGTTCGGTCAAATGGTTTGCAAAGACGCCGCTCATGTTGTTTGATCGTGCTGACTATTTTTATTTGCTATATACATTGATCTCAACAACTGTTATAATAAACACTCGGTATACAATATGTAACTAAAACCCTGTCCGATTCTCGCAGGAGCAACTCAGATCGTTAATATTAACAACTTTTCCTATGGGACCAATGCTTGAAACTCGAAGAAAAAATCGACATTTTCATACAAATTGCCGGGCCAGCCGGACTTTTGTATGAAAATGTCGATTTTTTTTCGAGTTTCAAGCTTTGCTCCCGTAGGAAAAGTTGTTCATATTGACGGTCTGAGTTGCTCCGACGAGGACAGGGTTTTTGTTAAATATTGTACATTTGAAATTTATGAGGGTTGGCCTAAAGCCAGTACAAAACAGCCCATTTTTAAGCTGTTATCCTTTTCTGTCGCTCAGAACCGTCATTTGCTAGAGCGAGAGAGAGAGATGCAACGCTGCGGAATCGCCGATCCTGATGCATTTCATCTCACTCTCTCACTCTAACGAATGGCGGTTCTGAGCGACAGGAAAGGATAACAGCATAGAAAAGTGCTGTTCTGTGCTGCCAAAAGAAGTCCAACCCTTAAAGTTCGTTTGCTGAATTGTTGTGCATGCCGTCGACGCGACACAAGGACCACGTCTTTGTAAAAGCCGATGCCGCTTTGACTGCATTCCAGTCAATAGGGATGACGACAGTGTTAGAAAAGTATAATAGGGAAGATGCATATTTTTTTTATCGTTGTGCTATGTAAAGCGCTCATAAAAATAGGCACGTCCAAGAAAAAACTACCCTGCTAACCCTAAATCTCTTTAAGATATCAAGGTTACAAAGTCACGTCCGCCATTGGACGGCGTCTCGGAGCGCCTTAGAAAAACCGCACAGGAGTATTGTCACTTGTGACGCTTTTGTAGGCGTGATGTAAGAACATTTGTTCGAGTGCTATGTCAAATATTGCGTTTGCAGGATTGGTCTTATAACAGAAGTAGCTATAATTTTTTAATTAAATCCTATAGTAACATTATTTTTAAACTTTTTATTACTTCCAAAATAATCAGAAAAAATTCTTAAAATCTGCTCATTATGCATCTTCTCTATTGTAATTAGTCCGTCTTTTAGATTATCCAAAAATAATGGATCATTTTCAGTTTGCTAAAAAAGTAAAAATTCACAAAGATACGAAGCATCAAAGTTCCGGAGTGGAGACTTGCGACGTCGCCTTTATGTAAAAATCGTACGTAGCCGTGACGTCATGCGAAATTTCAATGCGCTGTATTTTTGTCATTTTTTGTTTCTCAGAGAAAAGAAAAAATACGTATACAATATTTTTTAATAATCTAACAGATTGGATAATTCTTTTTTTCCATTCGTCATGCCTATTGAACGAATAGATTACAAAATAGGCTGTTGTTTTATAAAAATACAACATGTCATCAGTGTCTTCGTGGTGATGACACTGATGACATATTGGCACGCGCATGTCTATCCCACGCCTAGCGCACGACAAGCGCGGTTTGAATTTGTTGCATATAATTTATATAATTTGAGTCATATAACACATCAATACAACTCAAATTGCATTTACCGAAGTGCAGTCAAGGCGAGCGACGGGCGGGCGCAAGGCGGGCGCGTGGCGTAGCCGAGGCATGCGCGTGTTGACTTCGGTTAATGCAATTTGAGTTTTATTGATGTGTGTATGAGTTTTATTGATGTGATAGCAATGAGAGTTTTCAAAATGTAGCACAGTGACGTCAGCTCCGATCGACTGTTGTGATTGGACCATCAGTTGACAGGTTCTTTTGCTCCGCCAAATGTGTCCAGTTTTGTTTGTGCTATGCAGTTTTATAATAATTTAATGCCATTTTGCACAATTCAATTTACTTTAATTTGATTTAACGCAGTTTAATTTTAATGTAATTTATAGCATTTTCATGAAACACAATTTTATTTATTAAAATTGTAGATATAAGATTCTTACTGCATTCAGCTGTTCATCATATTATATTTTACAAGTAAATATCTGTTAGTCAGATCCTACAAGTGGTGTGGCAGAATATCAGTGTTTTACTCATATTTTGCATGAGTAAACTATACACTGAGCCACAGCCAAAAATAAAAGCTATTTTATTTCCTCTTTGTGTATAATGTTTTTTTATTATGTATTATGTGTGCTTTAAGATCAAATAAATCTGTGTCTGTGTCTTGTCAATAACATCAGCTTATTGGACCTGACGTAATTGTGCTGTGGTGTCCCATTAAAAAAAAACCCTCTTTGTCGCGCCACAGAAACAGGGCGACGAATATAAATTCAACGCGGCGGTGTCTAAGTTACCTTAGGTCGCCATATGTGATAGGATTCAAATAATAGGAAACAAATTTCATAAATTTTTGCATGCATGTGCTAGGCGTGGGCTTTGTGTGGGCCCGGTGTGGGCTTGGCGTAAACATGTCGTCTGAACACGCCCTTCCTCTTCCACGGGTGTCAGTAAGAGGCGACACTATTGTAAATAGTTTAGTATAGTAAAAATAAATTAGATTTCTAGTCCAATATTTCTACATTCGAATTAATAAAAACAATATCTAAAATTCTTTTTTTTTATGGAAACTACATTTCATTCGCTGAAATGGTGTGCATACTGTCGGCGCGCCACAAAAGTGGCGCGTTGAAAATAACTGGTGCCGCCTTTGTTGGCCCGCTGGAAGTAAACAACCATTTGAAAGTATTAACTAAACACAACATGAAGTCGTAGTAGACAAGTTTATGTGCCCGGAAAATTAAAAAAAAAAGACTTTCAAGCGTTATCCCCAAATCTTTTGAACGGCTGACCCGTTTTTAATAAAACATACAGGCACAGCAAGGAAACTTGCTTTCACGTAAAAAAACCTCATCGAAATCGGTCCATCCGTTCGAGAGCTACGATGACACAGACAGACAAACATTGGCGGCCAAACTTATAACACCCCTTTTTCTGTTGGGGGTTAAAAATAGAACCTTAAAGTCTTAAAAGCACATAGAAACGCCATCTGTGTGTCGTAACCAGAATTACAAACACATGGGTTTATCGTGTATTTACCGGATAGTACCAAACATTTCAAAAAGATGGACATACTGTATCGATGTTGTTTATTATCTACACTGATAAAAAGAAGGGTGTTATAAGCTTACATACCTGTGTCTTGTTAAGCCTGTGTGTAGCTTTAACGATATGTTCACCAGTAATGCTGTAAGTCCTATTTCTTTTTAACCAACTTCTAAAAAAGAGGAGGTTATCAATTTGTCGCGATCTTATTTTTTTTTTTCTTTATTTTCATCGATTATTCAAGAAATTTTATCAACATCGGTTGTTGAAGTCCGATTTTAGTTTTAAAAATTATATCAATTGTGTTTCTAAGACTGGTGTCAGATTTTTCTAGCTGCCTTCTTCTTAGCGAGTCAGAATGGACTAATACATATTTTGACGACCTCCGTGGCGTAGTGGTCACTATGCTAGTCCGCCACCCAGAGGTCCCGGGTTCGATCCCCGGTCAGGGCAAGTTGGAAAATGGCCTTTTTGAAATTGTCCTGGGTCTTGGATGTTTATCTATATATGTAATTGTTTTTAATTTAGTATCGTTGAGTTAGTATCCCATAACACAAGTCTCGAACTTACTTTGGGGCTAGCTCAATCAGTGTTATTTGTCCCTATACATTTATTTATTTATATATATTTACATATATTATATGAGTGTGGACCAATGTGTGGCCACATTTACGCCTCTGTCATTAGCGGAGTTTAGGTCTTCCACTGTACAGGGGGCTGGGCAGTTGGGACATGACAGTAGGTGGGCCATGGTTTAAACAGCTCCACAGCCACAAAGATCGTTGTTTGGAAAACCCAACTTTGCTCGGTTTTCGTGACATCTCCCAACACCAGGCCGGAGCCTGTTTAGGGACTTCCAGACTTCTAGCTTGTTGATTTATATTATTCTATTTGCAAAAATCTATCTTTATTTTTGCTATGGCTGGCAACACTAAAGCAACCAAGTTGCTGTTGGCAACCCCCACTTATGTCATTTCTACGCTCGCCTTACTGTGTTAGGTGTCAGACGTATACACTTCCAAGTAAAATTGAAAACAATATAATTTCATTCTTCAAAAGTTAAATGGTATTTCAATTTAGCCCACACCGAACAGATATTCCAACATAGCTGCCTAAAAGCATCTGATGTGGCTCAATGACCGTCGTTATTAAACAATAGTGAGCTAGTGTGCAGCTTTCCTCACCATGTTTTTCTTCACCCGAAGAAATATGGTACTTGAAAATTATCGTACATAAAATAAATAAATAGGGACAAATAACACTGATTGAGCTAACCCCAAAGTAAGTTCGAGACTTGTGTTATGGGATACTAACTCAAGGATACTATATTTTATAGCAAATACATATATAGATAAACATCCAAGACCCAGGACAATTTGAAAAAGGCAATTTTCCAACTTACCCTGTCCGGGGATCGAACCCAGGACCTCTGGATGGCGGACTAGCATTGTGACCATTACGCCACGGAGGTCGTCAATGCATACATCAGTACAACCTCTTGAATGTAAGATCACAAGTGGTATAACATGTTTCGAGCTCCTCCGTGCTAAGGAAGGCACGTTAAACCGTTGGTCCCGGCTGTCATCAATTATTAATTAACTAGCTGCGCCCCACGGTGTTACCCGCGGAAAAGTAGCCTATGTGTTAATCCAGGGTGTCAACTTCCTGCAAACCAAATTTTATCAAAATTGTAAAGTAACAAACATACACACTCACAAACTTTCGCCTTTATAATATTAGTGTGATTTATGTACACGGATTTTTACAGAGATTAATCACTGTATGACAGATGCCTTTAGGCACCACTTACACACACAAAAACCAACAGTTTAAGACGTCGGGATCGAATATGTGCCTTACAAACGCACAATCAGTGCATAAACCGCTAGGCCACCATACCACCGCATCAAAGCTAAAAGTACGTACCAACTATAAGTATATTTGTTTGTTTGTTATTTTTTATTGTACATAAACAAGACAAAAATACAAGTTGGATGAAGAGAACGGTACAAAGGCGGACTTATCCCTGATAGGGATCTCTTCCAGTTAACTTTGAAATAAGGGTACAATTTACAACACAGGTTAGAGAGTGGATACAATACGAGTGTAAAGAATAGACAATAAAAGCTATTTTTTTTCTAAACTAAATATCGACCTTACCTCAAAATTACCCAACTGATTTTGACAAAAAAAAATATGGTACTTTGAAACATAACTACTTGAACATACTTTTAAAAAAGATTTCGGCGAATTGAGAACCACCTCTTTTTTGGAAGACGGTTAAACATTTAAACACATCAAAATATCTTTTATTTGCATCCGGTACGTGTAAAAATAATATTTGTAAGTACATCTGTTTAAACAATACATTATGGAGGTTTCAATCAGCCGCAGACAGAGGGCGCTTAATTAGGAATCCTCATAGAATTAGCATCCAACAAGCTAACCACAACAATAAGAGAAACCCTGCTCTGCGATCAATAAGTGACCAACATATAACTAATATTTTCTCTTGACAAGGTCTGCGAGTTCGGGTTTCTCATGCTCACTAAAATGTCCAATCCGGTGGTGGCGTCGCTGGTCGGGTCGTTGGATTCCCTCTAATATGGTTGAGTTTAACGATGGCTGATCCGTGCGTCAACTCGTGAACGGGTGCTGCCGGGAGGGACTGGTCAGCTCGGCTTCGCTTTTTTTGACTACTTAATATTTTTATCGCAATTTATATTTGTTAACTCGTTCGCAAGCATTACATGTTAAATGTGTCAACATTGTATTATATTATAAGTATTTAATAATTAAAAGACAATATTAATAATATGACAAAGCCCTTCTGGCGAGTAGGCGACCAATACTGTGAAAATGAGTTTCTTTCGACGTTTCTTCTCAGCAGTGGTCGTTACGAAGCGTTGGTATCGGTACATAGCTTTTCATTAAAAATAAATTAATTTTTAATATACTTTACACGTAACATAAATTATACTTATTGACGTGTAAAAGTGCATGTAAAGGTCTAATTACTGAAGAAACATTTGAATCTTTGAATGTAACTAATCATACTAGCCCTAGGTACATCCAGGGCCGGATCTACCTATTAGCTTTTTGGGCTGCAGCCCGGGGCCTCGTGGACACAAAAGCCCCCAGCGAATTTGAAAACAATAATGTAGATAAAATATGCTTATTGTTTTTTCTTCTTAAGGTGCCTCTCCAACTAGTCATCACCATCATAATTTCAGCCGCATTACGTCCACTGCAGGACATAGGCCTCTTCCAAGGATTTCCAAGTTGACCGATCTAGAGCGGCCTGCATCCAGCGCTTTCCAGCTACCTTAGTTAGGTCGTCTGACCACCTTGTGGTCTCCAACTAGTGAAGGTTGGCAATCAGCGTGGTGAAGTCTTCTTTGCTCGGCGGAACAGCTCAGCAACGGTCGCTATCCCAGTCCACTCTCAGATGTTTAGCAGCCAGGATTTCTTTGTCCTTCCAACATTTCTTTTCCCTGCTAATTTGCCCATCTTTATAAGCTGAAGGAGATCGCATCGCTGATACCGTAGAACATAACCCAGGTATGAAACTTTACTCCTTTTAATTTTTTGCTTTAATCTATTAGGTTGGTACCCCTGCGATCAATCAACATGTGTACGCATCTATCAAACAGAAGCAAGAAATATGGGTTTAAAAAAAATATGTAACGCTAGATGGAATTGCGAAAAACGACCACCTTTGGCGTATGTGCGTAGAAAAGCTTCACTCACTTTAAACTGTAAACAGTAGTTAATAAAATTGTTTGAAGGATTATCTAGAGCCTGGTCAAGACAAAATTTTAAATGATGTCTCCGTTTCCTATCAAATGATTTATTTCAAATGGACCCCCGAAAATTCAGGTATCCCCTTAATGGCTAAGTTTTATAACTATTTGTTGTTGTTATTGTCTATATAGATATAAAATGGCTGTAAGTTTTCCGAAATAAATAAATAAAAAAAAATGTCATATGGCATGTTACCGCATGAATCTTAAAATGCTTGCGACTGAACGCCACTATATTTATACCACGTTTAGTTAGAGAAGCGATTGAAATAAAGAAGCATCCCAATTTACGACCTCCGTGGCGTAGTGGTCACCATGATAGTTCGCCACCCAGAGGTTCCGTGTTCGATCCCCGGTCAGGGCAATTTGGAAAATGGCATTTTTCAAATTGTTCAGGGTCTTGGATGTTTATCTATATGTAGGTATTTGTTATTAAATATAGTGTCGTTGAGTTAGTATCCCATAACACAAGTCTCGAACTTACTTTGGGGCTAGCTCAATCAGTGTAATTTGTCCCTGTATATTTATTTATTTAATCGGGAAGATGGCTTCAAATTATCGGGGACATGGAATCCAGTGATTGAGCTGTGTAAAGAGTGTGTGCGAACAACAAAAACAATCCCGAACGGACACCGTCAGTGTTGTGTGTAGGGACTTATGCAACAAACGAGGAAGAAAGAGCGTAGACCGATATGGTTACCCTTGACAGCCGAACTTCCATTGCAGTTCCTCAGTCTGCCAGCGACCATGACGGCAGAAGGATCGTCGAAATATCTGGCTAAAAATGATAATAATCGCGGTATGTCCCGTAGTGCCATAACAGTGAATCTTAAACATTTAATGATGGTAACATGGTTTTCAGCCAGTATACAGCTGGTGGAGTTAAAGTATCCAGTTCACTAAGTCCTCCAGAGAATTGGTATAGCGGATCTAGATAACATCACCCCAGGGCCCTACAAATTAACTATCCGCCCCTGGGTACATCTGTTTTATACATTAAATACATAATTCATATTATTTAATACACTAGCTTTGCTTGGTTTTTTTGACCGACTTCCAAAAAAGGAGGAGGTTATCAATTTGTCGCGATCCTTTTTTTATGTATGTTTACCGATTATTCAAAGACGCCTGGACCGATTAAAAACCATTATCCACATAAAATGAAGTTGACATCGACAGGTGAGATAGTGTGATATTACTAGATGTCAACTTGATTTGGTCGGATAATGATTTAAACCCAGTAACAAACTTAGTCTGGATTTTATAATAAGACGGTAAGAGTCCCCTTACCCTGGACAGAATGAGACTTTCCCATACAAACGTAGTCTACGTTTTATTTTGAAACGACATGTCGGATATGGGCAAAATTATGTCATTTTAAAGAAATTGCAATTATCTAGGCCCTAGATAATTGCAATTTCTTTAAAATTACATAATTTTGCCCATATCTGACATGTTGTTTCTCGGTTTCCGAGTAAAATTATGAACTTGAAAGAGAAAACATATAGTGTATTATATCATATTCGACCATCAGTATGGAAAACTTCTACACCCTTATATTTTCCAATGATAAGTGCAATTTTTTTTTAAATTACAATTTTTTACCGAAACCTGACGTTCGTTTTAAAATAAATCGTAGACTGCGTTTGTATGGAAAAGTCTAGGGTAATAGGATTCATAAGGCCGCAAGATACTACAGTCTAGGCTGGAGTTTACCGCTTTGTCAAAAGTAGCGTAAGGGCGTGAAAGCACAAAAAGGGAATCATATTGTGATGGGTTGCTATGCTAGCCGCATCATGCATTATTTGTTTCGATCGCCTTTAACGATTTGCACGGGCATAGAAGCAGTTGAATTGAAACATTTTACGTTTTTCTCTTAGACCAGCATTGAAAAAAAATATGGAAAAGAAAAAATCGGAACCGGAAATAGGAACGGGAACCGGAAGTGCGAGTTGACCCGGGGCTAAAGTTCCCGGGGGCGTGCCGGAGACGTGTGCCGTGGACGGGCGCCCCACAGATATGGATTTAAGATTAACGGGGCCACGTACGCGGCGCGGGACGCGGGGCCGTGTTTACATGCGGGCAGGGCTGGCGCGTGCTGACGAATTTATTTACGGATGTGGTGATTGAGTTGAATTTTCTTTTAGATATGAGACTACATATTCATTTATTTAGTTTCAGTAACCTTTCTTTTTCGAAATAGTTTTTAATGTCAGTTTATCACGATCCATCTTATTATAAAACCCAGACTAACTTTGTTACTAGGTTTAAACCATTATCCGCTCAAAATTAAGTTGACATTAACAGGTGAGTGAGTGTGATATAACTAGATGTCAACTTGATTTGGTCGGATAATGGTTTAAACCTAGTAACAAAGTTAGTTTGGGTTTTATAATAAGACGGGAGTTTTGTGTCCTTATACTTGAAATAGTGTCATCAAATTGGTTTAAGTGCTATTTTTTTATAAGTGAAAACTTATTAACGGCCAGGTTATGTAAGTTTGTTGATATGTTTACATAGACAAGAAATGGAAATAAATAAAATTAAGGAAAATGTAAGGCTCAAACTGTGCTGTTTGTATAGATGTGAAGTTTTGCAAAGTTATTTATGATTTTCTCGTTCTAAATTTTATGACAATTTTAATAACATCGTTTTTTAAATATTGGACTGAAAAAAATACTAGATATTAGCTAAAATATACCTCCTTACCGTATTATTAAGTTAATTTCAAATTAATAATTAACGTAGTTTGCTAGGCAATGAGAACCATTTAAATTTTCTAGTAAGCAATTTCACCTTTTTATTCCTTTCTAGAAAAGCACTTAGCCTTGATTCTAGTAAGAAATAAATACAATTGAAGTGGTAGCTATTGAAATAAGTAATTTAAATAAATAGAATTGAAATAGGTACCAAAGAAATTTATGCGGGAACATATAATCATTCGCAATTCACCGAGCACGATTGAAATAATTGTAATCAACAAATATTAAGTTTGTCGTACTTGAATCTCGTAAGATACTCGCTCGGGTACCTGTTCCCCGCTGCCTGTAAGTAGCCTAGGTGTGCGGTGCGCCCCTAGCGGTGCAGGCGCGGTGCAGCGGGCGCGATCGATAGGGGCGGGGCCGGGCGCCGCCGCGCGCCGGCAGTCCGCCTCGGGACCGCGTCCGCGCGGTCGTCCCTGTCGCTGTCCGCTCGGCCGGCGTGTCTTCGCGACCGCGGGCGCCCGGCGGCGGCGGCGAGCCTCGCGCCGCCCGCCCCCGCGCTCATGCCGCGCCCCCCCGCAGCCGCAGCGCCCCCCCGCGCCGCCCCGAGCTCACTGCCACCCGCCGCCACAGCCTGGCCGCGATCGCCTGTCCCGCACCAGCGCCCGCGCCGCGACTGCGACCCGTCTTCCTCTGGGCGAGACAGCACGACGGCAAAGTGCAGGAGGTCCGCTGCGAGGACTACGACCCGCGGAACCGCATCCGCATAGCGCGCACTCCGAGCGGCTGGCGCGTCATCCCGCGCACGGAGATCTACAACTCGATCCGCGTGCCGCCGCCGCCGAAGCGCGAGCGCCGCGACCGGCGCCGCCGCCGCTCCGGCCGCTCCCGGCGCCGCCGCACCGAGCGCTGCGAACGCCCGTGCGAGCCCGTCGCCTCTTGGCTCGCCCCCGACCTGGAGTCGCACATCCCCTCGCACACGATTGCCGTGCCTCGGATGGTGCAGCAACCTCCTCCCCCCGAACCTACCCCGCTCGACAACCTTCTCGCGGTTGCGGAGCTGGAATTCAACCAACAACGCGGCGAAGAACTGGAACTTGAGCTCCAGGCGACCACTAACGGCCAGTACGAGTTCTTGCCGGAGGATCAAGTAGCCCGTGACGTCATGTCCTTCGAGCTCGGCGAACCGAAGACGGATGAGATGTTCTTCGAGCGTAAAACGCATGCACCGGAGCGCGCGGCCGAGGACGACGCCTTCCAGAACGATATGGTTGTGCATAAGGATTTGTTTGATACTATCAGTGAAGCTCACTATTTACCAGAGCTCACAGGGCCACATGATGAGGCGTTGCTTGAGTCTCTAGTGGAGAAAGGTTGTGAAGATAATCAGATATTGGGTCAGGCGCTCGATAAGCTCGCGCACCTCGTACACAGCTCGGGAGACTACGCCGAAGAAGAAGACGACATGTTATTAGGAGGTGCCCCGGTCGCTGACATCATTGACCGGCTCGAACAGTCTTTGGAATCACCCGGACGCAGTAGCATAACAGCTGCACAAGGGTTACTACACCTTCATCACATAGGAGATCACATACCTACCACGGAACATCAACAAGTAGTGGATCAAAATTACATGAGTGATGAGGTGTTTGCTCAGGAATCATCAACAGAATGTCAACTGGAATCATTGAATACACAGTCTGAAATGCAGGAAATGAATCAAGTTAACCATTTAGAATACAATCAGAACGCTGAGAAGAGGCTACATAATAACGTCAACAATACTGACGCCATTTATACTGAACCAGTACCTGATAAACAAGTAAATTACGAAGGCAATACATATGAGGAACAACTGTCGCAATCGTTACCTGAACATAGTGAAGTTACACTTACGCCGGTAATAGCAAACGGTGAAGTTACGCTTACGCCAATTGTAGCAAACGGTGAAGTTTCTCTTACGCCGATTGTAGCAAACGATGAAGAAAACAGTGCCGAAAATAGTGTGCCAGTGCAGAATGTGGAACTACCACCAAAAAATTTGGATGCAAATATGGAAATATCAGAACAGGAAATTGTACCAATGGACTTTGATAAACAGCTTACAGAGTCGTCTAACAGTGTAGATATGGGGCCAACAGACTTGAGCATAAAACCTGTATCAAAACCAGCTACTCCAGTCGTAGTTGTAGCGGAAACTACAAACTCTGCGGAAGACAATTTGTCAGACAAAAGTGACGAACAGCCTAGAGACTTGAGCGTGCATCGGCGGCTGCCCACCCCGCATGCGTCGCCGAGGAGGATAGACATACCACGAGCGCCGTCGAGGGAGTCGGACGCTATGCAATCGCCACAACCAAGCGGCATCCCCGCCGTGCCGTCGTCACCAGAAATATTCACTATGCCAGTCACGAAGAGCAAACAAACATTGTTTTTAGAAACTCTGCTTTCTTCGCCTTCACCTAAAATGTACACATCTGAAGTGACGATTACGAAACAACAGTGCGAGCCTTTGAATCTAGGCAAACACAGAAAATCCGCTAGCCCCACCGTCACGAGCTGCTCAGATGAAATAAGAAAAGTAAACAAAGATTTCGAAGAGCCCCAACAGAAAAAAATAAAACGGGAATCCACTGAAGAGTTGGCAAAAATTAGCAAAGTATTTGGTAATAAATGTAGCGAAGATCAGATATCAGAATCTAAACAAAAGAAAGCCGATAAACTACCGCCTAAACCAACTGAAGAAGCGAGTCCTATAAAACAACTACATGTTTTAAAGACAAGCCCAGATTTCAACATTCCAGACCCGTTATTAATTCCAAAAGATAAATTAAATGATATATTAGAAGCTCCTGGTAAAGAAATACCAGCGTTACTAATACAAAGGCCTGAGCTGAGGCTGCCGCAAGCGTTTGCATATCCCGCTGTGTTACAAGATCCTGAAATACTGGTCGTATCGTTGCAGCAGTTAGAGAACATCATAGAGAACGATGCTAAAACCCCAATGATTTCTCCGAAACCGAAGCCTGAACTAAAACCTGAAAAACCTGATCGTGTAGAAAATAAGAAAAGCACACCGAGTACAGAGCAAGCTGCTCCTCAGCCTGACCAGACTAGCCAGAGCCAGCCTAAGCCTATACCATCAATGGACGCATTAGCTGGCGATATCGATGCTGCGACCTCCGCGGCCCTAAATCAGATGTTATGGCTGCCATATCTCAGTCAGTTGGAAGCTATGGCGGCATGCTCTCAGAACATGGATTTCCTCAAAGCTCTCAACTCATCCGGGTACACAGGGTCGAATTACCCAGATTTATCTCAAATGTTTAACCCTTCGGCCCGATTCCCAATGGGCCCAGCTGGCTTTCCAATGATGCCGCCTATGGATTACGACAACCGGTTGCAATTCGCTATGTGGCAGGAAGCGATGAATCAAGCGAACTCACAAAGACAGAAATCTTCAATGGAAGCGCAAATGAAAGAGCTAGCGTCAAAATCCAGCGATGTGCAAAACCCGTACGTGCATTCCACTAAAAACCACCAAAGCAAATCGCACTCTGCTGCCCGCACGAGTCCAATAGCTCACAATTACAACAACAATCAACGGTCGATGGCTCATAATCCGTTCTTGCAAGGGATGTACCCTGGAATGAATCCTAACATACGACCGAACATGCCACTGCCGGGTCTTCAGATACCGTATTTCAACCCTAACATGATGAGTCAGAGATCACCGCGCACGGGCCAGCAGAAAAGCCCGACATCCCCATACTACCCGAACAATAATTACTTGCAATCCGTCAAGCAGTCAGAGCATGCAAATCAAAGGAGCAGTAGTACTGGTTCTCAGGAGTCTCCCCGTCCGCGGATCAGTGTGAAATCGCTTCAGAATTTGCTGGAGCCGACAGCGGCTGCTGCGTCGGGGATGCCGTCAGCTCGGCGAGCGAGCACATCCGCCATGGCCCGCCGGCGGGACGAGCCGGAGGTCGGCAGCACCACGCCGCTGGGAGAGCCACCGCCACACCTGCCTCCGCATCCGCACGATCCTTCGACGTTCCATTTATGGCATCCGCTGTTTGGCAAGTAAGTACTTTTGTTTTTATCTTGACGTCGATATATGTATCCTTCGCGAGATGAATTTCGATGTGTTTCGATTTCCAACCGAGGATTGCGAAAATCGCGGAGTCGATATTTGTTGTTTTTATGGATGACTGACTTCATGTGAATCGGCTCGAACATTTTTCTAAGATAATCTGATTGAGATGTTTATTTTCTTATTGGATAGATTATTCAAAGTCGAGAAAATTTACTACTGAAGATTCCTCATTTTCCTATGTCGCACGCATAAGTTTGTACTTACTAACTTCACCGATAACAACGATCTGGGTCGCCTTGATTCTTGTTTGTTACTTTGTTTTTTTGTAATAACTTTATTGTACCAAAACCAAGACAGCATACGAAAAGCAAATATACAAACAAAGGTGGGCTTATTCCATGAAGGGATCTCTTCCAGCCAACCTGCGACTGCTGATTCTTTCAAAGCACTTAAATGTAGTTCTAAAATTGTAGACTAAACATCATTACGCCTAAGATCCTAGAGTATATATAGCACGCGCTCCGTCAACACAGAAAGGGCAGATAAAGAAAACGCAAAGTTTTTCGCAATTGTGCATAGAAAAGCTTCACTTCAAACTGAAAACAATAGTTCATAAAATAGTTTGAACGATTATCTAGGGTCTGATCAAGACAAAATTGTAAATGAAATCTCCGTTTCCTTTCAATAGATTTATTTCAAATGGGGGCAGCACTGGACCCCGGAAAATTCAGGTAGCCCCTTAATTGGTCTCGGCAAACAAATCAATTAGGTGACTCAATCAGGCCCAACGTGGCAGGAAAGACATTTAACTATTTCCCTTTTACGGAACACTAAAAACTAGTCACTTATTGGCGTTTCTCAGCCCAAGTACATTTGTTCTATATTGCCAAATCATTTGGCGCGTTTCGCAGTCCACAATTCAGCGCAAAAACACTTTCTTAAAGTATGAAAAGTATTCATTTTAAACTGTGCAAATTCACAGCTTTTTCTGCAAGTAACCTACCTGGGAGTGGCGTTGGATGAGAATTTCGGCTAGTGCAGTTATAAAACAATGAAACCAATTAAAATACCTAATAAGGTTCCATAAAGGGTTTATATTTCGCATATTTTTATTGACTTAGTGTAAGTAATTTTCCTCTGAGCGTGTTAATACATTTATTATTGTGAGTGTATTTGAACAACCACCGAAAATTTTGTTTTAAATATTTTTGTGTGAGTAATCCAGTCATGCATCGTTCTAGTTTACGGCTTATGAAAATAGTAAATGGACATTTGCTCCGATATACGTAGGTTATAAATAATTGTTGTGTGTAAGAAATGCGTATTCATTAGAAATCTAAGGGAACTCGATGGGAACGGCTTTAGGAAGGCCTCGCGACTGTTACCTAGTTTGATAAATTGGAGTATTCATAAAAAAATCGTCATTTTCATACATATTGCCGGACGGTCTGAACACTTTTGTATGAAAATGTCGATTTTTTTCGAGTTTCAAGCATTGATCCCATAGAAAAAGTTGTTCATATTGACGGTCTGAGTTGCTCCTACTAGGATCGGACAGGGTTTTTGACACTTTTTGTTACATATTGCATATCATGGCAAAATACGCAAACCTCTTTTCAGTTCAAGGCCTTAAAATGATCATTTAGATAGCTGCTTGAAAAAACGAACAGACATTTTCATAATATTTCCGTATTCATTTATTTACAAAAAGTTTACATACAGGTGTTACATTGTACAAGATGGAATATCAAAAAAACCTTGGGCGGCAAACGTTATTAATATGTACGTTCTGACATTTATGTATATATAGGTACATAAATTTTATTGGAAAGCCATAATCTGGGTTTGTTTATTTATATAAAAGTTTGGTTGTTTATTTATATAAAAGTTTGTAGGTCAGACGGTGCCATTTGGAAAAGTCGATAGTCTAAAACACCTGGCTTAAAGGTCTAAGCAGGTCACTTATTTGGATATTGGTGTCTCGTCTGAAAGTCTTCTAAATATAGATATTTTACCTATTTCGGAGCTCGGTGGCCCGGCGGGAGTGCTCATTACTAGCGCTTTCGCAAGTTAAGCGACACCGGGCGTGGTTCGCACTTGGATGGGTGACCACAAGTGGCACAAAAAATTCTAGAGCCCCTCCGTGCTTCGGAAGGCACGTATAAGCCGTTGGTCCCGGCTGTCATCATTGTATGGCAGTCGTCAAGCTATGTCAGATGCCTTTAGGCAGCCTGAAAAATCTGACACCAGTGTTAGCCACTTACACACTCGAAAAACAAAAACCTATTTCGGAACGCGAATATTTTGGGGAAAATATATCGCACGATTTTAGAAGGTTGACCTGAATTTTGTTGTATTCGTCCTCAATTGGTCTTCATGCTGGTCTTGAAGAAAATAAAATAAAACTGCTTAAGACGAAGTGGTAGCTAAAGTGGCGCCCTCATTTGAAATAAATTGTTTAAAACTAAATATAGTGATAATTAAAAATTTGATTTGTATCACTGTCTAGAAAGACCTTTAAACTATTTTATGAATAATCTTTGAAAGTAATATTGGTAGTCCGTCTAGTTTTAAAACGGGTTTCTGCATAAGGTGGCCACTTTTGGCAAAAACCCGTTTTAAAACTAGACGGACTATTAGTAATAATTTCAAAGGTTATTCATAAAATAGTTTAAAGGTCTTTCTAGACAGTGATACAAATCAAATTTTTAATTATCATCATATTTAATTTTAAACAATTTATTTCAAATGAGGGCGCCACTTTAGCTACCACTTCGTCTTAAGTGCGAGTCGGATTTACGCACGAAGGGTTGAGTACCATTAATTATGTATGAAAAATCATGTTGGTTGTTTGAATATTTATTTTATTTCGTTTTAAGTATTTGCTGTTATAGTGGCAAAAGAAATGCTCATAATTTATCTGTGAAATTTTTAACTGTTTATAATCCGTTTGTTTAGGTATTTAAAAGAATGTAAACAATCTTGAAACGTCTTTTTATTGAAATATACACTTTATAAATCAATGCCTTCCCAAATTACAAATAAATTATGTAATTTAGAATTTATAAAATAAATTATTTGTAATTTGCGTAGTTATCTTCTAAATATATATAACTCAAAGGTGACTGACTGACTGACATAGTGATCTATCAACGCACAGCCCAAACCACTGGACGGATCGGGCTGAAATTTGGCATGCAGGTAGATGTTATGACGTAGCATCCGCTAAGAAAGGATTTTGATCAATTCTACCCCCAAGGGGATAAAATAGGGGATGAAAGTTTGTATGAAACTTTGTCAATTTTAAACCGATCGGGCTGAGACGTTACATGCATAAAGCTACTATGACGTAGGCATCCCCTAAGAAAGGATTTTGATAAATTACACCCCTACGCGAGCGAAGCCGCGGGCAAAAGCTAGTTGATTTATAAAGTGTATGTTTCAATAAAAAGACACGTCAAGATTGTTTACATTCTTTTATATACCTAAACAAATAGACTATAGCTATCATGGTTCATGAGATACAGCTTGATTACAGACAGGCAGACGGACAGTAGTGGAGTCTTAGTAATAGGATCCCGATTTTACCCTTAGAATGTACTAACTACTTCACTTCCCGCGCAGTGGTAGATCGAGGGCACAGGAGAAATGGAGGAATTTTTGGGGTCCAGTGCTGCCCCCTATTTGGAATCAATCATTTGAAAGGAAACGGAGATATCTTTATAATTGTGTCTTCACCAAGCCCTAGATAACACTCCAAACTATTTTTCGAACTACTGTTTATAGTTTAAAGTGAGCACGTGAAGCTTTTCAACGCACATTTGCGAAAAACGGCCACTTTCGGCTAATGTGCGAAGAAAAGCTTCACGTTCTCACCTATAAACAGCATAGTTCATTAAATAGTTTGGCGGGTTAGTAGGGCTTAATCAAGACACAATTTTAAATGACATCTCCGTTTTCTTTCAAATGGGGGCAGCACTGGAGCCAGAAAAATTATGTATCCCCTTAATTGGCCATGCGACTAGCAACGAATACTTATTCGTATGTTAATGTGTTGTTTCCGGTAGGTAGTTTTTATTTCCGATAACTGAACAATTATTTTCCCTTCCTAAGCCTAATAGCAAATTAAAAATAATAAAGCACGTAGTTATAATCAGTCATACATAGCATACATACCTATAAATTATTGCTATATTTGTATTAATTAATGTTATATACGTGTACATTAATATACATGATTATGCAGCGATAATAGCACAATGCATGTTATATTGTCACGAAACTTCGTGTATGGCGGAAAAATAATAGCAAGTTTTCAAACAATCGCAATAAATTTAACTGTAATGCAACTGGCAAGCAACTAACTACTAAAAAAACTGTAACATTTATAAAACTGAGCTAAATAGGTTATTTGCATATGTTTGTTTTTTAACCGACTTGTAAAAAGAAGAAGGTTATCAATTCGTCGGAATCTTTTTCTTATGCTCGTAAAGGTGTAGACGCCTGGACCGATTTTGATTTTTTTGTTTGATACTTGTCAGGTGATCCCATAGAAATTTATTAAAATTGGTTGTGGGACTTGGGGGTGAAGACGCGTTTTTTAGTTTTGAAAAATTATAGTATAATTTTTTTTTATGTGATAGTGCGGCAAAAAAACAAGCGGGTCACCTAATGGTAAGTGATCACCGCTGCCCATGGACAACTGCAACACCAGGGGTGTAACCTTTATTCCTTATTAAATATAGTCCAATAATGACAAAACCACAAAATCAATTTTAATAAAAAATCTATGAGACCGCCTAAAAAGTATGCCGTATCTAACAAAGAAAACAAGAATTTTTGGAATCGGTACGGTGGTCTACGAATAATCGGTGAACATACATAAAAATTGGCCAAGTGCGTGTCGGGCCACGCGCAGTGTAGGGTTCCGTAGTTACGAATGCTCACTTTGAGTTCATGCCACTAAAAACGTCTAAAAACTAATTTTCTATTTATTTTTCTATTATGTTGATGGCTCATAACTTTTTAAATTGTAAACCCTACTTAGCTCTGATAGTTTTCCTTTAAATTTTGTTATATATACTAGAACTTTTCACGTGTTTATATATAACCATTTAGCAGATAGAGGGGGGGGGGACACTTGACTCAAACAAAAATTTTCACTTTAAAACCAAATATTTCAGAAACGAATCCCTAAATCTAAAAACGGTGTTCACAACCTCGTAATATTTTTGAAATAACTATTCAACGATACCCAACATGACTGGTTAGTCGAGAAAAAAAAATTGCCTTTTCACTTTACTTGTAAAGGAAGCTACCCAAAAAAATTTTTTTTTTATATTTTATTTTACCACTTTTTCCGCCTAATTAATATACATATCAATCACAAGCCAAGTCACAGATTTCTAGTATTAATAGTCGCTGAGTAAAACCGAGGACGGACAGACAGACAGATAGACATGGCGAAACTATAAGGGTTCCTTGTTTACTACGGAACTAATGATAACCTTCTACTTTTACTTTTGGAAGTCGGTTAAAAATAATTATTTTTCTGATAACAGCAGGAGACGCTAGGAAACCAATGAGACCATATTCATCTTTATGATATAACCATCTTGTAGTGTTTTGTTGTTATGTTTTGGTATTTTTATTTCTACCAAATAAAAACATATTTTCTTCCATTCATTTCAAATATTGGTAAGAACGAAAAAAGTGGGAGCGTGGTGGGGACATCTCGGTATTTAAGGTTTCGGTTTCCGTAACTTTTTGATATAAGTAAAAAAAAAATGTAATCAAATACATTATTCCTGAACTACTCTGTTGCTAATATTGCCTTTTTTCTGACAAAGCGATATTCGGGAAAAGTTAACACAGAATTGTGTTTTTTTTTCTTTTGATCTTTAGTATTTCATTCCTGTGTAAGCTGTAATTATATGAGTGAAAATTTTGTCCTACGTTAGTGGTCTTCGAAAAATTATTTCTTTGTATTTATTGTATGAAAACGACACAATATATAATTTTAATCTAACTTCCTGATAGGAGTGCAAAAGAAAGTGGCTTATCAAATAATAAACGTACGATTATGCATAGCGGTTTGTTGTAGCTGAAGCGTTCTGATAACATGCTACAGTGGGCCGTAACTCGAGCGTGACAGCTCAGAAATTGTAGCGGAGAATTAGAGGATGAAACGGCGGATTCTTTCTTATACATTCTTATAATCCTACATACATAATTACGAGCTCACAACAATAGACCGAAATCTTGGCCCGCCATTTGAAATAAATTATTTGAAAGAAAACGGGGATGACATTTAAAATTTTGTCTTGATCATACCCTAGACAACCCTTCAAACTGTTTTATGGACTACAGTTTATAGTTTAAAGTGAGAACGTGAAGCTTTTCTTCGCACATTATCCAAAAGATAGCGCAACTCGAGCGTGACAGCTTAGAAATTGAAGCGAGGAATTAAAGGATTCAATGGCGGATTCTTTCTAATTAATTCTTAATCGTACATACACCCGCCCACACCACAAGGAAGTCAGACGAGGTCATCTGTGCGTCTAGAGCATCCTGGTCAGGTGACCAGGATCACTGGAAAGCGCTGGATGCTGGCCGCTCTTGGTCGGTCATTTTGGAAATCCTTGGAAGAGGCCTATATGTCCAGCAGTGGAAATTATGCGGCTGAAATTATGAATCATACATACATACTATTTACGAGCTCACAACAATAGACCGAAATAACCTTGGCCGAGTAACTGTATTAAAACCGTTTTTCATTACGTCTTTATGCCTTATGGGGCAGACAGAGCAATTTAGGTCTTGCGGCTCTAAGCAGACAGAAGGGCCCAAGGACTCAAAGACCATTTTTGAGAAGGTGGAATAAGAAATCAAAATAGTGATGCGTCACTAGCCGCATCGCTTATAAACATGATTCGCAGTTTCGCCCTTTCCTTCGATCGCCTTCTACGACCTTATATTCCTAATTATATTATAAATGTAAGAGTTTTTAGGTATGTTTATGAAAGGTTAAATCAACGGCAGGCAATAAAAAAGTTAGTAACAATAAAAAGTAAGAAATAAGAGGAAGAGGTAGTATAGGCAAAGATAATTAGTAACGTAACAGATACCCAACGAGATAGAAACTATTGGAGGGCCCGTAAGTATGCAAAACTGGAGTTGCGTGCCTGCCACACAGAGATGGCAGCACACACGACTCGCAAAAAAGTGACAAAAAAGAGTTGAATATGCTTTAAAACATTTATTGCATTTCGAATAAGTCATATTTAATTAACTAGCGTACTATTTTATTTAGATAGAAGATTTTAATGTTTTGATAAATACTTATAATGCCATCTAGTGACAAGGAAAAGAATTATGTTTATAAGACGATGTGTAGGCATGGTATAGAAAAACTTCTCTCCTTAAAAACCCCTTGAACCCAAATTATCTCACGCACGGTTAACTAAACACAAACTAGCCAAGCTAAGCTGGCAAAGCCTTACCGTTACGTACACACGATCCGTCTTTGTGCAAATGTTTACCATCGCAGCCTGATGTCATTAAAGCTAAAGTCATATTGGGCGAGTGACTAGACTCGAGGTAATGAGCGAGTCGAATAGCGAGTGTTTAGCTCGCGAATCGAACTGAAAATTCAATTGTTATTATTTAATTGCCTACCAAGTTACATGAAGTTTTAATGAAATGACAACCGTAAACTAAATGTATACTTTTAGTTTACGGTTATCTGGCATGTATGTAGGTTTTGAATTGGTAACGGTCAAAAGAAGCTCGAAATGGTTCGTGTAAATATACACACGGCTGCTGCGTCGCGTCGCCAGTTCCTTTTCTTTAAACTTGGGTGTACACGCTTCCGCGTGTCTAAATATACGTTTTTATTAATACTCGTAAAGTATAATATTAATTTAATAACCGCTCGCTATGCTCTCGACCATTTCGTGACTAATTTTAGTTTTTTTTCAAAAGCATTCAGCCATCATACCGCTCACCGCACTGTCCACTTCGCTTGACCAATGTGCATCTCTTCTAAGAGCGACCTATCACGTCTCAATCGTGACGGCTCAGGCTGTTATTCCAAGCCTTTGGCTATTTCTTAGCTTAAATTAGTCGTTATTGTAAAAGCAACTGACAGAATCTCAACCTAGTTCATATTTAGCAAAAGGAAAGTTTTCTCTTTAAGACGAAGTGGTAGCTAAAGTGGCGCCCTCATTTGAAATAAACTGTTTAAAACTAAATAAGGTGATAATTAAAAATTTGATTTGTATCACTGTCTAGAAAGACCTTTAAACTATTTTATGAATAACCTTTGAAATTATTACTAATAGTCCGTCTAGTTTTAAAACGGGTTTTCGCCAAAAGTGGCCACTTTTGGCAGAAACCCGTTTTAAAACTAGATGGACTACCAATATTACTTTCAAAGGTTATTCATAAAATAGTTTAAAGGTCTTTCTAGACATTTATACAAATCAAATTTTTAATTATCACCTTATTTAGTTTTAAACAATTTATTTTAAATGAGGGCGCCACTTTAGCTACCACTTCGTCTTAACTCTTTACCGAAGAGTTTACCATACAAACGTATAGTATGTAGTAGTATTCAATTTTAATGGTCAAAAATTAAAAGGAAGATCGTGGATCATGGTATAATAATATATTCGCCTGGTATTCTCTTCCAGCTGACCGCTGGTTACGTGATTGGCCTAAAAATACGTCATCAGTTGGGAGTGTTGCCACTATGTGTGATTGAATTACCCGACCAAAATGCATTTTTTAGCAAACCAATTTCATTAACCTAATTTGTCCCATTGTTGGGCAAAGGTCTCTCCCATCTTCTTCCACTTATCTCTTTCTTGTGTTAGGCTCGACCATCCTTAACAAACCAATTATGAACTATAATTCAATAAGAATATAAATATATTAAAAATTAAAAACTAAATAGATGAATCACACAACATTACACAAATACTTAATAGTAGTATTTAATTTTAGAGAGTCAGAGACTGGCTGACATGTTTCGACCTCATCCGGAGGTCTTCATCAGGGCGAATGTGGCTAGAGGACGCGCGAACACGATGCGCCTCGAGACACAAATAGCTGTCTCTCTACTCTACGTGAGTAAACCGTCTAATTCATGCTTGTAATATCTGTGTCTCATTAATTACTCGTTAGATTTAATCAAAAAATTACGATTTTATGCCGAAATCTAAAACTTAATTTCAAATTAAATACAATGAAGTTACTTTTGTATCGAAAAGTCTAGGGGATTCTCTAGTCTATTCATGCAAACTATTGCCGACCACACACCCACTAGCTAGTAGCCAACCACTGTCCTGGCCACGCTCCTCCGAAGTTGAGCAGTGCAGTCTTCGAACTAATGAGTTATGCTTATGCTGTCTACCGAAAGACTGTAAGTATACCATCTACTACGGTCACTAACCCAACGTGATGCCTATTTCTTTAGGTACTAGTGACAATGTGACCTGTAAACCTCGCAAGTCACCCCGACCCGTTAAAGTTTATCCGATAAAAATGTTTAGACAAAAAAGTTGCGTCTTAATAAAGGTAACAAAAAAAGGTACATTTTTGAAATGGTTAAAATATGATATTAAGTTTTCAAACATCCATATGTCCGCCATTTTGAAATTTTTTAAAGAACTGTATTTGTACACAAAATCTATATAATTTTCTAATCGCACAAAACTTCACGAGAATCGCTTGAGAAATGCGACGATGAGTAGGCGAGAACCGCAGGAAAGACAAACTGACAGCCAGATAAAAACATTTTTAGCTATTTTCGAAACTGAGACCCTTCGCTCGTTCGGTCAATAAAAACATTCCGTATACGTTGGTGTCATTCACAACTTCATGAAAGTAGAAATTAAAATATCGTTTATGGAAATGTATCGCAGAAACTAATGAAATATTCAAGATTCAATGATATTCTACTTTCCTTGCGCTCTCGGCATAGAAACCAGTCTTGAACCACTCCATTCATATGACATTTACAGCGTAATAACAACTTCCTTCACAATCACCTCCAGCATTGCTTACCCTGCCATGCCTTGTTTAGAGGAGCTTAGGACTAGACACCTATATATTTGTTTTCCTTTCATGTCTTTGTGACTGACTTTCTCTAGTAATATAAATAGCAGAACTTTTCTAAACAGCTTGTTTCAGAAAAGTGATATAATATTTGAAGGGCACGCCCCTTTAAATATTATATCACTCTTTTTTATCGCTTTTTTTTCGGTTTCCGTTGTTTCTTTCTCTCTTATCTCAGCGTATTCCCAGTTACATCCGCAGCCATATTGCTGTGAAGCCAGGGTCCGCTTTCCGTCTTTTTCTTTTCCACTTCGCACGGCCTTGAGCATCCTTAGTTGTAAACCTAGGCTCGCATATCATTCATGACGAAGTTAAGCCAGCATTTCTTAGGTCTACAACGTCTGCCAAGTCTACACGGCTGTACAGTTGTTTCCACGTCATTTTCAAGTTTCTGCAAGATATGACCGTACCAGCGTAGGTGACTCTCTTGCAGGTATGTCTCAAGAAAATATACTCTACAGATTAAAATAAGTATATTCTTCATGTATATGTTTGTTATGCTTGTTATCTATTGTGTTTCCCTAAATAAATTTAAAAAAAAACTGTTATTCTTGTCTCACGGACATGAAAGAACAGTTCATAGAGTAAACAAAAAACTGATCATACTAAGCACTTGGTCTAAGTTCATATAAATAAAGCATATCGTAGATGTAGGTACTTAAGAACACCAGATTAATTTACTATCTCATAAACCCTGTTTAGCTCGCTCGGGTGATTATTGACTAATCCAATAAAAGCTACTATTTTGAAATGCTAGCTTATCGAGAAGGACGTTGGCTGCATCGCTATATAATACTTATTTGTGGTAATGGTAAATACACCATGTATCATTGAATAACCTTAATGTAGGTTTATATAGTTCATACTTACTATAGATTATTACGTCTTTATCCCTAAGGACAGACAGAGCGTTTTCGGCTTTGCGGCTTTAGCCGAAGAGCCCAGAGCTGGTAGAAAAATGAAATCGGTACAAAATTTGGTATTTGACTCGATTTTTTTTCATATTTATACCAAAAAGTAACATGATACGAAACCGAAAACATAAATAATAATTTTACCCCGCTCAAAAATTTGCAAGTTATAAGCCTTTCAAATCCGGTGGAAGGGGAAACTGTCAAATAATAGAAAAAAGATGCACATACACCCGCATGACGTCACTGTCAGTAGGTGTCACGCTTACGAAAGAGAAAGCGAGATGTCCCCACCACGCTCATATTCTTATGTTCAAAATGATAATTGTTGCCTCATTTAATAACTAATTCACTCTCTATTTTCGGAAAACGGCTTCTTATCAGTGTTTTTTATTCGTATAAAATATTATCGTAAAACAAACTAAGTCAAATAGCATATTGTGATGGGTTGCTAGACTTGCTAGCCGCATCCCTTTTCGCTTATTTCCTCGATCGGTTTTTACGATTTGTGCTAGCAGAAAAGCACAAAACAACGTTCTAAGATTTTTCTTTTGAGAAGTTTTTCAAATGGGAAAGCTCAAATGAATGTACGGATTTTGCATATGATGAGTTTGAGCACTTAAGGGCGCGTTCAGACGACAGGGGCATGCCAAGCCCACGCCTAGCGCACGACAAGCGCGGTTTCAATTTGTTGAATATAATTTGAGTCCTATCACACAGCAATACAACAGAAATTGCATTTACCGAAGTCCAGTGGGGGCGAGCGCCGGGCGGGCGCAAGGCGTGCTCGTGATGACTTTTTAAATTAAAATTATGTACCTATATTTGATGTGAATTATGATGTTATTGTAAAATTATGTAACTATATTTGATGTAAATTATGTAATTACTAGTAAATAATAATTTAGTATATATGGTGACAAGTGAATAATTTGAAAATATGAAATGAATTGAATTGTTGAATTGTAATTTATTATTAGTACTTCGTAAATTAATTTAAGATCGAATCCGATTCCCAATGCCTAAATAGGCAATTTTGTAAATAATGAATTAAAACCACTAATTGCAAAGTGCATGACAATGAATGTGTATATTGTTTACAAAATGGTAAATAAATAAAATGAAATGACTTCGGTTGATGCAATTTAAGTTGTATTGATATGTGATAGGACTCAAACTATTTGCAACAAATAGGGAAGAATACTGCCATTTTATACCGTCAGGTGTCGCATAAACACAAACAGTAAACTCCATTCGTCTCATTATAAAACCTAGACTAACTTTGTTCAGGTTTAAACCATTATCCGACCAAATCAAGTTGACATCTAGTAATGTCACACTATCTCACCTGTCAATGTCAACTTAATTTTGGGCGGATAATGGTTTAAACCTAGTAACAAAGTTAGTCTGGGTTTTATAATAAGACGGCCTCCACGTTATTCAAACATAAACGGCATAAATTTTTTGTGTTAACCTCCACGCCTACAACCTCAACAAGCTCTATGCGCTGCTAGCGCCGCCACGTCGCCGCCTGCGGCTGAGCTTTCAGCTTCCGGCTTTCCTATTTCAAAATTCGAAATGTGGGCTTGGTTTGCGCGTGTCGTCCGAACATGCCCTAAATGTTTTCGTTGCCTCATTTAAGGGGTTACCTGAATTTTTCGAAGTCCAGTGCTGCGCCCATTTGAATTGAATCATTCAAAAGGAAACGGAGATATAATTTAAAATTTTGTCTTGACTAGGCTCTAGATAACCCTGCAAACTATTTTATGAATTACTGTTTACAGTTTAAAGTGAGAACGCAAAGCTTTTCTTCGCACATACGCCAAAAGTGGTCGTTTTTCGCAATTGTGCGTAGAAAAGCTTTACGTTCTCACTTTAAACTGTAAACTAGTTAATAAAATAATTTGAAGGGTTACTAGAGCCTGGACAAGACAAAATTTTAAATGAAGTCTCCGTTTCCTGTGTAATGATTTATTTCAAATGGGGGCAGCACTGGACCCCGGAAAATTCAGGTATCCCCTTAATGATTTATCAGATATTTACTTATTTTATCATGTATGGTCACGATCATGATAAAAATAAGTAAGCCCCGGAAATGAGTCATCGTCAATTTGCCACGTTTTTCGCAACATGGCAAGGAATCCAATTTGAGCGCGCGATAAAACTGCCACTCGTAAAGGAGCGAATTTCCTTTGTTTATTTTAGAAGTAGCAGCACGTGTGTTAATTAACATTGCAATTTTATCGTGAGAATTCGGAACGATTCGAAATTTATTACTTTTTAACCGACTTCAAAAAAGAAGGAGGTTAGTAGTAGACCCGTGTTTTTTTTCAAGTGAAAATTTCTTTTAGCGCGTTGGACATTTATTGAGATGGGAAAAAACCATTGAACCACTGACACTGTCACCGTTACCGTAACGGACAACATATGACCACTCCTGTCAGCAATCCCGGAGAGCTAATTTTTTTAATGTTATTTATTTAAAATAGTTTCATTAAAAATGAATACTTAAGCATAAAAAAGAAAAATCTAAAAAGCACGTAATTTTTTCTTGTCCTAGAGCTGTTCCGAGAGAATGAGAGAACAAACTTTTATTTGAGTGCATTTAGCCATCACATTGTATACGTCAGACGACCTCCGGTGGCGTAGTGGTCTCCATGCTAGTCCGCCGCCCAGAGGTCCCGGGTTCGTTCTCTGGTCAGGGCAAGTTGAAAAATAGCCTTTTTCAAATTGTCCTGGGTCTTGAATGTTTATCTATATACGTATTTGTTATAGAATGTAGTATCGTTGAGTTAGTATCCCATAACAAACAAATAAGGATCCCATAACACAAGTATCGAACTTACTTTGGAGCTAGCTCAATCAGTGTTAATATATTCGGATATATTTATATTTATTTATATAGTTTCTACATAATCAGATCAACTCGTTGGTTCCAGAATATTAAGAGCTTTATTGTGACCAGGCTTGTACAGTCAAGTACCAGGATACCTGACCAGGCCCTCTACTTATATCTTGAATTTTCTCTTAAACTAAAACATGAAAATTTATATTCAGACAGATTGTAATTAAGGCTTTCTGATTATAAATTTCCATGTAAATATCATTTTTAGTTTATGAGAAAATTGAAGATATAAGTAGAAAGCCTGGTCAGGTATCTTGGTACTTTATTCTTTATTGATAAAAATTAACTTACGCTTAAGCACGTACTTACAGAGTGCAGCATTTTTTAGAGATGGACTTGGCAAATTATAAGGCTTTCTTGTCAGTCGTACCGAACCTTAAAGATTCATCTTTATTCTCAGATCATTTTTTTAATAACAACGCTCATTTCTTCCCTCTAAAATCACCTATCTTTACCCAATTAATCTTTCCCGTAAGACCAAGTAAACTTAATTACAGGTTGCATTTTATTGAATTGCCTGCATACCCGATAAATTGGTAGGCGGCTATCCCACTCACTCCCTTAGAGAGCTATATCGACGTCCCGCCCTCGCACTCGTCATGTCCAGCCTTCAAGAGGCTACATTGATTTTATTTCGTCCCGTTTACTGCTGGAATTTCGGTTCCTATATTGATTGAAGTTTGTGCCTACATGTATGTTTACAATATGTAACAAAAACCCTGTCTGATCCTCGTAGGAGCAACTCTGACCGTCAATATGAACAACTTTTCCTATGGGACCAATGCTTGTGACTCGAAAAATAATCGACATTTTCATAGAAACGTATTCGGCCGGCCCGGCAATTTGTATAAAAATGTCGTTATTTTTAAGTTTGTAGCATTGGTTCCATAGGAAAAGTGGTTAATATTGACGGTCTGAGTTGCTTTTTTGTTACATATTGTATATGTTGCTATGTTTGTAGGTACCTACAGAAAAATACACACGGTCCAATTTACCCGACTACGGCGAAGCCAGAAGGAGTGTTATGTATGTGTTTCACCTAGTTTTCCCGAGGACTATAGGCTTTTAGCCCAAATTTAAGCCGGTCAGTCCATTTTGGGGCTATGTCATTTTATAAGCAAATGAGCCTAAAAAGCCTTTTTTGTAACTGTAGGTTTTTTTAGGGTTATAGGCTTATGTTTAGGCTAAAGCCATTTTTAGTACCAACCTGAGTAATCCATCATAACATAATTATGAATAAAGGATTTATTTTATTTTTAATTAATTTAGAAAAAAAAAAGAAAATTTATGTTTTACTTAAATATCGCCAAAACAACATCGAACCAAAAGCCTACAAAGACTTTGTCTATTCAACAGGCCTAGCCTGAACGACTAAAAGACTTAATTAATTTATTTATTTAACCTTTATTGTACAAAATACATTTTTTAAAGCACAATAGGCGGACTTAATGCTAAAAGCATTATTTAACAGCCAAACTTTGGGTTGTAAGAGAAACTTTGGTGACTTTATAGGCCTTTAGCTTGTAAAGCCCCTTAAGCCTAGACTCTTAGTCTAGGCTTCAAAAAAAGGCTAAAAGCCTATAGTCATCGGAATCACTATTTCGCCCCTTGGTTTCGCCGCTATGAATGCATAGATTTAGAAGTAAAAAAATCTAGGTCTATGACTGTATGTAGGTTCATCTGTCTTTGATATCTTTATATTTAACAAGCTTTTATTTAACTTGCAATGTGTCTTGTATATATAATTATTGAGGTGAAATCTTGCAACTAAATTTTCAACCAGTTATCCTTCACCGTTTGTGCTGAAATTTTGCATACATTTTTAAGACAGATGACGATACAATACAATGGGGAGATATTCGACGAAACTCAGTTATAAACCAACGTAACCTCATTGAGTAATACTCGTTTGATTTGTCTTGACAAGCACTTTGTAGACGATGCGGTGTTTGATGGAACTCAGTAATAAATCGACGGTACAGCATCGACTTTAGGCTTATTTCATTTGTCTTAGTAAGAACCAGACCCAGAGAACGACCCAAGAGATGGGTCGACGGTATCCGGAGACAAGCGGGCCCAAATTGGATGGCAAAAGCCAGAGACCGCTAATGTTAGAGAAGAATTGAGAAGGCTTACATCCCGAAATCGATATATAAGGGCTGCTGCTGATGATGATGAATAGAACTTTGGCCTCACAATTAGTCACAATAAAAGCTTGTCCAAATTTTTTTTTGTTAACAATTTTAGTTCGTTTACAAAGATCAATCATAGGTATATTTTCGCTTTCATAATACTTATCAGCATAGATATAACTACGCTTTATGAACTTCCTGTCACATAACGTGCGTGACATCACGACGATATCACACGCCCTCGCGTGAAACTCTCTTATCGCGGGGGCGTTTGTCACAGTTTCAGTTCAGACCAAGGCCGTGAGGGATATTCCATTATTATTTAGAGAACCTAAAAAGTTACTTATTATATCTGACTTTTGTATCTTTTATCTGTTAACTGACAACTGAACGCCAACTTTCTTTTCTGTTATTCTTTTTTTAAGGTTGAGTAGTACTCGTTTGATTTGTCTTGGCAAGCACTTTGCAAACGATGACTAGGTGGTCGATGGAAATCAGTGATAAAACGACGCAATTCCATCGATTTTAGGCTTATTTCATTTGTCTTAATAAAAGCTTGTCCAAAAAATTCATTTTTTTAATAAAAAAAATCAGTTCGTGCGCAAAGATCAATCATAGGTATATTTCGCTTTCATAATACTTATCAGCATAGATATGACTACGCTTTATGAACTTCCTGTCACATAACGTGCGTGACATCACGACGATATCACACGCCCCCGCGTGAAACTCTCTTATCGCGGGGGCGTTTGTTACAGTTTCAGTTCAGACCAAGGCCGTAAGGGATTTTCCATTAATGTTAAGGGAACCTAAGAAAGTACTTATCATATCTATTATATCCTTTATCTGTTAACCGATTTCTTATCTGATTTTCTTTTCTTAAGGGTTGACATTTTGTTACAGTTTCAGTTCAAATCAAGTACGTGAGGGATTTTCCATATTTTCTAAGTTTTTGAAAGAAATGACGCAGCTCACAAAAAAAAAGTGTCATAAAAAGAAAATATTTTTTTCAAAACTTCAAACGACTTCAACGCCAAACTACACAACACAACAGATTTTGAAAAAAGATTCTGAAATTTCCCCGTAAGAATTTTTGTTTTTGTAAAATTAATTACCTTTCAGCGAGCTATTATAATTTCTCCAAAATAATGTTATTACTTACTTGGCTATAGTTACATAAGTTTGGTGACCAATATTTAAAGAAATTATTTTTTCAAAACTTTAAACGACTTCATCGCCAAACTACAAAACACAACCGATTTTGAAATCCCTTTTTACAGACTTTTGTTAGACACCACAGACCACCTTATAGAAACCAGCAAGAGTAGGCAGTAAATTCTCTTACACTCATTATATCGCTATAAACGCAGCTGTATTAGAAACAGTTTTCCGGACTTTCAGTCATTTAGCAGAATGATTGGGGTTTACGATTTGAAATGACTATATCCATAAGCTTCTTTATAAACGGCTAGGTTCCACCTGCGTATTTTACAAGCTTTTATTTAACTGCAAATCCTCTACCTACAGTGATCTTTTGGCATGTGGCAAAAATCAACCTAACGCCCCGCCATCTTGTAAAACGTAAAAAAGATTTGTCAAACATTTTTTGACTAATCTTTGTCACATTGATGTTTCTTTATTTAGGATTATTTTGCCTATCCTATTTCAATTAAGACTCCGCTGTTCGTCCGTCCGTCTGTCTGTCTGTTACCAGGCTTCTCATGAACTGTGATAGCTAGAATGTTGAAATTTTCACAGATGATGTACATCTGTTGCCGCTATAACAATAAATACTAATAACAGAATAAAGTAAATATTTAAAACCTTGCGATAAAAAAATTACCTACTCTGGAAAAATATACAAATAAATTCTAACATTTAAAAAATGAGACACGGAAGAAGTCTTATGTACGTAAATCTTTTACCTTTAAAAAGCCAACAAAAATATGCCTAATTGGAAAAGCGAATTTTCTCTGAAAAAGCAATCGTTGGAAAAATATAATCCGATAAAATATAAAAGTACTTCGGATTACATCCAATTAGAGTGGGATTAAATTTTTATCGACCAATCAGGGACGGCGTCGGCGACGTGGACCAATCAGCGCGATTGACGGCTGTGACATCATTGACGTCCGTATTAAGAAAATTAACAGCATGTTTAGATTAACGATGTGTTGACGACATTGAAGTTACGTCCGTGGTTACGATATGCATATAACCTAGGAACCTAAACTTTTTGTTAATTTTCAAATTAAGACCACGATAATTAGATAGGTAAGTAAGTAGTATCCTGGGTCAAAAAGAATTTTTTTAGTATTCTTTGGTAAAATCTGTTACCATCCATCATAGCAGGGTAAAATATGCGGACTCTCATACCATATAATTGCTCACTCTGTGCTGAGCTGCCTAATAGGCAGGAATAAGTGAGGTTTTAAAACATTCTAACAGATTTTTCCTTTTACTGAGGCTTTTAGTTGGTACATTTACTTACTTTTATAGGCACGAGCAAACTGGGGCGGGCTGAAAGGCCGAAACAGGTTGGGTCGGGCCACAACCGAAAATGCGTACCAACTCTAAATCTAATTAATTAATGATAATGCAATAAGCGTGCTTTTTATCACTTCATTATTATTTCTGACGCAAACGTCCACAGCTTTAATAATAATAATAATAATGGTTATATCAGATATAAGGCATCCATATTCACAAGAGATTAATGAAAATAATAAAATTAAAATTAAAATAAATAACAAAAATTAAATAAATAGGAATTTTAGTAATATAATGCTAAGACACTGGGTTCACCTACAGTGTGCTATGTAAGCGGATCCAGTGCCCCAGCACTGGCGAGTCCCACCTGCCAACTAACGCGTTGAGAATGACATTGGTGCTGGCGCGCAAGCGTGACAGCAGCGACGCACACCTCTTTCTGATGATGGCATGAAAGCCATCAACTCGGGCGTCTGCGAACATTCCGGAGGCGCTGCAGTAGCAAGGCAGCCTCAACATCACCCTAAACGCGTTATTATACTGAACCCGCAGAACGCTGTATGCCCCCTGCGTGTAGTTGACCCAAAGGCTTTACATCTCTAAAGGATTTTCATCACTTAGATGAGCACTTAACAAAGATATTTTAAATGACTCTCCCATAATTTTGAATTGAATGGTCTATGTGAACGCAGAAAAACCGTTTATGCAATGTAGTACGATGTTCATATGGACAGTGTCGCAGATAAATCACTTTGAATGATGCTGCTCACACAATTTCGATCGAACTTCACTTTGTAAGTTCATTTGATCATCAATTTTATTTAAACTGCAACTACAGAGATGGGGCAGCGGGGTTATTTGTACAACATCTTTATATGATTGGCTGAAATCATCAAACCACCTGCCTAGTGTGGTGATTATGGGCAAATCGTCCCTTTATTGGAAGAGCCCTGTAGTCAAGCAATAAACTGATATAGGCGGCTAGTAAAAATGTTTTGAGGAAGAACGCAGCTGAATTTTGCGTTGTGGCCCGCCCAATATTGCCCACTCCTTTTTATTTTCATCCCAAACATAAGCACTTTCCATTAGAGGTCGTACAAGAAACAAAATAAAAACTACCGTCTTTTATTCTGTAGTTCGTAGTAAAAAAAATGGAAACATTAAAGAAAGTTATAGTAAATGGATGGCAACTTTCCTACCCTCATTTGTAAAAGAAAATAGGCTAATTACATAATTTCCGCCAAGGAAAAGGTATTTGATTAAATTTTTACTGCATAAAGCATAATGGCTGGTGGCGTATTTGACGTAATTGTAGGATCATACCCCGGGATCCTTGGCAGTTAGGAGCGTCTTTGTATAACCGGGGAAAATCACACGACTACGCTTCTAGTTTTATACTTCTAGGGCCAGTATGGTTTACTGAGTCCGAAGAGAAAGGTCTTCTAAAAAGAAGACAGTATAGTAACTAAGCTAAAAGAGAGTGGAGATAAAGCTTTCGATATATCTGCTCTATTATGAGAAATGCAACTAAAAACAAAACAACTTCTAAAAAATGATAATGTGATTGTTTTTTGCCTGGCATTTTATACCTCGGCATTGCATGCGCATGTATTTCATATACTTACTCGTAAACTTCTCTGAAATTCTCTGCATTGTATAAGATTAGATACGATGTTAGAGAAAACCGCTCAAATGTCGTTCGAAAAGTTGCTTAGTTTTATTGCGAACTACCTTTTCCTGCGCCTTTGTTTGCGTAATTTGTATGGTAAAATAGTTAATTTCCCTATACAAAGTTCCACTCCCGTTGTTATTCTCTTAGTGAATGATTTTTGAGATTAAAACTATGATCCTATGACCTTCCCTGGGTCTTAAACTATATCCATTGCAAATTTAATCTGAATAGTGTAGTGGCTGAAGCGTGTTGGTGGTAACAAACTAATATACAAACTCACTTTCGCATTTAGTACCTATTAAATTGGAATATAAAATTATTTCTGTCTGTTTCGTTGTTCGCAAATGGGGCTGCAAAATTCAGGCCCAGGGTCAAATATTACAATACGCCTCACATGATGGCGGCCAATTATGAGGGTACATGTCGAGCTAAATCGGGTTTCTTTGTGCGCCATCGATCGTAATATCGATACTTATATAAAATATTTACTGTTGTGGTCGCGATGGTAGTTGTAAATAAGTTATCGGTTTGACGTTTGTTTGTGGAAACACACTCATGATTTATAAAAGATTTCCTTTGATTATTTTTAATAAAAAAGGAGAAGGGCTTACTTTGTCATATACTCTCCAACATACATACATACTAATACGTCTTATTCCCTAATGGGGCAGACGAAGCATTTTGGGTCTTGTGGCCTTGTGGCTCTAAGCAGTCTGTCTGCTTAGACCCAAAATGCTGGGCCGCAAGACTCAAAAGTAGCGTTGCATAAGTATCGATAGTTTGACTATCGATAGTTGACCTTGAATAATTTTTAAAACTAAAAACCGACTTCACCCCTATTTACTATATATATTTCACAACTACACAACCGATTTTGATAAAATTTCCATGGTACCACCTGATAAGTATACCCTTTTGAACAAAAAAGATTTTTTTAAATCGGTCTAGGCGTCTTTGAATAACCGGTAAACAGACATAAAAAAAATAAAGGATCGCGACGAACTGATAACCTCCTCCTTTTTTGGAAGTCGGTTAAAAGTAGTCACAATATCGATAGGACTATTGATAATATTATCGATAGTATCGATTGTCAATAGTTTGCAATACTATTGATATAAGATAAAACTATCGTAGTATCGATACTATTGAATTAGGTACTATCAATAGTATCGAATACTGTCGATAGTATCGAAATTCAATAGTATCGATACTATCGATAGTATCGAAATTCAATAGTATCGAAATTTAACAGTATCGATACTATCGATAGTTTTACCTTATATCAATAGTATTGCAAACTATTGACAATCGATACTATCGATAGTATCAGTTATTCGATACTATCGATGGTCCTATCGATATTGTGACTGTTTTTCAAGGCCACGATAGTATCGATAGGCTATTGATATTTTATAATATTGCTTGCAACACTACTCAAAAGCCACTTTTTGCGTGATGTTGGGTGAAGTAATGATATTCCCCAAGTCTTCTATAAAAGGGATCATCATCAAGATTATCCTTTTCATGTTTTGGCTCCGGTTTGATGTCATACGTTAAAATAACTACTTAGTTACAAATTTTTAAAGAGATAATTTATTGAGGTTTACTTTAGAAGTTACTGATATTTATGTCTATCTAATTTGACTTCAATGTGAAGTCTTCAACCTAGGGCACTGGACGGAACCGACCGCTAGTCTACTGAGAACAATTTTCGATTCTTTCGAACCTGCACAAAGTTGCAGAAAAAGCTGTATCGGAGATTTTGGTAAATTCTTGGGAAGAACTACTTCATAAAAAATTACAAACGTTAGCTAAACCTCTTTTAGTTAAAATATGTTTTGTCTCGTTCTTACTATGCCAAATATTAAAAAGAGGGAAAGGGACAAAACATCTTTTATCTAAAATAGGTTTAGCAAACGTTTGTTATTTTTTATAAATTTTAGGGCTAGTGTCCAGCGTAGTGCCCAGTTGACTTCTTGCGGCTGAAATAACTTAGAGTTTTAACAATATCAGCTCTGCTCGCCTGAAAAACATACTGATTCCCCTTTCTCTCTTTTTTTCTCCCTCTCAGCATGTTCTCAGTTGCATCCTCAGGTGTAAGCTGCGACGCCCAAACCACGGTACCCAAAGCCCGCCTTCCGACTTTTTTATTTCCACTTCACAAGGTCATGAGCATCAATCAATAGTTGGCAATCAACCACCGTACGTTTTAAAAGGAACTTTTTACCACGTAGGACCGAACTGTGGAATCAACTTCCTGCAGCAGTGTTCCCGGACCGATACGACATTGTAACCTTTAAAAACGAGTCTATATCTTCCTGAAAGGCCGGCAACGCTTCTGTTACACCCCTGGTGTTGCAGTTGTCCGTGGGCAGCGGTGATCACTTACCATCAGGTGACCCGCTTGTTCGTTTGCCGCCCTATAACATAAAAAAAACAATGTTAGTAACACCATAAGCATGTTGGCATGCATATCATTCTTGATGTCGTCAAGCCAGCATTTCTTGAGTCTGCCACGTCTGCCGAAGCCTAGCGGAGTGGCTTCGATTTATACTTATTTCATTCTCTTAAATCTTAAAAAAAATGCGAAGACTGTACCACAAATTAACACTACCAAGACAGGGTGTGAAAATGTACCTAACACCATATAATTTGAACTAAAAATGGCTCACGTTATGGTCATTTTCGATACAGCCGTCGCCTTCCCTGGTGAATAGTTAATGGGATAATTTGCGACCCACTTCTGTGTAATTGTTCCAAGTTGTGGTAGGTCAATGAAAGCTGACGTGGTGCTTCCTGAAAGGCATATCTTTTGATGCATTCTTTTTTAATTTCGACTTCAAAGAGTGTACAATGCGGCACAAATAAGTTGAACAAAAATGGCGGACTTCAAAGCATTTTTGTACAAATTCCCGGCACGTAGATTGAACCAAAATGGCAATTATCGGCGCAGGCACAAATAATGCACCGACGGCCGCCATCTTGGTTTAATTTGCGTGTCGGGAATTTGTACAAAAATGCTTTGAAGTCCGCCATTTTCGTTTAACTTATTCGTGTCACATTGTAGTTGTTCCTTAAAAGTATGGTTGCGGTTGTGAGTAAGTCGCAGTACATGCTACTAGTATTTGCAAGTTAAGCGACACCTTAGACTGAACTTGGGTGGGTGACCACAAGTGGCATAATTTCTCGAGCTCCTCCGTCCTTCGGAAGGCATTTTGCCGTCGGTCCCGGCTGTCATCATTGTATGGCAGTCGTCAAGCTATGTGAAATGCCTTTAGGCAGCTAGAAAAATCTGACACCAGTGTTGGCCACTTAAAAAGTCGGAAACCTTAATCTTTTTACAAGCTTTTATTTAAAACTTGCAATATATCTTGTACTAGTATGTTAAGTATTACGAATACGAATAGGTACCTACGGATAAATCATCATCATCATCCCAGCCCTTCTTCCGCCAACTGCTGAGCATAGGTCTTATTTTGCCGCTCTTAAGCTGATTTCTATGAAATATCAAAATCAAAGCCCTCTTCTACCTTCTACCGCGATGCACGAAAGGGACCTCTTCCCTTTCGTGCATCGGGTTGGGGGGGCAATAGGCCTCAAATTTGCTGCCCTGCGAAATGTGCTGCCAGTAGGATATTCATACTTTGCCTCTTGCAAATCTTGCTTTGCTTTTGCGTTCACTGAAATATCGTTTATAGAATCACCTTTTTACCTTCTCGATGGAGAGGGTGCATTTGGCCTCAAATTTGCCGCCCCCCAAAATGTGCCGCCATAGGTTTTAGCCTTCTCAGCCTATTGGTAAATCCGCCACTGCTGCTCTCATTCAGGTGTGTCACCCGCGACTTTGGTTATATCCCATCCCATAGACGGACGCCCGACGCTTTTCTAACGAATAAATACCTAAAAATAATTATCTCAACATTTCTAGATCTCTACTACCGTTTAGCATCCGCTCGCGGCTTCGTCCGCGTGACGGTCCCACGGCTCTCAACCAAATTAACTTGACCCCCACTTGCCACAGGTCCTCGTGCCAATTGCAAATGAGCTACCCGGTAGTTGGAGCGACCTAGGTAGCTGTATCTCAGGAATAGTCAAGAACTACACTATTCTAAATTAGTAGCTCGCTCCGAACTATGTACTCGCGGCACCTTTACATGACTCGGCAAAACCTTGCCCGATTTGGCTCATGTTCGCAGTAAAAAAAAATTAATCTCATTAACTTTTCTACCAAACTTCATGTAGTAACGTTAAAGATTCTCGAGTAATACAATAGTATTTTGTGTAAATTGATAATCCTAACTTTTTGTTAGCTATTAATGGTCCACTGCTTGGCAAAGGCCACCCCTCATGAATAAATAAAACCGTTTAAGTAAAAGAAATCATAAAAGACCATTAAATGTATATTATTCAAAGAACCGACACTTGATTGAAACTAGTTTAAATAAATAATATTTCAAAACTAAAAACCGACTTCACCCCCAAACTACTCAACCGATTTTGATAAAATTTCTATGGGACCACCTGACAAGTATATCCTTTCAAACAAAAAAAGAATATTAGAAATCAGTCCAGGCATTTTTGAAAAATCGGTTAACATATATAAAATAAAACATAATTGATCGTGACGAATTGATAACCTCCTCTTTTTTTGGTAAAAAAAAACCCGATGAAATAAAGATTTTATGTTTTAGAGATCTTGTATCCAGAGCTGTAACTTTATTTTAAAATTAAATAAAATGACAATCATTGAGCCACGTCACGTCGGATTCCTTAAGCAGCTAGAATTCTGGAAAAAAAAAACATCTGTTTCGTCTTAGCCTAAACATTGTCAAGAGCGGAAAACAATAGTAACTGCATTACATAAATGCACAGCATTATCGTACTGCACTTTATAGTATTCCATCTGGATTTTCCAGCCAGGTCAGCGCCAGATCTAGAATGCTAATGACTGTCGACCCACATCGTGTAATTGCAGAAACCAAAGTAGCCATTTCCTTCTTATGGACCAATCCATATGTTTACGTCCAACCAAACGTATAACTGAAACAAATACAGACTAGCAATCGATACAAGGATAAAATGTCACAATCCTAAAAAATTACCTATAAGTAAATTATGACAAAGACGAAAAATAAATATTTCTAAAAAAATAATATTCGGCAAAATGATACAATGGCGTTGCATGTCACAACCCAACAAAAATTGTATACAATATGTAACAAAAACCCTGTCCGATCCTTGTAGGAGCAATTCAGACCGTCAAGATGAACAACTTGTCCTATGAGACCAGTGCTTAAAAAAAAACGTCATTTTCATACAAAAGTTTATGGCCGGCCCGGCAGTTTGTACTCGTATGAAAATGTAGAATTTTTTTTCTTCAAGTTATAAGCATTGGTGCTATAGGAAATGCTCCTACAAGGATCGGACAAGGTTTTTGTTACATATTGTATAATAACGAAAAATTTCATTCTAAGTTATTCGGCAAAACGTCACCTTAAAATGATATGAAAATAAACACAGAAACAGAGATAATATAATTACTAAAAAAAATAAGTTTGTCGTGAACACGTTTCCAGTTTAAATAAGCTTAAAAACAATATATTTTCACATATAATTAATGTGTTTAGTGTAAAGTAAAATAGGTTTATAAAAAGTTTATTAATTCTTATAAATTCGAGGGTTAATATAAATATATTTTATATGTAAATTGTCTTTACAATCTAATTTACACCTCGGAAATCAAAAAACTCAATTTTATTTGCAGTAAATAACTTTTCAGAACTGAAAATCGACTTCACTCCCAAACTACACAGCCGATTTTGATAAACTATTTATGGGACCACCGGACAAGTAACTATACCTTTTCAAACAAATAAAAATCAAATCGGTCCAGGCGTTTTCGAATAATCTGTGAAAATACATAAGTAAAAAAAGAACGCGACGAATGACCTCTTCCTTTTGGAAAGTCTGTTAAAAATACTAAACATTATAATATATAACTCATAACATTGAGTTTATTTAAATACAACATCTGAGACGTATGTACAATTGTATTTACATATCGTTATGCCTTTACAGACGAACATACAATGACGTTTTAGTAGAATTGTCTACACAAGTACACAATTCTACTAAAACGACTTATCCTCCTTTTGGAAATTCAACGTTATAATTTATAACTTATAAGTTACATAGAGTTTATATAATACTACATCTTAGACGTAAATATCGTTATGTCTTCACACATGAGCGTCTGCATCTACACAAGTACATAATTCTATTAATACGACTTAAACCCATAACAAGAATCCACACACCAAAACCACTCAAAACAAACAGTCGGGCTATTATGAGCCAGTAATTAACAACTACACATGACCTATATCGCTAAAAGGCTCGGTTACACATAGACAGACAGATGTATAAATATTTCTTATAGATGAGTACTCAGTACTAGTTTAGCACTAACGATGCCCAGGGCACAAATCGAATACAATTAAATTATTTCCGGGCGCAAATTTTACAGCAAGGTTTATGATAATTATCACATTTCATGCATAAGGGTAAAATAGAGTTACACTACAAAACTTAGAAAAATTACGAAAACGTACTTACTTACTTTTCCGAAGGCGCGATCGGCGATAAATATTTAATGTATGGGAGGTCTGTATTCTTATTAGGTCAAATATTTAAAGTCGGAAGACATCAGAACAGAATTATGAAACAATTCAGCTTTGAAAAAAATTGCACTTGATAAAATCTTCTGTATTAATTAAGTAAAGGAAATCTTATTTTTTCGTATTTGGTTAAATATTAGTATTAGTGGTATGAAATTTAAAATTAGAAAGTGTTAGTTTGTTAATATTACTGGTATTAAATCAGTATTAAGTTTAATGTATAATCAGTATCAGTACCATGGAATAAGTAATAACATGGATATATATTTACCTAAACTTAAAATGTTGGCTATTGTGGAAAGCACTTTTTTATCGAAAATTAATCCGCGGTCTCACGAGACTTTTTGGACATTGGGGAATCAAAAATACATTCGATTAGTTATGCATTTACCTTACATCTGATTAATTATCCAGTAGCGGGTAGGGCGCGTTAGGCGACCGTCCAGGGCGCCGGATATAAAGGGGTGCCACGACCGTCCCTGTACATCTTCTCGTTCATTGATACTTACTCGTGAATTTCTTCACTTTAGCGAAAACATACATACATAATATCACGCCTATTTCCCACAGGGGTAGGCAGAGACTATGGACCTCCAATTGCTACGATCCTGACAAACCTCTTTCGCTTCATCTATACTCATCAATCTCTTCATACATGCCCTTCGGTTACGGGTACTTTTTACCTCTCCTTTTTTCAGAACGTCTGCAATCTGGTCGCAGAATGTTCGCCTAGGCCGACCCTTCCCTACTGTTCCTTTCACATTTGCCTTATAAATATTTTTTGTTAACATGTTTTCATCCATCCTTTCTACATGCCCAAACCACCTTAACATCCCTTTTTCTATTTTTGTCACAACATTCTCTTTCACTCCACACCGCTCCCTTATGACATCATTCCTCATTCGATATTTCAAATTAACACCACACATACTCCTCAGCGCTCGCATTTCAACTGCATTTATTCTAATTAATTCATTCTGCATTTATATTAGCGAAAAAATAATTGATAATTTTGTTTTTTATTTAATTGTTACTTATTTCATTATATCCTTTACCTTTCGAATGGGCTTCAATTGCACTGAGGTTGGGAGCGCCGTAGAAATCTCGCCCAAGGCGCTGGTATTGCTCATACCGGCACTGGTCGAGATCTGAAAGCCAAAAATTAACTTTGGGCAAAAAATATTGTATCCTTTTATCCGATCTCTAATAATAACCATAATCATGAACGGTGCTCGTGTCGTTAGAGTTTCTTCCATTCTATTGTATTTTCAGCCAAATTGAAATATATTCGCACTAGAAAAAGTATATTATTTTTGGAAGTCTAGCTCCGGGATTGCGTGATTTTTCCGCGCCCTACCCTAACCGCCACATAGAATAATAAATAACACTATACTGAGTATAGCGACGCTTTTAGAAGCGGAAATCTATGTCTTCCTTGCCAAGCTAAGCGATGGTTAGTAAATATGACAGTAATTGATCGACGTGTGTGGAAATTACGAGAAAAAATTATTTCGATCAGTATTACATTCGTATGCGAGCTTATTTCATAAAAGTTATATAAAAGTCTTATTCTAAAACTTTTTTCGGATTATATATTTAACCACCACGCATGGCTATTGCCTCTTTCTGATTTGTATTTGAAACATGAAAATAAAAACGACATTTCCATAAAATCGTAGGGCCGGCTGAACACTTTTGTATGAAAACGACGATTTTTTTTCAAGTTTCAAGCATTGGTCCCATAGAAAAAGTTGTTCATATGGTCTGAGTTCAGCCTTACAAAAACTCCCGAAATCTCAATTTACGTATGAAAAAAGCGAATACGCTCTTAATCCCCGCTCGTAATTATTAGGAAACGTTTATATTTGTACTTACTAAATAAAATATCACAAATTAATGTATATGTAATATATATTTTTGACATCTAGGTAGTATAAAATGTCTCCGTGAAGTATAACATGCCTACCTATAACAGGCATCGACTCCACCAGCTATTTTATCTATTCATACAACTTGTGAACATAAAGAATATGAAATGTCAACGTGACACGGAATGGGCAGGCGAGCCCCGCCCTACAAGGCACACCGCCGCCTTTTCTTAGTTAACTCGTATAACGGGAAAGTCTTTATTTTGTACTGTTTGACAGTTTGTCTGCTTGTTTGGTAGGTTTAACTCGTTGGTATTCTTAATTAGCTACTTATTGGAACGAAGTTCCTTACGGCAGGCTTGGAGGAGATATGGATTTTGCTGCGCGACCGAACTGAAAAAAATGTGATAGTAAAACCGTAAGGATGACCTCGTTAAATAAAACCGTTAAATGAGACGTGCGCAGGCGCGACAGTCGTATACACAAGAACATTTGAACTTCGTTCCTACCTGGTGTCCCACGACACCACATTTCTTTTTCATAATTTATAATCTCATTTGGCTGGTGGGTCCCATTTAATGTACGGTATGGTAAGTCCTAAAGTTGACTGCCTCCGTGGTCCAGTGGTCAAGGCGTTTGCCTTGTGACCCGGAGGTCATGGGTTCGATTCCCACTGGGAAGCATAATTTGTGAAAAGTTGTTTCCAGTCTGGATAGGATATTGCAGGCTTGAATCACCTGACTATCCGAAAAGAAAGATAATTCCGTGTTTCGGAAGGCACGTAAAACTCTGGGTCCCGAACGCCACCTAGCGTTTGATCATCAAAATATCCAAGGATTGGTTCCTGGTTTGCCCTTTGGGTTGTGGAGGTCAGACGGCAGTCGCTCTGTATAAAAACCAGTAACCTCGTCAAATCTCCTTGGTTAGGTAGCGGACCCCGGGCTCTGAAGCGTTACTGCTGAGGATGCAACCGGGAATACGCTCGGATGATGATGACTTGCGAGGTAATCCCATAGGAATTGTATCAAAATCGTTTGAGTAGACATTGAAGTCGGTTTTTAGTATTTAATAATCATTCCCACTCAGACATGCTAATTCCTAAATTCGAGGTCACCCGATGGCCTTGCACCGTGTTAGTTGGCGTCATCGTGAGGTCATGAAACTGAAACGCAAAAACATGTCTGTATGCATGATTTATGTTTGAAGGCATAAACTGCGAAAAGGATATGATTATTTCAATGACAAAACCATATGCCTGCGACGTTATTTTAATGTAAAAAGTCTAATAGTCTAATAAAAGTGCTTATAAAGGTCTAATTACCGAAAAAACATTTGAATCTTTAATATTGAAAAGTCTGCTGAGTAATTTATTTATTATTTAGTATTTTATTATTCCGAAAAGTATTGCTATCGATTTTTTTTTATTTTATCAAACCTATTGTTCCAAAGTACATATATTTTAACATTTAAAAAATGGCGGATTTAATGCTAAGAGCATTTTCTTCCAGTCAGCCATAGGGATACAAAGAGAAAATTATGCGGCACAAAAAGCAATACAATTTACTTACATCTATACTATAATAAAAGAGTAAAAAAAATGTGTCTGTACATTGAAAATTTTTCAAAAAAAAATATTTTTGGCGATGGAGATATAGTAATAGAGTAAGAAAATAAAAAAAAATGACTGTCTGTTTGTCTGTTTGTCTGTTTGTACACGCTAATCTCCGGAAATACTGGACGGATTGGAATGAAACTTTTTTTGTTATATAGCTGTGAAGCCTGGGCAACATATAGGCTATAATTGATTTTGGAAAATGGAACACATGATGCAGAACTATAATGGTCCAGCTAAACTATAAAAAATATTAAAATGCCGCCTTAGCAAAAGTTGTTAAGTCTGATGAGAACTTTTTGTTGAGTTATAATACAACTGGCCAAGCGCGAGTCGGACGCGCGCGAAGGGTTCCGTACCATAATCTATGAAAAATCACGTTTGTAGTATGGGAGCCCCCCATAAATACTTATTTTATTCGATTTTTAGGGTTCCTTACCCAAATGGGTAGAAACGGGACCCTATTACTTAGACCGTCCGACTGTTAGTCTGTCTGTCTGTCTGTCACCAGGCTGTATCTCATGAACCATTATAGCTAGACAGTTGAAATTTTTATAGATGATGTTTTTTTGTTGTCGTTGAACAAAAACATACTAAATCTATACTACAAATAAAAGAGTAAAAAAATGTGACTGTACATTGAAAATTTTTCCAAAAAAAAGTTGTTTCGTCCGAAGAAGAACTTATAAGTTCAGAATTTGCGGACCTTCAGAGCATAACACACCAGAAAAATTCTTGGATATGTGAACGTGCCATATTGACACCAAAAAATTAAAAATCAATTATTATAGAACTTATGACGCAAATTATTGTTAATTTCTTGGATAGAGTTGTTGACGACACCACCAATTATCCAGTTGAGTTTCTTAATTCACTTGCAGCAAATGGACTCTCGGCTCACAAAATAAGTCTTACTGTCGGAGGGCCAATAATGTGAATGCGCAATTTGACTCCGCCGAAACTGTGTAACGGAACCCAACTTAGTGTCTCAGCACTGTATGCCGAAGTTCAGCGGCTGAATTTCAGCCAATGCATGCCTGCAATGTTATTTGCATTACTAGCAACACATAATGCCGAACTTCCGATGCTTTTGCCTGAATCGGACCCGTACCCGTACCCGTACCCGTACCCGTACCCGTACCCGTACCCGTACCCGTACCCGTACTCCCTCTTCCGCTCCCGCCGCCGCTCCCACCGCCGCTCCCGCCGCTGCCGCCGCCGCCGCCGCTCCCGCCGCCGCCGCCGCCGCCGCTCCCGCCGCCGCCACTGCCACCGCTGCTCCCGCTCTCGCCACCGCCGCTACCGCCGCTGCAACCGCCGCCGCCACTGCCGCCGCCGCTTCCGCCGCCACCGCCGCTGCCGTTTCTGCTCCCGCTCTCGCCGCCGCCGCTGCCACCGCCGCCGCCACTGCCGCCGCCGCTCCCGCCGCCGCCGCCGCCGCTCCCGCCGCCGCCGCCGCCGCCGCCACTGCCACCGCTGCTCCCACTCTCGTCGCCGCCGCTACCGCCGCTGCCACCGCCGCCGCCACTGCCGCCGCCGCTTCCGCCGCCACCGCCGCTGCCACCGCCGCTGCCGTTTCTGCTCCCGCTCCCGATTCCGCTCCCGTTCCCTCTTCCACGTACCCATTCCCGTACCCGTTCCGCTCTCGCTCCCACTCCTGCTCCCGCTCCCGTTCCCGCTCCCTCTCCCGCTCCCGCCGCCGCTCCCACCGCTGCCGCCGCCGACGCCGCCGCTGCTGCTGCCGCCGCTCCCGCCGCCGCCGCTGCCGCCGCTCCCGCCGCCACCTTCACCGCCGCTGTCGCTGCTGCCGCCACTGCCGCCGCCACTGCCGCCGCCGCTCCCGCTCTCGCCGCCGCCGCCACCGCCGCTGCCGCCGCCGCCGCCACTGCCGCCGCCGCTTCCGCCGCCGCCGACGCTTCCGCCGCCGCCGACGCTTCCGCCGCCGCCGCCTCCGACGCCTCCGCCGCCGCCGCCACCGCCGCCGCCGCTGCCACTTCCGCTCCCTTTTCCACTTCCGTTCCCTCTTCCGCTCCCGTGTCCGTTCGCCGCAGACGCGCCAAAGACGGAAAATTAAATTCTCATATCGGCACATCACTACAGTCCGGCGTTTCCACCGAACTTCAGCGGCTGAACTTCAGCTTATTTAGTGTGTCATCCCCACCGAACTTTAGACACTGAACTTTAGCCGCTTAACTTCGGCATAGTCTGCTGAGACACTTAAAGTTTACTGTGAGTGGTGCCAGTGAAACTGTATTTATTCCGCGTATAACAATTTTCCTTTTGAAAATACACAGTTTTACAAATACACAGTGTTTACTTGCTTTCCTATGAAAATGAGTCACAGTTTTAGAGGCTTAAAGCTGCTGATGTCGATCTAAGGACTGCTTTTTCGCATGGCCAACTTAATGTGGCTTTCTCCAGGGTTAGTAACACTTCAGCTCTTTTCATATTGGCTCCCGAAGGAAAGGATTAAAATAATATTGACTTTTAACTCCTAACACTGTTACAAGTACTTTCTTATCTCTCTCTATCTTTCTCTCTCATTAGTTGTTATTTATATTAATACGCCGGAGTCATAAAGTCCACGCGAACGAAGTCGCGGGCATCAGCTAGTTAGAAAATAATTGTAAACAATTTTTAATTGTGGCTCAATAAAGTTTTATGAATGAACTAGCTTTTGCTTGCGGCTTCGCTCGCGTAGCGGTGTAATTTATCAAAATCCTTTCTTAGGGGATGCCTACGTCATAGTAGCTTTATGCATGCAAAGTCTCAGCCCGATCGGTTTAAAATTGACAAAATTTCATACAAAGTTTCATCCCTTATTTTATCCCCTTGGGGGTAGAATTGATCAAAATCCTTTCTTAGCGGATGCCTACGTTATAACATCTACCTGCATGCAAAATTTCAGCCCGATCCGTTCAGTGGTTTGGGCTGTGCGTTGATAGATCACTCTGTCAGTCAGTCAGTCACCTTTGAGTTATATATATTTTTATATATATAGATGAATGAATGAAAACAATTTTACTATTTAATAAACAATTACATTATATACCTATTCTAAATAAATTACGGAATAAATATCTACTTATACAATACTTACCCATACATCTACTTATACTAACATTTAAATAGCTATGAAGAGAACTAAATAATGATGACTTTATGAGGAAAGGGAGTTTAAAAGGTGCCCGTGAACTTTTCTTTTAAAAGTGAATTTGGTACAAATTACAAACAAGATTTCATCTTGAGAATAAATTAAGACAATTTTTACAACCTACTTTGAGACGAAACTACACAACCGATTTTGATAAAATTTATATGGGAACACAAGACCAGTTCATCGGAGTGGGTTCTTTACAAATTCTTTCATCGGCCAGGCTATCAAACTATGGAACGATTTACCAGTTGATGTCCGAGAAGCTAAAACCCGCTTTTCATTTAAGAAACAGGTAAAGGCACACTTTCTTCAAAAACTGTTAGATAGATAGTGTATTTATGTAGTATATGTAGGTATTGTTTATCTTAGTATATACTTAATAGTGTGTTTTGTATGTAGTTTATTGTTTTGACATATAGTCTTTTTTTTTCGCCAGATTCCTATTCAAGTTTTGCACTACCCCTGACATCTCTCCACATCACACGTTTGATTGACTGGTAGATAAGGCCTTAGGCTTTAAGTCCGCCATTACAATTGTATTTGTGTATGAAGTTAAATAAATAAATAAATAAATAAAATAAGACCCAACAAAATAGTATTTTATGCAACAGTTGTATAAGAAGGTTCATAAAATGCGAGTGGCGCAGGTTACGATGCGAGCCTTGGCGAGCATCGTAAGGAGACGCCATCGAGCATTTTTTGACATACTTATACAACGTTGCATACAATACTTTTTCTACGACTACATTTACTAAAATAAATCCAAAAATAAACAAAGAAAAGTATGATATACTACTATGAGATACTAGGTATCTATGGAAGACTTAATTTTTTTTATTGACGTCTTCCTAGTGACCAAAAGTGCCATTTTTGAAACATGGAGTCACTTAAACGAATGTTTTTCATAAAAAAACCGTTTGTTCAGTGACTCCACGTTTGAAAAATGGCACTATATGTTAAAATAACGATTTTATTATGTTGGCAGTATGGTAGATCTAAAGAAAAAAAGTTATAGGTCTATGGCTAGGAGTATCGTTTTGGCGAAATAACGACACATGTGCTATTATATTAGAAATAGACTATAGACTTTTCTGAAATCATATAATCTATGTTCTTATATTAGTGTACGGGACCATTTAAAAGACAGATAACAGTACAGGAGTAGAAAAAAAAAATTCCAAACTGATCCAGTCCAGGCAGCAACTTTGAGTTTGCCGCTGTAACAACAAATACTAAAAACAGAATAACCTGGACACAGGACAAACAGGACCCCGGGCTCTGAAGCGTTACTGCTGAGGATGCAACCGGGAATACGTGAGGATGATGATGATAGAGGCCTCAGAAGTGGAGTCCCAATTTCTCATACTAATCGTATGAGAAATTGAGACTCCATTTTTAAGGCTTACCGTACGTCAGTTGTGCGACAAACACTTGCCCGGTAGACCTTTGACCGACATAACATTTCATCGGTAATATACTTCGACATCAATATTGCTCGACCAGTGTTAGACTGACATAACATTTGATCTGAGCTTAAACTAAGGACGAACGCACTTCGTCTTGTTATAAAACCCAGACTAACTTTGTTACTAGGTTTAAACCATTATACGACCAAATCAAGTTGACATCTAGTAATATCACACCATCTCACCTGTCAAAGTCAACTTCATTTTGGGTGGATAATGGTTTAAACCTAGTAACAAAGTTAGTCCTGTTTTTATAATAAGACGGACTGTGTTTTTGCGTGACACATTTCTATTTCACACCGACTTTAAAAAAGTAAAACGTTATCCATTCCACCCGTATGTTTTTTATGTATGTTACGGAACCGAATTTGATGATTCTTTAGTTATTTAAAAGCCATATTAATTTGGTGAAGATAAGATGAAGGAGAAATGAGTGTAACTCGTGAGAGAAAATGATAGCGGTTGCTTTTCGTTAAGTTTTTATTTAAAACTAGGTTTTTATTTTTTTTACTTTTTATATTAACTAGTTTTACCTAGACCCATTCATTCTTCGACCTTCACCTTATTAAACTAAATAAAGCTAGTAAAATGACTTGAATTTTCTTTGAAATTGAGAAAATGCGAAATTGAGAAAACGTGTTGTTTTAGAAACGCCTGTAATAAAGTTTAATGTTTCTCATGGCACATAAAATAAGTTTTTATAAAACCCGGCCTGCAAATAATAATGAGTGCGGTTGAGTTATTACTGTAATAAATTTACCGCTAAAGCGCTGCGTGTACCTCTAATTTTTCTGCTGTTTCGCTGCTGGTTTCAAAACGAATATGTTGACGATCTTGACAATCGTTTTTCTTCCCAAGGTACAAGCTCTGCTTTGCATTATACTATAGTGATCTGGTACACCCTGTGGTTCGATTTATTACTGGGATGTCCCTTCCAAAATGTAGATTATTTCAATTTTAAAACTTTTTTATTATTGCAAGAAAGAGATTTTATTCATTTATTCGTTTTTTTTTTTGGTCCACGGCTCTGACTGCCTCGTAAGAGAAAATGCTTATTATGTTTGTAATTCTCAGACCAGTTCTCCAAATCTTGCAATCTACAAATCCCCTAAAACAATGGACACCCATAAATCAGTAAATTGGAAGCAAAAAGTCGGTAGTCGTGATCGGCCGACCGGCGCGAGGTCGTAGGTTCAAATCAGGGAGTGCGTTGACCTCTTACATAATTTGTTTTGCTAACTTGCAGCCGTTTTTTTTCATTCGCTAAAGTGGAGTAAGTGCTAACGGAATATGCTTTTACTGTACGAATAATTTGTTGATTCTTCAGAGTTGATTTTAAAGAATATACTAGCCTTTCTAATATCATATTGATGTTGGTTCAATAAAATGTACTACTTTTAAGGGTTCCGTACCTAAATGGTAAAAACGTGACCCTATTACTAAGGCTCCGCTGTCCGTCTGTCCGTCACCAGGCTGTATCTCACGAACCGTGATAGCTCGACAGTTTAAATTTTTACAGATGATGTAATTCTGTTGCCGCTTCAACTACAAATACTAAAAACAGAATAAAAAATATTTAAGTGGGGCTCCTATACAACAAACTTGATTTCTTATAGATATGGTACAGAATCCTTCATACGCGAGTCCGACTCGCACTTGGCCGGTTTTATTATTTAGAGTTAGTATCAAATGATCTAAATCGCAAAAATTCTATATAAAAACTCTACAAAAACGCAACTCGGAGCTAACCAACTTCAACAAAGGAGGAGTTTATCCATTCGAACGTAGTGAGTGTAGTTTAGAGTTGAAGATGTTAGTTTGGAAAATTTTCGTTTGTGTAAGTGGTGGTCACTGATGTCAGCTTTTTCAAGCTCAAGAAATAGCATGACGAGTACCATACAATGATGACAGACGGGTTCAACGGCTTTAAGTGCCTTCTGAAGCACGTAAGAGCTCAAGATTTTTTTTTGTCATCTATGTTCCCATCCAAGTATGGACCACGTGATGTTACTTAGCATTACAACTTACTCATTCCTGATACTCGGTTCGCTGGAAGAATCCCTTTTTGAGATTAGCCCGCCCTTGTAGAAATTATGAAATGAATAAATTAAATAAATTATTATTGTTCGTTCCTATGATATCATATCCAACAAAGAGTTGACAAACAAACAAAGACTTTTTAACTAATCTATAGCTACTAACTATTCTTCATCAAATATCATAATCATCCACTACAGGTTCACCGACCTCCGGACTATGAATATGCACAGACGGACAAAAGGTCTAGAGTCAATCGTATGTACTCACTTAACAGTTAGATGTCAGTGGTGCAGGCCTCTGACTGGCCACGTGACGCATGGCACGAGTGAATTTTAATTGGTTTTAAAACTATTTAAATTAATTGCATAATGAATTCATGTAGGTACAGTCAATAGCAGGGTAAATTACCCTTCACATACACAACTTTATACAGCGGTAGATAGATGGAATGCCTGATGATAGACAGACAGACAGTCCTTTTCTTAGTTTATGTAAATGACTTGATGGTTGAGAAACAGGCAGGCAGCATAGTGCTGTTTGCTGATGACACCTCGCTAATATTCAAAATTGACCGTCATAGCACAGATGCTAGCACGGTGAACAGCACCTTGTCTTCCACTTCTGATTGGTTTACTGCCAATAACCTCATGTTAAATGCGAAAAAGACCCAATGCATTCGATTTTCTCTTCCCAATGTGAGGCAAGCTTGCGTCGACATACTGATAGATGGCGAAAAACTCGATCTTGTTGAAAGTACTACCTTCCTAGGAATTACGATCGACTCGAAACTTCAGTGGGGCGCTCATATATCAAAACTTTCAAATAAGCTTAGCTCTGCGGCTTATGCTGTTAGGAGAATAAGACAATTGACAGATGTAGCAACTGCTAGACTAGTGTACTTTAGTTACTTTCATAGTTTAATGATTTCTTGTTTGTTCCAGGTAAGTACAAGATGTGTATTGAATCCGCCAGCAATTGCGATGGGTAATGTCTCATTTATTATTACAAGCTTTTACCAGGCCTGTGTCACTCCCCGTTTAGGTATCGAAAATATACCTACATTATTACTATGCGCGCGGCGACCACTTCGAAGGAGAAAAACCAGTTACATTAATCTTTTGTTAAGAGAAATAAAAATGAAATTAGCTTGCAGTGGATGTCTAAGTATCTAAACGAAGAGGTGAGGAGTTCTGACGCGAGCTAAATTAAACCATAGCGCTAACCACATTAAGTAGATATTTCTTTGAATTTCATTTCTGTGTAAGACTTCTGTACGTGAGTACTTATTCTGTGCTCTTATTTAGTTCCACCTGTCCCGTTGTCTGTCTGTCTGTAATCAAATCTTGTAAGTAAAATTTGACCCACTTCCCGGTTTCCGAATGAGCTGAAATTTTGCACGCATTAGAACGTCGCGTCAATATCATCATCATCCGAGCGTATTCCCGGTTGCATCCTCAGCAGTAACGCTTCAGAGCCCGGGGTCCGCTACCAAACCCAGGTGATTTGACGAGGTTGCTGGTTTTTACACAGAGCGACTGCCGTCTGACCTCCACAACCCAAAGGGCAAACCAGGAACCAATCCTTGGATAGTTTGATGATCAAACGCTAGGTGGCGTTCGGGACCCACAGTTTAACGTGCCTTCCGAAACACGGAATCATCGTTCATTAGAACGTCGCGTATATGTATGTATGTATGTATGTATGATGGCAAGGAGGTGATATAATGACAAAACCAGACCACGGGAACTCTATCTGTAATGAAATGACGCAACTACATTTAGTATCATCATCATATCAGCGACAGGAAGTCCACTGCTGGACATAGGCCTCCCCCAAGGATTTCCAAAACGACCGATCGGAAGCGGCCTGCATCCAGCGCCTCCCTGCAACCTTGCTCAGGTCATCTGACCATCTAGCAGGTGGGTGTCCTACGCTGCGCTTGCCGGTACGTGGCCGCCATTTGAGAACCTTTCTGCCCCATCGGCCATCGGTTCTTCGCGCTATGTGACCCGACCACTGTCACTTCAATGAGCTAACCGCTTGGCTATGTCGGTGACCTTCGTTCTCCTACGAATTTCCTCATTTCTGATTCGATCGCGTAGAGAAACACCGAGCATAGTCCTCTCCATAGCGCGTTGAGCGACCTTGAGCCTTCTTATGAGACCCATAGTAAGGGACCACGTTTCAGGGCCATAGTCATCACTGGTAACACACATTGATTAAACACTTTCGTCTTGAGGCACTGAGGTATTTTAGACGATTGGACGACATTTAGTATGGCTTGGCTCATTTGATTCGTCTTGACTTGATTCACTTTAAGCTTTTAAGAGTCCCCTTACCCTGGACAGAAACAGAATTTCCCATACTGACACGTAGTCTACGTTTTATTTTAAACCGACATGTCGGATATGGGAAAAATTATGTAATTTTAAAGAAATTGCAATTTTCTAGGGTTAATTGGTTTCCGACACTAAAATTATGAACTTAAAAGAGAATATACAGGTAGTGTATTATATCATATTTGACCATCAGTATGGAAATCTTCTACACCCTTATATTTTCTTTCCAGTTCATAATTTTATGGTGGGAAACCAATTATAACCCAAAATAATTGCAATTTCTTTAAAATTACAAATTTTTACTGGAGTCTGAATTGTCATTTCAAAACAAATCGTAGAAAACGTTTGTATGGAAAAGTCTAGCGTAAGGGGATTTTTAAGTTCATTTATTTAGATAAAAGCTTCTTTAAAAAAATATGTATTTACTTGTTTAATTTCGAATGATAAATAAATGAATACGGACATATCCCAAAGTAAATTTTAAATTGTGTTATAGGATACCTTACTTAACGATACTATGATACATTTTATAATAAAAACATGCATAACCAAATTTGAAAATATACGATTGTCAGAACGCTAAACTTCTAAGCCACCGCTTAATTTTCAACCGACTTGCTATAAGGAGGAGGTTTCAATTCGAAGAAGCCTGAACCGATTAAAAAAATCTATTTGTGTTTCAAAGGGCATATTTGCGAGGTCGTCCCATAGAAATTTGATTAAGTGCCGTAACAGACGGGACGCAAGTTGCGTCGCGTAACAGCTAGAGATGGGCAGTGGATAGAACTCAATCTACCCATTTGAGTATTTACTCACTAGATTTAACAAATAGAGTAAATAGAGCTTGCTCATATATTGACATCGCATTTGATGTCTATTTACTTATTTTAACATATGATTACGTCTTTTCACACGCCCCAGCAAGAAAATGATATAAGTCAAAGAAGCTTACTTTCAGGAGTGATTAGTATGGTATTTTCATATATTTTAGCGTCGCATTTGTTGTTTACCTACATTTTAAGCATATTATAGCGTATGCACATACTTTCCGACAAGAATTGCAAGTGTAAATTAGATTTAAGTTTCAAAATTGTCATGAAATAATGAATATTAATATAAATATATGTTACAACTCATATAAATCAACCTTCTCGCCAAATGGATAAATACGGTTATTTATTGGGTATTTACTCAATCTACTGAGTAAATATTCAAATGGGTTGATTGAGTAATTATGTACCGCCCATCTCTAGCTGTTACGCGGCGCAATATGCGCTTCGTCTGTTCCGGCTCTAAAATCGGTTGCGTAGTTTGGCATTGAAACCGATTTGTAGGTTTAAAAATTAGAGGTAACTTCCAGTCATTGGAAGGTAAACCTCATTGGACAGAACATAATAAAACCTTATTCATGGAGCTGATATATTTTATAGGTACTCTGTAGCAGCAATGTTGCAAGGAATAGTATTAACTATCGATACTATTGTGGCCTTGAAAAACAGTCACAATATCGATAGGACTATCGATAGTATCGATTGTCAATAGTTTGCAATACTATTGATAAACTATCGATAGTATCGATACTATTGAATTTAGATACTATCGACAGTATTCGATACTTTGTAGATACTATCTATACTATCTTAGACGACCTCCGTGGCGTAGTGGTCATCATGCTAGTCCGCCAACAAGAGGTCCCGGGTTCGATCCCCGGTCAGGGCAAGTTGGAAAATGGTCTTTTTCAAATTGTCCTGGGTCTTGGATGTTTATCTATATATGTATATGTTATAAGATATAGTATCGTTGAGTTAGTATCCCATAACACAAGTCTCGAACTTACTTTGGGGCTAGCTCAATTAGTGTTATATATTTATTTATATTTATTTATTTATAGTATCGATACTATTGAATTTAGATACTATCGACAGTATTCGTTGCCAATAGTTTGCAATACCTTACATCAATAGTATTGCAAACTATTGGCAATCGATACTATCGATAGTATCGGTTATTCAATACTATCGATATTGTAACTGTTTTTCAAGGTCGACTATCGATGGTCAAACTATCGATAATTATGCAAAGCTACTGCAGTGTTCCCGTTTTGAAAGCAACCTTAATAACAAAGGTTTTACTGTGTTCTGTCCAATGACTGTGACCGTCCAATAACTGGAAGTTTACCCTAGTTTAATACGTATTTGCTATGCAAATATCACGTTATGACAACGTGATACGATACAACAGTTTGCGAAAACAGGCGACCTTCGAACCGGCGCGAAGTACGAAATTATAAATTTTCCACCGTCGGGCCTTGTTTCAGGCATTTACATAATAATAACTGGCGTATTCATATACAAATTACAGATAATAATAGAAGGATAATAATACCTACTCCATTTTTAGGGTCCCGTAGTAAACAAAGAACCCTTAAAGTTTCGCCATGTCTGTCTGTTCGTCCACGGACTCACAGACTATAAGTACTAAAAAGCTGTAATTTGATTTAGGTATGTATATTAATCATGCCAAAAAGTGATAAAATAAAATATTTAAAAAAAATACGGTAGCATCGATACAAGTAAAGTAAGAGTCACAGTTTTTTTTTCTCGACTAACCCATCGTGTGGGGTATCGTTGAATAGGTCTTACAAAAATACTGTGAGCTTGTTAACATTATTTATCGATTTAGGGATCCGTTTCTGAAATATTTGGTTTTATATTGCAAATTTTCGTTAACGAGTCAAGTGTCCACCCCTCTATCTATTAAACGGTTATATATGGACATGTGAAAAAAATTAATGCAGTAGTACGAGTATATATAACGAAGTTTAAAGGAAAACTATCAGAGCTAAGAAGGGTTTACAAATTAAAAAGTTATAAGCGACCAACTTATGAAATGTACTCGAAAAAGAAAAAGTTCATACAAATTCAATAGAAAATTAGTTTTTAGACTTTTTAGTGGCGTGAACTCAAACTGGGCACTCGCATATGGAACCCTACACTGCTCGTGGTCCGACACGCACTTGGCCGGTTTTATTTAATTGGAGTTCAAATGTGTAGAGATAGCTATTGTTTTTAACCCCTGTCAAAAAAGACGGGTGTTATAATTTGACGCTAATGCCTGTCTATATTCCGAAAACGTAGTCTTCTTAATTCTTAGAGTGACATTGGACACTCATATAAAAATTACAAAAAAGCAAAGTAGCGAATTTTCGGATAATTTTCAAGCAGTTTGGATTTTTTTAAAGAATAATTACTTGTTGTAGACCTCTCAATCTCCTCTTTAATTTTAGCTTCCCTACCTATTTGTTTCACATCTGTTACCAATTTGTGTTCATAACTATACTAAGACAATCCTATAGCAGTATATAACTCTTTGTATGTAGATCTGTCTATTGTAGGAGATGAAAGTAGCCATATCTCTTGTTAGATGTAATACTTTGATCCGCTTAGAACATTCACAGTTCTGGAATGACATGACAAAGGTGAAATTAGAATTTATAATGAAGTGATAGGTGCCAATCTTCGTTTACAAATGGCCAATTCTGTCCGTTTTTAGGGTTCCGTACCCAAAGGGTGCCAACGGGACCCTATTATTGAGACTGCTGTTTGTCCGTCCGTCTGTCACAGGGCTCTATCCCTTGAATCGTAAAAGTTAGACACTTAAAATAGGCATGATGAATGGAAAAATATTTTTAAGACATCGTTAAGATTATAAAAAAATATTGTACACGTATTTTGTCTTTTCTCTGAGAAACAAGAAATTACAAAGATATAGCGTACTGAAATTTCGCGTGACGTCACGGCTACGTACGATTTTTACTTAGAGGTGACGTCGCAATGCAAGCCCCCACTCCGGACTTTGATGCTTCGTATCTTTGTGATTTTTTACTTTTTTGGCACTGAAAAATATGCGTTCATTATTTTTGGATAATCTAAAAAACGGACTTATTACAACTATACTTTTCTAACCCTGTCGTCACCCCTATTTTCACCGATTACGTATTACTGTTGCTGCTGAAATAATAAAAACAGCCTACCGTCATGAAGCTCAATCAAAGATACCCGAGTTATTCTTAAAATACATACTACTTAAAAACGCCGGATTGGTCGGGTAGATTTGAGAATTTCGCTCGCTTCGTCTACTCGTTTAAAAATTTCAAATGTATATCAGCTAGCACACTTTCTTCACTTCTTAGAAAAGTTAGTTGAAGAAATTAGTCTAATTTCTGACTGTATATTTATGTTTTACGTGTAAACATATGTTCGTGATTATTATAATGAGGCAAATATTCCCTTATAAGGGTAAAATTTAAATGTACAACAATTAAGAAGTACACTTACTTACACTGACTACTTTACTACTTGTAAAAGTTAGAAACCTATTTAGATATACTAAGTAGGTAAAGTTAAAATGGGTGATATCTTACTAAGTATTACTTGATATTCGATAAACAGCATAATTGATTACAACGAAAGGTATTTTTTCATTGTTTAATACAGTGAAAATATTATAAATTTTAACAAAAGGTCTAACTCAAGATGCAATAGGATCTTAGACGTCTATGTTTGATAAGAAATTCATTTAATTTTAAACCGACTTCAAAAAAGAAGAAGATTATTAATTGGAATGTAGGTATATATGTGTTTTTTATGTATTTTTCCCGATTACTCGAAGACGCCACAGGATCATTTGGAAAAATCCTTTTTTTGTTTGAAAGGGCATCCTTGTCACGTAGTCCCATAGAAATTTTATCAAATTCGGTTGTCAAAAAGTGAAAAATCATTTATTTATCTTTGGATATTTGTATCACCTGATATTTGTCATTTTTTTTTCTTTCCTTTTCTAGTTGTGTAAGTTCGGTGTTAAAGTCGGTATTTTTTTCAACCTCTACTGTCCCACTGTTGGGCAAAGGTCTCCTCCATCTCCTTTCAAATATCTCGACGGTGTGCCACTTCCAACCATTCCCTTTCAAACTGTCGCAAGTCGTCACACCGACGCTACTGATATGAAATAAATAAATAAAATCAGTATTACGTTTCGAAAAATTAGATAAAAATTAGTTTATCTGAACAACAAAAATGCAGTGCGATCTTTGACTATGTAATATATTCAATGATGCTACAAAGCAACGGGGGAAAGTGACAAATATGAGACATCGCGTGACGGCATGCAACCCCACGTTGCATAATATTCTGATTGCACACGAAGCGGCACCCTTAATGTTTTCATTTGCATTCGGTGGTTGCATCCGTGGTGCACATTGGGCGGGCTGTCGGGGTGGTCTCGAAAATCAGCCCCAATTCGATTTCATTCAAAAAGTGGAGTATATTTTGTATAATATCATTTTATTCAGTACCAAAAATTCCCATACAAATAGCCCAGACGGCAAGATACTTTTAAATTTTATTTTATTTATTCATACTTTATCGTTCCAAAGTATAAAAATACTTTAAACAACTTTAAAATTAGTTGGCATTATTAATTTTTTTAATAAGAAGAACTGTTTATATTGATGCAAAAAAAACTAACGATTTACAACATTGCGTCTAAAAAGAAAACCATGAAATCGATCAACTTTTTAATTAAATAATTTTCGAGATTACTTTTTAAATCTTCGGTAAAAAAAATTGTACCTACGCTGTAAAACACGCGGGCATGATTTTAAAAAACCTCTTCTGTGATCTGTAAACTTATGTAGGTATGTTATGTAGTAATTTAAAAATAAGTCGTTAATTCCGTCTGGCAGCCTCGTTAGGCTGATCAAAGGCAGCCGGCGTCATGTCACACACAAACAGGGAACTGACATTCGGACATTTCAAAAATATCTACGATTTTAGTGACGTCCGCTGCATGACTAATTTGAAACAGATTTTTGTAAAAATAAATTTAAATAACGTTATTGACATGAAGAAGCGTATACCATTCTTGAGTTGTCAGGATCGGATTTAGAGGTCTGGAGGCCTCGGGGCAACAAGGAGTGGAGGCCCCCTGGTTTAGGGCCAGGGCCTGTAATATTTGACTGATTGTCCGATTGGAGTGAACAATATAGATCAATGATTGTTGTAATAGTTAAGAACAACATAATCATGTTTATAAAAAGTACTATAGGTAGAGGTAAAATAGCTAAAAAAATCTAAGGAAAAGTTGTATACTAGTGTTAACTAGTCGGAATCTGAAAGATTTTTTCGAAGTCTATTGTGGGGGCCCTACTATTGTGGAGGCCCCGGGCTGTAGCCCCGGTTGCCCTCCCCTAAATCCGGCCCTGTAAGTTGTATGTGTCGCAATTAGATTGTGTAATCCGCTGTTTGACAAAACCTCTAGCTGTTTAACAAAACATTCATTTTCGCGTAGATCTATAATTTTCGCATCGGCATATGAATGATGATTTTCTATAGACTTATGATATTACTCATACATATGATATGTGTATTTGAATATTTTTTCTAAATCACAAAAATATAACTTTAGATTGAGATGTGGCTTAATAAAAAGTAGATCATGTCGCTAACCTATAGGATTTTTTTTATTCCGAAATTAGACCGGAGGAGGCTGTTCCTCTTTTTAACCGACTTCAAAAAAAGGAGCTGGTTATCAATTCGCTGTTCGTATCTTTTTTTTATGTATGTTCATTACTCAAAGACGCGTAGATCGATTTGGAAAATTATTTTATTGGTTGAAAGGGCATACTAAAGAGGTAGTATCATAAAAAAAATATCAAAATCGGTTGGCGTCGAAGAAGGTTTTTAATTTTGAAAAATTATGTGTAACACTTGAATATTTTTTTACATATTTTAATAAGTTTTTTTACTCAGTATAATGAAACTAATATCTGTTTGTACTTTTTCAGTACTGATCATTAATGGATGGTGAGTCTGTTTTACAACTAAAAACTTTTGTTACCTTTAAAAAAAATTTGGAAAGGACACACCCCTAATAAATCGAACCACGAGCTATAATAGATCACTATAGTATTATGAAATTACAGTAAAAAGCAAAAACAAAATGTTGGCATTTCCATAAAGAAGTGTGAAACCGCTCGGGTAATTTATATGGGAATGTCGATTTTTTTGAAGTGAAAACTTCTTTAGCGGAGTTGCACACTTTTTGTAATGAGTAAAAAATGTTAAACTCGCGTCAGGGCGTCAGGACACGTGACCTGATCGAAATTTCGTAAGAAAGCCGGCGCGGCGCGGCGTAGGAGAGGAAGTATCCCCCTCTCTTTCTACGGCGCGGCGAAAATGTATGCCAGCGCCTGCTGTTTCGTTTAGGCGGCGCAGGGCGCTTGCGCGAATGTTCGTTTGTGTTTATGTTACAGCGTGCCACGTGCATCCATGGAAATGCACAACGTTAATATTCAAGTTTTCACTTCTGCCGGTACTCCCGGAGTGCAACCCGTCGTTTTTTTTTGCTTTTAGACTATTATTTTCATTTCATTATACTATAGTGATATAGCCTGTGGTTTAATATATTACGGGTATATGTCCCTTCCATGTTGTATACCTATGTCTTTGGGACAGACAGAGTATTTTAAGTCTTCTGTTCTGTTTTGTTCTAAGCAAGGCTGGACCAAAAGTCTTGGAACCGGTACCAAAAGTACTGGTTCTGTACCGGTATTTAGAGGTTCTTTTAATTTCGGTACCTTGATACCTTTTCTAGATGGGTATCGGTACTCTACCTTAAGAGCGGCCTTCCCGTCTTACCGTTGCAAATGATCATTCTTGAATTTTTTGAACTAACAGGTATCTCGTGCGCTATTTCTAGGTTTCTATTGAAATAAAAAATAAAAATTTGGACAAACAAATCCAGTAAAAGCCTCCAAAAATCTGCTTTATTGCACAAATTTTACCTGAACTTCGACCGTTCATAAAATACCCGTTTATTGTAAAGGTAAAAAAATATTTCGATAGAAACCTTGCAAATGTCATGAAATTTTTAAATAAAAAACATTTATTCACACACTTGTAAGAATACCTGAAAAACACGTATCACCTGGAACAAGTTTTATGAAATTTCCGCACCCAACGAAAAGTGAATATTTGTTCAATGAGTAGTTAATCTATCTATCTAAGTCGGGAACGGGAACGTTATAAACTTATAACAAAATTAATAACGTAAAAAAACCAATTAAAATTCTATTAGAAATATTTTTGACTTCTACGCGGACGAAGTCTAATAATAATAATTTACTACAGGCACTGTATTTAGTTACCTGTTGGTACCTGCTTTCTCACTCTAACGTATACTGGTACCGGTATAGTACCGATACTGAGTGAAAAATAGTACCGGTGCATATATTAATATCGAGCTAAAAATGGCAAAAAAATTGCGTTTGTTGTATGGGTACCCTTCAATATTTATTTTATGCTGGTTTTTTTTCCTTTATTTCCATTTAACAATTTTTACATTGTGTTGGAATTACTTAAAACTATCATTATTATAATACTCATTTATTACGTCTACTCTGTCTATGTATAATTTAATAATTTTAACTATATACTTTAAACAATGTCAAAAAAAAAAGACGAAAAATGGTCAACATATAAAAATAAAATTATAATTTTAAAGCATCACTTGAAACATTCGTCAAGGGAGTAAAAGGCTTTGTCCAGCAGATATGTTTTAAGTTTCCGTTTAAAAGGCTTAAGGTCAAATACGTTTAATTTCTTTAGGCAATTTGTTGTAAGCCTTATACGCTTGGTACTGAGCACTGTGTTTCATAATTTTCAACTTGGGAATGGTATCATGCTTGAGATCCATTCTCCGAGTTTCTTCGCGTGCCTGTTTCTCTATATTTTAGTTTTTACAAATACATCATTTGTGAAAATTTCAGCGTTCTAGCTATCACGGTTCATGAGATACAGCCTGGTGATAGACGGACAGCGAAGTTTTAGTAATGGGGACCTGGTTTTACCCTTTGGGTACGGAACCTTAAAAAAATATATAACCCATAACCGTGCAATACCGACACGGGCTGCCGGTATATAAATAAGCGACAAGAAGGGTTCCGTACCATTATCTATAAAAAACCTTTAGTTGTATAGGAGCCGCACTTAAATATTTATTTTATTCTGTTTTTAGTATTTTTTGTTATAGCAGCAACAAAAATCATCTGTGAAAATTTCAAGCGTCTAGCTATCACGGTTCATGAGATAATCCCGATGACAGACAGACAGACGGACGGAAAGCCAGAGTCTTAGTAATAAGGTCCCGTTTTACCCTTAGGGTACGGAACCCTAAAAATATAGACGGCACAAAATATCTCTCGAAAGAAAAACAAATAAAAATACTTTCATAAAGTTTCTGATTAACAAGAATTTATCAGAAAAAGTTGATCCAGATGAGATAACGTGCTTTCGAAAGTTATTTTTGCCAAAGCTTCTTAAGATAAGTATTTTACGAAAATACTTATAATGTAGCGAAAACAATTTGTGAAATGAATTACGTGTTTATTTTTAGGGTTCCGTACCCAAAGGGTAAAAACGGTACCCTATTAGACTTCGCTGTCCGTCCGTCCTCCCGTCTGTCTGTCTGTCCCGTCTGTATGTCATAATCCGCGAAAGCTTAAGGGTATACCAGAATTTTCCGGGGTCCAGTGTTGCCCCCATTTGAAATAAGTCATTTGATAGAAAACTGAGACATCATTAAAATTTTTGTCCTGAACAGGCATTAGATAACCCTTCAAACTATCTTATGAACTACTACTTTTTACAGTTTAAAGTGAGAACGTGAAACTTTTTCTACACACAATTGCGAAAAACAACCACTTTTGGCGTATGTGAGTAGAAAAGCTTCACGATCTTTATTTAAACTGTAAACAGTAGTTCATAAAATAGTTTGAAGGGTTATCTAGAGCCTGTTCAAGACACAATTTAAAATGATGTCTCCGTTTCCTTTCAAATGATTTATTTCAAATGGGGGCAGCACTGGACCCCGGAAAATTCAGGTAGCCCCTTAACATTTACACAGATGATGTCTTTCCATTGCCGCTATAACAACAAATACTAGCAACAGAATAAAACAAATATTTAAGTGGCTCCTATACAACAACTTGATTTTTTATAGATAATGGTACGGAACCCTTCGTGCGCGAGTAAGACCCGCACTTGGCCGGTTTTTTTGCACTCAACATTAGGTTGTAGGCGTGTAAAGAGGCAAAAATTCAAGTGCTCTTCCGAATATTTGTAATTCACAGAATATTAAATTTTCTTATATTAGACATGGGCGTACCCGCAGTGGGGCAAGGTGGGGCATTTGCCCCACCCTGCCTCGAAGCTAATAAAAATACTTAAGAATCCCCTTACCGTAGACTTCTCCATACAAACGTAGTCTACGTTTTATTTTGAAATGACATGGCAGACTTCGGTAAAAAAAAATAATTTTAAAGAAATTGCAGTTATCTAGGGTTATAATTGGTTTTATACAGTAAAATTATGAACTGGAAAGAAAATATAAGGGTGTAGAAGTGTTCCATACCGATGGTCAAATATGATATAAATATAATACACTATATTCTCTTTTAAGTTCATAATTTAACTGTGGGAAACCAATTATAACCCTAGATAATTGCATTTTTTTTAATTACATAATTTTGTTTATATTCGACATGTCGTTTCAAAATAAAGCGTAGACAACGTTTGTATGGGAAAGTCTGATTCTATCCAGGGTAAGGGGACTCTTAAGCACAGCGATTTAGGCTCAATTGTTATATCATTTAATGTTATTAATAGTACTTATATCTGGTTTAGTTTTTTATTCATAGTTATATTTAGCTAATAATATAATTTTTAGGTTATTATTATAAGCTTGACAAGTATAGTATAAGTAACAAAATTAAATATCAGTTTGTTTATTTGTTGTTTTAATTAAAACAATGACAGTAAACCGGCTTGTTGGCGTCTGCATGATGATTGAGCACAGAAAGAGGGTTCTGAGAGCACAAAATAAATTTTGGAAGGAAATTTCAGCTAGATTTAGTCGAAACCACGGCAATATATTATTGAAATAGTGTGGCTTCTGAAAGTAAAAAAAAAAATGTGTGGAACACTCGGTTGGAACGAACTTTGAATATGCTTTAAAAATATTTATTGCATTTCATATTTAATTAATAAAATTTAAAATACTACTTTATTTAAATAATAGTAACAATTTTTTTTTATGTTTTCATAAATATATATAGCGCCATCTAGTGACAAAGAAGGGAAAAAATATGTTTATAAGGCGATGTGTAGGCATGGCGTGATTCACGCAAGAATAAGTACACTTTATTACAAAGGGTAAAAACGAGACCCTACAACTAAGACTCCGCTTTCCGTCCATCCCTGTCTATCTGTCTATTTGTCACCAGGCTGTATCACATGAACTGTGACGGCTAGACAGTTGAAATTTTCACAGACGATGTATTTCTGTTGCCGCTAAAACAACAAATAAAAACAGATTTAAAAAGATATATGTGTGGCTTGCATACCACAGACGTGATTTTTTATAGATAAGGTACGAAACAAACTCTCACTTGGCCGGTATTTTTTAAATTGTCCTGGTTTTGTTTCTTCCATACTGGTCTGGGAGGGAATAAAAAATAGAATGTACTATCTGTTCCTCTTGTCGCGCAAATCGTAAAAGAAGATCGAGGGAATAGATCAAAATCCGTAGGCAATGCCTATGGGTTTTGCGGCCATGGGCTTAGTCCGCTTTTAGTCGCAAATAATAAATAATTATACGATTATATTGCTTTATCGTTCTTTTACACATTTTCACTAAAATAAGTTTTAGTTAAGTATAGAGGGTTGCTACCTAATTTCCCATTACTATTTTCTATATAGCGAGGTTGCCTGGAAGAAGTTGCTTAGCGATAAGGCCGCTTTTTGCGCATTTCCTAGTTTTTAAGATAATTATGTCCTGTATTTATTTATTTTGTGCAATAAAGGGTATTGTATTGTATTGTACTGTTACTGGTGACTAACGCAAAACCTCTTAACATCAGAATCAGACTTCCCAACACATTATAGATATGCAAGAAAAAAGAAAAAATTGCCGAAAAAATGGGTTAGTATCGCAATGACTTGGGCCTCCCATACAAATTTACTAATCACCTGGCCGAGTTTCTACGGAAAGTCCAATTTTTTTCTTAAATTTTTTTTCTTGCAGTTCTATATTATGTTAGGATTCTGATTCCGATGTAAAAAGGTTTTGCATTAGTTACAAATAACCTTGTATATTTTTTCTTGTGTTTTTCTCAAATAAATTATTTACATGTAGCTGCGCTTAAGTATTTTTATTAGCTTCGAGTCAGGGTGGGGCAAATGCCCCACCTTGCCTTACTGTGGGTACGCCCATGTCTAATATAAGAAATAAATGGAAGCAAAATTTAATATTCTGTGAATTACAAATATTCGGAAGAGCACTTGAATTTTTGCCTCTTTACACGCCTACAACCAAATAAGGTGAGTGCCCAATAACCGGCCAAGTGCAGGTCGGACTCGCGCACTTAGGGTTCCGTACCATTATCTTTAAAAAATCACGTTTGTTGTGTGGAAGCCACTTAAATATTTATTTTATTCTGTTTTTAGTATTTGTTGTTACAGCGGCAAACTCAAAGTTGCTGCCTGGACTGGATCAGTTTGGAAATTTTTTTTTCTACTCCTGTACTGTTATCTGTCTTTTAAATGGTCCCGTACACTAATATAAGAACATAGATTATATGATTTCAGAAAAGTCTATAGTCTATTTCTAATATAATAGCACATGTGTCGTTATTTCGCCAAAACGATACTCCTAGCCATAGACCTATAACTTTTTTTCTTTAGATCCACCATACTGCCAACATAATAAAATCGTTATTTTAACATATGGTGCCATTTTTCAAACGTGGAGTCACTGAAAAAACGGTTTTTTATGAAAAACATTCGTTTAAGTGACTCCATGTTTCAAAAATGGCACTTTTGGTCACTAGGAAGACGTCAATAAAAAAAATTAAGTCTTCCATAGATACCTAGTATCTAGCAAACATATGGTAGTATATCATACTTTTCTTTGTTTATTTTTGGATTTATTTTAGTAAATGTAGTCGTAGAAAAAGTATTGTATGCAACGTTGTATAAGTATGTCAAAAAATGCTCGATGGCGTCTCCTTACGATGCTCGCCAAGGCTCGCATCGTAACCTGCGCCACTCGCATTTTATGAACCTTCTTATACAATTGTTGCATAAAATACTATTTTGTTGGGTCTTGTGTTCCCATAGAAATTTTATCAAAATCGGTTGTGTAGTTTCGTCTCAAAGTAGGTTGTAAAAATTGTCTTAATTTATTCTCAAGATGAAATCTTGTTTGTAATTTGTACCAAATTCACTTTTAAAAGAAAAGTTCACGGGCACCTTTTAAACTCCCTTTCCTCATAAAGTCATCATTATTTAGTTCTCTTCATAGCTATTTAAATGTAAGTATAAGTAGATGTATGGGTAAGTATTGTATAAGTAGATATTTATTCTTTGATTATTTATTCCGTAATTTATTTAGAATAGGTATATAATGTAATTGTATATTAAATAGTAAAATTGTTTTCATTCATTCATCTATATATATAAAAATATATATAACTCAAAGGTGACTGACTGACTGACAGAGTGATCTATCAACGCACAGCCCAAACCACTGGACGGATCGGGCTGAAATTTTGCATGCAGGTAGATGTTATAACGTAGGCATCCGCTAAGAAAGGATTTTGATCAATTCTACCCCCAAGGGGATAAAATAAGGGTTGAAACTTTGTATGAAACTTTGTCAATTTTAAACCGATCGGGCTGAGACTTTGCATGCATAAAGCTACTATGACGTAGGCATCCCCTAAGAAAGGATTTTGATAAATTACACCGCTACGCGAGCGAAGCCGCAAGCAAAAGCTAGTTCATTCATAAAACTTTATTGAGCCACAATTAAAAATTGTTTACAATTATTTTCTAATGTAAGTAAATTGTATTGCTTTTTGTGCCGCATAATTTTCTCTTTGTATCCCTATGGCTGACTGGAAGAAAATGCTCTTAACATTAAATCCCCCATTTGTTAAATGTTAAAATATATGTACTTTGGAACAATAGGTTTGATAAAATAAAAATTCGGAATAATAAAATACTAAATAATAAATAAATTACTCAGCAGACTTTTCAATATTAAAGATTCAAATGTTTTTTCAGTAATTAGACCTTTATAGGCACTTTTATTAGACTATTAGACTTTTTACATTAAAATAACGTCGCAGGCATATGGTTTTGTCATTGAAATAATCATATCCTTTTCGCAATTTATGCCTCCAAACAAAAATCATGCATACAGACATGTTTTTGCGTTTCAGTTTCATGACCTCACGATGACGCCAACTAACACGGTGCAAGGCCATCGGGTGACCTCGAATTTAGGAATTAGCAAGTCTGAGTGGGAATGATTATTAAATACTAAAAACCGACTTCAATGTCTACACAAACGATTTTGATACAATTCCTATGGGATTACCTCGCAAGTCATCATCATCATCCGAGCGTATTCCCGGTTGCATCCTCAACAGTAACGCTTCAGAGCCCGGGGTCCGCTACCTGACCAAGGAGATTTGACGAGGTTGCTGGTTTTTACACAGAGCGACTGCCGTCTGACCTCCACAACCCAAAGGGCAAACCTGGAACCAATCCTTGGATCGGTTGATGAGCAAACGCTAGGTGGCGTTTGGGACCCACAGTTTTACGTGCCTTCCGAAACACGGAATCGTCTTTCTTTTCAGATAATCAGATGATTCAAGCCTGCAATATCCTATCCAGACTGGAACAACTTTTCACAAAGTATGCTTCCCAGTGGGAATCGAACCCATGACCTCCGGGTCACAAGGCGAACGCCTGGACTGGACCACGGAGGCAGTCGTATGGGATTACCTCGCAAGTATGCCCTTGGAACAAAGAATTTTCTAAATTCGTCCAGGCGTCATCGAGTAATCAGAGAACATAAATAAAATAATCCTCTTTTTTGAAAGTCGGTCAAAAATATAGATTCTGATTTTAGGCAATAGTTTTAAATATATCTTTAAGCAGCCGGAGCCTGAACCAAAATTCACTTTAGCGTCATATTGGGCGTGAAGAGAACAACATCGCCTAATCGGCGTGTTCGGACTACATGCGCACGCCTAGCCCACGCATAGCGCACGCCTAGCACACGCCATGCGCATGCCTAAAGCGCTTCGACATTTGTTGCATATACTTTGAGTCCTATCACCAGGGCCGGATCTATCATATGGCTTTTTGGGCTTAAGCCCAGGGCCCCGTGGATTCCAAGGGCCCCCAGCCAAGTCAAGTTAAAGTCAAAAATAGACAATAAAAAAATGTAGCTGTATCTAGCTTGATCAAGATTGGCAACCCTAAACACTAAAGCATAAAATATTACAATAAAATCAAATGTTTTATTGTTTATTTTTTCCTATACTTTGAATAATTAGGTGGGCCCCTAAGTAGTATTAGCCAAGGGCCCCCTAAACTCACGGTCCGGCCCTGCCTATCACACATCAATACAACTCTAATTGTATTTACCGAAGTCCACACAAGCACGCCTTAAATTCTTCGAAAAATAACCGGTGGAAAATTATTTAGAAGACTTTTAGAATACTTTTCAGTATAATTTATTAGGAAGACCTTGTACTTACCCCTCCTTACTGGAAGAGGCCTTTAGTCCAGCAGCAAACTGATATAGGCTAAATATTATACAATATGTAACAAAATCCCTGTCCGATTGTAGGAACAACTCAGACCGTCAATATGATCAATTCTTCATATTGGGCCAATGCTTGAAACTCGAAAAAGAAATCGATATTTTCATACAAAAATGTTCGGCCGGCCCGGCAATATGTATGAAAATGTCGATTTTTTATTCAAGTCTCAAGCATTTTTCCCATAGAAAGAGTTGAATAAATAAATAAATAAATAGGGACAAATAACACTGATTGAATTATGCCCAAAGTAAGTTCGAGACTTGTGTTTTAGGATACTCACTCAACGATACTATATTTTATAACAAATACATATATAGATGAACATCCAAGACCCAGGACAACTTGAAAAAAGCTATATTCCAACTTGCCCTGACCGGGGATCGAGCCCGGGACCTCTGGGTGGCGGACTAGCATGGTGACCACTACGTCACGGAGGTCGCCAAAAATTCATATTGACGGTCAAAAGTTGTTCATATTGACGGTCTGAGTTGCTCCTACAAGCATTGGACAGGGTTTTTGTTACATATCGCAAATTAAAAAATGTATACATATTTTCTATAATATAGCTATAATATAACAAAGTTTCTTACTCGTTTTCCATAGTATGGCGAGTTTGTTTGTAACCTGGCGCTTTCCACAACCACTCCCTCAGTCAGAGGTCAAAGTTACACGTTACTGCTAAAGTAACCCATTAACCAGTGGAAACCGCATCGTTTCTCCTTGCGGTTGGTGCTCTTCCTTATTAGTATGTTATGTACGGTGGGCCACCCATCAAACCTTTGGGCTTTTGGGTCTGGTGGCCTTACGTTTTGTTTACCGCGTTGGGGATAAAGTGGAAAATACATGTGGGAATTTCGGAATAAAACTATTATATGTCCCCCGGGTCTTAAACTATATACATAACAAATTTCATCTAAATCGGTTCAGTGGTTGAAGCCTGTAAAGGTAACAGACAGACAGAGTTAGTTTCGCATTTATAATGTTTCTAGCTGTGGACGCGGGCTCCACTCTCCGTTGGAATTTCGGGATAAAATCTATCCTATGTGTTTCCCTGGGTCTCAAACTATATCTATACCAAATTTTATCTAAATCGGTTCAGTGGTTGAAGCCTAAAAAGGTTACAGACAGAATTAGTTTCGCATTTACATTATGTTATAAATATGGATATTGTATCCATTTTTATCACTTTTAAATATGAGAATTTTGACTTAGAATAATACTTATATTGCATGATAGCCGCAACTTTTAGCAAATGTGCGAAAAAAAACTTCATGTTCTTACTTTAAACTGTAAACAATATTTCATAAATATAACTTGAAGGTTAATTAATCTAGGGCATGATCAAGACAAAGTTTTTAATGATATCTCCGTTTCTTTTCACATAATTTATTTCAAATGAGGGCAGCATTGGACCCCGAAAAATCATGTACCTATCCCCTTAATAAGCCGTGTTATTGTACGTTAGTTTAAAAATGATACCAATATGGCCTAAGAATGTTGCCCAATAGAATATAGAAATAACTCTTCATTTTACTATAAACATAAGCGTTGTTTTGTTTAGAAGCACAATAGCGCCACAGTGGAGGCAGGAAAGTTGGAATTCTATGCACATTTTATGAATTTCTTCGTAACAGTGTAGCAGTGCTGCAACTGGGTGCAGCTATCGCGTAGATCACTAATGTGAATGGGGTATTAAAGAGTTCGCTTGCTTTTTGATCAGTTCACATTGGGCGAGTTGGACGGGCAAGTTGGAGCGAAATTAGTCTGGTCGACTATTTTGGCGGCTACGCATGTTTTTAAATCCAAATCATGATTTTAAATACAGTGGTCGTTTTGTAATGACCGATTAAAATTTTCCTGTTACAAAATAGGCAATCATTAATATTTAGGGACAGTTGGGTAGTAGAAGGAATAAAAGAAATAGGAAGGGAAAGGGAAAGCTTTTCCAAATAATATAAAGAAAAGCTAGAGTTGGGTCTTACCAGGTCATTAAAAGGATGCAGAGTGAAAGGAGGAATAGAAGCATCTCCAATTAACTTTAACGACAAGAGCATGCACTTGCGAATTAATATACGAGGACGAAATACACTTACGAGTTTCAAGAAGAAAAGTTAACACGAATATTTGTATCAAAGTATTCGTATCGTAACGTCTACGGTTTGCATGCAAAAATGAACAGCGCCTCTATAGTTTAGGACCATACCACGAGCGAGGGAATCGCGACGAGTTGTCATAAGTCGAACATCAATTTGCCGCGATAATATCGCCGTGTAGAGACGTTCATAAAGACAGTATGGAGTTATGTGGCACGACGGAATTGACGCCTTATGATGATTATTTTGTTATGAATAATGATGCCTTATCTCAAAATTAATATTAAAATAGACCTATAGGCATGATTGGTAACGATACTTTACCACTCGACTTTCCACTTGCCCAATCAACTGAACCAATGTGAACTACTCGAGTGCAATGTCCGTTACTGACACTAATACATCACAAGAAAATCCGACTGATTTTTATCTGACTTTAAACTCTATTTCAACGTAATAAGGTCACTTCAAAACTTCGCGTGCAAGATTTCCCACAGTTTTATAACATTTTCTATACATTGTTAGCAATTGAACTTTCAAGAATTAAGCCTAGCCTTTTAAGGCTTTCCTCGGACATAGTCTTTCTCTCTCTTTCCTTTAAATATTGCATTTTCCGTCTCTTTTACTCAATATTGTTAAATTTGGATTTATGTGGTGATTTTAGCGGAGAATGGTTCCCAGTGTAGTTAAAAATTGAACTTAACGACGTCGTATGTATCAGTTAAAAGGGAAAACGAAAGATAAATCTGTTTGTAGTAATGTTCTTTGTTAGAACTAGTTAGTACGCTCGGCTTCACCCCACTCGTGTTAGTACAGACAAAGACAAAAGTCTGTCTGCTGATAGATTATCAAAATTTAAAAATTCTGTTTATCAACATACCTTATAAATAGTAAGTATGATATAGTGTATTTCATCTTAGACTTTTTTTTCCATATTATTGTTTTGTTTGAATTGTTTGCTTGCATGTATTCTCTGCAATGTCGTGTACAATCTGTTTTTAGGATTTCGGAATTATATTGATTATAGATATAAGAACTAGCTATAATAAGAGCATGTTCTGAAGTCTGTGATTGTACATTAATAAATAAAATAAGTCTGTGATCAAAATCAAAAGTTCTTTTATTGCTTATAATAAAAGTAAACATCATATAAGTAAATATCAAATTAAGTATAATTCTTTTTCCGAATATGATACGATTAGTTTCAATAACCAATGTCAGAGGCCAGAGCATCTATCTAGCTCTAAATAAAACTAGAAAACTTTAACCTATTTAACATCATTTTGGGACAAATAAAGAACAAATTTGTTTATTTTAGGTTTTTTCATGTTGTATCATTAGTGTTTAACGTATTTGGTTTTATTTATTTAACCACAAAAACAAATCTCAACCAAGGGCAGTTTCTTGCAGTTTATTGTTAGAATTTTGTTTTGTTTGTAATTTTTCTTTTTAATTAATTATTTATTTCATTAAGTTCTTATTTTGTGGTTGACTGTACTTGTTAACAAAGCAGTTAACGCGGCCATGTTGGTAATCCTCATATCAAATAGCCTTTAAGGCTGTTTAGAAGTACGTTTACTTTTTTTTCTGCGATAAGCTATATAGGATTAGATATATAAGTAGAATTATAAGATTCAAGAGATAGAGGAACTAAGAAAGAGAGCGGGAAGAAAAGAATCTTTCATTTTAAAGGAATGGATATTTATCTAAATGTGTATTTGTTATAAAATATAGTATCATTGAGTTATTGTCCCATTAAAAACAAGTTGCAAACTAACTTTGGGGCTCAATCGTTTGATTTGTCCGTATATATATAGGCTCTGATTTTATTTTTCCACTCCTCGTATGCTGAACCTACCTAACCGTCTACGCGTTTTTGGGCGTTTCGGACCGCGGTCCAAATCGCCCAAGTACTGTTTTTGAAGGGGGTCATTCGGAACGCGGTCCAAATCGCCGAAGTACTGTTTCTGAAGGGGGTCATTCGGACCGCGGTCCGATTTGCCTAAGAACAATTTTGTAATGGGTCGATTCGGACCACGGTGGGAAACAATACAGTTCCCTTGGGGATTGAATTAGGTCAGAGAACATTGTGATACTAACCGGAGTTAAATGTGAAGTTATCCGTTAAGGGTTTGCTCAGTTAGTGGTATGAAAGTATTTACTCAGCCCCCGTAGCATGGCACCGTGGATAAATCCAGATAAAGTTTACTTTATCGCGCGACAGACTAGTGCCATCCCGCTCGTTATTATTACGTAGAGCTAAATAGTGATATACAGTATATCACTATACATTGTGAGCACACACACACTACACAGTATATCATATACTAGCAGCTCTGTGAGCTGTAGACCTTGCGAAGTCACCCTGATCCGTTTAAGTTTACCTATCAGATAAAAAGTTGTATAGACAAAAAAGTTGTTAAGACACAACATTTTTGTCTGGACTACTTTTTATAAGGGTTGTATAAAGGTAACAATTTTTTTTTATGACTTCCAAAAAAATCTTTGAAAATAAAATATAAGATATTTTAGACGATTGGAACCCCCCCATCTGCCATATTGAAAATTTTCGAAAAAATTAATCGACAGAAACCTGTAGGCTAGACCGGACAGCTGGACAAAAGCATTTTGGGCCCTTATCTCGAAACTGTGACACTGCGCTCGCTCGGTCCTACAAACCCTCCGGTGCCATGCTAAGGGTGTAAGAAAAAATTTCGAAACAAAAAAAAATACGCTTTATTTTAAACAAAAAAATATCGTATTTTGAAGTTAATAACAATATCTCTTTAATTGTCAGGGATTAAAAAAGACAAAAAGAATACCGCGACACGCCCTGTAGATATCAAATAACCGGCCAAGTCGCGGTGTGGGGTTCCGTAGTTACGAATACCAACTTTTGAGTTCACACGACTAAAAACGTCCAAAAAACGAATTTTCTAACTAAAAGTAATTTACGAAATGTTTCTTTTCCGAGTACATTTTATATGTTGGTCGCCTATAACTTTTTAATTTGTACTTTAACCCCCTTATTCATAAAAAATTACAAACGTTAGCTAAACCTCTTTTAGTTAAAATATGTTTTGTCTCGTTCTCACTATGACAAATATTAAAAAGAGGGAAAGGGACAAAACATGTTTTTATCTAAAATAGGTTTAGCTAACGTTTGTAATTTTTTATGAATTTGAGGGTTAGTCTCTAAGTAAAACCGCGAACAGGGAGACAGACAGACATGGCGAAACTTAACTATAAGGGTTCATTGTTTACTACGGAACCCAAAAAAAGATATTTATTTTCATCAACTTGTGCCAAGTCCGCTGTCAAAAGATAAAAGCATGGAAACAAATGTTCCATTTTTGTTTTGCCTTTATGGGTCAATGTGACAAATGTTCGTGTTTTGCTGCTGTATTACATGATTTAGTAGACTTTTCATTGAATTTAATAGGAAAATTCTATAAAAACTCATGTGTGAGTAAATAAACATGCCTTTAGTAGCATAAAATAAGTAAAAACAGCCACATAATTTAACTGCTTCTATGAATTTTCCTTATTGAATTTTGGGTGCATGGGAGACTAGAGAGCCAAGTTTAGAAATATTTAAAATAAGTGTTAGGTATTTTGTCACAAATATATCTACATATCTATGGTATGATATTTTTCACAATACACCATTATTGAAATAAAACATATAATGCTTACGTTTTCTAATTTCATTAATGAGTTTTAAGTGTTTTTATTTATTATTTAATGTCGTGCTAGTCGATTTGTCACGACTAACTGTCTAATTTACAATGTTTCGTTGTATTTTACTGCCGCCTATAAAACTGTTTAATTAACTAAAGTGGCAGACAAAAAGTATTGAACAAAAAGAAAATGCAATAGTTCTACTTACGAACTCGAAGCTAAAGTAGCATTTGTCTTTGTTTAAACGTTCTTAGAAATCTTGTACAATTTGTAGCTTTTTATTAGTTTTTATTAGCCAGAATAAAGACGTCACTAAAAATATCGTTTAAAAAACAGTAGAGGCATATAGTAGATATAAAATAACCACTAGCAGTCAGAAGTACTGGAAGGTTTATTAGAATTGAAACTTTCGTTAGTTCTTATTATTTAATACATAAGTAAATATTTAATTCACTTACACATCCAATTTATCTGACATCTTATAACCGTTTTGTATATTATTTCCAAACCCAGATACAATTCCCGAGGGAGAGATTATAATATTATGAGGGCATTAGGGGAAACAACAGACCGTGACGACGAGACAAGGTTATATTAAAGTCGATGTCAGTAACACACTTTCACGATTACAAGAAGTAAACACTACGGTGAAATGAACATAAAAACTGATTCAATGGAAGACAAAAAAGGAGTCACTGTTTTTTTTTTTTTGTTAGTTTTATGGGACTTTCATGGAGTTTTTAAGTTTATATATTGACTCAGAGATTCTACAGCACATTCTGAACCAATGATTGTGCACTGGTCTAACTAGTCTTTAGAAAAAAATACAGAATTTTTGAAAAATATATGGTTTTTACAAGTTACAAGGAACGAAAACATTACTCACTCATCACTAAATTAGATAAGCTTACTAAGTTAGGATAAAATTGGGTGTAAGTATCAGAAAATTTATCATCACATATGAGATTTCATTCGAAAATAGAATGGAGACTAAAATTTAATTTCACCTAAACACTACAAAGTAAACATAAACAACCAGAAATATATACAAACTACGTATATAGTTTTGGTAGATCATATAGATGATGCAAGTGCTTGTAGAAAAAAGTAAGGATAAAACGATGTTAACTTTCCACAAGATAAAATTAGAAGACCCGAATAACCGACTTACAAAATAGCCCGTTACGCAGCATTACAGCATAGATGGACGAAAATTCGCGGCCGAAAAAGGGAACAGCCAAGCAAGTATTTCAGGAACCGGGAAACGTCAGGCTGGAGGCAGGGTCTGCTCGGTCGATCGCCTTGTGCACGGAGTGGCAACGCCGCGCCGCGACGGGGTGGCAACGCCGATCAGCTGTTGGAAGCTTTATAATTCAAAACAGGCGGTAAAAACGTGATGTTTCGCGCTCATTCGGTCTCCTGGGGGCTGGATGTGGGACGGAGTGCGAAATTGTGGGAATTTCAAGATGAGGCGGAATTGGAACGCTTTTCTTTGGAGAAAATCGATAAGATTCTTGAGATGTGTTCCGGACGGGGGGAGATGAACGCGTTTGTAGAGTTGACGGGTTTATGGCACCGTTGATGTATTTCTTTGTTTTATTTATGCCGGTTCTGATATAAATTTATGAACTTTTTTGTAGGGTATATTTTTGTGAGTACGTGTTTAATGCTCTAAATCTCATCTAACTTTGAACACATTATGTATCCATTTTATATTATGCTCCTAATGATTTACGGTTACATATCTTTCAATTCCATCTCCAGTCGGCTTGACTTAAATTTAACTGTTCACATTCAGAAATAAATTCTCGAATCTTCCAAAGAGCACCTAACATAAAATATTCAAATCAATCAAAGCATATTAACCCAGAGTGATCTGGAAACCCGCATCCAACATATACAACTACAAATCATAACCTAACGCAATCCAGCTCAGTGAAACTAAATTCCCGGGCGACGAGGCCGCGGAAGGAAGTGCAGCGGGGGAGGCCGGCGGGAGGGGAGGGCAGCTCAATAATTTGCGTGCGGGCCTGGGGGGGCCGGGGCCCGGGGTGCAGCTCGTGCGGTGCAATAGCCTGGCCCAGTCGAGTCCACAAGGTCACTGCCGCTGTTCACGCGACTCTTCCATTCATGAGCACCACAATTAACTTCCATTTTTGAATTTCGATCTCTGTTCCTTGTTTATGCTATTGTTTTCTTTTTCGGTGATTGGGTAGTGCGGCCAGTTTGCGGTTTTAACATAAAATTTAAGTTTACTCAGATTCAAAACTTAAATTAAGAGTAGGTTAATCTATACTAACATTGTAAAGAATAAAGTTTTTATTGTTTGTTTGTACATGACAAACTCAAAACTTTTTAATCTGATTTAAAAAATTCTTACGCCCATACAATGTCACATTATCCGTAAGTAGACTAACAATAGTCTATATTGAATCTTTCAAAACGCAGGCAACGCCGCTGGAAGCTAGTACTTCTTAGTACGATTTAGTACGTAGAGAAGTACTATTTTAGGAACTACCTACAGTTCCGATAAGACAATTCGATTTTTTTATGATAATACTGCGATTATAAAAGTAGTACCTACATAACAAATTTTATACAACATTTGAAAAATAAGTACTTATTTGAACAAATGTTATTGCTATTGTTCCACATGAAACGTCAATGTGATTGTTTGTTTTATGTATTGTTGTTTCCTTCTACTTTTAGTACCTTACATTTTCAATTAGGATGCCTTCTATAAAATAAAAAAAATAAGGTAATAATGAACTGATTATGAAACAATGCCTGTCAGCAGTAATAAGAGATTAATGGTAACTAATCACGCAAAATTATCGTTAACAACAGATATAAGTATTAGAAATCGTGATGAAACAAAATTTTATGTAGTAATTAATGCTGCTACAAAGTTATTAAGGAAAATAATTGAAAAGATTGATTTATCCAAGAATACTCATTAGCTGAGATATTAGAATTAACGGTAATTATGTACAACAGTTATGTGGTTAGGAACTTATTGGAAAGCTTTATAGATCTTTATCGCTAATGGAGCCGATAGAGCCAGTGGCCTTTAGACCCAAAGGCCACGTTTATCGAGTAGTGGGCGTAAAGGTTAAAAAAAAAATCTATATTGTCCCCGAAATGTGAAAATGCATTTTTTTCTTTAATAAAATAAATGTCAAGGCAACCTTACCGTAGCTATAAAATATTAAATAATATATTTTAAAAAATAAACCCATAATTGTAAAACAAAAAACGGGTGTACTCTCTATAACTTGGCGCATTTACTGCCGTGGACGTTTGGAAACATCTAAGCATTATCAAAGATATTTTGGTAATAAAAAATAAATATACTCTATGATTTTTGGGGTGATCTTGATTGTTTAAATTAAATTAAACGTAATTAGTGAGCGCCCCATAGAAAAATCGTATTGTATTGTATTGATTCTATCACATAAGTATAGATAGGGTCAACATAACGTATACAGGGTGTTTTCTATTGGTTTTGGAGTCGAAAGCCACTTCATAAGGATCGATAGTAAGGCCTAATTAGCTAGTCAAAATAGAAATTCAGAAACAAACATTTTTGATTTCGAGTTCATTGCTTTGGACGGGCGTAACTACGTGGTCTCGATCGAAAATCATTTTCGCAACTTATCATATTTCATTCACAAATTTAATTTACGTTATGGATAGAGGAATTTATTTACCATGCGAAATCTTTTTTTCAAAACCTATCAAAAGTCAGCGTGTATACATAACACATTCTATGAATCCAACTATATATATTTACTTAAGTATCTCTTTTTCTACTTATCTGGAATTTCGCTTGTTAAGTAACCCCAGGTACCTAGTCGCCAGTTGGGTTGGAGACCACAAGTAGTTTAAAAATATCTCTACATATACTGCTTCGAAAGGCATGGTTCCGGCTGTCATCATTCAATGACAGTTGTCAAGCTAATCTTTAGGCAGCTTTAAAAATCAGACATCTGTGTTGAGAATTTACAAACACGAAAAGCAAAGTACCATCTACGATATTTAACCCAGTAAGAGCCAAATGTATATGACATTATACACCCTAGTGCAATCTTTTTTTGTATTTTACTTTTATTATATAAATTATTAAAACCTAACTAATGCATTTAAAAGCCCTTACGGCAGCTTAGCAGTGGTCGTTGCGACTTGCAAAGCACTGAAATTGGTAGCTTTTCTTTGAAAATAAATAAAATTTTAATATACTTGTACAACTACACGTAATGTGAATTATATTTATTGACGTGTAAAAGTGCCTGTAAAGGTCTAATTACTGAATAAACATTTTCGAATTTTGCTTAGCGTGAGTATTGTACTGTACTATCGGCAAATATACAAATATACACTATTCTGCGTGCAACAGAAAATCCGACACGACTTTTCCATCGAACACCGATTGGAAAGTTGGTCACAGACACAGAGAATGTTGTTGCAAACTGGAGCTACCGTAGACATACTTTACATAGCAGTGATACGATTGTTTGATAAGTATTAGTTTGCGTTGAAACGTACTGTATTATAAATATAAATATATACGGTCAAATCACACAGATTGAGCTAGCCCCAAAGTAAGTTCGAAACTTATGTTAAGACGAAGTGGTAGCTAAAGTGGCGCCCTCATTTGAAATAAATTGTTTAAAATTAAATATGGTGATAATAAAAAATTTGATTTGTATCACTGTCTAGAAAGACCTTTAAACTATTTTATGAATAACCTTTGAAAGTAATATTGGTAGTCCGTCTACTTTTAAAACTGTTTTTCGCCAAAAGTGGCCACTTTTGGCGAAAAACAGTTTTAAAACTAGACGGACTATTAGTAATAATTTCAAAGGTTATTCATAAAATAGTTTAAAGGTTTTTCTAGACGGTGATACAAATCAAATTTTTAATTATCACCATATTTAGTTTTAAACAATTTATTTCAAATGAGGGCGCCACTTTAGCTACCACTTCATCTTAAGAGATACTAACTCAAAGATACTATATTTTATAACAAATACAATAGATAAACATCCAAGACCCTGGTCAATCTGAAAAAGATCATTTTCCATCTTGACCATCGAAACCAGGACCTCCGGTGTCCGGTGTGTAGGTCACGGAGGTTTTCTACATGTTCTACATGTAATGGGCAAATTGTAGTTACACTACCTTCAATTATGTAGGTATTCCACCTTCAATTTAGCCATTACATCTATATAGAAAAATCAATAACTTTTCAATGACCAAATTGAAGTTAACTTAGTAGTTGACTGTTACTCACTAAACACTTGAATTATGTGTATTTACATACATACATACATATTTTCACGCTTGTTTCTCATGGGGGTAGGCAGAGACTATAGATTTCCACTTGCTACGATCCTTGCAAACCTCTTTTGCTTCGTCAACACTCATTACTCTTTTCATACATGCTCTCCGGTTATAAGTACTCCATACTTCACCTTTTTTCAGAACGTCTGCAATTTGGTCGCAGAACGTTCTTCGAGGTGTATTTGTCCAAAACAACAATAAGACGCAACTTAAGAGTACTTAGGTATATAAATTCTTTAAAGCATACTTTGTGAAAAGTTGTTTTCAGGCTTTTTAGGATATTGCAGGCTTGAATCACCTGATAATACGAAAAGAAAGCTTATGTAAGTACTTAGATATATGAATTTTAGGAAGCATATTTTTAATTACCAGAGATCGGAATTGGGTGTGTGAAAATATCTAAAGTTTGCAGCGGGACATAATATGGAGCTGTACAACCACTTAAGTTTAACCGGTTTTGGATTTTACCGGTTTAGTTTCGGTTTTGGAACGAAGTTCCTTACGGCAGGCTTGGAGGAGATAGGGATTTTGGTGCGCGACCGAACTGAAAAAAATGTGATAGTAAAACCGTAAGGATGACCTCGTTAAATAAAACCGTTAAATGAGACGTGCGCAGGCGCGACAGTCGTATACACATGCGAGTAGTGTATAATACCTTTGAGCAAGATTTTTCTTTTGCAAATTGTGTCGATTCTACATTAGCCGAAGGAACTTCGTTCCTACCTGGTGTCCCACGACACCACATTTCTTTTTTTTTTTGTTTTACATGTTCCTTACCTTTGAAACAACGAACTATAAACATTTACAAGCTGCTAATACAGTTCTAAATTAATTTTTGTTTTGTACTTTTCCGGTTAAAATTCGGTATTTTAGTAACACAATTAACTAATTGATCTTTGTCGGTCAAACACAGAATTTTATATATCTGCATAATGCTAATGCGGTTTTAATTTCTTTTTTTGATGTAATGTAAGGAACATGCAAAACAAAAAAAAAACTAAACTAAACCGGTAAAAACCATAACCGGTTTAACTTAAGTGGTTGTAACAGCTCCATATTATGTCCCGCTGCAAACTTTAGGTATTTTCACACACCCAATTCCGCTCTCTGTTAATTACTTTGTGAAAACTTGTTTCCAGTCTGATTAGGATATTGCAGGCTTGAATCACCTGATAATTCGAAAAGAAAAACGATTCCGTGTTTCGGAAAGCACGAAAGAAATCGAAAGCATCCACAGTTACAAACAGCTGTTTGCGCTGTTATCCCCATATTTATTTTGGTGGGTACAAGCACCGCTGTAAAAAAATGAACTAATGGGAATCACTGAAAATTGTCCCATTTGTCCCCAGTGTGGACGTCCCTACTGGGGTCGAATGGGATACCCCTTCAAAGGGTTGACTTTTAATACGCAACTTTGAGTGATTCTTGATTACTGAATTATCGGGCTAGGTATCCAATGGGGAAGGTAGCTGTCATACACGTTGGTTCCTATCCTAACCTAATTAAATGTCAAAACTAGAGGTGGGCTGGATTAGGTAAAAACGGTACCAGTTCCAACTAATACTAATACTTAAAAATACCTATTCGAATAATCCCTTCTAATCCCTGCTGTTCGCAGAAAATTTTCAACCTTATGTCTTACACTCCATTCAAGGGTAACTATTGTTTGTAACACGAAAATATTAGATAACACTCCCGAGATGTAAGTATTTCACGCAATAGCTAATCTTATCTAATACAGCTAGTACACTTTGCTAAAACTTTTTTCGCATCGGATTTTCGATCTTACTGTTGACACGTGTAAAGTTCATTGTTGTTTATAGATGAAATAATTACATAAAGGTAGACCTAATCCAGACAATACCACTGGCGAATATTTTTTCGCAACAGATTTTCTATTTTATTTCTAATAACTTTAAGGATCAGTGTTCTTTGATGACGAGAATATTCAACATTATTACAATTATCGTCAAGTAGTGGTTGAATTTGGGCTGCGAATAGCAGGGATTATGAAGGAATATTTGGATTAGGTATTTTTAAGTATTAGTACTAGATGGAACAGGTCTCGGTTTTACCTAATCCAGCCGACCTCTAGTTTTAGGTTAGGAACCACAGCTGCCTTCTCCATTGGATGCCGGAATTCAAGTAACATTAAACAAGTAAGATATGGTTTTAAATATGATTAACCTTGGTTATCTTTGGTGTACTAGTTTTTGCAACCAGATGACTGCGGCATTTGTAATTTTTGTAACCGGAAAGTTACATAAAGGTTACATCGTGACCGCGACATATGCTGAATGGGTCTTTTTGCCAAAAAACCACACCACGCTATGAAGTGCTGCACAAATGTACGAGATGAAATAGTTGATCGTTATCTTATTGTTCGGCGTACTTCTTTCTATTTAGTTTTGTGCTATTTTTTGGCTATAAAGAAGATTCTATTCTATTCTTATCTAAAGAGTTGGCAGAGGCATATGTATTTCACTATAAAATTCACTGTATACAATATGTAACAAAAACCCTGTCCGATCCTTGTAGGAGCAACTCAGACCGGGCTGGCCGAACACTTTTGTATGAAAATGTTGATTTTTTTTCGAGTTTCACGCATTGGTAGGAAAAGTTGTTCATATTGACGGTCCGAGTTGCTCCTACAAGGATCGGACAGGGTTTTTGTTACATATTGTATATGTTTTTCAGGTTTGTTTTTAAAATTTTTAAATGTCTTTTTGTTTGTTCCAGGTAAGTACGAGATGTCTATTGAAGTTGGTGGCGAAGGTGATAGGTATATTTTATTTCTTTCAAGAATATCTAGAACCGTTAAATGTTTTTTATTCCCACTTACATCTTCCGAAGCCCTATGTGGGCCTTTGGCTCAGTAATTGGCGTTGAAAAAAGGTCCCACTCAGATCAAATAAATTAGCCACCCGAGCCAAAGGAGATTTATAAATATGTTTTCTAAGACTTAAGTATTGACCACCTGAGGTTTATATACTTAACTTTTTACCTCTTATTCAATGCTGGTCTGGGAGAAAAGAAGAAACTTAGAATTCACAAGCTGCATCTCTTTCCGTGTTGCAGAGAATAGGCGAAATTACTAATTATGTGAACGCGGCTAGCAACCCTTCACTATTCTGATTCCATAATATTTTTCAATCATCACGCCAAAAGTGGCCTTTGAGTCTTTCGGCTCACAAAATGTTTTTACACGACTGCGCCTGAAGGACGGTTATATGTTGTTATAAATTATTAAATAATTGTTAATTTTGAATAATATACTTGTGCTAATAATTTCCAAAACTAAAAACCGACTTCACACCCAAACTGCACAACCGATTTTGATAAAATTTCCATGGTACCACCTGGAAAGTATACCCTTTCAAACAAAAAAAGAATTTTTTAAATCGGTCCAGGCGTCTTTGAATAATAAGTGAACATACATAAAAAAATATAAAGGATCGCGACGAATTGATAACCTCCTCCTTTTTTTGGAAGTCGGTTAAAAACAAAACACATAGGCTACTTTTTCCGCCGGTAACACCGCGGGGCGCAGCTAGTACTGTATAAAAACATGTCACTACTTTACTTAATAACTTTAAAATGGTAAAACCGTAGAGATAACAAATTAATGAATAAACAACGGACACCTGCGCCGCTAAAATAATCGTTCATTGGAATTTAATAACAATGTTATTTAATAACTACTTGGTCATGTGAACACAATTACATATTTTAGACCCGACCGGGCGGGAAGGAATGCGATTGAAAACGAAACAATCTATGAAGGAAACTAATAAAATTTTGAGTCTACCACACAATTCCGACAGAGGAAATCTCGGTGAACGCTATACCGACAGTTCATTTAGTTTTCATGCACTAGACCGACAGAAGAAGAAGTCTATTCCGATTGTCAGTTGGACCGATACAGCATTATACGTGGGGCGCACTATAAGTTTCCGGAATGAATATGAAAAATACTATTAAAGGTACAAAATTAATTTATTGTTTTTCAAAATAATCTCCCTTGGCGTCTATGCACTTTTTCATTCGATGAAACCAGTTTTGAAAACTTTTGTGCCACTCCTTTGTGGTGACCTCTGAAACGTGTTTTTCATACTCCTCGACAGCCTCTTCTGGTGATGAAAATCGTTGACCGCGTAATTGGTTCTTAATTTTTGGGAACAGAAAAAAGTCACAAGGTGCCAGGTCGGGACTGTATGCAGGATGACTCATGAGTTCTACATTTTTCGCCTTCAAAAAGTCGTTTGTCTGTCTGGCCGTGTGAGAACTAGCATTGTCGTGGTGCAGGATGATACGGCGTTTACGGTTATTTTTACGGAGTTCGTCAATAACTTCCGGCAAACAAATGGTCGTGTACCAGTCACTATTCACTGTACGACGATTCTCTAAAGCAACAGTAGCCACGTGTCCAGTTTTATTAAAAAAAGAAGCAATCATCCGCTTAGATGCACTTTTCACGCGCGCCACTTTGGTTGGTTTCGGCTCATCTTGAAAGACCCATACGCTCGATTGCTGCTTTGTTTTGGGATCGTAGCAATAAATCCATGTTTCGTCACCTGTTACTATGTCCCACACCAAATTTGACGCACCTTCGTTGAATCTGGTAAGCATGGCACTGCACCAAGTGACGCGGTCCGTTTTTTGAGCCTCGGTCAAGTTGTGTGGGATCCACCGCGAGCACAGCTTTCTCACACCCAAATGTTTGTGTAGGATTAATTGTATTTGATTCATGCCTATTTCTAAGGATGCGCGAATTTCATGGTAGGTCACATGCCTGTCTGTTTCAATCATACGGCGCACAGCATCGTTGTTTTTGTTGGTCACAGCGGTGGACGGCCGACCATCGCGAGATTCGTCACTGAGATTGATACGACCACGCTTGAATTCTGCAAACCAGCTACAACAGTTATCAGTTAACAGTTGTCTTGCATGGTGCTTCATTGCCAAAAGCTGTTTCAAGCCGAGCGATGCTCTGTTGAGCTGTCAAATTACACTTAAAATCGTAGAAAATCATACTACGAAAATTTTCCCGAGTTAAATCCATGTTGATGCAGACACACAATTTTTTAAATGGCGCCACAAGGTAAAAACAAAAGACAGTCAGATGAAACAAACTGCATTCTACAGCCAAAGAGTTCTATTTTCAAATGTTGCAATAAATTTTTAAATATTGTTTATGTAAGTGGCCAGTTCCGGAAACTTATAGTGCGCCCTATGTATCGAAACACTATAGACCGATTGAATCTTATCCCCCCCACGCCATAGAGCGATAGAAGACTAGACCGCAACGGTTTATTTCGACTGAACAAATTCCCGCCAAGCAGAAAAGCGTAAACGGGCTAAATGAAAAGCAAATGTTTTATGGAAAAAAAAAATTATATTTTGCTATAAAACATGTGACAACATAGAACATGATCACATCTTTGAGATGCGATCATACCCTTTCACTGCAAACGTCAGATTTTTCTGACACTTGTTTTTTTTTACGGAATTTACAAGAAGACCTTGGATTCTTTGAGCCAATCCCACAAATGGGCACAAATTTATCAGGCTTGACACAGCAACGTGAGCACGTAGCTCCGAAACATACGTACGTACGCATGTCGTGTCGCTATTGGAGTAAAGTTCCTGGTGTCACAGGCATCTATAGATAGGTTAAGATAACCACGTACAAGAATAACTGCTCTCGTTTGAAAAATCTGACAACAATGTGGAAGTGCTATTTTTGAAACGAGGAGTCACCCAAACGAATGGTTTACTGACTCCGCGTTTGAAAAATGGCACTACTGGCAACTTAGGTATGTACACTCGATACACACACACCGCTTGAATTCCCGATTCTAACACGTAAACCGGCAAATGCAGTTAATTGATTTAAAAAAACATTGAATGGGCATACGTATGTACGTACGCACGCGAACGCATAATTTTGTTTTTGCCTACAACTGGCCAGTGGCATTCCAGTAGCACGATCGCAGACGAGTGCTCGACTCGACTCATTCAGAGCATCCGAATCGATTAAGTAATTACGAGAATCGAGAATCACGATTGATGGGCACACAAATTAAAAATTGTAGAGACGTGATCTCATGCCTGAATTTAGAAGTCTGTTTAAGTGAAGAAAGATATTGACTTAAATAGTACAACAAAAATAAATAAAACTCGAGCCAAGATTGTTTTATGAGATTTATTTTTATTACACATCTCCAAATTGTAAGACATTATTTCAAGCGTTGGAATTAATTTATAATGAACTGACAATATTGTAAAAAAAATTAAACAGAAGTTTGATTTTAACTAGTACGAACTGTTAAATCTAACAAGTAAATAACGAAATATGTAGAAATCTAATAAAACAAAGTTAAAAACTCGAAAAGTACATATTTGATTTTAATACAGTGATTTGGAAATACGAATTTTGCATTTAGAATTTTAAACACAAAATGAAAAACAACTTTTTATTTTGCATTTTAATATACAAAATACATAAAAAGTAATAGCATTTTGTTTTTGAATACATTTCTCGAACTATTTTTCACATCTCTGCTTGCTCTACATAATTATAACGTTCATCGCGCGATATAAAGGCACTTTATTTGGATTTATCAACGGTGCCATTCTACGGGGGAAGGTTCGTTTTTGTACTACCAATATTTTATGCTTTCTCGTCACGTTAAGAAATTAAAGAAAATGTACAAAAAGACGCCACCGCCGGATGCCGCGGACTATTATTGCTCATTTTTGTTTTAAAATCGACAAAAAACGACAAATTGGCGGCGAGAGGAACGATGTAGTTTTAGTTTTAATGATGTAAAGTCTTTGACACTTAGTTTTTGCGACTTGGCGGAGTGTTTTACTTTTTGCGAGCAGTCGTTTCTGCGGCTGGCGTGAATTTTATTGAAACAGTTACGTTTGGTTTTGTATTTTGTTATAATAGTCCAGTCATTTTAACCAAAATACAGACTAAATCTCGAATTTTTGAATGAATAGAAAGATATTTATTAATGAGAGAAGTTATTAAATATGATAAAAAGTTGATAAAAAACAAAAAAAAATATAATTATATATTTATATATAATTATGAGCAATTTTTAAACATAAAAGGACTTATATTTAATCGAGACTACGTATTGACCTTGAACAATACTCGAGATTGAACAACACTGCGGGCTCACTGCCCTCTATCTCAAAAACAGTTCAACATACAAAAAAACTTTTGAACAAAAGTTGTAGAGAATTTATCCCTCTACAATATTTATATTAGATAAAAATAGCGAAAACCCGATAGGAACCGAGAAAATGTTAAAAAGTGGATTTTTGGACCTTTGACCCCTAGGAAACCATAGACCCGACCACCCGATCGTAGGTAGGTTTTGAGACAAGTTTTAGGATGTCAAAATGAAGGTTTGTACGAACCTTTAGCTAATTATTTTGAATTCCGAGGTGAAATCCCTAAAATGACTAACCATAAAACTTTTACAAGATTGTGCTCAAAAACATTCATTATTTTACTTACCTACTCTTGAAACCTTCTTTTCTCTCGAGAACTTAATCCTCCCACCATCTACTCGCAGTTGGCTGGTACGATCCTGGGGGGTTACTCCATAAATTAAAACGATAGTCATCCGATAGTAACGTTCTCTTTCTATGTCAAACCAAATTCGACTTTATCATCATACATTAAGACGAAGTGGTAGCTAAAGTGGCGCCCTCATTTGAAATAAATTGTTTAAAACTAAATATGGTGATAATTAAAAATTTGATTTGTATCAATATCTAGAAAGACCTTTAAACTATTTTATGAATAACCTTTGAAAGTAATATTGGTAGTCCGTCAAGTTTTAAAACTGTTTTTCTCCAAAAGTGGTCACTTTTGGCGATAGGATTTAGTTTTAAACAATTTATTTCAAATGAGGGCGCCACTTTAGCTACCACTTCGTCTTAATGCTCAATGTTGCTGGACACTGACACTCGGATACGTAGTAACGTCCGTCTTGCGTACCGCTTTTGGTGTAACCCCCCTGAGCCGTGCTAGCATGTAACCGTATTTGTTTAATAATGTTTTAACTCCTTACGCAAAAAGTGGGGTGTTATAAGTTCGACGCCAATTTCTATCTGTCTGTATGTCTGTGGAATCGTATCATACAAGCTCAACTGAGACGTACCAAGGATTCTAAATATCCGGCTAAGTGTAAATCAGACTCGCGCACTAAGGGTTCCGTACCATTATTTATAAAAAATCACGTTTGTGTTATGGAAGCCCCATTTAAATATTTATTTCATTCTGTTTTTAGTATTTAGTATATTTGAAATGTCGAGTTATGTCGGTTCATTAGATACAGTCTGGTGACAGACAGACAGACGGAGGGACAGCGGAATCTTAGTAATAGGGTCCCGTTTTCAGGCTTTGGATACGGCAACCTGATAATATTCATATCTGATGGACTTCACGCCCAAACTACAGAACCGATTTTGATAAAATTTCAATGGGACCACCTGACAAGTATACCCTTGCAAACAAAAAAAGAGTTTTCAAAATCGGTCCAGGCGTCTTCGAATAATCGGTGAACATACATAAAAAAAACATAAAAGATCGCAACGAATTGATAACCTGCTCCTTTTTGGAAGTTGGTTAAAAACAGAGCAGAGTTTGAGAACTAAAGTTCAATATACTTAGAGCATACATACTCTTATATTAAGTATTCTTGCCGCTCAAAACACATTACCCACCCTCCCCAGTCGGTTAGAAACAGTCACCACACTCGTAAATCTCCCGTCGTAAATCGGTCTCGGGTCGGCATCACTCGGCCGGCTGATGACCCCGTCCTCGGTTACGCCATTTTTGCTGACGTTGCATAACCCGAGCTAATGCCCTGTCCCTTTTCAAGGTACGGTGATGTTGTGGTTAAATGTTTCTTCTTGTCCGACTGTGACAGGAGTGTCATGTTTTTAAGTGTATGTGGGTATATTCTTTCGCACGCTCGCGCTCTGCAGCCTAAACGGTTTGATAGAATTTAGTTAAGGGGATACCTGGATTTTCCGGGATCCAGTGCTGCCCCCATTTGAAATAAATAAATAATTTAAAAGAAAACGGTGATATCATATACAATTTTCTCTTGATCAGACCCTAGATAACCCTTCAAACTATTTTATGAACTACTATTTACAGTGAGAACGTGAAACTTTTCTACGCACATTTGCGAAAAACGGCCACAGGAAAGCTTCACATTCTTACTTTAAACTGTAAACAGTATTTCATAAGATAGTTTGCAGGAGTAAATACGATCTGATGAGGACAAAATTTTAAACGATATCTCCGTTTCCTTTTAAATTATTAATTTCAAATGGGGGCAGCACTAGACCCCGGAAAATTCAGGTAGCCCCTTAAGTAATGCGTTATTGTACACCAAAAAAATAATAACAATAATCAAAAAATACACACAGAAAATTGTGTATTTTTTCTTTAAATGTACAACGGGCGGTGTTGTCGCTAAAAGCGACTTTCTTCCAGTCATCCGATGGATGCCTTACTCCGGATCATGTCATAACTATGACATAAGATCCCTTTTATTTTTATGTGCAAGATGAAGCCACTCAATTTATTAGCCGTCGCTCCTGACAGCGTCCTACTTAGCTAATGATGCTCCGCGGATACATATAAATAGCTTTATTATCGGTTTACATACAGTGGTGGATCTAGCACAGAGGACGGCCCGGGGTGTTGTTATTACTAAGGCGCCACCCTCACATACAAACACGGTATTTATCCTTGATAGGCATGGGCGTACCCAAGTTCTGGGCCAGGGAGGGGATCAGATATTTAAGGTCAAATAAAAAAATAAAAATAAATAAAATAACGTTTATTTGTTTAAAGAGTGCATACATACTACAACAATTTTTTTATAAGTGAAACCGAAAATTAAATTTAAAGTAACAAAGCAAGCAGTTTGTAAAGCAACCATACATTTTTAGAGTAAATGAGTAACACTTAAACTAGATACCTACGTCCGTTTTTTTTCCTATTAGAGGAATAACATTGAATAAAGTTTTTTTTTCAGAGTTTATACAAATTACTACAGTATTTGTATGAGTAAAGCCGAAAATTAAAGTATCAAAGTAACCAGTTTGAGAACATAACCACTCATTTTTAGATTAAATGGGTATTATTATATTAACACTTAGACTAGATACCTACATCAGTTTTTTGTCCCATTTCAACGAATAACATTAAATAAAGTTTACATTATCACGGTTTGTACAAACTACACACAATATTTGAGTATAGCCGAAAATTAAAGCATTAGAGTAACCAGTCTGAAAACATTAACATGCATTTTTAAGAGTAAATGAGTATAAATAAATAAACATTAATCAAATTACAAAAACAAAAAACCCGACTGCATTTTTTATATTGTTTATTATTATTATAATGTTGGTACGCTTTTCAGCCACGGGTCCATGGGGACCAGATCCTTTGAGGCGTTCATGGGGCCAAAGCCAACATGAATAGGCCTTTTAGTACCTTTTTATCGTATGTTCTGCTCTTGCTACTCCTCTCTGGCCGGCCAGTTAAGGCAAGATAGAGGCGGGGGGTGTGTAACTGTGTTTAAGCGCATGTGTGTATGGTCCCCCTAGAGGTAGGGTACGTGGTGTCGCTACTTACCATCAGCTCGCCACAAGCTGCCCTGCATTGACTGACTGCACTGGGAATCCAGTGGGCAATGGGGTCGTCACGTCCAAACACAGTAAATCTTCCGACTCTCACAGTAAATACGAATCTAACGACACCTCTCAAGCTAAAATCCATTGAGCCGTTCAGGCTGCAGAGCGTGCCAAACAATTATACATACATACATACTCACGAAAAACATTACCCTCCTTCTGAAGAAGTCGGGTAAATAGGTCATGTTTCATATAAATGCTTTATTTAAACAATAGCTATTTAAAAATAACTTCAAAGGGTCTTCAGCAAAACAGCTTTTTACGTCTTCCGTGAAAAATCGCGGAAGTAGTCATGAAAAACCGCATCGAAATCCGTTCATACGATGCCACAGACAGAAACACGTAGACAGACAGACAGACGTTAGCCCCCTCTTTTTGTCGTCGGGGGGTAAAAATAGTAATGAGTGCGCATCGCCAATTACCATAAATATATAGGGACAAATCACACTGATTAGTAATTAAGCTAGCCCCAAAGTAAACTTAAACTTGTGTTATGGGATACTATTTTTTATTATGAATACGTATATTGATAAACACCCAAGACCTAGAATAATTTGAAGAAGCCCATTTTCCAAGCCCGGGATCGTACCCGGAACCTCTAAATGGCAAACTGGTTACCACTACACCACAGAGGTCATCACTTGCGATCACTCGCATGTTCGCCCGATAAGCAGCTATTTGTTCCAACCTTTTTCCCCTTAACATGCAAAATAAAAAAAATAAAAAAATTATAACGGTACTTATAGCGATTCAATGAACTAAGAAGATTGTAAGTTAGATCATCGCCTCCAGGCTCCATATCTCAGTACCAAATCGAAGGCAAGGCACGTAGCGCCTTCATTGCCACCTTACACGTGTCCAATTTTTTTCTCTTTACTTTTTTTTGTTACCATTTCACGGTTCTTTTTGTATTTTTTTTGCTAGCCCCATAATGATTTGTTTAGATCGACTTAGCAACTAACGTTTAGTTAAGGCTAATGTAACGGTAAGACATTAATAATATAATATTGTGAGATAGATATTTTATGTCCGCTGGACTGCAAGTGGCGTTTTAAACCCATTATTATTTTTGATTTTATATAAAGATAACTCGTATATTAGTGTTCAGTTAACAAAAAGAAAAGTCGTGTCTTATGCTTTTCTTTTTCACTTTTTAATCCCGGTTAAACGAGTGACTTGAGTGGTACTTATTGGGGATAGAACATCGTTTTTTTAATAGATGAGGTATAAAAAGCTAATTTCTGGCCAGAGAAAAATGTACACGGACAGCTTGGGTTGGATAAATAAAACCTAAATAAACCATTTATCAATATTGCAATCGGATTTGTTTTCTCTAATAAATCTACTAACCTAATATAAACTTACATTAAAAAGACATGAGTAGGTATATAATTATGTGTAAGAATATTAGTTTTTCACTATAATCTGCATTAATTTGTGATGTTTGAACAAAAAAAAAATCTGTTGCTGATTTTAGGTAGATATTTTTTTTAATGCAATAAGAAACAATGCAATATTTCTTTGCTATTTTTCCAAATCCAATTCGTAAAATAAACAAGGTGTGATAGTAGTGCGATAAAACTACTTTTAACACGCTACTAAGTCCATGTAAATAGCTCACCCGTGTCGTGTCGATTTTTCTCCACTTTTTGTCACAATTTCACAGTTTTTTTTATATTTCTCAAGTATTTACTCCGTAGCCAATTTGCTAAGTAATTGGAAGACACGCATGCGTTGAGCTTGGCGAAAAAGTAAAAAGACATAAAAAAGGTTAACAGAAATATATTTTTAGCTAAACGTAAATAGAATTTGTAGAAACTAAGTAACGAGCTTACCGCTGATGAGATTCCCTGCGGATAGTACCTATCTCCTTCGAGTAACAGGGTTAGTTGACAGTAGACAGATTCGCAAAATGACATTTTTTTTTAGTTTTGTCATAGTAAAGTTAAATTTTTAAAAACTTTTTTTTAGAAGTATGCTTGACTAGCCGCTTCCCACGGCGTTGCCTGCGTGGCCAAAGGTATTTGCCAATTCCACGAGAACCTCACATTTTCCATGATAAAAAGTAACCACAGTGTTAATTTACGCAATAAGCTATCTACATGTCAAATTTCATTTCACTTTCATCTTTTTCTGAAAATGCCATAATTGGGAAATTCTTTCTTTACTTTGGATTTACGAGTATAAAATTTACCTACTATACACATTTAGGAATAGGCTATCAGAAATAGTGACAGATATAGCGAAAAAATTACTATTTTTCATAAGTCTTGCTAAGCATGGCATTTGGGTATTGCGAGCATTGCGACCTTTGTCTTTTTCCGCCTCTCATTCAATGCAATTCATAAGGGATTAAGAGGTGATAGTGTTCCTATTAATATGTGAAAACATGATGGTCTATTTTAATATGTAAAGTATTAACAAAATAAGAAAGCCTTTTCCCAAAATAAAATGACTCATTTACTAAACTATAAATGAAGTCATTTTGAGAACATGACACTTTGGCACTAAGACGTTTTACTAATACATCCAATGAACATCTACTGAATACCACACCAAGAAACAGGGTTCAGAGAAAATCAGGAAAAGTGTCCAAAGCAAACAAACTGGTCCGATTGGAAACATGTCGTGGCTGGAATATGACGAGAATTTGCGGAATGTCGGACGGAATGTACAAACTTTATTGGCATCTAGTCCTGTAGGAATTTCCCACGTTTTCTCTGAAGTCTGGAATTCTGAAATTTGAAATTTTTGAGTGTATTGGTTTGATTTTCTTACCACTTTTATTTTACATATTTAAAATACATTTAAACATTTATATGCTAACTATGAGTTATACATTTATAATACATACAAGTCAGGTATACATATTGATGTTCTAATCATAGCAACTCAAGGAGTATTACAAATACAATATAGATGTCAATCAATAAATTTAATAAACTGGACTCAATTAAAATTATATTAAGTATTGAACTAAGTTTCATACAACAATCAAATTAATCTAAATTCTATAATTATTTATATCTAAATAGTCTTTGACAGTGTAGAAGCATTTTGAAACAAGGTAGGATTTTAGAGCATTCGAGAAAAGGGGTGACGACATGGTTAGAAAAGTATAATTGTAATTTTTCCGTCTTTTAGAATATCCAAAAATAACGGGGTCATATTTTTCAGTTTGCCGAAAAAGTAAAAATTCACAAAGATACGAAGCATCAAAGTTCCGGAGTGGGGGCTTGCCACGTCACCTCTATATAAAAATCGTACGTAGCCGTGACGTCATGCGAAATTACAATGCGCTATATCTTTATCATTTTTTGTTTCTCAAGAAAAAGAAAATAATTGGTCAAGTGCGTGTCGGGCCACGCGCAGTGTAGGGTTCCGTAGTTACGAATTACGAATACCAACTTTTTAATTTGTAAACCCTACTAAGCTCTGATAGTTTTCTTTCAAATTTCGTTATATTTACTATAGCTGTGAATTTTTTCACGTGTCCATATATAACCATTTAGCAGATAGAGGGGGGGACACTTGTATCTAACAAAAATTTTCACGTTAAAACCAAATATTTCAGAAACGGATCCCTAAATCTGAAAACGGTGTTCACAAGCTCATAATATTTTTGAAAGACCAATTCAATAATACCCCACATGATTGGTTAGTCTAGAAAATAAAATTGACTTTTGAATATACTTTTATGGAAGCTAAACTAAAAAAAATTCAATATTTTATTGTGCCACTTTTTCCGCATAATTAACATACATACCTATACCAAATTACAGCTTTCTAGTACTTATAGTCGCTGAGTAAAACCGCGGACGGACAGACAGACAGACAGACATGGCGAAACTATAAGGTACCTTGTTTACTAAAAAATACGTATCTAATATTTTTTGATAATCTAACTGACGGTCTTAAAATATTTTTCCACTCGTCATGCATATTTTTTACTTAGATCATGTTGTAGACATCTATATATGTCCTACTTCAAGCCTATCTATGTTCTTATTTATTAACATAAAAATGCGAATAATTATGACATAAACATAACAAAGTCCCTATTAAATAGTCTTAGCAACTTAGCCATAAATCATGCTTGACCTTTCAAACTCCGAACTACTTATAACTTGAGGCAGTAACGACTCTTTTGTTCCTTGTGACAAACAGACAGACAATTGGAGTCACAACCACACGTTCAGGCATTGTTGATGTGATAATGGCTGGGGGACCCCTGCCATGGTAAACTAACTTTTGCTGCCCGGGAGTAAAGTTTATGTTTTGGGTTTAGAGGATTGTTTGTGTTCAGCCAGTCGTTAAGATGAGTGTTAAAAACATACTGTGTGGGGTGTCAAGTTATTTAAGTATGTTTTATATTTTAAGGAGATATTCATTCAAGAGGTTTCCAAAAACGCCCTGTTGCTGTGCTCTTTTTAATCTACCATTTGATACCTAGAAATCGCACCATGCCTATTGATTTGTTTTAACTTACTGACGACTCAGACCATAAAAATCTCTGACACGGATTCACGTACTGTCCGAATTGACACTTTTTAATTTTTATATCTTTTTCGCTGACAATTCGGACACCAAAAAAGAAAAATTGTTTTGTACCAGAAAGAAACTTTAAAGACAAAAGCTGTAGAAAAAACATTTTTGACCAGGTATTTATTTGGTTATCATGAGTTTTTGCATCCTTGGGACAAAGTTCTATTTTCAAATGATATATTTAAATGGTCATATGATATGGTAAATTTGCAAAGTGTACTCAAAAATTACTTTGTCGTGTTTTATGCCTTAATATTAGGTTGGGGAAAAAGTCTTTTAGCATACATATAGTATGTATGAACTTGTAAAAAAACCACTTTGGCTATACTATTTGTACCTGGCTGGTTTTGGTATCATTTAAAAGTTTAAATTTTAAAGAAGATAATTCCAAATTCAAATTAGGAAAATGCGTGATTTTCATTTGTTTTTCTTACCGTCAAGATGAGTGAATCTAATGAAGAAATTAGATACATTTTAAAATTTTACTACCAAAAAGGGAAAAATGCAACGCAAGCCGCTAAAAAAATTTGCGATGTTTATGGACCTAGTGCAGTGTCTGTGAGAGTAGCACAAATTTGGTTTAAGCGTTTTCAATCCGGAAATTTTGATGTCAAAGATGCACGTCGCTCTGGTCGCCATGTTACGCATAAAATGGATGCTATTTTTGAAAAAGTGGAGCTAGATCTGCATATCAGTAGTTACGACGTAGCTGAAGAACTGGGAATTGACAAAACAGTTTTGGCGCATTTGAAAAAAAAATGGGTACACAAAAAAGCTCGATATTTGGGTACCTCGCGAGCTCTCTGAAAGAAACCTAATGACGTAATGAGACCGAACCATTTTTGAAGAAATTGATAACTGTCATGGTCATGATCAAAAAAAAAAAGGAAAAAGTCATGGTCAAAGGCCGTTCAGGCTTCACACACTATGGCGAAACCCGGGTTAACTCGCAACAAGGTTATGCTGTGTGTGTGGTGGGATTGGAAGGGCATTATTCATAATGAGCTGTTACCACCAGGCAGGACCATTGATTCAGAACTTTACTGCGAACAACTAATAAGATTAAAGCAAGAAGTTGAGAGAAAGCGGCCGGAATTAATCAACAGAAGGGGTGTGGTTTTTTCATCATGATAACGCTAGACCTCACACATCTTTAACCACTCAGCAAAAATTAAGAGAGTTTGGCTGGGAGGTGTTAATGCATCCGCCGTATAGTCCTGACCTGGCACCTTCAGATTTCCACCTGTTTCGGTCTCTTCAGAATTCTTTAGGCAGTGTCAGGTTAACATCACGAGAGGACTGCCAAAAATACTTGACGCAGTTTTTTGATCAGAAGCCCCAAAATTTCAATAGCAATGGGATCATGTCCCTACCTATAAGATGGCAAAAAGTTATCGAACAATATGGTACCTACATACTTTAGTTAAATGTGAATAAACTATATTAAAAAATGTTTTGAATTTTCATATAAAATGCGAAAAGACTTTTTCCCCAACCTATTAATTCACTTATTTATGTTTTTTATACTTAAAAACTCATATAGGTATCAAAAGTACCTATATAAAGAACTACTCCTACTTTCTCCTTTATTTGCTTTATAAAGCTATCTCTGGGTTTTCCTCTTCTCCTTCTTCCTTCTATTTTGCCTTCTATTATCGTCTTCATAAATTCGTCGTGCCGTGCCAAGTGTCCCAACATATTTCAACATTACATAATAAATAAATCTTAAATCTAAATATATATAACTCAAAGGTGACTGACTGACATAGTGATCTATCAACGCACAGCCCAAACCACTGGACGGATCGGGCTGGAATTTGGCATGCAGGTAGATGTTATGACGTAGGCATCCGCTAAGAAAGGATTTTGATCTTTTCTACCCCCAAGGGAATAAAATAGGGGATGAAAGCTTGTATGAAACTTCTGTCAATTTTAAACCGATCGGGCTGAGACTTTGCATGCATAAAGCTGTAGGCATCCCCTAAGAAAGGATTTTGATAAATTACACCGCTATGCGAGCGAAGCCGCGAGCAAAAGCTAGTAAAATATATACGGACAAATAACACTGATTGAGCTAGCCTCAAAGTAAGTTCGAGACTTGTGTTATGGGATACTAACTCAGCTATACTATATTTTATAACAAATACATATATAGATAAACATCCAAGACCCCGGACAATTTGAAACGGGCCATTTTCCAACTTGCCCTGACCGGGGATCAAACTCGGGACCTCTGGGTGTCGGTCTAGCATGGTGACCACTACGCCACGGAGGTCGTCAAAATTAAATAATGTTAACCTTATCTAAGTTCTATAGATTTTGATGTGTGTATATTAAAGCCAGCATGCACACATAGGTAGGTACCTACTTCATATTTATATATACAACAATGTGCTCCACATTTTATCTGAAATACTTGGTATCTACAATATGAAATGTCAATGGATATTATGACCATATTTGTTCAACATACAAGACCATATTTATTGATGCGTAAAATTAATGTAACAAGTAACAAGCCTATATATAGCATAGTTTGTGGTCTTAATATAAGTTCTAGCCTATAATGTAATGGCTAAGTATAATATACACATTACTTTATAGGACACGTTATAAACTGCTGAGTTAAATAATACCTATATAATACAGGGTGTTGAATTATCAACACGAATATGCATTTATTGCAAATTCTAATATAAATGAAAATAATTTTACTAAAAATGCCAATGACTCTGACCAGGGCTGGATAGGCTGAAGCCCAGGGCCCCGTTCAGGGGCCCTCAGCCAAGTCAAATCAAAGTCAAAAATAGACGATAAAGAAATGTAGCTGATCTTGATCAAGATTGAATGACCCTGAACACTAAAGCATAAAATATTACAATATAAATCAAATGTTTTATTGTCTTATTTTTTCCTGTACTTTAAGTAATTAGGTGGGCCCCTAAGTAGTATTAGCCCAGGGCCCTCTAAACTCACGGTCCGGCCCTGACTCTGACTTACAAATTCCAGTTTGATTTAATTTTTGATTACTTAATTTGTAATAAGATCCAATCTGTTTTTACAAAACTTTTCATAAGTACCTACCTAACCTAGAAATTTATATTTCTAATGCCAATATTTCTAAGTAGCTATTCAATAAATCTATTCGATTCGATATCGTATGGTATTAAAACGCACAACCTGGACAAGACGTAGTGTATCCTGTAATGATCGCGGGCACTACTAAATCGATTAGTAGTAAGTACATCCTAGAACTGGTTCTAAAAAAAATAGTCTAGACTCAACAGGGCAGGTCCTGTTTGACTGGGAACTGGCTGACATAGTTGTATGTTAAGCGTGTATCCCTGACATTGTTACACACTGGATATAAAATTGCTCTTGTATTAAAAAAGGCTTTTATAATGTCTTTAAATGACTTCAAAAAAGAAGGAGGTTATCAATGCGTCGGAATCTTTTTTTTTTTATGTATGTTCACTGATTACTCTGAGACGCCTGGAACAAGTTGGATTTTTTTTTTGTTTGAAAAGGCAGTCTTGTCAGTGGGTTCCACAGAAATCTTATTAAAATCCGTTGTGTAGTTGGTGTTAAGAGCAGCCTTCCCGTCTTACTTTTCATACAAACGCTCGTACGTGATTATGGCGTTGTATCTGAACTTTCTTGAAATCTTTTGAACTCACAGGTATCTTGTGCGCTATTTGTAGGTTTCTATTGAAATAAAAAATAAAACTTAAAAGAAAAACAAAGTCAGTATAAGCCTCCAAAAATCTGCATTTTTGCACAAATTTTAGCTGAACTTCAACCGTTCATAAAGTGCTCATAAATTGTAAAAGTAAAGAAAATATTTCGATACAAACCTGGCAAATATAATGAAAATTTTGAATAAAAACATTTATTTCAGATACTTGTAAGGCTTACTGATAAACACGTATCACCTGGAAAAATTTTTGTGAAACTTCTGTACCCTATGAATAGTTAATATTCGTTCAATGTATAGTTAAATTCAATAGAATGCAAACCATGCCCTTAGGTGCTATCTCTATCTTTTTGGTTTCCCTTTTTTTTTAGCATTGCCCTGGATCTAAGCTTTTCAAACTATGCTCTCGTTGAAAACAGAGCGGCCGGGAAGGGCCGCCTTAAATACGATATGTTTTAGTTTTGGAAAATTATACATATTGTTATTTTATGTTTCGTATGTTTATTAGTTAGTTTTTGTTTATGGTCAATATATTTTTTCTCTTCTGAACCTACTGTACTTGCGACTGGTTATATGCACAGAAGTTAGAGGGTGAATCTAGTGAATGGAAGGCTGTCAATCCATTTAATAATGTCGCTATCGGCTAAGTGTATTTTCCGAATGGCACCCTCTATGGACAAGATAGCAAGAGCAGCTGACTCTTGCCATCTTTTCAATTTTTATCAAAATCTTTGACCTTGCTTTTTCTTCTTTAGTTGCCGCTTCATTCCTGAAGATTGCAGTCAGCTCTTTAAATCTTGATATGTCCGTGGCAAGCCTGAACAGTTGTAATACCAGTCCATAGTCGGATGTTTTTCAACCATGACATTTTACGACGTCCCACCTTGCGCTTTCCGGCAATTTTACCTATCATTATGGTCTGGAGTAGATGATATTGTGGGTTCCTCAACACGTGACCAAGATACGTGATTTTTCTTATTTTGAATGGTTCGAACGAGCTCTATTTTTTTGGTTATGCGCTCTAGAATTTCTATATTAGTAATGTGATCTGTCCAGTTGACCTTGCTAGATGGGATATAAATTGGGATATTTAGCAAATTTCCACCTGCAAATTAGTTCGGAAAATCACCCTTGTGGAGTTCAGCATCTATTTTATCTATGACCAGTATTTTTGCGGGAAATCAGAACCAGAAACATGGAAAAGTTATATTTCGATATCAGATCTTTATTATCAATCTCTGAGTACGTTCATCTATAGATAATTTTAAGCGATAGCTTTAGAAGAAAAAAACATGACATTAAAGGCCTATTAACGACGACCTTCGTGGGCTAATGGTCAACACGATAGTCCGCCAATCCGCAGGTTCTGTGTTCGAACCCCAGCCAGGGCAAGTTGGAAAATGACCTTTTTCAAATTGTCTTGGGTTTTTCTCTATATCTGTATTTATAATAAAATATAGTATCGCATAACACAAGCTGAAGCTTACTTTGGGGCTAGCTCAATCTGTGTGATTTGTCCCTATATATTTATATTTTATTAAGGCGGTGCAAGTTTCTTGTTGCATACCATATAATTGCATAGTCTAAACAAAACCTTAGCCATACAATTTATTGCTTCAAAATGGACAGTTTAATGGTAGAATTAGTTACTATTGCAATTTGATTCTATTTGTTACAAACACTATTGAAGCTATTATGTGTTACCTTCATACATTATCGATTGGTCCATTACGTAGATGGTCAGATGACCTAAGCAAGGTTGCAGGGAGGCGCTGGATGCAGGCCGCTTCCGATCGGTCGTTTTGGAAATCCTATGTCCAGCAGTGGACTTCCTGTGGCTGATATGATGATGATTATTATCGATTGATTGAATTTGATGAAGAATTTAAGAAACGTTTTTGCAATGTTACCTTTTCATACTTTTATTGAATTTCTAGTGAAAACACAGAATATTTGCACTGTATTCTCTATAGGCCGCTCAGTAAAATGGTCATGTACCTAACTTAGGTTTTCCTATTTAGGCTCCCAAGTCATGGTACTATAAATAATACTTACATCTTTTCCCACACACGCAGCATAGCGAAGGATAACTCCTAGAAACCCGTTTAATAGTTCTGCGATTCATGCAGACAGACAGACACACCCTTTTATGCAATGCTAATGTCCCTGTTACTGCAAGTAAAGGCTAAATCTTAATGCAAATTGATACAAACGACTTTCAACTTTAACACGAAAGGTTAGAGCCCTAATTTAGTTAAGGGGATTGTTGGAGGCTAATTTCTTTGGTGCCAAAGGAATTTAAACGTTATTCTCAAGTGTTAGAGGTTAAATGAGGTAATTGAATTAAATGCAGCGTTGTTTGGTTGGGTCTGTGTCCATTGTAGTTCTGAATGAAGTCAGAACTTGAAACTAATAATGCTTATTAGGACCTTAGCGTCTGTTTTACTTTATCTGTCAAAAAGCGACTCGTTACTGTCAGTATCTTTTATTTACATAAGTAACAATAAGTACCTAAGTACAGAACATACGTGCAGAAATGCAGTTTTCTTTTTTTCAATTAGGGTATGTTAATTATTATTTGATATTACACTTTTTTGTATGCATCAGTACAGTAGGTACTACAATGTGGTGAAACATATCTTTTTTTTTATTAGCCAATACTGTCCCATTGCTGGTTAAAGGCTTCCTCTCTATTACGCCACTGATCTCTATTTTGCACGATGGATTTCCAGGACTTATCAAATAGCGCCAGCTCATCACACCACCTTGTCGTGGGGCGACCTCCTATACCTTATCTACCCTTAATTTACAAACATGCAAAAATGCGAAGGAATTTGTTAAAAAATCTACCTATGTAAAAGAAAAAATTAGATAATGAATAATTATTACAAATATCCAGCTTAAAAACAAAATATCATTAAATATTTAATAACTTTTTAAAACAAATCAGTTCAGTGAACATCACGCATTATAAAACCATCGCATAAATATTACATTCCGACCACGTCCCGGCGTAGGGTTGCCATGACACAGAATTTTCTGAAAATATCCGAAAAATCTCAACACGAAAAAAAATTTACATTAAAGTTTTTCCAATTATTGGATTTAAATAACGTTAACCAAATATACAGAATCTATTTAAAGGGTAAATTCAGTACAGTTACTGAACAACATACCCCAAGATACTGAATTATGAATAATATTTTTTGGCCGCCCTTATATACGGTAGGCCTCAGAAATGGAGTCCCAATTTCTCATACTAGATGTATGAGAAATTGACCATTTTTGAGGCTTACCGTACAAGTTTACTTTAGATAACCGATCAGCTGATCAAATCTTTAAAAAAAATTATATGTATTTTTACGAGCTTTTATTATGATATCAAAGTATTAAGACAAATTAAACAAGCCCAAACTCGATGGAGTTCCGTCGTTTTATCAGTGAGTTCCTTTCACCTTCCTCAGATTCCCACCTTCAATCAGACCCTAGACAACATAATTAAATACAATATGTAACAGAAACCCTGTCCGATCCTAGTAGGAGCAACTCAGACCATCAATATGAACAACTTTTAGGGACCAATGCTTGAAACTCGAAAAAAAACGACATTTTCATACAAAAGTATTCGGCCGGCGCGGCAATGTGTATGAATGTGTCGCTTTTTTTCTAGTTTCAAGCATTGGTCCCATAGGAAAAGTTGTTCATATCGACGGTCTGAGTTGCTCCTACAAGGATCGGACAGGGTTTTTGTTACATATTGTATATGTATGAAAGTTCATACATACTACGCGTCTATAATAATGTACATATTATCACGTCAGTATTCCTACCCTAGCTTACCCAGAATTTCGGGTCTTGCAGCTCTAAGCCGACTGAGCCCAGGGTCGTAAGACTCAAAGGCCACTTTCAGCGTGATAGTGGGCGCGAAGGTGGTGATATACAACGTGGAAAGGACATAATAAGTCGAACCACGGGCTACACTAGATCACTATAGTATAATGAAATTAAAATAACAGCCAAATAACCAAAAAAAATTTCATTTTTCCCATACAAATTGGTCGGACTGCTGCACACTTTTGTATGGAAATGGCAATTTTTTTTGTTTCGGCTTTTATTTTATTTTCATTGTACTATATTTATCTAGCCCGTGATTCGATTTATTACGAGTATTCCCTTCTACATCGTATAACGTCTGACAAAATTTACAAAAAAAAATCTTATTAATATGTACAATAATATCTGGCTACCCTACCAAAGCACTACTCGTCAAGTCATTCGAAGATGTGAATTTCTGTTATCTTTTAATGCACTCTGCATCGCACGACCGTGTTCACAGATTGTTCACAAATCGAGTACATTTTTAATCAATCGGCGAGAGAAAAAATTCAGTAGATACCCATCCTCAAGAAAAGTAATGCGATTTTGAATTGCCTTTTTGAGAATAGCTTCTGAGTTTTTTTGGCATTTCTTATATATATTTATTTATTTACTAATGTATGTAGAGCAAAAATTTATACAGAGAATACTAACATCAAATAAAGTTGTACAGAGGCACTATTCATCTCAAATACTTTTTCAAAACTAAAAACCGACTTCACCCCCAAACTACACAACCGATTTTGATAAAATTTCCATGGTACCACCTGGAAAGTATACCCTTTCAAACAAAAAAAGTTTTTTTTTTAATCGGTCCAGCCGTCTTTGTATAATCGGTGAACATACATAAAAAAAATAATAAAGGATCGCGACGAATTGATAACCACCTCCTTTTTTGGAAGTCGGTTAAAGAGATCTCTTCCAGTAGGCCTGTGAAAGGAGATGTTTATGTAAGAAAGACTACAAGCATGTTCATACGTAGGATAAAATAAGAAGAAAATTAAAATTGCCATAAAACTACTCTAACTACAAATAAACATACATATATTACACATATATATACTTAAAGAAATACAATCTATTTTGAAGGAAAATCTAATATATAAAATTCTCGTGTCACAGTTTTCGTTGCCATACTCCTCCGAAACGGCTTGACCGATTTTGATGAAATTTTTTGAGCTTATCCGGTATCTATGAGAATCGGCCAACATCTATTTTTCATCCCCCTGAATGTTAGGGGTAGTCCACCCCTAAATTTTTTTTTGTTTTTTTTAGACAAAATTTTTAATTTCTATTTTTTTATGATACAACATACAAAAATACATACAATCCTCAATTTTGGCAAAACAACGTTTGCCGGGTCAGCTAGTACAATATATTTTTAATATTAACAATATAAATGAATTACAATTTAGATGATTCCAATAAATAATGATCTTTTACTCGTCTTTTAAATACAGAAGTTTTAGTTTCACGTAATGATATGTGATAATGGTGATAATGAGTTCCATAGTCTGACTGCATGTACCGAGAAGGAATAGGAAAAGGTAGCAGTGTTGTGAGGAGGGAATTTAAGGACAGTTCTTAGGGGAGATCTGCAAGGAGAATTTGGAGGATATAAAAAAGAGAAACGCTCTTGCAGATATGAGGGGAAAGGAGAATAGTGTAGCACGTTGAAAAGAAGATAAAGAATGCGACTGCCTCTACGGAGCCGTATAGGCAACCATTTTAGCTGAGCACGGTGCTTGGAACTTCCTCAATCCAACTTACCATCAGGTGACCCGCCTGTTCGTTTGCCGCCCTATAACATAAAAAAAAAGAAACAGATTTTGCAAACGCTCCAGTTCTTAAAGATCTTCTGTTGCATCCAAGTTACATCTTATATATTCGTTCTGTTGAATCTGTTGTTTTTTATACCTATGTAGATATATTTTTAGTCTGTAAAGCTGGCAGTTTCATTACCATCATTAAATATGTAGTAGGTACTTAACCGTACAGTACCTATGTTATTATGATTTTTCAATTGCCATAATGATAACAAATACCCGGCCAACTGCAAGTCGGACTCACACACGAGGGTTCCGTACCATTATCCATAAAAAATCACATTTAGGATCCCCGGTTTAATATTTATTTTATTTTGTTTTTAGTATTTGTTGTTATAGCGGCAACAGAAATACATCATCTGTGAAAATTTCAACTGTTGAGCTATCACGGTTCATGAGATACAGCCTGGTGACACTCCTAGTAATAGGATCCCGTTTTTATTTACCCTTTGGGTACGGAACCCTAAAAACCTAGTTTTTGCAGGTACAAAAACTAGGTTTTTAGGGTTCCGTAACATAATGACAACACGAAAACCTAGTGTTTGTAGGTACAAACACTAGGTTTTCGTGTTGTCATTATGTTAATACCAGATACCTATTAAATAAGTATTTACATGTTAAACATAAAAAATGTGTAGGTATTATGCAGAGGTAGGTAGGTCATGCGTAATTAACATTTTTACATTGAAAAACGTAATGAAAAAGTATTAGAACAGCATGACAGGAAAATAAACAGTGAATTTACATTTTTCTTTGAACAAAATGAGCGTAGCATGTTTTTCTACTAATTAACTCACTAATTAGGGAAAAGGTAGTATTTTTACATTGTTTTAATTTGCAAAAAGGTACTCGAAGGCCTATTTAGGATGTGATACGTGTAGGAAATGGAATACGGTGAAAATATTTGTTGAAACGTTAAATTAAATAGTTTCGAAGAATGAAAACACTAGCACAAAAAATAAGTTTTTGAAAAACAATTCATCCTTACTAAAATTATAAATGTGATGCAAAAGATCAACATTTCTTTTTAAATGCCTAATTTAATGATACTTTTATTATGAGAGGCTATTCAGGCTGCATCAAAGATAGAAAAAAATTTTCAAGGCAGTTGTAGGCACAATCCCGTAGAAAAATATTGATACTTCTTTGTGCATATTCTTTCTGTATATTTACGTAAAGACTTTTTACAAAAAATCTAAATAGTGGTTGTTTTTCCTTGTTTAATAAATACCCCTTTAAAATACCAGCATCGAATTCAAAATTCTTTTATTTATTAAGAAATTCTATGGATTCCAGAGTTGCAATTTCCAATATACTTGAAAGGTACTCGTTTATGCGAATTTCAATTTTAAATAAATTGAGGAAGGTTTATTTTCCAAATAACCACTCAGTCCTTTATGAATGGGGTGAGCAATTTACCAACTGAGTGAGTTAATATTCATATAACTTTATTTTCAATGGAATCTGGTTCACTTTTTGATAAGGGTTCTCCAATCCGCCCATTTATGAAAGTTGTTGTTGTTTATCAGAAATAAAGAGTTGAATCGCATGGTTTGAAACGCAAATAGACTAGCAGTATACATAACTTTAAACACATATAGACTTACCTACTAATGATTTTTACTACAAACGACTTGATTCCACAAGAATAACATGGCGAAATTGCCAAAAAAGACAGAAAGGTCTTTATTTATAATTGTAGTATGAATAAGGATACAAAATTCTTTATTTTGCTAATATTTTATATAAAAAACGATGGTTATATTATATAAAAAAAATTAATAAAGAATATTTTATATATAAAAGATGTTTCAAATTTTAGTTTTTTTTTTATCATTTTATCATTTGAAAGGTATTCTGCAATTCCGCATATTAATCGAGATCGAAGTCAAAATTTATTTTTTTTAAAAAGAAAATTATTTTATTTACACAAGAAAACAAAATGCAAGCGTACGTTTATTGGTTTCAGAAAGTCGATGAAAAAACTGCTTTTGAAACAAACCATTACGTAAATTACTCATTTTATTTATGAAAACGCGATCATATTTTAAGTTTTAGTGCAAAAAACGCGCACTTTCCAATAAAAATAAAAAAGTACAAAGCTTAATACAATGTCATTTGATACAGTTGGGCGGCAGTGCGGAATAAAAAAAAGCTTTTAGTAGAAACTAGCAGCGAACAAAGTGAGTAGGCTGTGCAGGTGTGCCTGGTTTTACCGGATTTGAAAAAGAAAAAATGTATTTCTATTCTTTAGAATTTTTACCCGATTACGGCGAAGCTAGAGGGTCTTTGGTTCGCCGCTATGTATGTATGTATGTTCATTTATTTGTTCCCTCGTATCTTCAAAGATACCCATGATATCTTGACAAATGAGATATCATCGGAAGCGTTCACTTTTCAGTAAGATTTTTCCGTACATCAGGTTTTAGTTTTTAAAACTATATCTTCTTATTTTTCTGAGACATTAATATCAGGGTAAAAAATATAAGCCGCTCATAAATTTTATACCAAAGTTGAGAAAAACCTTTTAAAAGAGACATTTTGGGACAAATCCACCTTATTTACCCTACACAACGTGGAAGGGACATACCCGTAATAAATCGAACCACAGGCTATACTAGATCACTATAGTATAATGAAATGAAAATAAAACCCAAAACACTATAAAAATTCGGCCTTCCCATACTAAAGTGTGCAGTCGCCAGCGCAATTTGTACGGGAATGTCGAAATTTTTTTTTGGTTATTTGGTTGTTATTTTATTTTCATTATACTATATATATGTAGTATAGCCCGTGGTTCGATTTATTACGGGTATGTCCCTTACATGTTGTATATGTATACTCTTGAACACACTAAAAGTGTTTTAAATATTTTTTAAGTTTAAGTTTCTTGAAAAGCAAAAGAAAAAACATATCTTGAAAATAAAAATTAGCCTTTAAGCAATTTTAATTTAACACACATGTCATATATAAAAATAAAGATTAATAAAAACATTACTCATTATATTAACACGTAGTGTAGTAGGAAAAGGCCATATAAAATATTAAGTTATGTCATCTCACGTTACGTTCGTTTTTATAATATTATAATTGGAACATTCTTCGAATCTCACCTACAAATGGTTCATGGACAACCTATTTTCAATGACAATACACGTCCGGGAAATGGAACATTGTACGCGGGAACATTTTACATCTTATCTATTTTCTTTACAAACTAAAAGGAAAACGCGAAGTGACTGGCCAAGTTATATTAAAATTAATTTTATTTATAAAAATATGGCGCATCACTCAGAGTTCTTCGTTCTTCCAACAATCTTTATTAATGTACGAGAGAACAAGATACTTGGGCCTGCGCTCTACTTATATCTTGAATTTTCTCTTAAACTCGAAATAATATGAGCATGAAAATGTATAATTAGAAAGAATTCATTAAAATCTTTCTTTTTTATTTTGAGTTTAAAAGAAAACTCAAAATATTTCCTACATTTTGAGTCTATAGGGCCGGCCCAGGTATATCGTCAGCTCACTGTTCTTAATTTATTAAAAAAATATGGCGCATCACACAGATTTCTTCGTTCTTCCAACAATCTTCTTCTTGGGATGTTTCGCTGCCCGAGACCAATCGAACCGAAAGTACCTCAGTTGTAAGAAATGCATTTAAATTATTCAGGACAAAGGAGATTCGATAAATGTTCACCAATTATTAGAAAACGCCTGGAACGACTTGAAATTGTTTTTTTGTTTGAAAGTTATACTTGTCAGGCTGTCTCATATAAATTTTATCAAAACCGGTTGTGAAGTTTGGTGGTAAAGTTGATTTTTAGTTTTGAAAAATTATTTTACATTTAGTGATTAATTTATTTTACTTCATGACAAAAATTTTTGTTAAATCAAAATTATGTTTAGTGAATGATCGGTCAAAGGTCTGCCGGGCAACGGTTTTCGCACAACTGAGGTACTTTCATTTTGAAAACCCGGAGGTAATTAAAAAATAGCTCACTAAACGCCCGCATGTGTCTTTATTCAAGGTATCTAGATATAGCCAAAGGTCGCAGGATGGGAAAAATCCTAAGATTCCCATTCTCTTGATGAATCTGAAGATTTCTTTTCAGACCAGCACAAATTTTTGAAAAAGCATTCAAAAATTTCTGAGTACTTATTTATCCGTAATGGAACAAATAGAGCATGTTGCGGCTCTAAACCGGGACCTCAAGACCCGATGGTGATGGTTGGCGAGAAGGTGGAAAAAAGAATTAAGGGGCTACCTGAATTTTCCGGGGTCCAGTGCTGCCCCCATTTGAAATAAATCTATTGAAAGGAAACGGAGATATCATTTAAAATTTTGTCTTGATCAGACCCTAGATAACCCTTCAAACTATTTTATGAACTACTGTTTACAGTTTAAAGTGAGTACGTGAAGTTTTTCTACGCACAATTGCGAAAAACGGCCACTTTTGGCGTATGTGCGTAGAAAAGCTTCATGTTCTCACTTTGAACTGTAAACAGTAGTTCATAAAATAGTTTGAAGGGGGCTATCTAGGGTCTGATTAAGACAAAATTTTAAATGATATCTCCGATTTCTTTCAAATGATTTATTTTAAAAGGGGACAGCACTGGACCCCGGAAAATTCAGGTAGCCCCTTAAAACAATTGGTGAATCAAAGCACAAAAGTATATTAGAGCTTCAGGGTTTGAAACTTGCTATTTTTCAAAGATATGGATCTATAACTGTTAACATAATTTTATGTTTGAGAACAGTCGCTCTAAAAATAAAACTACATCGCGATTTGCGCTGCGATACACCCGACCAACGACCCCCGATTATGCAAGTTCAGACTTCAGTATTACCATATCTTTAGTATTGCCATGCTGCCGTTTTGTTGACGTCATTATTTACGAAGTAGGGTAGGTCGGCGACCTTTGTGTATGAAATATTCAGCTCGTCTCGGGGGATTCGAGAAACTTTGCAATTCAAATATTCATTACGTAATTTGCAAACTTTGAAAGGATGGGATATCTATCTTTACAAAGGGCAGGAAGTTGTGTAATAAAACATCCGCATTTTAATCAAATCAGCTAGTGGTTAGAAGTAACCTCGCAGCTCCCCTTAAAGTCCCAACATCATCATCATCATCCGAGCGTATTCCCGGTTGCATCCTCAGCAGTAACGCTTCAGAGCCCGGGGTCCGCTACCTAACGAAGGAGATTTGACAAGGTTACTGGTTTTTACACAGAGCGACTGCCGTCTGACCTCCGCAACCCAAAGGGCAAACCAGGAACCAATCCTTGGATAGTTTGATGATCAAACGCTAGGTGGCGTTCGGGACCCACAATTTTACGTGCCTTCCGAAACACGGAATCATCTTTCTTTTCGGATAATCAGGTGATTCAAGCCTGCAATATCCTATCCAGACTGGAAACAACTTTTCACTAATTGTAAGTATGCTTCCCAGTGAGAATCTAACCCATGACCTCCGGGTCACAAGAGAACGCCTTGACCACTGGAGGCAGTCAACCTTACAGTCCCAACATAGCAATCTTTAAAAAAAAATGCTTTTTTACATCTTTAAAATTCTGCCTGTACGGATGCGGAGTCTCGTGGCGTTTGTTCCACTCGCATTTGCGACAGCCTTCATAGCAGGCAAACTGCAATATGTGGCCTTTTGCCTCTCCTAAATCACAATATTTACTAAACAAGTTTGCGCACCATCCATAGTAATAAGTGGCGAAACTGCATAATATTCTCATCTGTAGCGCCATCTATTATGTTCCAGATAAATTACAAACCCAAGCTTTGAAGCATTATCACCTAATAACTTTTAAACGACTAAACCGATTGACATCAAACATGGCTAAGAACCACCGCAAGGGAAGTTGCTTTCACGTAAAAAAAGGATTGAAATCGGTCCATTCCTTCGGGCGCTACGATGCCACAGAGAGACACAGACAGACGTAATCGTCAAACTTATAACACCCCTCTTTTTTCCGGGGGGTTGAAAAGATAGTGTTCTTATACTATACCGAAAAGATTCAAATCGACACTCAACTCGTGAACGGGTGCTGCCGGGAGGGACTGGTCATCTCGGCTTCGCTTTTTTTTCTACTTAATATTTTTTATTACGCAATTTATGTTTGTTTACTTGTTCGCAAGCATTACATGTGTCAACATTGTATTATATTATAAGTATTTATTAATTAAAAGACAATAATAATAATATGACAAAGCCCTTCTGGCGAGTAGGCGACCAATACTGTGAAAATGAGTTTCTTTCGGCGTTTCTTTTCAGTAGTGGTCGTTACGAAGCGCTGGTAACGAGAGCTTTTCTTTAAAAATAAATTATATTTTAATATACTTTACACGTAACGTAAATTATACTTATTGACGTGTAAAAGTGCCTGTAAAGGTCTAATTACTGAATAAACATTTGAAACTTTGAATCACTGCTTGTACAAAATCAACAGACAACGTCACAGGGCATCACGGGTGTCGCATGCTTCAAACATGCTAAAAACTCGCGGAATCTCTGATAAGCGAGGTCTTTGCACTCCTCGCCACTTAGTCTAACCACTTTAGCACGGTTAAACTCTGTTACAGTCACCCGCTGTTGCTTAATTAAATGGAACTTCTGTGTAAAAGAGTGAATCATTCGTTTAACTTAAATATCTGAACTAAATTCTTCAGAGCAATGGCCTTATGTCTTCATTCAATAATATCAAAGAAAAAGAAAGAATTAAAGCCCGTTTAAACGGTGCAAGTTTCTTGCCTGAGGCAAACCTTCTTTTTTAAACAATATATTATTTGTATGGCTGACGTTTCGATAAGGCGCTGGAAACATAGAAAAGACGTAAAACGCAGACGGGGCACGGACGGGGCGCCGTCGTGACTTTTGAAAACACATAGAAAAGACTAGGCACGGACGTGACAGATACAAACAAATCCGTATCTATAGCAACACCGCGACGCGCTAGTCCCCCCACATCTGCTCATAACCCCGATTCGCTTGCTCGCGTCTGTGCCCCGTCCGTTCTGTATGTTCATGTCTGCGCCCCGTCGGTGCCCCGTCTTTTCCGTGTGCTCTGCTTTGCAGCTTCTATGTAGCTAGTAAGCCGATATCTAATGAATATAATTTTTCTAAACTCAAAACCGACTTCACCCAAAACTACACAACCGATTTTGATAAACCAACCACCGACCAGTATAAAAAACCCTTCCAAACTAAAAAGAATTTTCCATATCGATCCAGGCGTCTTGAAAATCTTGAAATCGGTGAGCAAACATAAAAAACCGGGCAAGTGCGAGCGGACTCGCGCACCGAGGGTTCCGTACAAACCTGTAGGTATATAAGAAAAAGTTCACCCATCACGACAACCGAAAGGGGTAGTAAGTTTTAAATTATTACAAATATTTTTAGTGTATATGTATGATGTTACTAAAAATTTACGGTTTTTACAATTTTTCATTTATCTGTGCTATAAGACGTTGCTTCGTACCAAATTTCAAGATTCTAAGTTCACTTCACGGCAAGTACCCTGTAGGTTTTGGTTCCCTTGCGAGTGTCGAAAATTTGCGGCATAAATGGCTGCATCTTTTGATTGCGTTGGCTTAGAAGTTTGATTTTTTCACAGCTCTAAAGGACAGTAGGCTTGAGTCATCATCATCATCCGAGCGTATTCCCGGTTGCTTCCTCAGCAGTAACGCTTCAGAGCCCGGGGTCCGCTACCTAACCAAGGAGATTTGACGAGGTTGCTGGTTTTTACACAGAGCGACTGCCGTCTGATCTCCACAACACAAAGGGCAAACCAGTCCTTGGATAGTTTGATGATCAAACGCTAGGTGGCGTTCGGGACCCACAGTTTTACGTGCCTTCCGAAACACGGAATCATCTTTCTTTTCGGATAATCAGGTGATTCAAGCCAGCAATATCCTATCCAGACCGGAAACAACTTTTCACAAAGTATGCTTCCCAGTGGGAATCGAACCCATGACCTCCGGGTCACAAGGCTAACGCCTTGACCACTGGACCACGGAGGCAGTCAACAATCAAGTCAAGACAGTAGACTTGAGTATTTGATATAAATTCCAGCTTGATACCTCCCTCCACGCGTTCCTGAGAAAACTATCTTGACAGAAAGACAACGGACAGACAGCAAAATTATCCTATAAGGGTTCCGTTTTTTCCTTTCGAGGTGCGGAACCCTAAAAACATAAAAGATCGCGACGAATTGATAATCTTCTCCTTTTTGTAAGTCGGTTAATATGTATTCAGTGCTATTGGGAGTGTCCTTTCGTGCAACAGGACATAATATGACAAAGCCCTTCTGGCGAGTAGGCGCCAATACAGTGAAAATGAGTTTCTTTCTGCGTTTCTTCTCAGCAGTGGTCGTTACAAAGCGCTGGTATATTAAGCTGCTTCTTCCCGCAAGTATATGTATATATATATATATATATATATATATATATACAATGTCCTTTTTATTTAAGTACAAATATTTTAAGAGGTGATTCAGTCCATCATTTTGAACAACTTTTCCCAATAAATATATATCGAAATACGAAAAAAATTTTTGCATTTTTCATAGTAACGATATCACGTGACTACTTCGATCTGTATGAGAACCTAAATATTTTTTTCTTATTTCGATATACATTTATTGGGCAAAGTTGTTCAAAATGATGGACTGAATAACCCCTTAAAATATTTGTACTTAATTAAAAAGGACATTGTATATGTATATAAAAGAGGAAACTGAATGACTGACTGACATATCAACGCACAGCCCAAACCGCTGGGTCTAAAGACTCCAAATTTGGCACATAGGTTCCTTATGAGGTCTAGGGGTACACTAAGAAAGGATTTTTCAAAATTCACCCCCTAAGGGGGTGAAACGGGGGTCCAAAGTTTGTATGGACAAACAGGATTAGTTTGACTATTTTATTCGAAACTTCGCAAGAGTACTTCCGGCGGTAAATAAGTAAATATGTATTACAGGATTTTTCAAAATTCATCCCCTAACAGGGTGTAACGGGGATCCAAATGTTTTTATGGAGAAAATAATTTTACGCGACTCTACAAAAAATGCACTATGTTTTTCTCTTATCGACGTTAAACACTCGTTCTTGACATAGCTGCGTCGGGCACAAACGTACATACATATTTATGTGGCAGGTTCACCGTGGTTCAGACTCAAGGCTGTTGCTAAGTACTCACGGTGCATTTACATCGAGAGATCTTGTTCAGTGTTCACGTTAAATTAATCGATTCGTGTAAACGTCCCAAGTAACACTGTTAGTTGTAAAAGGGTTAAGTCAAAGGTCGTGCCTGTGACGGCATCTGCCTTGTGGTTACGTTACTTATATGAAGATAAAAAATTAATAAATATATACGGACAAATCACACAGGTTGAGCTAGCCCCAAAGTAAGTTCAAAACATGTGTTGTGGGATACTAACGATACTCTATTTTGTAACAAATACATATATAGATAAACATCCAAGACCCAGGTCAATATCAAAAAGATCATTTTCCAAAAATTCAAAATTCTTATGTGTATTCTGTCATTAGTCCTTTACAGGCACTTTTACACGTCAATAAGTATAATTTACATTACATGTAGTTTATATTTAAATTTAATTTATTTTAAAGAAAAGCTACCGATACCTGCGCTTCATAACGACCACTGCTGACAAGAAACGCCGAAAGAAATTCATTTTCACAGTATTGGTCGCCTACTCGCCAGAAGAGCTTTGTCATATTATTATTATGTCTTTTTTTTTAAATAATAAATACTTACTTATATATGTATATATATATATTTATATATATATATATATGTAATGCTTGCGAACGAGTTAATGAACACAAATTCCACGTATATCTTATTGTATGGACGATTGCTTGCTATACTTCCCTCTTAAATTCACCTATTGTACCATGAAAACAAAGAAGTATAATATAACTTCTATAACCCGTGAAGGAAAAAGTTCTGAGGTTCTCTATATTATATAAGCCAGTAATAGGTATACAGTATATGTATATGTCAACATATTATTAACGTGCGTGGCGCGGCTTTACGACCCCCTTTATTATCTACCTACGCCTGTAGGGACGCGATTGGAAATGCCTATCATTTGAACGTTCACCCACGGGTTAATATAATTTTTATGACATGCCTACACCGTAGTACTTATATTCATTCTATGACTATACTTCGTTGCTTACCTGTATTCACTTTTTTCCAGTTGCCAAAATTTTTAGGGAAGAATCAGTCCAAGTTAAAGGCCCCCGGTTCGATCCCAGCATCTCCACCATGTCGCCATTGACCAAGGCTGGCCTGGTAAATCGGCTATCATGAAGAAAGTCTTGTACACATAATCTCATCTCATATCATATAGTACTCTCTTATCTCGTATGGTATACTTAAATCTCTGACACAACAACGCAAGCATTTGGTGGCTGTTCCACCGGAATTAGGATGGCTGTTCCATCCGCTTGTGCACTGGCTATTCCAGCGGCTTCTCTCTCTCCTTCTATGGGGACGCATCCCCGTGTGGTCTCCAACCTCTCCAACTCGTATAGCCACCCCAAGCCTCGCTTACTTGTCCCGCCCTCTGGCGTTCGCACTAACCTTTTCTGCACCACCGTCCGCGCACGGACGAAGGAATAGAATTGCCAACAACCAGTACTGCCGCTGACATTAATTTTTAGGTACTTTGACATATAAATATGTCTTTCTTATTCAAAATCGGTTGCATCTCAGTGGTCACCCAAGGTTGCAAATAATCGTGCGGGTTTATTTCAGGCAACCAAATAAATATTAATTATCGTATTATACATGCCTTACAGACTAACAAACATTAAAATATCAAAACTTGAACACAATTTATTGTCTTTGTGACACATGCACAGGGGGGTTACTCCATAAAATACTAAGCGTCAGTCGTAAGAAAGTGACGTTCGATTTCAATGTGAAACCAAATTAGACTTTATCATTATAAATTAGTACTCAATGTTGCTTGACACTGGAACACAGGTTTCTACCTTCAACAGGCTCCAGCCTCATCCAATCTGCATTGGTATACACCCCGAAAAATGTTTTCTTCTTTGTGTATTGTACTTGATTGTATGTAGAAAATAAATTACTTTTACTTTTTCTTTTTACTGAAACGCGGATGCGCAGTTTCGTACATCTTGCGTGTCGCTTTTGGAGTAACCCCCCTGGTGTCAGGTAATCATCCATGACATCTCCGAAACACGACATGCCCCTTAGTAAAGGTCGCCAGCTGATGGGTTGAAACTCGCACCGCATGTGAATAAAAATTCTCGTTGTGACGCGATTCCGACTGTACCACCCTCACGGTGAAATGAGTCTTCACTCTGATCTATACATAAACAGTTGTTGACGTCAGATCATTTACTTACAGCTAAGTTTACTGCCGCTTCCTAAGCGCAAGTACAGAAGAAGCGACATCAAACTGTGCGGCAGCATTTTCTCCAAATATATATATATATATATATTGCTCGTTTAAAGTAGGTATACGATATTATAAATAGTTCCATTCTAGGCCAGAACCACATGGCACGGTAAAGAACTATTAGTCACATTAGAACAATTATTTTTATCTATTTTTATCAGTATCCGTTTGCCCTGACACTGTTCTTGGTAGGTAAGTAACCGTTTGATCCTCGCAGTTACCTAGTACATTATTTATGACAATAATTACAGTGTAATATTTCAATCAATAAATAATTACAAACACCAGGACTATACCAAGTAAACTTATAAGCATTCTGGACATAAGTAAATGATTTTACTGCTGGTATAAATGTTTACTAGCTAGGTTACTTTTTTATGATTTTTTTTAGCCTCGTCACTCCCTAATACCGGGTTTAATAGAAATCGTTGGAGCCGTAGAAGACTTGCTCGTTTAACGTATAGGATAAAGTTTTTCAGAGTGTAACTTTTGCTGGAGGCTCACTTTATGCAATTGAAAAAAAAAAACTATTTTATAACACTGGGCTGACCAAATACGAAAAAAAAGTACGTCCCATACAAACACACGGGCGGCTAATATAATTTTGTATTTCTTTTTACCATTCCTTTCCTTAGAGAACGTAGATAAGTTTCATAAAATTATGGCAATTATGTAGAATACTCTCTTGTGGAATATTACCAGTATCATGAACTGGAGTTGCTGTCAAAAATTGCGCATCGGAATAAATAGGGTTGTATCTCTACTGAACAAAAATATCTACTAAATATAATGAAAAACAATTCGGTACAAATGTATCAAGTGGTGAGTTCGCTGGCGTGTCCCGCGATCGCGCATTCAAGCCGCATCGTGGTGGTCGCTAGGGCTACCTCACAATACTCACAACCAAAATCTTTAAATTTGTCATCCAGGTACATCATCATTTGCAATTTTCAAAATGTTTCAGAGGCTTGTATCTATCATTTTCATCATATTTGTTCAGGTTATTTTGTAGAGAGTAGCTATTGTAGCTAAGAATGAAAATAAAAACACCGGATACCAATTAACTGTTATTTATTATAATATCCTAATCTTTTTATAGTAAAAAAAGATACAAAGATTTTGTTCTGTAAAATTAAGTAAAATATACGTACTTAGTTACAAGCTCTGAAACGACGTAACTGTAAAAAAATTGAAACTTGATATTTTTTTATATAACATTTATCTTTATTCATCAAACTTACACTAAAAGGTGAACATACAAAAATTAAAAAACAATATAAATTTGTTAATCAAAAATGCCCCCACGGATTGTACCTGGCTCAAAGGTACCCATTATGCTAGCTGCAATTCCTCTTTGTTCAATGAGATATATTTCTTAGATTTGCCTGTCATATTGTAGAATTTACTTTAATTTTGATATACAGATTAAAGGTAATGCGGTCCTATTGAATCGTACACATGTTATTCGGGATAACTATCAACCCTAACTATGCGGTGTGGTTGAAGCGGGCCACAATTCGGTGGTCGTTCCAACGACCCTCCCGACAGTTGTGTCATTGTGTGACAGGCATCCCATTTTTCCAACATGACTTAAAGTTTTTTGGAATTTACCATGTGTAGATATTCAACTGGACACATAAAGATCTTTTAGGGTTCCGTACCCAAAGGGTAAAAACAGAACTCTGTTACTAAAACTTCGCTGTACGTCTGTTCGTCTGTCTGTGACCAGGTTGTATCTCATGACATGAACCGTGATAGCTTGACAGTTGAAATTTTTATAATTGTATTTCTGTCACCGCTAACAAGAAATAAAAAACAGAATAAAATTATATATATTTATAAAATAAAAAGGTCCTTTTCGCGTTAATTCCTATTAATGCGTTTTTTCGCATTAATAACCTATAGAGAAATACAAAAAGAAAGTACTCCATAAAAATTACATCAGTTACGTGACGTTCTAGTATTTAAAATGATAAAATCGTGACTTTGTAAAATACTTAGTAAAAGCTTTTCGACATCAAATTCTGAATTTGATGAAAAAAAAAATTAGTACTTAATTAAAATTACTCTATTTTTCGGACGAGTGGAAACCCTAGCTCTGCGGTCGGTCCACAGCGATGGTCATCGAAGCGACCCACTGCGGCCACTTCTGACAGTTGTGTGACAGACATCCCATGTTTTTGTGACAAGAGCGCCTCTTAACCGTATTGTAGATTTTACGGTACATTTATATATTTTCCAATGACTGTCAGCCCTCACTTGGTCGGCCCAAAGTATGTCGAAGAGACAGACATTTGGGTGACATATATCCTATGTTTTTGAGACGAGTGCGTCACCAAAAGTGAAATTTGCGGTACTTGAATTTTCGGGGTCCAGTGCTAGTTGTAGGAACTCCTAGTAGATAGGTAGCCACGGACTAGCTGGGGCAGTTAGAGCTCTTACATTAAGAGGTAGGTAAGGTACGAAGTGAAGAGCTTGAGAGAATAGACAGCAGAGTTATTTTATTTCTTATAACTTTACAATACTGATATAGATATAATCAGCTCGAGAGATGGTATTGGAATGAATCAGAATGATGAGGAAGGAACCTAAAATATAAAAATTAAATTTGAAAATGAAATTATTTTTATATAGGTGGACAGTGTGAAATGGAGAAAAGAGGTAAACAAGAAGAAGGATGAGGTTTATTGTAACATCGTTACAAGTTTAAAATAAATTATATGAAAGGAAACGGAGATACAATTTAAGAAATTGTATTCACCAAGCCCTAGATAACCCTTTAAATTATTTCAACCCAAATTGGTCGGCTCATCGGTGGTTGTTGAAAACTTGAAACGACTTCTGACATTTCTGTAAAATTCCATGTTTGCCAATAACAGTTTGGAAGTTTTGATGTAATATTTTTATGGACACTTCAAAGAAATATACTAAGTCTAGCACCGATTGATTGACTTGTATTAAATTTTCAAACTAAGAATAGACTATTTGACTTAGTTTGTTTTTTGGACAATATTTTGTACGAATAACAAATTACACTAACAAGAAGCCGTTTACCGAAAATACAAAGAAAGTTGGTTATTTATTGAGGCAGCAATTATCATTATAATATAAGAGTGGGAGCGTGGTGGGGACATCTCGCTATCTCTTTCATAAGCGTCATACCTATTGACAGTGACGTCACGCGGGTGTATGTGCATCCTTTTTCTGTTATTTAACAGTTTCCCCTTTCACCGGATTTAAAAGGCTTATAACTAGATTATTTTTTAGCGAAGTAAAATTATTATTTATGTTTTCGGTTTCGTATCATGTTACTTTTTAAAATGCATAAGAAAAAAAACGAGTCTAATACCGAATGACACATGAAAACACATGTACTTACTGACCGAGCGATCGAAGCGAGCAAAGCATTCCCAGTTTCGAGATTGGCTAAAAATGCTTTTGCCCAGCTTTCTGTCACTCTGTTCGATTGTTCTCGCCTACAAGTCTCATTTCTCAAGTGACTATCGTAAAATTTTTTGAGATTTGAATATTATAGTTTCTTTTTTGTCGAATTAGTTTTTATAAATTTTTCAAAATGGCGGAAATGCTATGTCTTTTGTAATAAAGTACAAATATTTTAAGGGGTGACTCACTCCATCATTTTGAACAACTTTTCGCAATAAATGTATATCGAAATAGGAAAAAAAAAAATGTCTCATAAAAATCGCAGCAGTGATACGTGATATCGTTACTATGGAAAATGTTGTTTTTTTGTAATTCGATATACATTTATCGGGGAAAGTTGTTCAAAATGATGGACTAAATCACCCCTTAAAATATTTGCACCTTATTATAAGGACTTAATATAAGGGTTGAATTGAACGTCTGTCATTCTTTTTCTATTAAAGTGTTGCTTAATTAAATTGATATATAGGTACATGCCAGTAGCGTTGGGTGATAATGTGGTCTAGTATATCTATAAAACTGTGAAAGGAATTAAATACATATCTAATTAGGTTCTGTTGAGGTTAATAAGACGTTCAATATCCGGCTTATGATTAGCATATTTTTATTTTTATTGGCTTAGTGTGATTAATATGTCTCTGAGCGTGTTTGTACAAAATTTATTTTTGTTTCTGTATTTATACAACCAGCGACATTTTCGTGTTTTGAATATGCGGGTGTGTATATATATGTATAATCCAGTCTTGCTGCTAGTTTGCGGCTTATGAAAATGGTAAATGGATATTTTAAGGCGGCCCTTCCCGGCCGCTATGTCGTCAACGCGAGCATAGTTTGATAAGCTTGTTATTTTATCCAGGGCAATGCTAGAAAAAGAGGCAGAACAAAAAGGGAGAGATAGCGCCTAAGGGCTCGGTTTACATTCTATTGAATGAAATTGTTAGTATTATTAACTATCCATTGAACGAATATTCACTTTTCATTGGGTGCGGAAATTTCATAAAAGTTGTTCCAGGTAATACGTGTTCTTCAGTAAACCTTTCAAATGTGTAAAATAAATGATTTTTTTTTTATTTAAAATTTTCATTACATTTGCGAGGTTTCTATCGAAATATTTTATATACATTTAAAAATTTGTTCAAAAAAGCAGTTTTTTGGAGGCCTATACTGAATGTGTTTCTCCAAATTTTAATTTTTTATTCCGATACAAACCTAGAAATAGCGTACAAGATACCTCTTAGTTCAAAAAATTTCAAGAAAGCTCAGTTACAACGTCATATTCACGTACGAGCGTTTGTATGAAAAGTAAGACGGGAAGGACGCTCTTAATGCGCGATGCGCCGGCATACTTAACTCGATGGGAATTAGCTTCTAAGGAGGCCCCCACCACTACACCTTAATTTATTTGAAAGCCTGAACGAAATGGATCTTTTTCATACAATATGTGTGAAATAAAATAAACATCGCAAAAAATTTGCGATTCCGCAGCATCTACAAATTCGCACTGTTATGTAAGTGCCTGAAGTACAAGTATCGTCCGTAGCCAATACTCGCATTAGAGGGAGATGCAGAAAAATTAACATAGACTGCTCTTGTAACAGAACGAATTATTGAAACGTTCCAACTTAGTAATATAATAATAGTCACTGCCGTGCTGTTAGAATTTGTAATTTTTAAAGATTGGTAAATATGCAAATACATCGGAAAACTCATGCCGTTTGGTTTCATTCCTAGAATGGCCTGTTGGTGTCATAAGAGGTGATTTAATTGAGACTTAGGAATCTGGAGAACAAAATCAGGTAGCGCTCCTTGGGCTTCCAGTAAGTTCTTTCCGGTTTCCAATAAACTATTCTTCTCTACAGCATAAATCATAACCTTAAACGCGCTACGAAAATGCCGAAAAAATCTTGTTTTTGGTCTCCGACGACGTTCCTAAACACGTACAATAACACAGTCGTGTTTCATGAAAATGAAACACGACTGTTTACTATAGAACTTGACGCTGTCAAATGCCGTAGTTCCGTAGTGTAGTGGACCCGCGCAGTCTCGCCACAACCGGTCGATGCCCTCGGCCCCCCGCGGTCGTACCCTGCTACCACACCCCCCCGCCGCCCCAGTCGACGATTCATCGAGAATTTCTAGTTGTCATAAGTCATAACCTAAGAAATACAGTGACGAACAACTTTTATTGGAACTTGGGCGGGATAGGGACTGGTGTTATGGTTAACACGGTCGGACGTTCTGGGTTGCATCGTACAGTCAAGTACCAAGATACCTGACCAGGTCTTCTACTTAAATCTTGAATTTTCTCTTAAACTAAAAATGATATTAACATGAAAATTTATATTCAGACAGATTTTAATTAAGTCTTTCTGAATATAAATTTTCATGTTAATATTATTTTTAGTTTAAGAGAAAAATGAAGATATAAGTAGAGGGCCTGGTCAGGTATCTTGGTACTTGACTGTACAACCGAGATTATCAACACAACTCATACAAGCCAGGTATCTTGGAAAATAGCCTTTTCAAATTGCCCTGGGGTATTTTAGTCTCGAGGTCTAATGCTGCATTCATTTGAAATAAATTATTTCAAAGAAAACGGAAATAGCGTTTCAAATTTTGTCTTGACCAAGTCTAGATAACCCTTCAAAGTATTATGTGAACTACTATTATGTGAAACTATTCTACGTGCTGCGAAAAATTCCCACGTTTGGCGAATTGCCGACCTCTGGCCTGTGGCCTAGTGGTCACCATGCGAGGCTGTCGACTGGAGATCCCGGGTTCGATCCCCGGTCAGGTCAAAATGGAAAATGATCTTTTTCAGACTGACTTGGGTCTTAGATGTTTATCTATGTATGTATTTGTTATAAAAAGTAGTATCGTTGAGGTATTCCATAACACAAGTCTCAAACTTACTGTGGGGCTAGCTCAATCTGTGTGATTTGTCCATATTTATTTTTATTTATTTATTTACTTATATTATTGTATTAGTCCAATATGATTTGATTATAATAGAGACAGTTTAAGTCCAAAAAAACTGCTTGACCCTGGCATGTTGAGACTAGTGATGAGCCGTCCTAGGTGTTCCGTTGCCGTTCGGGAATCTTGGAAACTCTGCGCAATATTCCCGCAAACATTATCGACAATATTGCTAGAAATGAAAATTTAGGCGAGTGTTTACGGGAATATTGGGAAAATTGGGAAAATACCCGTAAATTTAAAAAAACAACAAACAAACGAAAATCTTTCTTTATTTCTCCTCACAACAAAATCCTTATACATGTTAAAACAAATGATAGTATCATATAGAAATCTGTGTGTGAGGAGCTGGTGTCTAAGTAGGATAACAGATTACCAGGTACCAACGGATCAAAATCAGTTTACAAAAATAACCAGTCAAAAGCAACAAAAGAAAGGTTACGTTGAGCATTATCTAAGTACTTATATAATTAATTATACAGACTTATACATAAGATTTTTATTTACTATGGGAATATTCGCGTAAATTTGGAATATTTCTAGCTACACATCTCTAGTTGAGAGTTGAGACCAAGCACTACCTCAATGCTCAGCTTAGGACACGTGCAATTGCTAAAAGCCCTTACATTCACAAATAACCAGCACTCCTCAAATTTTTATAGTATACTAGCTTTAACCCGCGACTTTGTCCGCGTAGAAGTCGAAAATATTTCTAATATAATTTTTATTGGTTTTTTATGATATTCATTTAAAATGTTTGAATACTTATTCAATATAACAATCTATATAATAGTGTAGGGATTTAAAGGCCTAGAGTACCCGACGAACTTTGTTCCGTTTGTTTCCGCTCCCGCTCCCGCTCCCGTTCCTTTCACTTTAAAATTGCGAAGTTTCATAATAATATAAATTTGCAACTCCTAATGCACCCCGGGGATGCATTTTTAAAATCCGTTTAATGGATTATTATTTTTTACTAACCACTAATTCAAAAATAGTCTCGCTTCAAAAATGACGCAGATTCATACAAACTTGCAACCACTATTTCACCCCTATAGGGATGTAATTTTCAAAATCTAATAAATGCATTATTTTTTTCTGCTAACTACTAAAATAGATAAAAAATAATATGTGTCTCACCTTAAAAATTACAAAGTTTCATACAAACTGGCAATCCCTATTTCACTTCCTTAGGGATGGAATTCCCAAAAATCCTTTCTTTGCGGACGGCTCCTAGTCAAAATCTACTTTCCTGCCTAATTTCATCTTCATTGGCTAAATAGTTTTCGAGATTTCGTGATGAGTGAGTGAGTGATTTTCGCTTTTATATGTAGATCACTACTGATTTAAGTAGGATTGTTTTTTCTGTCAATGGCGAATTCAAGCATTGTCACTATAATGACTGAGTCTTATTATGAACTAGCTTTAACCCGCGACTTCCTCCGCGTAGAAGTCGAAAATATTTCTAATAGGATTTTTAAATCGTTCCCGTTTCCGTTCCTTATTTTTTACTAATCACTTATTGAAATATGTCATGTGTCATGTGCTTTAAAAATGACCAAGATTCAAACAAACTTGCCTAATAGGGGTACCAATTTCACCCCTACATTAATGTAATATTCAAAATCTAATAAATACATTATTATTTACTACTAACTACTTAAATAAAATAAAATTTCTTATGTCTCACTTTACAAATTACGAAGTTTCATACAAACTCGCAACCCCTATTTCACCCCGTTAGGGATGGAATTTCCAAAAATTCTTTCTTTCTTAGAGGACGTCTCCTAGTCACAATTCTGCCAAATTTAATCTTCATATGTTAAATAGTTTTCGAGATTTCGTGATGAGTGAGTGAGTGAGTGATTTTGGCTTTTATATATATATTGATATAGCGTAAATTCTTATCATGAATATAGCGTAAATTTCTAGTAACTAAGAGGACACACTAAAAGTACCAACAATTTCCAACCAAAGCAAAGATAACTGTCAACACCATTAAATATAACCGTTTAGTTCGCGCTCAAAGTGTAACTAATTTCAGTGATAAAACTTTCGCACACTAAATAACGTGTTATTGTCTAGAAAATTCTAGATCATCATCATTAGAGCTAGCCGCACTGTAAACTGTGTGAAATGTGTACGGACGGACAAACAGACAGAGAAAACTTTCACTTCGCTTGCAAATAGAACACATAAACTATAAGAAATGCGAGTACGTAAGTTACATTTATACTTGTTGTCATCGTAATTTTAAGTCCAGTAATCGGGGTCCAGTGCTGCCCCCATTTGAAATAAATCTGTAGATAGGAAACGGAGATTTCATTTAAAATTTAGTCTTGATCAGACCCTAGATAACCCTTCAAACTATTTTATGAACTACTGTTTACAGTTTAAAGTGAGAACGTGAAGCTTTTCTACGCACAATTGCGAAAAACGGCCACTTTAGGCGTTACAGCACCGGACCCCGGAAAATTCAGGTAGCGAAAAATTAAGCGCATGACGTCGACGTATTGTTCAAAGTTAATAAATAAATATGTACGGACAAATCACACAGATTGAGCTAGCCCCAATGTAAGCTTAAGCTTGTGTTATGAGATACTAACACAACGATACTATATTTTATGATAATTACATATATAGATAAACACCCAAGACCCAGGACAATTTGAAAAAGGCCATTTTCCAATTTGCCCTGGCTGGGGATCGAACATCGAAAACAATAACTATGTCATAAGACTCATAATTTTTCATTACCGCCATCATTAATCAGTACATCAGAGAGCGTGGTTATCCGTTTTAGCTAACTGTAAGCCGGCGGCGCAAAAAACGGTGTTATAGATGTGGCACCTCAGCAGTGTTGCGGTGTAGCGCTGTCTTTTAAGGGTTGGATCTCACTTGTCAGCACGGAGCAGGAGTGGCGTGCATTTCATACAGACAATAACAAATTTGTCTACGCCACCCTAATAACTACGGCAAAGTGAGAAATGAACCTACTTTCTTCGATATGGAGCTGTTCTTGTAATTTAGGTAATCATACCTAATTTACAAGAACAGCTCCATATTTTGTTAGGTAGGGACTGATCAGTGTGATAAAATATCAAAAATAGTACTCGTAAAGCACGTCACTGCGGAACAGCACTTTTCTATACTGCTATTCTTTCGTACGCTTAGAACCGTCATTTGCCAGAGAGAGAGAGAGCGACGGTACGCTTAACCACCGGCCGTTCGATAGCGTTCCGTAACAGTACCTATAGAAAAGTGCTGCTCCGTGCTGTCAAATGAGACACAACCTTTATGAGGAAACAAGTTTCTTTGTCACGGAAATAAAAAAAACACTTTGAAGCATTCTCCCAACCCACATAAATTCTGAACCGCTTGCTGAACCGATTTTTTAATTCCTTACACCATCTATTATTTGCCAGATAAATTAAAAAGCAACAACTTTCAAGCGTAAACCTCTAATAACTTTTAAACTGCAGAACCGATTTCCATCAAACATATCACCGAACGGGAACTTGCTTCCACGTAAAAAATACCGTATGGAAATCGGTCCATCCGTTTTAGAGCTACGATGCCACAGAAAGCCAGACCGACAGCAATTAGCATCAAATTACTTATAACACTCCTCTTTTTTGTGGATAAAAATAGAAGATAGAATAGGTAATAGGATTTATGCACTGCTATTGAATGAGTTACACTTCTGTCACTTGTATTTATTTTGAGCCGGCGGTCATTCTAACTGTACAGTGTTTGTTGCTCGCTTGCTTCCATTAATTATTTATTTACTGATTCTTGACTAATTCATGTGCGCTAAATAAATTTGAAATTATATTATACGGCAACACAGAACGGGCGTTTTAGGCGTGTGGCGCCCTAGGAGTAGTGATTCCGAGAACTATAGGCTTTTTGCCTTTTTTTGAAGCCTAGACACAGAATAAATTCTAGTACTCACGTAGACTCTAACTTAAGACTGGCCTAGACTCTTAATTAAGGGGCTTGACGGGCTAAAAGCCAATAAAGGATTTTAGTCCTTAAGGCAAGGTCTGTTGAATAGGCCAAACCTTAAGGACTACAAGTCTTTATAGGCTTTTGGTTCGATGTTGTTTTGGTGATACTTAAGTAAAATATACATTTTCTTTTCTTTTTACAAAATTAATTAAAATTAAAACAAATCCTTCATTCATAATTATGATGGCTTACTCAGGCTGATACTTAAAATGGCTTTAGCCTAAACATAAACCTATTACTGTAAAAAACTTACAGTCACAAAAAAAGGCTTTTTAGGCTCATAGGCTTTTAAAAATGACATAGGCTTTTAGCAATGGTAGCTCTAAAAAAGGACCGACAGGCTTAAATTTAGGGCTAAAAGCTTCAAATAGTCCTCGGGAACACTACCCAGGAATCCTCATCCCATACAAGTTTATTTGAAAAATCAAATAAACTTGCATCGCATCTCTATTGCAGGTTGACTGTAAGAGATCCCTACATGGGATAAGTCCGCCTTTGTATATTTGCTCTTTCGTATGTTATCTTTTCAATGTTTTTTTTTTCTGTACAATAAAGTTATTACAAACAAACAAATTAAAAACCCCCGACCGAAAATGAGCCCAAGAACGGCTTGCTGACGACTCGGACACTATATTATTCGGACACACCGTCCGAATTGACACTTTTTGATTTTAATATTTTTTCACTGACAATTCGGACACCAATGAAGAAAAACGCCATCTAGTGGCGAATAGCGGAACTACCGATACGATTTGACATAGTATCGGTATAATAGCGCCATCTATAATTTTTTAGGGAAAGCCTTGACTTTCAATCTGTAACCCACAGTAACTTTTAAGCGCTATACCGATTTTCCTCAAAAACAGCTAAGGAACTCGCTTTTACGTAAATAAACCGCATCGAAATCGGTCCATCCATTCGAGCGCTACGATGTCACGGACAGACAGACACACAGACAGTTATTACCGTCAAACTTATAACACCCTTCTTTTTGTCGCAGGTTAAAAATAAAGTATAGGTAGTAACTTTTAAGCGCTATACCGATTTTCCTCAAAAACAGCTAAGGAACTCGCTTTTACGTAAATAAACCGCATCGAAATCGGTCCATCCATTCGAGCGCTACGATGTCACGGACAGACAGACACACAGACAGTTATTACCGTCAAACTTATAACACCCTTCTTTTTGTCGCAGGTTAAAAATAAAGTATAGGTACCTACGGCGAAATATGGAAACTATGAGTAGCTATCTGACGTTTCGGCCAAAATTGTTTCGTCCACTTTGGAATGCATACTGATCTTCTGCCGCCTGGATGTTTAATAATTTTTTTTAATAATAAATTTACGGCTCTGGATTCTAGTCCTTTAGAGCCCATCTTTATTTTATCACTTCTTTATTCCTAACCCTAACCCTAACTATACAATCAAAAGTTGGTGTAGGTCCTTTGATTGCTTCAAGGGAGCTTCTGGCAACAAATCTATACGAGTCCACTGGTTTTCATAGCCGATTGAGTGGCGGACGGCGCCTTAACACGCCCACCACAGTCTGCAAATAAATATCACTACAGTCGCACTATGAGTGTCCACTTTAACCATGTTACATATTGCCCATGAGCATGAGCATTTATAACACTAAACTACACCGATTTTATATTATAATGTCCACTAGAATCAATTTGCAAAATAATTTAAAGCAAACTCCAACTGAACCCCTTGACTTCCCGCCAAAAACCCGGATGTTTAATAATGTCACGATACAAGTCATTATTAAAAAAAAAACCTGACTGCCTTTTTATATACCCGATGTCTCTCTCAGAATTAAAACGAATCTAATGACACCTCTCAAGCTAAAATCCATCGAGCCGTTCAGGCTGCAGAGCGTGCCAAACATTAGAATTTGGCGCCAAAAATCCGCCATTTTGTTTTTTATTATTTTGATATACCCAGTATCACTCTTACAGTAAATACAAATTAAAAAATACTTCTCAAGCTAAAATCCATCGAGCCGTTCAGGCTGCAGAGCGTGCTAAACATTATAATTTGGCGCCAAAAATCTGCAATTTTGTTTTTTTTATATTTTGATATACCCAGTATCACTCTTACAGTAAATACAAATTAAAAAATACTTCTCAAGCTAAAATCCATCGAGCCGTTCAGGCTGCAGAGCGTGCCAACCAATTATACATACACTAGCTTTTGCCCGCGGCTTCGCTCGCGTAGGGGTGTAATTTATCAAAATCCTTTCTTAGGGGATGCCAACGTCATAGTAGCTTTATGCATGCAAAGTCTCAGCCCGATCGGTTTAAAACTGACAAAGTTTCATACAAATTTTCATCCCCTATTTTATCCCCTTGGGAGTAGAATTGATCAAAATCCTTTCTTAGCGGATGCCTTCGTCATAACATCTACCTGCATGCTAAATTTCAGCCCGATCCGTCCAGTGGTTTGGGCTGTGCGTTGATAGATCACTATATCAGTCAGTCAGTCACCTTTGAGTAATATATATTTAGATGCATATACTCTCGAAAGCCTAACCCTCCTTCTGGCGCAGTCGGGTTAAAAATAAAAAGTTAGAATGAGGTTATCAATTCGAATATACAACTTGGAAGGGACACACCCAAGGAAAAACAAACGACATTACCATACAAATTGCCCAAGCGGCTGCACACTTTTGTATGGAAATGCCAATTGTTTTGTTTTTGCTTTTTGACTGTTATTTTAATTTAATTATACCATAGTAATCTAGTATAGCCCGTGGTTCGATTTATTACGGGTGTGTCCCTTCCACGTTTTATATTTACCCGACACGTGTATATCTAGCTGTGATCATGTCAACATTGTCATGGATTTTGGAAGCTTCTACCTATTTCATTTGTCTAAATCGCATGTCGTCTTATAGTAAGTGGTCTAAAGATGAATGCGTGTATTATTAAATGGTTTCTTGTTTGTTCCAGGTAAGTACAAGATATGTATTGAACCTGCCAGCGATTGCGATGGGTAATGTCTTATTTATTCCATTTGAGATGATAAATAAATAACTAGGGACATAGCACACAAATAGGGACATAACATACTTAGAAACAACTTGTGTTATAGGATACCTACTACTCGTAACTCGACGATACTATGTTCATGTTAGGATAAATACATGCATTACTAAATTTGAAAATATAAAATTATCGAAACAGTAAACTACTAAGCCACCACTTAATTATTAACCGACTTCCAAAAAGGAGCAGGTTAATTAGGAATGTATATACTTTTTTTAATGTACGTTCCCATTACTCGAAGAAGATGATTCCCGGACCAATTTGAAAAATTCTTTTTTTTTGTTCGAAAGTTATACTTGCGAGATGGTCCTATACAAATTTTATTAAAATCGGTTGTGTATTCTGGTGTCAAAGTCGGTTTTTTAGTTTAAATAAAATATTCTGGAAATAATTACGTGCTTCGTCGTCTCAGGGCCTCTAGACTTGCTACATAATATACAATATGTTACAAAAACCCTGCCCGATCCTTATAGGAGGAAGTCAGACCGTCAATATGAAAACCTTTTCCTATGGGACTAACGCTTGAAACTCGAAAAAAAATACATTTTCATGCAAATTGTCGGGCCGGCCTAACACTTTTGTATGAAGATGTCGATTTTTTTCGAGTTTCAAGCATTGGTCCCATAGGAAAAGTTGTTCATATTGAGGATCTGAGTTACTCCTATAAGGATCGGACAGAGTTTTTGTTACATATTTATTAATCTGTGCTCTAGATCTCCAAATCCGGCCCTGTTTCCAATGCGGCCTTGGGAATCGACACAATCACCCAATTCTTGGACAAATCCACCCAAGCGCGATAAACCTACCCCTTTTCACTCAATTGAATTTCTTAAATCTGTAGGCTTCAGACACCAAAGTGTTTTTGTTACATTAGGTCGGATAACAAAAGAAATCCTATAAATCGGCCTGAAAATATAAAAATAAGATGGAAAATAACTGAGATACGTGGCAGAGAAAGGAAAAAATGCTTTTCTAATACTAAAATATCTCTAGAGATAAACCTAACTTAAGTCTTTATACGTGCTTATGTGGATTGGGCGTGATTTAACCTAAGGAACATATTGTTTATATTTTTTTAACCAACTTCCAAAAATGGTGGAGGGTATCAATTCGTCGCGATCCTTTTTTAATGTATGTTCATCGACTATTAGAAAACGCCTAGAGCGATTTTTAAAATTTTCTTTTGTGTGAAACGGTATATTTAATTGTAGATTGTGCTACAAGGGGCTAAGGTAATATTTTGAAGGCGAGGGCGCTACTTTGAATCCAGAGCAAAACGAAGAATTCCACAGTTGAGCGAGTGATTCTACGATGGAATCCTGAGTGTAGCGAGGGATTCATGTATATCGCCCCACTGTACCTGACCCAGTGCAAATCTAATTACGCTCTGTACCACGTAATAAACGTTCCGTCAGAGTACTACACAGTTGCTCTGATTTAATTAAGTACATTAGACATAACTGGCAGAGAAGCACGTTATGTACGAAGGGATTTATATCGGACTGCGTCACGCCAGGAGATCTCTTTTTGAACGCGAGTCTTATAACGAATGATTGATGCGAGCGTTTCCGAAGAGCCATTCACGAACATATCTTTTTTATGAATCCCACTTTCAAAAATAGGTATAACAGATTAACTCACTTTTATTTTATGTGGACAACTACTAATAGTATAATTAAAACATGGAATTAATACGATTATCGCACGAAACCCCGCGCGCTAAAAAAATCGAATTCAATGGTCGAAATAAACGAACAAGACGCGTTTTTTCAAATTTTTCCGTCGTCCTAGCTCGGCCGTATTTATCAATGGACTGAAATAAACGACATGATTAGTAGAGTGTGCTCCTCGGTATACGGTAATATTTAACTTCGGCCAATATACATGAATCCCTCTTTTTACTCAGGATTCAACCGTAGAATCCTTTGCTACGCTCGTGAATCTACTGCGGAATCCTTTGTTTCGCTATGGATTCAAAGTAATGCTTTCGAAAAATATTGCCTGTACGCCTTGTAGTGTAGTGGAATCTACTATTTTTTACACTACTTTGTCATTTCACGCCGAGCCTGTAGTGGCATTTTCGATCCAACAACGATACAAAGGACTGTCCAGTCCAATACAAAGTTTCCCCCAGACTAAAAGGCCGTAACAATAAAAACTCTAATACGAAAAGACGTAAGTACTTACACTTTATTCGTCTAGCAGAGGAGGGCTTGATTGCTTTACCAAGTTACAATCGCCCTTAATATAATTACTCCAACTTTCCTTCTTAGACGATGTCTGAGTAGGACGTGACCCTGTAGGAAATAGGTATACATATATTACGGATCAGATATCTGTACATTTCTTATTACGCGGTTAATGTATTACATTTTATTGAGTACTGTTGATTTAATCAATCTAAGTGAAGGTAAATAAGTCTTCACTTAAGTGAAGGCAAATATGATTGGCGTGGCCGTGACTGAGTTGCCTATGTATAATAAATAATAAATAACGTTGTTTATATGCGAGGACTCTATCAGCCGTATTCATACAAATCTGTAGTAAAATACTACCAATTTAAGAAGTAGTGATTTCTGATGCGACGACCTCCGTGGCGTAATGGTTCACACTCTGTGGTTTAGTAGGTTTGACCTAAAGCCAGTGCAAGTTTGAAAATGGCATTATTCAAACTGTCCTGGGTTTATCTATATATTTTATTTATTTAAACTTTCTTGCACAAAAAAGTGTACAAATGGCGGTCTTCTTCTGTCGCCTAGAACAGTCATTTGCTAGTGCGAGAAAGAGCGACGGAAGGCATCAGCAATAATCAGTATTGCCGATTCTGCGGCGGTCCGTCGCTCTCTCGCTCTAGCAAATGACTGTTCTGAGCGACAGAAAAGGAAAGCAGCATAGAAAAGTGCTGTTCCGTGCTGCCAGGTGAGTCCCACAGCATCCCATACATAACACAAGTCAGTCTTTGATCAATTTCATGAAAAGTTTCTTATATGAGTGGCATACCTACTCACTATATGAATGATTTAGGTGATTTTTATGAAATGTCAGTAAGGCTGGGTGAATTTGGTTTATTTATTTAACTTCATCACTAGAACTCGGATCAGCTAATTGGTAATTTTTATGGAGAGAAGATACGAGTATAAAACAAAAACCTTTTCTACAGATATCTTATTTCGAAATTTTTTTGTAATGCGTATTATACTAGTATAGAGCCTGCAAAACTTTTTATCTCCAGTTAAACATAGTTTTTGACATATATATTTATTTGTAGTTCCCATAACAATCTGCTTGTTATCCCCAATCTCCGGGGATCAGGCCGCCGGGAAGGTACATCCCGCACAATCGGTAGGGATCGGGAAATCGGAATATCGGATTGTTATCGGAAAACTACGATAACATTACATACCTATACGTCGTGGATATGAAATATTTCAATGTTGAATTGTTGATAAGTCTGCTATTTGTACAATTCGAGCTCGTGACAATAATTTTCTAACTGTAACGAAAGTTTCGTAACATTTTTGGAGAAATATGAGAGGAGCTCGTCTTGCGAGTGGCCCGTCGGGAATGCTTATTAAAAAAGTGCCACAATTAGCATAAAAAATTTCCCGTCGTCGTAGCTCGGCCGTATTTATCAATGGATTGAAATAAACGACATGATTAGTAGAGTGTGCTACTCGGTATACGGTAATATTTTACTTCGGCCAATATACATGAATCCCTCTTTTTACTCAGGATTTAACAGTAGAATCCTTTGCTACGCTCGTGATTCTACTGCGGAATCCTTTGTTTCGCTATGGATTCAAAGTAATGCTTTCGAAAAATATTGCCTGTATGCCTTGTAGTATAGTGCAATCTACTATTTTTTACACTACTTTGTCATTTGACGCAGAGCCTGTAGTGGCATTTTCGATCCTGCCTTCCGAAGCATGGAGGAGCTCGAGAATTTTTATAAGTCTTTGGTCCCGGCTTTTATCATTGTATGGCAGTCGTCAAGCTATGTCAGATGCTTTAAGGCAGGGTGATAAATCTAAAACCAGTGTTGGCCACTAAACACACACGAGAAACAAAACAAAGAAAAATCGTGAGGAGCACAGCACGTTCCTGACGGGGTCCTCCGATCGCACATTCCTATTTCAGAGACTGAATCTATATACATACAGTCATAAATTAAGCCTAACCTAACCTATACCCACTCCTTTTCCGTGCAAGCAGTTAGGCTATGGAATCAGTTACCATTAAAAATTCGTGTATCAAAAACCATAACCACGTTTAAGAAACGAGTAAAAGATTACTATCTGTCTTTATCATCCTGATCATCATATTTAGAAATATTATCTTATGCATTCATTAATTGTATATATCAGTATATATTTATGTAAGTTTATTTTACATACGTCTATGCAGGTATGTTTATTAATTTATTTATGTTTCTTGTATGTATAAGTATTTTTTTTTAATGTTACACGCCAATTACCTCTTTCTTCCCATTTCCTCTCGCGGGTCTGCTGGAAGAAATTAATTTAGAAATAAGTAGCACTTATGTACTATGTTAACTTTTATAAGGTTTTATTTGTACATTTTCAAGTGTACATGAACCAATAAAATAAAATAAATACATACTGTCATGTCTTTATCCCTAACGAGACAGACAGAGCACTAGTCTTGTAGCTCTAAGCATATATAGAGTCCCGAATTGCAAAATTATTAGGCCGCTTTTAGCATAATGGTAGGCGAGAAGGAAAATAAATCAAAACAGAAATGGGTTGCTAGCCGCATATCGTATTAAAATGAGTCGCATTTTCTCCCATTCCCTCGATCGGCTTCTACGATCGCAGGAAGAGAAACAACTGGTACATTCTTAGTTTTTTTCTTTTCTCCCAGACCTGCATGAAAGATATAAAGACGGTCGGAAAAAACACATCGGTTGCTTTGATTTTTTAAATTTTTGACCCGCTTTTGAAAATAAGGTTGATATAAGTTTGACGCTATGTCTGTGGCGTCATAGCTCTCGAACGGATGGCCCGATTTCGATGTGGTTTTTTTACGTGGAAGCAATTTCCCTTGCGGTGGTTCTTAGCTATGTTTAATGAGAATCGATTCAGCCGTTTAAAAGTTATTGGGGGTTAATGTTTTAATCTCGGGGATTTTAAATGGCAAATAGATGGATATCAATTCCACTTAACATCGGTTGGAATATGTAGTTCCGCGACTCGTCACTAGATGGTGTCGTCGGGGGTGTTTTAATTTACCTGGCAAAAGAACTTGTCTTTTCATTCTCCATCGAAATTACAATCAAATAATATGCCGACTAATATTTCTGTAATAAATTAGCAAACGCAAATCCGGTACAAACGGATGCTGTACATACATACATACATAAACATAGTCATACAATCGATATATCAACATAAACATCTGGTGATCTACTACGCCATTAAAAACCCTATTACGAGAGCCATAAGGCGCAAATTAAGCGTAACGACCGGCGATAAGGCTCGACACTTTTAGGTTAAACTTGAATCTTATTGCTTTTACCATAAGGGTGAATTTCGTTCGATTTAAAATTGGACTTAGTATGTTATAAATTACACCCGTTTCCTTTAAGGCGAAGCTGTTTTACAAGCCTTGTAATGGTTAAATTGTGTTACAAAGTTTGTAGATAGTATTGGAACATGTATTCTAGTACATACACTAGAGCTACGATGTTAAACAGTAATTGACTTTAGTAGGTACATAGGTTTGTGCTCACAAATAACAATAGTACTTTGTAGATTTATTATTTAGATGTATTAAGTATATTTTAAGTATAAAGATGTTTACTATTTTTTTTTAATCAGTATAAACAGTTTAAGAGTCTCCTTTCCCTAGGCAGAAATAGACTTTCCCATACACACGTAGTCTACGTTTTATTTTGAAACGACATGTCGGATATGGGCAATATTATGTAAAACTAAAGAAATTGCAATTATTTAGGGTTATAATTGGTTTCCAACAGTAAAATTATGAACTTAAAAGAAAATATAGTGTATTATATCATATTTGACCATCAGTATGGAAAACTTCAACACCCTTATATTTTCTTTCCAGTTCATAATTTTACCGTAGGAAACCAATTATAACCCTAGATAATTGCAATTTCTTTAAAATTCAAAATTTTTACCGTAATCTGACATGTCGTTTCAAAATTAAACGTAGACTACATTTGTATGGACAAGTAAGGGGATTCTTAAGAGGTGAGGTAGTGGTCCATAATTTTAAACAACTTTTTCCAATTATTCAAGTTTGTCGATTACACACTCGAATTAATGGGAAAAGTTGTTTAAAACTATTTATACTGAATTAAAAATAATAGAGAACATCTAAATAATAAATCTACAAAGTACTATTAAATACGAAAACCATCTCTGAAATCGCAAAATATAAATATTTGCAGCTCCATACATTTTGACACGGTAGTTATTAAATTTTTAATTACTAGTTTTTTTTTTCGATGTCAGGAATAGTACGGTTCGGGTTGATATCCTCCTTGCACGTTGTTATAACAGTACTGCGTAGAATTTAAGAATCCCCTTACCCAAGGCATTTATATACAAAGATAATCTACGTTTTATTTTGAAATGTCATGTCATATTTCGGTAAGAATTAGTTATTTTAAAGAAATTGCAACTATCTAGGCTTATAATTGGTTTCCGACGGTAAAATTATGAACTGGAAAGAAAATATTTTACCGTAAGGGTGTTGAAGTTTTCCATACTGATGGTCAAATATGATATACGAGTAATACACTATATTTTCTTTTAGGTTCACATTTTAACTGTGAAAACTAGTTATATGCCTAAATATATGCAATTTCTTTGAAATGACATAATTTCGCCAATATCTAACATAACTAAGTTTTTCTTTGGCTATAAATATAATTGTATTTTCCTCTTCATGTTATTTAAAAAAACCTTTTCCTCTACTTTTATATTCTTTCTTAAAAATGTAAAGGGATTTAATAATCCATCAAAAATCATTGAATATGCATGTTTCACTCACCGCCTGTCAACACGGCTTCCTTTTAACGCACACACCAACGTCGCTTATCGATCTCGCCGATATATACAATATACAACATACATATGACACCAAAAGTTACTCTTAACATTCGAAAATAATTCGTATTGCTGAGTGCGAAGAATCTAATTTGGTTTGCAGCGCCGCGACCTACAAACAAGGGTAGGATTAAATTGCAACAGAGCCGTATTTAGCCTTTTGAAAATATTCCTTTTTTTGCGCTGTCATTATTTTTATGTAACTACTGGCATTCCTTACAATCCGTGAGCTGTTAGTAAAGAAGAGTACTTAAGTACATATATTTTTTCTCTGATTTTCTTTTATGGATGTTGGAATAAAAGTTTTACTGTTATTGCCTCGGAAATAACCATCAATAAAGCTATATTAGCAGCGAAAGCTGTTTTTCTGCCTCCTCGCTGAAATAGAAATAAAATATAGAGGCGGCGCCTACTACTTTTATAGCGTATAATACGCTACCTACTTATTTTATTAATTAAAATTACTTTTAATTCAAGACTTTTTATACGTAAGTTCAGTTTATAACGCTTTTCATGAGCAATGTTTTTTTTTCACAAGATCAAATTACAGTTTGAGCTAGCCTCAAAGTAAGCTTGAAACTTGTATTATGTTATTAGCAGAGATCGGAATCACGGGTGCTATTGCTATCAAAAGTATGGATATGACTATATAATCTATAAATAAAACAATCATAATTATGTGATTTCAGGATATATTTTAATCGATAAATTAAAAAATACGACACCTCACAAGCTAAAATCCATCGAGCCGTTCACGCTGCAGAGCGTGCCAAACACTTATACATACATACTCTCGAAAAACATAACCCTCCTCCTGGCGAAGTCGTGTAAAAATACAGGCAAGTCACACATATTGAGCTAGCCCCAAAGTAAGTTCGAGACTTGTGTTATGGAATACTAACAGCCAGCTCAACCATGCTGTATTTTATAACAAATACATAAATAGATCAAAATATGAACAAAATAATTGGCCAAGTGCGTGTCGGGCCACGCGCAGTAGGGTTCCGTAGTTACTAACGCCAACTTTTAAAAACTAATTTTCTATTGAATTTGTATAAAATTTTCCTTTTCCGAGTACATTTTATAAGTTAATCGCCTATAACTTTTTACAATAATACAATATAATACAATACCCTTTATTGCACAAAATAAATAAGTCAGGACATCATTATTATTATTATTATTAATTTGTAAACCCTACTTAACTCTGATAGTTTTCCTTTAAATTTTCCTCCAAATATTTCAGAAATGGATCCCAAAATCGAAAAACGGTGCTTACAAACTCACAATATTTTCAAGACCTATTCAACGATACTCAACATGATTTGTTAGTCGAGAAAAAAAAATTGACTTTTCACTTTACTTGTAGGGAGCTACTAAAAAAAATTTTTTTTACTGTTTTTTCCGCTTAATTGATATACATATTCATGCCAAATTACAGCTTTCTAGTACTTACGAGTATAGTCACTGAGTAAGGCCGCGAACGGACAGACAGACAGACAGACAGACATGGCGAAACTATAAGAGTTCCTTGTTTACTACGGAACCCTAAAAACGTTTTCCATTTAAACTTAATTTATGGAAGATCAAAAATTTTTATTTTTTTTCATATTTCGATATGTTCCTTGGGGAAAATTATTCAGAATCTTCGACCGAATTCAGCCCTGAAATAGTTCAGTGTATTTTTAACCGACTTCAAAAAAGGAGGAGGTTATGAATTCGACTGTATGTTTTTTTCCGTATGTATGTTAGCGATATCTTCGCCACTTGTGAACCGATTTTGATAATTCTTTTTTATTTGAAACCCTTTACTAATAAGTTGGTCCCATATAATTTGGTGAAGATATGATGAAGAACTTTGGATATATGGAAGAAACTTCTGAAAGAAAATCAAGTTTTTTTTTTTGTTAAAAATTATAAGTAAATAAATATATAGTGACAAATAACACTAATTGAGCTAACCCCAAAGTAAGTTCGAGACTTGTGATACCAACTCAACGATACTATATTTTATAACAAATACATATGTATATAGATAAACATCCAAGACCCAGGACAATTTGAAAAAGGCCATTTTTAAACTTGCCCTGACCAGGGATCGAACCTGGGACCTCTGGGTGGCGGACTAGCATAGCCACGGGAGGTCGTCAAATTTCGATATGTTTAAATAAAATTTGTAAATTTGTATGAATTGAGTTATGTTGGACCCGTTGTATAGTAAGTACTTAGATACATAGTTTTATAATGACATGGTTGGCATCCTTGGCTACATTTTAATCAATAAGCTACCATCAAATTGTCAGCGAGTCAATGTTGCGTGCTTTGCACGCAGCACGCAGCACGCACTAGGAATGTCGCGCGACTTCTCTTCCGTTAGGAATTCTCGCGAATCGTGAATAAATGTTGCGTGGATTTTAATCAAGACGAAAGTAGGAAAATCGCGTATTTTGTTTATCATTTTTACAAGAGATATTACGTACTTTTTGGTTTTGTTGATGTTTTTTTGTTTCGTGTGTAAACAAACCCCTTATTGGATAGCTGATGAAAATATATTATCCGAAAACGAATATAGATGTAAACTCTATCATGTTCATAATAAATCTGCCATCTTAAATCAGTCATATTCTAAGTTTTCTACCAATTTAAAGAGTGCACAGTGACTTTTAATTTGACAGAAAAATCAGCGCTCCTCAAATCGGTAGCATTGTTCTATTTAAATGACTATTTTTAATGAATACGGCGTTATGTCTTTATCCCTAACAGGGTAGACGGAGCCAGGCCTGTATCACTCCCCGTTCAGGTATCGAAAATATACCTACATTATTACTTCGAAGGGGAAAATTCAGTTGCTTGAATCGTTTGTCGAAAGTAATAAGAATTAAATAACCTTGCAATAGATGTCTAGGTATCTAAACGAAGAGGTGAGGAGTTCCGACGCGAGCTAAATTAAACCGTAGCGCTAACCACATTAAGTAGATATTTCTTTAAATTTATTTTCTGAGTAAAACTTCTGTACGTGAGTACTAGTACTTATTCTGTGGTATAGATAAACATCCACGTGTAACATCCAGATTTCATCAAAACATTATTGGTTATACCATGACAACTAAGCACATAAAATACACGCCTCTCGAAGCTTTACCCAATGAAGGAGTCGTATTACAAAAATAATCTCTCGTTACTTTCCTAGAAACGCCGGCAGGTTTCCTTCAAATTAGTTTCGTCTCTCCATGGATGGAATCAGATCATGTTTTTTCTGGAAAATGTTGTTCTGGGAATGTATACTGGAAAATGTTTTCAGCTTTGGAAAAAAAAAATCAATAAACTAATGAATGAGGCTTATTTTTACGTAAATCCTTTTTGAGACGGTAACAAGGGTTGTATTTTAATTTGTATAGTAAATAATTATATGTATCTTCAGTGCTGATTATGAAACCTTTGAATGTCCATCTTCTTTTCCGCGGAGATCCTAGAATCAATCGAGAGAAAGAGAGAAAGTGCTATTCATTTTCATAGGCGATCACTATTTTGATTCCTTTTTAGGGTTCCGTACCCAAAGGAAGGGTAAAAACGGGAACCTATTGCTAAGACTGTCTGTCCGTCCGTCTGTTGGCTGTATCTCATGAACGTGATCGCTAGACAGTTGAAATTTTAACAGATGATGTATTTCTGTTGCCGCTATAACAACTAATAATTAAAACAGAATAAAATAAATATTCAAGTGGGTTTCCATACAACAAACGTGGTTTATGAATTAACCTCTCATTCCCCGTCTGGTCCCATGGGGAAAATCGACACAGACGAACTTCAACTTTAATACATTGACATAAAGTTTCAGTTTATCAGGCAATTTTTGACCTTTCCCTAAAGAATATTTTATAGATAATGGTACTGAACCCTTCGTGCGCGAGACCGACTCGCACTTGGCCGGTTAATACCAATTTCGCCTAACTATCACGCTAAATGTGGCCTTTGAATTTTGCCGTCTTGCGGCCTTGGGCTCTATCTGCGTCTGAGGGACTGGTCAGCTCGGCTTCGCTTTTTTTGACTACTTAATATTTTTATTACGCAATTTATGTTTGTTAACTCATTCGCAAGCATTACATATTAAATGTGTCAACATTATATTATTAGTATATAATAATTAAAAAACAAAAAGAATAATATGACAAACCCCTTCTGGCGAGTAGGCGACCAATTCTGTGAAAATGAGTTTCTTACGGCGTTTCTTCTTAGCAGTGGTCGTTACGAAGCGCTGGTATCGGTAGCTTTTCTTTAAAAATAAATTATATTTTAATAAACTTTACACGTAACGTAAATTATACTTATTGACGTGTAAAAGTGCCTGTAAAGGTCTAATTACTGAATAAACATTTGGATCTTTGAATCTCTGCTTAGAGCCTTAACACCCAAAATGCTCTTTCTGCCCCATCAGGGGTAAAAAGACGTAAACATAAGTATACAGGGGGATGTAACAACCCGCTAGTTTGCAGCAACTCGAATTAGATGCATTTTTCTGGAGAGTTCTTAAAAATCCCTTTACCCTAGACTTTCCATACAAACGTAGTCTACGTTTTATTTTGAAACGACATGACAGATTTAAATATATATGCCAATATAAGATTTATTAAGTAAAAATGTGTAATTTTAAAGAAATTGCAATTATCTAAGGTTATAATTGGTTTCTGACGTAAAATGATGAACTGGAAAGATAATATAAGGGTGTAGAAGTTTTCGATACTGATGGTCAAATATGTTATAATACACTATATTCTCTTAAGTTCATAATTTTACCGTGGAAATTGTATGAAATACCAAATCGTAAGGTCAAAGTTTCTGGGAGTCAAAGTGCTCTTAACATTTTAGCCGCGAACATCGGATTTATCCAAAAAAACATTTCAATTAGAAAAATCACTGTTGGATAAATCTAACATTCGCGTTGATGTCAGTTTATTTGAATTAATATAATTTTTCAAAACTATTTAACGACCCCTAACAAGTATACCCTTTCAGACAAAAAAAGAATTTTTCAAATCGGTCAAGGCGTCTTGATCTTGAAATCGGTGAACATACATAAAAAAAAATATAAAACAACTCCTTTTTGGAAGTCGGTTAAAAACGAAAATCACGTTAAAAATAGATATGATTATGACAAGTGACGTCATCGTAACACATTCTCTCTTCCTTACAATGAAAAACCTTTCCTTCAATCCTTCCTGAACTTATTAACTTAATGAAAAATATTCCTTTCGGCAAATTGACAGCCGCCTACGCTCCGCTGACAATATTCTTTTTAAAGCGATACCTGAACTTTCCGGGGTCCAGGGCTGCCCCCATTTAAAATAAATCTTTTCAAAGGAAACTGAGATATCATTTAATATTTTGTCTTGATCAGACCCTAGATAACCCTTCAAACTATTTCATGAACTATTGTTTACAATTTAAAGTGAGAACGTGAAGCTTTTTTACGCACATACGCCAAAAGTGGCCGTTTTTCGCAATTGTACGTAGAAAAGCTTCACGTTTTCACTTTAAACTGTAAACAACAGTTCATGAAATAGTTTGAAGGGTTATCTAGGGTCTGATCAAGACAAAATATTTAATAAAATCTCCGTTTCCTTCGATAGATTTATTTCCAATGGGGGCAGCACAGGACCACGGAAAATTCAGGTAGCCCCTTATACCTAGTTATTCTTCCCAGTCTTATATATAAGTTTATTCTTAGTTGTATTTGTGTAGTTTACATCTATATTTGTACGATATCTCTGTAACTTTATATTGTACACTTCTGCCCCAAACGCATAATAACTAAGCATTCTTTTTAATTACTAGCCGGTTGACTGGAAGAGATCCCTATAGGGGATTATTCCGCCGTTGCATGTTTACTTTTCTGGTCTGTATCTCTTTCTTGTGTACAATAAAGCTTTATAAACAAACAAACAAGTGACATTGTTTGAGACTTTTTTCTTAATCTCCTTACCTAGACTTTTCCATACAAACGAAGTCTAGCGTTACACGTAACATAAATTATACTTATTGACGTGTAAAAGTGCCTGTAAAGGTCTAATTACTGAATAAACATTTGAATCTTTTGAATCTTGAATCTTAGCTTTTATTTAGAAATGACTTCGGCAGTATTTTGTAATTTTAAAGAAATTGCATATATCTTGGCATATAACTAGTTTTCGACAATCAAAAATGAACTTGAAAGAGAATATGAGAGTGTAGAAGTTTTCCATAATGATGGTCAAATATGATACACTATATTCTCTTTAAAGTTCATATTTTGACTGTGAAAACTAGTAAATGAAATATGCCTTAATATGAGCAATTTCTTTGAAATTACATTATTTCGCCAATATCTGACATGCCTATTCAAAATACAAGCTAGACTACGTTTGTATGAGATAGTCTGTTTCTGTCTAAGGTAAGGGACTCTTAACAGTAAAAAAAATAATATTTCTGATCCTGGATTCTGCCACAGGCTACAGCTAAGCTATTTCAATTAGATTGCCCATCGAGCCTGCGGGCTCATTGGCCAGTGCAGGATTTACTAAAACCGTTTGATGGAAATGGACACAAAGTGCGTCTGACTGGCGTATTGACTCGCTGCTTGCATTCCAGTCGGGTGGACGTCGCTGCGTCATCCCCTTTAATTGCATTTACTATATACCTGTACTTACAACTTACATATATATACGTCATGTCGTAGGTTTTAGTGTTTGCCTACGTGGGAGGCAAACTCCATGCATTCTCAACTTTTACTCAATTATTCTATGTTTTTGATTTCACGACTTTGTATATCGTAAGTAATTCATTTTCCATGCGCCGCAATTTTTACAGTAAGTTCGATTAGAGATGTTTATTAGGTAACCTTTGTGATGATTGGTGTTATAATAAATTACCGTACCTTACCTACCAATTTTTCGCGCTAGACGTTGTCTCCTCGGGTACAGAATAAGTACAGTACTCACGTTCAGAAGTCTTCTTGTAAAATCGCACTTGTACGGTTCAACAACCGCACATAGGTTCGATCCCCGGCCAGGGCAAGTTGGAAAATGGCCTTTTTCAAATTGTCCTGGGTCTTGGATGTTTATCTATATATGTATTTGTTATAAATTATAGTATCGTTGAGTTAGTATCCCATAACACAAGTCTCGAACTTACTTTGGGGCTAGCTCAATCAGTGTAATTTGTCCCTATATATTTATTTATTATTTATTTATAGCTGCGTTAGCATTTTTTCCCTAATAATTATTTCGTCACTTAGGTAAAATCAGTTCACGAAGCACGCTTGCACAACATCGCCGCGTATCGCGTTCTCATATCATTTACCTTAGCATTAGCAGCAGTTTACTTATAATATATCTTTTAATTTATCTCAGCAGCATCTTTTATTTAACATCAACTTATCAGCGTCAAGGTGTTATCGTACAGCACTATTAATCGATTTTCAGAAATATTTTCTATGGACTAAACTTGCCCAAATGGCTGATCAAAAACACACACCCTGTATAGAACTAAGCGGCTCTTTCAATCGCGCGACGTCGCGTAAATATATAATATTTTTTTTTTTCATTAAATCTGCGGCAATAAGATGTTAACTCATTTGGAATCAACAAGATTGATTCGATGATAATTGTTATATTATCCGAAATGTTGGTTGACTTGGTTACGGCTACCCCATTTCGTTTCAGGTAGATAGGCCGTGGAACATCGGTTTGGTGCGTCGATCCTTTGGTTGCATTACTGCGTAAAACGTGACTCTCGCGTTAGCATTTTCAATACTTCTTATTTATTTAAACTGTATTGCACAAACAAAGTGTACAAACTACAAATAGCGGGCTTAATGCAATATGGCGTTATCTGCCAGTCAACCAATGGGATCAAGTAGAGAAATAATTACTACGCATCAGCATCGCGAGTCTGCAGCGTCGATACGCTGCGGACTCGCGATGCTGATGCTCTCTCTCGCTCTAGCGAATGAAGGTTCTGAGTGACAAAAAAGGATAGCAGCATAGAAAAGTTCTGTTCCGTGCTGCCAGATGTAGCCGAACCCTAAAGTTAATAGAAAATTATAAAATACAAGTATAAAGTTGAAAGATTAGAAGAAAAGTATTTTTAGAGTATTGAGTGAAAACTGCATAATATCATGTTTTGACACATATGTATATAATAAGGGGCTACCTGAATTTTCCGGGGTCCAGTGCTGCCCCCATTTGAAAGGAAACGGAGATTAACATTTAAAATTTGGCATTGATCAGACCCTAGACAACTCTTTAAACTATTTTATAAACTACTGTTTACAGTTTAAAGTGAGAACGTGAAGCTTTTCTACGCACATTTGCGAAAAACGGCCACTTTTGGCGTATGTGCGTAGAAAAGCTTCACGTTCTCACTTTAAACTGTAAACAAGTAGTTCACAAAATAGTTTGAAGGGTTATCTAGAGTCAGATCAAGACAAAATTTTAAATGATGTCTCCGTTTCCTTTTAAATGATTTATTTTAAATGGGGGCAGCACTGGACCCTGGAAAATTCAGGTAGCCCCTTAAGCTTACAGCTTCCCCGTTCAAGATGACAGCTAACTAAACATTATTTTTACTTATCATCAATGAGATACACACAGGATAGACACATTCGACATAGCAGTCGGAACTCCACGTATACGATCGAAATTTTGTTTTAGGGCTTCTAGCTTCTACCTATCGTAGGTATATATCCCATCGTTATATCTATCGGTTACGACTGCTCTACCTATGTGTTGACTCAGTTAAGGCTTCCGCATTTCATTCCAGTCGGCTGGACTCTGGACATTCGGTCTGGTGCGTCAACCCTTTGATTGCATTACCTACCTACTGCATGGAATGAAACATTGTTACTCTCGCGTTTACATTTGCAACATGTTTAGAATGCGGCTGGAAGGTTTTCTACATGTAAAAGAGTATTATGGCGAGGGCACCCCAGGCTCTGAAGCAGCTCAGCCAAGAATGCCGGAAACGAGTTAAGATGAGCAGTGTATTAACATAAGATACTCAGAGAAGCCCCAAATACTAAATTGGTATGGTGGAAAGATAAATACCCCGCGTTATCAGCAAATCTTCCACACGATGAGAAACTCTTATCAGGTGGTGATCTCCCCTGGGCAGTCTTGAAGTCCTTAAATAGACTCCGGGCTGGTGTTGGGAGATGCCACGAGAACAGAGTCAAGTAGGGTTTCTCAAACAACAACCTTTGGGAATGTGGAGCTGTTCAAAGCATGGCCTACCTCCTGTCATGCTCCAGCTGCCCAACCTCTTCATCAGAAGATTTAAACTTTGCTAATGACAGGGAGTGAGTGTGGCAACACACTGGACCACAACCTTATGAAAAAGCCATTCAGACTCGCTTAGAAAGAAGAAGAGAACAAGAGAAATAATCATTTCGTTTAAATATGTTTTGCTCTTATCACTCTTTTCAAAGTTTGACATTGCAAGAGAAGATACAACATATTTTAACTAAAATAGTTTGGCAAATATCTTTAAATTAGGGTATTGTGTTTTTTTACGTCATAGAAATTATTGCCAACTTTGTTTTACCCACTTCAAAAAGCAGAAGATTATCAATACGAATGTGTATTTTTTTATGTATGTTTCCCGATTACTCGTACACGCCTGGACCAATTTAGAAAATCCTTTTTTGTTTCAAAGGGCATACTTGTGGGGTGATCCTACATAATTTTTGTCGGAATCGGTTGTGTAGTTTAATGCTGATGTCGGTTTTTAATTTTGAAAAAATAAAAAAAGACGTGTGCCTTTTCTGTGCTAAATTTCATATATTTAGGTTAAAAGGTTTCGAGTTGTGAAAGGGTCAAAGTAGCTCGAAATGGTTCGTGTAAATATATATATACACGCCTGCTGCGTCGCCAGTTCCTTTTTGTTTGAACTTGGCTCTGACCGCTGCCGCGTGTCTAGATTATATCTATGTACTTTTTAATAATTAAAATACCATATGTAACACTTGTCTTGTTTGTTACAGGTAAGTATCTACATGTGTTTTGCCGTTTTGAGGATGAGTATCTACTGCTGAATCTATTTTTAAGTAATCCTGAAGAAAAAAGTGTTAAGTAGAAACTTTTATCATTCCATTCATAAGTATTACGTACCTACAGACTATCTATACCGTGCGGTCTGGGAGCAGAGAAAATATATAGTGCACCATATACAGTGAAGTGATCAAAACCTATCCAAGTCGCTATAATTTCCAACAAGTCAAATTAGATACTTAACGTCAAAACAAACATTTTCCATGGGATTAGTATAAAATACATATGAAATATAAACTAACTAATGACGTCATTGTTTCTTGGAGTTAAATAGCGCTCTTAATATCAGTTTTTCTGCAATAATAAATCTAAAATCACGTTGAAAATGTATATGATCATGACAAGTGACATTATTTTGGGACATTTTATTTTCTTAGTAACAAATAATTTATTTTTGATCCAGGTAAGTACCCAATAATCCACATTCAAGCAGTACATAAACTATTATATACCATGAACAAGCGACCAATAATGAGCAGATTCAATCATGTGCAACATACGTGACGTGACTAGGTGATTGAAGGGATGAACTAATGCATGGATACACTTTAATACACCCTACACACATCATAAAATAATATCCTAAGCAGATTAAAACAATAAATGGACACAATATATTCTATGCATGCCAGAAACTAAGATAAAATGTGAGCATACATTTATATTTGGCTAATCAAATGGCTAATTAACTGATTACTTTATGCCTATGTAAGTTATAGTTTTATTGTAAGGTTCTATTATTCTAAAAATGTATCAGATTCGTTGTTAAAAATAAATTTCAGGATTCTCTACGGAGCTAGGTAGCCGTTTAGATCTCAATTCTTCTGTCGGTTAAGTCGACAATCACCATAACATAATATTAAACTTGGCTCCAATTTTCACATTTACGTTTTTGATGTTTATTCTAAAAACTAACTCCATCTTGGTCGAATCCGGACTTCGTAAAAATGATAACACGATGTTGCCCTCCAGATTTTCAGTTCGTAATATTAATTTATGTTCCTGATAATTACAATAAGGGTGACAACATGGTCAAAAAAGTATGACTGTAATTAGTCCGTCTTTTAAATTATCCATAAATAATGGACCCACATTTTTCAGTTTACTAAAAAAGTAAAAATTCACAAAGATACGAAGCATCAAAGTTCCGGAGCGTGACGTCAAGCGAAATTTCAATGCGCTGTACCTTTGTAATTTTTTGTTTCTCAGAGGAAAGAAAGAATAATCTAACCGATGGGCTAAAATTAATTTTCCATTCGTCATGCATAGTCTGTTAGTCCCCTTCTGCATATATCCCGTCCAATCAACCGAAATCACGTGACGTCCAAAACACTGACAAAATCATTCACGCCAGACCGGACAGTCTGAGCCTAGATTAGTTTCAGGTCTAATTAGTGTCTGCGGACACTACAGCCTGCAGACCAGGGGACTGGTAATAGAACCAATCAGTTAATTCATCCTTTGACAAACAATATTAAACCCAGAGGAGAGACAAAGGCCTGTCTATACTTTTGGTAAAGCTTTCCCTATCATATGGTGGTAACGGGGATGTCAAAAGTATCATGGTTCGAAATTTTTGTGTGGATTTCGGCAGAGTGGAATGTTATCACTCCAAGTCTTCCCGTGGATGCCGCATAAGGTGACTTAGGAAATACAAACTAAACAAAGCTTATACTTACATTCTGAGCTCTCGAATGAATCGATCTTTGTGAACTGAGGTGATTATCCTGAAGATAATTAAGTCAAATATAAATATTGGAGATAGAAGATGGTAAAGTAAGGTTTTATAGTGCAAATAAACTTCTAAAATATAAATTTAAAAAAAAACAAAGCTTATACCTACTTACATTCTGAGCTCTCGAATGAATCGATCTTTGTGAACTGAGGTGATTATCCTAACGATAATTTAAGTCAAATATAAATATTGGAGATAGAAGATGGTAAAGTAAGGTTTTATAGTGCAAATAAACTTCTAAAATATAAATAAAATAAACAGTGGCACTCCGGCAGTGCCGACAGAAGTTTGTGTCTCGAGTTCAATGCCTAAAAAAGGTTTTACTACAAAAATCTCTCGATTCTATTCTTTCCATATACGTAATTTTTTTTTTTGTTCAATAGTCCGCAGATATATTTTGAAAAATATATAAGTTGACTTCCAGACAAAAATAATATGAGAACTATAAGTAACTTGTTTAAAACCATTATGCATAAGTAATAAGTAAAAAAAAAAGTGAACTAGAAATTAAATATGTATATCTTACATTTTATTGTACACATATCTAGATTTACGTTTTATATTGTATTGTTATATTGTTTGATATTGTAAACATCTAGATCTACGTAAAAGCACGTCGAAATTCTACAAAAATGTAAAGACGAGATAATAAAAAGGGACCCGGCCTTACCGAGCTCTTTCACACTAACCACTAAGCGTAAGGGTACGCAGGGGGTGGTTCATTTCTAGGTCAGGGGTGGTAAGGGGTGGGCCACCTCGCCACACCCCCTGCGCCACCCCATGCGTGCTCCAATTGGACTTCCTCCGTTTTTTCTCCGATTCCAATTAGTAAATTTTTGCTACCTTCAGCTAGAAAGTATTTATCTAAGAAATTTGTGAGTTTCCTTGATTGTAAATACCGATTTAGGATTTTCTTCGGATTTCAGCGTTTAATACTCTTCGAAAGGCCGCTCGAGAGCTCTGATGGGCGTAAAGTTTAAATTGTTCTGTTTTCTTTGTTTAATTTGTTTTAAACAAATTGTTTGTCTGATCAACTTGATATCGAGTCATTTTTAATGAACATTTGTTCAAAGTTTTCTCTAATTAAATTAGTAGAACTGATTAGAGTGCCATTTTTTTATAAATACTCGTACAACGGTTAGAATATATCAAGAACTTTTTAACAAAAATTAATAACAGAACAATAAATACTAAATTACAAAGAACAATAAACTAAAAATAAGTTTTAATTTTTTTTATTAGCCTATACTGTCCCACCGCTGGGCAAAGGCCTCTCCTCTAGTACGCCACTGATCAGTGGCGTAGCTAGCATAGGTGGCACCCGGGGCGGATTTTATAGGTGTCACCCTAAAACTCAATCGAAACTGTTAAAATAAAAAAAAGTTATAATCATTTACGTTTTATTAAAATATGAGTACCTATTACAAATATTTGTTTATTATGTAAAACAAATTTAGTTTGTTAAAAATTAAAATTTCTTCCTTCTAGCTTTGACACTAGCGAACTCCGAAATCACGTCTTCAAAATTTATATTTTGTGTTGCTTCATGTTCTATCGTTAAAATACCAAGATTGTTTAATCTGGTTTCGGTCATTGTAGACCGCAAATAATTTTTAATTAATTTTAATTTGCTGAAACTTCTCTCACATGAAGCTACTGATGCACATATTGTTATAAATAACTTTAGTGCTACCGTTAGATTCGGAAGAGATTCTGTAAAATCCCATTCCACAATAAATTTCAAAAAGTCCAGTATCACCCAATTAGAGACAGTAATATTAGCCGCTTTTAAATGTCTTCTCAATCTTGGTATTTCTAAAAGGAGTTCTGTTTCTGATACTTCATCGTAAAGGTAAGTAAATTTTGATATAGCTAATTTTAACTGTTCAGTGTTTGCCGAAAGCAAGGTCTTTGACTGCACAACCTCAAACAATGAAGCTACGTCTTTAATGGACTTTACTCTTGTTTCGAGTTCAATATTGAATCTGTCAATGCATTCTAACATGTCCTTTTGAAGTTCCGCTCTAAGTGTAAGTCCAGCCTCGGTGGACGACGCTAACTCACCGGGCATGCGTTTCTTGCGACGAATTCGTCGTTCCATCGAAATGTTGTATTTTTCCGATTTTTGTACAGCAAAATCTATTGCCTCTTCTGCTAGATGCAACCGTTTCTCTCCAATGAATAGACGAAGTGCTTCTAGTTTTATGATTATTTCATCAACACATAAACCTTTACTTTGTAATGCAATCTGAGCATTGTTCACTTCCCTTAGCACATCATTCCAAAAGAAAAGAAAACAAAGAAATGAGAAATTGCACACAGCAGGCATAAGATTTTGTGCAGCACCTCTAGTTTCTAAATTTACGTCTTGGTCACATAGTTCCTCAATTGCAGATATTATCCCATCAAAATTTTCAGCCAATACTTTTACTGCACCGTAATGAGCACTCCATCGCGTTGTCGAAAGTCTTTTAACAGATGCTTTGCTGTGATTGAGGAGCACTTCCCAACGGCTTGTGGAAGTTGAAAAAAAGTTAAATATTGTTTCCACTGCTCCGAAAAATGTAACACAAGTCACATTTTGTGCGAACGAATGTTGGCCGCATAAATTAATTGAATGATCTATACAACCAATAAAAATTGCTTTATTGTTTTTTTCTTTTATAATAGCTTGTACTCCTCCGTGTATACCACTCATAACTGCAGCATTATCATAACCTTGAGAACGACACATCATAATATCTAAGCCATCGTTTTCAAGCTTCTTTAGTATTTCAGCGCTTAAGTCAGCTGCTTTTTTTCCATGTAAAGGAAAGAATCCTAAGAATACTTCTTTGACTTCTACTTTTCTATTATTAATTTTTACATAACGAATCACTTCAGACATTTGATCAACATGTGAAACGTCAGGTGTGCTATCAAACATGATACCGAAATATTTGGCCGATTTAATTTCGTTTACAAGCTGACATTTTACATGATTAGCTAAAACATTTATGAACTCATTTTGTATTTCTGGCGATAAATATGTTACTTTAGGTGATTTTTCCTGCTCCAAATATAGTATATGTTCTTTGAGTACTGCATCATACTTTGACAGCAGTTTAACTAGTTCTAAGAAATTACCTTTATTAGACGACCCTTTGGTTTCATCATGTCCACGAAATGCTAGGTTTTGTTTAGCCAAAAACAATGTTATATCTAATAATCGAGATAAAAGATTTTTCCACTTCTGTTTTTCCGTATTCATTAATTGCAAGGCTGCATCATCTATTGTGGTGTGAGATTTTAATCTCATTTCCAAAGTTTTCCACTTTTCGAAATTTTCTAAATGTTCACATGAAGTTTCATGGTCCAATACTTTAGGATTTAGTTTCCACCACTTCTGAAATCCAGTTGTAAATGTTGTTTGTATGTTACTGACAGCAAATAAACGACAGCAAAAACAGTACAGGTTATTTGATATAGGAGAAAATACCATCCATGATCGTAGAATTTTTTCACCACTAGGCATCGGTTTATAAAACCATTCCTGTGAAAGATGACGAGAATCACCTTTAATCTTTGAACCATGACGAGATACAGTAGGAAACGGTCCTTCTTTGTTCTGGAAATGTTCACTGCCCTTTTTTATTATGTCAATGCGAACATTATCAGGTACCGGTAAACTCCAATGTGAAACATCTCTCAAGTGTTGAACTGATTCTTCAAAGCTAATGCTATCTCCGAAAGTAGCATTAACGGCGTCATTTTCATTATTTATTTTGATTCCGTCAAGGTCCTGGGTCGTCTTCATTGATTCTGTATTGTCGATGTTGCTATCTGAATGTGAGTCTCCAAGATGTGAATCATTACTTTCGTCAGCAGGAGACTCGGGTACTTTACTTGAACTTTGGCCGCTATCTGCTTTTGTGACATATTTGAAAAGAGAACCGGACATGCTCTGAATTTCATCCATTTTAGCCTTTTTGGCTTTTCTCTGTTGAAACCCGCTTTGTCTTTTCGAAGTATGAATTCCCCGAGGCATATTTCGTTCTGGGTATTCTAAAAAATATTTTTAGTTAGTAAGTGAAACGTTGATTTTATAAACTAATTATAACAGTAAATAAACACCTACACGTTACGTAACTAGCTTTGTGAAATATATTTTTCCCAGACGCAGGATTGTTAATTTATATTACCTAACAATCCTGCGTCTGGGTGTAAATATGTTTTTAAGTATTATTAGAAAAATATTAGTTAAAAACTCCACCGTTAATTGTGATATCCGTGCCACGAGTGCTCGAGCTGCTCATCTCGGAGCAAAATCAACGTACGCGAAGTTGTATGATATGATTATGATAACTTTCAATCAAAAATCTAAACTTAATGTATTCCGTTTTTGTAAACAAATCCCATTGCTATTAGATAGGAAAATATTAAGTAAGTTAATAATAAATAAGAATATTATTTACAATTAAACATTATTACCTAAAGTAATATCGTAAAACGTGTAGAAATATAAGTAAAATCTTTTTACACCAGCAAAGTCTTTAAAACCTATTTTAATAAATAAATACCTTTAGTAGATAAGTAATACTTGCCCAGGCTAAACAAAAAAATATTATTGCAATCCGTCTGAAATACCTTCTTAAGGTACCTATTTATCATTTAGGACGTCTCAATAATATAGTTTAAAATACACAGTAATTAAAAGAGAATAAAATTGAAGGGTTTTTCAAAATAATCTAAGATACTGCTATTAGAAACTAAATGGATAAAAAATGTAAGTATTACCTGTAATAACAAAAATAATTCACTTACCTTGTTTATTTTCTTCAAGAATCGACTTTTATACAAAAAATGTTGTTTATAATATCTAATAATTAACAAACACTTTGCACTAGACTTTCACACGTTCACGTAAGCGAATATTGAAATGAATGCGGTCGGAAACAAAAGAAGCCCAATCCACAATACAAGTGACGAGCGCTATATCGAGGGAATCCCCTGACTAGCGTTGGTTATGCGCGAACGGGGTATTAAATTTTGGGGGAATCCCTGATCGATTGACACTGTGCACATTGTTTTTTTTTAATATCAATTATTATGTTCGTGGTACGATATTATAGTTACCTAGATAATTTTATTAGTGGCGGTTATGCTCTCTGCCGCAGATTTACGATTTTTTATAAATAGAAAGAACTATAACTGATGGTCATAGTCGGGCTCGGGTGTCACCCCTAAACGGGTGACACCCGGGGCGGGCCGCCCCCGCCGCCCCCCCTTAGCTACGCCACTGCACTGATCTCTATCTTGCGCGATGAATGTCCAAGACTTGTCATAAAGCGCCAGATACCACCTTGTCCTTGGGAGACCTCTAAGTATTAAATAACTAAATTAAATTCTAATGTATAATCAAAATTAAAAGAAACCTGCAGACTAAAATATTATATATAAAAATGTTAGAATATTATACTTAGTACTTAGTCGGATTTATGTAAGCCTATTTTTAACGAAGTAGCCAATTAGCGTCGATTAGATAATTAGTGGTTTGAACAAATTTTAAGAAAACTATCTTAATTAAGAAGTGAATGAAAAAAAAATTGAATTCAACAACATCTAATGAAGAGAAAATACACGATGTTGTTATACTTTTTTTTTTGTAACTAAAGAGATTGGATATAATTTTTCAAAATTAAAAACCGACTTCACCTCAAACACCGATCGATTTTGATAAAATTTCTATGGGACCACTTGACAAGTATGCCCTTTCAAACAAAAAAAGAATTTTCCAAATCGGTCCAGGCGTTTTCGAATAATCAGTGAAAATGCATAAAAAAAAGATCGCGACGAATTGGAAACCTCCTACTTTTTTGAAAGTCGGTTAAAAATGGGTAAAAAAGAGTTTTTTAACAAACCAACCGAGATTAAGTAGAATCCATTGCACCATCTTTTACTTACGAGGTAAATTTAAAACCCCGACTTTCAAGCGTTAACGGAAGCGATTTTCATCAAACATAGTTAAAAACCACCGCAAGCGAAATTGCTTTCACGTAAAAAACCGCATCAAAATCAGTCCATCCGTTTGAGAGCTACGATGGCACAGACAGACAGTAGCATCAAACTTATAACACCGCTCTTTTTTATCTAGTCGGCGTTTCCTACTACAAGACGTAAATGAACCGCTTAAGAATCCCCTTACGAGTACCCTAGACTTTTCCATACAAACGTAATCTAGCTTTTATTTTGAATTGACATGTGAGATTTCAGCAGTATTGTGTAATTTTAAAGAAATTGCATATATCTATGCATATAACTAGTTTTCGACGGTCAAATATGAACTTGAAAGAAAATATGAGAGTGTAGAAGTTTTCCAAACTGATGGTCTAATATGATATGATACACTGTATCTTTTAACTTTATATTTTAACTGAAAAAACTAGTTATATGCAATTTCTTGAAAATTACATAATTTCGCCAATATCTGACATGCCGTTTAAAATAAAAGCTAGACTACGTTTGTATGGGAAAGTCTGATTCTGTTCAAGGTAACACTCTTAAAATTTTGAAATTACCTGATTCTTTACGAAAGCACTAAGTTTATTTAGGAAAAGGCACAACAACTACCAGCAATTTGATGATTGATAATGTTTTGTGAAGTAATAGTTCAGGCAAAGGTTGGCAGTTAATGCCTGCTATCAGCTGGTCCATAATTCACGATGGCATAACTTAAGGTCAATCGCTGAAACAGTGGCATTTCACGCCAATGCCGTTTGAATTGGGACGAGTTTGAATACCAAAGGTTGACAAACTAGTTTGACACATAGTCAGGCTGGTGCCACTCCCCATTTAGGTATCAAAAATATACCTTCATTATTACTATGTGCGCGGCGACCACTTCGAAGGGAAAAATTCAGTTACATGAATCGTTTGTCCAGAGTAATAAGAATGAAATTGGTATCTAAACGAAGAGGTGAAGAGTTCTGACGCGAGCTAAATTAAATCATAGCGGTAACCTCATTAAGTATATATTTCTTTGAATTGCTTTACTGAGTAAGACTTCTGTACGTGCGTACTAGTACTTATTCTGTGACAAAGTACGGTGTGGTATCTAACCTAGTATTGTCCAGCTTTCTTCCTCTGTTCCTTATCTTCAATGTTGGTCTGGGAGAGAAAAAAAAAACTTAAAAGAACTTAACAGTTGATGGGTAGTTCATAAAAGCCAATTGAGGGAATGGGCATAAATGGGACTAATGCGACTAGTAACTGTTGCTATATTGATTCCTTTTTCCATCTTCTCGTCCACCTACCATCATGCTAAAATTGTCTGCTCCATTAGAGTGATAGTCTTTTTATGTACGTTACACAAATTTCAAATATATCTTTATCCCTATATATTTATTTATTTTATTTATTTACTATCATAGGATATTTAGAATATCTCTTAATATTCGTCACTTTGTGACGAGACACAATTGTCGACGTCAAATGGTTACAGCTGCAAGCGTTGAAAGCGGCAGTAAACTTAGCTAAGTTTACTGCGGCTTCCAAAGTGCAGAAGAAGCGGGAACAAACTGCACTGCAGCATTTTCTCCAAGAACGTCAACTCACAATGAAATTAATATTAAAAGTTGATATATGGACAGAGAATACAGTACGTTATGTACCTCATCCAGGCTCTGTTAATTCCCGGCCTGGGAGACAATCCGCTAATCGTTTCGGTTGACGTTGCAAGACATACACGGTGACCCGCCAATTGGTGCCAATTGGCCTGTGACCGCGCCGCCAAGTAAAACCTAGAGCCCACAGTATTGGATATGATATATCGATAGTATCGATACAATAGATAGTTTCGATCGTCAATAGTTTGCAATACTATTGATGAAAGGTAAAACTATCGATTGCATCGATAAATAAATAAAAAATTAAATAAATAAATAGGGACAAATAACACTGATTGAGCTAGCCCCAAAGTAAGTTCTCGACTTGTGTTATGGGATACTAACTCAACGATACTATATTTTATAACAAATAGATATATAGATAAACATCCAAGACCCAGGACAATTTGAAAAAGTCCATTTTTCAACTTGCCCTGACCGGGGATCGAAACCGGGACCTCTGGGTGGCGGACTAGCATGGTGACCAATTCGCCACGGAGGTCGTCTTGGTCACCATGACACAATTAAGATACTATTGAAAATATCGATAGTTTTTAATTTATACTATCTATAGTATTATAATATCGATATTCGTCACAATATTATCGATAGTTTTGCATACAAATAGTACCTTTACTATCGATACTATCGATTGTAGCGATGCATCCGATACCGATACCGATACCGATACCGATACCGATATATCGGCGATACTTCGGGTTAGCCGATATATCGGTATCGACGATATTTTTGTGACCGATTCAACGATACTTTTTTTTTAATCGCCTTTCTCCGCAAAACTTAAGATTACTTTGTTTTTTAAATAAAAATGTTATTAATGTTAATTACTAAAATTTATAATAATTTTCTAATACTTTTCATATTAATAAAAAAATAATCCGACTGGTGATTTATTTATTTTACCTTCATGTTTGATTCAATTAACGTATCAGTATCGGTATCGGTATCGTCGATATTTGTATAAGAGTATCGGTATCGGTATCGTAACTGCGAAAAGGCGTATCGATGCAATCCTAATCGATTGTATAAATTAAAAACTATCGATTCTATCGATAGTCCTATCGATATTGTTACTGTTTTTCGAGGTCACGATAGTATCGATACTTTATACTATTGCTTGCAAGGCTAGTTTTAACCAACATGCTATATTTACGCTAGTGTATAGTCAGGGCCGTCTTAAACTAGGCTGGGGCCCTTGGGCACACAAGAATTTGGGGCCCTTTGGAAGTAAAAAAGCGAATAATAATAACATTTTTTTTTACTAAATATGACCATTAATTGCAATCAAATACAGTATGATATAATATTGCAATCAAATACAGTTTTTTGGTTACGATTACGATGATGGTTTTTTTTTTCGGGAAAAAAGTGTAATGTGCCCGACGTGTGAGAGAATTTTTGGTCCATTGGGGCCCTCTGAGAATGGGGGCCCTGGGCACGGGCCCCGTGTTATGGTGAAGACGGTACTGTTTATAGTTAGTACTTTAAGGTTATATTAACGTGTAACGCCGTGTGTCTTAGCTTTATGCCACCTCAGCTGCCGAGGTTCATTTGATTCCGCTGAAGGTCCTGCCATGACATGACGAGCTGCGCCTTTGTTTAAATGCAATAACATTTTGTTAAGTACTTACTTCCTTTGCTTGTTTGGTTATGGCCATATTGCCTTGAAGGCATGTTAGTCAAATATTTTTAGTTTCAGTCTTCATTATTTTCCCGTGTGGTTCCGGGTTAGAATAGGACCACTCCCTCTCGTCCTGTGGATGTCGTAAGAGGCGACTAAAGGTGTTAAGCACAAACATCTCGTGCTTGCCTTTCCTTAGTTTGGTTCTGGTCTGTCCTTTGGGTTGCGGAGGTCAGACGGCAGTCGCTCTGTGTAAAGACCTAACCTCGTTTCCCCTCCCCTAGGTTAGGTAGCGGACCCCGGGCTCCAAAACGCGTTGGCTGAGAATGCAACCGGGAACACGCTAGCATGAGAGATGAGAGAGTCTTTATTATTTTTTATAGTACTATAATACTGATTTAATTAACTGGTCAAGTGCGTGTCGGGCCACGCTCAGAGTAAAGTTCTGAAGTTATACACAGCACGGGGACTTTATTTTCCATAATTTTACATGTTCCTATGACTAAAAGTTCCGGGATTTCTCAAGAATCTAATTGGGTGCTAAGTAAATAAAACAATCATAATTATGTGATTTCAGGATAAGTATATATTTTCGATTAAAATATTATATCCTCAATTCACATAATTATGATTGTTTTATATATAGGTTATGTAGTCATATCCATAATTTTGATTTTTGATAGCAATACCCGTGATTCCGATCTCTAATGAAATTTGTCTGGTATATAAACCTCTACCTATTTTTTAGAGATTATAAATTTGTCGCGATATTTTCATTTTATGTATGTTAACCGATTTTTCGAAATCGGCTGAAGCGATTTGAAAAATTCTTTTTTGTTGGAAAGTGTATACTTGACAGGTGTTCCCATATAAATTTTATCAAAATCGGTTGTGTAGTTTTGGGAGTGAAGTCGGTTTGAATTTAGAAAAATGATAAACAAGTTACGCCTTCATCCTAATAATAGTTAACTGTTATTTGTATTCATTTATTTTAAAAATCAATATTATTTTTTCTACTTCTGTACTGTTATCTGTCTTTTAAATAGTCCCGAACACTAATATAAGAACATAGATTATATGATTTCAAAAAAGTCTATAGTCTATTCCTAATATAATAGCACATGTGTCGTTATTTCGCCAAAACGATACTCCTAACCATAGACCTATAACTTTTTTTCTTTAGATCTACCATATTGCCAACATTATTAAATCGTTATTTTAACATATAGTGCCATTTTTCAAACGTGGAGTCACTGAACAAACGGTCTTTTGTATGAAAAAACATTCGTTTAAGTGACTCCATGTTACAAAAATGGCACTTTTGGTCACTAGGATGACGTCAGTAAAAAAAAATTAAGTCTTCCATAGATACCTAGTATCTAGCAAACATATGGCAGTATTTCATACTTTTCTTTGTTTATTTTTGGATTTATTTTAGTAAATGTAGTCGTAGAAAAAGTATTGTATGCAACGTTGTATAAGTATCTCAAAAAATGCTCGATGGCGTTTCCTTAGTATGCTCGCCAAGGCTCGCATCGTAACCTGCGCTACTCGCATTTTATGAACCTTCTTATACAACTGTTGCATAAAATACTATAAAAGTATTGTTGAATTATGTATTTTGTACGAAATATATTTGTTATGTATTTTATAGTTCTAGTCAACCTCTGGTATTCAAATTCGTAAGTTGAACAGCGTTGGCGTGAAATGCCACTGTTTTAGCGACTCACCTAAGTTATGCCGTAGTGAATTATGGATCAGCTGATAACAGGTACTAACTGCCAACCTTTGCCTGAACTATTACGTAACAAAACATTATCAATCATCGAATTTCTGTAGTTGCCTTGCCTTTTCCGAAATCAACGTAGAGATTTAAATCGTCGCTAGGAAATTATTTACAAATGGAATTTCCCTTCCTTGCTGCTTTGGAAAAAGCTTTCTTTTACAATTTTTGTTTCATACAACTATTTTTTTTAATCAATTCTTTCAACATACAAACATACATATTTGCTCCTGTAAGTGCGTAATGTCCGTTAGTTGGGGTCAGGGGGGTGTAGGTCCATTATAAGTAGGAACACTTACCTAGTAATAATTTTTTAATACTACAATCCGACTTCACCCCCAAACTACACAACCGATTTTGATAAAATTTTTATGGGACCACCTGACAAGTATGCAAAAAAACATCTAAATCGGTCCAAGCGTCTTCGAATAATCGCCGAACATACATAAAAAAAATCGTGAAAAATTTATAACCTCCTCCTTTTTGATATTCGGTTAAAAACGATTTATATGTACTAGAAATCGACGTTTTTTTGTTAACAAGGTTAATAATGCAGTGTCTTTTATTTCGGGAGGGGGTGAACTCGCAAGAACATATGACTTTTAGATTCAGTTTGTACCAAATTATGATCTTTGTATGTACACAACCCTTTAAGAGTAACCCGCGCCAAGCTCAAGCCAGACTTTGTTATCTTTAAGATAATCATCGGTCCTGTAATAAGCCTTCTCACAGAGTACTTTCTTTACATAAACTTAATTTTTTTTGTCTGGCATATCAATGACACATTCTGGCAATTTATTATAAAAAGTAAACAGTTCCGTTTTAAAGGGAACTGTTTACTTTTTATAAGTTAGGAATAAAGAGGTTAACTACAAGTACATCCAAAGCCACCTATTTAGTTCGTTGTTCTTGCCCTGTAAAAATGTCTAGAAATTGTTTTTCAGTTATGGGCCGTATTTGTTTTTACGAGCAAGGCCCACGGGTCTGAGGCGAGTTCGGGGTCCAACGGGGTCATTACTCCTTAATGGCACTTAGGACTTCGTGATGAAACAAAAATACTTAAATTGGACATGACCCATTAAGAGCACTCGGTAAATTTTTTACTACTACTTACGACTTTTTTAGAGTTCCGTATCCAAAGGGCAATAATTGGCCAAGTGCGTGTCGGGCCACGGGCTGTATAGGGTTCCGTGGCATAAACTCAAAGATAGACGAGAAAAAAAAAATACTTTTCGCTTTACTTGTACAGGAGCAACCCTAAAAAATTTTTTTCAATATTTTATTTTACCACTTTTTCCACATAATTTAATACATACCCATGCCAAATCACAGCTTTCTAGCACTTATAGTCATCGAGTAAAACCGCGGACGGACAGAAACCCTTATAGTTTCGCCATGTCTGTCTGTCAGACAGACAGACAGACAGTTCCTTGTTTACTACGAAACCCTAAAAACTTGACCCTATTACTGAGACTCCGCTGTCCGTCTGTCTGTTTGTCACCAGGCTGTAATCTCATGAACCGTGATACCTATACAGTTGGAATTTTTACAGATGATGTTTCTGTTGCCGCTATAACAACAAATAATGAAAACAGAACAAAATAAATATTTCAGTGGGGCTCCCATACACAAACGTGATTTTTTATAGATACGGAACCCTACGTCCGCGAGTCCGACTCGCACTTACCCGGTTATTTTACGCCATCGTCGTCAAAGTTATACCCCTTTATTCATAAAAAAATTGAAACGTTTGCTAAACCTATTTTGGTTAAAATATGTTTTGTCTCGTTCTCCCGATGTCAAATATTCAAAAGAGGGAAAGGGACAAAACATGTTTTAAATAAAAGAGGTTTAGCAAACGGTTTTTATTTTTTATGAATTTGAGGGTTAGGCTATACGCTTGTGTAGAGCGTTTGTTATACTTAAGTATAACATCAGGTAGGTATAGAAAAAGGAATTTTATAGGATTAACCGACATAATTCGGGGTCATTAGTCGTATCGGCTGACTAAGTCGATTAGACTCGACGCTATAAGTAGTAATGGCCGACAAATTTCGAGAATTTTTAGTAGTCTTGGCTTACTTATTTCCGTGTTATCAGTCGTCTCGGGTCAGTGGTCGTAACGTTGTCTCAGCGGCTATAATTTTTATGGCGTTAGTAATCTTTTGCCGACTAAATCGTCAACACTCGGTATTATTAGTCATCCTTGCCGACTAATTTCGATGGCGTTAGTCGTATCAGCCTCGAAATCTGGTCGGCTTTTCTATATTACATGAGTTAACAACTTACAATATTAATCTATCGCAGGTTGACTGGAAGAGATCCCTACATGGGATAAATCCGCCTTTGTATATTTGCTCTTTCGTATGTTATCTTTGTAATGTATTTGTTTTGGAACAATAAAATAATTACAAACAAACAAACAAAAAGTGTCTAAAATTATAAACGTACCTTTAACATATAATAAACATTGTAGGTTACTTGGCGTTAACCCCGAAATGTCGAATAACTATGAAATACGGCTGACATTAAGAGTTGAACGTTTGCAACCAGGAGTGCTATTTTTCAACTAGGGAGTCAACAAAACGGAACGCGAGTGTTTAGTTTTCCAACTAAACACTCGCGTAAAATACCATTTGATCGTATTTTTGAAACCGTCGTGTCAGCAAAAAACAATATTCTTTTACGCAGAAAACTTCGAAATTTTGTCCATAGTTTTCTAAAAAAATCACCTTGAATAAAAAAGCAACTTGGAACGGATTCTCCATCGAAGGTTTCTTTGACATTTGTACGTTACAAATGTCATAATTACGAGTGACAAGACCAAACTGCGCCCGCTTGGAAACGCACAAACCATGCATCATCCTATCGTCACCCGGTTGCATCCTCAGCGGTAACGCTTCAGAACCCGGGGTCCGCTACCTAACCAAGGTGATTTGACGAGGTTACTGGTTTTTAAAACGATGACTAATGACAGGCGATTTAAAAAAAAGATTTTTTCTTTTTCTTACCGTACCTACATACTGTTGAATAAGTGCGCTAATATTATTACAATCTAGCCTATTAATCTAAGACTAATTAGTAATTTTACATTAACCTAGTTTTATAAGCAATAGTATAAGAATGTGTGTGTGTGTGTGTGTGTGTGTGTGTGTCCAGCGGCACTTTTCTTACTGTCTCTAGGGGAAGGCACTTTGTTCGTGTGTAATTTCAAAAATGGCACTCCAGTTACAAAGTCACCGGCTATCTTTACAACCAATCGATAATTCCTGTGCACACATTAAATAAATGAATACATTATGCATGAACTGAACGCCCATTTTACTTAAACCGTTATCATTTTTATTGCTTTATCGATTCGTTAACCCCATGGCAAAGAGAGGGGTGTTGTTAGTTTGACGTGTATCGTATAATTTTGTGTAGGTCCCAAACGCATGATTGATTAATTATTTATTTTTATCTCAGATTATCTGAGCCCGCGGGTTCCGTTTCCCGTGGGGAATTCGTGATGAAAACTATGCTTTGTCCTTTCCTGGGTCACAAACTATACCTGTTCATTTCAAATTTATCTAATAATCTAAATCGGTCCAGTGGTTGAAGCGTAAAGAGGTAATAGACAGAGTTACTTTCGCAAGTATATATAAGTAAGGATAGTAAGAATGCAAGTATAAGTTCAATGGGGCGAATACAAGAAGAATTTTCGTCATTCCCATAAAAAAAATCTTGTGAGCTTAACCATGTTCCCATGTTCCATGATCCCAGTTTAAGGAAGTATAATTTCTTTTATTTAAGAGATGTGTACTCGTTATTCATGTATATGTCGATTGTACATTACACTCTGTAGGTACATTATATTCCTACTGACATCATCATTTGGATTAGATAGATATTATATTTATCTGAAAACCTCATTTCAACGCGTTACTACGAAACAGAGGCGGCTAAAATATTTATTTTATAAACACATTAAACGTGTGCTAAATAATAATGACTCTTGGCAAAGACATAAATGTAGCTTCGGACAATGCAATAAATTTCCTCATCGCGACTCGCGTAGTTACCTGATGCAACTGTCTATAATTAGATAGTTAAAAGTAGTAACTAACTGAAGGTAGCTAAACTACGTACTTATTTTTATTTACAAGGAAAAATACTCGTGTATAAATACTAAATTATTTGAAAACTAAAATAAAACACTACTTTCCACTACACTACTAATATTCTTCACAGACAGCTGTGATTCTTCGGAGCCCGGGGTGCGGTTTCCCGCTTTTTTGTCTCCAAATATTACATGTGCATGCCAATGGTCACCCAAAGAAAGGATGCCAAAGACCGGAGTCCTTGCGAAATGTAGAAAAAATAGCCGAAACAGTTGAAATAATTCGGCTATAATCCGCTGTTTTCCAACAACTCAAATCAGATACTTTTTTCTAAACGGCAAAACAAACTTTTTCTATGGGATTTTTATGAAATACAGGCAGATGACGTCATAGTTTCTTGGAGTCAAATAGCGCTCTTATTATCAGCTTTTCTGCAGTAATAAATCTAAAATCACGTTAAAATGGATATGTTCATATATAAGTGACATTATTTTGCGATGTATTATTTTTTATCAGTACAAAATAATTTATTTTTGACCAAGGAAAATACCGAAATGTTAATCCTTCTTGGGAATACATTTGTACGAAAAGTTTTGCAATGACAAAAACTTTATTTGTGACTACTAGAACAGTATCATAAATCAGAATGTAGGTTAGGTAGACTTATAACCACAGATCAACTATGAATGTTGAAACGATAATCATAAAATCTATCCATATAGCTTTTAGATATGTACCTACCTATACTTAGTCTAGTTTTTGTAATAGCTTCCTAATGACCTAAAATGATACTATTCCGTGTCTGTTTATCGTTAAATCTAGATAGTAATGTTAATATACAATGACGGTTGTTCCATATAAGCCGTTCGTTGAGAATTTAATGTTTGTCCTTTTATTAACCGACTTGAAATTACTTTAAAATAGGGCAGGTTCTCGATTTGCCTGATCTTTAATTTTTTGTACAAATACTAAAATTTCTACTAAATAAAATTAGCGTTAAAAGTGTGCTTTACTTTTTATGTACAAATCGATGTAAGACGTTCGTATTTTGGTCACAAAATGTGTGTAGCATATTGTACCAAGTTTCAACTTTATCGGTCTAATAAAGAGAAGTTTAAGGGTAGATATAGATAGTTTATAATACCGAACTACTTCCTTAGGTAACATATAGCGACCAATTAGGTACTAATGGAACCCATTGGATTGGATCTGGTTAGATCCATCACCGTCTATAGGCCGGGAGAGAGTATATTTATACTAAAACATTGTACAGTGTTATTTTCAGTGTACAGTCAAGTACCAAGATACCTGACCAGGCCCTCTACTTATATCTTCAATTTTCTCTTAAACTTAGCTCAATCAGTGTTATTTATCACTATATACAATGTTCTTTTTAATTAAGTACAAATATTTTAAGAGGTGATCCAGTCCATCATTTTAAACAACTTTTCCCGATAAATATACATCGAAATACGAAAATTTTTTTTGCATTTTTCATAGTAACGATATCACGTATTTCGATATATATTTATTGGGCAAAGTTGTTCAAAATGATGGACTGAATAACCCCTTAAAATATTTGTACTTAATTAAAAAGGACATTGTATATTTATTTATTTTTGTCTGGTATGTTCATGTACGATATAATATAATAAAACATATTTATGTCTCTAAATATACTTAAAATATAATTATTAGCTATGACTATGTAGTTACATTATAGGTTTTCACACATCGCATACAGTTGCGAAATACTAACTGCGTGTAATTGTATGCAGTTTGTACGGTCTTCACAGACACGCGAAAAGTTGTCAAGGGACACCCGGATGGAACGAAGAAAAATATAAATAGGTCTAAATTACATTCAAACTCTCTTCTGCGTTCTAAAATCAAGTTTTTATTATCTTCATAAATTTGATGAACAAAAAGTGTCGTTACAACTTTTGGTCTTAATTTTTTCCGTCTAGCTCCCTTTCGCAACGCGCGATGAAGAACTTTGTTCCAATTACACTGATTGAGCTAGCCCCAAAGTGATTTGCTCAATGCGTACGCTTATATTTACGCAAATAAAAAGCTTACGTTTAAACAAGTGTTTATATTGTTACATGCTCATACAAGGCTGTTCAAACTAGTTACTACGAGTAAATAGTCAAAAGCCATCAGCTTTCACGGCTGCAGACCAGCACAAAGCATTACTATGCTTCGTTTTAAAACAAACGTGGTTGAAAATCAGAAACAGCACGACCTAGCGTGGATTTTAGACAAAACATACATTTTGCCTTGGTTTTAAGCAATATTTTTATATAATTTCTTGTGAGTAGCAGCTGGCTTCCCGGTTAAAATGCATTGTTTTACTATTGTGAGCAAACGAAGGGTCGTCCAAGCATTGAATCATCTCACTAACTAAGAATCATCTCATGTAAACGCTCATTTAACGATTGTTTATAAAATAATTTAAAGTCGTATACTTATTTACGAATAAACTGTATCCGTCTACTTGCCGCGGGCCAAATCTGGCAAGTTTTTGATTTTCTCGGTTTAAATTCAGCAAATTTTTGTATGCATTCGTAAATCGGATGATAAGGAAATAATTTCGTGACGAAGCCGAAAATTTTCGCTGAGTTTGGGATAAGTTGATGTCATTACTTTGGGTCTCACAATAAAAACTGGACATAAAAAGACATTTTTGAATTTAAAAAACTCAGTCTCTAATGCTGAACATAATACACACTTGCCTTATCTTGCACGAGTTTGTTTTATATAGTTTAAAGTTACCATTACACTTGGCTAACTTATATGGAAACCAAAATGTATTTTCCAACTTTTCGCGTGTCTGTGAAGACTGTACAAACTGCATACAATTACACGCAGTTAGTATTTCGCAACTGTTCGAATGCGATGTGTGAAAACCTATAATGTAATTACTTGGTCATAGCTAATAATTATTTAAAGTATATTTATGAACATACCAGACAAAAATAAATAAATATATATAATGATAAATAACACTGATTGAGCTGGCTCCAAAGTAAGTTCGAGACTTGTGTTATGGGATACTAACTCAACGATACTATATTTTATAACAAATACATACCTAGATAAACATCCAAAACCCAGGACAATTTGAAAAAGACCATTTTCCAACTTGCCCTGACCGGGGATCGAACCCGGGACCTTTGGGTGGCAGACTAGCATGGTGACCACTACGCCACGGAGTGGCGAAAAATGATGCCTTATTTTTCCATGCTGATGTAGAAGAAAAGAAAATACTTGGAATGTACAGTCAGCCAACGAGTTACCTGGGCCGACCTTATATTGAATTTTCTCTAAACTCAAAATAATACTAACTGAAAATGTAGGTATATATATTTAGAAAGATTTCATTAAACACGTTTTCATGCTGCTTCTCTCCTCGGAGATCGTAAAAACCGATCGAGGGAAAGGGCGAAATTGCGAATCGTGAGATGGCGATGCGGCTAGCACCCCATCACTATTTGGTTCCTTTTCCATCTTCTCGCCCAGCATCATGCTAAAAGTGGCGTTTGGGTCTGTTGGAGATTAAATTTCAACATATAGTTTGGCTGTATGCGAATTAATTCCAATGTCACTAGTTTATAGTTTTAATTTTTGTTCATAAAAGTTACGGTAGAGGGCGCCGTACTACTTTCTTCTGTTTTCTTGTTTTTGCTATGGAAGTGCATTTTGTGCGAAATAAAATCGATACGAAGAAATTCTCGGCGATTTCAATTAAGAAACTCCTAACTTCAATAGGGTCTTGCGGCCTTAGGCTCTGCCACAGATAACCCCCAATAGATTCCGCTTGTAGGGGCGTCCGCGGTCACCACACATATATGCTTTTGCACTGATAAATTAAATTGCATAAATGCCGTTCATTAGTAGTGACCAGAACTTCGAGCTGTGAGGTGGTTTCGTAAACATTTCCAAAAATAACATTACATTTGATAAGTGTTGACAAAATGAGTACTTGTTGCATAAAATGGTGCGGAAAATCATCAAGAACATCAAATCTCCAAAAGGATGGTGTAACTTTTCACAGGTAAATTATTTAATTAATTTCATTTAATTACGTGCAGAGTTCACTTTATAATGGTCGGACATGTATACAAACAATGATCACTAGAGTACCAAAATGGGGTGACGTTGATGTCTTTTGGAAGCATCTCTTTCTTTCTCATGTGTCAATGTATATGTTTGTCCTTTTTGTCGATACGTCACGTTTTACCGTAGTGCTGTTACCCCTTTCAATTTTAAGGAAGAAACATTTACCGATTATTGATTTTATGATTTATAGATTAAATGACGATAAATTCAAATAAAAGATTTTAATTATGTATTTTATTTCAAGGTTCCCTAAAAGCCCGACGAAAAAAGAAAAATGGATATCATTATCATGTCGTGAGAAAAATTGGTATCCTAAGCCACATACGAGGGGGGGTCAAAAAGTTCGCGGAATGGAGGGGATAGCGGGGGGTGGGGGACCTGCCGCAGGTAGTAACTAATGAGCAACTCTTTGTGAGTATATATGCCAAGTTTGAACCTGATTGTGTCAATAACCTTTGACCTGTCGTCGATCAAACAAGTGAATCCGGAAGAAAAACTTGAACATGGAAAAAATCGAGTTTCGTGCCGTCATAAAGTTCCTCACTAAGCAAGGAAAACCACCTCAGAAAATTTTGGAAGAAATGTTATCAGTATACGGGGACTCTTGCCCTGGGAAAACCATGGTGTACAAGTGGAATAGCCTTTTCAAGCAAGGCAGAGAGTCTCTTGAAGACGACCCTCGCTCAGGACGGCCGATTGAGGCCACCACCTCAAACATCGTTGAAAAAGTGGAGAATCTTATACTGGAGGATACTCGTTTGAAGAAGAAACAACTTGCAGAAATGGTTGGAGTATCACCTACAACCATTTTAAATATTCTACACGACAATCTTGGGATGTCAAAAGTCAGCGCAAGATGGGTGCCAAGAATGCTCACACCACCACAGAAACAGCTGCGCGTCGAGTATTCAAAGGAGTTTTTAGACCTCTGTAGCGCCGACAAGGAAGGAATTTTTGCAAGACTTGTTACTGCAGATGAAACTTGGGTTCATCATTATGAGCCTGAGTCGAAGCAAGAGTCTATGCAGTGGCATAAAAAGGGTCAGCCCCCCCCTAAGAAATACAGGGTGTCACAATCGGCTGGAAAAATCATGGCAACTGTTTTTTGGGATACAGAGGGTATTTTATTAATAGATTATAAAGATAAGGGTGTTTCTATAACGGGAGAATACTACGCTAATCTACTAAGACAATTAAAAGAAGCAATCAAGGAGAAAAGGCGGGGAAAGTTGACAAAGGGTGTGCTGCTTTTGCATGACAACGCACCGGTACACAAGAGCCGCGTTGCGATGGCTGCCCTTCATCACTGTGGCTTCGAAATGTTAAACCATCCTCCCTATAGTCCAGACTTAGCCCCCTGTGATTATTTTTTATTTCCCAAATTAAAAAAAGAGCTTCGGGGGAAGAAATTTTCCGATGATGAAGAAGTCAAGTCGGCGATTTCGGCCTATTTTGAGGACAAAGACAAATCATTTTTTTTCGACGGTATTAATAAGTTAATAGAGAGATCTGAAAAATGTATTCGACTTAAGGGGGAATATATTGAAAAAGAAAAATAGTACAGTATTTTATTTCACCCCCCTTCCCCTCCGTTCCGCGAACTTTTTGACCCCCCCTCGTAGTGTGGTGTGTTCTAGGCATTTTTCTGAAGACAACTTTTGTCGTACAAAGAATAGAAGACGACTGATGGATTCTGCTATTCCAAGCTTATATTTACCGACTTTGGTACGTCTTTGTGAAATCCCTAACGTTCTACGCTTATATAAAATAATTTTAATATTTTCTTGAATGAAACATTCAATTTCAGACATTCTCTGATTAGTAGTTGTAATTTTTTTAAACTTGCTTACTCTTAATACGTTTTCAGGTACATACTACTATTCCTAATACAACTGAGGGAGGTAACTCATCTCAGGCTCTCTCAAATTCGGTGCGTAGATTAAAAAAATAAGTATTCTAACATCCTTATGAAAAACGCATAATCTTATCGTTAACATCTGCGACACAGTTTTTAACTACTGCAGGTGTCATCGTTGATAATTGTTTGTGTCTCAGAACTTTTCCTGGTCATAAATAAAGAATTTTTTAACCTTAATTTGATGAATCTTATTTTAATTTCAGACATTTGATTCTGCAACTAAACCCATTGTAGAGGGTAATTTTCCTACGAGCTCATCCTTGAATTTGGTGCCTGCAGTAAGCTCATTGCAGGCTCTCTCAAATTCGGTGCATATATGAAAAAAACAACCAGTATTGCTATGTTTATAACAGTTATTTTTCTTTGTCCAGTTTGATAAATCTTAATTTTATTGTTTTAGATCTACGGAGGAGAGCAAAGAACGCAAAATCTTTGTCTCAATACTCCGACAAGAAAAAGACGGTTTCACGGTGCGACAGACGTATCTCCATCTATGTATGACTCGCCTATCAAAAAACGTTTATGTAGAAGGATAATAGAAATGAAGCACACTTTGTCAAAAAAAAATAAAATGTTAAGAAAACAGCGTGATCAAAGCCGAAAACTAAAAAGAAAAATTACCTATTTACAATTATTGTTACAAGAATTAGAAAAAAGAAACCTAATTACTGAAGAAAATAAAAATATTTTAACTTTTATTAGTCCACAATGTTCCGAACTTCTACAAAGACAGGTATCGAAAAAAAATCTGGTAAAATAATGAAAAAAAAATACTCTCGCTGTTAAGGTCCTTTGCACTAACTTTAAATTTTTACTCCACAAAAGCGAATAATTATGTTCGCAAAACATTTGACACATGTTTGCCTCATATAAAAACATTAGGAAAATGGTATCGGTCTATAGATGGAAAGCCTGGATTTACGGAAGAAGCTTTCCAGGCTTTAAAAATTAAAGCAGAACAATCTTCTGAGCCCCTAAATTGTTGCCTAATATTTGATGAAATGAAAATAGAACAAAAGATAGAAAAGAATTTCGGATACGTTGATTTTGGGGCCAGTATTGATTGTGATGATATAGGCGAGTGTACGGACGCATTAGTTTATTTGGTTGTGCCTTTACATGGACAGTGGAAAGTTCCAATAGGATATTTCATGATTAATAGCATCACAGCCAACCAAAAAATGTTTTTAGTTAATCAAGCAATTAGGATGTGTCGAGAAGTTAATATTGTGATAAAAGCCGTAACATTCGATGGTTGCCCAGCCAATATCTTGATGGCGAAAAAATTGAAGTGCGTTATGAACATTGACAATCTCAAAACTGTTTTTAATGTTGACGGTAATAATGTTGCAATATTTCTTGATCCCGCACATATGATAAAATTGGTCAGGAATGCCATGGAGCATTACGAAGAAATATTTGATTCTGATGGTAACGCTATCAAATGGAATCATATTGAATTGCTTCACGAGTTGCAAGAAACTGAGAAATTTCATGCCGCAAACAAGTTGCGAGCCGAACATTTGTTTTTCAAAAAAAACATAATGAAAGTAAAACTTGCCTCACAGTTGTTTAGCCGAAGTGTTTCAGTTGCTCTCAGACTGTGTAAAAACGAATTAGGTTTACACCAATTTAAAGATATAGATGGGACAGTGCGTATGTTAATGATTATTAATAACCTTTTTGATATTTTAGACTCAAAAGTTCATGGTAATGGTTTAAAACGGGCTTTAAACAAAGAAAACGCTGACAATATCATACTAAAGCTTAAAGAATATAAATTATACATCACTAATTTAACTACTATGTTAGATGGAAAAAGAGTAAGATTAGTAGATTCACCCAGGTATACCGGTTTTTTAGGTTTATGCGTATGTATAGATAGTCTTTTATTTTTATATAATGATTTAGTAGCGAGTAACATTTGTCCCTATTTATCACTACATCGTATCAGCCAAGATCATATCGAATTACTTTTTTGTAATATTCGCTCACATGGCGGAGCGAATAATAACCCAACTCCCAAACAGTTTTATGGTATTTATAGAAAACTATTAGTACACGCTGAATTACAACAAGTAAATACAGGAAATTGTGTTGAGCTAGAAAAAATATCGATATTGAACTGCTCGTCTGCCGTGAAACGTATTAATACGACTACCGAAAGAGGTAATGATACATTTAACTTAGAAGAGCCGGTTGATGATTCTTATATACAAGCTCTACAGGAGATTTCTTTGTCTCAATTTTCCAATAGTATAATTGAATATATTGCTGGTGCCGTTGTACATTATCTTATAAAATCGATAAAATGCAATACTTGCGTCAAAGCTTTAGTTTTTATAGGTGAAAAAAGGTCAAGGTCCTTATTTTCGCAAAAGATTTTGGTGGGCTTTTATATCCATCTGATACAGTCACAAAAATTTGTAAGCGATGTGAACTAGTAATAAAAGTAGCGTTAAAAACGAATACAAAACTTTGCTACAAAGACAAATCACGTTTTGTTATGCAAACTTTGAGTACATTCGTCAATGAAAATTTATTTCCTGAAATACATGACCATCAATTTGATCACGAAAATTGCAATCATGTGATTGATCTATCTAGAAGCATCATGGAGAAATATATTGACATACGATTATTGTATTTACTAAAAAAAACTAATCCACAAAACGCCGTTAGAAGGGTTTACACAAAGTTAATACATTTCAAAAATCAGTAAATTTTTAGTTTTTAGTATCTGTTACGCTGCTGCTCATTGTCTGGTGTTAGGAGGTCTCAGATATTCTGATTTGATGTTATTAGTCGCCTTTCGAACCACACAGCCAGTCGAACACCACATGGTTCATGATGTGCAATAAATCCTTTCAATACGCGGACTATTGCTAGTTATATTATGAATCTTAAAATTTAGATAATATTCCGATTTGTTGTGAAAACGAAACTAATAAATGATGATTTTTAGTTCACATGTTTTATTATATTCTCCTTATTATTCTAAGGATTTCCCCTGATTCCTTGTATATATATATATATATATATATATATATATATATATTACTGTTCGCTATATATCGTAATATCAATGTTAAATTTTAAATAGAATAATACGGAAAAATTAAAATCCTTTCCGTATTATTCTAATAAGAATTTAAAATTTCTTGAAAAATCTCAATGCTCTATGCCCGAACAAAATTCAATCGCACGACCTCTCATTCTACTGGCGAGTGCTCTATTAAATGCTTAAACCCACTTTCATAAATATTAAAATATGTACCTGTATTTAATAACTTGCAGACCATCTATCATAGCCTACAATCAGCATCTGCTAATCAAGTCGTCACAAAAATATTTTCGGACTAACTTGTGAAAACATGAACATATTAACCTAACTTTCCTTTTTTCTTCGCCCAAATACAAAAAATAGTTCCCCCGAGAAATGCTTTTCCCGCTAAAATTTATCGATATTTTTATCGATACTACGGAAATCCCTATAAATTTGTTATTGTTTACGACGACCTTGAGTTAGCCAATGAGAGTCTCATTGTTTCGTTCCCCGCACCCCGTTCTTTCCACCAACATTGGTGACTTTGAATCTTTGGAGAATCTATAACATGCGGAATCTATTGGGGGTTATCTGTGGGCTCTGCTTAAAGCCACAAGACCCAAAATGCTATTTTTGCCCCATTAGGGTTATGAACGTGATAGAAAGAAAGAAAATCTTTATTCGGCAAGCAAAATCTTATATACCTACTAGACTTATATCTATTAAAAGCGAACTAGTCGATACTTTTTTACAGATTTCGGAAGGGATTTCCTTCACTGTTAGACATTGTACATTCAAAGTTTAGCATGATATCATTTTGTCTGATTATAAATGATGTCTGTACGGATACAGAATAGTAAAATAAAAAGCTATTAAAAAGTTAAGAGCCATAAAAGATTCGTCTTTTTTTTTTGCTTATTTTTACGCAACTTTCGGCGTAAATAAGTAATAAAAGAAGTGTAAAATCTCGAGAATAAAGTCCGCACCGAATCGAAGATTTTAATAAACTTTTTTGTAATTGATTAATGCAGTAGTTTTTGCATAAAACTCCTTTTCCTTAAGGACTTAACGTTTGTTTTTACACACTCGGTTTACCATGAATTATCGTGCATTTCACCTCACTGCTTAGCCCGAACACAATGTTAGGTGAGACAGCATGCTTTTAGGCCGCGCCCACCTGTGAGTTCGGGCCCGCGACTAGTTCAACTTTAGAGTGCCGAAAAGGTGGCCAGCTCAGCTTTTGATTTTCAGCTGATTCAGATGTTAGATAGCTTCTAAAATATTAACTTTATGGATCAAATAAACAATATGTAACAAAAACACTGTCCGATCCTTGTAGGAGTAACTCAGACCGTCAACATGAACAACTTTTCCTATGGGACCTATGCTTGAAACTCAAAGAAAAAATTGACATTTTCATACAAATTGCCGGGCCGGCCGAATACTTTTGTATGAAAATGACGATTTTTTTCTTATATTTATAGAGCTTAGAGGTACTAATTTAGGTAGGCAGTTACACAATTTTATTACTAGATAACTTTGAACTTATTAATTTTCCAAAAAGTAAAGACATACTACCAACAAAAAAATTATTAAAATAAAACCATACGTAGCAAGTTCCGCTATTCCCATTTAGATGGTGCTTGTGACAAATGGCAGACTTACATTTTCCATTCCGCTACTTATCACTAGATGGCGTTAAGTAAATAATAGATCCCACCAAAAACTTAAATGTGAAAACGGGAGCCAAGTTCAATATCCGACAAAAGAATTGAGATCTAAATAGCCGCCAGGTTCTGTAGAGATCCTGAAAATTTATAAGAGTCTTAACATTGACATTATAACTACTGATACTTTATTTTACCTACTAAAATGAAATTAAACAAGTAATTTGAGGACTCGTTTTAGAAGGTGTACTTCTATGATATGTATTATAATAATAATAAATAAATAAATATATAGGGACAAATAACACTGATTGAGCTAGCCCCAAAGTAAGTTATAGTCTTGTGTTATGGGATACTAACTCAACGATACTATATTTTAAAACAAATACATATATAGATAAAAATCCAAGACCCAGGACAATTTGAAAAAGGCCATTTTCCAACTTGCCCTGACCGGGGATCGAACCCGGGACCACTACGCCACGGAGGTCGTCAATTTTACCTTAAAAAGGTTATATTACCTTAAAAAGAAAAAGATATACAACTGTACCAGCTGTTTTCTCTAGAGCTGTCTATGGAAACTCTTCCATTGGTTATGCGTTGCGCGCGCAGACAGACAGAAAGAGCAACGCACGCAAACTTGACCCACTTGCGGGAAGCATGAATTATTGAAGATGCACACTTCGCGATCGTTCTTCTTGCGGTACGTAAAGCCGGTGCAGACGCATACATTTAGGCTGGCCATCCATTTGCTTAAATTCGGTACTTGACTAATTTTTCTATGATTCATAGGGTAAACCTTCAGTAATCGAACGCTAACAATTATAGACACGATGAATTCAAAAACATTTTTAGCCCATTGGATAGATTATTAAATAATAAAAAAATATTGTACAGGTATTTTTTTCTTTTCTCTACGAATTAAAACACTACAAAGATACAGCGCATAGAAATTTCGCATGACGTCACGGCTACGTACTAATTTTAAATAGAGGTGACGTCGCAAGGCCCCACTCCGGAAGTTGATGCTTCGTATCTATGTGATTTTTGACTTATTTGGCAAACTGAAAATACAGTCACAAAGGCGCCCGAAAGGTATTATTTTTGGATAATCTAAAAGACGGATTCATTACAATTATACTTTTCTAATGAGTGAGTTCCAATGAGTGGAAGTTTACCCTATCGAAAAGTAACATGTTAAACCGAACCGAAAAAAGATTTCTTATAATCACAAAAAAAAAGTAAATTAAAAAGAAGCCTTTAAAATCTGCTGGATAGTGAAACTGTCAAGTAACAGGAAAAGGATGCACGTATAGAAATGTGACGTCACTGCTATTTAGGTCTCGCGCGTACGAAAGAGATAGTGAGACTATCCCATTACGTTAAATTTTTCGTAAAAATATTGTACAGAATTAAACCCACAGGTATTGTTAAAATGCTAATTTTATATTCTAGGTATGGCCTGCACTTAAATGGGTGTTAATAAGTGGCATAAACGCTTATCTAGAAGCACCGTGCTTCAGAATACACGTTAAGCCGTTGGTCTCGGTTGTCATCTATGAATGGCAGTCGTTAGTATGTCAGATGTGTCAGACAGTCTGAAAAATCTAACACCAGTGGCCACTGACACACGAAAAACGAAAACGAAACGAAATTGTAATAATTTTTGGCCCTGAAAAAAGTTTTACTGTATGCTCATTCGCTTACTCCCTTTCACCTCTAACGTCGGATTTATCCGACAAACATTGTCGTGCCCATTCCGCGAGCGTCGGATATTTCCGACCAAAAAAAAACCGCTCGTATTGCACATAACTTAAGTATCCACATCTCTTTTTGGTTGTAGGTATTTATTTTAGATTAGATTATTTATAGATATATTTATTTTAGATTAGTAGGGCACGGCAACTGATATAAAGGCTCGCTGTGAAAGGGTTAGCTATACCATGTACACTATTTACAATTACTTTAAACAATCGATATCGGCTGTCGTTATTGTTTTCAAAAGGAAACAATAAAATTTAATTAATACTAACAATAAGTATGTTTCCTGAGGCAAAAATAAATTATTTGGTACGTTCAAGGAAATAAAATGCCACAAAATGTGGCACTTGTCTTTGAAAATATCCATTTTAACGTGACTTTAGATTTATTATTGTAGAAAAACTGATATTAAGAATCCCCTTACTCAAGACTTTCCATACAAACGTAGTCTACGTTATATTTTGAAACGACATGTCAGATTTTGGTTAAAATTTGTAATTTTAAAGCAATTGCAATTATCAAGGGTTATAATTGGTTTCCGACGGTAAAATTTGAACTTGAACGAAAATATAAGGGTGTAGAAATTTTCCATAATGATGGTCAAATATGATATAATACACTATATTCTCTTTTAAGTTCATAATTTTACCGTCGGAAACCAATTTTAACCCTAGATAATTGCAATTGCTTTAAAATTACATAATTTTCCATATCCGACATGTTGTTTCAAAATAAAACGTAGACTACGTTTGTATGGGAAAGTCTGATTCTGTCCAAGACTTCTTTTAATTTATGTCAGGAAATTATAACGATAACAGCCGATATCGATTGTTAAAAATAATTGTAAACAGTTCTGTTCAAGACTCCAAGAAACTGTGACGTCATTAGTCATTATTTCATACAATTCCCATAGGAAGTAGTTGTTGGAAAGTTAAAGTTATTACAGGTAACGAAACGAAATTGTGAAAATTTGCGCCCTTTGGAAATTGTCATAGTTACTGTATGCTCATTAGCGTATTTTAACTATGTGACTAACAGAACTGTTTACAATTATTTTTAACAATCGATATCGGCTGTTATCGTTATAATTTCCTGACATAAATTAAAAGGAAACAGTGAAATAAAATTTACTAACAATGAAAGTTATCACAGGAATGCCTATACATAGCAGTTTGCGATAAAATTACAGTAGGTGTAAGTAGGACAAGTACCTACCTTCCTAGTCTTTGCCGAGAATTTTTCGGTATCCAGTGCCGCCCCCATTTGAAATAAATCATTTAAAAAGAAATGGAGATATCATTTAAAATGTTGTCTTGATCAAGCCCTAGATAACCCTTCAAACTATTTTATGAACTACTGTTTAGAGTTTAAAGTGACAACGTGAAGCTTTTCTTTGCACATTAGCGAAAAACAGCCCCTTTTGACCACAGCTGGGGGAGGTCTTTGCCAAGGGGCAAGTTGACGAACCACAAAAGCAGTTATACAATAGGAATGCAACGCCGCAGCGGGGTACCTAACAGCTACTTGCCAATAAATCATTGGCGTTTACAATCTTCCATTTACTCATCTAACCAGCGATGCATAGAAGCATTGCTTTCTGTAATTATGTACATTAAGTGGTTACAGTCTTGCACCTCTCACAGTTGCAAATTAATGCATTCTAACACGATGTCCGAATATACACTTTAAACACAAGCTTCAAAGATGCAATTTGTTTGACAGAAAGTAATGGATAGCTTGCAAAAATGTATTGGACGTTTAATTACGATAATTTGCGATAAGCTTGGCTTATCTACCTTTTTATACGATTATATGTTACTTTAGCAATAACTGTATTTATTAATTAATAGATGATAGGATTCATGATGTTATTCAACTGCCAAGTGGTTATGTGCAAAGACAACTGTAAAGAATTAAATTTTTAACAAAAAAAGAACATACGACTTCATTCCCTTAAAGAGTTTTTTCCATATCTCCTAAGGTTTTCCTCATATCTTCACCGAATTATGAAAGGGCCAACTTGGTTTTAAAGTCTTTTATATAAAAAATCATCAAAATCAGTTTACAAGAATTATTAGTGTTAAAGATATCGCGTAACATACATACAAAATATGTTAAATAATAAGTTAGTATATGTGGTGCCAAGTGAATAATTTAAATGAAAAGTTAAAAATAATAAAAAATAAGATAAAAAATAATTTAAAATCAGAATCCGATGACTACCCTCTCCCCATCAACCCTAGCTTGCAATTTTCGTCTGGCGCCGAGTTAAGAAACTTACTTCTGACCTTATACTACTATGCGCACGGCGACCACTTCGAAGGGGAAAATTCAGTTACATGAATCGTTTGTCCAGAGTAATAAGAATGAAATTGGCTTGCAATGGATGTCCAGGTATCTAAACGAAGAGGTGAGGAGTCCTGACGCGAGCTACAGCTCGCGACAGAACCATAGATCATAAATCATAGTGCTAACCACATTATAAGTAGATATTTCTTAACTTTATTTTCTGAGTAAGACATCTGTACGTGCGTACAGAAGTAGTACTTATTCTGTGCTTCCGATAGCGTTCCCAGACACGCACAGAGCCCGGGGTGCGCTTTCCGGCTTTAACTTCTCCAAAGATGATACACATGACGATAGTTATCCAAGAATTCTGAAGGAAAACCGTAAAAAGTTGGGTCGACTGGTTTTCCATATTTAAGTACCTACTAGATATTATTTTAAATGACTGCTTCGTTCGCCTTGTGATCCGGAGGTCGTGGGTTCGAATCGCACTGCAAAGCATACTTTGTGAAAAGTTGTTAAATTAGTTTAAAAATCAATAAAAATATCATTAAATCCAACTTACAGATAAACACAAGAAAAATTAAATACGATTTACGAACAAAAAATAAAGTTAATCTAATCATAGCAAGAACTAATTACGCGAAAAAGACAATACTTTTTGAGGGAGCACAGCTGTATAACAAGTTGCCAAACGAGCTGAGAACGTGTGAGAGCATGAATGTATTTAAGAAGAAACTGAAGCTACACATCGCGAGCAGCACTTGATTTTTAGTTTGTACTTGTAACTACCTTCATATATTTTATATCTCATTGTAAGTGAAATGTAAATTTCTTATGAGAATAAAGTTCTTTAAACCTTTTTTTGTTTCCAGTCTGGTTGGGATATTGCAAGCTTGAATCACCTGCTTATCCGAAAAGAAAAATGATTCTGTGTTTTCGAAGGAACGATTGGTTCTGGTCTACCCGTTGTCACACGGCAGTCGCTCAGTGTAAAAACCAGTACCTAACCTCGTCAAATCACCTAAGTAGGTTAAGTACCCCGGACTTGAGGATGCAACCGGGAATACGCTCGGATGATGATATTATTTTCAATGGCTTACTTGTAAGAAATTTCATACTTACTAACACACGATACAGGTTGATGTAGTGAGTGCTACAGAATCGTGGACTTTAATTTAAATGATCTATAATTTCGGGCCGAACTACTTTACAAACATGAATTCGACCATGTTTACTATACGCCAAATATGTTCCGGTAATAGAGTGGAACTAAAACAGAATTGCATTCATACATATAAAACTAGGGATACATTAGGGCCGTGGCAGCCGATCATTTTGGCGTATCGGAACTTTACCGATTCATCGGTGACGAACGACATTTGATATGCATATAATTTTTGTAATGATTAAGTGCATTGTGGACGTTTTGACATTATATTATTATTCTACTAACTAGGTATAATTTGTTATCGAACCGAACTTTTTGTTACTTTTGGGAAAGAATTCCCGCTACAAATAAGAAAAAAAAAATTTTTGATTAGTTTAATGCCTAGTTATAAAAGCATCATGTACAATTATATAATTTTAAAATTAACTTATCATGGAATCTAGAACCGTTGTTTTTTTTCATATTTCTATATTACTTACTTGTTTAGTGGACATTCACTTTTCACGTTTTGTAAGTACAAAGATTATAATACCCAAATGCCGTAGACCCCAGAATAGCGAGAGAATCACGCGAATCATGCTCGCATCGAATTGATCTGATCTGGGACATCAAAATTTCCCAAAATACCTGTGCCAACATGCCTACTGATTAGGCATCGTAGTACTGGACATATTCCAAATTTAGACATGAATTTTCCACTTAGTCTTGCCGATTAATTCCGATGGTCCAAATACGCTGATTTGGACTATTTTTGCTAAAACTGATAAGGATTACTTAGGCTTAAATAAGGCTTTGCCCAAAATAGGATTTTATAGATTACGGTACGTAAACTAGATTTCAAGTACGTACTCGTCGTGCCGTATGAAAGGATAATGTTGCCGATGGCGTATAAAAGTATAATGTTAAGTGGTTTAACATTCAAATGAACCATCTTCTTATTTATGCTTGGTATTTTTCTAAATACCAAGCACATAAAATACCTTCTACAAATCATATTGCCTGACTGCGAGAAGAAGCTGGCAAATCCTAGATTCTTTGCTCCCAGAAATGAATTTGCCGGTGATTAGGTAGTGTGTACTTGCGTGAATCTTATAGCAAAGCTGTTGGCCTGGGATAGCAGGTTTTTCCAATTGTCCTACTACTACAGTGGACAGCGACTGAAACGATGTTGTTGATGATTTAAAAATGTGAAAGATATGGTATCTGCCACTGTCGACAAATAGATATCATATCTTCAATAATCTTTTATCCCTCTATTCTTCTGCTCAATACAACACACTGTCTTAACGTTATTTTCTCTTCTTTTCAGCCAAAAGGGGTACAGCAGTCCGTGGAGTTGGACCACGGTGGCGGCGACGGGTGAATGACCGCGGGCCCCGCGCGGGCCGCCCGCGCACCCGCAGTGAACGCGAGGGGGGGGGGGGGAGTGTGGGCAACAGTGAGGGAAGCGAGGGGCTAGTAACGTAACGCAAAAAGCTGGTAACACAACGCGAAAGCGTAGTATCGCAACGCGAAAGGCTGGTAACGTAACGCAAAAGAATGTACTTAACGTAACGTGACGCGAAAGCCTGCTAACGTACCTAAGCTCATGGGATAAAATGACTCAGCCATAATAAGAATCTACACTGTTTTAATAAGCAGGTATCTCTGTCGTTGGAATAGAAAAGTCACTGTATGTACTTCATTGGACTCGGTTAAATCCATAAAAAAAAAAAAACAAAAGTATTGATTAATATAAATTATGTTAATTACACTGATATCAATTTTATTTTACAAAAAATATAAATATTATAGACAAGATAATATTTTTGGTAACCAAGTGCAACATTATGAAAATATTATCCTCCATTTTGATTACCAAGCCCCTCGCTCGCCCGGCCTCGCCCAAAAAGTGAACGAAATGGTCCGTCCGAGTTGTTAGACCCCCGCGTCGCTGCGGCACCCTGTGGACTACTGGCGTGAAGTTGTACTCCACGCGTGGACTCCATAACCCGTGAACTGATCTGTAACTCGATGCCAACTCTTGAAACAGCTTTAATTCTATTTTTAGACCAAAGACTGAGCAGCCAGATGTTTATTTACTTTTCGTTTCACTATAGTTCCTACATTTTAGGGTCAGAGCATAAGTTGAGTACTTTAAGCATCGGTGACCAGGCATTTTGTCGAATCTCGAAGCTGACACTTACAAGTCATTGTGACGATTGAGCATTGATTAAAATGAATACTGATGTTAGACGAAACTACGCTAAAATTTGTGCGAAATACCTGAATATACAAATCCTAGTGCTAAAAGTACCAAGTTTGCTATAGTCCCTCTACTTTTAATTAGTTGACGATGTATATGAAAGTACAAGCGATAGGCTTCTAGGGTCGAGTCGCACGAACCGCACCTCTCCCACGCTCTTTTATCTGGCTCCTCAGTACAATACAGATACGTTCACACCGTTATGCCTATCATTACGGAATTGCTAATTCTATTAATGTGAACCCACCTTAAAAGCATCTACATGGTCGGCACCAACTACACTCTCAATCATACCTTATCCCAGTAGGTATAAGACGGTAAATTGAACAAAATGATTGAGAATCTAGTTCACCGTTTATCCTCTAGTACATTTTCGAAGCTGTTTTTATCTGTGTTATCGAAATTGGCGCCAATTAGTGTTACCATTAGATGCTCAGAAACTACCATATCTCTAAATTAAGAAATCGGGTACAGTGACGGAAAGTGCATAGAACATTATTTATTAGTTGTGATATTTATATGACACGGCGCGCCGGCGGCTGCGCATATAGTTCCAAATGAGTGCAATGCAAATTGGACTGTAAATGTATATTATCGTAGTTAGAAAAGTTAAGTGGCAGTGTATGATGCATTTAATTTATGTGTGGAGCCAGCCAGTTGGTTTGGGAGCGTCGACCTGTTGTAAAGATTGTTATTTTTACAATTTTCTTAATGATAAGTACCTATTAATAGTTTCAGTTTTTGTATTCGTTTTTGTTTTTGTGACTCTTAAACCAACTTGTTGGCGACCCTGTATTTTGTAAACCAATGTTACAGTCGACGATTTCTGAGTGAAAGGTAATAAAGTAATATCGAAGGATATCAATTATACTTGTCCTTGATGGCACGAGGCACGTGTAACGTTTCAACTGAATATTTTATTATTCGTAAGCTACTTATTGACGGCCCTTTTCATAAAAAAAATATCAACAAAAGTTATTTTCTGTTATTCATAAAATATCGGTTTTATTTTCCTTTTATAGGTATTTATGTAATATCAAGCGATATTTCAAAGATTTCTTTGAAACAGCCGAAGCCATAAAGTCTACACAGAAAAGGTCGACAGATTATTTGATCTTTTCATAAAAACCTACCTTTCAAGTTAGAAATCGTCGGCTGGCAACATTGTCCTGGCTAAAATGAGAGGGCCTAACTGACAAACACTCGTGATCTCTCTCCCACTGTGTTATTATTAAGTATACTCATGTTATAGGAAATGTATACATCAACTGACCGAACAGAGGCTGTTTTAATTAACACAACAACTAGACACTACACTAAGCGCCAGTTAGTATAAGAACAACGGATATTGACGACCTACCTCTATCGGTCCCTATCACTCTATAACTGTTTTTGTAGTGTTGTCCCGGTCACATAATTATAATATGATTACGGGAACGGGACGTCGTGAATATTCAAAATTTAGAATTAAAAATATTATTGTTGTTTTAAGAAATCTAATAAGCTACAAATACAGATGAAAAACTTGTTTTTGTCGAAAATATAGTGGAACGATACTTTAATATACTTAAATGGAAAAATGTCGTTGGTGTATATCTAAAAGTCTCTCACTTTAGCCAGCAGAGTCTGTGTTAGCTGAGTAGTAACCGATTCTCTTTCTTATGATTTCTACTTCTATATTAATAATAGATAATAAATGGGTCTAAATATTACTCTAATATAATCAAATCATATGTGTCTCATACAAATTCTGTATAATCAAGAATCAATCAGAATTTGTATGTAATGTGTTTTATTTTTATAGATTATAGATACACAACTAAGTTCTAGTAGTCATAAGAAATTGATGTCGGTGCAAAATACTTTTTTTATATAAAAAATAAACTATTTATTTTGTTATTATTTAAGTTTTCGATGATTTAATTGTTCTCGTTACTTTCCTTGGGAATCTTTATCGATTTAGTGTTAGTAAGTACAATTTCATGTGCAGTGTTAACGGGATGCGAAATATCGGTAAAAGTACCGGTAAATCGGTATTTGTCTATTCTGGAGGCAAAATCAGCAAAACAAATCCGACTTGACAGCTAAGAAAGAGACAGTCATTGTTTCGTAAAAACAATTGTTTCTACTTCAATGAGTACCAGACATAGCTAGCCATAAAACCTAATATTTTTTCATTTTCATAAACGAAGTATGTCCCATAGACGGATGTTTTAAAATCTTTCTTAAAAAAACTTTTTTTTACCTTTTGTCAGAGCAAAGGATTTGTATAAAAAATTGCCTCCAGCACCGACAATTTTCATTATTAAGTCCTTTTCTAGTGTACAATCCCATTTTTCTATTCCGATTGCATCACGGTTACCGGAACCGGGCGCCGGTTCAGTCCCGTCGGTCTTGTTGGTTATACAAGTGATTGTTCACTATTCCAAAACTTTCCTGTAATTACTTGATAAATGAAATTACGCTTTTAAAGTGTACTATTACTATGTAAATATAGGAGGAACTAATACCTACTATAATAGTGAATGTTGTAATTTGTATATAAGTAACGAAAATTAAATTTTAAATACATAGATAACATTGTGGGTGTTCAGTTATTTATCTCCTTTGTTAGGGACTCTCCCATCTTAGACCACGCGAGGTGTTCAGTCTATCTCTGTCACAAACTCTACGTGCGAAAGAGATAGCAGAATACGTCGCATGATGCCGTGTCTCTGGTCCACGTAGAGTTCGTGACTGAGATAGACAGAACACGTCTTGCGTGGTCAAGCTAACGCAGCGTATGCACTTATGAAATTGATTTCGCTGCAAACATTCGTTTGTTGGTGCTGTAGGCATGGACCGAGAACTATTGACACTTGACACATTACACTACGTTGTAACTAATACACAAAAGATAGTGTCAACATATTGTCTTATGACAATAAATCAGTGAAATACCAGTACTGATATATATCGTGTGTCAAGTATTTAAGAACACCCTCATTAAATCCCCGCCTTGTCAGCCCTAAGCTTCTCTCTGCCTATAATTTTTAGAATCCTTGGTTAGACCTATATCCTAGTGGATTTGTTGTGCCTGAGAGGATACTGAAGATTACTAAGTCTTCTAATACTATACATATTAGCAGTTTGACAATAAAACAACGATTAAAAATTCAATATACAGAAATATAATACAGTAACGTTATTATACATAGGTTGTACATTGGGAATGAGGAACGTACAGCAAAGTTTGTACAATATTTATAACTCGTACAAAGAGGGCGCTACTAGTCTTAAGTCTGCTCTATTTGAATTATTTATATATAAATTAAATACATTTCTAACATAAATTGTTAAATCATCATTGATTAATTGAAAAATGTTGTGATATCAATATTGCTTACATAAAATTAAAATGTTTAAATTGTATAATAACATAATAGACACTGCTCCTCAAAATAGGGCAGACCGACAAAATCATCTCATTACCAAGATCTACTGGTAATTTAGTTTCGATATCACTGGTAATTTAGCATTATAACGGGAACTTTTTATCGATAAAAGTACCGATATTTAATTGCCTGTAACATTTGTATTTGTAAAAAAAAATCGATATTAAAATACCGGTTTTATCAATGTTATCAATATTTCTTAAAAAGATTCGATATACAACATACATCGATCCTGGTCAAACCTATTGCACCATTAAAAATAATCTTTACAGTGTGATCGTTTCCATATTTACAATATAAAATAAAATAAATAAAGATGATAAAATTACACAAATATAATTGAAAATAGCAGACAATTATACAAATCAATTAGATATCTTATTAGAATATTGGTTTTTAAACTAACGCGCTTTGAACACATGGTTAACGTTTATAAACGGTGCTAAGCACGAACCTTTCGAATAAGTGTAAATTTTTTCGTGGTCGCAGACAGACTAAATGTTCATACTACGTCCCGTTTATCTAACGTTTCGAATAAGAGTTACATCTTTCGTGGTCGCAGACAGACTAAAGGTTCGTGCTTAGTCCCGTTTATATATGTTACCAACAAAACCCGATTTCAGGACAAACTAGTTTTTCCTAGGCCAAACCAGTTTATCCCAAGCGTATCAGGATAAGCTAGTTAAGCCCAGGCCAATCTTGTTTAGCCTACATACTTAGGCTTAACTAGTTTGGCCTAGGCCGAACTGACTTTCAATTATTATTCAAGTAAATTAATAGGCAATAAATTAGATAAGCAATATTCAGACGTAGTCTACCTAATTATAAATAAAATACAGTATTGATTAAAACTGACACATCACTTGTGACATAACTAAAAGAAATCGGTATGTCCTCAGATTAAATAATGAATTAACAAATCTTATCAATATTGATTTTTATAATTATTTAGACTATATCTGAACACATATTTCTTATCTAATTTATTGTCTTTTAATTTTAAACATTAATTTACTTAAATATAATTGGGAATCAGTTCGGCCTAAGCCACACTAGTGAAGCCTAAAATATTTGGGCTAAACTAGATTGTTCTGGGCTAAACGAGTATATCCTGACACGCTTAGGATGAACCGGTTTGGCCAAGGACAAACTAGTTTGGCCTGAAATCAGGTTTCGTCGGAAACATATACATTAATAACATTATAAGAATTATTTTCCGTCCGTAAAACAATATTTTGGATAAGGGACACTATTGTTACCTTTATTCATAAAAGTACTGAAGTTTCCTAAACCTATTTAACTTAAAACACGATTTGTCTTGTTCTTACAAAGATAAATATTTAAAAGAGTGACAGGAACCCAAGATATTTTGACTGAAATAGGTTTAACAAATGTTAGTAATTTTTATGAATAATGGAGTTTAACTTCACGAAGTATACATAGTTTTAAATATTTTCGGATAGTTACAATCATTACAATATAAATATTATTAGTATTAAAAATCACAGGAAGGCAGCGGTAGTTGGAATATATTTTTTTATAATTACTTACATAAGTAATTTTATATCATATACATATACAAAGTCAGTTGAAAATAGTAAACCAATTTATAAAAACTTGCAAATACATACCTACATAAAAAAAAACCAGCCAAGTCGAGTCGGACTCGAAGGGTTCCGTAGGATTATCTATAAAAATCACGTTTGTTGTATGGGACCCCTTAAATATTTTTTTTATTGTTTTAAGTATTTGTTACGGAACCCTTCGTGCGCGAGTCCAGATCGCACTTGGCCAGTTATTTAATAAAAAATACTTGTTTAATGGACGCGCTCATTCCATTAACGTCCATTAACTTTATTGACCGCTCACAAATTGCATTACATCAGCTGTAATACTTTTAATTAGTAACGCAGACTGGACGAAAATAATTTCTAACGGTAACACTATTCTTTGAAGTAAAACCGATGGAACATTTTTCAAACGTATGGGACACTAGGCGTCAGCACAGTGACGTCAGGTCTAGGCATGGGTAACTCCGGACTAGAAGATTTAAATGAGCTGATACATAAACAGGAGCCGATACCCGTATTAAATCCGAGCAATTCTTATCGACTCACGGATGTTATTAGATCTGCATCGTGTATTTGGTTCCGCCGGGATTCGGCGCCTGTCGGGTCGCGTTCGCGTCGCAGTCGTGACTCGTGCTCATGCCGCGTCCGCTGTATCGCGTCGGTTGCGGCCGGCTATTCGGGAGGAATCGAAAGCGTTCGTTTATTCAGCGACCGAACGTTCGTCTGTGAGCGGGAGCCGATAAGGGAGTAGGAATCATTAAGAGGAGTCAGTACCGGGTGCGGATTGAGATTCAGTGAGCCGAAACACGCCTCGGAGTCGAGATTACTCATGTCTGGTCAGGTCCACTCGACTGTTGACATTGGACCATCAGTTGACAGGTTATTTTGGTGAAATGTAACAATAAGTGCCACTTTTGAAAAAAAAATGTTTTTTTTATACACAAAAAAGCGTTCAAGAAGCGACTCTGCGTTTCAAAAATGGCACCCCAGCACCCTATTGTGCCTGACGTCACTGTGGTGCCATCTGGCGTCCCATATTTTTACTAACTCACATTATAGTGAATTATAAACCGAGACTGGTGAAATAAAGAATATGTCAAATTGCAGGAAAAAGGACATTGACCTGAGTAAGTCGAGAGTAAAGCCTTATTTAGACGGTGCAAGTGTCTTGCCTCAATTAATTTCATCAATTCATGTCTTGCTTCAATTTAGTATTCAATAGGGGTGGCGACAGGATTAGAAAAGTATAATTTTGATTAGCCCGTCTTTTAGATTATCCAAAAAATAATGGACCCATATTTATCAGTTTGCCAAAAAAGTAAAAAATCACAACAATATTAAAGTTCCGGAGTGAGGGCTTTCGCATGACGGACGTCATGCGAAATTTCAATGTGCTGTATCTTTGTAATTTTTTGTTTTGTTCAATATTTTTTAATAAACTTACCGTTGACCTAAAAATTTTTTTCCATTCATCATGCCTATTATATTGAAGCAACAAATGATTTGTATGGCTGAGGTTTCGTTTAGACCATGCAAGTTATATATTGCCACTGGTATGGCACTTCATAGAAGCGAGTATAATTTATGCCTACTACTACTACAAACAAAACTATACATCTGTGCACACGTCCATGTGTGTGTGTTCGCCCCCCAACACTCGACAAGGCGAGGGGGGTAGAGGTGCGGGGACGGGGAACGGGGAAGCATATTGCGCGGGACTAGGAGTTTCCGTTCTTTATGTAATACTTATATTAATTCTGTGATATTGCTTCAATAAAATGTTTAAAAATAGGCAAGAAACTTGCACCGTCTTAGGCGGTGAACCCACTGCACCGCGCTGACGCTCCCGCGCGTTGACTCGTTCTCACGTTGTTGACGTGTTTTGGACTAGGCGTGTATTCCATACTCTTTTTAAATAACGACAATAAATTATGACAACAAAGAATATCAACTATAAATATTAATTTCATTGTGAGTTGACGTTCTTAGAGATAATGCTGCAGTGCAGTTTGTTACCGCTTCTTCTGCACTAGCGCTTTGGACGCGGCAGTAAATTTATCTCTAAGTAACTTTTTGACGTCAACAAAACAAAGTGACGATTATTAAGAGATATTATAAATATCCTATGATAATAAAGATATATTTTAATTGAATTGAATTAAATACAAATTGAGATATTTGCATACAATGTTAAAACCTGCCGCCCCGCGCTCTAAGACGGTGCGCGGCGCAATGGGATCACCGCCTAAATGGGCCTAAATAAATATGCGATCTAATGACTTATTTATGTCAGGAATTGTGTACACACATTTTTAAGTCTTACCTGCTTTTTCGAATCAAGTATACGCCACATTCTGACCCGTAAGAATATAAATTAATTTACAAAATAGTTTAGGGTTGCGACACATATGTCAGCACGGAACGGAACTTTCTTATGTTGCTATCCTTTTCTGACTTTTAAGCGACAGCTTTGAACCGTCATTTGCTAGAGCGAGAGAGAGCGACGGAACGCTTCAGCATAGCCGGTTTCGTGGCATTTCGTCGTCCTCTCTCGCTCTAGCTAAAGACGGTTCTAAGCGACAGAAAAGGATAGCAGCATAGAAAAGTGCTGTTCCGTGCTGCCAGATGAAGCCCATACCTTAAAGGGCAATCGTTCATAGATCACTCGAAAAATAATACTGATAAAAGTTGGCTCTTTTGGAAATTTCATTAGATTCTCTGAACCATACATTGGCTTGTGGTAGAGCCACGCTACCGGCAAAACTCTGTTTTGCTAGTAGCATGAATGGGTCGGCTCGTCCGGGGAAGTACCACACTCTCACAGAAAATCGACGTCTGAGTAGTAGCGTCACCGCTTCTATGCTTCGTTCGGTGAGTGAGAGAGCCAGAGAATATTAGACTATTTTAAGGTTGAACTAGTCGTGGGCTCGAGCTCACACATGGGCGCGGCCTAAAGCATGTTGTCACACCTAACATTGTGTTCGGGCGAAGCAGTGAGGTGAAATGCACGATAATTCATAGTAAACCGAGCGCGTAAAAACATACGTAAAGTCCTTTGGCAAAAGGTGTTTTATGCAAAAACTACTGCATTAATCAATTACAAACCAGTTTATTGAAATCTTCGATAATTAAGCGGTGTCGGTGTGGACTTTGTTTTGGAAGTCAAAGTCCAAATTTTTGGAGATTTTACAGTTTTTTTTTTTACTTATTTACGCCGAAAGTTGCGTAAAAATAAGCTTATAAAACGAATCTTTGAAGGCTCATAACTTTTTAATGGCTTTTTATTTTACTATTCTGTATCCATACAGACAAAATGTATAGAGAGACAAAACAATATCATGTTAAACTTTGCATGTACAATGTCAAACAGTGGAGGAAATCCCCTCCGAAATTTGTATAGAAAAAGTATCGATTAGTTCACTCTTAAGAGTAAATTCAGTCCATCATATTGTTCGAGTATGTACAACTTTTTCCAAGGGACATAAAATTTATGGCCTCCCCTACCAGTTGACATCCCAGCCAATTCGAATTTGTATGGGCATATTTTTTTTATATATTTTGACATCAGTTTAAAAACTGATGTCAAAATATACCTAAAGGTGAAAGTTTTGTTCATTATAATAGTCTGACCCTTCAAGAAGACAAATTATTATTGAATTATAGAAAATCGGCTAGAGTTAATATTTAAATTCATTTGTTTATTAATAATTTATGTTTTCTACTCTTGTATCTGTCTTTAAAATAGTTACGAAAACTAATATAAGAACATTGATAATCTATGATTTCATTAAAGATGACAGCACACGTGTCATAATTTCGCCAAAAAGATACTTCGTGCCAGACTTTTTTCTTTATATCTACCATACTGCCAACATAAGATAAACATTTTCTTAACTTAGTCACTAAGTAAAAAAATGTTTACCATAGAATATCAAACATATGTCAATCATTTTTATATTTTGCGTTTAAAATAACCTTTATTTAGTATTTGGTTTAGTAAATACAGTCGTAGAGAAGGTATTGAATCCAACGTTGTATAAGTAAGTCAAAAAATGCTCGATAGCGTCTTACGATGCCTGCTAAAGATCGCATCGTAACCTGCGCCACTCGCATTTTTTGATCCTTCTTATACACCCATTGCATAAAATAGTATTATTTTATGCCAAAGGAAACCATTATTAATATAAAGGAAAGAGCCTTGCTAATTTTACAATGAAAAAAGAAACACGTATATATTATATATGAACGATCACCCGCCTAACAAATACAATCAAATATAGATCTTATTACAACGCAACAAGACTCTCACTCAATAACCATAGTCTACACATGTCGTAACGCCGAATAAATATTTGCAGTCAATAATGGTCTATTATAAATAACTTATTTATATAAAGTACCTTTAGGCGTAAGTCTTCTTTTGGTGGACGCTTCATATTATAAATTGAGATCTGAAAATACAAAAATATATATTAATATTTAATTGATAAAACATAATTATTGCAAAATCATGAGGTTAAATATATAAAACCAAGACAGATTTTTAGAGCTTCAATGTAAGTGTTGCTCTCGCCTCCCCAAACACAAACTTACACAAGTCGAAACGAGACAGCTTGCTGAGCGGGACGCGGGCAGCGTGGCGGCTCAAACGCACGGTTTACGCGTAGGTGTTTCTTTAGCTTTTTTTCTTTTTACAAAGAACATTTAAAAGTTATTAAAAATATAAGTTATACGATGTCTGCCTTTTATTTGATACAATTATAATCAAAAGTTAGCATCAATAAAGCAAATGTTACCATCAATAAAGTTCAACTCACCGCTAGTTGTCAAGCAGCGACAGCCGCAGCGCCTCGTCAAGCGCGCGCTGCTCGACGAGCATCTCCTGCTCGCGGTACGCTTGCTAGCGAGCAGACGGCGCCAAAGCTTGCTGGAGCTTTGACGTAACTCCGACGCTGATGTCACAACTCAATAAGTGTTGACATCAATAAAGTTCAACTCACCGCTAGTTATCAAGCAGCGACAGCCGCAGCGCTTCATCGAGCGCGCGCTGCTCGGCGAGCATCTCCTGCTCGCGGCTCGCTTGCTCGCGAGCGGACAGTGCCAGTGCTTGCTGGAGCTCTGTATCCGGCTCCGAAAGCAACTCCGGCGCAGGCTCCACGATGTCCGACACCGACATCACTCGGAGGGACGCCTCGATCGCCCTGGGGAGGCCTAGCGAGTTAAATCTAGCAGTCTACGGTGCAAAAGCGATTGTTAACAAGTAGCCTAGCAAAACTTAGGTTCTATTTTACAGATTCTTTCTTGTTTAGGGTTCCGTACCCAAAGGGTAAAAACGGGACACTATAGACTCCGCTGTCGGTCTGTCTGTCACCAGGCTATATCTCAAGAACCGTGATAGCTAGACAGTTGACATTTTCACAGATGATATATTTTTGTTGCCGCTTTAACAACAATACATATTTAAGTGGGGCTCCCATACAACGTGATTTTTTTATAGATAATGGTACGGAACTCTTAATGCTCGAATCCGACTCGCACTTGACCAGTTATTTCCTATTAAAGACGCTTACCCTAGACTTTGTTATACAGTCAATCTAGCTTTAATTTTGAAACTTCGCGAATGAATTCTTCAAGATTTTGTAATAAAAAAAATTGGTGACTTTATGGTCTGAACTTGCTTCAAAAATTTGGAAGCACTTTCAATAAATCAACTTAATAAAATTGGTAAAAAAAAAATATCTTTCCATACCGTCCGTATCCGAAATCCGTCTGGCTGAGCTCTGATTTGTGTGAAAAGGCGTTTTTAATTTTCGATTCTCGTTAATTGTCTTTATGTCCTGAATATCATGGACTTAACTTGTCTCAAAAATTTCGCTGGTGGCTAAAAAGTCGCCCTGTACGTACATATATCTAAAGATATTAACTGATTTTCCGCAGTAAATATATGAACTTTGAAGAAAATAAATGAAAATAAATTTAAAATAAGAAAAAAAAAAACGAAATCTGACGTGTTGCTTCAAAATATAATTTTTCAAAACCAAGAACCAACTACACACCAAAATACTCAACCGATTTTGATAAAATTTCTGATAAAATTTTCAAACTGTGCTCATATTTAATACAAATACAAACTAAACTAAATATATATATATATATATTTAGTTTAGTTTGTATATATATATATATATATATATATATATATATATGTATATATATTTATATAATATATACACAAATAATATTCACAAACTAAATGCTCCAATCTGAGCACAGTTTGATAGGTTTGGTGTTTATTTGACAATTTATATTACTTAACAATGCATAGAGAATTTATTAGTAAATCAATGACAGACACACATTTCTTAAAAAGTTTACCTTATAGTTTTCCGAGATTATAAACTAAGATTCCTACTAATACTTACACATGAAAATTAGCCACCTAATTATCATATCATTCATTGCAGAGAAAATCACCTAAAATATATAACTTATTTGAAAGACTAGTTTATCTTTACATAAGCTTAATTAAATAAAGTGCAAGTACAAGATTCACACTCAACACAAAATAGAAACAATTTTATAAACGCCATCGTCTGTGAACAAATTATTTACTATCACTATTTACATACACTATGACGTCTTTATCCCTAATGGGGCAAGCAGGGCGTTTTGGGTTTTGCGTGAGCCCCGCCCACAACCGCTTCGAAGACGATGAAAGTTTTCTTACCTTTGTAATTGTGTCTCCTCGTTGGCGAGCAGGTCTGAAGGAGTGGTGCGACCGCGCGGCGCCGGCGACGACGGCCGCGCACCGCGGAGCGCTTCCCACACGTCCACCTGACACATAAACAGAGCGTTAACTTTCCCACACGTCCACCTGACACATAAACAGAGCGTTAACTTTCCTACACGTCCACCTGACACATAAACAGCGCGTTAACTTTCCTACACGTCCACCTGACACATAAACAGCGCGTTAACTTTCCTACACGTCCACCTGACACATAAACAGAGCGTTAACTTTCCTACACGTCCACCTGACACATAAACAGCGCGTTAACTTTCCTACACGTCCACCTGACACATAAACAGAGCGTTAACTTTCCTACACGTCCACCTGACACATAAACAGCGCGTTAACTTTCCTACACGTCCACCTGACACATAAACAGCGCGTTAACTTTCCTACACGTCCACCTGACACATAAACAGAGCGTTAACTTTCCTACACGTCCACCTGACACATAAACAGCGCGTTAACTTTCCTACACGTCCACCAGACACATAAACAGCGCGTTAACTTTCCTACACGTCCACCTGACACATAAACAGAGCGTTAACTTTCCTACACGTCCACCTGACACATAAACAGAACGTTAACTTTCCTACACGTCCACCTGACACATAAACAGAGCGTTAACTTTCCCACACGTCCACCTGACACATAAACAGAGCGTTAACTTTCCTACACGTCCACCTGACACATAAACAGCGCGTTAACTTTCCTACACGTCCACCTGACACATAAACAGCGCGTTAACTTTCCTACACGTCCACCTGACACATAAACAGCGCGTTAACTTTCCTACACGTCCACCTGACACATAAACAGCGCGTTAACTTTCCTACACGTCCACCTGACACATAAACAGAGCGTTAACTTTCCTACACGTCCACCTGACACATAAACAGAACGTTAACTTTCCTACACGTCCACCTGACACATAAACAGAGCGTTAACTTTCCCACACGTCCACCTGACACATAAACAGAGCGTTAACTTTCCTACACGTCCACCTGACACATAAACAGCGCGTTAACTTTCCTACACGTCCACCTGACACATAAACAGCGCGTTAACTTTCCTACACGTCCACCTGACACATAAACAGAGCGTTAACTTTCCTACACGTCCACCTGACACATAAACAGCGCGTTAACTTTCCTACACGTCCACCTGACACATAAACAGCGCGTTAACTTTCCTACACGTCCACCTGACACATAAACAGAGCGTTAACTTTCCTACACGTCCACCTGACACATAAACAGAACGTTAACTTTCCTACACGTCCACCTGACACATAAACAGAGCGTTAACTTTCCTACACGTCCACCTGACACATAAACAGCGCGTTAACTTTCCTACACGTCCACCTGACACATAAACAGCGCGTTAACTTTCCTACACGTCCACCTGACACATAAACAGAGCGTTAACTTTCCTACACGTCCACCTGACACATAAACAGAGCGTTAACTTTCCTACACGTCCACCTGACACATAAACAGAACGTTAACTTTCCTACACGTCCACCTGACACATAAACAGAGCGTTAACTTTCCTACACATCCACCTGACACATAAACAGAGCGTTAACTTTCCTACACGTCCACCTGACACATAAACAGCGCGTTAACTTTCCTACACGTCCACCTGACACATAAACAGAGCGTTAACTTTCCTACACGTCCACCTGACACATAAACAGAACGTTAACTTTCCTACACGTCCACCTGACACATAAACAGAGCGTTAACTTTCCTACACGTCCACCTGACACATAAACAGCGCGTTAACTTTCCTACACGTCCACCTGACACATAAACAGCGCGTTAACTTTCCTACACGTCCACCTGACACATAAACAGAGCGTTAACTTTCCTACACGTCCACCTGACACATAAACAGAGCGTTAACTTTCCTACACGTCCACCTGACACATAAACAGCGCGTTAACTTTCCTACACGTCCACCTGACACATAAACAGAGCGTTAACTTTCCTACACGTCCACCTGACACATAAACAGCGCGTTAACTTTCCTACACGTCCACCTGACACATAAACAGCGCGTTAACTTTCCTACACGTCCACCTGACACATAAACAGAGCGTTAACTTTCCTACACGTCCACCTGACACATAAACAGCGCGTTAACTTTCCTACACGTCCACCAGACACATAAACAGCGCGTTAACTTTCCTACACGTCCACCTGACACATAAACAGAGCGTTAACTTTCCTACACGTCCACCTGACACATAAACAGAACGTTAACTTTCCTACACGTCCACCTGACACATAAACAGAGCGTTAACTTTCCCACACGTCCACCTGACACATAAACAGAGCGTTAACTTTCCTACACGTCCACCTGACACATAAACAGCGCGTTAACTTTCCTACACGTCCACCTGACACATAAACAGCGCGTTAACTTTCCTACACGTCCACCTGACACATAAACAGCGCGTTAACTTTCCTACACGTCCACCTGACACATAAACAGCGCGTTAACTTTCCTACACGTCCACCTGACACATAAACAGAGCGTTAACTTTCCTACACGTCCACCTGACACATAAACAGAACGTTAACTTTCCTACACGTCCACCTGACACATAAACAGAGCGTTAACTTTCCCACACGTCCACCTGACACATAAACAGAGCGTTAACTTTCCTACACGTCCACCTGACACATAAACAGCGCGTTAACTTTCCTACACGTCCACCTGACACATAAACAGCGCGTTAACTTTCCTACACGTCCACCTGACACATAAACAGAGCGTTAACTTTCCTACACGTCCACCTGACACATAAACAGCGCGTTAACTTTCCTACACGTCCACCTGACACATAAACAGCGCGTTAACTTTCCTACACGTCCACCTGACACATAAACAGAGCGTTAACTTTCCTACACGTCCACCTGACACATAAACAGAACGTTAACTTTCCTACACGTCCACCTGACACATAAACAGAGCGTTAACTTTCCTACACGTCCACCTGACACATAAACAGCGCGTTAACTTTCCTACACGTCCACCTGACACATAAACAGCGCGTTAACTTTCCTACACGTCCACCTGACACATAAACAGAGCGTTAACTTTCCTACACGTCCACCTGACACATAAACAGAGCGTTAACTTTCCTACACGTCCACCTGACACATAAACAGAACGTTAACTTTCCTACACGTCCACCTGACACATAAACAGAGCGTTAACTTTCCTACACATCCACCTGACACATAAACAGAGCGTTAACTTTCCTACACGTCCACCTGACACATAAACAGCGCGTTAACTTTCCTACACGTCCACCTGACACATAAACAGAGCGTTAACTTTCCTACACGTCCACCTGACACATAAACAGAACGTTAACTTTCCTACACGTCCACCTGACACATAAACAGAGCGTTAACTTTCCTACACGTCCACCTGACACATAAACAGCGCGTTAACTTTCCTACACGTCCACCTGACACATAAACAGCGCGTTAACTTTCCTACACGTCCACCTGACACATAAACAGAGCGTTAACTTTCCTACACGTCCACCTGACACATAAACAGAGCGTTAACTTTCCTACACGTCCACCTGACACATAAACAGAACGTTAACTTTCCTACACGTCCACCTGACACATAAACAGAGCGTTAACTTTCCTACACGTCCACCTGACACATAAACAGCGCGTTAACTTTCCTACACGTCCACCTGACACATAAACAGCGCGTTAACTTTCCTACACGTCCACCTGACACATAAACAGAGCGTTAACTTTCCTACACGTCCACCTGACACATAAACAGAGCGTTAACTTTCCTACACGTCCACCTGACACATAAACAGAACGTTAACTTTCCTACACGTCCACCTGACACATAAACAGAGCGTTAACTTTCCTACACATCCACCTGACACATAAACAGAGCGTTAACTTTCCTACACGTCCACCTGACACATAAATAACGCGTTAATTTTCCCACTCGTTTACCTTACAAGCCAACAACGCGTTTACTTCCCCACACGTTCACATGACACATAAACAACGCGTTAACTTTCCCACATTTCCACCTTACACATAAACACCGCGTTTACTTTCCCACATGTCCTCCTGACACATAAACAACGTGTTAACTTACCTACATATCTATCTGACACACAAACAACGCGTTAACTTTCCCACACGTCCACCTGACACACAAACAACTCGTTTACTTTCCCACACGTCCACCTGACACACTAACAACGCGTTTACTTTTCCAAACGTCCACCTGACACATGAACAACGCGTTATAAGTATACAACCGGATTGCATTGCATTTGGTTGTATGCCGCTTTCGATCAGTTCTTTTTGAAATCCTTGAGAAAAGACCCCAGCAATGGATCTTGTCTACGTAAAAGCGTAAACTGCGTCAAGCGGGACCACGGGACGTGGTCAGTCTATCCTTGTCACAAACTGTACGTGTGAAAAAGATAGCACAATACTTCGCGTGATGCCGTGTCTCTGTCGCACGTAGTTTACGACAGACAAAGACTCAACACGTCGCTTGGTTCTGTTATACACAGTTTACCCCTAACATAGACATGAAACGATGAACTAATGCTGAAATGAAGGCATACCTGCTCATCACTCGTGCCCGCTTCCATCAAGCTCTGCTGAATGGCATACTGCAGCAACCCTTCCTCGTCATCTAAATGTAACCGGTCCACGTGAGCAGCGTCTCGGTAACCTCGGCCCACACTGGAATGAGACCACACCATGTATATAACATCAGTATAATTGGGTAGGGGAGTATCCAGGGTCAAAAATAATTTATTTTGTACTGATAAGAGAATAAAATGTCACAAAATAATATCACTTGTCATTGATCATATCCATTTTTAACGTGATTTTAGATTTATTATTGCAGAAAAACCGATAGTTGGAGTGCTATTTGACTCCAAAAAACTATGACGTCACGCCGTGCTATTTCATACAAATTCCCATAGACGATGTTTAATTTGACGTTTAGAAAATTTCTGATTTGACTTGGTAGAAACTAGCTAATTGTAAGTTGACGTTCTCGGAGAAAATGCTGCAGTACAGTTTGTTACCGCTTCTTCTGTACTTGCGCTTTGGAGGCGGCAGTAAACTTAGCTGTGAGTAAATAACTTGAAGTCAACATTTACCTATTACGAAATCTAAAGAAAAAATTGTCAATTATCAAGTGAAACAAATATCCAAAATATCCAAAGATAAACAAATTATTTTTGATTTTTTATAGGCCAAGGAGAAAACAAATTATATATTAAAAAATTGTGATGTATAATTTCTTCACATCTACTTGAACAATCCCGCATTTGTTACGAACAAATGCAGGATTGTTCGAGTATCGATTGTTTCACATCGTTTTTGTTCGACGAGAACTCGATTATCTTTGATCAGAGCTTATTGTTTGGTAGGGTAGACAGCAAAAATTAAGATCAAACATGAGCCAAATCGGTGAAGGAGTTGCTGAAACCAGAAAAGTATGTACCTGAAGCACGCATCGTCCACGATGCAGGACAACCGGGGTCCCTCCTGTATACACTCTATGTGAGGCACTGGAGTCTCCGTCGCGAAGATGTTGCCGAACGTTATTCTGGCGTTCAACACGTGGAACAGGGGGATTTCTGGAATATAATACATAAACCTCTAAGACTTAGGATAGTTAGTTAGTTTTATTGTACAAAAAAAGAATATTCTACCGAAAGGATAATTTAATAACTGTCTTTATGATGTCGGTGTCTGCCTGTTACCTGACTGGGGATTGAATTCAGTGTATTTGTGGTATAAGTAAACTAAGATCGGCCTCCACACGATCATTCATACAAATAACCATAGTGTACTGCGTCGTCGCAACGCAAACAATTTGCCGCATTTCTCGTCTCAGGGGCGGCAGTCATGTGTGCGTTGCGTCGACGCAGTACACTATGGTTATTTGTATGAATGACGCAACGCGCCGTGTGAACTCGCTATAACGTGGTATCCATTATCAGAGATCGGAATCACTATGGTTATTTGTATGAATGACGCAACGCGCCGTGTGAACTCGCTATAACGTGGTATCCATTATCAGAGATCGGAATCACGGATGCTATTGATATCAAAAGTATGGATAAGACTAAAAGTCCCGGGATTTCTCGAGAATCGGTACCTTAGTAACGGATGTAAATACATAACTAAATAATTCGAATGAAAAATATTCATATTTCTTTCGAATAAAATATGTATGTCCTGAAATCACATAATTATGATTGTTTGACTGATTTAATTTAGTTTCTATTTTCCTATTATTAATATAAAGAGAAAGATTGTGTATGCTACAAGCAGTAGAATAATCTTTATTTGTAACCTTGTAATGTATTTACATCCTCTACTAAGATACCGATTCTCGAGAAATCCCGGGACTTTTAGTCATATCCATACTTTTGATAGCAATAGCGCCCGTGATTCCGATCTCTGTCCATTATACAATGCCCTTAACCTTCACGCCAGCGCTTGTTAACGTTACTTTACCCCCGACGTCAAGCCTAGTCAAACCAGTACAATTACAACTTAAGTCATCAATGGCGTCTCAGTCACGCGACAGTTTTGCAACTACAGTGGTCAAAGGCGCTCAAAATGATAAGATAGCAACTCGTCATTATTTTGATTCCCTTCTTTTGCCCTACACGCCCACCATCTTCTTCTTCTATTCGTGTCGAATGGCTCAAATTACACTAAATTTTGTCCCTCCAGTAGGTTGCCTCTCTTATGCCTCTCTCCGACGCCGAGTACAGGTCGCACTTTGTACAGCTGGTCGGGCACGATGGACACGAGAGAAGGTGCTGCATGGTCTGACGGGCCTCCGATTTTTCAATATATCGTCACTTCGCGAGCTCGTGACCGCATCTGCGCTTCTCAGTACGTAGTCCTCCATAACGCTGTGGCTTTTGGACCTTATTACCAGAGATCGGAATACGGGAGCTATTGCGGTCAAAAGTATGGATGTGACTTAAAGTTCCGGGATTTCTCGAGCATCTAATTGGGTACTAAATAAATAAAACAATCATAACTATGTGATTTCAGGATAAGTAAATCTTTTCGATTAAAATATATCCTGAAATCACATTATTATGATTGTTTTATTTATAGATTATATAGTCATATCCATACTTTTGATAGCAATAGCACGCGTGATCTCTGCTTATTACCCTAGTCTCTGTCTACCCAGTAAGGGATAAAAAGTAGAGAAATAAGTGGACAATGTGACAGAATAAAGCACATACGCAAAACTCACCGATTTTAACTGGGAATCCAGCCGGTAACTGCATTTGTATGAAGTCCTTTAGTTTGGCAAAATGCGGCGAAGATATCGCGGCCATGAGGTCCAGGATCGGCATTATTTGCTCTTGTAACTGAAACATTAAGAGGAAATCGTTTGGCCGAATTTCCGTACAACCATCCACTGTAAATAAAATCTTTAGATATACGGACAAGTCCCTATGCTTTCGTTTTTTTTCATAGAGGTACTAACCTAAACCTGAAAAATTGGTAAGATTTTCCACGGTCTACCAACATCTACCAATGAACGTGGTTATATTACAAAAAGAAAACATAGGATAGCCATAACCTTTAAATTTTTTATGAGAAGAATTGATCTTGAGACAAAAATAACCTTGCTTTAGTACCTCACCTCTAACGGATAATCCTCACAAAGCCATAGTGTCGCCTTGAATTTCTGCACTTTGGTCGCTATCTCTCTTGGCTTGCCCACGTCGTGGTCCAGCGGCTCCCCGCTGAAGTACTCCTGCCAGCTGACGGATGTGACGGATGTGGTCGAGCCGGAAGTCGAGGACAGGTTCTCGCGAGACCTGCTGCGGGACGGAGGCTGTTCCTGGAGACAACACAGCATTTATGTTTTCTTGAAGTAAATAGTGACCAGAAGTGGCAGTCGTCAAGCTATGTCAGATGGCCTGTAAAATCTGACATCAGTGTTGGCCACTTACACACACGTAAAAATAAAAAATGTCATGTGTGACTGGTATAACCGTGTGCTGGTAAAAATAGTAGCTGGCAAGTAATCAATTATTTTACCTTTTTCGGTGTTAAAAGCTGTGTATTATCCTTCCCTTGGGCAAATGCTTGATACGCGTGTTCACATATTTTGTTTTTATAAAAATTTACTTTTCTGAGGTCAAAAGCGGTGTATTTTCACCGGTAAGTGTAGTAGACTCGGCTGGGGCAAGCAACCCTGCCAATGGTGCACGGGAGGAGCCCTAGCCCTTTCCCCCTTGGGCAAATGCTCGATACGCGTATTCACATAGTTTGTGTTTTTATAAAAACTTAATTTTTCTGGCGTTAAAAGCGGTGTATTATCACAGGTAGGTGTAGTAGGCTCGGCAAAGGCAAGCAACCTTGCCAGTGGTGCGCGGGGGGATGCCCTAGCCCTCTCCCCCTTGGGCAAATGCTCGGTACTCGTGTTCACAGTGTTTTTATAAAAACTTACTTTTTCTGGGGTCAAGAGCGGTGTATTATCACCGGTAGGTGTAGTAGGCTCGACCAGGGCAAGCAACCCTGCCAGTGGTGCGCGGGGGGATGCCCTAGCCCTCTCCCCCTTGGGCAAATGCTCGGTACTCGTGTTCACAGTGTTTTTATAAAAACTTACTTTTTCTGGGGTCAATAGCGGTGTATTATCACCGGTACGTGTAGTAGGCTCGGCCAGGGCAAGCAACCCTGCCAGTGGTGCGCGGGGGGATGCCCTAGCCCTCTCCCCCTTGGGCAAATGCTCGGTACTCGTGTTCACAGTGTTTTTATAAAAACTTACTTTTTCTGGGGTCAATAGCGGTGTATTATCACCGGTAGGTGTAGTAGGCTCGGCCAGGGCAAGCAACCCTGCCAGTGGTGCGCGGGGGGATGCCCTAGCCCTCTCCCCCTTGGGCAAATGCTCGGAACGCGTCTTGGAGACCAGCTCGACGTTGTTCGCGCTGAACACCTTGCACTCGTAGCCGTTCACGTTCTCAGTCTTGTCTTGCCGCCAGCCCCAGATGCCGCTTTTGTTTCTGGAACATTAGGACAAAACAAATTATGCGACGAAAGGGATCCTTTAGAAAACATATAACAGTTTTCCGGAGTTTGTGGAAAATATTCCTGCGCTCGCTTGCGGGCGGCATGTTTTGTTAATTCTATTTTTACGAAGAATGTTTGTTAAAAAACCGGCGCAGCGGACTCAGCAGCAAAGGGTCGGGCTACATCTATCAGCTTGGAACCGTATTTCTCAGAACCGTCACTCGCTAGAGCGACAGAGAGAGAGAGAGAGAGAGAGAGATCGGCGATTCTGCGGCGTTCTGATGGAATCCAAGCCTAGTTTCAAGGTTTGATTTAGTAGGTAATTTCAATTTTTTTATCATTTTATTTACTTTCTTTTTACCCGACTGCGCCAGAAAGAGGGTTAAGTTTTTCCAGAGCATGTATGTTTGTATGTATCATTGTTTGGCACGCTCTGGGGCCTGAACGGCTTGATGGATTTAAGCGAGAGGTGTCATTAGATTCGTCTTAATTCTGAGAGTGATACCGCGTATACAAGAAGGCAGTCGGGTTTGTTTTTAGTAATGATTTGTTTACTATTGTGATTAACTGAAAAAAATTAATAAAAAAGCACTTCTAATTACTACATAGGGCGCACTATAAGTTTCCGGAACTGGCCACTTACATAAACAATATTTAAAAATTTATTGCAACATTTGAAAATAGAACTCTTTGGCTGTAGAATGCAGTTTGTTTCATCTGACTGTCTTATGTTTTTACCTTGTGGCGCCATTTAAAAAATTGTGTTTCTGCATCAACATGGATTTAACTCGGGAAAATTTTCGTAGTATGATATTCTACGATTTTAAGTGTAATTTGACAGCTCAACAGAGCATCGCTCGGCTTGAAACAGCTTTTGGCAATGAAGCACCATGCAAGACAACTGTTTATAGCTGGTTTGCAGAATTCAAGCGTGGTCGTATCAATCTCAGTGACGAATCTCGCGATGGTCGGCCGTCCACCGCTGTGACCAACAAAAACATCGATGCTGTGCGCCGTATGATTGAAACAGACAGGCATGTGACCTACCATGAAATTCGCGCATCCTTAGAAATAGGCATGAGTCAAATACAATTAATCCTACACAAACATTTGGGTGTGAGAAAGCTGTGCTCGCGGTGGATCCCACACAACTTGACCGAGGCTCAAAAAACGGACCGCGTCACTTGGTGCAGTGCCATGCTTACCAGATTCAACGAAGGTGCGTCAAATTTGGTGTGGGACATAGTAACAGGTGACGAAACATGGATTTATTGCTACGATCCCAAAACAAAGCAGCAATCGAGCGTATGGGTCTTTCAAGATGAGCCGAAACCAACCAAAGTGGCGCGCGTGAAAAGTGCATCTAAGCGGATGATTGCTTCTTTTTTTAATAAAACTGGACACGTGGCTACTGTTGCTTTAGAGAATCGTCGTACAGTGAATAGTGACTGGTACACGACCATTTGTTTGCCGGAAGTTATTGACGAACTCCGTAAAAATAACCGTAAACGCCGTATCATCCTGCACCACGACAATGCTAGTTCTCACACGGCCAGACAGACAAACGACTTTTTGAAGGCGAAAAATGTAGAACTCATGAGTCATCCTGCATACAGTCCCGACCTGGCACCTTGTGACTTTTTTCTGTTCCCAAAAATTAAGAACCAATTACGCGGTCAACGATTTTTATCACCAGAAGAGGTCGAGGAGTATGAAAAACACGTTTCAGAGGTCACCACAGAGGAGTGGCACAAAAGTTTTCAAAACTGGTTTCATCGAATGAAAAAGTGGCTAGACGCCAAGGGAGATTATTTTGAAGAACAATAAATTAATTTTGTACCTTTAATAGTATTTTTTCATATTCATTCCGGAAACTTATAGTGCGCCCCACGTATTTTGGTGTTTTATATGTCGACCTCCGTAGCGTAGTTACCATGCTAGTCCGCCACTCAGAGGTTCTGGGTTCGATCCCCGGTCAGGGCAAGTTGGAAAATGGCTTTTTTCAAATTGTCCTGGGTCTTGAGTGTTTATCTACAATATGTAACAAAAACCCTGTCCGATCCTTGTACGAGCAACTCAGACCGTCAATATGAACAACTTTTCCTATGGGACCAATGTTTGAAACTTAAAGAAAAAATCGACATTTTCAGACAAATTGCCGGACCAGCAGAACATTTTGTAGATTTTCGAGTTTCAAGCATTGGTCCCATAGGAAAAGTTGTTCATACTGACGGTCTGAATTAATCCTACAAGGATCGGACAGGGTTTTTGTTACATATTGTATATATGTATTTGTTTTAAAATATAGTATCGTTGAGTTAGTATTCCATAACACAAATCTCGAACTTACTTTGGGGCTAGCTCAATTTGTGTAATTTGTCCCTGTATATTTATTTATTTTAATATTTTTTTTCTTTAAATTCATAATTCAATTTGTGCGTACGTATGAGTGTATGTACGGTCAGGCTTCAAAAATGGAGTCACAATTTCTTATATAATTAGTATGGGAGATTATGACTGCATTTCTGAAGCTTGTTATAAATGTAGTATCGTTGAGTTAGTATCCCTTAACTCAAGTCTCGAATTTACTTTGGGGCTAGCTCAATCAGTGTAATTTTTCTCTGTATATTTACTTATTTCAATTTTTTATTTTTCAAATTCATAATTGGTTATTTTTCGGGGCCAAAAATTAATTCTTTTGTACTAATAATAAAATAAAACGCCGAAAAATAATGTCACTTGTCATTGAACATATACATTTTAACAAGATTTTAGATTTATTATTGCAGAAAAACTAACAAAAAGAGCGCTATTTGACTCCAAGAAACTATGACGTCATCTGCCTGTACTTCATACAAATCCCATAGTAAATGTTTGTTTTGACGTTTAGAAAAAAGTATCTGATTCGACTTGTTGAAAATAAACGGATTCAATCTGTGTGTATCTTAGATCATTTACGCAGACAAATCTTCATACAAAACTTTCTGCCGCTTTTGGTGCGGGGGTAAGCTACTGCTACATCTAAACAAAATCACACATTCACAGAAATAATTTGTGTCGTTATAAATGCACACTACAAAGAACTCAAACACTAGCTTATTTTCTGCACACCAATAAAACTCACACTGAAAAAAATGTGTAAATACACATAATAATACACTCTTGACAAGAAAGAGAGAGAAGACAAAAATATATTCAACTCTAATGCACAGGGAATAAAGACGAAAGTTGTAAATCATAAATACATAGTCTCGTGAGTGCGTTATTGTCTCTGGGTTGGAAGGAAATCAGTTGCAAACGTGATTCGATTATTTTTTTCGTAATCGATATTCCTTCGATTTTTCAGAAATTATATTTAAATAGAAAACAACGTTATTAAAATAAAAAAATGAAAGGAAAACTTACTAATGAAAGGTTATGCCATCTTTTGGAAGATTAAATGTGTTTGACCTCTTTCTACACGAGAAAATTACATAACATGGCATTTTTAACGGATCATATCACGGACATAGGAACGGGTCATACATTTTTAGACGTCTTTTCGATGCCTCACCGATTCACATAATGATCATAATCGATTCCGCAACTAGTTTTTATGAACGTATTAGATTTTTGTTCTTATACTTTGGCAGAGGGGAACGCGCAGGTAAGGTTTATCCTGTATTAAATGATCTAAGGTGTGTATGTACGAGTGTGTGTACCTCTCGAAGCTGATCTTGTCGGTGTCGAGGTAGTTGATGGCGAGCGGAGAGGACAGCCGCGCGTGCACGGCGGCGGCGGGGGGCGCGGGCCACGCGCGAGCGGCCCCCGCCGCGGGCGGCTCCAGGTACTCGCGCCACGACGTGCCCGCCTCGTGGTCCAGCTCCACCAGGCTGGCCGTGCGGCCTGCACACACGTTTACGACTTGTGTTACTTTATACCATTCCCCTTTTTGAAAAGTTTGTTTTATTCACTGAAAACCGTGAATAGAGAACACTTTTTCATTCCATCTACTCAAAAAACGATGTTTTCATCCCAAAACATTTGGAGCTAAAGTTACTGGTTATTCTCTCGGGACTAAAACGTGAAAAAGAAGATCTCTAGGGATTAAAATCAAATTTAATTTAACTTAGTGCCCGAGGTTTCGTGTCTAAAACATGAAAAAAGTGATTAAAAGTGCTTTCTATTCACTGTTTTCAGTGAATAAAACAAACTTTTCGAAGGGGGAATGGTATAATAGTAGATTGTGCTACAAGGGGCTAAGGTAATATTTTAAAGGCGAGGACGCTACTTTGAATCCAGAGCGAAACGAAGGATTCCACGGTGGAATCCTGAGTGTAGCGAGGGATTCATGTATATCGCCCGAGACAAAAATATTACCGTACCCGAGTAGCACACTCTACTTTTCATCTCCATCTATGAGAAAAACTAGCAAATACAAAACAGAATATAAATAAAAGTAGAACACCTACAATACCTAATCAGACTTCAACCGACAATTTTTACACTAACCTTTGTTTGCGTGTTCATACAATAACTACTAAGAAATAAGTTTTCGAAAACCACCCACTTACGATAAAATGTTCACTCATAACTTTGTTTGCGTGGGTTTCATATCTTTTTTTAAGTAAACTTGATACCTATTCACTATCAGCTTAAACTTATGAAAAAGTATTCACATTTACACAAATAATTTAATACAAATAACCTAAAATTTCTGTAATTTCTTTAATCAAAAAGAGAAAAATCACGCGTTTTTAATTATACTTATTTCTTTTTCCGAAGCAAAGAACACAAAAATGTTTACCTACATTCATCCATGTTGACGACGATAGTATTCCAAATTTAAAAAATCACGACGTCTGTGCCTATTATTTTTTATTTTAAAACGAAATTCTTCTTTTTTTTGCTGGACTGCCAACATTATTTTTGATTTTACATAGATTATACTCGTGTTCTGTTTTCAAATTGGTTTTAATCCCTAGAAATTTTCTTTTTCACGTTTTAATCCCGAGAGAATAACCAGTAACTTGAGCTCCAAATGTTTTGGGACGAAAACATCGTTTTTTGCTCGTAGATGAGATGAAAAGTTAGTTTATACCATTCCCCCTTTGAAAAGTTTGTTTTATTCACTGAAAACAGTAAATAGAAAGTACTTTTAATCACTTTTTTCATGTTATAGGCACGAAACCTCGGGCACTCAGTTAAATTGTATGGAACAGTATGTAACGAAACATAGCAAGCGTCAGAGGCGCGACGTTGCGCCTCGGACACCTGCTATGTTCCGTTACATAATTGTTCCATATGAATTAACAGAGCGTCCCGGGCGCTTGCTATGTTTCGTGCCTTATTCACTGAAAACAGTGAATAGAAAACACTTTTAATCACTATTTTGGTGTTTTATTTTATTCACTGAAAATTTGCAATTAGTGAATAAAAGACGGATTTACTTCGAGGGCCATAGATGAATCACGAGCAGGTGAAGGATTCTAACGACTGAATCACGACCGAAGGGAGTGATTCATGATGATTGAATTACGAGCGTAGCGAGTGATTTAAGTGTTAGAATCCTGAGCAATGCGAGTGATTCATGGCCCTCGATGTAAATCCGCTTTATTCAAGAATTGCATACTTTACTTTATACCACGACTACGAGAATAATTTTTCAAAAGTCAAAAACCGACTTCATCACCAAACTACACAACTGATTTTAAAAAAAAAATATGGGACCACCTGACAGGTATATTTCCCTTTAAAAACTAGAAACAACTTTTCACAAAGTACGCTTCTCATTTTTATCCATTTGACATATTAAACAATATTAACAGCATTTGGGAATATTAACAGTAACAATAGAAACTTACTGGGAATATTCCCATACAGTAAAATACTGGTAACGGTAATTTGATAGCGGCACATCACTATGCACTCTCGATAGACCATCGGTATTTTACATAAGACCGATAATATTATTATCTCTATTTATTATTATTGCTCTAAAACAGCTGTCGATACTATCGATAGTTTGCAATTTTTCGATTGAAACTGTCGATTGTAAAGCTATTGAATTTTTTGCAACACTAACTTACCCTGCCCTCTAAATATGTAAGTCCTGTCTCCCCTCTGCCAGCGATTATTCTCGAATCCGACCAGTGTAGTATCAACACGAACGTTTCCGCCACGTTTGTACACTTTGTACGTGTCGAACGGACACATACGGGACACTAAAGGCACTGTAACAAAAGAGAGAGAAACCTTAAACCTTTTCAATTCGGCGTCATTGCATTGGCTTTGACGAAAATACTGACCAAACAGGATGATTTCTGAAGAGAAAACTTCTTTAGCGGCGTTGTACACTGTTTTTGTACACGTAATGGGTAAAAAATGATTAACTCGCCTCAGGGCGTCAGGGCGTCAGGACACGTGACCTGATCGAAATTCGTAAGACGCGCGGCGCGGCGTAGGAGAGGAAGTATCCCCCTCTCTTTCTACGGCGCGGCGAAAATGTATGCAAGCGCCTGCTGTTTCGTTTAGGCGGCGCAGGGTGCTTGCGCTTCGTGTGTGTTTATGTTACAGCTTGCCACGCGCATCCATGGAAATTATTCAAGTTTTCACTTCTGTCGGCACTCCCGGAGTGCAAACCGTCTTTTTTTTTTTGATCCGTAATGGGTAGGACCACTTTAGGCAATTGAGTATTTTCCTGGGTCAAACATAAATTATTTGGTACTGTTAAGAAAATAAAAGTCACAAAATAATGTCACTTGTCTTGATCATATCCATTTTCAACGTAATTTTAGATTTATTGTTGAAGAAAAACTGTTATTTAGGGCGATAAATTACTTCTAGAAGTTATGACGAAATTAGTCTATATTTCATACAAATCCCATCGCAAATATTTGTTTTGGCGTTAAGAAAAAATATCTGATTTGACTTGTAGGAAAGTAGCGATTTGGAATCGAATTGGTCACCTTTTAAACAAACAAAAAACGATTTAGCACGACGAAAAATCGGTTAATTTGTTTGGGAGCAATGCCACAGACAGACACACTGACACGTCAAATTTATAAAATCTTTTTGCATCGGGGGTTATATTTGTTCAATAGATAGTTCCATCGTTCAATAGATAGTTATTAATAATAATAATTTAATTCAATAGAATGTAAACCGAGCCCTCAGGCGCTATCTCTCCGTTTTTGGTTTGCCTCTTTTTCTAGCATTGCCCTGGATCAAATAACAAGCTTTTCAAACTATGCTCGCGTTGACGACAGAGCGGCCGGGAAGGGCCGCCTTAAAAAGAGTTTTCCAAATTAGACGTACGAGCTAGATTTCTAAATATTCTTACGCTTTCACGTGCTTATTAAACTCCCAGCTATTAAACTCCCACTTCATCTCCACGTAGAAGTTAGGAGCCAGCGACAGTCTATGCAGCAGCTCAGGATTGCCACCTTATTATACATATATTGCCCCCTTAGTTAGCCCCTTTAGTTAGCTCAATGTGAAGAAAAAAAAATCCGTCTTGTTCTGACCGGGGATCGAAACCGACTTTCAGTGTGACAGCCTGTCATGATGACCGCTCGGCCACATAAGTCGTCAAGTCAAATATTCGTATTCTCTAATTTGCTTACCCCAACTAGTGAACTCCCACTTCATCTCCACATAGAAGTCAGGAGCTAGCGACAGTCTATGCAGCAGCTCAGGAATGCCACCTGCGCGCACCCACAGCCGCTGGTAATCCCTCCTCGAGAGCACCACTGACAACAGCTCCGCATCACCAGTAGCTGTTGCTTCTTGGACCGCTGGAAGTAACAAATGAAAATATTGTTCTATTGACTTTTTAGACATTTTTCGTGTAGATAGGGTATTCATGTAAACTTGGTACTATTCCACCAAAAAAGTATGGTAGGTTCATAAATAAATAAAAACTCAAATTATAAACTGTTAAGTATTAATCTTTTACGGAAACTGCCTTATCAATTTTGAATTCTGTATTCTTGAAAACATGCTCCAGAAAAAAAAACGTTTTTTTTTGTTATGTTTTTTTTCACGTTTTTTTTTTCATATTATATAAAAAAACTGTTTTTTGCAAGACTGGTCGGGCAGCAGCCCGTTGTAAAGGATTTCGCACAAATGCATTGCCAAAAGGGGGTTGACATTAGGCAGGCGATCGGCCGTAAAACTATAATAAAATCGATTAAACTGTTCAGACTAGTTCTTCCCGATTTCCCGAGGCCTCGGGGCGAAATAAAAGAGTCGAGGATCGTGGTCGCCACTTTTTTTTTCAAAAAAAAATTAACAATTCTTTTCTATCGAGGTTTGCAATTAATAATTTATTCTGAAACCAAGTAGATTCTTTTATTAGTTTTAACAAACATTATTCAACAGTGGAATCCTTAGTGAAGCGAGTAATCCAGGTATATCGCCCGAAGTTAAAATGTTACCGTACCCGAATAACACACTCTACTTTTCATCTCCATCTATGAGAAAAACTGGCAATAATCAGAAACAAGAATTATCTGAAATTACATTTCAGCTTTAACGAACGGAACGTTCCGAGCTTTTGAAGTCTCTATTGTGGGTGGCCCTGTTTTGTGTAGGCCCCAGGGCTGTAGCCCCGGTTGCCCTCCTCTAAATCCGGCCCTGGGAATTGACAAGTAAACTCACCCGTCCACCCATCTTTCTCACAATTGACATCCGCCCCAGCGTCAATAAGCAACCGCACCGCCTCTATGTACCCGAGGGTCACTGCCAGCAGCAACGGAGTGCGGCCACGAGGGTCCTTCAACTCCAAATCTTCTGGTGTAAACTAAAAAAAGTTTAATTGCTATAAGCCAATGAAAAAATTATAAATGGTTATTTCAAATAATACGTATACTACATAAATACATGTCAATCAATTTTGACGTTGAGTACGTCAGTCAAACAGTCCGCCCCGAATCGTACCCTGATGCAAATGTGTCCATGACGCTTGCGGCTTTTAAACGGCTCAACCGATTTTCATTAAACACGGCTAGGAACCACCGCAGGGAACTTGCTTTCACGCAAAGAAACGAATCGAAATCGGTCCATCCGTTCGAGCACTACGATGCCACAGACAGACAGACAGTCAGAGGTTAAAATATATCTTTATGTCTATGAATCACTAATACATATAATCGTATCAGCTGATCAATCAACTTGTATGGGAGGAAAAAAAAAATATTTTACCTATTTCGATATATGTTCCTTGAAGAAAGTTGTTAAGAATCATAGAGTGAATTCAGCCTTCAAGTATGTAGTTTCAGTATATTTTGTTAGACCCTAATAAAATCTTTCATAATAATCATTTCCTAATAATGATTGTATATTTGTTTTTTCCAATTTTTTGTACTTTTTTCTTTGGCACAATAAAGTAATTAAAAACAAACAAACCAAATCTTTGTCTTCCTACTATAATCTTTTTGATATAAGAAGACCCAAAGGTTATGTGGTCGATAGGATAATTTGTCAAACAGAGGTGAATAATTAAATCGAATTTACGCGGACGAAGACGCAGGCACCAGCTAGTATGTTATATGTTAAAAAAAATCCTCTAAAAGATTACCATATAAGTAACAATTGGTAAAAACACTTGAACACAGCCATACACAACCTAACTCGATATGGCTTCACTGATAATAAGATTATTTTATGTGATAGGTCCATGTTGTTAATTGTTTGGCTTCATTATCAGCATTTATGGTTATTATGTAAAAAGCTAGCAGTGGTATAAATTAGGAATACACCAGCTATTTATTTACATTTTTATGTGGTATTTTACAAGCTTTTATTTAAGGGGCTACCTGAATTTTTCGGTTTTAGAATGTGAAGCTTTTCTACGCACATACGCCTAAAGTGGCCGTTTTTCGCAATTGTGCGTAGAAAAGCTTCACGTTGTCACTTTAAACTGTAAACAGTAGTTCATAAAATAGTTTGAAGGGTTATCTAGAGTCTGGTCAAGACAAAATATTAAATTATATCTCCATTTCCTTTTAAATTATTTAATTCAAATGGGGGCACCACTGGACCCCGGAAAATTCAAGTATCCCCTTAACTTGCAATGTATCTTGTATGTTTTGTCGAGGTCAAATTTTGCAACTCAATTTTTAACCAGTTATCCTCAACCGATTAATCTGAAATTTTGCATACTTGTTTAAGTCAGATGACAATACAATATTATGGAGTCAATGAGCTGTTCTGATGATGGAGCCGGGAGATATTCGACAGAACTCAGTTATAAAACAACAGAACCTCATTAAGTAGGACTCGTTTGATTTGTCTTGACGAGCAATTTATGGTAGTCTAGAGTCTGATCATGGAGATGGAAGGTGGTCGATTGAACTCAATAATAAAACAACGCAACTATATTGACTTTGGGCTTATATCATTTGTCTTAATAAATACTTTGTCCTTAGAATAAAAGATTGTACATTTTTTTTCAAAGTACTTGTTTTGAATACCCGTACACAATCTTTTCTATATTCCTAGGACAAAGTATTTTGGGTTTTCGGCTCTGAGCAGAGTTTTATAACTCAAAAGGCCGACAAGGTGGAAAAGAAGTCTAAACAATGATGAGTTTTTAGACACATCACTTATTAATATGATTTGAATTCCCATTCCCCTGAACAGTTTTAACAATCTGCGCGATATAAGATGCGGCTGGTACATTCAATTTTTTTCTTTTCTTCAAGACTACCATAAAAGCATAATTTATAGTTCGCTGACTTTACTGCAAAAGTGCTATTTACACAGTCAACTTTGTTTCGAACTTTTAACATGAGCCAGGAAGTTTTGCACCAATGTATCAAATTTTTTCCAAAAAAAAAACCAAATTCCAAAGTTCATCATATTTACACCAAAGCAAAATGGGACCAACATGTACTAAAGGCTTCAAATACAAAAAAATCTGATTACAAGTGGCAAAAAAAGCATAACAAATCAACAAACAAACAAAACAAACAGTTGCGAAAGTGACTGATTTACATAAGTGACATTCTGCAAAAGTGGAAAATTTTCAAGCGATCACCATTTGCGAAAGTGACGAATTGCGTCTAAGCCTCTAAAGGGATATCTTGTGTGTGCATTTAGGGTGAGGGCTAGTCATGTTCCAGTTAACAAGTTACTTCTATTGATGAGAGAGAGATTTGATGCATGTCTTGCTAGAATGTCACTTGTATACCAGCCTATGTAACAGATTTTAAGCGGGACTACAGATGTACAATGGTGAGCGTAACATAATGCTGAGCAAAAGTCATCAAGATTTTTAGGAGAGATGTGATATGGCACAGAAGGTTTTAGATTTATTCAATCAGTCTCTCAAGAGCAGAGATCAGATAATCAGATGCATATTTACCAATTTCGGCCAACAAATTATGGAAGCCGCTTCTTAAAATATTTACCCCTAAGATTCTGGACGACTAATAACTAGGAAAGGGATAAGGAATGACCAATCAAATGTATTGGAACGAAGTTCCTTACGGCAGGCTTGGAGGAGATAGGGATTTTGCTGCGCGACCGAACTGAAAAAAATGTGATAGTAAAACCGTAAGGATGACCTCGTTAAATGAGACGTGCACAGGCGCGACAGTCGTATACATAAGCGAGTAGTAGGAACTTCGTTCCTACCTGGTGTCCCACGACACCACATTTCTTTTTTTTTTTTGATTCCCCAATGTGTGTATGTAATATGTAGGGAAAAGTTTCTTGGGATTATGGGATTTTTTTTTTCGATAAAAATGTGTTTTCCGTGATAAGGTAAATATGCATCCGAATATCCTTTCTTTATTAGGCTGGCAGTCACACCATGAAAACTGAAGCCTCGGAAAAATAATGGATAAAAAAACATTTGGCAGCATTCTACACATCATACAAGAGGTTATCAAGATATGGGATTGTAAAAGAAGAGCAAGTTCACTCTCTCAGTATTAATAGTACCTACATCATAAACAAATTATGACAATGCTAAATAATAACCAAACTATAGTCAGTGGAGTATTTTCCATATCTCCTGATCTTCAGCAAAATGTTTGAACTTCTATAATGAACCTAATCATTATGCATAAAAGCCCTCCTAATTATGATATTCAGTTGTAAATTTTTCCAATCCATTCATTCAAGCTTGTGAGTCATTATGACTCACTTTCTTAATTCAGACTTCGTCGATAAGCCTCAAAAATCTGCTATTTTTGTCGGGCAGTTAAACAATTACTATTGAATTCAAAAAGTTGCAAGTTACATGGCATTCTAAAATAAATATATAAAAATAAGTAAAACCAGTAAGGTACCTAACTGATTATCTAGGAAATTATCATAACAGATAGCCGTTTTACTCAATAATATGTAAATACCTTTATTGGATTGAGTGCACTTAATAGTAGTAAGAAATAGTTTGTATTTTAACCTAGAAACCATCTATATCTAGACATAATTTTAAGCGCACATAGTCTACAGACGTTGCGGAGTAATTAAAATTAATGCATACCTTATTAGACTCTAAGGAAGTTCTTAATTCTTCGTGGTTATTGTTCCAAACCAACCAGTGGATGGGATAGCGCTTGGCGACTTCCTCAGCTGTTATAGACATGATATCAAAAACTACGATATTCCCCTACAAATTAACACATTTAGCAGTTGCCGGTGAAAACTTAGCACATCCTAGATAATCGTAATTACACAATTGTAGCGAAATTAATTTAATTTACACGCAAATTCTCAAATTTTACGCTCTCTCCCCAAAAATGTCATCGACTAAATCATCGTGAATCGTTATCGTTAAACGTAATATCGAATGATTTCCCCTCAAATCGATTAGAAATTGGGATGTGAATTGTCATGAATAGTTGAATAATTTAGTCGATAAATACAGATTAAATTAGTACTACAATGGAGTGCCATTTTTGAAACGCGTAGTCTGTGTGTAGTGACTCCGCGTTTGAAAAATAGTTACAATGATCAAACATCTATATCCATATAATATAGATGTTTGATTATTGTAGCTATTACCTATACTACCTATGTATGATAAAAAGGACAAAATTTCTTTTCAGGTATTTTCAAGATCTATTTATTTAAGTTTGTGTTCATATGGCTTTCATGAAGAACTCGCTCGTCCCAAAATTTTGAATGAAAGATCTTGCTTGACATCAAATCAGCTGTTTGCTGTTTTTCTGTCAACTGTCAAAAATTATCAATTCAAAATATTTCGGCAGAAAATTATATTTTATTTACGTAACAAAACAACCATAATGTGGTCAATAAAACAAAAATGTCTGTAAGAACATCTTCAGTAAACTGCTTTAAATATTTGTGTTACTCAAATACATATCGTGTATATTCAAGGACCGTAGCATCAAATGCCCAAAAGAAAATCGAGGTAAGTTTTTGTACTTCGTTCGTACACAATCCAGCCAGACCCGAGCGCAACTCTTTCTAGTCTTAATATCATTTCAAGAAACCACTTTCGCCCGCAAAATATGGAATACAGGATTATCAGTGAGTGAGCATTATTTTATCCAGGGTGTTATGTAGCTATAATCAGTTTGACTCTGAATAATTTTTCTGCCACACAACTGATTTTGACTAGACAAAATCACACAACTGATTTTGACTAGTATCATTCACATTGGTCAGGCGTCTTCGATTACTCAAAGACGCCTGACCAATTTGGAAAATTATTTTTTTCAAGACTTACTCTTATAAAAAACTACCTGCAAAATATTTTTTTCTGCAAAAGGTACAGATACATTATTCACGTCTATCCCTAACAAGGTAGACAGAGCCCAAGGCCTTAAGACCCAATGGCCAAGTTTCTGAAGAAATATTTGACTTAATAAGGTTCCTGCTTCCATCAAGTTTTGAAAACTTCTTTTTTCTTCTCTCTAGGAGTGTTACCAGATTCTACATGTGCCGATACACTCGAAGCAAGATGTTGTTCGCAAAGCATTCCTGGAGCTTGCCAAGAAATACCACCCAGACTCTGGTTCTCCAGAAGCAGACATGGACAAATTTGTGACCATAGAGAATGCATTCAGAATGCTCACTAAGCATAATACTGGAAATTTTGAGGAGGCTGAAAATGTGGTTTATGATATTAATGTATGTGTTTTTACAAGGTTTTATTTAACTTTCAATGTATCTTGAATTATAAACACACAGGAAGCACCAAATACAAGGGATCCTGCGTCAATCAAATCATTTTATTTTTAATGTTTCTTTCACTGATTTGATAAGCTTATTTCAGTAACTCCAAGACATTTTTTTTTTTATATATAAAACTTGGGAAAGGGTGATTTTGATTTTTGTCCATTATGATATTAGTACAATATAGGCATCAGTCCTAACAAACCGAAGGGATTGGATCAGCTGCATCAGCATTCTTCTAGTAAAGAAATACCCATAATTGTATGTACTTACTTGCTTTTTTGTATTTGTGAAGACGCTGTTATTGGCTTTTTGCAAACCTATAATGTAGCTGTTGGTCACCTGAACGTACATATCTATAAAATATAAGAGATAAGACCGCCCATAGTACCTATGTATTTTCAATTAGGTAGATGACTGGGTCAAAAATAAATAATGTGGTGCAGTTCTTAAAATAAAATGTCACAAAATAGTATTACTTTTGATTGATCATATTTATTTTCAACGTAATTTTAGATTTATTAATGCAAAAAGAACTGATATTAAGAGCTCTATTTGACATCAAAAAAAAATTATGTCACGCTTTCGTATTTCATATAAAATCTTATAAGAAAATGTTTGTTTTGACGTTTGACAAAAAGTGTCTGATTTGACTTGTTGTCATCTAGCAGATTGTAAAACTTTCTTTTTATGTAATTTTTTTTTTATTGGAGCAATAAAGAGTTTTTCAATTATTCATTTATTCAAAATAATCTTTATTTACAGCATACAGCTCCTCAACACCGCCAATACCTGAGTTTCGAAGGCGTCGGTCACGGGACTCCTTTCCAACGACAAAAGCAATGGGCCCAGGCCAAAGCCCAAAAAGCAGCAATCAACGTCATGGAGCACAGAATCTCCAAAGCCATAGCTTCTGAAAACACTCTGATGAAAAAAGAACCGTACAGAAATAAACATGATATAAAAACGAAGTACGGTTTCGATAGGTTGGCGGAGGATTTGATTCTGGAGGCCATGTCGAAGGGAGAGTTTGAGAACTTGAGCGGAAAGGGGAAACCCTTAAAATCGCAGAATAGGAATCCGTATGTGGATTTTACCACACACAAGTTAAATGAAGTGAGTGGAACTATTACTTAAATCTAATACATTAGATATTCAGGGTTGGGACTCATTTGGCAGCATGGAACACTTCTACGAGCGACGGAACGCTTCAGCACCGGCCACGCTGAAGCGTTCCGTCGTTCTCTCTCTCTCTCTCTCTCTGGCAAATGACGGTTCTCAGCGACAGAAAAGGATAGCGCATAGCATAATGTTGTTGCTGCCAAATGAGTCCGAATCCTTATAAGACCCAAAAGCCACTTTCTGCTTGTTGGTGGGCATATAAATGGAAAAGGGATTAAAAAGTCTAAAAGCCCGAGCTGGGGCCCATGCACCGGGCGACAATGTCAGAGGAAATAGACACGAGACGCAGCAAACGCAATTTCGCTTTGGCCAATGTCCCTCCTACAAAAAAGTTTAGATCCCTGGGTTAGAGTCACGTTCTGACATCTCTTTATATCAATTGATTTGCTTTTCAGGTACTTATAAATAATGGTTTTACACCCGAATGGATAACAATGGCTAAAGAGATAGAGCAGGACATTGAAGCGTTAAGAAAGGAGATAGAAAAGGACAGAATGGATTTAGGCCCTTACCCGCTCGACGTAAAAGAAGCCAAGAAATGGGAGCGCCTTTGCGAATTAAACCGAGACCTAGCCAAATCTATAAACACTAAAATAAATACGTACAATTTAATTGTTCCTTTAATAAATAAACAAAAGTTTCACGTCGAAATTGAGAGCATGTTAGATGATGTACTGAAAAATGGTAAGTACTATGTGGAAAAGCCTTTGGCCGTCGAGAAAAAAATTGAACCTCAAGTGGTGGCGTCTGGAGACAGCGAAGACCTGTTTGGAGTGTTTTTTAAGGCTATTGTGGAATTACTTACGTTCAAAAAAGAAAAGCAGTAAACTCTTTTATTTATAAAGTTTGATAAAAATCATTTAAATTTAGCGAGTGTTTTCTATTCACTGAAATGTCTACTATCTGTGGATAAATAAGCAGTGGCGGTTAAGAATTCAGAATTGTAGTAGATTTGTATGTTTTTTTTTTTCTAAAAAGCCTGTTTGACATTAAGGGACTACCTGAATTTTTCGGGGTCCAGTGTTGCCCCCATTCCAAATAAATCAAATGGGGGCAGCACTGGACCCCGAAAAATTCAGGTAGCCCCTTAACCTGTCTGAGATAAAACCTCTAGATGGTCTTAAGATAGAATAGTAAAGTCCAAGCATAAAGTTCATAGACCATAATGGCTTGTGCCACTGTACAATTAAGATCTATGCCAAAGAAAATCTTGTACCAAAATTTTTCTAATAAGAAAGTCGCTTCCCGCCTTCTGTACCTCTGTATGTATGTACTTATGTACGTTTATATCTTTTGTTTTCATAAAAAGATAAAGTAACTAATGAGGAAGGTTTATATGTGTAAATTCACGGCGTTAGTGAATTTTCAAATAAACTTAGTGCTCGTAGAGTCATTGAAAATCTTTTTGTAAAATGTTGTTGCCTTGATATCAATAAGGAATATATGCACGTATTTTTTTTTTATTTGCTTAATTAAATACTAATTAACCACAGTAAATAAATATGAAAGAACTTATAAAATATCTCAATCAGCGACGAACATGTGATACTTTAAAGTTTCAATTAGAAAGAGAAGTCCGATATGGACTGGTGACGTCAAAGTCCATATCATCGTATATAGAAAATAGCGTTTTTGCGAGTGAGATAGACCAATTTTCTTAAAATCATTGTCTTGTTCGTATTTTAACCAATTTTTATTCTGTTTTCACAGTTAGTACTTTTGAATAATCAGGATAAACTGGTTAGATTTAGTTTTTCGTGCATATTCCCTATTGGCTACTTTCCTGGGTCAAAAATAAATGATTTTGTAGGTACTGTTAAGAAAACAAAACGTCACATAATAATGTCACCTGTCATTTCAATTTCAACGTGATTTTAAATTAAACATAGCAGAGCGCTATTTGACTCCAAGAAACTATGACGTCATTAGTCTATATTTCATACAAATACCATAGATAATATATTTGTTTTGACGTTTAGAAAAAAAAACTGATTTGATTTGTTGGAAAGTAGTTAACCCCTTACCTGTCACTGGGAGGAATTCCTCCCAGGTCAATTGTTTATCTATTGTTTTATTATTTTCAACAGATGAAGAGATAATTGCTGAAATCGAGGAACCCAGTCTGTGATACACATATAAGATATTTGTAGAAAAATAAAACAAAATTTAACATAAAAATGTTTTATTAAAACGCCTATAACCTAATATACTTGTGATATTTTAACAATAATTGCACAACTGATGTATTTAAACTAGAATTATTGCAAGTCCGTAATGCTAAATATCAATACCACTAGAATATAATGGCAGAGGATATATTGCAGAAATAAAGATACCAAGTTTCATGATAGTAATAAGTTTTGTATACAATATTGTATTGTCATCCGACTTACACAGGTATGCAAAATTTCAGCACAATAGGTTGAGGATAACTGGTTGAAAATTGAGTTGCAAGATTTGACCTCAACAAACATACCTACATACAAGATACATTGCAAATTAAAAACACTTCCTGTCGCAGTTCGATGATTATACAATATGTAACAAAAACCTTGTCCGATCCTTGTAGGAGCAACTCCGACCGTCAATACGAACAACTTTTCCTATGGATACAATGCTTGAAACTCGAAGAAAAATATCGATATTTTGATACAAATTTCCGGGTCGGCCGAACACTTTTGGATCGAACAGAGTTTTTGTTACATATTGTAGACATTATGTCTTTTTATTTTTACATAATTTGTTACATTCCTTATATTCACTCCTTGCATGGGACAGTAGGTCTTCTATAAGGATACGACAAAAGATGTCTAAATACGACAAAAGATCTGATAATAATATCAGATCTTTTGTCGTATTTATAAAAACATTATAATAACCTTAAATAAAAAAGAAATGCCAAGGCAAAATGAACCTTATGACATAGCCATAACATTATTTTTCAGTACGACTGGAATCCTTGGTATCATTAATTCTCTGCAATAATATACGTTTAAAAGTACAAAATACTTAAAATTATCTCACAGTCTGGCATATTTAGAAATTGAAAACGAATTTATAAGTAAGGGCAAAGAATATAGCTACTATAAAGGATATCAACAAGTCTTAAGACTTTAAAATTAGGTTGCAAACTTCCGAATAGAAGTAAACTATTCAAAGTTAAAGTCAAGAAACATTTAATCATGTATCAAATTAAATTGATAACCAACAATATTATCGATAGTATCAATCGATGACGACGAACAAACTATCGAGACTATCGATCGCAAAGTATCGATTTATTTGTTAGTCGTCAGGATCGATAGTACCGATAGTACCGGTTACCAACCGAATAGTATCGGCTACGTACCGATATTGTCGATAGTATCAATAGAACATCGACTAATCAACTATCGAAATGGTTGATCGATAGTATCGGTTTTATTGAAAATACCGATAAGTCTACGATAGTTTGTTCGTCGTCACTATCGGTATTATCGATAGTACCGGTTACCAACCGAATAGTATCGGTTACGTACCGATATTGTCGATAGTATCAATAGAACATCGACTTATCAACTATCGAAATCGTTGATCGATAGTATCGGTTTTATTGAACATACCGATAAGTCTATCAATATCCTATCGATACGAGCGGCAACACTTCTGCATAGACAGTTTTAAGCCCCTACTTTATCTAGACTTTCTAGATTAGTAAACCAGACTGTATAATATCATCTACCTGAAATTATGGCCAACCAACGACCTAAAATGATGGCTCCATCGGTCGTTTTTAAACCTGTATTATGGGCGTTAATGTTAAATATACTTTTACCTTCTGTCTAACTTTTAACCCTTAACAATGAATATCTGTAATATTCACGGAGGAGAAGGAGAAGAAAAATCTAGTGCAAGCGCTACTTGATAAAATTGGTATCGAAACCGTTGTCGCCAATCTCACACATTTAAAACAACTAATCACATTTGCATTACATACAAACAATTAATTTAATTGATCAGTTTAGGCCTCATGAATAAGATTTATTTTGCTACGGTTCAAAATGTACTAAAGATTATTTGCAATCTGTGTTTTAATTTTACGAAAAAGTTCTGGTACTTTACCACAGATGGCGTTATTTTCAAAAGAAGCAATTATGTATAAACTTAAATGCGATTAAAATAAGGTGTTAAATTGCTTCAAAATATATTTTCGGGATTGAATGCAGTTGCGCTTAATAATAACACGCGCGCCACGCCCACTTGGCACTTCCACTAGTTTTGCTAGTTTTTTCTCTTCCGTGGTAATATTCGAGAACAAACTGTCATTACATAGGAATCACATAGGAGTCGTATAAGAAATTAATACTTACTTCTAGGAATATTACTCTTGGTCCCAACTTACTTGAATTTCTAAAAATTCACTAGAACGAAGTGATTCTTGGGAATGGAATGAATTTTATGATAGTCGTTTAATAGGCTACAGAGTTAAGATCTCGTTTCTCTACTATCGTGTCAGAAATGTGAGATCCATAGAAGATCAAGACTGACTTGCCAGTCCCTACCTACCCAGCGGAATGGCTCATTGAAGTGGCAGTGGGCGATAAAGTATGTTTGTATATTAAAAGGAGAACATGATCGTGCCCTGGCTCAGTCAGCAGCGGGGAATGCGTTCCGTCAGAGATTCTATTTACTATGTCAGATTACAGGGAATGCTCATGTATATTACGAGAGGATCACGTATGCTACGAAAGGATCACTTATGTTACGAGAGGATCACGTGTGTTACAAAGAGATGATTGTGCTCTGGCTTTCCGTCAGAGATTCGACTATATCTTATATAGAGAATGGGAGTATTAAAAAGGGATCATGTATGTTAGGCTTTCCGTCAGAGATTCTACTGTCTTATTTAGAGAATGGGAGCATTACAAAGGGATCACATATGTTACGGAAGGATCACGTATGTTATAAGGGAATCATGTATGTTAAGAGGCTTTCCGACAGAGATTCTATTAAGTCTTATTTATAGAATAGGAGCATTACAACTGGATCATGTATGTTACGAGTGGATCACGTATGTTAAAAAAGGATCATTTATGTTACGGGAGGGTCACGTGTGTTACAAAGGGATCATGTATGTTTCGAGAGGATCACGTATGTTACAAGTGGATAGTATATGTTGAGGGAGAGTCACGTATTTTACAAATGGATCACATATGTTACGTGAGGATCATGTACGTTAAGAGGAGAACATGATCGTGCCCTGGCTCAGCCGGCAGCGGCCGGTGGCGATGAGCCGCAGCGCGCGCGGGAGGGCGCGGTGCTCGGCCTGGTGGATGCGCTCCGTCAGCGACTGCACCGTGTCGGCTTGGAGAACGGGCACGCGCTCCTGCAGGATTATCGGCCCGGTGTCCATGCCCTCCTGTCAATACAAAATTGATTATTCAAAAATAAAACAAAAAATACTACAGCCACATTAAACAAAATTGTAATAAAACAACGCCTTTAATTACCGATCTGGTTGCGATTTTTGAAGTGAAAACTTCTTTAGCGGCGTTGTACACTTTGTTTGTAATGGGTAAAAAAAATTTAACTCGCGTCAGGGCGTCAGGACACGTGACCTGATCGAAAATTCGTAAGACGGATGGAGAGTAGACAGCCGGCGCGGCGTAGGAGAGGAAGTATCCCCCTCTCTTTCTACGGCGAGGCGAAAATGCCTGCGCCTGCTGTTAGAGCGTGCCACGCGCATCCATGGAAATGCACAACGTTAATATTAAAGTTTTCACTTCTACCGGCACTCCCGGAGTGCAACCCGTCGTTTTTCTTTTTGTGAACTATATTTCAAGAAAAAAATTGGTTGTCCGGAGAGTCGGTTTACGGACGATAATTTTACCTGATAACGTCATGATATTTGTGTAACAAGCCGAACGCTTGGGCCGATCGTGCCTCTCTATCGCTCGTTCCGCGCTCTCGCTTGCACGCTTGGCGCAGGCGGAACGTGACAACTTTTCGTGCGTGCAGCCGGCGTTCATCGATTTAGAAGATTTTATCATGTCAAAAACTCCACGAAAGGTGCTAAATTGTGGTGCGAAACGAGCCTCGGAGAAACCCCACAACCGACGGCCGGTTTGACTGACTCTTTTGTACTTTTCTTCAACAAGATATCTTGAATATGGCAGTTTCACCTACAGAACCTTTTACTTATGGCCCATTCATCGACAGAACAGTCAGTATACGAACTTTTATAAATAAGACCGACACCCAACAATAACTATCGTTTTTGAAAACGTTTAGTAAAATTTTGGATTTCGAAATTACCTTATAACCTTAACTCAATGCATCAATGTATATTTTTACTAAAGTAAACGAAGTGCAATGTTTCCGAGCGTTGAGACCAGGATGACGAGGTAATAACAATGGATGTTGAAACGTATCGTTTTGACATTGCAAATACGACCTTATTTCCAGGCAGCAAAGTTTATGTATACTTACGTCAACGAAATGCACCGTACAACCGCTTTCCCTGTCTCCAGCATCGAGACACTGCTTCTGAGCGTTGAGGCCGGGGTGGCGGGGGAGTAAAGACGGATGGATGTTCACGAGGCGGCCTTTCCATCTGTGGAAAATAGTTTTACAGCTTTCTTCTAATCGCCATATTAGCTCCGTCATCGACTCAAAAAAGGCACACATTGCAAAAGCGCATGTATCTACGTTTTTCTATATATTATTGGTCCCCTGAGAGTAGTTTATACCAAAAATTGCAACCCTGAAAACCTTGTGCTGCTACCATGGTGCTCGAAAAACTGCGAAATTCTAGCTCTTGTTTCAGTAATTTTTTTAAAAGTACCTTAAGGAAACGTTTTTCAGGTAAATTTGGTCTATACTTCTGTTATGCAAACTAAATTTGCTACAATTTGAGGCCAACCCGAGCACTCTGGGTCCATGCGCTTCACTCCCTCGGTCAATAGGGATGTGGACACGGAAATTTTGTTTTTTTTTTTTACTAGCCTGTAGGTTTTGTCCCACTGCTGGGCAAAGGCCTCTCCCTTATCCTTCCACACGTCCCTTTCTTCAGCGATTGTCTGCCAGTTTATCAAGGTCGTCCCGCCATCTGGTCCTCGGTCTACCCCTACCCCTGCATTCATCTGGCAACCAGAATGAAGACGATCCGGCCCATCTTTCGGGGCGCATTCAGCATACATGCCCCGCACAGTTCCATTTTAACTTCGCGGTTTTCGCGCCAAAGAAATACTTTATTTCGTCCGTCAACTAGATTATACGATAATAAAGGACCCATATTTTTTCGTTTATTGTTAAGAAGCGTAGCTGATCGTGCGTGACGTCACGCGTAATTTAAATGCGTTGTATCTTCGTCATTATTTGCAAATGAGAGAAAATAAAAAACACGTGTCCAATACATTTTAATAATCTATCTGATGGGACAGAAAAATTTTTTCGTACACATCCCTATTATACTAAATCTGATATTTTCTTTTCGTACGCTACTAAATTACCTCTGAACGAATTCTGCTGACAGTATCCGCATGTAGCCGGCGAGACACACAATGTCTATTTTGTGTTCCTCGAGCGCGGCCGTGAGTGCACGGTCGAACTCCTCGCGGGACGCGTAGTCTTTGTGGTTGAATACCTGTGGACAATGTTATTAGGTATTATTTACGGTAAAAAATACATACAGTTAAATAAAAACGTAAAAATAATAAACAGCTTTCTGTACAAATCTCTCTAAAGCATTTGACTGGCTACAACACCAAATTATACAAATACACCACACTTAATCTAGAGCCAAAATTATTATTGAAATGTTGTTATGGTAATCATAATTTGAATTCATTCTAAGGCGTCATTTTTAATACAACAAAATGTTTACAAAAAAAGTGATTGAAATACTTTTGGTGTTCTTCAAGGTTGTATATTTGGTCCCATATTTTTTATGATACCCTATTTCTCATAAAATATAAAATCTAAAAGTAACTCAAGATTGACTTACCAAGCTAGGGATCCCAGCTTTTTCAGCTCTCTGTAGTGCGTACGCTGACTGCTTGTTGCTGATGACGAGAGATATTTCGCTGCACATGCACTGCGTGGCATCGCGGGTTGTGTCGATGAGGGCTTGGAGGTTGCTGCCGTTGCCGGACACTAGGACTGCCACCTGAGAGCATAATAATGAAAATTAACTATGTACTAACATTATTTTATTTGTTGCTGGTGAATATGAGACGAAGGTGCCCATCGAAGTAAAGTAACTACTAGAACATCAGTTAACTGGTTTTAGTTGCATTTATAAATAAAAGGCACGCGATTGTATTCTGATTCGGACCGATAAAAATTATTACTTAATGTTTAAAATAAAAACCAGTTGTTTATATTTATACTCCATTTGTTTAGGTACTTAAATAAATGTAAACAATGTTGATATGTCTTTTTATTACAATATGCACTTCAATCCCTTTGCAAATTATAAATAAATTTGTTTTTAAATTACATAGTTAATTTGTAATGAGTAAGATATTATTTTGTAAAGTGAATTTCATATATTTTAATAAAAAAGCCAAACCAAATGGAGTATAGTTAAAATAAGAAGTCACTAAAGAATCCCAACAATCCGCTAGATGACAACAAGTCAAATCAGATAGGTATTTTTTTCTAAACGTGAAAACAGACATTTCTATGGGATTTGTCTAAAAAACACAACCGTGACGTTATACTTCTTTGGAGCAGCATACGCTGAACGCAGGCCTCTATTTTTATGAGACTTTCAAATGTTTATAAATACATAACTCCTTGGTCTTTTTGAATGAAACAAAAATGAATTTTGTATTCATTCAAGCAGAGATAAGAGATATAAATGTGTATAATTCTATGCATTCAAGCTATAGTCGCACAAACTTTCAAGAAATTCTGCATACTTACACTCCATTTGATTAGGTATTTAAATAAATGTAAACAATCTTGAAATGTCTTTTTAATGAAATATACACTTTACAAATCTTTATCTTTACACATTACAAATTAAGTATGTAATTTATAATTTATAAGTTAATTGATATGTAATTTGCAAAAGGATTGTTTTACTGGGTGTATATTTTAATAAAAAGGCATGTCACGATTGTTTACTTTTATTTAAGTAAAAAGTAAAAAACACTTTATTGCACCAAAACACATGAAAATTACATTTTAATACATAGGTAAATCAGATGTACAATAGGCCTTATCGTCAAGGCAATCTCTTACAGGCTATCTTTGGGTCATAGGATTTGCAAGTAAAAATAATAAATAAGTGGTGCGGTAGTCGAAATAATACTAACTTAAATTATATTGTGACATCAAACAGCAAAAATTTATAAAGGATAAGTAAGATAAACTTATTTAGGTAATATATAAATAAAAAAACTTGAGAGGTGTCAAGGGACACCCAGATGGAACGAAGTAAAATATAAACTAGCTTTTCGGGCGTTGCGCGGGCTGCAAGCAGCCCGCTGTTATCCGTTGAGGTAGGAAAAATATGTTACCAGTTCAGAAAATGGATAGAAATTGCAGTTAGTTGAGGAAACATGAAGAAAATGTGTAGGCAGCCATCTTGGATCCAAAATCTGATTGGAGTTTCGAGTTCCGCGGGGTGATTTACCCCGGCATACAAAATTTCAGATCCCTATGAAGTCCCATTGAGACGATATGAACAAAATAATTTGAATTTTCTCAAATCCAGACGCTATCTTGAATTCCAAAAAAATTATAAAATTTGGATTTTTCGGCTCAAAATACATACGAGTATAGATATCGATTTTCAGCCAAATCGCAAGCAGTTGATTTTCGGCAGCCACCTTGGATTTCAAAAAATTAAAAAAAAAGCAACGCCGGGCTTGGTGGTAGTGCTCGGCCTACGGCCTCGCCACGCAGCTCGCAAATATAAATAGGTCTAAATTACATTCAAACTCTTTTCCGCGTTCTAAAATCAAGTTTTTATTATCTTCATAAATTTGAATGAACAAAAAGTGCCGTTACAACCTTTGGTCTTAATTTTTTCCGTCTAGCTCCCTTTCACAACGCGTGATAAGGAACTTCGTTCCAAAAATAATAAATAAATATATATATTTAAGTGCCTAAACAAATGGAGTGTTAACATTCTCTCGAAATTCGACTCGAAAGAAGAACATTCTCCATTGAACTGACCTTTTTACTGGGCAGGAGAGGCATCCGTCGTGTGAAGTCGATGGCAGAGGCGAAGTTGTCGACGACCACCCTCGCGCCGCCCGCCGGCCGCGCCTGCACGCTGCCGATCACCATCGCGCCGTGCGCGCGAGTTATGTTCATTACCTGCACAGGAGATCACACATTACAATACAATACCCTTTATTGCACAATAGTTATTTATGCACTGTAGTATAATACGAGAGGGGTATTAAAACACGAATGTGGATAATAGTATCACATGAGTGTTTTAATACCTAATTATTACAGTTGCATACAAAACGTTATCTACACCCATGATATGAATCCTCTATAAAACGTTCTAAATCGTGGCGTGGCGTGATACGACGCGAATTCGAATAACCAATAAGTTCCTTTTTTAAATTACGGAGCTGTGGTAGTGAACGGCGCGTACATGACAATGTTCCTTTTTTGAAATTCATAAAGAATGTGGCTGTTTAATGAGTCAGGAAGGGATCGAGCTTGGGTTGCATAATGAAATTTAGTACAACATTATAACACTCGTTTGGGTGATATAATGGTTATTATGACACTGGGTGTTTTAGTGTTGGCAATAAGCTAACTGCTTCAGAATAAAATTATAGAGGATTTATAGCATGGGTGTAGACAAAATAAATAAATACAGGACATAATACAGAAGATGAACGATGAGTAAATTTTGATAAATGTCTCTGATTTCGGAAGCATTTACGTAAGAAAGGCCTTTATGCACAATTATAATTTTTTATCGATTCATTAACTTTGGCTTTTTGTTGTAGACAATTTTAGAGGTAATAAAAAGGTTAAAAATTATATTGCCAAGATATATTCTAAAAAAAATTAGCTACTTTCGTTATAAGGCCAATTCTGTAAACGCATTATTTGACATAGTGCCCGAACAAATGTTCTAACATCACGCCTACTAATGCGACATGAGTGACGTCACTCCTGTCAGGTCTTTCTAAGGCGCTCTGAGACGCCGTCCAAAGGCGGAACCTGAATTTTTTAACCTTTATATCTTAGAGATTTTGGATTAGCAAGGTAGCTTTTTCTTGGACGTGCCTATTTTTAGGAACCTTTTCCATAGCACAACGAAAAAAATATTATGCATCTTCCCTATTATCTTAAAAAATAGGAAATGCGCAAAGGGCAACCTTATCGCTAAGCAATTTCTTCCAGGCAACCTCGCTATATAGAAAATAGTAATGAGATATTAGGTATCATTCATTATCATTATTCGAGCGTTTAAAATATTAGTTTAGGGTTTATTTTTAAAATTTTCGGAATTAACGCTGAGTGGTGCCATTTCGGTGTAAAACTAGTTTCAGTTATTAAGAACTACTGTCAATTTTAAATGCACCAAATTTAGTTCTATCTTTCTTTCTTTACAAAACAAAAAAGTCCCTGTCTTTCAAGGGTTTTCCCCTAAATAACTTTTGAATTTTGAATTTTAATTTTTTAATTGAATCGAACGGCTGAGCCGATTTTCATTAGAACACCAATATCTATTTCATTCTATAAACATTTGATACCCCACTCAGGCATATTAACATACTTTGGCTTGCTCACCCCTCACAAATTTTAAACCGCCGAATCGATTTCTATCAAACATAGCCAAGAACCATCTAAAACAATTCAGCTTTGAAACATCAAAATCGGCCCATTCGTTTAGCCACTACGATGCCACAGTCACGTCAAACTTATAACACCCCTCTTTTTCGACGGGGGTTAAAAATAGTCAAAATTTTCATGGCCGGTCACGATGTCTTGTTTTGCCGTCGGTCGTGGCGAGTGTAGTATGAAAAGTAGTTTTTGAAGTGAAAACTTCTTTAGCGGCGTTGTACACTTTTTTGTAACGGGTAAAAAATGTTAAACTCGCGTCAGGGCGTCAGAACACGTGACCTGATCGAAAATTCGTAAGACGGATGGAGAGTAGTCAGCCGGCGCGGCGTAGGAGAGGAAGTTTCCCCCTCTCTTTCTACGGCGCAGTGAAAATGTATACCTGCGCCTGCTGTTTCGTTTAGGCGGTGCAGGGCGCTTGCGCGAATGTTCGTGTGTGTTTATGTTACAGCGTGCCACGCGCATCCATGGAAATGCACAACGTTAATATTCAAGTTTTCACTTCTGCCGGCACTCCCGGAGTGCAACCCGTCGGTTTTTATCTTAAAGTATTGTCAGTCTGTCGGTCTTTTTCGAGGAAAGAGGTCGTAAAGTAAGGAGGCTGAACAACCCAGCAACCAGTCATAAGGTCAGATTTTGCATCTGTTTGTTTAGTTACTATAGTAAAAAAAAAAGAATTGTACAAGGATGTATTCAAACGCACTTTTGGTTAAACTTAAAATTTCTTATCTGTGAATCCGAACACGTCCTTTTTTCCCTCTTAAAATATATGTCAAAAACTGAGATGCAGTGAAAATTTCTTACTACATTAAAAGTAAAAACCTAAATTCGAGTACGGACAATTTTATTTAAAACTAGTAAATAGATTTGTGATCAAAACAGCATCATTATCGTACTATTAATTTTATCGTTCAGGGAGTAGTCAGATTCAGTAGTCCTACCAGCGATGTGGAACTACCGATACAGAGTAAGGTAGACCTACCAGTGCTACTGGGAAAAAAGTAGTCGCTGTCTGTCGCCGAAGAAAAAGAGACTGTAATGGAACTTACGTAAGCCTGGTCCTCGGGTGACACGATGAGCACCATGCCGATGCCGCAGTTGAAGGTGCGTAGCATCTCGTCATCCTTCACCGAGCCAGCGTCCGCTATCCACGCGAACGCCTGGATGAAAGATTCAAAATCAGGTTTTAGACTGTTGATAATTTTTCAATACTAAAAACCAACTTCAAACTATTTTATGAACTACTGTTTGTGAAGCTTTTCTACGCACAATTGGCTTGTCAACTAAATAATATAAAAGTTTTGTAGGTGGTTTTGATCGAAAATATAGACCATTTTAAGAAGGTAATTTGAATAAAAAAATACTAAGTGTTATCGGGATTTTTTTATATAATTTTAAACTTTACACTAGAAGTGACAACACACAGCAATCGAGGTTTACATTTTTCCTATGCCTGCACAAAAAAAAACAATGACAACGGTCATCTGTCAATGTCACCTGTTTAAATTACTTTTATCATGTTGGTCGTAGTCGTTTGACATATTTTGTTGTAGGGAAATTACAGTGACAGTGATAGTACAGTACTGAAAGCGGAAATAGCCAAACTTCATCGTGACTTCACTTCCTCAAATAGCTTGACCTTGCTTGAAAATGAAATTCATTTGGATTTTTGCAAATATCTAAATAAATAAGACCTTATTTTAAAATCTGATTAGAGAAAGCTTCTCTTAGAGGCTATTCCTCGAAAAGGTTTGCGAATTAGATTTTTTTTCAAATTACAGCTAATGACAAGCTAATTGCGAAAAACGGCCACTTTTAGCGTATGTGCGTAAAAAAGCTACACGTTCTCACTTTAAACTGTAAATAGTAGTTCATAAAATAGTTTGAAGGGTTATCTAGTGCCTGGACAAGACAAAATTTTAAATGATGACTCCGTTTCCTTACAAATGATTTATGTCTAATGGGGGCAGCACTGGACCCCGGAAAATTCAGGTATCCCCTTAAGCACCAAACCACCGATTTTGATGAATTTTCTTTGTAACCTGGAAAGTATACCCTTTCCAACAAAAAAAAATACTTTCCAAATCGTTCCACGCGTCTTCTCCACGAATTGATAACTTCCTTCTTGTTTTGAAGTCGGTTAAAAATGAAAATTTTATTGAAATATTTCTATATTCACCTTGACTCAGGCCGACCAAAAATGCTGGGTATAAACGTTCAGACCGCGTTCAGACGACACCGCGTTATCACCTATGTATAGCGCGCTTTGAATTTGTTGTATATAATTTGAGTCCCATCACACATCAATACAACTCAAATTGCATTTACCGAAGTCCACACGCACACGTCTCACATACACAACGTGCTCGCCTCGCTCCCGCCTCGCGCTCGCTTCGCGCCCGCCTCACACCATCCCACGCTTACCCATGTTCAGTTGATCAGTGTATTTTTTTTATAATTATTTTACGGCTCTGAATACTAGTCCTTCAGAGCCCATCTTTATTTTATCACTTCTTTATTTCTAACCCTAACTATACAATGAAAGGTTGGTGCAGGTCCTTTGATTGCTTCAAGGGAGCTTCTGGCGGCAAATCTATACGAGTCCACTGGTTTCGTCCGATTGAGTGGGGGACGGCGCCTAAAGACGCCCACCACAGTCCGCAAATAAATATCACTACACCCGCACTATGCACTATGAGTGTCTACTTTAACCATTTCACACATTGTCCATGAGCATGAGCATTTGTGACACTAAACTACACCAATTTCATATTATAAAGTTCACTGGAATCAATTTGCAAAACAATTTAAAGCAAACTCCAACTGAACCCCTTGACTTCCCGCAAAACTCCCCTTGATCAGTGTATAAAAAGATTCAATGTCAACTTTCAACGGTATAAGATGCTTACAGGATGTACATTCCACCAATGCGCGTTTAACCTAGCCCTGACGGAGGGCGGGATGACGCGCGGGATGTTCTCCATGAGCCCTCCGCCGGTGATGTGCGCAACGGCTTTCACCCGGCCGCTTTGTAGGGCCGGCAACACGCTGCGCACGTAGATGCGCGTCGGCTTGATGAGCTCTTCGCCTAGAAAGAAATAAATAAATAAATTTTAAAAAAAAGTTTATTTGTTAGGCAAATTAAAAGAAAAACGACTTTCAAGCGTTTACCTCCAATAACTTTTGAACGGCTGAACCGATTTCCATCAAACATAGCTGAGGTAACCATCGGAACAGACAAGCCGTTCGATAAAAAAATAACCGGGCAAGTGCGAGTTGAACTCGCGTGGAGAGGGTTCCGTACAATACCAAATATTTTCCGGAAGTGAACGTATTATGTTGAGTTTACCACTTTATTTTCAATTGATAGAATTCTTATATTATTTTTCCTGTAATCTACAAGCAACGAACTATACTTATTTCGGATTTTTTTTTTTCAAAATTTTATGCTCAGCAGTTTTGGAGATCAGGGAATGGTCAATTTTTGTTTTCTTTCATGAATAAATCAAAACTATTTATTTTATAACAACAAAAATATATTTGAGACCCTCACATAGAGGCTTTTTATTTGATATATAACACAGTAATGTTTGCAAAACTTTTAAATTTCCTAACCTATCCCTCAAAAATTACGCTTATTTAAAAAACAATTACTTTGCACATCTGTGTTTGGGTCATAAGATTACACCAACCTACCAAATTTCACCTGATTTGGTCCATAGATTCGGAGCAAATTGGCTGTGACAGACGGACGGACAGACAGACGCATGAGAGATCCTATAAGGGTTCCGTTTTTTCATTTTTTGTACGGAACCCTAAAAACGCAACGAAATCGATCCATTCGTTCAGGAGCTACGATGCCACTTCAGGCACACAAAGATTTCAAACTTATAACATCCCACTTTTAGCGTCGGGGGTTAGGAATTAGTAAGGAGTATTCGCAATACTAAACTAAATTCCCTTTTCTCTCGCAATTTCAGTCTCATTTGTTCTGTTTGTTCCTATTTCATTCTTAATATGTTTGGAATAAACATTTGATTTACCTAAAGTGAGTCCCTCTTTGCTGAACGGCGCTCGGTCGTTCAGTGTGAGGCCTGACTTCTTCATGAGCTTGTGGATCAAACTGAAGCCGTTGCTGTGCACGCCGTTTGATGGGAGACCGATTATGATGTCGCCGACCTAAGCAAAAAAAATATAGAACTAAATACCACTAGTGGCTCTGTGAGCTGACCCATTGAACTTCACCAGATAAAAAAAAATGTTTAGACATAAAAGTTGTGTCTTAATAACTTTTATGTCTTAACAAAAAAGTTTTATGACATTTCTGTAAAAATTTCGAAACGTCTCTAATATGATATTTTGAAAGTTAACAACAGCCATTTCGAAAAATTTAAACGACAAAGAAATTCTATGTAATTTTTGAACCTGTTCATGAAATTTGACGAGAATCGGTTGAGAAATGCGACCTGTAGGCGAGAACAGCCGGACAGACAGACAAACCGCCCGACAAAATTTGGCCAAAATTGAAATTGAGACGCTTCGCTCGCTTGGTCAATGAATCATCATGTCTTCCTTCTAATTAATTCATAAAGTGTGTTTAGAAATCGAAAGTGCTTATACATTATTATATCGATTCAAAGTGCCTTCTAGGCATACAGAACGAAATAAAAGTTTAATTCACTAACAAGGCGAATAATTGATAATAATTAAAATAACTTACAGTGATGTCGTTTATTTTAGGCAGAATGTGCGATCGCTCGACGACTCCCAGAGCAAAGCCAGCGATGTCATACACTCCGGGGTCGTACATGCCCGGCATTTCTGCTGTTTCACCACCTGACGTACAAAAGTTATGAAGACTTCATGAAAATCCCATTTAAAATCATTAAAATATCCCGGAAAGAATTTATTACTATGTTATCGTTGCCAAAGCACATTTTTTAATCAAACATAAAACTACCTAGTAAAAAAGACCATTCGCCGTATTTTCCGCGAAAGCATGGGACCTATATAGGAGGCAGTCTTACGAGTAACATTAGTAAATAATACTGTTGCGATTTGGCCTTAATAAGACTATTATTGTGTGAAACGAATTTTAATTGTACTATATAATTTTAGGTCTAGGGGAGCACTAAGAAATAATTTTTCAAAATTCACCCCCTAAAGGGGTGAAACGGGATCCAAAGTTTGGATGGACAAACAAGATCAGTTTGACCATTTGATACGAAACTTATCAAGAGTATTCCCGGCGGTTAAATAAGTAAATACATATTTTAGAATTTTTCATAACTCATCCGCCATGGGGGTGAAACGGGGGTCCAAAGTTTGTATGGATTAGTTTGACCATTTTGAAGCGTTCCGTCGCTTTCTTTCGGTCTAGCAAATGACAGAAACGGGAACAGGGGACAGGGGCAGGGGACGGAGGACGGGGGACAAGGAGAGGGAGGGTCCTATAAGAACTATTTTCGACTACTACGCGGACGAAGTCGCGGGTTAAAGCTAGTTATGGTATATTAAAGGTATATATGGTTACCTATCAAAGCAGCACTAGCTTGCCGACAGCCCTCGGCGACGCCCGACACCACGTTCCTGGCCACGTTGACATCCAGAGCCCCGCACGCGAAGTAGTCCAGGAACGACAGCGGAGCAGCGCCGTTGCAGAGGATGTCGTTGACACACATGGCGACCAAGTCCACGCCGATTGTACTGTGTTGGTTGATTTCTTGGGCGATCTTCAGCTTGGTGCCTACGCCGTCCGCGGCTAGGACGAGGACTGGGTCCTAGATTTAAAGAATAGAAGAGTTAATTATGAATAGAAAAATAACGGTGCTGGAATTAGATTAGTAAGGCTGAGACGACTTTTGGTGCAGCTCCGAAGAAACGTTAATGAAGTAAAAATTACCGGCTAAGTGCTAGTCGAACTCGCGCACGCAGAATTTGGTACCAATATCTATAAAGTCACGTTTGGTGTATGGGATCCCCACTTCAATATTTCTTTTATTTTAAATATTTTTTGTTATAGCAGCAACAGAAATACATTATCTGTACATCAATACATCGTCTAGCTATGGACAGACAGACGGACGGACAGACAGACGAACGGACTGCGTATTCTTAGTAATAACCCGTTTTAACCTTTTAGATGGAAAAAGGAAAAAAAAGATGGTGCTGTAATTAGAACAGTATCCCAGATAAAATAAGCCGTCGATGGAAGACACCGTTACATCCGACCCCACATTTACCCACAAGAATCATTTCTTGTAAATTATAAAAATGAATGAAAGAAAAGAAAGTAAGAGAGCAGTGAATATTATTTTACCTTATAATCTTCTTCAAGCGCCTTCAGCTGGAAGCAGCCGCCAAAGCCTCCAAGCCCGCCTAACACGCCAGAACGAGTTGTAGATCTGTGATTGAATTATGTATATTTACTGAAATTACTCCGCGTCGCTAAGAAGACTGAATTTACAGTAGAACTTAGTACCTCTTCTTATGGAATGCAAGATGCAAAACATCAGTCACATTTGCAATCTTATTAAACCTTACCACAAGATGGATTCTTAAAAGTTATGGCCGAAACCAACAGTGACAGAGAAAAAAGTCATAACATTTCAAATTACAACATGCACATGCAAAGTTCAACAGTGTCAGATGGATTTGAAAATCCTATTAAAAAATAGGAAGGCAAGGAATCATTTTTGTGAAACCAAGAGCTAAAGTGCCTTTTAATTAAAGACTTTTTCATTTTTGAAGGTTATGAAACTGCAGATTACCTGGCGAGAGGTTTGATGAGCGAAACCAGTGAGTCTCCTGCTTCGATGTCGACACCGCTGTCTTTGTATGAGAGAGACTTGTTGCCAGGGGTCTGACGAATGTACGGGGTTGTGAGTGGAGCCATAGCTTCTTGGAAGTTCTCAACAACCACTTGGTGGCCACCTGTGGGGAGAAAATATAACTCACTGTCAATATCTTGAACAGATGCAATTCTATCTCCCAAAATGAATCGTCTGGGATAATTTTTAGAAATAATTAAAATAATGCAACACTAGTATGTTCTTATTTACATTGAAAAGAGTAGTAGTTTATCTTTCTAGCAGGAGATTCATCTGAAAACGTATCACAACATTTTGAAAAATGCCTTGACCAACTTTGACCATACCATTACCACCACACGAAAACATACATACAAGAAAACATACCTTCTTTACCCAAATCTTCGATAACGCCGACGACCGCAATCTCCCCATCCACAGCCTCAAGAACCTTGTCCAACAGAGTCGGATCCACTATCACCACCATGCCAATACCGCAGTTGAATGTGCGCAGCATTTCAAAATCTGACACCATTCCTAAAAAAACAATTGTATTATTTTCCGAAAATATCTTACTATCACTAGAAATGACCAGAATCGTGATAAAATATTTATTGTTTAAAATACACATTAATACGCATAGAATATCATAAGGCAAGTTACCTGTTTTAAACTATAGGAAAGAGCAAAGGCCATAAAATTGACCCTTGTGGTACGACAATTCCAACATTGAAACTATTTTACTTGACGCTTTTTGTATCAATTTTTCAAGCTTATTATCTAAAGAGTACGCTGTCCATTAAAGATTTTTATATTTTAAATACATGATAAGAAATTTCGAGAAAAATATCTGGTGAATTAGTCAATCAAATGCCTTATAAAGATCAGAAAAAGTAGTAACTGCTATAAATATAGTTTAAAAATCGTACCTGTGGCTTGAAGCCATCCGAAAATAGGTTTAATATTGAACTTCTTTGCATCCAGCTTCACTCTAACAGCTGGCGGTAGAATCCTCGGGATGTTCTCCAGTAGTCCTCCTCCAGTGATGTGAGCCAATCCTTTCACCAGTTCCTGCTTAATGGCGGGAAGTAGCGCGTGGACGTATATGCCTGTGGGAGCGAGGAATTCTTCACCGAAAGACTTGTTTGTGGTGCTGAATGGCGCTTTTTCAGTATACCTAGAAAAAAATTACATAATAAAAACGTCAGTTTAATTTTATTTTTCGTGTATAAGTTACTAGCAAATTTTTTAATCTGGTATAGCTTGATGATTGCCATACTGCCATCCAAAGCACAAAGGTCTCGAAACAATTGAATTCTTTGCCACTTCGCAGACGTAAGGTATATTTTGGTTCGTTTCAAGCGCTCGTTAGGCTGATAATTTGCAAGAACACAATGCTAGGTCAGACAGCATGCTTTTGGGCCGCGCCCACCTTGGAGTTCGAGCCCGCGACTAGTTCAATCTTAATGTAGCAAGTTTCCTAACCAAGAGTGATCCTTCTGTACTTGTACTATAGTTAACACATATTCCGCAAAAATCTTGAATACCCAATGGCGTGGGGGAAAGTTCGTGCACGGGGTCCGTGCTTGAAATCCGAATTCGTTTCTGGGCTATGTTTTGTTCAAGACGTTTGAGTTGGCAAATAGAATAGAATAGTTGAATTCTATCACCATTGCCAAGAGGGAAGAAGGATTAAGGTGAAACTACGTGGTAAAACTCACTTGTGTTGACTCTCAGCCATGATCTTCTGCACCAGGCTGTACCCATTGCTGTGTACCCCAGTCGATGGCAATGCCAGGACCACGTCCCCAGCTCTGATCTTAGTGATGAGCGGCAGCTGCTTGCTGTTGTCGACGACGCCCACCGCAAAGCCGGCGAGGTCGTACTTGCCGATGTCGTACATTGAGGGCATTTCTGCTGTCTCACCGCCTGTGGAAGTCGTTTAGATAAACAAGTCATTATTTAAAAAAACTCGACTGCCTTTTTATTTATATAACCAGGTGCCACTCTCAGAATTAAGACGAATCTAACGACACCTCTCAAGCTAAAATCCATCGAGTCGTTCAGGCTGCAGAGCGTGCCAAACAATTATATGTACATACATTCATATATGAAGAAGCAAGAGTGCCTTACTCGGACCTTATTAAAAATGTGAAGAGAAGTCAGCGCCCCACCTCGCGCTGATCCATGAGTCTCAATCACTTTAGTCAAACCCTCCAGCCCAAACAGATTTTCTGCGTCTCACATATCACAGAATCATAGAACGAAATCTTCAATGGTCTCGCGCAATATGCGTCCCCGTGCCCGTCCTCGCACGCTGCAGCCGCCTCGACAAGGCTCGAACGGGGGAGAAGTTAGAGGACGGGTAACGGGGACGCATATTGCGCGGGACCCTAGGAGATTCCTTTCTGTAAGTAATACAATTGTGTGCCTATATCTTGGCCACCCCTTGACCGATTTGGCTGTACGAACTTAAAAATTATATTGGCTATATTAACACGTCTAACAAATTTAAAGAAAGACCGATCAACGATAAAAGTATCTTTGATCGGTCTTTCGATAAAAGTATTTTAGAACTAGTAATTATCGAAAAACATCACAAGAGTGGGTTGGGGATAGGAAAGGAAACAACAATCCTATGGAATAGTGCCTTTATTTACAACACAAGCGGTACTCACAACTGACAGCGTTAGTCCTCTTTGCACCCCAACTGTCACTTCACTGTCAGGCACGTGGAAACGTCACTGCACTGTCACGGAATTCACTGCACTGAACACTTCTCTTTACTCACTACTTCACTTTACTCACTGTTCACTTTACTCACTGTTCACTTTACTCACTGTTCACTTTACTCACTGTTCACTTTACTCACTGTTCACTTTACTCACTGTTCACTTTACTCACTACTATTTTTTTCTTCTTTTCTTCCTTCTTCGGATTTCACTTTCCAACTAAACTGCCTCAGGCGGCGCCTTGTTCCGTTTATATACCCCCCGAATTCGAACAAAATCGCATCAACATTCCAAACTCAAATTACTAATTTTCTATCGCCTTCTCTCTCACTCATTTTCTGTCCCATATTTTCTTTTCCTTTTAGTCTAGTATTATCTAGAAACTTCTTTCAAAACTTCAAAAACATTATAAGTGGCTGTGATTTGAACCAGCGGTCTCTGGATTCACAGTCCATCGCTTAGACCACTAGGCCAATTGTGTTCTGACGCTATTGACGAAATTTTCCTTCAGTCGAATTCTTTTTGTTCGAATTCGTGACGTTGACAGTGTCATTCATCTCCTTACGCGACAATACATACAAAACGTCGATTGTTCAATTAAACTCGGAGAACTTCACTCGCATGTTTAATAAACAAAAAACATTAGAGCGCTCAAAAATAACTCCATTGATCCAACACTTAGCTCCAAATATAACTAATAAAACCACGAAATGTCTGTTATAAACGATGACTTTTTACAATGTGATCTCTTTGAGAAATAGAATTTGGAAAATAGCACCACTTCTTGAAACTTACAAGAAAATCGAGTACCTCTATTCAGGTAAAATTATTTTTTAACTAATAGCATTTGTAAACTGTAGACTCGCGAGTCTGTTTTTGAAAAACATTTTTTTTTAGTTTTTACGCCCCATAATAGACCATTTTGAAATATTTCGAATAACTGGATCGATATAAACAAACTGTATATAATTATCGAACATACTCACAAAAATTCGCAAGAATCAGTTGAGAAATGCAACCTCCTACAGGTTGCATTTCTCAACTGATTCTCGCGAATTCACGAACAGCCGGAAATCTGGACATTCAGAAAAGGGATGTGGACTGGGTAAAACATATATTATTTTATTTAGTCCGTCAACTCAATTATCCAAAAATAATATTTTACCCATATTTTTTCGTTTAGCAAAATTGTAAAAATTCACAAAGATACGGCGCTTCGAAGTTTTGGAGTGGGGGTGATTTACGTCACCTTTGGTTAAAAATAGTAGCTGATCGTGACGTCACGCAAAACTTAAACGTACTGAATCTTCGTCCTTACTTGCTTATCATAAAAAAAGAAAAAAATACGTATATTATTTTTTAACAATCTATCGAATGAGCAAAAAAAAATTTTTTCCCACATCTTCAAGAATTTGTTTCTGAGCTGAATCGGAGACGCTTCGCTCGCTCGCTCAAGTACTCACCCAGCAAAGCGCAGCCCGACATAATACACGCGTCGGCGATCCCCTTAACGATGGTGGTGGCCACTTCCACCTGCAGCCGGCCGCACGCCATGTAGTCCAAAAATGCGAAGGGCTCTGCGCCCGCGCACAGGATGTCGTTCACGCACATAGCTACGAGATCCTGGCCCAATGTGTCGTATTTCTTCATTGTCTCTGCGATCTGGAAAATTGATGGAAATATTGAAAGTCTAGAGGAGTTTTTTCTTCAAGTACATATTTTTTTAAAGCAATTTCAGTATTATACGTCGTCTCGCTCACCGAGACGCTAAAAGTAAATAAATAGGGACAAATAACATTGATTGAGCTAGCCCTAAAGTGAGTTCGAGATTTGTGTTATGGAATACTAACTCAACGATACTAAATATATTTTATAATAAATACATTTGCAACGTAGGGAAGGGACATACCCGTAATAAATCGAACCACGTACTCGAAACGCGTACTACATGACTATAGTATAATGATAATAAAATAATATTCCCATTCCAATAAATTGGCCGGGCGGCTGGACACTTTTGTATGGAAATACCAAAATATGTTTTGGTTCTTTGACTGTTACTTTAATTTAATTATACTAAATGATCTAGTACATATATAGCTCGTGGTTCTATTTATAACGATGTCTCTTCCGCGTTGTATAGATAAACATCCAAGACCCAGGACAATTTGAAAAAGGCCATTTTCCAACTTTGCCTGACCGGGGATCAAACTCGGAGCCTCTGAGTGGTGGACTAGCATGGTGACCACTACACCACGGAGGTGTGTAAAAGTGGACTTTGAGTCTTGCGGCCCAACAAGACCCAAAATAATCTGTCTGCCCCGTTAAGGACAAAGATGTGATAGTATGTATTTATGTTCAGTATCAGTCCTCTTGATTGGACTGCTTTTGACATTATTATTGATGTTGGTCAAAATCTTATACACGGTGAAACAAAATATGTTGACTAAAACTCGAAAGTAAATTCGTAAGATCAATTAGTAGTACCGCCGCTCGGCTAGATTTCGAGTTCATGTGGGTCACGCACGGGTCACGCGTCAGTTATGGACGGGCGTAACTACGTGGTCTCGATCGAAAATCATTTTCACAATTTTTTTTTTATGTCATACACAAGTTAGGATTACTTGTATGGATAGAGGAATTTATTTACTATATGACATTCTTTTTTCCAAAACCAGTGAAAAGTCAGCGTGTATAAACGAAACAACTTGGCGTTTAGGATTGTCTCTCCAAAGATTTTATTTTATTAAAATCTAACGTGAGATAAATTGATTGTGGATAAACTGTTAAACGTTTTCCACGTAGTTATAAAAGCCGACCAGGTTTCGATAGATTTAGACGGTCATCATCAGGGCGAGTGTTAGGCGGTGTGAGGGTTTCACTAGGGTATGCTCGTGGCTAGTACCGAGGCTTGTCACAAACTTTACATACTGCAAGCCGATAAATGTCACCCGTACTGCGTCACCAAGTTGGAAGTTCAAGACAGACCTACACGAGATATTTACCTTGAGTTTAGTGCCGACTCCATCCGTCCCCTGCACCAAAACAGGGTCCTTCAAGCTTGGGTCCATAGCAGACAGTTGGAACAGGCCGCTGTAGCAACCTAGTCTGCCGAGCACCCCTCGTCTATGGGTCGCAGTGGCTAAGGGCTCTATCTGCCTCACGAGGGTGGCTGCAGCGTCAATGTCCACTCCACTTTGGAGGTAGGATAAGCCGTTGAGCCTGCAGGAGTGAAAGACGCCTTTAAATTTATGATTTTCAAAAGTTTATTATTCCGTGAACGGTTTAAGAAGTTTCAGAACAAAGTGGAATGTTCAGGAACAGGTTTTTGAAATTCATAACCCATTTTCGTTATACTGTTTAAAAATTTTCGCCTTATCCTTCTTTACTTATTTATATTCTACTGCTAAGCAAAAGCCTCCCTTGTCAGTTTGCATTTTCTTGTTTTGTTATTTTCGTGTAATGAAGTGTAGCCATTTGCATCTTTGTCATCTTCCACCCATCCTATTGAGGCCAAGCTATATATAAACTAACTAACCACAGTTCCTAAAGTGGCATAGCCTACCATTTTTAGGGTTCCGTAGTAAACAACGAACCCTTATAGTTTCGCTATGTATGTCCATCCAAGTTTACTCGGAGACAATTCATAAAGAAAATTATTTTTTTGGACGTTTTCAGTCATTAAGCCGAAGTAGGGTCACGCGCAGTTCCGTAGTTGCGAAACTACGGAATCCTATACCGCGCGTGACTCGAAACGCACTTGGCCAGTTCCATCATTGAACTTTTGTTTCTGTCCTCATTCAACTGTTATCAAATAAGTATTTTGTATATACGTGAAAATTAAGCAAATATTTTATATAGTAGCATGAACTTCGACTATTACCCATTTCTTTAAATTACCGGCTAAGTGCGTGTCAGACTCACGCATGAAGCGTTCCGTACCATTATTTATTAAAAAATCAGGTCTTTTGTATGGGAGCCCTACTTAAATATTTTATTGTTTTTAGAATTTCTTGTTATAGCGGCAACAGAAATATACATTTCAACTGTCTAGCTATCACGGTTCATAAGGTACAGCCTGGTGACAGACAGACAGACAGACACAGACAGACCAACAGACAGACAGACAGACAGACAGACGGACAGCGGAGTCTTAATAAATAGAATCCCGTTTTAACCCTTTAGGTACGGAACTCTTAAAACAAAGTATCCATAGAGAGATTTCAAAATTCAGGAAATACAGACTTAATTACTAAAAAAATAATAAAAAAATTGAGTCGTTTTAGATAATGGTAACAGTGAAACCGTGCAAGGGCATGCTATTTTAGCGTTAGATACCATGATGTTAGGATAACAGGTAAAAATTAAAACCGAAACATAATATGCAAACATTTATTACAAATGTAAAAAGTAACAAAGCAGATTATGTGGCAATTAAAAACAATAACACAAGCAAAAAATCCAGCGGCAAAACAAGAGATTCTAATGAATACGATGATTATAAAAATAAATGCATTCTGATTATTTCTGATATTTCTTACCCAAAGAGTCGTATAAGGCAAGCTAAGAAAAAACAATATAAAATGGAATGATTCTTTACACGATTGATTTAGGAGTTACACAGTTATAATATATCTATAAAAATAAATGCATTCCGATATCCCGAAAACTCGCTAAGGGCAAGATAAGAAAAAACAATACGAAATGGAATGAGATTCTTTACAACACTATCAACACAATTCATATTTGTCTGAATCATTTTCGAAAATGCCTGGAATGATGCAAGTATAAGGAAAATTGAATATGAAACTGAAGCACTCATTGGGCCCCTCTGAAACAAAGTAATACTACAATGAACTATAGGATAAAATACTAAATGGAATAAGATAATTTTTCAAAACTAAAAACTTTCCATCCCAACCGATTTTATTTAAATTTATATGGAATCACCTGCAAAGTATACCCTTTTAAACAAAAAAAGTATTTTTCAAATCGGTCAAGGCGACTTCGAATAATCGGTGAACATACATAAAAAAAAACATAAAAGATAGCAACGAATTAGTAAACTCCTCGTTTTGGAAATCGGTTAATGAAAATATGTTAGTTTTAGTTTTGAGTTTTCATATTAGGATAAATTTTCGAGAAAATATAATGTAAGCATGTTTAATAAATAATCAATCACGCACACACGTACCTAACAACACGAACAACGTCTAAGTTAAAATGTCATACCCATAGTTCTCCAACCAATAGATGTAGTTAAATGTAGTTGATGACCAGTGTCATATATTTTTAACTTTAAGTCAATTTCCAACCTACCTACATGTTATTTAAACTTAGTTTTTATAAAACGCCATCTAGTGGTTATTGTGAACCCGTTATCCCAAATATTAGTTATGTTCATAAAAACTACAAATAACTTACTTAGAAAACGCGCGGTGAGCGATGTCCTTCCTATACTGCGCTCCAGGGAAGTCGATGACCGATGCTGCAGCCGTCGCCGCTGCTGCTGCAGCTCTCAAAGAAGGTGCCCGCGCACATACGAGGACTACACGCCCTCCCCACGTGACTAGAGTGCCGTTGGCACCGCGAGCCACGCCGTTGTGGAAGACTACTAGGCCAGGGATGTTGGCAACTTGGGAGAGACCTGAGAAATATATTTCACAATAGAATTCACTCATGGATAGCAACAACTACTTCTTAACACTATAAATATGTTAAACAGATATGAAGTCCATTTTAACATTTATTTTTACAGATCAACTATACTGTTCAGTTTAAATAACCTCAAGGAAATGAAAGTTAACAATATTTTAACCCAACTTCTATAGCGCCTTACCAATCTTGATATACCTAGACGACTTACCACTAATTACACATCCTTTGGTGGATGTTTCCGGATATCCCTTGGAGGCGATGACCACACCCACTGAAGACAGCTTGGTGTTCCATGTCACTTGAATTTGTTTCAGAGTACCATCAATGCAAGCCTGAAATTAAATGTAATAATATATAACGCTACTTTATAGAAAATAAAATAAAATTGAAAAATAAATCGTCCTGTACAAAATCAGTTTGGCTAAGCGTTGATTTGTATGGGAAGTCGATTTCTTTTTCTTAATTGTTTTTATGGAAAGTAGTTCAGTATTATGGACAGGACTTGCTCCAAAAAATTTGCGGGTGGTTAAAAAGTTACCATGTATGTTGAAAATATTAGACAAATTATGATTATTAGCGGAATAGCCATCGAAATTGTTACTGCTTATGTGAATTCTACAGATAAGAGTACAAATATACATAACCATGTCTTTATCTCTAATGATGTAGACAGAGCCCAGGGCATTAGGAAACTAAGGCCTCGTTTACCGTGGGCTTGATGATGTGAAAATTCTAATCTCCTAATAATATTTGGTCTATAATTACCTTCATAACTTTATACAAGTCTGACTCTAGCAGCGTCATCAGCACTTGGGTCTCCGGGTCTCCGAAGCGGCAGTTGAACTCCAGCACCATGGGGCCAGCCTTCGTCACCATTAGACCAGCGTACAGGACACCTACGAGGTGCAGATAATTTATTTAAATGGCTGAACTAATTAAAATAAGGGTAAATATTTTAAGGACCTTTGAATCTTTATTGGAATATGGATGTCAAAATGGTTAATTGTAAAAAATCGGCTTTGGATTCCAACAAATCACCAAATCGTCCTTGAAGAGAATGCTGAAGTGCAGTTTGTTGCCGTTTCTTCTGCACTAGCGCCTAGGAAGCGGCAGTAAACTTAGCTGTAAGTAACGATTTGATGTCAACAGTTATGCAGCAAAACAAGGTGGAATTATAGATAAATATCCTATAATAATGAATATATATTTGAATTCGAACATGGCAAAGAGAGAACTAGATAAAGGGGCTACATGATTTTTTCGGGGTCCAGTTCTTTTCTACGCACATAAGCCAAAAGTGGCCGTTATTCGCTAATTTGCGTAGAAAAGCTGCACGTTCTTACTTTAAACTGTAAACAGTAGTTCATAAAATAGTTTAAAGGGTTATCTAGAGCTTGGTCAAGACAAAATTTTAAATGATATCTCCGTTTTCTTTTAAATGATTTATTTCTCATGGGGGCAGCACTGGATCCCGAATAATGCATGTGTCCCCTTAGATTTACACAACTAAAATACTACGGTTAGCAAGATGGTGGGAAAAGGGGAAGGAGAACCAGTCTAGCCTATTTATAAAATATTACATATATATCTACAAATATATACATATAAATGGAAAATATTAGGAAACAATAAATTCTGCTAATTGATTATAGGGGTCGCAATACCGAATCATTTAAGCAAAACCGGTATTTTCGGTATTGGCTTCAGACTAATACCGATAATCCGGTATTTTCGATATTTCCGGGATTAAGATAAAGTTAGCAAATTTAGTATAATAAAGTTAGTCTGCGGAGGAATAGTAAGTAGGTACCTAACCAAAATGAATTTATCTTCTAAATAAAACAAAATATTCATTAACGCAAGGTTTATTATTTGATATGTTGGTAATGAATCAGTTAGTTCTTAGCAATAATTTACTAATATTAATGCCCGTTTATTCCTTTATTAAAGTAACTCAGGTTAACTAGTTTAAATACTTTAATCAAATGTAGTGTTGGCGCGTAACTTTTTCTATTTGTATTTATTTTTTATTTATTTTACTAAAACCGAAAATACCGAATATCTCGGTTTTTGTGAAATGAATACCGGTATTAATTAGACCTAAATTTGGCTCGGTATTCCGGTATTTTCGAAATTCGGTATCCCGGTTTGCGACCCCTAATTGATTATGCTTTCAAAAATCATGTACTTTTTGTTTGCTGAAGATTTGTCTGATGTCCTCGGGCAATGCATTCCAAAGCCAATAATATCCATGTAGATGTAAAAGGCTACAAAAAATAATTACATCACATCAGAAAACAAAAAAAAAACGCAACAACTGAATCAATTTACTACACCCAAACAAAACAACCTAAATCCAACTCAATGCCCTAACAACAAAGCTCACAATCGCAAAACTGAACCTGAAACTTGTTTGTGTCACTTATCATTGTTTATCTGTTATTTCTGCTGCTGAATAAATAAAGACAAATAATTAAAGGTTAGGGTCAACGACTTGCGTTGTCCGTGACGTAATAACTCTGATATCAACATTGCATCAGAGTGCCCCATGAGAACTTTATTATTATTATTATTTTTAATTGAAAATCGATATATACTTACATTTAATAAAACAGTAAAAAAATGGGTCTGTACATTGAATATATTTCCAAAAAAACATTTGGGGTGATGGAAACATACCTAGTATTAGTGTTTTTAATTCTTAAAACAAATGTCTGTCTGTACACGCGAATCTCCGGAAATACTGGAGGGATTTGAATGAAACTTTTTTATATAGCTGTTACGCCTGGACAACATATAGGCTATAATTGATTTTGGAAAATGGAACATAATGGTCAAGCTAAATTAAAAGAAATATAAAAATGACGTCGTAGCAAAAATTGTTCAGCCTGATGAGCATTTTTTGTCGAGGTAAAAAAATCGAAGATCTGAAACACCTGATGCAGTTACGCCGGAGTCATAAAATCCACGCGAACGAAGTCGCGGGCATCAGCTAGAGTTAAATAAGATTGTACATTCTGAATTCAAATGGATACAAAAAAAGAATTACAAAAGAAATAAGTACTTCGGGACCCTATTACTAAGACTCTGCCGTCCTGTCTGTCTGTCACCAGGCTGTATCTCATGATCCGTGATATCTAGACAGTTGAAATTTTCACAGATAATGTATTTGTTTTGTAGCTATAACAACAAATACTAAAAACAGAATAAAATAAATATTTAAGTGGAGCTTCCATACAACAAACGTGATTTTTGAAGTGAAAACTTCTTTAGCAGCGTTGTACACTTTTTTGTAATGGGTAAAAAATGTTAAACTCGCGTCAGGGCGGCAGGACACGTGACCTAATCGAAAATTCGTAAGACGGATCGAGAGTAGACAGCCGGTGCGGCGCGGCGTAGGAGAGGAAGTATCCCCCTCTCTTTTTTCGGCGCGGCGAAAATGTATGCCTGCGTCTGCCGTTTCGTTTAGGCGGCGCAGGGCGCTTGCGCGAATGTTCGTGTGGGTTTTTTTGTTACAGCGTGCCACGCGCATCCATGGAAATGCACAACGTTAATATTCAAGTTTTCACTTCTGCCGGCACTCCCGGAGTGCAACCCGTCGTTTTTTTTTTTAGACAATGGCACGGAACCCTTCGTGCGCTAGTCCGACTCGTACTTGGCCGGTTCTTATTATTGTCCGACAGAGGACCAAATATGATATGATGCACCGGTCTCCGGTGAAGGATATAAAATAAACTTTGAACGATAGAAATTGGAAATTTTTCGTGTTGGACATTTTTTGTATTGGACGTTTTTCGTACTGGACTTTTATAATTTACTAGCTTTTGCCCGCGGCTTCGCTCGCGTAGGGGTGTAGTTTATCAAAATCCTTTTTTAGGGGATGCCTACGTCATAGTAGCTTTATGCATGCAAAGTCTCAGCCCGATCGGCTTAAAATTGACAAAGTTTCATACAAACTTTCATCCCCTATTTTATCCCCTTGGGGGTAGAATTGATCAAAATCCTTTCTTAGCGGATGCCTACGTCATAACATCTACCTGCATGCCAAATTTCAGCCCGATCCGTCCAGTGGTCTGGGCTGTGCGTTGATAGATCACTATGTCAGTCAGTTAGTCACCTTTGAGTTATACTCGTATATATTTAGAAGAAGATAGAAGAAGAAGATGTCATTAATAGTGTAAATCAAATAAATCACAAACACAGCATTTCATAAAACCTTCTAACTATACCATTTTCAAAACTCCAATATTTTACTATAGGAACATATCTGGTAATAATCCTCTTCAAATTTTGTAGGTCGTCCACGCATTTAGATTTAAATCCCTTTCATCCCTGTTTTTAAACAATTAAAAAGCGGCCATGTTCGAGATGGAGTCGCCCATGAAGGGTTCCGTAGCAGCAAGTAACATAACATTAAGTTCTTTTAATTGCTTGTAACTTTGATTGATGTTTTAATAAACGTATTAAAAAATCTTACTAGATCTCGTTCAAACCAATATTCGGTGGAAGTTTGCATAAATAAATAATAAATAAATATATAGGGACAAATAACACTGATTGAGCTAGCCCCAAAGTAAGTTCGAGACTTGTGTTATGGGATACTAACTTAAAGATACTATATTTTATAACATATACATGTATAAATAAACATCCAAGACCCAGGGCAATTTGAAAAAGACCATTTTCCAACTTGCCCTGACCGGGGATCGAACCCGGGACCTCTGGGTGGCGGACTAGCATGGTAACCACTACGCCACGGAGGTTGCATGATAATTAACATCGTATATTTTTTTTAGTTTTATCATTTTTAGCAGTTACAGGGGGGGGGGACACATTTTACCACTTTGGAAGTGTCTCTCGCGTAAACTATAAGCGTAAACGCGGAAAAAATAATTTTAGAAACCTCAATATCATTTTTAAAGACCTATCCATAGATACCCCACAGGTATGGGTTAAATGAAAAAAAAATTGAGTTTCAGTTCTAAAGTCAAAGTCAAATCATTTATTTGACGTTGACTTCTTAAACTTCTTCTTTGACTAAGTATGGGGAACCCCCAAAATTTAATGTTTTTTTTTTTCAATTTTTGTGTGAAAATCCTAATGCGGTTCACTGAATATATCTACTTACCAAGTTTCAACAGTATAGTTCTTATAGTTTCGGAAAAAAGTGACTGTGACATACGGACGGACAGACAGACATGACGAATCCATAAAGGTTCCGTTTTTTGCCATTTGGCTACGGAACCCTAAAAACTAATAATATCTACGTTCCACCGCGTTCCGGGCAGCCCGATTGTTTATTCCTTGCCTCCCGCTTCCCCGTCAGCGCAGGTGTGAGTAGCGTGCGGGGCGTCTTACTGCCCCGCACCTCATCCCGTCAGATCGCCAGATAAACATGACAAGACATGTGCCAGCGACACGTGTAAACTGATTTAATCCAAACATAACTGGTAATAATATTACGCCTAGCAAAAGAAAGGTTATCGCTTTTCTGACGCTTTTTATTTGATAGTATATTGTATCCATGTATGATTAGATACACTTGTACAACGTCTATTGCATATAAACAATGAACAATAAGCATAGATAAAATTTAAAAAATCTATAATCGTCTACTGGAAAATTCTTTCTAATAAACGGACAAGTGCGTGTCGGGCCACGCGCAGTGTAGGGTTCCGTAATTGCGAATGCATACTTTAAGTTCTTTATATTCAGTACTTGTTTTATGTAACTAACAACTGAATAACTAATTTTCAATTAAATTTGTAAAAAGTTTTCCTTTTTTAAAGTACACTTTATATCGGTCGACTATAACTCTTCAATTTACAAACCCTGCTTAGCTCTAATTTTTCCTTTTAACTTCGATATAATTACTACGGCTGTGGAATTTTTTCACGTGTCCATATGCAACCGTTTAGCTGATGGAAGGGGGGGGGGGGGGGGGGCATTTTACACTAGCACAAAATTTGCAAACCAAATAAAACTTTCATTAAAAAAATTATGGTATTATTTTACCACTTTGCCGGCGTGAGACCCATGCCAAATTACAGCTCTCTAGTAGTAAAAGTCTCTGAGTAAAATTGAGACAGACAGACATGGTGAAACTAAAAGGGTCCTTGTTTACTACTGAAGCCTAAAAAGTATGTTTATTTAGTTAATTCCATCCCAGCAAAGTACTGCTTATTAAGTCCTTCGCTTTATGCACCAAGACTCGTAGCATTAAAAGACTAAAATTATTAAAATTAATTCGAGAACTTAAGTGCGATCATGACATAACGGAGTAGGCACTCTCTATCTGAAGGCGGTATGTTTATTTGGAGACAGTTACCAAGGCAATTAACTTAATCAAGTATAAATATTGATACGTTGTGTCAATAATTTTAATAGGCGTTTATCTGTGAAATTTAATGATTGTGAGTAGGTTAACTAATCTAAAAGTATAGTAACTAAAAATTGTTGCGTACTGCAACACCACGAGTACAACACGCGGGTCGCTGAACCCTAAAATATTTTTTAAAGTTTAGTAACTAAAGAGTGATGCGTACTGCAACACGAGTACAACACGCGGGTCGCAGACACCAAATTTTTTTTTTATTGTCTTGTTGTTATGGTCGAACGATACACAGCGCAAGATGCGCGACGCAACTTGTGTCATATACAACTTCTATCCGCAATTTGCGCGTGGTGTGAACGGTGAGAAGAAACTGTATGGAACGACGTATAGGCGCTTAAGGGCCGTAACAGACGCGGCGCAAGTTGCGCCGCGTAACAGCTAGTGATGGGAGTTGCATAAATACTCAATCAACCCATTTGAATATTTACTCAGTAGATTGCGTAAATACCCGATAAATATCCTAATTTATCCATTTGGTGAGTAGATTGATTTACATGAGTTGCGACTTATATTTATATTCATATTCATTATTTCATGTTTTCATGACAATTTTGAAACTTAAATCTAGTATACACTTGCAATTCATGTCGGAAAGTGTGTGCATACGCCATAATATGCTTAAAATGTCGGTAAACGTTAAATGCGACGCTAAAATATATGAAAATACCATACTAATCATACACTGAAAGTAGGCTTCTTTGACTTATTATCATTTTTTGCTGGGAGGTATGCAAAGACGTAAATATATGTTAAAATAAGTAAACAGACATCAAATGCGATGTCAATATATGAGCACGCTCTATTTACTCTATTTATAAAATCTACTAAATAAATTTTCAAATTGGTAATTGAGTACTATCCACTGCCCATCTCTAGCTGTTACGCGACGACTGTTTGTTTGGTGTGCAAAGACATAATTTTTTATCTTAAAATAAGTAAACAGACATCAAATGCGATGTCAATATATGAGCACGCTCTATTTATTAAATCTAGGTGGTAAATACTCAAATGGGTAGATTGAGTACTATCCACTGCCCATCTCTAGCTGTTACGCGACGCAACTTGCGTCCCGTCTGTTGCGGCACTAACGCGATGCATGTTGTTGACACAAAACCCAGTGCCTAAGGGCCGGCGCACATATGGCGAAGCGCAGCGCAGAGCATTTTTCACTGTCAAACTATTATCGATCTTATCCATTTTGAAATAATATCCAAAATCAATAAACACAATACTTATAGCCTAGTCGAAATTCGCCATATGTGCGTTAATTGATTTTGGATATTATTTCAAAGAGGACAATGTCGATAATAGTTTGGTAGTGAAAAATTCTCTGCGCTACGCTTCGCCATATGTGCGCCAGCCCTAAGGGTTGGGTTGGGACTCATCTGTCAGCACGGAAAGGAACTTTCGCAAGTTGCTATCCTTTTTTGTTGCTCAGAACCGGCACTTCCTAGAGCGACGGAATGCATTAGCATGGTCGGTTCCGTGGCGGTTCTGAGCGACAGAAAAGGATAGAAGCATAGGAAAGTGCTGTTCCGTGCTGACAGATGTAGCCCTACCTTTAATGCGCTTCCTACAATACAAGAGTTTCGCACAACTTCGACCCATATGGCAATCCAAGAAGTTGACCCGCAGAGTCAAACTCAAGATCTTTCGCTCAAATGTCAAATCAGTCCTGTTATATGGGTCCGAATCTTGGAAAGTGACTAAAGAGATCACGTAACCGATCCAGGTTTTCATCAACCGTTGCCCGCGGCAAATTCTTGGCATTTTCTGGCCCGAAAAGATCTCCAATGAACGCTCAAGAGCTCAGGATGGAGCCAACACACATCCCGAGGCAAGCCCTGGAGTGTACTCCCCAGGCAGAGTTGGGCGTAGTTAACTACTATTGTGTAGTTTGATTACAAATTACAATTACATGTAGTTAACTACAAGTAGTTGAAATTACATTAAATCTAACTACATCAATTGCAACTACTGTAGTTATTTGTAATTGTAATTAAGTAGTTATAACTACAAATTACAATAAGAATTTGTTACCGCGGGCGTGTGTTAAAGGTGTTATATTTCGAAATTGTAAGTGTAAGAAGTCGTAAGCAAGAAACGAAAATTAATAAGTAAGTAAATCTTTTAAAATATGTGAATCTTTTAAAAATTGTGATTACAACTACTTTTTGTAGTTTATAGTTCAACTACTTTTCAATTACTGTTTGTAATTATGTAGTTGCGATTACTAACTACAAAATGTAATTGTAGTTAGTAATTAGTAGTTTAATTACATTTTGCCCAACTCTGCCCCCAGGGCAAGCGAAAAGTTCGCCGCCCCAGGCCGACTTGGCGGCGCACAGTTGCGGCGGAGATGAAGACGATTAGGCTAACCTGGCCCGAAGTAAAGCGCGTAGCCCAAGACCGATCGCGATGATGAAGCACGGTTGAAGCCCTCTGCTCCAAATGGGGACCATAGGACCTTAAGTCAAGTCACAATGCAAGAGTGGTGGCCTGATTCTGGTCCAATCTTCTTCTTTTAATATATATAACTCAAAGGTGACTGACTGACTGACATAGTGATCTATCAACGCACAGCCCAAACCACTGGACGGATCGCGCTGAAATTTGGCATGCAGGTAGATGTTATGAGGTAGGCATCCGCTAAGAAAGGATTTTGATCAATTCTACCCCCAAGGGGATAAAATAGGGGATAAAAGTTTGTATGAAACTTTGCCAATTTTAAACCGATCAGGCTGAGACTTTGCATGCATAAAGCTACTATGACGTAGGCATCCCCTAAGAAAAGATTTTGGTAAATTTCACCCCTACGCGAGCGAAGCCGCGGGCAAAAGCTAGTACAATATAAACATTAAACCAACGACACGAAAAGAAGAACCACTGCACTACCAACGCTTCCTCTTAACTTCAGTCTAAATAACTTACGCGATGCACTTTCTAGATATCTTGCTCGTAAACTACAACAATATATAACGTCCTGTGATAGTTCTAAGTAGTCACATCCGATATTTATTGGTAACGCATACATAACTCACGACTAGCGTTTGCTCATTATTAAATGTCGTGATAAATTATTATAAACTAGCGTGCTATTAAACGGGCAACCGAAGTACTACGCATCTACTTGCACATTCCGGCATTCGTCCAAGTAGATTTAGGGTTGGGACTCATTGACTCGTCATCAACTCGTGAACGGGTGCTGCCGGGAGGGACTGGTCAGCTCGGCTTCGCTTTTTTTGACTACTTAATATTTTTTATTACGCAATTTATGTTTGTTCACTTGTTCGCAAGCATTACATGTTATAATGTGTCAACATTGTGTTATATTATAAGTATTTATTTATTAAAAGACAATTATAATAATATGACAAAGCCTTTCTGGCGAGTAGGCGACCAATACTATGAAAATGAGTTTCTTTCGGCGTTTCTTCTCAGCAGTGGTCGTTACGAAGCGCTGGTATCGGTAGCTTTTCTTTAAAAATAAATTAAATTTTAATATACTTTACACGTAACATAAATTATACTTATTACGTGTAAAAGTGCCTGTAAAGGTCTAATTACTGAATAAAAATTTGAATCTTTGAATTGAAGTGAAGGACTAAAGCGTTTCGTCGCTCATCGTTAGCCAACTATTGGTTGACTCTCGACAAACAGTGGCGGATTCACCAGCTCGCTGAGTAGGCTGGAGCCTAGAGCATTTAGGTATCAGAATCACCCTTTCCAACTTGCTAAGCGAGTAGTTTATTCTGCGACCCTCGGCTCTGTTCACCTGAACTTTACGTGGCGATATTTTTTCAAAACTTTACAACCGATTTTGATAAAGTTTCTATGGGACCACCTGACAAGTATACCGTTTCAAATAAAATAAAAATTTCAAATCAGTCCATGCGTTTTTGAATAATCGGTGAACATACATAAAAATAAAAAGGACGCGACAATTGCTAACCTTAATTTGCTAACGTTATAAATAAAAATACATTGAAAAGTAGATAAAAAGTTCGAGGCATATTAAATGTATTAAAAAAACCACAGACGTATAAAAAACCTTATAAAAAGAATGGAAATTTTATTTGCGATAAAGCGACCCCCAATGTCAAGGCTCTCGCCGCTAGGACGCAGACAATCTTATGTTTTTACGTAGCGAATTATTATCGAGATCGTCTGCAGTAGTACTTACAATGGACCAGCTTACACGTGATAATATGTAAATACGTATATTAGATTAGCTGACTTCGTTCGTGTGGACTTTTATGACTCCAATCAAAACAAAAACCACACTTTAATTTCTACGTAATTCTCAAACCACTGCGGCGGCGACACGGGGCAAGAGCGAGAAAGAAGTATGATCTTGACTGTCGTTGATCCACAGAAAAAATTATAATCATAAGCGACATAAGAAATGATAAATAGTTTCGACAGAAAAAATGAGAAAATCTCAGATTTCAAATCAAAAAATTGGCCAAGTCCGTGTCGGGCCATGCGCAGTAGGGTTCCGTAGTTAAGAACGCCACCTTTCGAGTTCATGGCATTGAACTCGAAAGGTGGCGTTCTAACACTTCAAAAACGTTTAAAAATATTTTTTTTTATTGAATTTGTATGAAATTTTCCTTTTCCGGGTACATTTTATAAGTAAATCGCCTATAACTTTTTAATTTGTATACCCTACTTAGCTCTGATAGTTTTCCTTTGAATTTCGTTATATATCCTATAGCTGTGAATTTTTTCACGAGTTCATATATAACCGTTTAGTAGATAGATGGGGGAGACACTTGACTATAACATTTTTTTTCACTTTAAAAGCAAATATTTCAGAAATGGATACCAAAATCAAAATACGGTGTTCACAAACTCACAATATTTTTAAAAGACCTATACAACAATACTCAACATGATTGGTTACTCGAGAAAAAAACATTGACTTTTCACTTTACATGTATGGAAGCAATCCTAAAAAAATTTTTTTTTTTTTTCAATATTTTTTTTTCCGTTTTTTTCGCCTAATTGATATACATATTCATGCAAAATTACAGCTTTCTTGTACTTATAGTCGCTGAGTAAAACCGCGGACGGACAGACAGACAGACAGACATGGCGAAACTATAAGGGTTCCTTGTTTACTACGGAACCCTAAAAATATAAATGTACCTACCGAACCAATCAATTGCGTCATTGAAATAGCTTCGTATGAATGAAGATTGTCCTTAGGATTACGATGACAGTGAATTGTCTTCTTTAAGACGAATTGATTAAAAAAAGTCAAAAATCATTTATTTATCTTTGGATATTTATACCACTTGATAATTATCATTTCTTTTTTTCTTTCGATTTGTTAATAGTTAGTTGGTGACGTCAGATCATTTACTTACAACTAAGTTTACTGCCGCCTCCAAAACGCAAGTACAGAAGAAGCGGTAACAAACTGTACTGCAGCATTTTCTCCAAAAACGTCAACCTTACAATTATACTGATATTAAAATTAGATGTGTGGACTGAGAATACATTGTTATGTCATAATTATTAATTAAAAATGTCAAATTTGAAATTAATGTCAATTTGTATAAAATTCATGTACTGATTGTACTCAAATTATGTCATTTGTGAGTGTACAAATATAAACCTTTAAAAGGGACCCGCGCCAAGCTCAAGCCAGACGTTTTTGTCTTTAAGATAATCATCGGTTCCGTAATAAGCCTTCTCACAAAGTACTTTCTTTACATAAGCTTTAAATTTTCTATCTGGCATATCAAGGACCGTTTCTGGCAATTTATTATAAACATTTATACGTTTCCCTTAAACGATTTACTGACTTTTTTCAGCCTAAAATACGGGGTAACTAAAACATTTATGTTACGTAAGTTTCTACCCGTAATATCACCTGTTTTATTAAATAAGGCAATATTTTTCCTTACATACATTTTTTTTAAAAATATGTACTGGGATGGTACAGTGAGTATATCAATTTTCTTAAAAAAATCTCTTAGGGTGTCTCTCGATCCTAAATCATAAATAAAACGAATTGTCCTTTTCTGTAAAATAAAAATAGTCTGTTTATCGGCAGCACTCCCCCAGAGAAGAATCCCGTAAGACAATAAATAAAGTACATGTACCGATTGTACTTAAATTATGACATTTGTGAGTGTACAAATACAAACCTTTAACCATTCTGATAATCATTATAAAAATAATCTTTCTTTTTGTATGAAACCCAAGATAATAATTAAGTAAGCCATTTATTGGTTAGGTTGGTACATTTATATTTTTCGGTTTGGAATTTTGAGATTTTAACTGGTCTGTAGTTATCAATGGGCAGGGACAGTAGGCCCCCCCATACACCTGAGTTGGAGCCTACGTTAATAGTTATTTATGCAACTGTACTATAATAAAATAAGGAATATTAAAACACGAATGTGGGTGATAATAGTTCTAAATCCATAGGGTGTTGTATAGTGTTATAAGAACTCTATGTAAATTACTGGTTGTTTATGTAACTCTATGTAAGTTTATTGCTGAGTATCTGTGTTAACTCTATGTAAGTTTATTCCTGAGTATCTAATACAAACTAACTATGTATGTTAGATAATAATGAAATTGTTAATTGTTATAATTATTTAAATTTTGGATCGTTCAATTATTGGAATGCAAATTATTTTTGTTGGATATTAGTAAATATTAAACCAAAATGGCGTGACACAACGTGAATTCGAATAACCAATAAGTTCCTTTTTAAATTACGGAGCTGTGGTAGTGAACGGCGCGTACATGACAATGTTCCTTTTTTGAAATTCATAAAGAATGTGACTGTTTGACGAGTAAGGAAGGGATCGAGTTTGCGTTGAATAATGACATTTAATACCACATTATAACACTCGTTTGGGTGATATAATGGTTATAATGACACTGGGTTTTTTTTAATGTTGGCAATAAGCTAACTGTTTCCGAAACTTTTATAGAGGATTTATAGCATGTGTGTAGATAAAAATGTAAACATAATGAACTCGCCAACACATTTGATTCCTTCCTTCTTTAATCCATCCACAGCTCTGATCAACACCGTGTCTTTGACGTCAGTGAACTGGTCTGAAGTTATCAAGGGGCAGGGACAGTAGGCCCCATCTCTCCTATATGAGGGCCTGCGATTCAACATTTTAACGTACTAACCAACATATTTGATTCCTTCCTTCTTCAGTCCATTCACAGCTCTGAGCAACACCGTGTCTTTGACGTCGGTGAACTGGTCTGAAGTTATCAAGGGGCAGGGACAGTAGGCCCCATCTCTCCTATATGAGGGCCTGCGATTCAACATTTTAACGTACTAACCAACATATTTGATTCCTTCCTTCTTCAGTCCATTCACAGCTCTGAGCAACACCGTGTCTTTGACGTCGGTGAACTGGTCTGAAGTTATCAAGGGACAGGGACAGTATGCCCCAATCCTCCTGAATTTAAATTTAAACTCTATTTACTCACCAACATATTTGATTCCTTCCTTCTTCAACCCATCCACAGCTCTCAACAGCACCGTGTCTTTGACGTCAGCGAACTGGTCTGAAGTTATCAAGGGGCAAGGACAGTAGGCCCCCATCCCCCCAGTGTTGGGGCCTGTGTCGCCGTCCCCAATCCGCTTGTGGTCCTGTGCCGGAGGCATGACAGAGACTGTCTCGCCATCGGTGAAGGCAAGAACCTATAAGTGAAAGGACAAGGGTTCCAAATTAATTTGCTTAGCAAATTAAAAAAACACCTGACGACACCATCACCAGTGATAAGTGGCAGAACTACGTAATATTCTTACCTATGTAAAGTGGAATTGATATCCGTAGCGCCATCTATTATTTGTCAGGTAAATTACAAAACCCCGAATATGAAGCGTTATCATCCAATAAATTTTAACAATTGAACCGATTTTCATCAAACATGGCTAAGGACCACTGCAAGGGAAGTTGCTTTCACTTCAAAAACCACATTGAAGTTGGTCCATCCGTTCGAGCGCTACGATGCCACACACGGACAGACAAACATTAGCTTCAAACTTATAAAACCGCCTCTTTTTTTTTTCAGAAGTTAAAAATGAGGTTTATTTCACATTAGTTTGTATCTGGTCTCATAACTAAAGGGCCTTAGACCATTTAGTACGAGTGGCGTTTCTATTTGGGTAATTCGCTTGTCAAGTAATTTGAAAAAAAAATCGAATTCGCAAACCTTTTCGAGGAATAGCCTCTAGGAGAAGCTTTCTATAATCAGATTTTAAAATAAGGTCTTGCTTATTTAGATATTTGCAAAAATCCATATGACCTTCATTTTCAAGCAAGGTTAAGCTTATTGAGGAAGTGAAGTCACGATGAAGATAGACAATTTCCGCTTTTAGTACTGTACTGTCACTGTCATCTACCTACAACAATATATGTCAAAGGCCTACAACCAACATAACAAAAGTAATTTAAACAGGTGACATTGACAGATGACCGTTGTCATTGTTGTTTCTTTGTGCAGGCATAAGAAAAATGTGATCTTTTATTGCTGTGTGACGTCATTTCCGGTGTAAAGTTTAAAATTATATAAAAAAATCCTGATAACACTGAGAATTTTTTAATTAAGGAACCAATTTCAAGGACTAGTTTCCAAACAGAGGGAACAAGTCTTTAAACCAAAATGTATTTCTAGTTCCAAGAACCCATATTTATAATTTAAGGCTTACCTTTGTAAACGAGAAAATAAACATTTATTATTTTATTATTTATTATTCAAATTACCTTCTTAAAATTGTTTATATTTTCGATTAAAACCATCTACAAAACTTTATATTAACAAGCCAATTGGGTATATCTCAAAGCTAGATCTTAGACAGACAAGCGGTAGTCTCTGACAATGTCGCCGACGGTCGCGAACATTCGCTTGTCTGTAAAAGCCCTACATATAACGAAAACTGTGCGAAATGGGAAAGAAAAAGAAGAAATGGTGCCCCAAGCTCCAAATGAGAACAGCTGAAGATGAAACCGGAAGCTAAGTAAAAGTGGTAGAAACTAGATGTGTTGTTGCACCTACTTAAAATGGCCTTTCATTCCTTTTTTAGGGTTCCGTACCCAACGGGAACAAAAGAAACGGGACCCTATTAGTAAAACTCCGTCCGTCTGGTTGCCTGTAACCAAGCTGCATCTCATAAAACGTGACAGCTAGACAGGTAAAATTTTCACAGACGATGAATTTCTGTTGCCGCTTTAACTAATAAATTAATAATTTAACAAATACTAAAAACAGAATCAAATAAATACATAAGTAGGGGTAATTATTTACAGGCTTTTATTTAACTTGCAATGTATCTTGTATGTTTGTTTAGGTCAAATCTTTCAACTCACATTTTCTACCAGTTATAGTTAAGGGGCTACATGAATTTTCCAGGGTCCAGTGCTGCCCCCATTTTAAAAAAATCATTTGCAAGAAAACGGAGATATCATTTAAAATTTTGTCTTGATCAGACCCTAGATAACCCTTTAAACTATTTTATGAACTAAAGTGAGAATATGAAGCTTTTCTACGCACTTACGCCAAAAGTGGCCGTTTTTCGCAATTGTGCATAGAAAAGCTTCATGTTCTCACTTTTAACTGTAAACAATAGTTCAAAAAATAGTTTGAACGGTTATCTAGGGTCTGATCAGGACAAAATTTTAAATGATATCTCCGTTTTATTTCAAATGATTTATTTTAAATGGGGGCAGCACTGGACCCCGGAAAATTCATGTAGCCCCTTAAACGATTGAGCCGAATTTTTTATACTTGTGTAAGTCAAAGAGCTGTTTTGATGATGGAGAGAGGAGGTTTGAGGATGGAACATAACCTCATTGAGTAGGATGTACGTTTGATTCGTCTTGACGAGCACTTTATGGTAGACGATGTCTAGGGTCTGATCTCGGAGACGGATGGTAGTCGTTGGAACTCAGTAATAAAAGACGCAACTCCTTCGAATTTGCGCTTATTTCAATTCTCTTAACAAGTACTTTCGCCTAACAATAAAAGCATACACAATTTTTTTTAAGAATCTACTTTTTTATTTAAATAATAATAAAACTCTTTATTGCACCAAGAATACACTACAGTAATTAAAATAAAATAAAAAATGCGATTTACAATGGCGGCCTTATCGCAATAGCAATTTCTTACAGGCAACCACGCTAGTAGGACTCCGAGTAAAAATAAATTGGGCATGGCGCAGAAGTACATAAATACATCCAATATACCTACATATATACGATTATACATATACATCCATACAAATAATACATATATACCAATAAACTTACGTAACATAAAGTGTTAATTAACTAACCTAAAGAAACAAAGTACATACATACACAAAGGATGAAAACACTCAATTCAGTCTAAAGAAAGAAAATGTGACTTTACTTGGCTTTTGAAACTAGTTATAAATAGCTATATAGCTTTTTATAGGATAGGATAATTTACATATTTACAAATAAAAAGAAAAAGAGAAATACCTACGATAAATTTAATCTAAAAAATCTTGCCCATGCGGCATAGTGCCAAGAACGCTGGCCGCATTTGCATAGCTCGTCTGTTAGGGCCTTTAATTTCACTCCAGTAAAATGGATTTATTGGAATTGGGATGTGGACTGGTGAAAAAATTTATCATTTAAATGCTCAAAAACTTATTTTTTTAGCAAATCTGTCTCCTATTTCCTTGCATCGAAATCATTCAAAAGAATTGCCAATATCTTATCAGACCCCAGCGCTAAAGTCCTCGAGAGCTATTAGCGTCCGCACCCGTTATCTCCCCGCTTTATGCTTCATTATTTTTAGTAAACATCATTAACGACCATGATCTAAATATTACGAGTGTTAGTAGGTTACGTGTTATTTTTGGTGATCTATAGATACTTAGATAGTTCCTGGAAAATCCCATCCCTAAATCAGAAAATATAATGGAGAAGTAAGGGCCCTATTAAACGAGCGACAGATGCCAGCCACACCTGTCAGTGACCGTCAGTGACAGTCGCCGACCGTTGCGCTCTGGGATAAGCGAAATCAAATAGATTACTTACTATTTAGTCATTTTAAGTAATAACTTCGCACAGCAAACTCGCTCAAATGGCGTAAATCATCTTTGCTATACGTGCGAGTGTAACAAGTAAACGGAATCTTTTCTAGATTTTATGAGTTGTCACTAAATGAGTCTCAAATGGATATATATACTGTCAATTGAAATACCTCATCATAATTCCTTTTTTTGGTGTCACTGCGTCCTAATTTAACTTGGAAGGATTATAATAACTGGATGTCTTTCGATATACTCGGAAATTGCTGGGAAAGACATCCATCGCAAATAAATTGTGATACTCTACAAAAATGAGAAATTAAAAATGTACTGAGATCTCGTTCTAACATTACATATCTCAAAAAAAAGAGATGGTTATATTTCATCGTGTGTTAATTTAGCCAGGCTTCTATTTTATTGTTCTTTAGTTGCGCTACTGTTCTTGGCAGCAGTGACATGTGCCGCGCGACCGTGTCATGTCACCGCATCAAAAGCCGACCGGGTAGAATCTCGCGTCGCGCACTCATTTTAAAATTCCATATCCCGGAAACTAAACGAGATATCAAAATATTTTTTTTTACAGATATTTTTTTATTTTCATCAAAGAATACGATGAGCTAATCAAAATAAGTGAACATTCTTCATTAAAATATTGGATCCTAAACACGAAATACTTACCGAAACTTCGTCCCCTTCTAACAACTCCTCGACCACAATAGTCTGGCCGGCGGCGCCATATTTGGCCTCGGAGAGGATCTCGTCAACCGCTTGGCAGGCTTCTTCTTTTGACGCGGCTACAACCACTCCCTTGCCGGCCGCGAGGCCTGACGCCTTGACCACCAGAGCTGGGTACGGGGCGCTAGAAAAAAACAATATTAATTAGATTAGTAGAACGAAGACCGACTTCGAATTTCAGTGGTCAAAGGCATTCGCCTTGTGATCCGGAGGTCGTGGGTGCGGTTCCCACTGGAAATCATACTATGTAAAATGTTGCTTCCAGTCTGGTTAAGATATTGCAGGCTTGAATCACCTGATTATCCGAAAAGAAAGATGATACCGTGGTCCCGATCAACAAACCTATCCTAGGTTTGGTTCTGGTCTACCCTTTGGGTTGCGGAGGTCAGACGGCAGTCGCTCTGTGTAAAAACCAGTAACCTCGTCGAATTACCTTGGTTAGGTAGTATTCCCAGTTGCATCCTCAGCGGTGACGCTTCAGAGACCCAGGTCCGCTACCTAAGCTAGGTGATTTGGGGCTAGGTCAATCTCTGTGATTTGGCCAAAAAAAAAGACCAATATGCATGACAAAGATCATCTATGAATGCTGAGGACCTTGCGATATCGAGAAGAAATAATCTAAACTGCTAAAGTCAAACGATTTGGATATATGTGAATGTTGTATTAACATAGAAAATGCGCAAAAAAAAAAAGAAAGTGCGCGTTACTAGCGCTTTCGCAAATAAAGCGACTCCGAGCGTGGTCCGCGCTATGTTGAGTAACCACAAGTGGCATAAAAATTTCTCGATATCCTCCGTGCTTCGGAAGGCACGTATAAGCCTTTGGTCCAGGCTGTTATCTTTGCATGGCAGGCGTCTAGTTATGTCAGATGCCTTTAGGCAGCTTGCACTTACGAAAAACAAACAAACATAGAAAATAATAGAAATAAGATGCGCAGTCGCGCGTTTATGAAACGCATGACTGCATCACTACTAACGCGCATTAGTCGCATTTGCAACGCGATACTGTAGTGATGCTAACGCGCTACAGCATCGCGAGTCGTGGCTGCATCCATGCTGACGCGCGACCGTGTCGGACGATATCGACATCGACACTCAAAGTTATTTTGTATTTTAAACGTTGTAACATAATATCCGCCAAGTAATCTCTCTTTATTAAATGAGTGCATCCAATATTGACGCTGCTTCCGTTGCCCACGCTTCGGTTGTCTACTCTTCGGCTAATTACGTAACAGCAGCACCAAAGAGAACGTGACTAATGAGCCTCAACGGAGTCCATTTTGCAACTGTGAAGATCGCAAGCATTTTTGTTGATGATCAAGCCGGTTGTGAATCGCGTTCGCATCGCGACAGTATCGCGTTTGCATCGCGATAGCATCGTGTTCAGGTGGGCGAGGACACACAGCTAGCGACTGTATCGCGACTGTATCGTGCAAATACGCAACAGTATCGCGACTGCATCACTACAAAAAGTCGCGGTGGGCGAGGGGCCTTAGAGAAGAAATCAAAGTTCAGATGTTAACAAGGACCTCTCAAGAAAAACAACTTTAAAAATACACTCGGTTGACATTGAACTACATTCATTAAAAAAAAAAATTATTATAATTAATTATGCCGATACTGATATCCCATTATAGCTCATTACGAGTAGGGTTGCCAGGTCTTAAAACCAAAACAACGGTCATACCAGCTAATTAAGCTATTTGGGTACCAAGTTTATTAGGGAATATGCACGTATTTTATTTTATTTGCTTAATAAAATCCTTAATATACGCAAAAAAAAAATATGAAAGTATTATAAAAAAATCTTAGTCAGCGACGAACATGTGATACTTTAAAGTTTCAATTAGAAAGAGAAGTCCGATATGGACTGGTGACGTCAAAGTCCATATCATCTATATATTTGCCATAGAAAATAGCGTTTTTGCGAGTGAGATAGACATGTTTTCGTAAAATCGTTATATCTCGTTCGTTTTTCGACCAATTTTTATTATGTTTTCACTGTTAGTATTTTACTTTTGAATATTTACGGATAAACTAGTTAGATAACACATATTTTTTTCATGCATATTCTCTAAATAAATTTGAAAGCGGGTATTTTTTATATTCGCCTGTCGGCACCGGAGTACCACAGTTTTTATTTTTGTTTGAAAGTTTTCGTGATCGACATGCTTCTTAGAATGAAGATATAGTTATATCTTCATGGTTCTTAGCTACAGTTGCGTCAGTTACTTTTAATTCTTATTTAATTTTTTTTTAAATTCTTTTTGTACAAACGCAATCTACTTCTGTCACTAAAGATGCCTCATGCACTGCAGAAATTGGGCAAGTAACTGTGAACTTACTTGTTTATGAACTCCTTAGCAGCGGCAGCATCAGTGAAAGTCTTATGTTCATGATAGCTTTGGACCAGTCCTTACGAAGCAACGCACCCCTCAGTTACATGCACTTTCCAGATCAAAAGATTTAGTTTCAGACAGCAGTTAAACTTACTTGTTTATGAACTCCTTAGCAGCAGCAGCAACCAAATCTTTTGCTCTGGAATGTGCATGTGGCACATTCCAGAACGAAAGATTGGTTTCAGACAGCTGTTAAACTTACTTGTTTATGAACTCCTTAGCAGCGGCAGCATCAGTGAAAGACTTATGCCTCGCAGTGGGCAGCTGGTACTTGTTAATGAAGGTTTTTGGCCTAGACCTTATGAAGCAACGCACCCCTTTGTGATAAGCACATTCGAGGGCGTAAGATTTGGTTTCAGACAGCTGTTAAACTTACTTGTTTATGAACTCCTTACAGCGGCAGCATCAGTGAAAGACTTATGCCTCGCAGTGGGCAGCTGGTACTTGTTCATTAAGGTTTTGGACCAGTCCTAACGAAGCAACGTATCCCTAAGTCATATGCACATTTTGGTCTACTGTTGTAAGCTCATTCAAGAGCGAAAGATTTGGTTTCAGACAGCTCTTAAACTTACTTGTTAATGAACTCCTTAGCAGCAGCAGCGTCAGTGAAAGACTTGTGCCTCGCAGTGGGCAGCTGGTACTTGTTCATAAAGGTTTTTGCCCAGTCCTTATTAGCTTCGATCTGCGCGCCGGCCTTCGTAGGCCCGAAGCAGCGCACCCCTCGCGCCGTCAGCTCGTCCACGATGCCATCGGCCAAAGGGTCTTCTGGACCGATCACGACGAGGTCTATGCTTTTGTCTTTGCACCATTGTGCCAGAACCTGGGTAAGAAAATATTATCCGTCTTATTGTTTGTTTTTTCCGTGTGTGTAGGTGGTGTCAGATTTTTCAAGCTGCCTAAAGGCATCTGAAATAAGTTGACGACTGCTATAGCAACATAGAAAAGTGCTGTACTGTGCTGCCAGAGTCCCAACCCTTACAATGATGACAGCCGGGAACAACGGCTTTGCGTGCCTTGAAGCACGGTGAAACTTGTGACATTTTTATTCCATTCATGGTCACCCATCCAAGTGCGGATTACGCCCAGTATCACTTAACTTGCGAAAGCGCTAGTAAAGCGTACTCCTATCGGTCCACCGAGCTCACCTGGCTTATTATAAAACGCAGACTATCTTTAGGACTTTGTTCAAACTTTGAACTTTAAAAACGTTTCAAAAAAATGTGTCTAAAAAAATACACTGAAATTATTTTAAAGGTGCAGGGTCTTCAGCTATAAAACAAGAATTGTTAACAATGAACGGTTTTAAATCTTTAATTTATACTTCATCATCATTAGCTCTCAACCGACCCACTGCTGGGCATAAGTCATTTATACTCATCGTCAGTTTATTCAAAATCTTGTTGTGGATTTTTTCCATGTCTTCCTATTTATGTTCTTTGACATATATTTAACTTAGTAGGCACAGGTAGGTAGGAGTAAAATTGCTAAACTAAAGGTTGGCTGGAAGAAATAAGCCGCATTTGTACCTATTTACATTTTAAGTTGCTACCCTAAAGTTGATTCAATAAAGAAGTTTTATCTTTTTATATTATCTAGACCCTTTTATAATAAAACTGCAGCCTTAAATCAATCACATACTAAGCAGGCTATTATTATATGGAGTGCAAATTTTTAAGCAATTGACATAAACATCCGTGCTCCTTTTTGGACTGAATATAAATAAATTAATATGAATATAAGGATGAATTACACATATTGAGCTAGCCCCAAAGTAAGCTTGAACTTGCGTTATGGGATACTAACCCAACAATACAAAATTTTATGAATATGATAAATAAATATATGTAGATAAACACCCAAGACCCAGGACAATTTGAAAACGCTCATTTTCCAACTTGCCCTGCCTGAAGAACGAACCCAGAACCTCCAGATTGGGGGACTAGTGACTAGCATGTTGACCATTACACCACAGAAGTCATCAATAATAAGCATATAAATCAGAAGTACAACTTTTTTCTACATTATTTTTATTGGATCCGTAACACGCATTTCTTCACGCCAAAACTAAAAATCAGTGTATTGCTACCGGTCAATATTATCACTGAGCTGTAACGTTTTTGTATTGCTGTAGCAAACACATTAAAAATTTTACTGGTAGGTAGAAGTTTATTTTATTTTTGTGTCTGATTTGTGTATTTCTAGACAACATTTGGGCGAATCGCCGGCTATAAACACATTCAAGTTTATCGTATAAAAAAAGTTGTTCGGACAAAAAAGTTGCATCTTAATAAGGACAACCAAAAAGTCTAATAACACTTTTGTTTCTTTTTTTTAATTGCTGAGATATTTTTAAAAATTTCGAAAAACTGGCTCTACAAATAAATTCTATATAATTACTGAACCTGCTCACAAAATTTCATGATAATCTGTTAAGAAAGGCGACCTGTAGGCGAGAACAGACAGACAGACAAAAGCATTTTCGGCCAGTCGAAACTGAGATGCTTCGCTCGCAGTCAATAAATGAGACTATTACTATACAGATTTGACCTCAAACTGCCTCCACTGCCAACAGGGAATATTAAGCGATCATGTAACATGTTTTCATCCAAAATGATTTGAATGTTACTGGCCCACATGTACCGTTGAACCCACAGATAAGTACTGCGAGGTTATCAACTGAATCTTGACCTTAATGTCTATTTGATATGCTAGTTTATTGGCAGTACTACTTGAGACTAGGGTTTCACTTGTATGTATAGTTTATTAAATCCAGGATGAATACAGACTTCCAATATCACCAATTTTGATTTCAAATGATCTTCGACCATAGAACATTATCCCGACTTGTCTAAGTAAGTAATAGGGAGATATGGAAAATACTCACCACAACAACCTAGATTTTAAATTAATTGATGGCGAAATATAAATTAAACATTTAAAAACTCAAGTGTTAAAATTTCTTGAATTATAGCTGTCCAACACAGTTTCACTTCAAATAGTTTAAGTACGATATTTTGTTAATTGTTATACATTAACAATATTAGTTAATTGTTATAAAATAGATATTAGTTAATTGTTATACAATTAAAACACAAGTTTGTTGTGCGTGCTTCTCTTATCAAATTTGCTGTATAGAAGACTTCCAGTTGAGGCCGAAATATGTCAACTAGTAGCTGACTTTTTACTGTTTTTTAAATTAAATGTATGTAGGTATGATTAATATAGGCTCAGTGGTGGACCAGTAGACACAGTAGGCTAGTAGTCTAAGGTGAAATTTAAGTCCACTGCCTCTTCCTCCCCGTACATCACCAAGTTCAGTAGACCCCCACTTGAGTTGTTCACCCCCCATAACTTTTGAACCGCTGAAGCGATTTCCATTAAACATAGCTAAGAACCACCCCAAGATAACTTGCTTTAAAATAAAACACTTAAAAATCGGTCCCTCCGTTCGAGAGCTAGATGCCACCGACAGACATAGACATAGAATAGACATAGGGACCCGCGCCAAGATCTGGCTTGAGCTTGGCGCGGGTCCATCTTAAAGTTTTGTATACTCAGAAATGGCCATAATTTGGTACATTAGGTACATACTGAATTTACTACTTAATTTGACATTACTTCAAAATTTCGACATTAAAAAAATTAATTTAAATTATGACAACAAACAATGTATACTCTTTCCACATATCAACTATTAATATTAATTAATTTAATTGTGAGTTGACGTTCTTGGAGAAAATGCTGCAGTGCAGTTTGTTACCGCTTCTTCTGCACTAGCCCTTTGAAGGTGGCAGAAAACTTAGCTTTAAGTAACTTTTTGACGTCAACAATGATTGTGCAATAAAACAAAGTGACGATTATTAAGAGATATTATAAATATCCTATTTATAATAGAAGATAATAAAGATATATTTGAATTTGAATTAGAATTTGACAGACATTAGGATCAAACTTATAACACCCCTCTTTTTTGTGAGGGATTTAAAATACTACATACCTACGGTACACTTTATGGTGGAATTATTTAAGTCTTTTTTTATGTCAGAGATTACTTTACTAGTTGGTTCTTCTATGATATGAAACAGGGAGAAGAATTATGCACAAAAAACAAAACCTATTAGTAGGTATAAAGCAAAAAATATATGCATAATACGAATTACTTCCAAAGAATTCAACAATAATCTGTATTAATTTAACGCAAAAATAGTTAAAAATATTCTAATTAGAACCTTACCGGATAGTCCTTGATATTCAAGTCGACACTCTCAACTTTGTTTGTGGTAGAAATACCGACGCTGCCTGGAGCACAGTAGATCTGCTTCACAAAGGGAGAATCAGCCAACTTCCAGCACAGAGCATGCTCCCGACCGCCGCTCCCGATCACAAGTACTTTGCTCTCAGTCATTTTAATTAAATTCAAATCAAAACCACTTGTTTACAACTTAACTTCGTCACGTGTCGATATTTGTTTCAAAAACTTTTTAAAAATACTTTTAGGCAAGTCTAAACGTATATGAATGTAAAAACGTATTCAAAGTAATGTTATCTGCAAAATGTAGAATTAAATTCGAAACAAATACGTTTATTTAATATAAAATACAACACCACCGCCGATCACTAACAAAAGTAAACTCTCAAATGAAGTGACGTTTCTGGATTGGAGATGATTGGAGGTTATATTGACTAGTGAGTTGAAAACAAAATGTTATCGATATATCGATTATTCGTATAATGGTTATTGAGTTGGTTCCGTATATTTTCAGTAAAAGAATTTTAAAAATATAAAACTCAAAATAAAGTCTTAATGAGGGTGTGGGGTGAGTTTATGAAGCTGAAACAATTTATCGATGTATGTATAAACTATTCGTATAATGATCGAATTAAGTTGGTTCCGTATATTTTTAGTAGAAGAATTTTAAAACTATAAAACTAAAAAAAAATAATGAGGGTGGGGTGACTTTATAAAGCTGAAACAATCTGAGACTAGTCTTCGCAATATTTTTTTATCTGGATACGAGCTATGATTCGATCAAATAGAGTCAAGTATCTGTTTGTCTTTATTTAACAGGAACTTTTATAGAACGAGCCAGGGAAACAAGTGACGTTCTCACAGTCTACTTGAAAAATCGATTTTATTGCATGTATGTACGTTTGTTCGACGACAACTCTAGTAGTTTTGATCAGAGTGAGACATGAGGCAAATCGGTCAAGGGGTTACTGAGATTTGGGATCAGCGAGTTCAGAATCATGGATTTCATAATTTAAGAACAAAGAAATATAGAGGCTGACAAGCCGTATGTACATTTTTTTATCTGTAAATTTTTATTGTATCTTTGGTTATTGTTATAAGATTCAGATATCGTTTCTTCTACCGCTAAGTAAGCAATTGCATATCATATTGAATTCATTTATACTAAAGATCCCTAACAACCAATATAGTGAACGCAAAACTCTAGTGTTATGTTATCAGTCTCAAATGTGTCAAATGGCAATGGTCATACTTTTCAGTGCCTCGCGACAAATTACATCATTGTAGGACCGTAATAGAAGCGAGATACTGCTTTTGTAATAAATAGATAGACCCATCAGCATTTCAATAAATAACAAACTTTGCTTGACCAGTAGGTACTTATGTAGGTACTCACTGTATGACAATTACTATGATATGATGATAATGAACAAACAAAAAACAACCAACTGACATGACTTGACTTATCTATGAATACCTTGGTATCTTGCTATATCTACTACACGGGCTACAATTTCACTGTTGTACCTTAATATCTCTCTAACTAAAGGGAAAGTTTTTATTCAACACGTAAATATAAAGTAGTAGGTACGCAATAGGTAATTCCTCTATAAAGTAAGTAATAATATTTTTGGTTGGAATACTTCCCTACATCGGTATTTTATGACACAAAAGTTGTCATTTCTGTCTTTTAAGATTTTTATTGTTCATATAATATCCATTTGCAAGGCACAAGAAGCATCAGTCACCTCCTACTCCTATACGCCTAATAAATGCTACATTTGTTAGTCGCCTCCTGGTGTTTAATTTAGACGAAAGAACACGCTTAGGTATATACTACACTTTATTAGAGACTAAGTGAATAGATGCTGTACCCAACACACATCTTAATATCATAATAATAAATACCTACTAAAGTGGCACCCTCACTTTTTCGGGTATGTTTTATACACGTAAATCTATCTGAAGAAATGGTCTACATGTAAGCGCAAACCGCATACAAATCAGCCATGTAGTTTTATAATTTTCGGAGTGCAAGCTACATACAAAGAAGTATATGTGCGTGCCCGGGTAATTAATTAATAGCAGAATAATTTTAAGTACTTAAATTGAGCCATATAATAGGCGATCTTTCGAATTTTCGCGCCGTTGCGGTGTGGTGCCTTAGGTGACAAGTTGACAAAAGTGACGACTTGAGTGATTGAAAATAAGATTCCTATCAACTATAATCGACTAATCCTTCAAATTCAATCGTTTGACTACGATTATAAATCGATTTGCTGGTCGCTCACGTAAACGTTTCGTTTTACATAAAGCAATTCTAGCTTAGTGACATATAATTTATCCATTTACCTGAATTAATTACATTTTAAACTAAAAATGCATCTAAATATGTTTATTCTCAATCCTTAAACTATATAAAGTTACATAAAATATATAGAACAACAAAACCAAATATAATGAGGGTAAAGTTAAAACAATTCCTGAAATTGAATGGAACGTAAGCACAAATATGGCGAAAATATTCGTTCTTGTCATTTTCGTTGTGATGTGATGCTTGCTTGTTGTATAAAAACTTGTATTTTGTGGCATTAAAATGGCTGACACCGGTCTACGTATGAATTTCGCTGCTCTTAAGAGGGCAGATCCATACGCCAGAGAAATAATTGACAGTGCTACCCACGTCGCACTTTATACATTCGAGGAAAACGAATGGGAGAAAACGAATATCGAGGGTGCTTTGTTTGTGTACAGTAGAAATGGTGAACCTTACCATAGTTTAGTGATTATGAACAGATTGAGTACGAATAATCTTATTGAACCTGTGTCGAAGGGAATAGAATTGCAGTTGAAAGAACCGTTCCTTTTGTATAGGAACGCCAAGTGTCATATCTACGGCATATGGTTTTACGATAAAGAAGAGTGCGTTCGGGTTGCTACGAAGTTAAATACGCTTGTCAAAGATTCTGTAAAGCCGACGCCCGCTGAAAATATGGCTCAAAACCCAGTGTACAGTGCTTCTACGCAGCCAAACGCGCCCGTCGATATTTTTAGCATGCTAAGCAAGGCACAAGACGACTTCAACTCGAACAAGGGCCTCGTGGCCAACAAATGTGACTCGACGCCGTCGCGAGCCCCTGATATGACCTCGCAAAGCGTGATGGACTTCTTTGCTAAAGCCGGGAGCGGTGCGGCGGCGCAAATGCCTGCAGTATCGTCGCTGCCGTCACCCGGCATCTTCGGGCCGCGACCAACCGACGTGCGAGAAGGACCCCTCCTTCTCCAAAGGCTTATGAGCAACCCGGCACACTCTGTAGAACACATAGAGAAACAACAGCGGTCAGTAACACCTCAGGAAGCACAATGTGCAAATGGAAATGTAACTTTAGAATCCACCATGAGGCAAAATAGTGGATTCCAATTGAAATCTACCCCCATTGAGAAGCAAAATCATCAAAGACCAACATCAATGAAGAAGGGCCAAGTGTTTGATTCTGTTGAAGCAAATGGCCCTAATCCACTGGATATTGATATAAATTTGATGCGTATTTCATCTCCAAAGCCGACTTCACCACTGGCCACATACTTGAATCAGTCAGATGTTACTCACTCAGTGGGTTCATTTAACGGTAGCAAGTTAGAAGATGTGGCTCTGTATCCACTGTCTAACCCGCTCCCCACTCAGCAGAAGCCCGCGCTGATGCCTCCGACCATGTTCACTGCAAGTACTGGAACTGAAGTGCAAGCAACCCCGGAGCCACTGACAAGGAATCAACTTCTGCAAGCTTTCAACTACTTGCTTAAACATGATGCAGATTTTGTAAACAAACTGCACGAGGCATACGTTAAATCCTTTTCAGAAAAGGCATACTCAGTATCATAAAATTGATTATCGGACAAGCGACTGATGTTGCCAGTCGCCATCAATGTACAGTTATATTGAAGTATAAATCCACTAAAATGTTGTGTAGACCCTCTAGTTTTGTAGTAACTCATTGTTTGGACAGAGTATTTTTAAATAAGTTTTAAACGTTTGACTGTGTCATTAAAATCTGTTTACAGAATGAATTTTAGTGATTGTCTATAGTTGTACATTTTGCTGTGTTTCTGAGCAGCTGTTTGTGATATTTCTATTGGCTACGCTTGAGGTCTTGTGCTAAATCTGAAACCTCCATGCAACTAATTGTCATTGCCCCTTTAGTTTAGTTCTTAGTTCATTGCAATATAATTTAATGTAAAAAGAAGAATTTAAAGGACAATATTATTTTTTTTTAGAGATATATTATCTCCGAGAGATACTATTGAAAATGCTTTATAAACAGGTACGCTGTTGCAATGAACTGTTTTGAAAATAAGGACATAATGAGACACTTGTTAATGTTATAAGGACTGCAAAAGTTTGCTATTTCTTTACATGAATTATAATTTCTTACGCATACATTATCCCTTAGTAGTATACGCATCAGTTTTTTTAATTTTATTGTACATGTTAAAGTTTTGAATTAAAGAAAATTTGTCAGTAGCTTTTGAAGAGTTTCTCTCGTGTTTCTACAATGTAAATTTTAGTCTGATTATGAAAGGCTTTAATATCCATTAGGTAGAAGAGAATTCGAATTATTGTTTAAAAATTTCCTTTCTTGTAAAATGTAATTCTTACTTTAGGGAGAAACATTTTCTAAGTTATTTTTCTCCTAAGAATAAATTTTCTATGGTTACATTGTTTTCATACATTTTCTACCTGAATGTGTGTGAAAATGTCTTTTACCGGGATCGTAATATCTTATCCCGTTTTATATGTAGGTTTCATTTTGATGTTTTGAAATGACTTATTATATTTTCATTGAAAGATTTCTTTATGACGGCCATCTTACCTAGGCCGTGAAATTATTAAAAAAGGAAGATTTTAACTTAAAGAATAAAGGGGGAGCGAATGTAATTGAAATATAAAATTTTGGCCTACATCAATTATGTTATGATTCAACTTACATCGGAATATCTTGTTTATGAAACTGTGTTTTGCTCCCTTGAGTAATTTTCGAGCAAAAATTTGTAATTTTTAAATAATTCTGGTGATTCAATTTTGGAAAAATATTCAATAAGGAATACATCATCAAAACATAGTCTCAAATTAAAGGGTTCATGAAGTATTTTACGTTATTTTATTTACAACATGTCATTAATTAGGCCATTGGCATTGCCCGCGTGGTAAATTCTTCAACAATCCCACAGGGACTTCACATTTTCTCGGGGTACAAGTATCCTGTGTCCAGTTATAGTTAACCCTTAAACGTATGAATTTTCCGATTTTCATAAAACACATTATTTATCAATAATAGTCCCAATAACATGAGAAAAATAATGTAAAAAATACTAGCTTTGCTTTATGGCAAAATTAAAAAAAAAAAAAGGTTTTTAATGCCTGCATGGTAAAAATTTTAACAATCCCACAAGGACTTCACATTTTCATTGGACAATGAGTGAAGTAATAGTTAAAACGCTGGTGCGCCATTCCGGGAGGTTCTGGGTTCGATCCAAACCAAGTTGGAAAATAGGCTTTTTCAAATTGCCTTATTTTTAACCCGCAATAAAAAAGAGGGGTGCTAAAAGTTTGACGAACGGATGGACCGATTGCAATGCGGTTTTTTCTAGCTGAAAGCGAGTTCCCTTGCAGTGGTTCTTGGCTATGTTTGATGAATCGGTTTAGCCGTTTAACTGTTATTGGGGTTCAACGTTTGAAAGTCGAGGTTTCCTAGTTTTCCTTGCGAATAGCGCTACGGATCGTTTCGCTACTCATCACTAGATGGCGTCATAATGTTCACACGTGAAACTAAAACGCGCTATGCAGTTTCTTTTCTTAAATAATGACACACTCCTCTGAGTTGTTATCGGCCGATCGCCTTTTTGCGATTCGGAGGCCCCCACAAGGCGAGCCCGCTACCTGCGCCAACTACGGGGAGCTGCACCCCGCCAACAATACCTCTTGAAAAAGACAGCCGCCGAGAGCTCTGCTCCGGCACCCATAGATGGCCAGTCCCAGGCCCCAACTCCCCAGGCCCCCAGCCACATACCCCCATTGATGCCAGCCGAGCAAGTAAATTTGCTCTTCCAGGCGTTCCAATCGCTAGCGGCCATGACTCCCGACCAGCTCGCCGCGACGCGTCTTCTCAGAGGCGTTGGCACTCCATAGTAATATGGATAGAGGCCCTCTGAGAATTGTACATTGGAACGGCAAAACCCTATTGAAGAAGAAGCTGCGGCTGACGAACTTCCTTTGTCAGCAGCGCGTGGACGTTACGCTGGTCAGCGAGACCTACTTCCGGGAGACTGATGTCTTCAAATCCCGGGGTAGATACATCAACCACCGAAAAGGCGAGAAGAGTCTCGTCGACGGCAGACCTTACAGAGGACCTTCGCGGTGTTCTCAAAGAGGAATGTCGTCCATCAGGCCATTCCTTACAAATAGTTACGGACGATGTACCTTTGGGCGTACTTGTCAGCGTCGCCGGCCAGGAGCTACAGCTGTTTGCGGCCTATGCGCTGCCCTACAGCTGGACCGCCAAGACTTACGCACGCTCTTGCGTAGCCTCACGCCGACACTAGTGGCCGGCGATTTCAATGCCAAACATACCGTCTGGAACTCCACGATGGTGTGCGCCCGTGGACGACTCCTGCACTCGGACTCTAGCCCACGGCTACGAGCCGACTCACTATGGCCCGTCGCCGCATCGGGCGAGCCAAACGTCATCGACCTCGTGGCCTACGAACCATTCACCGCCTATGCCGGCAGCTATCAGGCGAGCCCCAACCCGTTCGACCGCTGCTGGCAGCCGATGGCCTTCTACAATTTAAAGCCGAAGATCGCCACCGAGATCTTCGCGGAACACTGGAGCGTCAATTCACGCCAAACCCAGTGGCTGACCAGGACCATCACAAGATGGTTATCGAGCACCTTCGAGCTTACTTTGCGGAGCCGGTACCAGAAGAGGAGGACGCAGTGGTCTTCACTCCCGGCTAGGTCCTGCGAGTGATCCGGAGTCTGAAGCCCAGGAAAGCGCCGGGCGCAGACGTCACGAATAAGGCGCTCTGCCACCTATTGCCAACGTACATTACGGCGGTGACGCGTCTCTTCAAAGGTTCAGTAGGTATTATAGGAGGTGAACGTTTGACAGTCGGGATTTTTTTTTAATAAACTTGTGTCACTAAATCTATGTATTGAAAGCTACCGATACGAGCGTTTTGCAACGACCACTATTGAGAAGAAACGCAGAAACTTATTTACAGTGTTGGTCCTCCAACTCGCTATAAGGGCTCTAATGAGAAAATAAGTGAGGTTTGAACGAGTCTCCATGCTCGTCTTGGATGTTGTCAGTTAAACTTATGTTTAGGAGAAAAGCGGAAGCGGAGCTCCACTCCGCCCAGCCCTGCTTCAATGTATATACATGCTCTGAATCTCCTATCCAGGAGCAGTTGTCCCACCTTAGGGTTCATGATTGAATCTGACGGCCCACGTAAACCCCGTGCTGCTAGATGTAGCTCAACCCTAAAGGTCAATTCAGACAGAGAGAAGCGCAGCGGAGAGGATTTTTAGACCGCGCGAGCATTTTGTCATGTTTAAACGTATATACACTAGGTTAGGCTATTAATACGGTCTTATTTACAATTAAGTAAGCCAAGCCAACATTGGGCTTTAGCGGTCAAGGACCACTTCTCATAGTTTCCATTTCGGGATTTTTCTAATTCTGGATTTGACTACTTCTACTTTACGACTATTTCTTAACGCAACTATTTCTGCATTTGACCACTGCGTGTTTCGTCCACCGCTAGTACAGTGTGCAAATGAACTCATATTTAAGACTATTTTACAATGCAACCTTTTCTGCATTTGACCACTACGTGTTTCGTCTACTGTTATTGCAAATGAACTCATTTACATGTTTCTGCTCGAGCATTTTTCCTCTCTTGTCTGAACTGACCTTAAGGCTAGATTTGCCCCTGTGCTCGAGACCTAAAGCTTAAGGTATGGTGAAGTTCAACAAATAAAAAATAAGACAAATCTTAATTAAACAGCATTTATTAGTACACAAAATCTTGCAACTGAGTAAGTATACTTTGTACATGATATAGTTACGTAATCCTATTGTCATTAAACCTGTTTCACAGCGTGTGTGACTTAAAAAAATGGGTCCATCCAGTCCATACAAGCTACGACAAAACATCGACTTGCAAAGTTCCAATTTCAACCTTATTTTCTTTGAAATAAGGATATAAATTGAGAACGCGTCATTGGCTAATCTACAAGCTGTTTTGCCAAAACAAAGATGAACTGGCGGTGATTTGCCGATTTTTAAACAACAAATATACATTGTAGTTCTATGAACTTCTATGTCTAACACAAGGGAATTTTAATATCATAAACATGAGAGAAATTCACAAAAACTTATAAACTGGGGGGGTTACGCCATAAAATAAAACTTCAGTCGTACGACAGTGGCGTCCTATTTGTATGTCAAACCAAATCCGACTTTATCATCATACGTGAGTGCTCAACGTTGCTTGACATGGAAACGCGGATACGCAGTAACGTCCGTCATACGTACTACTAATGGAGTAACCCCCCTGATTTGGTACATACACTACTCAATTTAAACTACAATCACAGGTATGGAACTTCATAGAAGCGCAGTATCATTTAAGACTACTACTACAAACGAAACTATACATATGTGCACGCGTCAATGTGTGTGTTCAACTCTGGTTCACACTCGACAACAAGTACAGGAATACCGATATTATGTATCTTCATCGATATTATGTATCAATATATCGCAGTGCAGAATCTAGAATTTTTTTGAGGTGGGGCAAAATATGTGAATATGCCGCCCCCTGCTTGGTTTTGCCGCCTACTTGATTACTAGTACCTGAACAGTACAAGTACACTGCAGACAGTACCAAATGGTCAGTTAAGATTCAGACCGAGATGCTATTGTACATTTTTAAGTAATAAACAACTTTTATACTTCTTTATAAGTAACCAGACACCGCCCTCATTTCGTATCGGTAGCATGGGAGGGGGGGGGGGGGGGGGGGGTAGATAGATCCGGAGCTGATATATCGATAAAACACTGATAAAGATAGATAATTTCTGTGCTACATACAATTGATCTTTATTAATACCTAGCTCCGATTCCACAATAAATTCATCAGTACCTAACACAGGATTCGACGATCGAGTAGCTTTACACCGTCAAACAAAACTAGCCTTTATTATCATTTCCTAGCGCTCAATGTTAGACAGCAACTCAGATTCGTTTGAAGTAAGTCCGCCTGTTTTGCATTGCAATGTAAATTGAGTGATTTGTATTATCGACAAACGGGGGTTACTCCATAAAATAATACGTTAGTCGTCGTACGATAGTGACCTCCCGTGTCGTCTATGTCAAACCAAATGAGACTTTATCATCATACGTTAGTGCTCAATAATGCTTGACACTGATCGCATATACGCAGTAACGACCGTCTAGCGTACCGCTTTTAGAGTAACCCCCAGGGTCACAAAATCCTAAAAAATAACAGCACACTCCGTTTGTGCGACAGCTGGTTAAACGAACGTAATTTGAAATTACAAACTAAGAGATCATTGCTTCACATTTCAAAAATGGGCAAACCACTGTAAAACTTGTATTTATAACAATATTTACACAAATGATTGTTCACTGGAAGATAGCTTCGCATAGTTTTCATTTCTACAACGCAAATCGGAAAGGGGAGGAGAATCAAAAGAACTCATAAATATCAACCAATTTTATTACGGAACCAACTCCGAAATCGCGAACATGTAACATATTCCTTTGGCGTTTCTTCTCAGCAGGACTGGACGTTTCGACAACGCTCAGCTACAGCAGTTTGAAGCTCTTTTCTTTTTAATAATAAATTTATAAATAACGCTAACGTGAATTGACGCGAAAATTTCCCACGAAGGGCTATTTTTGTAATTTTTTTTAAATTAAAATTTATATATATATTTTTGACTCTTTGATTTCTCAAAATTTGAACATATATTTTTTTAAATTGAGGATTGGTTGGTCACATAGTAAAAGTTCATATTCATGAGTTTGTCCCATTCGACTATTGTTCCCCCTCTGCAGTGACGTCATTACAAGTTTGGTCAATTAGTTAAGTAAAAATTCACATCCACAGTTTGGTATTGCAATATAAAATACAACCTAGATATTTTGCACATTTATAAAGCAATGGTAGTTTTAAATCCAATAAAAAAGGGAAGAAAACAAAGTAAATTCGGATTCATTTAAAAATGAAGGAATCGAAAGGGTTTGCTTTGTGACACACGGATCTCCATTCTCAGTAGAAACTTATTCGTGTCATAACTACTTAAAACATACTATGCCGAAATTGCGTGACCGATCTATAACGATATTACGTCTGCAATGCTTTAAATTACCAGCGACACACTTACGTCGCGTTTCTTTACGCATAAATAAATTAGTCGCGAAACTTCAGCTGCGCAATTTTGGCACAATGTGCTAAAACACAGCGATTGACACACTGCACCGCATTACGCTGCGTAGCGCGGGGCCGCCATACAAAAACGACGCGCGTAGACGCGGTGTCAGTGTTGTCCTATGTGTGTTTTCTATACAAATTGAGGTACTTGCATACAGTCCGGCCCCGCGCTACGCAGCAGGGTGCGGAGCAGTGTGCGAATCGCCTAACCCGCATGCGTGCGTATATTCACATACATCAGCACACGCATTAGACAAAAAATTATAATTCCTTGTTCAGCTAGATTGTCAAAATGAGTATAAAGACGTGTTTTGCATTTAGGCCTTAATTTCGCAAAATAAATTTTAATAATAAACAAACGAAACGAAGAAATATATCGCCATAACAATTTGTAACAAAACATAATTTGGTCGCTGCTGAATTATTTACCTACGTAAATTATTGCCTATGGTTCAATTTAGAAGCTGCAAAAATAACCATAGATAAAAGACTTATAAAAAATCTAGATCAAATTGGCAAAAAAGCCTTGGTTTGAACATTCAATTCCAAACACATTTTTTGCTTTTTATAAAGAATGTTTCTTTATATTTCAAATCTATATTTTTATACTGTAGTCACAATATTATGCCGTTTATCAAATATTCAATGATGTTTCAAAAAATCATATACATAATCTGTGCTTTACTGTTACTTATACATATTTGTATGTATATCACAAGTTCAGTGAACAAACTAAACTTATCGGGAAGTCCATTTACCTAGAATTTATAGTAAAAAAAAAAAAATTATTTGACACAAAAAATATTAACTATACATTCCATATGACTAAAATAATCAACATACATACTTTAATACAAAAGTTTTTATTTACAATTCATTTAAGTAGAAAAAACATAAGAATTTATGATTAGACATTTTTCACGTGGTTTTAAACTATTGAGTGTCCATTAATGAATTAGGGTTTCCAAAAATATGACTCACAAAATGGCAGCACAGTGACGTCAGGGCCAATAAGCTGCTGTTATTGGATACATTTGAAAGAGCAAAAGAACCTGTCAACTGATGGTCCAATCACAACAGTCGATTGAAACTGACGTCACTGTGTTGCAACCAATAGTCAAATATTTTTGAAAACCCTCGTTGAATGACAATTGTCGAATCTCATACAAACCGTCAGATGGCAATTTTCTATAGCTTTCCTTATCATACAACATGATGATAACAAAAATGGAGATAGATAACTACCATTTGACCATCAATATTTTTCAAGTTGTACCTAAAACATGGATTAACTTGGTTTAAACCATTATCCGCTCTAAACAAGTTCCATCTTATTATAAAACCCAGACTAACTTTATTACTAGGTTTAAACCATTATCCGACCAAATCAAGTTGACATCTAGTAATATCACACTATCTCACCTGTCAATGTCAACTTCTTTTGGGCGGATAATGGTTTAAACCTAGTAACAAAGTTATTCTGGGTTTTATAATAAGACGGGTTGTCTTTTAGTAAAATATCACTCTTATCTGTCAATGGATGTAGATTAAAATTTATTTATGGCTCATGAGTTACATTATTTAAAACAATGGTATATTTTTTTTCTTTTCTCTGATAAGCAAATAATGACGAAGATATAGCGCATTTAAAATTCGCATGACGTCACGACCAGGTAACATTTTCACCAGAAGGTGACGTAAATCGCCCTCGCCCCAATCTGCAACTTTGATGCGCTGCATCTTTGTGAATTTTTACTACTTTGCTAAACGAAAAAATTTGGGGGCATTATTTTTACTCGACTGCGCTAGATGAAGGGTTATGTTTTTCGAGAGTATGTATGTATGTATAATTTTTTGGCACGCTCTGCGGCCTGAACGGCTCGATGGATTTAAGCTTGAGAGGTGTTATAAGATTCGTTCTGAGAGTGACACTGGGTATATAAAAAGGCAGTCAGGTTTTTTTTTAATAATGACTATTTAAAGTTAAGTTGACGGACTAAATGAAATTATATATTTTTTACCCTATCCACTTCCTTCCATTATTTGGGCGAATACTGGTTTAAATGAAAATTAAACCGTGTTCTGGTATAAGAAAAACTTTTACATGAATATTGCTAAGGATTTTTAGTTGTTATTATTGGTGGGTCACATCAGCCATTGAAGATCTTTCTAGAACAAGATTCCTAAGAAAGAATACTTGGACTCGTATGAGTATATGTTAATTCATTTATTATTATAATACGTGGCCCTATTCTTTAGAACAGGGATTTTTATAACACCCAACTTGCAAACTTTTTAACCTAGGTCACAAATTCGGCTAAATGTAATTTGTTGAATATGTGGGCAGAATAACGCGTTTTCAAATATCTATATCGCATTGTACTAGCTTGCAGTGTTGGCAAAACATTAATCCGATCACGATTAAAAAATAACGATTAATCGTGTTTAAAGATTAACGATTGACAATTTCAATCGTAAATACAAAATCAATTAAATCTATCGCGATTAGATTTAATTGATTAAAAATTAAAACGATTCATCATTTGATTAGAAAATTAATCGATTGATGCCAACACTGCTAGCTTGGCGCGTATTGCTTAGAAAAGCGTGTTTTCGTGTCACTTTTTAATTCGCACCTAACGCGTTTATTTTCAATATTGATGTCCAAGATTGAACAAATTATAAATCTTATATCAAGAAAATCATAATTTCAATACTCATTAGAGATGGACCACGATAAATTTTAATTGTACCTTTAATACAATAAGATTTATACATTTAAAGGAACATTCCCGATCAATCAAATCTTCGAGAGATGAAACAAATTGATTTTCTAAGAGACTTTCATTCACAAACAAAACTGATATTGCTGACATCTTTACACATACGGAGATTTTTATATAACTTTGACATTTTGAGTTTGAAACTAATCAACGCGTACTAATAAGTCAAAGTCAAAAGTAAATAATCATTTATTTATTTATCTTTGGATACTGGTATCGCTTGATAATTGTCAATTTTCTTTCGATTGCATAATAGTTGTTGACGTCAGATCATTTACTCATAGATAAGTTTACTGCCGCTTCCTAAGCGCAAGTAAAGAAGAAACAGCAACAAACTGTGCTGCAGCATTTTCTCCAAATACGTCAACTTACATGTATACTGATATTAAAATAAGTTATGTAGATGAATATAAGTTAGATTCCCAGCGCCAGCAAAGTTTTTCAACAAATTGCACAGGGTTATCTGAGTTATCTATGGTCTAATGTCAGTTCTAAAATGTATTTCTAACTTATTATATAACGTAGTTTAACTTTGTACTTGGTTTAAATCATTATCCGTCCAAAACAAGAATTCCTCCCGCAATATGTCACCTTTTGTCACTGCAAAACTTCATTTGAGTGAATAACATTGAAAGTAAGTTCTAACTCAGAACAATAAAGTGTTAAAAATAAATAAGCTAAACATGGTTTCAGTTTAAACCAAGTCTTAGACTTGACTCACACCGGAACGGCAGCGGCGGACAGCGCACTTTCACTGTCAAACCATATTAACCTTTATTTCTATTTGAGCAATGCACAGTATACCTTGAACAAAATAAAAGCATCACGACTGCCAGCGGCGCCAAGCAGCAGAGTTTGTTTCAAGCCATTCTATGCATTTCGTAGATAGAAATAAAGGTGACTATGGTTTGACAGTAAAGTAAGCTGCCCGCCGTTGCCATTTCGGTGTGAGCTAAGCCTTAAAGCTACTCTACGGTTTTATAATTAGTCAGTTTGAGTCTGTATCCATCAAATTATTTAATATGCCATAACAAAGCGTCAAATTTAAATTTTTATTACATCTGATATTACCACCGGACTAGGATTGGAGTCCAAATTACACTTTAGCACTGCACCATAGAGTTCAATTTGGTTGTTTCAAGTATAAGTTAAATAGGCTTGCTATTATTAATTTCCGTATCCGAATCGAAAAAAAAAGATGTAAAAAGTATTGTTTGTGAATAAGAGCGGTACTAAAATCTTCATTCCAAAAGTTGTATTCTTGTTTTGCAAAAACTTCTTTATGTTTCAGAATTTCGTCATGGTTCTGCCTATTTTTTTTATAGTCTAATGTAAGTACCAGAAAGTCAAATGTAATAGATTGTTTTCCAAAACAAAAATACAACTCGATAGCTAAAGGATATTTAATTAATTTTAGAGAATATCACATCTCTACTTGTATAATGATTAATGATGGAAATTGGCCGTTATCTACTGATAGTACCTTGAAAAGCCTAGCGTTGTGTTCGTCACTAACATTTTGGAACTAAAAAAGGTAGGTATCTAGGTTAGTCTAGATTTCGACACACTTACGGCAAAATCTACTAACAAAATTATGGGGTATTCCTCGAAGCGCAACCATTTTGAGGCGCACCTAATGAAGCGCACCTTGAAATAAATCAAGAATATGAAAAATTTTTTCCTCGAAGCGCACCCACGTTTAAAAAGGTGCGCTCCAAGGAATAAATAAGGTGCGCTTCATTAGGTGCGCCTCAAAATGGTTGCGCTTCGAGGAATACCCCAAAATTATATACATTTTGAAAATTCTTTTTAAAAATGACAAATTGACTTCAAAACATAGATCCGTAAAGAGACCGCTCCGGAGTGGGGAATTCAGTACTAAATCCGCCGCTCACTAAATCGGTTTTGCCTAGGTACCTACCTATTATGAATCGTTTGTCCAGAGAAATAAGAATTAAATTGGCTTGCAATACTTACAATGGATTTCTAGGTATCTAAACGCACATAGGTGCTGAGTTCTGACGGGCGCTAAATTAAACGCACATTGAATAGCTATTTCTTTGAATTTCTTGATAAGTAAGACTTCAGTACGTAATACAAATTGTGGTGCGGCCTAACATCCCGCCCGATATTGGCTCCATACGTGTATAATGTTATTATTAAAACGCAATGGATGGACCGATTTCGATGATTTCAAAATTATATTGATGAAAAAGCTTAGTAGAACACTGTAATGTTGTTTGTTTTGATTTGTCAACCTCGCAATCGTCATTTACCACACTCGAAAACAGCCAATTTCCGTCAGAGCACAATTTATAACTAAGGGAACTCTTAAGTTTAGACTCGCGTTCGTAACGCACTCCTACGTACGTAGGTAACTCACAACGCGTTGTCACGCGTCACTTCATAATGTACTACACGGCAACTGTAATACCCCCCCCCCCCTTTTATATATATGTTGCATTTTAATCAAATTAAAAAAAAATAGTTTTAATACAATATCATACTTTACATTGTATTAAGAAATCTTCCTCTTTCTTGATTAAAAATGAAAATCAAAGTCGTAAAAAAGGAAAAAAATTTTTTTTTTAAATCTTTGATTCGACGCGCACTAAATCAAAACCAGATATTGACTATAAAAATTATTTATACAAGGTAATTTCATATGCCCAAAATATCATTTCTATAAAATAATTTCATACTGCCCAAAAATCATCGGATTCATGTACCAACTTAACACTTCCTGGGACATTTACGCTTACTTACGTAATGTTTTTTAATTTTTTATTGTCCCAGTGATCAGTGGGTCAGTTTTTTTTTATTAACATTGCCGTATAGTACAACTTAGAAACTTTTAACTATTTATATCTATATGTATAGTAGATACGCTGTTCTAACAGAAAATAAAAATAAATAAGTTGAGGAGACCTGTGGCGTCCTTATTTGTACAAAAGCAGGTATTCATCTGAAAAAAAAAGAAAACGTGAAATAAATAAAAATCTATCAGAACTAAATTTAACATCGGACTCTGGTGTGGTATGGTACCTCTCTAGTGGTCATCATGTCACGCTGTCACACTGGAGGTCCTGGGTTCGATCCCTGGTCAGTTCAAGATGGAAAATTATCTTTTTCAGATTTACCTGGGTCTTGGATATTTATTAATACATGTATGAAGGATTTATGTGTTCTGAACGCACCCATAAGGGGTCATCCATAAATTACGTCACACGAATTGTATGACTTCTGGACTCCCCCCACCTCCTTGTCACAGTTGGTCACAATTTTGAGACCCACACCTCCTAGTTTGACGTCACATATACAGATTTTTAGTTAATTAAAAAAAAACAGCGAGTGAAAAATTACTAAATATTTAACTGATAAACTAATAAAGCTGGAAATATTTTAAAGTTTATTTATTATTAGTTACATTTTGTGTTTTATTGCAAAGATATATATTTTGTATTGTGATGACCCCTTCCACTTCTTATCACACAATTTCACACTTCATTGATTCCTCCATTTCCCTTGGCGTGTGACGTAATTTATAGATGGTCCTTAATTAAAATTCTTAAACGTAAGAAATGAACATCTCTCGAATCGCGCCATCTTGTGTACGACTGCGACTGTGCCTATTTTTTTAAAAGAGATGTTTAAGGGGAATACTTGATCTTTTCGGGGTCCAGTACTGCCCTCGTTTGAAAACTATTTAAAAGGAAACGGAGCTTATAATTTAAAATGTTGTCTTGACGAAGCTCTAGATAACCCTGTTTGCAGTTTAAAATTGTAATTTGAAGCTTAATAGCCAAAAGTGGCAGTTTTTCGCAAAAGACTGTAAACAGTCTAAATATATATAATTCAAAGGTGACTGACTGACTGACATAGCATCTATCAACGCACAGCCCAAACCACTGGACGGATCGGGCTGAAATTTGGCATGCAGGTAAATGTTATGACGTAGGCATCCGCTAAGAAAGGATTTTGATCAATTCTACCCCCAAGGGGATAAGATAGGGGATGAAAATTTGCATGAAACTTTGTCAATTTTAAACCGATCGGGCTAAGACTTTGCATGCATAAAGCTACTATGACGTAGGCATCCCCTAAGAAAGGATTTTGATAAATTACACCCCTACGCGAGCAAAGCCAAAAAATGAGTTTCTTTCGGCGTTTCTTCTCAGCAGTGGTCGTTACGAAGCGCTGGTATCGGTAGCTTTTCTTTAAAAATAAATTAAATTTTAATATACTTTACACGTAACATAAATTATACTTATTGACGTGTAAAAGCGCCTGTAAAGGTCTAATTACTGAATAAACATTTGAATCTTTGAATTTTGAATCTTGCGCGACAGCACGGGCACCGTCAGACTGAGATAAAAATAAATATTTACGAAACAGATATCTAAATCGAAAAATGTTGTTCCCAAGCTCATAATATTTTTGAAAGACCTATTCAATGATACCACACATGATTGGGTAGCCGAGAAACAAAAATGACTCCCACTTTACATGTATGGGGAGCTACAGTATTTTTATTTTAATTTTATTCTACCACTTTTTCGGCATGGTTAGTATACATATGCATGCCAAATTACAGCTTTCTAGTACTTATACTCTCTGAGTAAAACCGCGAACGGACAGACAGACAGACATGGCGAAACTATAAGGGTTTCATGTAGTTATTATGGAAACCTAAAAAAGTGAGACTAATAAAAAAAAAACTTTATTTGTTTCGATATCGAGTAAGGTATCAAATGAATGGTCTTGATTATCACGTTTCAAAAATTCTAGTTGGGTGACCTTACTATTTTTATGAAAATCATTATTTTAGTCGAGTCACTCCCTAAATACCTTCATCAAAATCGTTGGAGCCGTTACCGAGATGTTAGTTATTTAAAAAATCCAGGCACTTTAATTTATTCGTTATTTATTTTTTAACTAATTTCCTGTTTGGTATTGTTAATTATTTTTTACTTTCTTAGCTTCTTAAACTTTGTAGTTATCAAATGAGACAACTTAGAAGAAAATACGCCGTTTACTTAAAAAGAAAAAAATAAAAATCGAAACACGACCGTTAGAAGAAAATTTGTGTTAATAACGATTTTCTTTCTGGTTTTTTATTGATAATATTTCGTCTAATATCCCCAGATTTCGTTTGATCAAGTATAAAAATACAAGTTGTATATTTGCTCGTTAAAAGGTTGCGTTTAAAATATAGGATGTAGATTGTAGTAGAAGAGAAGAAGAAGAACTGACCGTGCTACCGTAGGCGGTGCAGGTGCAGGTTGCGCGACAGCACGGGCACCGACAGACTGAGGTTGCAGTGCAAACTAGACCTTAGCACCACAGCATAGAGTTCAGTGTGTACTGACCGTGCTACCACAGGCGGTGCAGGTGCAGGTTGCGCGACAGCACGGAGCGCACGTCGTGCGTGAACCGCAGCGCGTCCAGCACCGGCAGCAGGTTCAGCAGCGCCACGTCCAGCGGGTCCGAGAACCACGACTTTATTGGTATCGCGTTGTCTGGAAATGAAAAAAAAAACGGAATGAGGTAAATAGTGTCTCAGGTAGTGGCAGTCGGACGCACGAGCGGTAGGTGAGGGTGAGGGTGAAAAATTGATTGAATAATAATTGTGATTAAAATGAATTTTTTTTTGGTAACACTGTCTGGAAATACAAAAAGTTGATGGAATAAACAATGTTTCAGATAGCGCAATTCGTACGCACGAGCAGTGACGCTGGAAGTTAAAAATTTATAAAAATAATGGTGAAAATTTTTTTTGGTATCGCGTTATCTGAAAATGCAAAAAGTTAATGGAATCAAAGTCAGTATAAAAAAAAACCCGACTGCCTTTTTGTATAAAAGTGTCACTCTCAGAATTAAGACGAATGTAATGACACCTCTGAAGCTTAAATCCATCGAGCCGTGCAGGCCGCAGAACGTGCCAAACAATTATACATACATACATACTCTCGAAAAACATAACCCTCCTTCTGGCGCAGTCGGGTAAAAACTAGATGAGATGCATAGTGTCTCAGATAGGGGAATACGGACGCACGAGCATTAAGTGACGGTGAGTTGATAATAATAATGGTGATTAAAACGAAGATTTTTTTTGGTATCCCGTTATATGAAAATACAAAAAGTTGATGGAATAAATTATGTCTCAGGTAGCGGAATTCGGACGCACGAGCAGAAGGTGAGGGGAGGGTGATATATTGATGATAATAATGGTGATGAAGTTATCATGATTACAGGAGGTGAAGTTGTTTCTATTGCAAAATCCCAGCATTACTAAATAAATAAAATAAATAAATATATACGGACAAATCATACAGATTGAACTAGCCCCAAAGTAAGTTCGAGACTTGTGTTATGGGATACTAACTCAACGATACTATATTTTATAACAAATACATATATAGATAAACACCCAAGACCCAGGACAATTTGAAAAAGGCCATTTTCCAACTTGCCCTGACCGGGGATCGAACCCGGAACCTCTAGGTGGCGAACTAGCATGGTGACCACTACGCCACGGAGGTCGTCAGTTATTACTCCATCCCAACTTCATACCATAACCTATAAAACTTTCCCTTTTTTTTGCAATAGACTTTCTTCTTGCCGTAACCTATTCAAGGGTACACCTTTCATAGGTCTATCCAGGAATGGGTTTTGGTGGGAGCGCCACATCACAACAATTTCTCCAAAGGGCCTCTATGTGTTAGACGTGTATCCCCGCGCAAGCCTCCCAAAGAACCGGGGTGAAAAGACCCGTGATTCTCAAAGATATAAGAACGTAAAAACTAGACGATGGAATAAACGTCTCAGTCACGAGCCATTGGTCAGCGTGATAACAGTGAAGTGACATTCCGCGCGTGAGTGACAGTGCAGTGACGGTATCGTGCGTGACAGTGAAGTGACATTCCGCGTACATACTAGTGTTGTGATACGTGTGAGAAGACAGCCGTCGTGGAAAAAGGACTGAATCCCCCTTGATTTGCAAATAAAGGCTTGATTTCCATAGGATTGTTGTTTTCTTTCCTATCCCCAACCCACTCTCGTGACAGTATGTATGTATAACAGAAAGAAGAGAGCTAAAACTAAGTATGTTTATTTGTAGTTAGTGTATTTTCATATAATTTTAATTTTGTTCTTCCTTTATCCTATGTATGAACACGCCTGTATGCCTCTCTTATATTAACATCTCCTCTTACAGACCTACTGGAAGAGATCTCTTTTGAGAAAAGTAGTGCCTTTGTACAAGTTTTATTTTATGTATTGTCTGTATATGTATACTGACAATACATAAAATTTTCTCAAGAGAGACATTCCCTGAGAACATAAATTGGTAAAAAAAAATTTGTCAAACTAACCTGGGAAGTCCCGGTAGGCCCCAGGCGAATTGTCCAATATGAACACCCTGTTGAGGTCGTCGCATATCGACGACAGGTTTTTTGTGTACGACCCGTGCTCTGCGGTGCAGTGTTGCCTGAAAAAAATTTTTTTTAATCAAATTATTTTTTTGTGCCTTAATTTTTGTGTTTTTTTTTTTAATTACTTGTTAAGACATTAAAATAAGCACAAACTCAAAGGATATTTGTCATTTTATTACTGAGTTTCATCAACCACCTTCCGTCTCCAAAATTTCCCTAGACATAGTCTGGCCTATGTAGCTCCTCGTTCAGATATCGAAAATATACATACATTATTACTATTCGCGGGGCGACCACTCTGGCGGGAAAATTCAGTCACATGAATCGTTTGTCCAGAGTAATAAGAATGAAATTGGTATGCAATGGACGTCTTGGTATCTAAACGAAGAGGTGAGGAGGTCTGACGCGAGCTAAATTAAACCATAGCGTTAACCACTTTGAGTAGATATTTCTTTGAATTTCTTTACTAAGACTTCTGTACGTGAGTACTAGTACTTATTCTGTGACATGGTCTACCATAAAGTGCTCGTCATGACAAATCAAACAAATCCTACTTAATGTTGTTTTACTACTGAATTCTGTCAAATACCACCTGACTACATCATCAGAAAAGCTCATAATCCATAATATTGTATCGTCAGCCGTCTTACACAAGTGTACAAAATTTCAGCTCAATTGGTTGAGAATAACTAGTTGAGAATTGAGCTGCATTTCAGATCTTCGATTTTTATACCTCAACAAAAATGCTCATAAGACTGGAAAACTTTTCCTAAGGCATAATTTTTTTATTTCTTATAGTTTAGCTGAACCATTATGGTTCTGCATCAGGTGTTCCATTTTCCAAAATCGATAATACCTTATATGTTGACCAGGTTTAACAGCTATATAAGCAAACAAAGTTTTATATGAAACCATCCAGTATTTTGGGAGATTTATAGCATGTACAAACTTTTTTTTAAATTCTTCTACTATGTCTCCATCGCCTCAATTTTTTTTGTAAATATATTCAATGTACAGACACATTTTTTTTACCGTTTTATTGTATGTATTTATAACAAACATTTAGAATATACAAGTAGTGTAGATTTGCCACCGAGCGTCCAGGGGTAAGAGAAAGACATATTAATGAAACTACGTATTTTTTTTCATGGTCGGGTTATAGGCACACTTTAAGTATGCAATTTGAAGTGTGCCGAAACCCGACCATGAAAAAATGTTCGGTCGGTGATAGAGACAAAACACGGCACTCTTTTCTTTTTCTTCTTTTAGAAATTTCAATAAGACTATCTCGCTCTATCAAACCGTGTCAGGTCCTTGATTGATAACATGTAGGTCTTTTTTTATACAAACCTATAGAACCTCCGCCGCAGTATGCCGCGACCGTTGTCTAGTTTGTCGGCGACTGCTGCGCCGTATATCTCCATCGACGCTGTGAATACCACTAGCTCGTACCACTGTGACACCTGGACAGAACAACACTAGTATTAGTCAAAGGTTTACCCTTGTATTCTTAAAAAGTAACAACCGTTTACTAAACCTGTTTTAATTTATACATTTCCTATCGTTTCCCTCTTTTCAATATTTGACATAGTAAGAATGAGACAAAACAAATATTAACTAAAAGAGGTTTGGCAAACATTTGTCAACTTTTATGAATTTGGGGGGTTAAAATATACAAGTGTAAATTTGCCACCAGCGACTGGGGGTAATAAAGACATATTAATGATATATTTTTTCATGGCCGGGTTTCAGGCACACTTTAAGTATATGCAATTTGAAGTGTGCTTATTACCTGACCATGAAAAAATGCTCATCGGTGATACGGACAAAACACGACTTTTTTCTTTTTCTTCTTTTAGAAATCGCAATAAGACTATCTCGCTCTATGAAAGCGTGTCAGGCCCTTGGTTTTAATATCTCATCTACTTAACTTCTCTAGCGATTTCAACTTTTGCGTAATAAACCCTATTCCTACATTTTAGAGTCTACTTTTAAATGGCTGTAGACGCCATTTGGTGGGCGAGGAGTTGAAACAAAATCAAAACCTTTAGGTGTCGCTTCATTCCTCAAGATTGGCAATTTTGATTATCCATGCAAGCTTGAACAGTTTGATTATTTTAATGCCAGTCTGTTGTTGGATGAACCTCAGACGATTTTTCATACATTTCAGCATATCATACATACAGGCATTTCAGCTTAATGAGGTAGACACAAGTCTTTTCACATTTTTCCAAAAGGACAAATGAGTATGTAGAGAATGTGACAGGGAAATTCACCAAGTCTAGATAGTACAGTTCAAGATTAAGACCATTTAAAAGGACGTTTAAATGGTATGTAGATAGTCGACGCGCAACAAAGGCGGCGCCGGCTTCTTCAAAGACGCCTTTGAGGTTCAACGTCATTCGTGTTTTTGAAAAAACTTGATAAGACTATGAACTCATGAAGCTGAAATTATAATGAGAATTAACATATTATTTATATAGTTTTTTTTCCGCCCCCCACCAATAACATCGAACTGATTTTTAAACTTGCATTATAATTGCACAGAATGAAGCACAATATTGTGCTGTACTATATAGTATACTAAGGCATAAGGAAATATAAGTAAATAAACAAAGTATTTATAAATAGTATAAATAAACATAGTAGTACATGTGGTGAGCAAATGTTTATCAGAGGGTTCAACAAACCCAGTGATTGTTACTGTAATATCATAAAAGGATATTGTTTCTACAGAGAACAGACTTAAAAAAAATATGCATAAAATTAGTATGCATATTTGCTAATGATGCGATTTATCTCGGAAATCGATGCTTATTTTGAATGTGAAACTTACTAAATGTGAAACAGTAAACATTTCTCTTAATTAATGGCCAGTGGCCTGGAAGAGATCCCTATACGAGATAAGTCGCCGGTGTATGTTTACTTTTCTGATTTTTATCTGTGTTCTTTTTTATTATAAAGCTTTATTAACTCTTCAAGCACCGATTTATCGGATCAAAAGAACAATTGAATTCAATTGTGTCTGTGATTTATGTGCTTGAAGGATTAACAAACAAACAAACAGTTTTAAGGAAAAATTAAGGGCAACCATAGGTCCACACATTTTTCCTAATTGTGTTATGCTTTCTAAATAATAACTATAAACTTCATCATATCTCTTCCCATATTTCTATATCTGGGAGAAAATGCTCTTAGCATGAAGTCAACCATTTGTTCAAAGTATATTTGTACTTGGAGAAGCAGCTAGTACATTCTACATTTTTATTTTCTCCTAACTGCCCAGGAAGAAATAATATACTCACAATATTTAGAAAGTAGTCGACATGTGGCCTCTTGTGCACAAAGAATCGCACCGGATGTTTGTCTATGGTGACTTTGAGCACGAAGTCAGGTGGTGTGCCAGGCTTCACTGTGGGCCGCAGCATCGCGTCGTGGTGTGAGTGAATCAGTGTCTCGTCTAGATCTAATACCAGCATTTTCCTTTTGACTAGATCTGTAACGATAAAGCATTTTGGGGTAATGATTATGATAAAATATGCCATCTTATTGAAACAACTAAGGTTTTTATAACTTTGCTACTGTTATTGATGCTCGCATTCGCATGGAGTTCGTCCACAGAACAAATACTAGTTGGTTCTCACATACAGAAGTCTCATTCAGGACAGAAATTCAAAGAAATATGTACTCAATGTGGTCGGCGCTATGGTTTAATTTAGCTAGCATCGGAACTCCGCATCTTTTTGTTAAGATACCAAGAAATCCATTGCAAGCCAACTTCATTCTTATTACTCTGGTCAAACAATACATATAACTGAATTTCCCATTGTGCATTGATCGCCGTGCATAGTAATAATGTAGGTATATTTTTGATAACTAAACCAGAAGTGACACAGGCCTGGTTCGACCCTATTCTAGGCCAGAAACTACATGGCAAAAAACTAGCTTGTTACTCTAAATATTATTTAGTAATTAAATCTAGTAATGAAAAGTATTTGGTAATGAAAAAGGGGAAGACCAATATGGTTACCTGGTTACCCTTGAGAGCCGAAATTTCTTAGTAACAATTATAACAGTTATTAATAAAGCACGGGTTACTCGGGTTACTCGGTTACTCACGTAGAGAGTCAGCTACTGGCTGACATGTTTCGACCTCATCCGGAGGTCTTCATCAGGGCGAATGTGACGTGCTCGTGCACAAAGCCGCTGCACGACACACTGATGTTAATGGTGGGTCGCGCGGGCGGCGCGAGCGATCGCGTCGCTTCGCTCGTAGCGACAGTGGTGGGGATTGCTGGTTTTCTGCGTCGACGACTCCCGCGAATGTACTGGGAGCCTCAATATCATCTTCTTCATCGTCGGCTGCTACCCACCATTAACATCAGTGTGTCGTGCAGCGGCTTTGTGCACGAGCGCGTCACATTCGCCCTGATGAAGACCTCTGGATGAGGTCGAAACATGTCGGCCAGTAGCCGACTCTCTACGTGAGTAACCGTGCTTTATTAATAATGTCTGAGTCTGAGTCTCACGTTAGTTTTAACCAAAAAAAGTAATAACAGTGCTAAGTATTTGTTTATCTGTGAAATTAAATTTAAATACCAGAAGGTGAAGCCTTTCTAGAAATTTAGGATACTGGTTTATTGACTAACTTTCACTATTTGAAAGTGTAACATGATAATTTCATTTCTAGAATTAAAAATATTCCAAAGTACCTAAGTAACTATCCATTTCATCGGGGAGTACCTTTGAATATGTTAGCTAGTTCCAAACAATAACAGAAAGAACTGTGAAGTAGTGTAAATAACAATAACTACGTTCTAAAGATTGAACTCAACACTTTGTGGTCCTAACCCAAAACATGTCCATTACCGCTGAGCTATTGGTTAAGGCATCTACAATTTGTTAAACAATTATGTGCTGGACATACAGAAAAGAGGTCAGATGCAGACAGGTGTGGACATGGGACGGACGGGGCGCTGTCGCGACTTTTGAGAACAGAAAAGACAAGGATCGGATGAGACAGATATGGGCAAATCCGTATATGTATATGGCAACACTGGCGACGCGCGAGTCCCAGCACCTTTGAGTCGTTGTGGCTTTGGGCTTGGCCTGCTTAGAGCTGCTAGATCCAAAATGTCTGTCCCATTAGGGACACAGTCGTGAGAGTTTATGGATGTATTCATTGCTTTGATACATACATACATATTATCACACCTGTTTCCCACAGGGGTAGGCAGAGATTAAGGACCTCCACTTGCTACGATCCTGACAAACCTCTTTCGCTTCATCTACACTCATCACTCTCGTCATGCATGCTTGCCAGTTATGGGTACTTCAGACCTCTCCTTTTTTAAGAACGTCTGCATTCTGATTGCGGTACGTTCATCAAGGACGACCCTGACCAACTCTTCCACTCACGTTTGCTTTGTAGAGTCTTTTAGTAAATCTCCTTTCAACCATCCTTTCTACACGTCCGAACCATTCATCCATTGCTTTAATAATGTCGAGATATGTTGATATGTTTTTTTTTTCTGAGCATTTGATTGATACAGAAGTTGAAAGTGCTAGTTACTCTTTTCCTTGGCACAAATATGCAAGTATACCATTCAAACAAATTAATGGGTTGATGGTACTTGCATATACCATCAACCCATTAATTTGTTTGAATGGTATACTTGCATATTTGTGCCAAGGAAAAGAGTAACTAGCCTCTGCCTACCCCTGTGGGAAACAGGTGTGATAATATGTATGTATGTATCAAAGCAATGAATACATCCATAAACTCTCACGACTGTGTCCCTAATGGGACAGACATTTTGGATCTAGCAGCTCTAAGCAGGCCAAGCCCAAAGCCACAACGACTCAAAGGTGCTGGGACTCGCGCGTCGCCAGTGTTGCCATATACATATACGGATTTGCCCATATCTGTCTCATCCGATCCTTGTCTTTTCTGTTCTCAAAAGTCGCGACAGCGCCCCGTCCGTCCCATGTCCACACCTGTCTGCATCTGACCTCTTTTCTGTATGTCCAGCACATAATTGTTTAACAAATTGTAGATGCCTTAACCAATAGCTCAGCGGTAATGGACATGTTTTGGGTTAGGACCACAAAGTGTTGAGTTCAATCTTTAGAACGTAGTTATTGTTATTTACACTACTTCACAGTTCTTTCTGTTATTGTTTGGAACTAGCTAACATATTCAAAGGTACTCCCCGATGAAATGGATAGTTACTTAGGTACTTTGGAATATTTTTAATTCTAGAAATGAAATTATCATGTTACACTTTCAAATTGTGAAAGTTAGTCAATAAACCAGTATCCTAAATTTCTAGAAAGGCTTCACCTTCTGGTATTTAAATTTAATTTTGTGAGTGAAACTTTTATTTTAAATAAAACCTTGATACTAGTAAACAAATATCCCAAGGTGAGCCAAATCAATGACAGATGATGTGATAACAGCACTATATTCTCAGCTGATTAGAAAGTTCAAGTGGGTACGAAAAACTAAAACAATATGGAAAGGTATATGTAGCACCTAGTCTATTTATCTCATACAGATAATAGCAAAGCTTTGAAGAGATAATAGAAGGTAGCGTATCAGATATTTATAGCAGTCACAACGATAAAAACAGATTACTTACTCAACCTGTGTCTAGATACCGGGGATAGAGGATATATTTCATACTTGACAGACTGGTATTGCGCCAACTGAAAACCAAGCACCACGTGAGACACCACATCTTCACAGAATCTACACAATCAATCACACAACTTTGTAAACACACTATGTTATATTTACCGCTCGATATTGCTTCTTAAACATATAACAAAAACAACTCCATACTTTCGATGCGATAAGCATGAACGTACGAAGGCCCATTTGCAACTGTTTCAGCATTTGAAATGCTTAGGAGAGGATCACGAATATATAAATAAGCTTAAAATCAAACAACAGCGGATAAAACGAGATCATTGACGGCGTAATTCAAAACAATTTTGATAAATTCAACTGCCGAAAACATCTAACCAACCCGCCATGACATAATCGACCCAATTCGCAATGCCATAGACAAAATAGGACTTTTCCTTTCAATTTTGTCTATGATAATAGTGATGTCCTCAATCGGCAATAAGCTACATGTTACGTTTTGCTTCAAACCTCAATGGAGTACAATGATAAAAATATAATCTAACTTCAAAAAGGGAGGTTCTGCTTTCAATCCAAAAAAACCAATGACTAGCTTTTGCAATATAATTTCATATCGATTTTGATTCTGGTTTCATTATCGGTAGAGTAAAAAATATTTTATTTAAAGGTATAAAGTACGCGTATAAAAAGTCCATCTAATTTAGCTTTAGCGGTTATAATTATAAGATGAGGGTTCTAGCCTGTATAAGCTTAACCCAGAGTCACAGGATGAAAAACGTATAGGTACATGTAATGGTTAAAGTTGAAATGAAATTCTGGAATAGACAGAGAGCTAGCCTAGGCAGCGCAAGCGAAGTGAATGAAGTTTTCAGAGACATTTGTATATACCCTTTATCCTGAACTCTTGGGATAAATATCCTTCATATGAGATGTCTTTGAGTTCTCTGTGCCTCTTGGCAAAGGCCTTCTGTAACCATTTCTGTGTCTAGATATATTATTAAATTTACACCCCATCTACCATTTTTTCTGCAACGTCCCAAAGGTGAACTGATAGACAATGCTTAGCATTAGGTTGTACCTTTTGTATTTTAATCCAAGATTTTAAATGCAATAAATGAAATTAATAAATATACCTATAAGATTGGAACTTAATCTAACTTGAACAGCCAGTGGTGCCGTTTTTAATAATCGGAAGCACTAAACGAACGGATTTCTGTATGAAAAATCCATTCAAAAATGGCACTTCAGTAGAAGTTGTCGGGAGGGTGATTCTTATAATTCCTATAAGAATTAATATAGGGAAAACGTTAACATTAAAAAACTCAATTTTTAGAAATATATTTACTCAAATAAAACATAATATACTTGTAAAATAGGTAAAAAAAAGTTTATTCAAAAATTATTGGCAGTAACGCACAAGCCGGGCCCATTGGGCGGTTGAGCAGCAACGCCTCGTCTGTTCATGCGACACGTGTGTTCTTCAAGACGGTTAGCTGCTGCATTCTTCGCAGCTTGCCGAGATATGTTGCCGTTCATGGTGTCAGGGCTCCAGAGGCGTTCAGCAGTCGCACTTGCTCGGGGCCACACTCTGAAATAATGATAGGGTATAATATTATACTAGCTGGGCGACCGGTTACTTTTTTATAAAAATCTTTTTTTTTAATCTCTTTTCGCTGTAGTTCACACCGCAGCACAAAGCTAAGCCGGTCGCCTTTTCGGCACACATAATAAATGTAAGTCCAGAACATAAGATTTCTGTTTGCCGAAAAAAAGATTTCTTTCTTGCTCTCTTTCTTCTTTCTTTCTTTCTTTCTTTCGTTCTCCCTAAATACCGAATTTCATCAAAATCTTTGGAGCCGTTTCCGAGATCTTCATTGAGAGAGAATTGCTCGTTTAAAGTATAGGGTAAACTATCGTGAGATAACATGATAACTATTTATATATGATTTTACTTGCGTAGTGTAGCCTTTCGGCCTTCTCGGACTACACTAAAGTGCGTTTGTGTATTTAAAAGAATGTAAACAATCTTGACATGTCTTTTTATTAAAATATACACTTTATAAATCAATACCTTCGCAAATTACAAATTATTTATTTTATTTATCATAAATTTCATGATTTATTTGTAATTTGCAAAAATTCATTTATAAAGTATATATTTCAATAAAAGACCTGTCAAGCAAGATTGTTTACATTCTTTTAAATATCTAAAAAGGACTATACGTGAGTAAAACAGTGTTCAAATAGTTTAAAATTGGGTATTTGACGGTGTTGTTTTTGGACAATATTTTAACAACTATAAAAAACGAAAAGAAATCTTTTTCTAAAGAGAAAATTTAACAACTTTTTATCCGATAAACTTCTTCAGGTTGGGGGTGACTCGCGTGGTCTATAGCTTACAGAGCTACTAATTTAAATGTTGTTTACACATACACACCTGCTGATGACATTAGCATCATTCACCACTTCCCCCCACATACAAGCTTCGCCACCAATTATATTGGCTAGCCAAGATTGATCTTCAACTAATGGGTAAACCATGGACCTCGGATCAGCTGCATAGAAATCGGTCCAGTCACCACCAGTTTTTAGGTGGTCAAGGTACCAAGACGCTGAAAATAATACTTTGTGGCCTGACTTGAGAACCTAGAAAAAAACGAATAATTAACCAAAAATTGTAGCTTCCACATTACACTTATTATAAAGATAAGTTCAGTAGAAAAAGTACTTTTTTTTTGTTTCAGAAATTATAAAGATTTTATTTAAGTTGAAGTGGTAATGGACTTACTTTGACCATTTCTGGCACCCAACCGTTTTTCCATACTTGCACCAAAACGTCACTGCCTAATTGTACTCCTTCATCAAAAACTTCCTGAAAGAAGAGTAGCTAGATATATTGAACCAACTACAAGACTGTTTCTTTTTGAAAGAAAGTCAGTATCATCCCACAGCACATAATATAAGTATATCTATAATACTATTTGATCAGGGGGGTTACTGTAAAAGCGGTGCGCAAGATGAACGTTACTCTGTATCCGCGTTTTAGTGTCAAGCAATATTGAACATTATTCTATAGTAATAAAGTCTAATTTGGTTTGACATAGAATAATACGTCACATCAAACGACTATCGTATTTCTTTATGGTGTAACCCTCCAGCTGTCAATTTATTCATATTTATGTTTTTGGAAACTAACTTTCATATCTTTAACGATGTACTGGGCGAAAATACAAATTGTTTTAATAGGCGATGCGGTTAGCAACCCATCACTATTTTGATTCCATTTTCCACCTAGCCCATTCACGCTAAAAGTGGCCTTTGAGTTTTGCGGCCCTGGGCTCTCTCTCAAAGAGCGATATCTGTCCGTTACGGATAAAGACGTGATATTAGGTATGTAATATAATGTACATATGTATGACCTCCGTGGCGCAGTGGCCACCATGCTAGCCCGCTACCCAGAGGTCTCGGGTTCGATCCTCCGGTCAGGGCAAATTGGAAAATGGCCTTTTCAAATTGTCCTGGGTATCTATATATGTATGTGTTATAAAAAATATAGTGTCGTTGAGTTAGTATCCCATAACAAAAGTCTCGGACTTACTTTGGGGCTAGCTTATTCAGTGTTATTTGTCCCTTATATATTTATTTATTTTAACTTACATTTTTTTTTACAATATTTTGGTTTAGGCATTTATCCTCAATCTCACCTGATGGTAAGCGACGATGAAGACTAGGATGAAATGCCTATCCAAAAGATACCATTCAATCTACTTTTGAATGTCCCGGGAATTTTGAATTCAATCTATGAAACTCTTTTTAGGCAATATTCACTGAAATAAGATGTTTGAATAAATCGATAAATAACAGTGGGTATATGTGGGCTGAAAATGACGATGATGATCAAATCAATATAAGTTATGTTGTGTCGATATACACACCTGCCAGACGATAGCTGTCGACTTATTCTGTAGTAGCGGTATGACATTCTTCATGAACAGCGCATGTAACTGTTTGGAATTTAGGTTATGCTCCTCCATGTACTTCTTGATCTCTGGGTTCGACGACCTGGTTTGATTTTGATAAAAATATTAATAAATTACCAAGTAAGTATATTACCCTCTAGCAAAAGTATACTTTCACAATTGACACACGCAACACACTGCCCCTCAGAACGGAAGAAATTTTACACAAATAAAGAAAACGCAACATTAACATACAAAGTGGACAGACAAACTGGATATCACTAGAGAAGTACTGTAGTGTACGATGCACGACAAAACACAATGGGAAATAATTGTGTTGTCGGAGGTTTTTTAATTTGCATGTGAAATAAAGTTATTGTTTGTTATACATATACAAGGTTAATGTTTAGACACCAGCAACATTTTAGAAGCAAGTTCAGTCCATAATACTCAATTATTTTCAATAAAAATATATTGAAAATGAACTATAAAAATTCGTCCTCGCATACGACATCCATTTGGCTGAGGGCCTATTTGCATGAAAAGTCGAATTTTTGGTTTATCGTTTTCATGGAAAGTGTTTCCTGACCTTGCTGCAATAAGGTTTCTGGTGTTTCAGAAGTCACTCTGTATTTATGTGTGTGTATAAACAAGACGTAAACTTATAGCAGCGATAATATTACCAGCAATCTAACTCCACTTCATCACCACCGACATGGAAGTACTTGTCAGGGAACCATTGCTGCACTTCGCTGATGAGGTCCTCCAGTAGTTGGTAGGTGGCATTTTTCGTTGGGTCCATAGGTCCCAAGCCCTCAACCTTGTCGCCACTGTAGCATTTAGTTAAGATGTCGGGATAAGCCTCTCCCCAAGATCGAGTGTGTCCTATAAAATGAAGGAATTATTTTCTTATGTGTTTCGTAAGAGGCGACTAAGGGTTGGGACTCCTTTGTCAGCACGGGACAGCACTTTTCTATAAGCGACAGAGAGCGACGAAACGTTATAGCACCTGCTGAACTATAGCGTTCTGTCACTCTCTCTCGTTCTGGCAAAAGACGGTTCTGAGCGACAGAAAAGGATAGCAGCATATAAAAGTGCTGTTCCGTGCTGATAAATAAGATCCAACCCTAGGAGGTATTGGTAACAAATAATTGTAAGCAGTGATATCTATTTACTGCGATAAATAACCCAGAGTCACTTCTCCGTCTACCCAGCGGGGTGATTATGGGCAAATTCCCTTAATACATTGAGAGAAGCAGAAGAGTCCACTAGACTGATGTGGGTTGTATAAAGAAGATAAATATTTATAGACATCGGTGTGCATAAGTCCAATAAATATTTAGTGGTTACTATACTCTGCATATGCACTATAAATCATACAATATAATTTGATATTTTTGGTACTGAAATTGAATTGTTTATTTATTTCAAGTATTTGCATCAAGAGTAGCTATACATTTGATATTATCAATGAGGTCAAGAGATTATCACGCCAGAGTTTGCACAACACTCTTAATATACCTAATCTCGAGACGTTAAAATAAGTGCATTGTTTGCTAGATATCGATTCGATATTTCTCAAGAGATTTTATCTATATTGATACAAACCTTAGATCATACAAACAAATACATTATCTGTAATGATTCTGAAGCCTGATAAAAGCAAAATATCTCTTAAAGATTACCAGGTACATCAAACTCCGGGATGACCCGTATTCCTCTATCGGTCGCGTATTTGATGACAATATCAATATCAGTTTTCTTGTATATCATTGTGTGATGATAAGCCCCTCGTGCACTACAAACAAATTAGTTAAATCAACATTAAAATTAATAATAAGGAAATACAAATAGTTATGCTTATTGTTCCACTCGCGAAATTTTGCATTGTTTAAAGGTTGTTTGCAAAATTTATAAACGCCTTGATGGTAACCTGGTGACCGAAACAATTAAAATCTATTGTATTTGAAATGCTGGCAGTCAACTTCTAGTACTAAGTTTTCATCAGAACCGAATCACCGCATGCATAGTGATCATTAAAAGTAATTTCCTTAAATGTTATTTTTCGCGTAAGGGATGACCGCAAAACAATTAAAAATATTGTATCAAGTGTACGTCAATGTGTAGTAGGTACTCAGTTTTCATCAGAACTGAGTCGTATCGTACCTAGTCAGCATGCATAGTAATCACTAATCAGTTAGTAAAAATGTTGTTTACAGTGTTGTTATAACGTCATTTGTGGGTAATTTCTCGTAAATGGTGACAAAGGTCACGCAAAGATAAGAAAATAAGTTACTAACAAGTTAACAGTACCTACAGTTGTGTGTTTGAAATGGAATGAACGGTCATACTAAAATTTTTAATATCTATTAGGTATGACATTTTAAAAAGTATGAAATCTGATTTCTTTCTAAAATTTCAGGAGCGTTAATAGCACATACCTACAAAATTTTACTAATTGTAATTTTCCGTAGGTTTTTTTGGATCTTCCTATATCTTTCGATACCCTTAATTTAAATCTACTACCCGTTTTTACCAATCAGCTTTAGTTTCTAGTAATCAGCTTTTTCATTTGTTTTCAAGGTTAACCGTATATTTACAAGTTCAGCGTTGTATTGTTAACAGTTAAGTTAAGTTTAACGACATGTCTAAGTCAAACAGAAGTTGTCTGAATAATCCAGAGTGTTTTTGTTTTATTTGTGGTGAATATGTTATAAAAAAATTCTGAAAATCGATTACAGACTTCGTGAAAACTGCCTATTTTGACTACTTTAAAGTGCAAGTGCGTAATTTAGATAAACCGTGGGTGCCTAAAACTGTTTGCCAAAATTGTGTAGTTAGCTTGCGACAGTGGTCAAATGGAAAAAGAAGTTCTTTAAAGTTTAAAACCCATCCATGTTTTATTTACCTTTGGGATAGTACGGGCAGAAACCACAATTGGATTCGGAAAGACTGGCCTATTAGAGAAAATTTAGTCCCTGGAAAGCAAAATGTTATACATCCTCCTCTTGTCAATAGAGATAGCATTATTTTGCCACCATTACACATTAAACTTGGCATTATGAAGCAATTTGTTAAGGCGCTCGATACAAATGGTAACTGTTTTGAGTATATTGCACAGAAGTTCCCTGGTCTCAGTACAGAGAAGTTAAAAGCTGGGATATTTGATGACCCCCAAATAAGGCTTCTAGTAAACGATGAAAATTTTATTAAAACCATGAGTGAAACCGAGTCCAATGCATGGAAAGCATTTGTGTCCGTTATGAAAAACTTTCTTGGTAATACCAAAGCTCCAAACTATCAAGACTTAGTTCAACATATGTTATCTTGCTTCAAAACTCTTGGTTGTAACATGAGCGTCAAGCTTCATTATTTAAACTCCCATCTAGACCATTTTCCTAAAAATCTCGGCCACTTTAGTGATGAATGAGGAGAAATGTTTTACCAAGAAATTTGTACCATGGAGGAAAGATATTAAGGTAAATGGGATGTGCACATGATGGCAGATTACTGCTGGAGCTTGAAGAGAGACCTACCTCAAGCTTCTCATTCAAGAAAATCATTAAAAAGAACATTTTTAGGTGCTTTTAAAGATTAAATGTAAGTTTGTGGTAAATTTTCATGTTATTTTATAATAAATTGCACATAACATCATACATATATCACAAAAACTAAAGCTGATAGAAAAAAACGGTTTTCATTTTCAAAATCAGGGGGCAAAATATCTATAGAAAAGCCGTTAAGTTAACTGAAAAAAAAAACTTGTAGTTATGTGTAGTCAATTAGAAGGAAATTTATAATTTAACAATGATTAAGTATGTGCCACTATTACTTTTTGACTTCATCTACGTCGTTTCCTAAGAAACCTCATTTAAGGACTTATAGTTACTCAACTAATATTTGAGTTGAAACAATCCAATTACTTTAATTTTGCCATTAAAGAGAAGATAAATGAGAATGTGTAAATATTTTTCGGAAGATTATGCTTATTATCAAAGCCCTAAAGCACTTATGTAGTGGGACCGAGGTGACATATGCTCAACCGCCACAAAGGAAAGACCTTCCGGCCAGGCATGATGTGGCCTGGGGAACCGAAAATAGCCGGAATCACGTTGGGGTCACCATTGTAGCGTGAGCCGCAATCTCTGAGTGCAAGATCATGCCTGGCGGGAAGATCTTCCCTTAGTGGCGGTCTTATCACCTCGCTCCCACTACACCTGTTTCATTAATTTAATTTAACTGAACAGGTGCAGTTTTAACCACAATGGGATATAAGACTGTTTGTTTTTGGTCAATATTTAAAACAAAAGTACAAATGACACAAAAAGTAAAACGTGTTCAATTAGGTAGCATTTCAAACATTGGTACGAAGAAAAGTGGAAGCGTAGTGGGAATATCTGGCTATCTCTTTTGTACGCGTGAAAGCTAATGGTACAGTCGTCACAAGCGCTGTTGGTATTAGTACGAGTATATGCATCCTTTTTTGTTACTTAACAGTTTCCTTTTCCACTAGATTTATAAGGCTTATATCTTAGGTACTTATTTTTGAGCGGATTAAAAAAAATTTTCTCTTCGGTTTCTGATTATGTTACTTTTCGATATGAATAATAAAACAATATCTAACAAAGTTAGTCTGGGTTTTATAATAAGACGGTATGAGTCAAATATCGTACTAATATATTTTACCTCAACTCGGGGAATTTCTCGCTTTGATAAGGAAAACTCTGGTCATCCACTATGTGCCAGTGGAAAACATTCATTTTGTTCATTGACATCGCATTCAGAGTCTTTAGAATGTTGTTCAGAGACACAAAATGTCTTGACGTGTCTAATAGTAAGCCTCTGTGCTGGTACCGAGGATAATCTAAGATTAGGGTCTTATTTATTCGCACTTCCTGTAAAAGATATGGTTAATACAGAGTCTAACAATATATACTGACACTAAGAGTGAATTCAGTCAAAGTGTAAGACTGAGCAACTTTACCTAAGGAACACATTAGAAATATGAAAAACTATTTTTGGCCTCCCTTACAAGTTGACAGATCAACTGATCCGAGGTTATACGGAAAGAAAAAAAAAATTATATTTCGCTGTATGTACCTTGGGGAAGTTATTCAGAATCATGGACTGAATTTGCCCTTAAAATAGTTTCACTATATTTTATATACGTTATATTTGATGTTTGAATAATGTGGTTTACATTTTGGTGATCACAAATTGTAATAATATCATAAACTTCTCCGTACTTCTAGGTGGTTCCGATTCTTATCACTAGATACTAGCAGTTTTCTGGTGTTGGTCCATAACATACACATATATGCAGCATGGAATGTGGTATATACTTATAGCGATGGTCTGAAGTAGGGAAATAGAGAGAAGGTATCGCTGTCCATGTTTTTTTTATGTCCAAAGAAAACCAAAGCATACATAAGTTTCAATACTTCCATTTTTATTATTGAGATACATATAAATGGAATCGCTTAGAACTAATCAGTATCAGACTTACGGTGTAGTCATCCGTCAGGTAGAATAAATGTGAAAAAGATTCCAAGCCTCTCAAAATACCCCATATCGATCTAGCCCTTAAAAATGAAGTTTTGTCCACGGTGAGCTCATCTGAAATAAAACATCATCATCATCACTGTATTTAAGAATTATATTCTTGTCGATGGAGTATTTAAGACAAGGAGAGGAAAAGGAAGGCCAGAAAGGATGTTCATGGATGAAAGAATGGAAAAGGCAGAAGTCGTGTCGTATAGGGAAGTCAAGCATTTGGATGAAGATCGAGACTCGAGAGGCATGGAAAATACTCCACTGATCAAATATTGCCCAGTGTTAATTGTGTATTACGCTAAAGAAATCATTCAAAAAGATTGTGTAGATTTTGTAGGTCAGATACGATTAATAATCTTTATTGTAAGTATTTTCCTTATGCGAGTAGTCACGAAGAAAATCAACAAATATTTAAGGTTTGTATTTTACATATTTTTTTCCTTGTCACTTATCTTTACAGCCATAACTAGTACGAGTTAATGACCAGTAAGTAGGAGATAATTTTTCATGAATTTTAACTTCATATGTACACAATGATTTATGGGTTCTTAAAGCGATAGTAATAGGTTTGTAAATGTAGGTACAATAATACACATAAGAATTCAACTAGGTGACACGAAGTAAAACTAATAACCTATTATTGATGTACTAGATAAGCAAAAAATTATGCCTATTTCAATGCCCGCAAAAATAGCTTATTTTAATGACTAACGAATTAATCAGTATAAGTATTTTTTAAATTATTTTATATTAGTACCATACTAGTCCGCCATCCAGAAGTTCCAGGTCCGATCCCCGGTCAGGGCAAGTTGGAAAATGGTATTTTTTAAATTGTCCTGGGTCTTGGATGTTTATCTATATATGTATTTGTAATATAATATAGTATCGTTGAGTTTGTATTCCATAAGTCATAACACAAGTCTCGAACCTACTTTGGGGCTAGTTAAATCCAAAAATATAAAAAAGGTAAAATGCACACCAGCCCTTGGATCCCCTGAGGCTAGGGATGTACTAGACTCCAGTCCTCGATTTCTAATTTTGAAGGCTCGAGTCGGTTTTACAGGGATCTATGAGCTTAATAGGCTTGGAGTCCCGAGGGTAGGCGAGCGCGAATTCTTTGAGCAACGACTCGAGCCCTTAAAAGAGCTCGAGTCTTAAAATGAACATGAGATGTTCCTGAAAGCTTACGAGGACTCGAGGATTGATTTTAGATGAATTTTAGTAATCCAAGATATGCAAGCAAACATTCTTTTTACTAATATTGTAATTAATCAATTGACAGACTAGTTTAATTAATGAAAAATCAATGCTTTTAAACATACTCGAAACACAAAACCCTCCCTCTTCGCAGTTGGGTAAAAAGACACGGGTGCAGAAAAAGGCTCGGGTGTGGAAAGAGACTCGAGCTCTAATCACACGCTCCGAGGCTCACTTAAGCTCGCAGTCGTCGAGCCTTACGTTAAAAGAGTCGAGCCCTGTAAATGACTCCGAGTCCTCAATGAGGGACTTTGAGGACTCGAGTCTTGTATATCACTACCTGAAGCATCGATTAGGCGTGCATAAATCTCTTTATACAACTTTTCTTTTGTATTCTTTATAATATCTAATTACTTACAACTCTCATCCATCCCCAAATAAGGATATTGTTCACATGCCGATTGCAAGTCGACCTGCAGCTCATTTATGTTATCCCTATCATCTACAATGGAGTTTTTCTTTAACTCTTTGCTTTGTACTCCATTGCTTTCTTTCGACCGTCGTGCAATATTTTGAAATGTCCTTAGAGTGAATGAATATCGCTCTATTGCTCTCGTTAATATATCACAAGTATTGCTTATTGTCTGTGAAAGAAAAAATCATTATAATACATAGTATTTATAACATAATCTTAGCGCGTTCCTGGTTCCATCATAGCTGTGCTGCTTTGGAACCTAAAGCGCACGTTCTCGCTTTTTTTTTTTTGAAGCCATTTAAGCGAATGCAAAGGGCAAAGCGAATTTGGGTACTTGATTGTGTTCGATTTTGTACTATATTTTTTTACGAAAAAACAAAACGAAAAAATCTTATTTTGAAAATAGCAAGAATTTTTTTTGTGTGCATATTTTTAATTTTAATCTTTAAACAAAATTTTTTTTTCGGTTTCAGGTTATGTAAATTTTTGATATGAAAAATAAAATAAAAATGTGTCGAGTACCGAAATCTAAATTTGACCTAGTTCGATCAACAAGCGAACTACTGCTATTAAACGAACGGGATGATTAATCAACCTAAGCCTACCATTTCTTAACTGCTATGTATACTTTTTGCCCACAAACCTAAAAGCATAGCTTAAGAACTCAAAATTATACATAAGTCTCCATATATTTTTTGGAAAACTTAATTTTTACCTTTATTGTAATAAAGAGACTTATATTCATGGCCATTATGATGCACTACACTACTTAACCCTTTCACCGCGAGACTTTATATCAGTTGTCGTGTTCCCAGCGCGAGCGGTAGTAAATCTAAAATAAATGCCTACAACCAAAAAGGGATGTGGATACGTAAGTTATGTGCAATACAAGCATTTTTTAGTAGGAAATATCCGACGCTCGCGGAATGGGCCCGACAATGTTTGTCGGATAAATCCGACGTTCGCGGTGAAAGGGTAAATATATATTGTGTAAAGTGACATAAGCGTAATAATAAACTAACCACGGGTTACACTAGATCCCTACAGACCTTATTATGATAATATTAAAACAAAACAAAAAATTACATTCCCGTACAAATTTCCCGGGCGGCTGGACACTTTTTTTTATTTTAGACTGTACTTTTAATTCATTATAATATAGTGATCTAGTATAGCCAGTGGTTAAATTCAACCACGGGCTATACTAGATGCTCAACAATCTTTAAAAAAAACATACATGACAGTTTCCACAATCACGGTAATAGGAGCCTATGGACCATGCAATTCCAGACTCTGTCTACCCCGTTGGGAAAAAATACGTGTTATTAGAACGGGAAGAGATTGTACAGATTAAAATAAACTTTGCAAAACTACAGTGTTTTCGCAGACTTTAAACAATTTAGATTTTTTGAAATATTTCTGGCTTAATTACTTTACAGCGAATCTGCTATTTGCCTCAGATCCGAGATTAGTGTTTGTCTACTGGAAAAATAGGAAAGTAAACGAGTAATTCACATTCGTTTCTCTTGTCACCGAAAATCAATATTTCATGCAAAGCAAGTTAAAAAAGCTGAATGTTACTTACTTTGATATGAAACTGTGATGACTTATATACAAAATATGTTTCTTCTTTCTTAACATACTGTGGTTTTGGCCACACTTCTCCTTTAGTTGGTGGATGCTGAGGGCCAGGGTTTACAATGCTGAAACTATCAGTGAAAAGAGCGCCAAATGCACCGATAATAAGGAAACGATAAAACATTCTCAGTTACTTTAAAAACACATCTATCGATAGGTCAGACTAATTAGCTTAAGTATATTTTTAATATACTTGACTATTAAATTACACCTTAATTCACTACTTGGATTTAAAATCCAACTCTAGCCGCAAACTATACCTAAGGTTACGCACGCACGACTCTAGTCACTTTTTGAGGGCTACTGACAAAGAGAATTCAAATATGTACGGCGACTGATGCAAAGAGATTATAAAACACCACGTTGACAGAGTAGTTTGTACACAAATATATAGATAAAAGTAGAACTTTTGCCTATATATTTGTGGTTTGGATATATACTGCGGCTGTATAAAACATATAATAAAATAAAAACAGAACAAAGCAACAATAAAAACATTTTCAAAAAGAAATTATTTTATTATTATCTAAAGAATGTTTTATTGGCTAGGTACCTAATGCGTAAAACATTTACTTCTAGATACCAAAAATGTAAAAATTGCAAAGTAAAGATTTTTATAAATGTATATACGAATTATTATAATAATAATCAACTTCTCCAAAGGGTCTCTACGTGTTGGATCTGTATCCCCACGCAAGCCTCTCAAAGGACCGGGGTGAAAAGACCCGTGAATCTAAAGGAGATACAATATAATAATAATAAGATAGACCTCCATAGATGCAGCCAACTCACTTTTTAGATAAAAAGGTACTAAAAGGCCTCTTCATGTTGACTTTGGCCCCATGAACGCCTCAAAGGACCGGGTCCCCATGGACCCGTGGCTGAAAAGCGTACCAACATAATAATAATAATAATCTTTATTTCGGACATAATCCATATTAGAGTGAATTTCGGAATATCAGTTTTTGCTATATTAGGCAAAACAATAAATGTGTTCAACTTTAGAGCTTGTAGGTCTGTTAGAAGTACATAGCTTAGAAATTTTGATTATGTCAGTCAGTGTCAGTCACAAAACTAAGGAACTGCATTCTATTTTTAGCCTATACTGTCCCACTGCAGGGCAAAGGCCTCCCTTCCAGCATAGCATTTGAATTCTCTTTGTTCCAGCACTCCAACTCTCTCGATCGAGGGCCTTGTCCCTGCAGTAGGAGTCAAGCTCGTCTCTCCATCTCTTTCGGGGTCTGACTAACCTAATTAAAGAAGTTTGACTTGCAATAATTCTTAAACTACTGATTTAAATTGGCGAATGACCTTGAGAAAAGGATGGCATGCTTACCTTTTTGCTCGACTTGGCGTTCACTTCAATGCTCCCAGATTAAGTAAAAGTAAAAAAGAAAACAAAAGCAGTATCAACATTGCGGCTGCACACCTTTGTAAGTATTGCTGCTTTTTTTTGTTTTTTGTTTTTATTATAAGCTTAGAATATAAATTATCTAGCGCGTGGTTTTATTTAAATTACCTACGCATATTTTTATGTCCCACGTTTTGTTGGTTGGGTCGCCAAGATTCGGAAAAAACCGATAATTGGAAGCACTAACTTCCATAGAACTATTTTTTAATCGATTGAACAATCGAGAGATTAATTAGAAAACACGGTACGGTAATAGCCTGTTTCGTCTATTTATATAAATAAAGAAATTATCATTCAATCAAGAATCGCTATAATTTCTAAAAACCGGACAAGAGCGACTCGAACTCGCTAACGAATGTTTCGGTACTATCGAACCTATAAAAAAATTACAATGGTTGTATGGGAGCCCCACTAAAATATTTATTTCATCATGTTTTTAGTATTTGTTGTTATAGCGGAAACAGAAATACATCATATACGAAAATTTCCACTGTCTGGCTATCACGGTATGAGATTCAGCCTGGTGACAGACAGACGGACAGACGGACAGACGCGGCGGATAGTGGAGTCTTAGTAATAGGGTCCTCTTTTCAGGGTTCCTTACCCAAAGGGTAAAAACAGGACCCTATCACTATGACTCCGCTGTCCGTCCCTCTGTCCGTCCTTCTGTCTGTCTGTCTGTCTGTCACTAGGCTGTATCCCATGAACCGCGATAGCTACACAGTTGAAATTTTCACAGATTATGTATTTCTGTTGCCCCGCAACAAATAAGTACTAAAAACAGAAAAAAAGCCACAAAAGCCAGAATCCCCCGTGGCGGTTATATGGGGCTACTCCACGAAAGATAATTCTCCTACGGCGGTAATGTGTGGCTGCTTGGTTAAGGAACAAGTCGACTCCTTGTGGTTCGTGTGCTGGACGGCTGTTTAAGAATCCCGCTGATCCCTGTGGCTCGGGCGCCACGCGGTAGTTAGGTAGATGTACGCCACGACAGAGAATTCGTAGGCATTCTAGATTGTTTTATAATTTATTTAAGAAAAGCTATTCGTTTTGTGACACCGCGTTTCAATAATGGCTCTTCCCTAATCATTTGACACCATAATTTGATTTTCTAAATCGATTTTATAATGATGTATCAATGCAATCGACTCGATGACGTTGACGTTTACTGTTCTTTTGTCTATTGAATTTTATTGACGTTTCAGTTTTTGGGGGCGGGTATCATCATATTTTATTCGGCGTTTTTATCAGGAAAAAATGGTATATCGCCCATTTTTAGAATAGAAAGCGTTTCCTATAGTGTCTCAGATCTCATGTGTTTATCAGGAGTACGACAGGTATGTAATTTCAATTGGACTTTTTGTTTCACTTTGATCTAAGATTGGATACATCCTGTCGTATTGATTCGAAGCGAATTGTTCATTTCTGTGACCACCTTCGTAATTTTGTATTTTTGTTATCAGACCATATTGTGAGGTTGAGGGTTAAGCAGCGGATGAGATTGGCACAGGACAAAGGGAGACCTATGCCCAGCAATGGGTTAATGTGGGCTGAAAATGATGATAAAGAACCTTTATCATTAAAATTAGAACGTTTCCCTTGAAACCTTAGATTTGCTTACTTGTAATATTTTCCTGAGCATATATGCTACACTAGCTTTTGCCCGCGGCTTCGCTCGCGTAGGGGTGTAATTTATCAAAATCCTTTCTTAGAGGATGCCTACATCATAGTAGCTTTATGCATGCAAAGTCTCAGCCCGATCGGTTTAAAATTGACAAAGTTTCATACAAACTCATCCCCTATTTTATTCCCTTGGGGGTAGAATTGATCAAAATCCTTTCTTAGCGGATGCCTACGTCATAACATCTACCTGCATGCCAAATTTCAGCCCGATCCAACCAGTGGTTTGGGCTGTGCGTTGATAGATCACTATGTCAGACAGTCACCTTTGAGTTATATATATTTAGACATTGCTTCGGTAGCTGAATCATGTCTTGAGAAATGAACTACTATTTTTATGATTTGTGGTTAGATCTGCTCCAAGTCGCATGCAGTAGCTACTAGTCTTCATGTAAACTGCAGAGAAAATGTACTGAGGGTAGGTAAAGTGACCTAATGGTCACCCAGAAGTCAGTTTAGCATTGTTATAGTTCTTCATGCTTTTAGAATGCATATCTCTAAAATAGATTACCTAATCAAAAGCCTACTTTTGCCAGCATGTCTTTTCTGTGTGTATATTTAAATATTATTGTTATTTTTTTGGTGTAGAATATAGTAGAAGGTACTTACTTGCTTTCTTACTTACTAAATACATAAAAAGCAAAACTGGTTCATGCCATCTGTCTCTCTGTATGTACAGATCTTTTAAACTACACAGCAGATTTTATTGTGGTTTTCACATTCAGATCAGTGCCGAATTTAGCCTGTGTGGAGTCTGTAGCAAATTCTATTGATAGGCCCCTTTCTTGGCTGTACGTAGGATTTTAGGTTAGTTACAGACATACATATTATCACGCCTGTTTCCCACAGGGGTAGGCAGAGACTATGCACCTCCACTTGCTATGATCCTGACAGACTTCTTTCGCTTCATCTACACTCATCACTCTCTTCATGCATGCCCGCCGGTTATGGGTGCTTCTGACCTCTCCTTTTTTAAAAACGTGTACAATCTGACTGTGGCATGTTCGTCGAGGATGACCCTGACCCCCTCTACCATTCACGTTTGCTTTGTAGACCCTTTTAGTAAATCTCCTTTCATCCATCCTTTCTACATGTCCGAACCTCTTGATTTTTGTTACTACAATTTTTTTAAGTTAGTTAAGGTAGAAAAAAAAGACAAAATTGTTACAAATTAACATTTAATATGGGCAAATATAGAAAAAATACTGCTAGTGTCAATTTCTTTGAGTAAATCTTATTTCTAAACTCGTCAAAGAGAGATGATTCAAATGTTCCATGACCCATCATGTGGGATATCTCATATTTAAAATGCTTTAGTGTTGAAACTTAATGTGCGCCCCTACAGTGAGTGATCACGAAAGGAATATGCAAAGCCTGTCTCTCTTTTGCAGCAATGAATAGGTAGTCTATATTGAAAAAAAAAAAACGCAATGCCCCGTAACAATTGCTACTCTTGCTACTAGGCTAATCTGGCACTGCTTCAGATAGTGATTCAAGAGAAATGTTTATATGTATAAAACATACCCGGGTCCCTGGTACAAGCTGCTAGTAGAGGATGAAGACATAATGCTATGTGTGCATATTGAGCAATTTTTTTAACTAAATAATTTTTCAAACCTAAAACTTCCAGATTTCAAGACAAACATCTTGACCACTGGGCCACGAGGCCATACAAATATTGTTTTATATTTTTCAGGCCTAAGTCAAGATGATTGGGGGCCTGTTCGTGTACAACCACAAGGGTGAGGTGCTGATCTCGCGGGTGTACCGCGATGACATCGGCCGCAACGCCGTGGACGCGTTCCGGGTGAACGTGATCCACGCGCGGCAGCAGGTGCGCTCGCCCGTCACCAACATCGCCAGGACGTCCTTCTTTCATATCAAGGTACGAGTTTATCCTTACCCAGGAGCGGATTTAGGTGCCCAAGCATCATCTCTCTAATAAATAAAAAAGCAATCAGAGACTTTTTTTTTTTACAAAAAAAAGTCTCCAGTTGACTATGTAACGATCCAAGACGCTCAAAGACGGACTAACCACGCGTGCGAAATCGTGAGTGTAAAACCAGCCTAAGGTCTAACAAAATATAATGAATCTTTTTCGAGGGTGAATTTAGTCCATGGTACTGAACAACTTTCCCCAAGGAATATAAATTGAAATATGTAAAGAAATTTTTGGCCATCCTACTAGTTGAATGATCTGCTGATCGAGTTTATATGGAAAGCCGAAAAATATTTTCATATTTCAATATATGTTGGGGAAAGTTTTTCACTATCACGGACTAGTTTCAGTATATTTTGTTATGACCTTTCCGCATAAAGGATTGCACGTAATCACCATGGACATGTATTTGTTTAGATGTTGTGATGTATTGCTGCACTGCTACGCATTCTCTATTACATTTACATGTTTACTTTAGTGGCCTCTTACGACCACACAAGTGTAATGATGACATTGCATAGGGGTCATTGCTTCTCATCATTCTCATATTCTGAGAATGATGAGGGCAATGACATTAGTTCTCTATATGTCATAGAGAACTGATGAATTCATTGGTTCTCTATGACATATACATCCCTTAGTCGCCTTTTATGACCATGCCGAGGACGCGTTCCGCGTGAACGTGATCCACGTGCGGAAGCAGGTGCGCTCGCCCGTCTCCAACATCGTTAAGTCATCATTCTTTCACATCAAGGTACGGGTTTATCCTTACCGAGGAGCGGATTTAGGGGCGGGGGGCTAAGAGGCTCAAGCCCAGGCACGGTCGCAGCTTGAAATTTTGGAGGGGGTCACTCACTACACTAATAAAAAATTGGTATTTGGAATAAAATAAACATTATTGCGTAAAAACACCACTAGATGTCAGCAAACTATAAATTTATCGCTGTTAGAAGTTAGCTAGAAATTTTCTTTTATTATTTGGCAAATTTTTGAGATTTTTCAATTTGTCCTTAGATTTTGGGTCGTGTCCCCTGTGACCTTGGCTTGAGCAGGCGCGGTCCGAAGGGGGGGGGCCTTCGGACCGCGCCTGCTCAAGCCCTCCCCTAAAGCATTACCCTGCAGATAACTGCTGGAGGGGGCAAAGATCTTGCTAAGTGAAGAAGAAAAAGCCAAAACAGTTTGATTTGGCTATAGTTTTACGAGTGTATCACACTTAATATTATAAAGGCGAAAGTTTGTGAGTGTGTAAGTTTGTTACTTCTTCACGCGCAAACTGCTAGACCAATTTTGATGATAAAATTTGGTATACAGGAAGCTAACACCCTGGATAAAAAATAGGCTACTTTTTATATATACCGCGGGTAACACCACAGGGCGCAGCTAGTAGACTAATAAATAAAAAAATAAATCTGTTACAGCGCGCCAACATCTGGTTGGCAGCAGTGACCAAGCAGAATGTCAACGCTGCCATGGTGTTCGAGTTCCTGCTAAAGATCATCGATGTCATGCAGTCCTACTTCGGCAAGATCTCCGAAGAGAACATCAAGAACAACTTTGTCCTCATCTATGAATTGCTTGATGGTAAGGCCCGGAATTCGGTACTTGGCAATTTTTTCTTTATTATATGTATCAATAACCGGCTAATTGCGAGTCGGACTCGCTCACTAAGGGTTTCTAAGGGATTCTTACCATTCCACCACCATCTATAAAAAAATCATGTTCGTTGCATGCCACACTTCAATTTTTTTTTTTTATTCCTTTCTTAGTATTTGTCAAAGTCAAAATTTTTTATTCAATGTAGGATAAATTTATCTCTTAATGAAGGTCATTTTCTTAAAAATATTTTTTTTGTGCAAAAGCTGAAAACTACTAGCGTTTCGGAACGAACACTGCTGGGAAGATTACGCCGAAAGAAACCCAGTTCAGTAATGGTCCCTACCCAGCCTGATGGGCTATATTTCAGTCAGTTACAATACAGATTTACACTTCAGCTCAGTATATATTATACGAGTATTATACATCTAAATAATACAATTAAAATTTGCAGTCAATTATTTCCAAGAATTTTGATCAGATAAATAGTCATTTACATGACAATAAGTATTTTTTAATAAATGATTTTTAACGGCAGTCATAAACTTAGATAATGGTTTTTTTTAAACATTATCTGTAATTTTAGTATAGAGACGCAAGCAGAGACCCACAAAAGACTTTTTTGTTTTTTCTAACCGAAAAGCTGAGATAGCTAATTTATTTTTATTTCTAGTGTTAATACTCTGAATATCATAATTTTTCTTATATGTATGTTTATTCTGACGCTCGTACATAATGTTCGCATAGATGAATTGCGAAGGGAGAGTCAAAATAATTGTCTTTAAAAAGTTCCCTTAGAGACTCTCTAGCACCTAGTTTATATATAGACCTAACAGCGCGTTTTTGTAAAACAAATATAGTATTTATGTCTGCAGCATTACCCCATAGCAATATTCCATAGGACATAACACTATGGAAGTAACTAAAATATACCAAACGCTACTTGTTGTTATAGCGGCAACATAAATACATCATCTGTGAAAATTTCAACTGTCTAGCTATCACGGTTCATGAGATAAAGCCTGGTGACAGAGAGACAGACGGATGGAAGGATGAACAGACGGACGGAGGGAGTCCTAGTAATAGGGTCCCATTTTTACTCTTTGGGTACAGTTCCCTTGAAAGTAACATAATCTGAATCCGAAAAGGTTAAATCCAAAAATTAAAAAAAATCGCAGATGTTCGGTCTCGTAACTTCGGCATAGTATTTTATTAATATAATTTTAGACATTCAAGAAGACCATAAAAATAAGGGGGAATATGTTGATTTACCTAAGATTTTTTATATTACAGAGATCCTCGACTTCGGATATCCCCAGAACTCCGACACAGGAGTACTGAAGACCTTCATCACTCAGCAAGGCATCAAATCAGCTTCCAAGGAAGAGCAGGCTCAAATTACCTCACAGGTATAATATCTTAATGAAATACGTTACCAAACAAGTGTTGCAAATTGCAAAAACAAAATGGCACTTGGAAGTCTAGAATCGGAACCACTAATCATTTTTACCTTTTTTAAATTCACCCTATAAAATAGGTGCCCGAGAGAAAGAGGAAAATTGGCATCTATCAATTTATTTTAAGGTAACTGCTACACCCACCCACAAGGTGGTCAGACGACCTGACCAAGGTCGCTGGAAAGTGCTGGATGCACGCTGATTAGTCAACCAGCTAAATCTTATGTCGTTATGCGTCTGAAATGATAATGATGATAAAATTGATTGATACCAATTTTCCTCTTTCTCTTTGGCTTCTATTTTACACTGATTGAGCTGAAATTTTCATATAATGTAAATATAATGACAATGCAGTATCATGTTTTTCATTCAGGTGACCGGTCAGATCGGCTGGCGGCGCGAAGGTATCAAATACAGGCGCAACGAGCTGTTCCTAGACGTACTGGAGTATGTCAACTTGCTGATGTCTCCGCAAGGTTAGTGAAGGGTGCCAGTGGGACCCTTTTACTTGTAGCGGGAGTGAAGTGGTGGAATGGCGTTGTGAAGGGAACCGCGGCCCCAACAGTGTATCATCGGGGGTCGTATAAATATTACGTTGTTAGTGGAACTCTGATCGAGATGTAGGACACTGTCAGTGCCATCTCGTAGTCTTTTTGTGAAGTTTGTCTTCCTTTTTTTTTTCATACGGACTAATCACACATCCAAGACCCAGGACAATCTGAAAAAGATCATTTTCCATCTTGACCTGACCGGGGATCGAACCTGTGTGACAGCCTGGCATGATGACCACTAGGCCACAGAGGTCGTTATGGCTCCATCTTTTACCCAAAACGATGATTTTTCCAATGTCAAGTTTGAGGATGTGGTGTTTTAAGTTGCACAATGCTCTTCAACCGGTCAAACGCTATTAAATTTACTCCTCTTACCGATGTATACATAATCGTGTCATCCTCAACTATGTTGTCGCTTCGTTTTATTTTTATTTATTTATTTAACTTCATACACAAATACAAGTGTAATGGCGGACTTAAAGCCTAACCGTCTTCGTCAACTTCATTACTAGGTTTAAACCATTATCGGACCAAATCAAGTTGACATCTAGTAATATCACACTATCTCACCTGTCAATGTCAACTTCTTTTGGGCGGATAATGGTTTAAACCTAGTAACAAAGTTATTCTGGGTTTTATAATAAGACGGTAAGGCTTTATCTACCAGTCAACCAAACGGGTGATGTGGAGAATGACAAGGGTAGTGCAAAACTTGAATAGGTATGTGGCGAAAAAAAAGACTATATGTCAAAACAATAAATTACATACAAAAAAATACACACTATTAAGTATATACTATGATAAACAATACCTAAATATACTACATAAATACACTATGATCTATCTGACAGTTTTTGAAGAAGTGAGCCTTCACCTGTTTCTTAAATGAAAAGCGGGTTTTAGCCTTCCGGACATCACTGGTAAATCGTTCCATAGTTTGATAGCCTGGACAATGAAAGAATGTGTAAAGAACCCACTCTGGTGTATTGGCAAAAATAGGTTGAAATTGTTAGAGGAGCGAAGATCTTTGAGATGGGGATTATTTATTATTGATTCGTTGTGATAGTAGTTACTCATAGTGGCGTAGAGGTCGCCACGTACTAATCATCTGCTATCTGTCCATCAGCGGACTGTACCTTGTTTATAAATTTATTACTTATATTTGCGAATGTCACCATAAGGGATAGGACTGATTTGTCTGCACGGAACAGCACTTTTCTATGCTGCAATCCTTTTCTGTCGCTCAGAATCGTCATTTGCCAGAGCGAGAGAGAGCGACGGAACGGTTCAGCATGGCCGGTGTATAATAATATAATATGTCATCATTAATATAATATAATATGTCAACATTGTATTATATTAAAAGTATTTATTTTTGACGACCTCCCTGGCGTAGTGGTCACCACGCTAGTCCGCCACCTAGAGGTCCCGGGTTCGATCCCCGGTCTGGGCAAGTTGGAAAATGGCCTTTTTCAAATTGTCCTGGGTCTTGGGTGTTTATCTATATATGTATTTGTTATAAAATATAGTATCGTTGAGTTAGTATCCCATAACATAAGTTTCATACTTACTTTGGGGCTAGCTCAATAAGCGTAATTTGTCCCTATATATTTATTTATTATTTATTATTTTTAAAAAAGACCATAATAATAATCTTCAATCTACAATCTGAAAAACTTTGCAAATACAATGACCTCAAGGACGAAATACGCAGAATGTGGAACCTCAGAAAGGGAACCATTATACCTATAGTTTTATCAGCTACAGGTGTTACACCTAAACAGTTAAATCAGGCTCTTTCTCCACCAGACTTACCGCAATAAATTTACGATCTGATGCAAAAAACCGTGATTTTGAACACTTGTAGGATTGTCAGGAAATTTCTCCGAACAGATACTCCAATTCATGGTACTCATTTGACCTAGGTCCGTGTTTACCATCATCATCGGCGCCCATAGCCGAGCAGAATTAATTCTGAGTAGAAAAATAATAATATGACAAAGCCCTTCTGGCGAGTAGGCGACCAATACTGTGAAATGAGTGTCTTTCTGCGGTACTTCTCACTGGTCGTGACGAAGCGCTGGTATCGGTAGCTTTTTTAAAAATGAATTAAATTCTAATATGCTTTACAAGTAACGTAAATTATGCCTATTGACGTGTAAAAGTGCCTGTAAAGGTCTAATTACTGAATGAACATTTGAATCTTTGGTGGGCAGTAATACAGTAACGGATAGGAGCAAAGTTCTGTACCGTGCTACCAAATGAGCCCTAATCCTACGTTCTTTATAATCACACACAAGTTTGCATGCTAGCAAATTTAAAAAAATCCGATTGTCAAGAATGCCATCTAGTGATGAGTAACTGAACTACCATAGTCGTATCGATAGTTCCGATACTCGTCACTAGATGGATATCAGTAGCGCCATCTATTTATTATTTTGCTAAGAAAGCCCGGACTTTCAAGCGTTAACATCAATAACTTTTAAATGGCTCGACCGATTTTCATCAAACATCTCTAAGCTATGTATACTGTATATAAAAACAAGCTGTCACATTAAAAAAAAAACTGCATAGAAATCGGTCCATCCGTTCGAGCGCTACGTTGCACAGACAGACTGACAGACATTAGCGTCAAATTTATAACACCCCTCTTTTTTTGTCGGGGGTTAAAAAATCGTACATGTTTCGGTAATGCATGACTAAAATTATTTGTCGTAAAAATGTGACTGCTTGCTTCCAGGTCAAGTGTTGTCGGCGCACGTGGCCGGCAAGGTGGTGATGAAGTCTTACTTGTCGGGCATGCCCGAGTGCAAGTTCGGGATCAACGACAAGATCGTCATGGAGGCCAAGGGGAAGGGGAATGGTGAGTCAATTCGCTCCTTTCCAACAAGTAAAATCAGATACTTTTTTCTAAACGTCAGAATAAACTTTTTCTATGGGATTTGTATGGAATGTAGACTTATGACGACATAGTTTGGGAGTCACATAGCGCTCTTAATATAAGCTTTTCTGCTAAAATAGATATGATCATAAGAAGTGCTATTATTTTGTAGAATTGTATTTTCTTAATGTTAAATAAATAAATATGTATGGACAAATCACACAGATTGAGCTAGCCAGGTGAGTTCGAGGCTTGTGTTGTGTTGTGGGGTAGTCACTCCACGATATTATATTTTATAACAAATACACAATATATAGATAAATGTCCCAGACCCAGTTTAATCTCAAAAAGATAATTTTCCATCTTGACCTGACCGGAGATCGAACCCGGGACCTCCGGTGTGATAGCGTGGCATGATGACCACTAGACCACAGAGGACGTCAAAATACCTGAACTGAATACTAGAGTTAGTAGCTTACTGGCACATTAATGAGGGCTATTAAAACACGAGTGTGTTTTAAAAACCCACTCGTAGCTGAAGTTTTTAATAATACACACGAGTATTTTAATAACCAGTTATGTGCAGTATCATACACTACTTTAATCTCATAAATTGTTATTGAACTAACCAACTAAAATGGCATAATAACAGAACTTCACCGCGTTATTTTTTTAATTGAGTAAAATATTTGCCCTGTATCATAATAGTAAAAAAATACTTGATAACATTTTTTGGTAAAAAAATGTGTTGTACCTAAGTGATTTCGGTTCGAAGTCACAGCCGAAAAATGTGTTCATTCAAATAGAAATTTACTAATCTGGTACAGGAGGCATATCTGGCAACACTGACAGCGACCCAGCTCGCTCTGGCAAGCCAGTGGTGGTCATCGACGACTGCCAGTTCCACCAGTGCGTCAAACTGAGCAAGTTCGAGACGGAACACTCCATCTCCTTCATACCGCCCGATGGAGAGTTTGAATTGATGAGGTGAGTGATGTTATTTTAAGATTATTATTTTGAGTCATGTTACTATTTTAAGCCAAAAGGAGGGTTATGTGTTTCGCCGCTACGTGAAAACGATGTGCAGTCAAGTACCAAGATACCTGACCAGGCCCTCTACTTATATTTTGATTTATCTCTTTAACTAAAAATGATATTAACATGAAAATTTATATTCAGACAGATTTTAATTAAGTCTTTCTGAACAAAAATTTTCATGTTAATATCATTTTTAGTTTAAGAGAAAATTGAAAATATAAGTAGAGGGCCTGGTCCGGTATCTTGGTACTTATGTTCATCTGTCCTTTCAAGCTTTATTCCCTCAATCTCTGATCCCTCAATATCTTCAATCATATCCATATTTACTTTGACAAAACCTCATCCGTAATATTACGATACCTCATCGGAAGCGTCTTGCCTGTCCGCTGGTTATCAGCAACGTATATTCAATATGGCGCCCGCTACAGGCTATAAAGTAATAGCTTAAATAGAAAAAAATTGTAACGTTTAAGGGTTGGGCTACATCTGGCAGCACGGAACAGCATTATTCCATGCTGCTATCCTTTTCTGTCGCTCAGAACCGTCATTAGCTAGAGCGAGAGAGAGCGACATAACGCTTCAGACCGGCCAGGCTGCTAGATGTAGCCCAACCCTTACTTACAACTAAAGTGGTGAAATTTTTTTTTTTATCTCAGCGATCTTTATTTTTGTGAACTAATTAAGATAGTCTTTAAATTTACTGAAAAGAACAATCAGTATCGTGACACTTATCGTGACGTAGTAGTAGTGATCACTGGATGGTGTTGTCTAGTTATTTTTAATTTGCCTGTCAAATAATATTATATTATTCACTTAGTGAATAAAGGACAGATTTACTTCGAGGGCCATAGATGAATCACGAGCAGGTGAAGGATTCTAACGACTGAATCACGGCCGTAGGGAGTGATTCATGATGATTGAATCACGAGCGTATCGAGTGATTCAAGTGTTAGAATCCTGAGCAATGCGAGTGATTCATGGCCCTCGATGTAAATCCGCTTTATTCAAGAATTGCATACTATACTTAATACCAAAACTACGAGAGTAATTTTTCAAAACTAAAAACCGACTTCTCCGCCAAACTACACAACCGGTTTTAATAAAAAAATTATGGGACCACCTGACAGGTATACCCTTAAAAAAAAAAGAATATTCTAAATCGGTACAAACGTCTTCGAATAAATCGATCAACTTATATAAAACATAAGATTTCGACGAATTGATAACCTCCTCTTTTAAAAGTCGGTTAAAAAGAGAAATTAAGGAGAAAATAAACATTTAATGAAGAAAAAAGAAGGTGCAATTAATTAAAATGGACATTAAAATTGGATCAATTACTAAAATTGAGAGTAAATTGTTCTAAATTCAAACATCAAAATAGTGAGTAAAAGTGCATTTTATTCACTATTTTTAGTAAATATAATAAATTATCAAAATAGTGAGTAAAAGTTCTTGTTATTCACTGTTTTCAGTGAATTAAATAAATTTTTAGAGGGGGAATGGTATAAACTTGTTTATACGTATATCTTTTTTCAGATACCGCACAACCAAGGACATATCCCTCCCGTTCCGCGTGATCCCTTTGGTCCGCGAGGTCGGCCGAACCAAGATGGAGGTTAAAGTGGTGCTCAAGAGCAACTTCAAGCCTTCCCTGCTGGGGCAGAAGATCGAGGTCAAGATCCCCACGCCGCTGAACACCAGCGGAGTGCAGCTGATCTGCCTGAAGGGGAAGGCCAAGTACAAGGCCTCCGAGAATGCTATTGTTTGGAAGTAAGTCATACCCGAATATATAGCTCTCGAGACATAAGCTCAGCTTTGCATTTGTGTGAGTGCACAGAGGGTGTAGGTGAGACATCGGCTTGAGGCTCGGCACGGCCCGTACCGGTTTTCTAATGGTTTTTGAAACTCGGTCTGAGTCGCGGCATGACCATCGCTTTCTAATAAAAAAAATATTGGTTGCCTGTAAAGTCGGTATACGGGCGAAAGTTTTACGTGACAACGACTTTGAATGCCCGAGTGGAAGGGACGCGTGCCTCTCACTCGCTCTCATTGTGAGCGCATAACGTGAGCGGAGCGTAACGCAGTTTCTTGAAGTGTCACCCGGCAAACCAATTTATAAGACGTTGTCACGTCAAAATATTGAGTATTTTATATAATTTTTTGACTGACTACTTTTGGCGCTCATTCACACAAATGCAAAGCTGAGATTATGACTCGAGGAATGTACGTATACAGCAACTTCAAGTCTTTCCTGCTGGGGCAGAAGATCGAGGTCAAGATCCCCACGCCGCTGAACACCAGCGGAGTGCAGCTGATCTGCTTGAAGGGGAAGGCCAAGTACAAGGCCTCCGAGAATGCTATTGTTTGGAAGTGAGTCATACCCGAATATACAGCTCTCGAGACATAAGCTCAGCTTTGCATTTGTGTGAGTGCACAGAGGGTGTAGGTGAGACATCGGCTTGAGGCTCGGCACGGCCCGTACCGGTTTATAATGGTTTTTGAAACTCGGACTGAGTCGCGGCATGACCATCGCTTTCTAATAAAAATATTGAGTATTTGATATAATTTTTTGACTGACATCTTTTGGCGCTCATTCACGCAAATGCAAAGCTGAGATTATGCCTCGAGGAATGTACGTATACAGCAACTTCAAGTCTTTCCTGCTGGGGCAGAAGATCGAGGTCAAGATCTCCACGCCGCTGAATGCCTCCGAGAATGCTATTGTTTGGAATTAAATTAATTTTACCCGACTGCGCCAGAAGGAAGGGTATGTTTTTCGAGTGTATGTAAATGTCGCAGCCATCTGGTTAAATCAGCTAATTGGACGCCTAGCCCGTTCTGTTTCTGTGTAAGTCGGCATCCAGTTGGATGCCTAGGCTGATCGTTAAACAACTTGGTTTATTTATTTAAACTTTATTGCACAATAAAAAAAATGTACAAGAGCCGGACCTAATGCCATATGACATTTTCTCCCGGTCAACCATTAGACCAAGCGGAAAATATGTGTGGCTGGCGTGATGAAATTCAAGAACAAGTAAACAATAGTAGATTGTGCTACAAGGGGCTAAGGTAATATTTTGAAGGCGAGGGCGCTACTTTGAATCCTGAGTGTAGCGAGGGATTCATGTATATCGCCCGAGATAAAAATATTACTGTACCCGAGTAGCACACTCTACTTTTCATCTCCATCTATGAGAAAAACTAGCACATACAAAACAGAATATAAAGAACAGTAGAACACGTACAATACCTAACAGACTTCAACCGACAATTTAATACTAACCTTTGTTTGATGTCTTCTTCATATACAATAAATACTAAGAAATATTTTTTCGAAGACCACCAACTTAAGATAAAATGTTCACTCATAACTTTGTTTGTGTGGTCCTTCATATCTTTTTATTTTTATACGTAAACTTTTATACGTAAACTATTGGCTTAAACTCACGAAAAAGTATTCACATTTACATAAATAATTACATTTCAATACAAATAACCTATAACTTCTGTAATTACTTGAATCAAAGGGAAAAATTGCGCTTATTAATTATACTTATTCCTTTTTCCGAAGCAAAGAACATACAAATTTTAACCTACAATTCATCTATGTTGAAGACGATATGTATTCCAAATTTAAAAAATCACTAAGTCTGTGCCAATTATTTTTTATTTTTAAACAAAATTCTTCTTTTTTTTTGCTGGACTGCCAACATTATTTTTGATTCTACATAGATTAAACTCGTGTTCTGTTTTCAATTTGGATTTAATCCCTAGAGATCTTCTTTTTCACGTTTTAGTCCCGAGAGAATAACCAGTAACTTTAGCTCCAAATGTTTTGGGTTAAAAACATCGTTTTTTGGGTAGATGAGATGAAAAAGATAAATATCTACATAAGTGCATATACAAGAATAAACCATTAAACATATGATATATATCAACATATATAAATACAGTATACTAATACATACATATTTATAGATATGTATGTAATATAAATGACTTATGTTGACTGCATTTTATTCACTGTTTTTAGTGAATAAAATAAACTTTTTAGAGGGGGAATGGTATAAACAATTTATTACAAATGAGCGCGTCACTCTGAGGATTGATTATCACAAACATACAAATACTTGATAAGGGGAGGATATATGAATTTTTCGGGGACCAGTGCTGAAAGGAAACAGAGAATATCATTTAAAATTTTGTCTTGACCAAGGCTTAGATAACCCTTCAAAGTATTTTATGGACTACTGTTTACAATTTAAAGTAAGAATGTGAAACTTTTCTACGCACATTAGCGAAAAACGGCCACTTTTGGCAAATGTGCGTATAAAAGCTTCACGTTCTCACATTAAACTGTAAACAGTAGTTCATGAAATAGTTTGAAGGGTTATCTAGGGCTTGTTCAAGGCAAAATTTTATATATTTCCATTTCCTTTCAAATAATTCATTTCTTTTTGACATGTAAAAGTGCCTGTGAAGATATAATTACTGAATAAACATTTGAATCTTTGAATCTAATGAAGGCAGTACTGGAGCCCGAAAAATTCAAGTATCCCCTTATGCTTATAAAAATAAATTATTTCAGAATCAAGCGCATGGCGGGTATGAAGGAGACGCAGCTGTCGGCGGAGATCGAGCTGCTGGAGACGGACACCAAGAAGAAGTGGACGCGGCCTCCCATCTCCATGGGCTTCGAGGTGCCCTTCGCGCCCTCCGGCTTCAAGGTATGTGACTATGTGTTAAATAGACAGATAATTCTTTCATTATCATCTGAGGGTACTCCTGGTTGCATTCTTGACCCTTGATCCTTAGTTGGTTGGTTTGACGACCTCCGTGGCGTAATGGTCAACACAGTAGTCCGCCAATCCGGAGGGGTTCTGGGTTCGGTCAACAGCCAGGGCAAGCTGGAAAATCTGGGGTGTTTATCTGTTAATTTATTATAAAATATCGTATCCTTTAGTTAGTATCCCATAATACAAGTTTAAAATTTACTTTGGTGCTAACTCAATCAGTGTGATTTGTCCCTATATATTTATTTATTTATCCTCAGTGGTTACGCTTCAGAGTTTAACGTTTTTATTGGAAGCTGTATTTTGTTTCTCAAGGGTGTACAGCTGTCGCGACATAAGCCCAGCTTTGCATTTGTGTAAGTGCACACAGATAGTATAGGTGAAACATCGGCCTGAGGCATGGCACGGCCCGCACCGGTTTATAATGGTTTTTGTAACTGGGCCTGAGTCGAGGCACGACCCTTGCGCGTCATTTCACTGTTGCGCACTTTCCGCCTTCACCTTCACCTTTGGTACTACCGCTAGCAGCTTGACATTCCAGTGTTGTGTCTGAATTATAAGTGAAATTAAAGTTAGTAATAAATAATATAATGAAACAAATTAAAATAATACAGGTTTTTTTAAAGTGCTTACGGTCCTCGAGACATAAGCTCAGTTTCGCATTAGTGCGAGTAGACGCCAAAAGTATAGTCAGACAAAAAATTACATAAGAATAAAATCAATGTTTTATTAGAAAGAAATAAACCATTTTGATTATTAAAAATACACGATATTTGTCATTTAATACATTTTAATAAAAACGCGTGTATACTTCCTAACCATTTTCCATTACACTCCACACATGAAACATAAAATAGCTGCATTTTCTGTTACCATAATAAGCTTACTGTAAAAACTTGTAAATGCTCTGCGATCAATAGGTTACCAACATATAACTAATATTTTCTCTTGACAACGTCTGCGAGTTCGGGTTTTTCATGCTCACTAAAATGTCCAATCCGGTGGTGGCGTCGCTGGTCGGGTCGTTGGATTCCCTCTAATATGGTTGAGTTTAACGATGATCCGTACGTCAACTCGTGAACGGGTGCTGCCGAAAGGGACTGGTCAACTCGGCTTCGCTTTTTTGACTATTTAATATTTTTTTATTTTTTTCTACGCAATTTATGTTTGTTTCCTTGTTCGCAAGCATTACATGTTATAACGTGTCAACTTTGTATTATATTATAAGTATTCATTAATTAAAAGACAATAATAATAATATGACAAAGCACTACTGGCGAGTAGGCGACCAATACTGTGAAAATGAGTTTCTTTCGGCGTTTCTTCTCAGCAGTGGTCGTTACGAAGCGCTGGTATCCGTAGCTTTTCTTAAAAAATAAATTAAATTTTTATATACCTTACACGTAACATAGATTATACTCATTGACGTGTAAAAGTGCCTGTAAAGGTCTAAATACTGAATAAACATTTGAATCTTTGAATCTAGGCATAACGAAAAATATTTTTAGCCCATCGATTACATTATTAAAAAATATTGTACACGTATTTTTTCTTTTCTCTGAGAAACAAAAAATTACAAAGATACACCGTATTGAAATTTCGCATGACGTCACGGCTACGTACGATTTTTACATAGAGGTGACGTCGCAAGCCCCCACTCCGGAAGTTTGATATTTGGTGCGTGAATTTTTACTTCATTGGCAAACTGAAAAATATGGATCCATTATTTTTGGACAATCTAAAAGCCGGACTAATTACAATTATACTTTTCTAATCTTGTCGTCACCCCTATTACAGGTCCGCTACCTGAAAGTTTTCGAGCCCAAACTGAACTACTCCGACCACGACGTGATCAAATGGGTGCGCTACATTGGTCGCTCCGGACTCTACGAGACACGATGCTAAGCTGGGATGAGGTTCAATGTAAGTTTAATATTTTCTATATTGTAATAACAAGTTTAAAAAATAACTTGAGAGGTGTCAAGGAACACCCGGATGGAACGAAGTAAAATATAAATTTAAATAGGTCTAAATTACATTCAAACTCTTTTCTGTGTTCTAAAATCAAGTTTTTTTTATCTTCATAAATTTGAATGAACAAAAAGTGTCGTTACAACTTTTGGTCTTAATTTTTTCCGTCTAGCTCCCTTTCGCAACGTGCGATAAGGAACTTTTCAAGGCGAAGGCAAAGAAGGAATTTTTGTAATTCTTCGACGAGCCAAGAATTACAAACTTCGAGTCTTCTTTTTACTACAATAATGTCTACATTACTTTGCTGGACTAGGCCAGGAAAGTTGTATGACAATTCATTCCTAGCCGCTGCTCAAAACAAAAAGACTAATGAAAGTGTATTCAGAATGACAGGACACATTGACGTTTCAGTTGACATTTCTGTTTTTACGGTTGGCAAAGACATTAGGCGTTTAATTTCATCACTTGTCCTACAGCCAATTGCTACAAATTATAAAAACTGCACTCTTTGAGCATTTATATGAATATGCCCACAATTTTACTACAATGTTTGTATTAAATCACACGATAATGTTTGATTTTCGTTGCGAGAAAAAAAAAAAGCAATAATCTGCGGTATTAATTTTTTTGCATGAAATATGACGGGGCTTTATGGGCTATGTTTCCTTTGCACTAAAGAACGCGGGAAGGCAGTTTCTTTCCTTTCAAAGCACGTAGTGATTGATGTATATACTCTTTTTTTTTTTAGGGACAAATAACACTGATTGAGCTAGCCCCAAAGTAAGTTCGAGACTTGTGTTATGGGATACTAACTCAACGATACTATATTTTTATAACAAATACATATATAGATAAACATCCAAGACCCAGGACAATTTGAAAAAGGCCATTCGAAGATCGAACCCGGGTCCTCTGGGTGGCGGACTAGCATGGTGACCACTACGCCATGGAGGTCGTCGACTCTTTGCAGTAAACATTTACTGCTGTCGGTTAATATTTGCATATTTCTGGTTATTTCTTTAATGATTTCCTCACATTTATTGAGAAAAGCACAATACATGCCTCGGCGGGAATGGCATTGCCGGACTCGTAATTATTGTCAAGACCTCGCTAACGCTCGGCCATGGAAACTACTCCTCCCGCAACGCCATGTTTCCCGTCCTCTGCAGCAATGTACCATTATTTATCTTTGGATATTTGTATCACTCGTTTTTCTTTTTCGATTTCATAAAAGTTTGACATTAAATCATTTACTTTCATCTTTATATTTTGTATCACTTCATTTTAATTCGATTTCATAATAGTTTGACGTCAAATCATTTACTTGCAGCTTAGTGCCGCCATGTTTGAAAGAAAGTATTTTTTTCGTTCCAGGATGTTGCCGACCGATTGGGATACCGCAAATGGGCGCTAGGTAAAGGCATGTTACATAACATAGTTGTATATATATGTATAACGTCTATTATACAACGGGATGCGAGGATACCTCTCAAATTTTTAATTTTTTTAACTATGTTTAAATTTTTATTTTGTAAACTCTGGAAGTTTGTATATGTATTTATTTAATATCTGCTAAATGTGTTTGTTTTTTGTGTCACTCTTTCTCATTTTCATTACCTTTCTGAAAAGGAACATTTATAGAAATAAAAAATTAATGTATTTCTCATATAATGAAAAAAAAAATCTATGAAAAATAAAAACGTTTGTTTTTACTCGTTTCGATTCGATGTCTTTAAATATTTCTTTCAGTGAAACCTTGTTAGCCGAATTCAGCTTATTTTTTTTTATATAGAAGAAAGTCACTCATTAGGTACCTACTCAGAAAAAGATGGATTTTGTATTTTTTGAGATTGGGCTTTGACTTTTTTATTCGATACTGTTATTTAAAGTATAAGGTAATGGAAATCTTCAAGACTTATCACAATAGAGTAGTTTTTTTTTTTAAATACTCGAACACGTTTTTCTAACATAACTATATATGATAAAACATTATGTAAAATGCGTTATAGTCAAGTTAATCATAAGCATCGAATCTCAACACCCATAATAGTATTTGTATATTTTGGTTTGATGCTCTCGTAGAGTGAACATGCTACTTAGGGTCTTACCACATCTGTAGTTTGCAGCATAAAGTCAACATCATGTAAAGCCTGGGTTTACATATTGACAAGTGACAAGTGCGAGTGACAAGTGGCAAGTAGGTGTTTACACGCACTGACAAGTAGATATGCAGTACTGCTATTCACTTGTCAGTGTCTATTCACACGTATTTGCAACTTGTCACTCGCACTTGTCACTGGTCAATATGTAAACCGGGCTTAAGGCATAGCCGTGGGTGGGCCTGATCATGAATTTTCTTCCAGATAGTTCTGTTCTGGGCTTTTTGTCGCCAGCATTTGACGCCGATATCTTTAAGATCCACCCTTCTGAGCTTTGCTCTGCCTCGGTTTCTACGACTCGGGTCTGGTCTCCAGTAAGCGTTTTGGTACACTGACCTCGTCCATTCTCGCTACGTGCCCTGCCCATTTTTTGTTTTTCGTGTGTGCAAGTAGCCGACACTGGTGTCAGATTTTTCAGGTTGCCTAAAGGCATCTTACATAGCTTGACGACTGCCATACAATGATGACAGCCGGGACCAACGGTTTATAACGTGCCTTCCGAAGTACGGAGGAGCTCGAGAAAATTTTATGCCACTTGTGGTGACCCATCCAAGTGCGGACCACGCCCGGTGTCGCTTTACTTGCGAAAGCGCTAGTACGCACTCCCGTCGAGTTCCTCAACCTCACCGAGTCCTGTCCATATGACCCATGGTTTTCAACTGCTCTGTCATTTTTGTATATTTTTGTATAGAAATGTAATTTCAATTTTCGCGCATTATCATGTTGTGGCTCTACAAGGTTGCCTCACGGGCTGCTTTTTTTTCATATATCAAACGTAATTTAATTTTCAGCAGATGTGGCTAGACCATAATAGATGTTCCAAAAAATGTGTTACAAAGATTGTATGTCTGTATCGTAAAATAAAAAAAAAATATATACTTCACAAGTTATGAATGTATTGTCAAATATTTTTTTTAAAAGTTGCATTGGCCACTCATATTTAATATTATTTGTTCATTAATTATGAAATTATTAAAAGATATTGTTTACACTTGGAAAGGCCTGTATATTATATATCTACGGTATACAAAAAATAATATATTTATATAATTGATATAGCAATATCGTTTCGTACGCTTGAAACGTGATTCTTTTATTTAAATAATAATTGGTTTATTCTCATTTTTATTGTAATTAGTTTGTAAGATTGATATAATAGTAAAAATTGTATACATATAGGTCTCGGCTTGTGACAGTTTGTTTCAGTACAGTATTATCTCGTTTTTACAATGTTTCTATAACATTTAAATTTAAATAAAAAAAATTTAGAATATTACTACTTTAAAAAAAAAAATTGTTGAGCGTTTGTTGCGGCCGCACTGACTACGTGTGAGGCAGCGTCGGTCTTAAAAATATAGCCCATTCGGTCACTTGGTTGGTACGCCGTAGACAAAGCGGAATTTGCTTTTTCAAACGCTCGGCCTTTGTGCCACGCCGACGGCATGCACACCAACAAATGAACTATACTATGAATTTATTAATTATTAAATAATAAAAAAAACCTTCATAATATAAGGCGTATGACGGCTTATGTTAAAAATAATATTTAAACTTTGAAATAAAATTAAAATTCTAAACGGGGTGGTACTGTACAATATTTATATAATCCGACCAAATGACAACGGCTCCTAATCTTAACCATTCCTTTAGAGATTTAGACCCCTTTACGTATGTAGTTTATTGAAATTGGTATGTATTTTACAATATCACTATACGAAGTTAATGTAATGTTAGTTACTGTAGGAATCGCTTAAGAAGCGCGTTGACTTAGAACATTCGGGTTTGTATCATTCCCAGTTCTTTGAAATATAATGTTTCAATTCACAGAAAATCGACGTCTGAGTAGTAGCGTCACCTCTTATATGCTTCGTTCGGTGAGTGAGAGAGCCGGAGGCCCCCCCTCCCATCCCTCCCCTCCCCCCTCTCCCTATATCTTTCTGAAAGGCCGGCAACGCTTCTGTTACATCCCTGGTGTTGCAGTTGTCCATGGGCAGCGGTGATCACTTACCATCAGGTGATCCGCTTGTTCGTTTGCCGCCCTGTATAATAAAAATAAAAATTGCTTCTCTATGGCACTTTTGTTTTAATACACAGTGACGTCAGCTCCAATCGACTTGTGATTGGACGATCAGTTGACAGGTTCTTTTGCTCCGTCAAATGTAGCCAATAACAGCAGCTTATATGACTTGACTTTGCTGTGCTGCCATTTTTGTGTTCCTTGTTTGAAAACCTTCATTCGATAATAATTGTTGATGTGAATATCGCTTTTGACCATTTTTGATTGGAGTATTGGTAGACATATCTCGACAAGCGCTTGAACAATTTGGCTCATGGTCATGCTTAAGGCGAATAGTGCAGCAGTGGCGCCCTCATTTGAAATGTTGAATCGTAAATGAGGTGATAATTAACATTTTGCTAACCGTCAGGCATTTGATAGCCTTCTCAATTATTTTATGAGCAACAAAAGGTGTTTTCGTCATAAGTGGTCACTTATGGCGGGTAACGCGTTTTAAATCTAGACGAAACGTAACTTTAATTCAAAAGGCTATCTGATGACTGACGGTTAGTGATGTGCCGCCTAAAATTCTCTGTTCTCGGAAATTTCTTTTCCTGAAAATTTCGGAAATTTTCAACATTCGAGATTTGTAGTTGAAAAATTTCCTGAAGAATTTCTTGCGAGAAATTTCTCGGAAATTTTCTAGACCGTTGCGGAAAGTGCTCGACATTTTCAAGAACGGCACATCAGTGAAGAAAATATTAATTTACACCTTTACGATTAAACAATTTTCAGATGAGGGCGTCACATCTGCTCGCTTAATTTTTAAAGAGGAAATACAAAGAATGTTGTGGGTCAATGCGCTTCAATTGTTTTGCGAAGAACCACACGCCTGATTGGAGCGTTCCGCTGGAGAATGTATGATAAGTGCATGCTGTTATAGGTAGCTTATATTGTATCGTGTTACAAATAATGTACAATAAATAAATTATCAAAATGTCGACTTTTTTCTATCGATAATGTGTTCCTACCCATCCCGCGTAACCCACAGTGCTTTAACTTGGTTATACCACGTATAAGGGATGCATGTATAATAAATCGAACCACAGGCTATATTAGATTAAAATTAAATAACAATCGGCAATTTGTACGAGAAAGTCTTTTTTTTTCATATTTTTATTTCTTCTTCTTATCGAGTCGAAATGGCTCATATTAGATATTGTTAGACCAGAACCTAGCCACGGCAACCGCCCTGTCATTAGCCATATTCAGATCTGCCTTAGTACAAGGAATCGGGCAGTTGGAACATGACAAAAGATGGTCCATGGATTGTGTGACCCCACAGTCACACAAACTGTTGCCAGAGTTCCAACCCCATTTGGCTCTGCTCTCCCGGCATCGCCCTGTACCAGATCGGAGTCTGCTTAAAGATTTCCAAACAGCCCAGGAGAGATCCTTACCCGGGGGCAGCTTCTCGTCAGGTGGAATGTTAGATGGTGAGGACGGGTACATATTTTGCCACAGTGTGAGTTTAGTTTATTTTTATTTTAATATACTAATGTGATCTAGTTTAGCTCGTGATTCGATTTATTACGGGTGTGTCCCTTCCACGTTGTATAAGCCGTTGGTCTCGGCTGTCATCATCGTATGGCAGTCGTCAAACTATGTCAGATGCCTTAAGGCAGCTTGAAAAATCTTACTAGTGTTGGCCACTTGCACATACGAAAAGCAAGCAAGTAGGTACCAAAAAAGGTAATTGGTATAATATAAAAAAATAACAAAGAACCCGAGTGCCTTTATACAATATGAAACAAAATCCCTGTCCAATCCTTGTAGGAGCAACTCAGACCGTCATTATGAACAACTTTTCCTATGGGACCAATGCATGAAACTTGAAAAAAATCGACATTTGTATGAAAATGTCGATTTTTTCTTCTAATTGTTGTTCGTATTGACGGTCTGAGTTGCTCCTACAAGGATCGGACAGGGTTTTTTTACATATTGTATATATCCCAGTGTCATTCTCAGAATTATGACGACACCTCTCAACCTTAAATCCATTAAGTCACCGTCAAGTCGTTTAGGATTAGGACCTGTCTGTCAGTTAGAGAAAGAGACGGAACGCGTTCTGTATGGCCGGTGCTAAGGCGTTCCGTCGCTCTCTCTCGCTCTAGGTTATGATGGTTCTGAGCGACAAAAAAGGATAGTTGCACAGAAAAGTGCTGCCTCAATGAAACATCTCCTTATCTATTTTGACTGGAAGCATTTCTCGACCAAAATCCTGATTATACAGCTATATGCATTTCGGAATCGTGGCTAACGGAAGAAAAAATCAGCTTAATACATTTTCATGGATATAAAATAGCAGCGTCATACTGTAGGAAAGAACATGACGGCGGTGGAGTTTGCATACTGCTACAAGATCAAATAGAATCAAGAGAAATAACCGAAATAACAAAAATGTCTATTGAGTTTAACTTAGAATTATGTGCTACTGAATTACCTAAAGAAAACGTTGTATTAATCTCTTTATACTGGAATGGAAGAGGGGCTGATACTTTTACGCAACAGTTAGAAAAAATGCTCGTTTACATAAATAATAAATACTCTACACATAAAATAATCATAGGAGGCGATTTCAATATAAATATATTAAAAAATAAACTAAAAATTAAAAATTTCCTTAATCAAATGGCAGAATTTAAATTAAGTCAACATATAAAAGAACCTACACACTTCACTAAAACCTCTGAAAGCTGTATAGATTTAATATTCACAAACTTTAACAACAGCATAAAAACTAGAGTGGAGAAACTAGGATTTTCAGCTCATTCCGCAACAATAATTAGCTTTGATATGACCCAAAAACTAACTAAAAATACGTGGTTCACTGAAAAAAGAATCTTCAATACAAAAAATATAAATTCATTTAAACTAAAATTAAAAGAAATAAAATGGCACGATATTCTAAAAGAAAATAAAAATGTAACAAAAAACTATGAACTATTTCACAATATAATGATAGGTATTTTAGATAAATATATTCCAAAACAAAAAATAAAGATTAATAAAACATTTAAAAAACATTGGTTGACTGTCGGTATAAAAAAATCTTGTAAAAATAAACGATTATTAAAACTCCTTACTTTAAGAACGAACCAACATGAAATACTTAATACCTATTACAAAAAATATGAAAAAATATTAAAAAAATTAGTATCCACAGCAAAAAAATTACATTACAAAAAACTTATAAAAAACTCATCTAATAAAATAAAAACAATGTGGAGTGTAGTAAACGAGCGTACAAATAAAAGAACTTCCAAGGGAAAAAATAATATAAAACTAATTATAAACAAATCATCAATTTCTGATCCAAAACGGATAGCTGATAATTTTAATAAATTCTTTGCATCTATTGGTGAAAATGGCATAGGGAACAAAGTAGGAAGGCCTGTACAGTGTCCCTCTGAAAATAGCCTTTTCCTTCGCCTGGTAGATGCCCAGGAAATAAATAAAATTATCAAAAGTTTAAAAAATAAAAAAAGCTGCGGCATTGATGAGTTGCCACCGAACTTGTTCCGAGAGTGTGCGGATGAACTGACTTTACCATTTACCTTGCTAATTAACCAGTCATTTAATGAAGGTGTTTTTCCAGACCTACTAAAAATTACTATAATAAAACCTATCCATAAGAAAAATGAAAAAACTGATCTTAACAACTATCGACCAATAGCACTCTTACCTACAGCTTCAAAGATTTTCGAAAGAGCAATGGCCAACCGCGTATACAGTTTTTGCGAAAAATACAAATTACTTGACGAATGCCAGAATGGTTTCCGGAAAAACCGATCAACAATATTGGCTGTATACAAATATGTTCAAGAAATATTAAAGACATTGGACAACGGGAAATATGGCATTGGAATGTTGTTAGATATGACTAAGGCATACGACCGGGTTCTGTATAACATTTTACTAAATAAACTATATGGGATTGGAATAAGGGGAATCTCACATCAATGGTTCGCTTCTTATCTCAAGGACAGGAAACAGTTTGTTGAAATTGAGCATTATAATTATGACACTCACACGATCAAAAATATCCGATCTAACTGTATACCAATGAACTCTTCCATCCCCCAAGGTAGCGTGCTCGGGTGCCTTTTGTTCTTAATATACATAAACGACCTCCCAAAAATAATAAAAGAGCACTGTGTCCTATTTGCTGACGACATCTCAATCCTAACATCCGCGAAAAATAGTAAAAATCTAAATGAACACCTTACAGATATCCTGAAAAAAACGACGGACTGGCTGAGTGACCACAATTTGGAAATCAACTACTTAAAAACAAAATTAATGGTCTTTCACCCGTACCAAAAACCACAATTAAATTTAAATTTAAATTTTAACGGAAAAGATCTAGAGGTGGTCAATGTTTTTACATTGTTGGGCGTCGACATAGATACCTCCATTAATTGGAAGCCTCACACCCAAAAACTTTGCGCTAAATTATCTAAGTTCGCATACGCGCTCAGAGAGGTAAAAAAAAACAACAGACATTGAAACAGCACTTGTCACCTACTACGCTTACGCCTACTCGTGGCTTAGCTATGGTACAATTCTATGGGGAAGTGGAACCGACTGGGAAAGAGCTTTCACGTTGCAGAAAAGGTTGGTCCGTATAATAGCCAATATAAAACCGAGAGACAGTTGTGAACCCTATTTTAGAAAATACAAAATCCTAACTTTACCGAGCATTTATATTCTAGAAGCATGTAAATTTGTCCGTAAACATCCACACTTTTATGCAAAAAGGAAAGACATACCTACTAAATATCACTTAAGGCATCAGAGTAGGTTAGAACTACCAACTTCCCGCCTCAAACTCCATTCATCTAGCCCTTTGGCAATGTCCATAAAGCTTTATAATAAACTGCCAGAAATAATTAAATCCTTAGAAAATGATAAAATATTTTTTAAGCGCATAAAAGAAATGCTGACTAACAAATGCTATTATTCTATAAATGAATATTTAGAAGATAAAGATAAATTTCACTTGAAATAGATACAAAATAAATAATAAAATATTTTTTATAATAAATCTATAAAATAAAATACATTAAATGAAATAAATTAATCAATAATCTATTTAAATAATATAATAATCTTTTCAATTGCAATTAAATAAATAAATATAATTACAATTTTCTAATACATACGAAAAACTTATTAAAGCAGAAAAATAATAATATTTAACAAAAGAAATGATACAAAAAATCTATATAATATGCATAATACAATAAAATAAATCCTTTTAAAATAGTATAACTACAATTAAATCATACTTTTCATTGTACTTTTCATGGTCTCCAAAGAAATAGTAGTTATTTTACTACATAAAAATATGGTAAATTTGATATTGAATTTTGAGTTTTGTCTTATTGATTGACTAAATTAGTTAAAATCGTATTAATTGAATGAGTTTATATATAATAAAAGCAGGAAACTACCAAATGGATATAATATATGGAAACTAAAAAAAAAAAAAAAAAAAAATAACCTATGCATGTAATACATTAATTTAATCATTCCTTTTTTTAAATAGCCCTTCTCTCATTGCAGCGCCCGTCAGGGCCCTTAATTGATCCTATATTTAAAAATCAAAGACCTGTATGTACATTAAGGAAGCAATAAATGATTGAGTATTGAGTATTGACAAATTTTGTACTGTCAAATGAATCCCAACCTTATTGGGCTGCAGAACGTCCCATACATACAAAGATTTAGAATATACAAGTAGTGTAGATTTGTTACCGAGCGTCCAGGGGTAAGAGAAAGACATATTAATGATTCTACGTATATTTTTTTCATGTTCGGGTTATAGGCACATTTCAAGTATATGTAAATTTGAAGTGTGCCTATAACCTGACCATGAAAAAATGTTCGGTCGGTGATAGAGACAAAACACGTCACTCTTCTTTTTCTTCTTTTAGAAATGGCAATAATACTATCTCGCTCTATTAAAGCGTGTAAGGCCCTTGCATACATACGTTCGAAAACCATAACCCTCATGACGCAGTCAGGAATCCCCTCACCCTAGACTTTTCCATACAAACGTAGTCTACTTGAAACGACATGTGAGATTTCGGTAAAAAATTGTAATTTTAAAGAAATTGCAATTATCTAGGGTTATAATTGGTTTCCGACGGTAGAATTATGAACTGGAAAGAAAATATAAGGGTGTAGAAGTTTTCCATACTGATGGTTAAATATGATATCATACACTATATTCTCTTTTAAGTTCATAATTTGGTGTCAGAAACAAAGTATAACCCTAGATAATTGCAATTTCTTTAAAATTACATAATGTTGCCCATATCCGACATTTCGTTTCAAAATAAAACGTAGACTACGTTTATATGGGAAAGTCTGATTCTATCCGGGGTAAGAAGACTCTTAAGATAGCTGGTCTATAATATTCTATGTCAATGAGGTAAGTGTATAAAATCTAGGTGTATAGGGTAAGTACACCTTACCTATTCTAGCAAATAAGTAGGTCTAACTCGGCTTCTAAACCCTTGTTAGTTATTCCAACCTGTTTACGCAGTTAGGCTTCGCGTGCGGCTGAAATTGCCCCTTCGGGGCCTAATGGGTATGTACCGGAAAGCAAATACCTCACCTTAATGGGGCAGTAATGGACTTTGTCCACGTGTGACCTGGACATCATTTTCAGCGTGGCTGATCCGTGCGTCAACTCGTGAACGGGTGCTGCCGGGAGGGACTGGTCAGCTCGGAGTCGTTTTTTTGCCTACTTAGTGTTTCTTCTTATTACGTAATTTATGTTTGTTAACTCGTTCGCAAGCATTACATGTTGTAATGTATCAACATTGCATTATATTAAAAGTATTTATTATTAAAAAAAAAGACATAATAATAATATGACAAAGCCGTAGGCGAGTAGGCGATAAATACTGTGAAAATGAGTTTCTTTCGACGTTTCTTCTCAGCAGTGGTCGTTACGAAGCGCTAGTATCGGTAGCTTTTCTTTAAAATAAATTAAATTTCAATATAAACTACACGCAATGTAAATTATACTTAGTGATGTGTAAAAGTGCCTGTAAAGGTCTAATTACTGAATAAAGATTTGAATTTTGAATTTTGACTTTGGAATCCATAGACTTAAATTTTTTTATGTTTGTATCAGTAGGTATTTGAGCTCTGGCGCTTCCATAAGGAAGAAAATGTTTAAGGAAAAGAAGTAGATGCTAACCCTTTTGAAAGGGTAGATCAAATATCCATATTATTTATAATTTTTCAAAACTAAATCACTTAGGACTTCACCACAACTAATTTTGATAACATTTCTATGGGAGCACATAACATGTATAATTTTTCAAAGAAAAAGAAATCAACCCGATTCAGGTTTTTTTATGTACTTTCATCGATCATTCGACAGCGGAATAATCGGTGAACATACATAAGAAAAAGAATTTTTTAACAGCTTTAAAGTTGTTAAAAATCGCGTTTAAATATCTGTCCAGTAATTTCGAAGATATGCGTGCAAATTCAGACATACAAATTTAAAAAAATGTTTGTTGTGTTCTGTTACTGTTCCGTATCACCTATAATCATTTTCACAAATTTCTAGTGGTCCGTACCCAAAGGGTAAAAACAGAATAAAATAAATATTTAAGTGGTGTAGCCCATACAATAAAGGTGCTTTTTATAAATAATGGTACGGAACCATTCGTACGCGAGCCTGACTTGCACTGTTCCGGTTATTTAAATATATTTTCACGCAATTTTGACTGTTTTATTATATGATCATATACACGTATATGATAATATATCTGGGCGCTTATATCTGTCTATCTGTACTTGATAAACCGAGATACTACTGGACCGGTTCTGATGCGGTTTTGACTAACATGTAGAGCATTTCTCTGGGAACGTGTACGTATACCTGTCTATGCTGCTTAGAGTGTTATAAAATAATAATTAAATTGAAAATATTTAACAGCGCAACTGAACACTTTATAATATAATGTTAGTACTATATGTATACAAAGTGGAAGGGACATAATAAATCGAACTACGGGCTATACCTATTAAATCACTATAGTATAATGAAATTATAATAACAGCTAAAACACAAAAAAAAACAACATTTCCATACAAAAGTGTCCAGCCGCCCGGGCAATTTGTATGGGAATGTAGTTTTTTATTGTTTTTTGTCGGTCTTTTATTATAACTTCATTATACTATAGTGATCTAGTATAGCATACAGATAATCAGTAGGTAAAGTGTAGAGCTTTAACATGTTTTACTTAAGGGTTTGACAGTCCTTGCGGCTTTTGGCTCCCCACAGGTTTACGTAGGTACCTATAGGTGTAGTTTGGTATGGGCTTTGGGCGCAGCTGTAGCTCTCGCATAGAGGGGTCGACAGGAGTTTTTGGCGGGAAGTCAAGGGAGTTTGCTTTAAATTGTTTTGCAAATTGATTCTAGTGAACTTTGTAATATGAAATCGGTGTAGTTTAGTGTTATAAATGCTCATGCTCATGGACAGTATGTGAAATGGTTAAAGAGGACATTCATAGTGCGGCTGTAGTAATATTTATTTGCGGACTGTGGTGGGCGTGTTAAGGCGCCGTCCGCCACTCAATCGGCTATGAAAACCAGTGGACTCGTACAGATTTATCGCCAGAAGCTCCCTTGAAGCAATCAAAAGACCTACACCAACCTTTGATTGCATATTTGGGGTTAGGGCTCGGAATAAAGAAGTGATAAAATAGAGATAGGCTCTAAAGGACTAGTATCCAGAGCTGTAAAATAATTATATATAAAAATAGAGGGGTCGAGGAGCCAAAAATGTACAAAGATAAACTAGCCTTTTCCCTTATCACTACAGGTATGAGACACTTTATAGAAGCGGAGTATCATTTATGCCTACATTACTACAAACGTAACTATACATCCATGCACACGGGAATGTATGTGTGTTCGCCTGCTCAGCACCGTCGACAAGGCAAGAATGGGGGAGAGGTGCGGGGACGGTGAACGGGGACGCATATTGCGCGGGACCTAAGGATATTCGGTTCTGAGAACAGAAAAAGACAGAATTCCAAACGTCAAACCCATGCATTTTTAAAATTATGTACATAAATATAAAATGTACGCAATTTCAGTTGTGGCAATCAAGCAATCCACTACTTGTATATTCTAACCCCTTCATTCATAAAAAAATTACAACTATTTGCTGAACCTATTTTAGTTAAAATATGTTTTGTCTCGTTCCTTCAATGTCAAATGTCGAAAAGAGGGAAAGGGACAAAACATGTTTTTTACTTAAATAGGTTTAGCAAACGGTATTTAATTTTTATGAATATGAGGGTAAATCTTTGAGCAATTCCAATTTATTTGTCAAAATCAGCCACTATTTTCTAAACGTCAAAAAAAAAACATTTTGTATGGGATTTTGTGTGAAAAACGAAAGCGTGACGTCAAACTTTTTTGAAGTCAAATGGCGCTCTTAATATCAGTTTTTCTGCATTAATAAAGCTAAAATCTTGTTGAAAATTGATATGATCAATGAAAAGTGACACTATTTTGTGACGGTTTATTTCATGAACTGTACCGAATAATTTATTATTGATCCAGTCATCTACCCAATTATATATATTATATACTAATGCGCTAAACGTGGCCTTTGGGTTTTAAGGCCGGCTTTGTCTGCTAAGTAGGGATAAAGACGTAAGTGTGTTATGTTTTAACCCACTTCAAAAGAGGAGGAGGTTATCAATTCCTCGGAATTTTGTATTTTTTTTTTAAATATTTTCATTCACAGATTAATTGACGACGCCTGGCTGGACCGATTTGGAATATTCGTTTTTTGTTTAAAATGGCATATATTTCAGGTGGTCCCATATTCATAATGATATTCATAGTATTAACACTAGAAATAAAAATAAATTAGTTATCTCAGCTTTTCGGTTAGAAAAAACAAAAAGGTGCTCAGCTTGCGTCTCTATAATAAAATTCCAGATAATGTAGTAGCGTTACCATTATCTAAGTTTAAAATGCCGTTAAAAATAATTTATTAAAAAATGCTTCTTATCATGTAAATGACTATTTATCTGATAAAAATTCTTGGAAATAGTTGACTGCAAATTTTAATTTTATTATTTAGATGTATAATAAATTTATCCTACATTGAATAATTTTTTTTTTAGTTTTACTTTGACTTTATCAAAATCGGCTGTGTACTTTGGAGGCAAAGTCGGTTTTTCGTTTTTAAAAAAATATTGACAATCATATTACAAAAGCAGACGAGGCGGAATACAATCGCCGCAATCCAAAAAACAAATCTAGCGGCTGATTTGCCAAATGGGCTTTTAAGATATAGACAAAAACCTGGCATTCAACAAATTGGCAGTGCTTTTGGAAAAAACAATGAGAGGTTCCGTTTATTTTATCTTTTAAACGTTTCTAAAAAATAAGGGTTTTATAAATTTGACGCTTATGTCTGTATGTCTGTTTGTGGCATCGTAGCTCTTGAACGGATGGACCATTTCGATGCGGTTTTTAACGTTAAAACAAGTTCCCTTGCGGTGTTTCGATGGCATAGACAAAAAATACATACATACTTCGTTATTAAAACAAAAAAAGAAAACAAGCTTTTATCTAAATCAATGACGACCTCCATGGCGTAGTGGTCACCGTGCTAGTCCGCCACCCAGAGGTCCCGGGTTCGATCCCCAGTCAGGGCAAGTTGAAAATGACCTTTTTCAGATTTTCCTGAGTCTTGGATGTTTATCTATATATGTATTTGTTGTAAAATATAGTATCGTTGAGTTAGTATCCCATAACACAAGTTTCGAACTTACTTTGGGGCAAGGATCTACTCCTCATTTTGAGAAGCGTCTTGATTCAGCACAGCGATGAGGAAGTCCTTAAGGCTGTGCGGAATCAAAACAAAATTGTTTTTGAGGCCCTCGACAAGGAAGAAAACAGAATCGAAATAAAATATAGAAAGAAAGCCCGTAACCCCTAACCAGCCACATCGTTGTGTGCAGTCAATACTGGCACTCTACGAATTGACCTGCAAGTCATCAAGGTAGCGGACCAGTCCCCTCTGGTGCAGTGTTCGCGTTGTCTAGTATATGGGCACACCAGGCGGTTCTGCAAGGAACCAGCGGACATGTGCAGCCACTGTAGCGGCCCACACCTAAAAACTGAGTGCCCGGACTGGATGGCGGGAGGAATGCCCAGTTGTCGGAATTGCAAGAACGCCGAACTGGCCACCACAGACCACAACGCATTCGACAGCGAATGCCCAGTGTGGAAGCGGTGGGATGTGTTGGCCAGGTTGGCGGTGGCGTATTGCTAAGGGCAACGAGGGCACCCAATCCCCATACCACGTTGTCCAAGCTAATCTGCAAAGAAAACAATTAGCTACAAATGAGCTCTTTATAGAGGCTACCAAACGTGGAATAAGCATAGCCCTAAAACAAGAGCCCTATACCGGCAATGCTAAGATCTTGAAGAGCCGAAAAGGAGCAAGGGTCTTCCAATGTGTTGGTGAAGCGGTTATCAAGGCAACAATTGTAGTATTTGACCCAGTCATGGATATCATACAACATCCGGAGCTTACCACTAGTAACTTTGCTGTCGTGGAGGCTCGCACCAGATCTTGGAGAATTCCTCTAGTGTCCTACTACTTCGAACCGGACCCGAAGCCCATAGAGCCGTATCTGGATAAGGTGAAAAAGATAGTGGGAGCACTCGACTCCAAAATAATTATTGGAGGTGACGCCAATGCTAAGAGCTCTTGGTGGGGAAGTTCAGAGATTGACCAAAGGGGAGAAGACATGGCGGGAACTCTGCACCAATTGGATCTGCATACTTAACACAGGAGAAGTCCCAACCTTTGATACTATAAGACGAAATAAAAGATTCAGCAGCTACGTGGACGTGACGGCGTGCTCAACGGACTTAATAGACCTTATAACTAATTGGAAGGTAGGGGAGGAACTTATCGGCGCGGACCACAACGGTATCAGTTTTGACATAAAACTTAAAGATCAAAAGGGATTAATATAAGCAGGACTACAAGAACCTATAACACTAAAAAGACTAATTGGGCCAAATTTCATAAGGAATTAGAAAAATTTAAGCCAAAACACAAATTAACAAAACTAGATTTCACACAAATAGATAACATTGAAAAAGTAGAGTCAGCTGTAGAAAATTATGATAAAATGATAAAGGAAGTATGTACACAGACAATCCCTAAGAAAAAGAAGAAAGAAGTACTTACCGTGCCGTGGTGGTCCGAAGAGCTGGAGAGGATGAAGAAGAACGTCGCTACCTTGAAGCGAAGAATCCGTTGCGCTGCGGAAATCCCATCCGCAATAAGGTGAAAAAGATGATGTATGAAAGATAACGTATGCAGTATGATAGTGCGAGAGGAATAACAGTGAGAACTGGCATGCAAGAGATCTCTGTAAAAAAAGACTCAAATAATATTGGAGGTAGCAGCATAAGCTCAATCAGTGTTTTTTGTCCCTATATATTTATTTAATGAAATTAAAAACTTAAAGTGCTCCTCAAGACGAATCCAACAAGCTCAAACTCAATGGGGTTGCGTCGTTTTATTACAGAGTTCCTATGGCCATCTTCCGGCTCTATCATTAGATCAGCTCCATGCCATCATAATATTGCATTGTCACTGACCTTATACGTATGCATGCAAAATTTCAGCTCAATCGGAAACCGGGATGTGGGTCAAATTAAACTTACAAGATTTAATTACAGACAGACAGACACCGGGACATGTAAAAATAAATAAAAGCTTGTAAAAAACATGTAGAATGAGTGGCCTGTAACTTCAGGAGGTTCACTGAATTGTATGTTTTACATGACAATCAGTGAATCTTCTGTCGATGGAATGTTCTTTTATTTATTAAAAGATTTTTTTGTCAAAAGTAAAATATGTATAATTTTTTTTATTAAAATTAAAATTTCGTTCACACCACTTGGATAGTTGGCAATCAACCACCGTACGTTTTATAAGGAACTTTTTACCACGTACGACCGAATTGTGGAATCAACTTCCTGCAGCAGTGTTCCCGGACCGATACGACATTGAAACCTTCAAAAAACAAGTCTATATCTTCCTGAAAGGCCGGCAACACTGTTACACCCCTGGTGTTGCAGTTGTCCATGGGCAGCGGTGATCACTTACCATCAGGTGGCCCGCTTGTTCGTTTGCCGCCCTATAACATAAAAAAAATGTATGGACTCTGATTGTCTGAATATAAATGATTATTTTTTTTATTTATCATGCCACACAAATCGTAAAAGTCGATCAGTTGAATGGGGGAACATTTAGTAATGAGGCGATTCGGCAATTGTGATTGTCCCTATTCTTGTCAATATGTCGTCCAGCACTTAGAAAGTGGCCTACGCCGGGTTTTATGGATCAGTTTTGGGTAGACGGACAGTAACAGACGTCAACGCCATGAATCCTCATCATCATTTCAGGCTCATTACGGATATAAGCCTCTCCCAAGGATTTTCGAAATGACCGATCTAGAGCGGCCTGAATCCTTTCAGTGACCTGATCAGTCGTCAGACTACCTTGTGTGTGCGTGTCTTACCTCAGGCTTTTTGCCCCATCGGCCATCGGTTCGTTGCGCTATGTGCCCCGGCCACTGCCACTTCTACGACCTAATCTGCTAGACTACGTCAGTGACTTTTATTCTAAGAATTTCCTCGTTTCTGATTCGATCACGTAGAGAAACAACAGGGCCATTATTCGCAAGGGATAAATACACGATTAGTCTGTATGTATGTTTTTCCGGCAGTTTTCGGTACCCTAAAATAATATGCAATTCGACATTCCATCATGTTGCAATCTCTACAATAATAGGATCCGTTTTAATCTTTCTCGAGTCGACGACGGTGCTGACGCTAGCGTTTTACCTCGAGGGCTAGAGCTGGGAACGAGTTGTCGATAAATGGTGTTCTTATCGATGAAAACATCTTTTATAGGATGCAATCCGATGGTCAACTATGGCGAGGTTTTCACAATAATAGGATCTGTTTTAATTTTGAGGGTTAGAGCTGGGGTGGAATTGCCTATAAATTGTATGGTTATCGATGAAAACATAAATTATATTTCATTTCCGTTGCATATGGTGCTGATGCAATACGTCTTTCATCGAGGGGTGGTACTAACTCGGGTATGGTTTTCGATAAATATTGTTCTAATTGATAACAATTTCTGAAGCTGGTTAGTGTATTCCGCGATTGACACTTCAGCGAAAAAGCAAACAAAAAGGTAGGTTTGGGGTTAAATACCGTTTCCATAATATGTAGTAATATTTCAACGCGATAGTTCAAAGTTGTTATCGATAGATTATTCAAAATATGTTGATGATAAGTTTTTGATTAGAAATAAACGAGGATTTTAAAGGCTAAAATAAAAAGGTATATTTGGAAGCCAAGGAAATATAATGATAATGTAATCAGCTCATTTAGCAAAATACACCAATAATATTTTTTAAAACAGAGTATAAATAAATAAATAAATAATAATAAATAAATATATACGGACAAATCACACTGATTGAGCTAGCCCCAAAAAGTTCGACACTTGTGTTATGGGATACTAACTCAACGATACTATATTTTATAATAAATACTTAAATAGATAAACATCCAAGACCCAGGACAATTTGAAAAAGGCTATTTTCCAACTTGCCCTGACCGGGGATCGAACCCGGGACCTCTGGGTGGCGGACTAGCATGGTGACCACTAAGCCACGGAGGTCGTCATATATAATGAGAACACTGCAACATAATAATAAAATATTTGTTTATTTCAGATATCAAATATCCATAATATACTCTTATGTTAGTACCACTTAGGTTAGTAATACTATTTTTTATTAACCTCTACTGTCCCACTGTCAAGTTATTAAGAACCTTAAAATAAAATAAAATTCAATTTTATTTTAAGTGTGGGTTTTTAAAATTACCCTTCTCACAAAAAAGTCCAAAGCGAAGACGTATACCTATCTGGTAGGGTTTGCAAAAAATAATACGCCAAAATTTTGCATTTGTTGGCCTGAAGCATTTATTGAAAACCCCTTCAATGAAAAATAAACAAAATACGGACACAAAGTCCACTTCACAACACTAGATATCGACAGTGGAACTAAAATCGCCCGAACACCTGTTAAGAGCCCTCGTCTCTGACTTATTTGCACTGAGCACTGGTTTCGCCGATCCGCATTGGATTTAGTGTGCGAAGCGATTTTAGTCGATAACTTTACTCGATTATTGATATGACAGGTTTGCCGCAGCACTATGCTGATGTTGGTATTTGTTTGTATTGGAGATTGGTACAAATAAGATACAGGGATAAGATCCATCTTTTAAGTATTGCATGTAATGATATACTTGTTTTTTATTACAAGCTTTTATTTACTTTCACCTGTCCTGTTTTTGTGTCCGTAATCTTCTGTTTGATCTTTCTTCGTGATGACTTATGCCTCTGAAACGTGGTCCCTTACTATCGGTCTCATAAGAGGGCTCAAGATCATTCAACGCGCTACGCTCGGTCCTTCTCTGCGTGAGGAAATTCGTAGAAGAACAAAAGCCACTGACATAGCCAGCGGATTAGCTCGTTAAAGTGGCAGTGGGTGGGACACATAGCGCGACGAATGGCCGAAGGGGCAAAAAGGTTCTCGAATGGCAACCACGTATTGGTAAGCAAAGCTTAGGACACTCATAAGGTGGTCAGACGACCTGACCAAGGTCGCTGGAAAACGCTGGAAGCAGGTCGCTATGGATCGGTAATTTTAAAAATCCTTGGAAGAGGCCTCTTCTCTCCTCTCCTCTCCAGTAAGTTGTCACTCTTATACTTCTATTATACTTCTATCCAAAGCAAAAAATCTTGCAAGTTAACTAAGACTCACTTCTCATTATTCGACTGAGCTGAAAATTAACATACGTAAGTTGAGTGACAATGTAATATTATGTTACCAATGACCTGATCTCATGAAGAAGCCGAAAAGTGGCTTTGGCATCTCTGTGATAAAACAAAAATCCCACCGAGTTTAGGCTCTTCTCGTCTTGAGGAGCCACTTATTTTTTTATATTTTTTTAAATAGTTACTTGTTAAAAAATAAACGTATTACAACGGTATTATTTCCAGTGCGTACTTATTTACAGCAAGCAGGCCTGTGTCCAGTTAGGTTTAGGTATCGAAAATATACCTATGCGAGCGGTGACGAAGGGGAAAATTCGGTTACATGAATCGTTTGTCAGAGTAATAAGAATGAAATTGGCTTGCAATGGATGTCTAGGTATCTAAACTTGGATGTGGGAAGTTCTGACGCGAGCTAAATTAAACCATAGCGCTAACCATATTGAGAAGATATTTCTTTGAATTTCTTTTCTGAGTTAAGACTTCTGTACGTGAGTACTAGTACTTATTCTGTGCAGCAAGGTTATATCAATCGCAACATTCACAACAACGCGGCAACGCTGCTACGGCGTAGTAATATGCTACGGTCGTAGCACTCGTAGCAGAGTAGTCTACGAGTTACGATCGACGACGCAGATAGTTTTATGAAGCATAGAGTAATAGTATCAAAACAGTTATATAGTTTAATGTCACATATAGAGTAAATATACTTGACTACCTCCGTGGTCCAGTGGTCAAGGCGTTCTCCTTGTGATCCGGAGGTCGTGGGTTCGAATCCCACTGGGAAGCATACTTTGTGAAAAGTTGTTTCCAGTCTGTTTAGGATATTGCAGGCTTGAATCACCTGATTATCCGAAAATAAAGATGATTCCGTGTTTCGGAAGGCACATGTAAACTGTAGGTCCAAACGCCAAAGTCAAAATCAAATTCAATGTAGGATAATTTTTTTCTCTAATTGAAGGTCACTTAATTTTTTTTGTTTCGGAACAGCTGGAAATATTACGCCGGAAGAAACCCAGTTCAGTATTGGTCCCTACCCAGCCTGATGGGCTATGTTTCAGTTACAATACAGATTTACACTTAAGCTCAGTATGTATTTATTATATTATACATTTAAATAATACAATTAAAGTTTGCAGTCAACTATTTCCAAGAATGTTGATCAGATAAATAGTAATTTATATGATAATACGCATTTTTTGGAGTGGATACCCAAGAAAAGCGTAAAAATAATACAGTACAACGAAAATATCAGAAGCTTCCCCTAACAAGGTAATAACAATATCTAACGAAAAAAAGCTAAACTATCTCGGTAACAACACATAGTAACACTTGTTACAATGTGAAACTCGCTGAAATGGAAACCGGCGATATTGGCGAAAGTTTTATTGGATCCACCTGACCTACAAAGTGTTGGTTACGGAAAAGGGATCTAGTATCTAAGTCTAGGACTGCCTGTAAGTATGATCTAAGTTCATGCGGTAAGAAGGAAATAGGGCTTGTTCACAAAACTGCGATGCGAAGTCGCTTCGTAAAACTCTACGAACTCGCACGACGCATCGCAAGAACTTGCAAATTGATTCTCACGATCTTTCCCAAACCGAGGAAGGGAGACGCCTTGCCGCACGAAATTGCATCGCAGCAATTTGCGTCACAGTTTCCTGCGTTGCAAATTCGCATCGCGCCGATTCGCAGTTTTGTGTATAGGCCCATATACATGTTTAATTTTACACACACATACTCTCATAATACATAGATATTCTCTTCATTGTACACCAAAAGAAGAATGTAACACGAAAAAATATTTTTACATTAAATGAGTACGGTTAGGTAGATCATTACCTACTTACGTAATAACAATATCTGTCTTACGTAATATCAAAACTATCTTAGTTACAATACATAATAACACTTGTTACAATGTGAAACTCACTGAAAAGGAAACCGGCGATATTGGCGAAAGTTTTATTGGATCCACCTGACTAAAAGTTGTTGCTGATGAAAAACGAAGCCTTTTGTTGCAGAACTAAGAATCCAGGATTCTATATTTTTTGATGGACAGTATATTATTTATTTTAAAAGTGATGTTACCTACCAAAAAGACGTGTTAGGATTTATATCAGCAATCAGCCTTTCAGAAATTCGTGAAAGTAACACTAAATGGGTCCACCGTTATTAAAATATCGTCTTTATAAACCCCGACAGAAAAGTGTGTTATAAGTTTGACGCTAATGTCTGTTGCCTGTCTGTCCGTCTGTGGCATCGTAGTGCTCATACGGATGGACCGATTTCGATATGGTTATTTTTTTCGTGAAAACAAGTTACCTTGGTCCTAAGCTATGTTTGATAAAAATCTTAGCAGTTCCGCTACTAGATGGCGTTTTTGACAGTCACGGTTTTTTTTTTTAATTTGTCCATGAAATATACTTGTTATAAGATACTTATTTCTCTTCAACTTACTTATTTTAGAGTCTGTTTGGTAAGGCCTCATCTAAATAATAAAAAAGTACAACGAAAATATCAGAAGCTTCCCCTAACAAAGTAATAACAATATCTAATGAAATCAAAAGCTAAACTATTTGTTACAATGTGAAACTCGCTGAAATGGAAACCGGCGATATTGGCAAAAGTTTTATTGGATCCACCTGACTACAAGTTGTTGCAGATGGGGAAGGAAGCCTTTTGTTGTACCTAAACATCTAAACATAGAATTCCTACAAGTCAACAAGGCTTGAAAAATATATTAATGTAAATGTTTCTATCATCGTAAGCAACCATTTAAAAAAAAGCAAAGATCTTCGTTCCTCTAACGATTTCAACCTATTTCTGCCAGTTCACCGGAGTGGGTTCTTTACACATTCTTTTATAGTTCAAGCTATCAAACTATGAAACGATTTCCCAGTTGATGTCCGGAAGGCTAGAACCCGCTTTTCATTTCAACTCAACAGATCATAGTGTATTTAGGTAGTACCTATATGTCAGTATCGTTTATCATTTTATATACTTAATAGTGTGTATTATTTGTAGTAGTATGTAGTATGTAGTTTATTGTTTCGATGATTATTATTACATATAGTCTTTTTTCTTGCCACATACCTTTTTAAAGTTTTGCACACCCCCTGTCATTCTCCACATCACCCGTTTGGTTGAGTGGTAGATAAGACCTTAGGCTTTAAGTCCGCCATTACAATTGTATTTGTGTATAAAGTTAAATAAATAAATTTAAACATAGTGTAAATAATAAAATTATACTATACACCTGTCAGATGCTACAATAAGGAATTAAAATAGTGCTGGTTGCCTAGCCGCATCGCTTACTAAAATAATTGTCATTTTCACTTTTAATTTAGGACCAACAAGATAGGCTAGAAAGAATCGTGTAGAGTAGGATACCTATATTGTAATTATACCAAAAATTAATACCTATTGTTACTTATTTAACATTTGCCGCACCTGAAGAGGCCAATAAGAAGGACTGTATTAATTTATAAAACAATATTGTACTCTTATCAAGCAAATAAACAATTGAATTGAATCATTAAAATCGGTTTACGATTTGCGTAAAAATTCGGTTTACATCAAATATAGTTTACAATTTGCGTAAAAATTGTGTTACATAAATAAAAATAAAAAAATCGAATTAGTTAAAAATAAAGAGAACGTCGTATGGGTTTGAACCTGAAAAAACAGCGCTGTTGACCTTTCAACATGCAAACTGACAAAGCGACACTTCGGCCGCCCCACTTCTAGTTAGCTGTCAACAACATACATAGTATAGTTTTGAAGTTATCTACGATGGGAAGGCCAGGCTTTCTTTGCAGCTTTTTGAATCTTAGGCGGGGTTTCTCTACGCGATCGAATCAGAAATGAGGAGATTTGTAGGAGAACCAAGGGCACTGACATAGAAAAGTGGATTACCTCATTGATGTGGCAGTGGACGGGCCACATAGCGCGAAAAACCGATAGCCGATGGGGCAAAAAAAAAAAGTCTCGAATGACGGCCACGTACCGGCAAGTGCAGCGTAGGACACCCACCTGCTAGATGGTCAGATGACCTGAGCAAGGTTGCACGAAAGCGCTGGATGCAGGCCGCTTCCGATCGGTCGTTTTAGAAATCTTTGGGGGAGGTCTATGTCCAGCAGTGGACTTCCCGTGGGTGATATAAATAATAAATAAATATATAGGGACAAATCACAGTGATTGACCTGGCCCCAAAATAAGTTCGAGACTCGTGTTATGGGATACTAACTCAACGATACTATATTTTATAATAAATACTTAAATAGATAAACATCCAAGACCCAGGACAATTTGAAAAATACCATTTTCCAACTTGCCCTGACCGGGGATCAAACTCGGGACCTCTGGGTGGTGGACTAGCATGGTGACCACTACGCCACGGAGGTCGTCAAAATATTATGATGATGATGAATCCTAGGCAATGTCAAGTAATAGTAGTGCCGATCAATCATTATATCATAGGTCTGCCGAGCAACGGTTTGTCGCACAACTGAGGTACTATCGGCAAATTGCCATTACCCGTGTGTTTTTGTTTGTGTTTCGTATATATACGTGGCTAAGGGGGTGCATGAAAGGAGCATCCCCGAGTGACGTACTGCGGCCCCGGTACGTCCTGCTCACCCTGGGCAGTCTGCGTGGACAGTCATTAGGTAACGCAGATTGGCTGATCCTTTCGCTACGAAATGGTTTCGACTCGATACTAATCGAACAAGTGGCTAAGACTGCCTCCGTATTCTAGTGGTCAAGGCGTTCGCCTTGTGACCCGGAGGTCATGGGTTCGATTCCCACTGGGAAACATACTTTGTGAAAAGTTGTTTCCAGTCTGGATAGGATATTGCAGGCTTGAATCACTTGATTATCCGAAAAGAAAGATGATTCCGTGTTTCGGAAGGCACGTTAAACTGTGGGTCCCGAACGCCACCTAGCGTTTGATCATCAAACTATCCAAGGATTGGTTCCTGGTTTGCCCTTTGGGTTGTGGAGGTCAGACGGCAGTCGCTCTGTGTAAAAACCAGTAACCTCGTCAAATCTCCTTGGTTAGGTAGCGGACCCCGGGCTTTGAAGCGTTACTGCTACGGATGCAACCGGGAATACGTTCGGATAATGATGATGAACAAGTGGCTAAGACTGGTGTCCCAATGTTCAAACTACACCTAAAGACATAGCTTGACGACTGCCACACAATAATGACATATGATATGATTCACTATATATTCTCTTTTAAGTTCATATTTTGACTGTGAAAACTAGTTATATGCCTTATATATGTAATTTCTTTGGAATAACATAATTTGGTCAATATTTGACATGCCGTTTCAAAATAAAAGCTAGGCTACGTTTGATTAGAAAGTCTGATTCTGTCTAGGGCAGAGGTTCCCAAACTTATTTTGTCAAACGCCCACTTTAAAAAATCAGTTATTTTGTAGCGCCCCCCATTTTTTTCACCATAAAAACCTGAATCACATATTTGTCTTGCCTGTAGTTTAATTCAACCTATATTCTTAACTAGACTTTTTTACAAGAGAGAGTAATAATAATACATACGCCAGTACATTAGAGTATCTTTTATAAAAAAATAACAATAATCAACATTGTTAATTTTAAATAAAAAAATAGCAATAATAATACAATTTTACAATAATAAAGAGTATCGGAAGTGGGGACCTCACCTGCGAAACTTTAAAACACGACATTTTTTCAGTGTTTGATTCCTTTTACGATATAAATATACCTTTTTTAAATTGTGAACGCATTAAAATAATAAATATTAATTACATTTTTAGTTTTTATTTGTACAATAAAAAGGATATAAATATGAACTAATAAATGGATGTTGTGCAGTAAGAGGATTTTAATTTCAGTGAAATTTAAAATATGAAATAGCTGAAGTTATAAATCACTCATCGCTTAAATCACATCAGCGCCCCCCAACTTTATTCTGGGCCCGTTACCGCCCCCCTTAAAGCCTCCAGCGCCCACAAGGGGGCGTTATCGCCCACTTTGGGAAAGACTGGTCTAGGGTAAGGGGACTCTTAAGTTAGCTAATAATAAGATTTTCGATGACTTCACCAAATTGTCGTAACAAACTTGCGACAGGTCTTTCAACTATTTTTGTTGGCTCAAACTCATGTTAAACTATTCAAGATTACTAAACCATTTAGCATGCTTTCAAACTTCAAATTAGTTTAATCAAAAATATACTAGGTAGGTCTTTAAAGAAATGGACACTGACCATCCAAATGGTGTGTTCACAAGTCCAAAAATAGAAGGCAATCAATTTCTTCCCTTTGTTTTCCACTTGTCGACAAAGCTCGCGACATTCCCGCTCGCAATAACCAGCTATCTCGGAGATACCAAAATTGCGATTGTTTATTGGAATTCTCGAAGCGACATTGACGATTCTTTGTGGCTTTAGTGTATTCAAGACTATGTGTGATATTATTGCTGTCAAAATTATCTTTTTGCATAGTGTATATTTGGCATCAGTGTAAAATACTACCAACATGTCTTATTGTTAATCGTAAGAGTCTATTTGATATGAGTGAATAATGGTTTATTCATGTACTAATCTGAGTATTCTTCCATGCTGGCTTGGGATCGTAGATCGTAGAAGCCGATCGAGGGTCTGGGCGAAAATGCCAATCATTTTAATAGGCGATGCAGCTAGCAACTCATCACTACTTTGATTTATTTTTCCACTTTCTCGCCCGCCATCACGCTAAAAGTGGCCTTTGAGTCTTTCAGCCCTGGGCTCTGTCTGATTAGAGTCGCAAGACCCAAAGTGCTCTGTCTGCTCCTTTAGGGATACAGACGTGATATTATTATGTACTTATGTATATAATCTCAGTTCGTGTTATGTAATGGAATCAGCCAAGTGTTCATTTTAGACTGCATTCTATAATAAAACGTTTGCAGAATGAGGTGTTTCAAATAAACTTTGGGTCTTGCGACTCTAATCAGACAGAGCCCAGGGCTGAAAGACTCAAAGGCCACTTTTAGCGTGATGGCGGGCGAGAAAGTGGAAAAATAAATCAAAGTAGTGATGAGTTGCTAGCTGCATCGCCTATTAAAATGATTGGCATTTTCGCCCAGACCCTCGACCGGCTTCTACGATCTACGATCCCAAGCCAGCATGGAAGAATACTCAGATTAGTACATGAATAAACCATTATTCACTCATATCAAATAGACTCTTAAGATTGATAAAATAAGACATGTTGGTAGTATTTTACACTGATGCCAAATATACACTATGCAAAAAGATAATTTTGACAGCAATAATAACTATTACACATAGTCTTGAATACACTAAAGCCACAAAGAATCGTCAATGTCGCTTCGAGAATTCCAATAAACAATCGCAATCTCGCTATCTCCGAGATAGCTGGTTATTGCGAGCGGGAATGTCGCGAGCTTTGTCGACAAGTGGAAAGGATTTTAATAAATTACACACCTACGCGAGCGAAGCCACGGGCAAAAGCTAGTACTTCAATAAAAAGACATGTCAAGATTGTTTACATTATTTTAAATACCTAAACAAATGGACTGTAAGTTGACTGATTGCTAGGCTACTAGGAGTTGGTAAAGTATATGTATAGAGAATCCAAAAATAGAGATCATTTTCTTCCTTTTATTCTACTTTTCGATGCTTGTCGTGACATTCCCGCTCGCTATAACCTGCTATCTCGGAGATACCGAGATTGCGATTGTTTATTGGAATTCTCGAAGCGACAGTGACAATTCCTTGTTGCGATGTACCTTGAATTGAGGACGATCATTTGGAGTTATGTGGGCGATTGCTGTAAAATTGGCTTTTTACATAATTCTTCTTCTTTTAGAATTAGCTAACACTGCTGTCAGTTTTTTTATTTTTTTTTATTAATAGCGTTCTTGGTGCGTATTTTTTTTTGTTAATTATTTTTTCATTCTTCTACCAATAAAACTGGATTTAATTTTATTACATAAAATACAGTGTGTTCGGACATAAACTAGCGATAATAGGACATGTTGTCGTCATCTATACGAACAACTTTTACTGAGGGAAAAATTAAGAAATTGCGAATAGAAATTTACTGGTCCATAGTTTTTCAAACCTATCGTATAAAAATGTATGGAGCAGCGATTTTTTTTGCGTTTAGCTATTTTTTGGGGTTCCGTACAAAAAATGAAAAAAAAAAACGGAACCCTTATAGGATCACACGTGCGTCTGTCTCTCCGTCCGTCTGTCACAGCCAATTTGCTCCGAATCTACTGGACCAAATCCGGTGAAATTTGGTAGAATGGTGTAATCCTATGACCCAAACACAGATGTGCACAGTAAATTTTTTTTTTTAAATAAGTGTCATTTTTGAGGGACAAAATTGGAACATAAAAAAAATGTTTTGCAAACCTTACTGTGTCATACATCAAATGAAACTTGTTATGAGGATCTCAAATATATTTTTGTTACTATTGTAAAATAAATAGTTTTGATTTTATTCATGAAAGAATACAAAAATTGACCATTGGGGTCTGTTCTGCGAAATTACTGAGCATAAAATTTTGAAAATTTACAAAATTTCGTTCATTGCTTGTATTATAGATTACAGGAAAACCTATTAGAATCTATCAATTGAAAATAAAATGGTAAACTCAATATAATACGTTCCCTTACGGAAAATCTTTGGAATTGTACGGAACTCTATCCACGCGAGTTCAACTCGCACTTGGCCGATTATTTCACTTCGTAAAAGTGGTTCGTACAGATAATGACAGCATATTTATAAATTATCGTTAGTTCATGTCAGAACACACTGTGAATAATTAAAACAATACATTCAACTGAAACTAAATCAAAACAAATAGAAATTAAACTAAAAAGAACAGAAATAAAAAGAATATATAAATATAAACTTACTGGTATAGAGTAACGTTTACTTTGTTTCTAGGACAGTAAGGCACTAATCCAGCGGCTAGTAAACTGGGCAAGCAACTCTCCCGAACCCTTTCAATGCTATGCAACAGGATTGCTGGCTGCTGCACTAGAGGTCCAAGAGATCGCGACCAACTTCAGAGAACTTTGTATTGCACACATTCCGTCTTACTCTGACCACCTCCGCGGCGTATATTGTTATTTTATTTATTCAGTTTGTAACTGACTGGTATTTTTTTTTCTTATGTAAACTGTTTACTAAACACAGGTGGCATAAATAAACACGCCAGTCCGCTACTCCGGGGGATAAACAATAAAAATATATAATTTAATAAATAATTCAGTATGGCCGATGGTCCTATGCCCCAGACCCAAGGCCCGCTAGCAAACAATGTGGTATTTGCCGCGGAAACAATAGGCCGCAGGCAGGTGCATATGAATTATTTGCACATACCTACATCTACACATACAGGTTGATACTAGAAACGAATAGCTAAAACATCATTATCATATTTTTTCATGAAAATATTCACACGTCATTCGAAAATTCAAAAGGGAATCTAAAAGATAGATAAACCAAAATAAATAAATGTATACGGACAAATCACACAGATTGAGCTAGCCCCTAAGTAAGTTCGAGACTTGTGTTATGGGATAATAACTCAATGATACTATATTTTTATAACAGATACTTAAAAAATATCATTTTCCATCATGACCTAACCGGGGATCGAACCCGGGTCCTCTGGTGTGATAACCACTACCTAGTGGTTATCACTACCGAAAAGGAACTTCGTTCCGAAAGACGTATCCGGATTAAAATTTATTTAAATACCTAAACCTAATGGAGTATAAACAAGTATTTTAGTCAGACAAGTGTATTTCATTAAGTAATTCCTTTACCTCTCGTCACTACACAGTTGACTCGAATTTCCCAACTTAGAACATCCTGTATGCATCCTGCGTCGCAGTCAGAAGTTGTGCCGCTGTTTAATACATATTAATAGCCTTCCATGAGATATATATGGCTCTACTTAGAGCTCGCGACTTGTGTACTATAAATACCTATTTACGAAGATAAATCCCTTAATCCTAGTTTACGAGTAATGAAGACAAAAATGAGTGAGAATTAGGTTCTAGTTTTGATGGGTGGCGCTACAAGCAGGCCTGTGTCACTACCCGTTTAGGTATCGAAAACATACCTACTGTTGAGAACAACATACAAATATCGTCCTACCAGGACACAAAATAAAAAACCTAAATCTCGTTGTCTTTGACATCCGATTGCCGTCTCGCTCTAACTATTTCCGTAGCTCTCTCTCTCTTCTCTGCCAACGATCGAGACGCACGCGTCCAACTGTTGTATTGTAATTATTATAATTTCACATTACATAGTATCTGTGAGTATAGTGAAAGTAACAAGAGTAAAGTATAGTGCTGCACAATAAACGGTGCTCGAAATTATACGTCTTTTACTCCACCTCCCGGCAGGCTCTACCACTCAGCAGACCCTTACGAATAATACAGTCCACTTGGGAAAAACCACGTGGAGGACTAAAAGACCTCCACACCTACATTATTACTATGCGCGCGACGACAACTCTGGCGGGAAAATTCAGTTACATGTATCGTTTGTCCAGAGTAATAAGAATGAAATTGGCTTGCAATGGATGTCTGGGTATCTAAATGATGAGGTGAGGAGGTCTGACGCGAGCTAAATTAAACCATAGCGCTAACCAAATTAAGTAGATATTTCTTTGAATTTATTTTCTGAGTAAGACTTCTGTACGTGGGTACTAGTACTTATTCTGTGCTACAAGGTAGTGTTCAAAAGTTGTGTCAAGCTGCCTATAGGCAAGATATAGTTAAGAAAACTAAAACTGGACTACGGGAAAATACTGTGCGCTTATCCAGTTAAGGAGATACCTGAATTTTCCAGGTTCCAGTGCTGCCCCCATTTGAAATAAATCATTTGATAGGAAACGGAGACATCATTTAAAATTTTGTCTTGACCAGGCTCTAGGTAACCCTTCAAACTATTTTATAAACTACTGTTTACAGTTTAAAATGAGAACGTGAAGCTTTTCTACGCACAATGCGAAAAACGGCCCCTTTTGGCGTATGTGCGTAGAAAAGCTTTACGTTCTCACTTTAAACCTTAAACAGTAGTTCATAAAATAGTTTAAAGGGTTATCTAGGGTCTGATCAAGGCCAAATTTTAAATGATATCTCCGTTTCCTTTCAAATAATTTATTTCAAATGGGGGCAGCACTGGACCCTGGAAAATTCAAGTAGCCTCTTAATGCAAGCATACTCAGAGCAGCGAGTAAATAAATGTATATTGTTTTTTATTATCTACTAAATACCTCAGTGGCTCAAGACGAAAGTGTGTGTTACCAGTGATGACTTATGGCTCTGAAGAAGGGCCTTATAAGCAGGCTCAACGTCGCTAAGCGCGCTATAGAGAGGGCTATGCTCAGTGTTTCTCTACTTGAAAATTTCAACTGTCTAGCTGTAGTTCATGAGATGCCTGGTGACAGATAGACAGACGGACCCGTTTTTACTCTTTGAGTACGGAACCCTAATAATAAGTCAATTGTTACCAACTTAGATTGCAATCAAAACAAGCTTTTTACGACCTTAAAACGCGTAATTTTGTTGACGATTTCCTTAATAACCGAAACACGGTCTGTTAGGTTCAAGACTTTGTGTTATAAAGTTTCATAAATTTAATAAGATAGCCAATTTTAGAAGGCCATATTTGTTACTACATATTCCGCCGCTGCATTGACAGACATCTGACACTTTGACATACGGATCTAAACAGACAGAGCCTCGGGCCAAGACCCAAACGTCACGTTTAGCGTGTTGGTGGGCGAGAAAATGGAAACTGGAATCAAAATAGTAATGGGTTTTTAGCCGCATCAGCTCTTCGCATTTTTGCCTATTCCTTTGATCAGCTTTTACGATCTGCGTGGAAAGAGAAGCAGCTGGTACATTCCACGTTATTTCTTTTCTCCCAGACCAGCATGGAGAGATTCGCATTAGTAAAATTAGTTAGATGGTGTTGTGTGCTACAGCTATAAATAATTTGTTACCACCTTAGTTTGTAATCAAAATAAGCCTTCTACGACCTATCATTTTTCAAAACTTGCAACCGACTTCACCCCCAAACTACATAATCGATTTTTAATAAAATTTCTATGGGATCATCTGAGTTTGAGAAGCATGGCCTATCAACAAAAAAAAAGAATTTTCCAAATCGGTCAAGGCGTATTCAAATATCGGTACAAATACTTAAAAAAAAAAAGATTTCGACGAATTGATAATCTCCTCCTTTTTTGAAGTCGGTTAAAATACGTAATTTTGTTGACAATTACCCCCTTTTCCGAAACAAGGTCGGTTAGGTTTTATAAGACTTTGTTTCAGAAACTTAATAAGGGAGCCAATTTGAGAAGGCCAGTTGTTTCTGCATATTCCGCCGCTGCATTTTCCACTAAAATCTGCGATACGCCGAGAAAAATGTCTGATAGGACTCAAATTATATGCAACAAATTTGAAACCGCTCTAGGCATGCGCTAGTCATGCACTAGGCGTGGGCTTGGCGTGCGGGTGTCGTCCGAACACGCTTTAAAAACTAAGGTGATTCCCCCACTGGCACCGCGCCTCGCCGCGGTGCGAATACCGGCAGATTACTCGCGCGGCGACGGAGGCACAGATCTACTTTACCTAGCGGTTCGATCTGATTGGCAGAACCGGCGCGCGGGACGCGTTCCCGCGCGGTGACGCGTTGTCAGTGTGTTGAGGTCACAGACCACATAACCCAAAGACCACGCTTTCACGGACTTTACTACTAAAACGAAATCGCCAAAAGTTGGCGGGGTGCGGGGCAAGGTCTGATAGTTTTTATTGGCTCGCTCAAGGTCACGCCTAGATTGACGATAGCAGGTACTTACATGTCACCGGTAACTCCATAGTGATGGTGACTTTGTCTTGATATCGATAAACACCATTGAGTTTACGATAAAATGAAAAAAATAAAAATAAATGTTTATTTCTGTTATTTAGTAACATCATCAGCAAAAAATAAGGTCGATGCACAAACACTAATTATATTTTTATAATATAATTAAAACACACGTGAAATAAAGTAATTGCAACCGTCTAAACACGGTTTTATTTTACATTATATAATGTTATATATTTGTTGTTGTGTTGAAACCTATGTCCAGCAGTGGACTTCTATGGCTGATGTAATGATGATGATATATACATATATGCATACAAACATACATGACATACATAAACCGTGTATTAATTACACTTCTTTAATAGGCAGCAGCAAGGTTGCAGGAAAATAATGGATGCAGGCCGCTTCCAATCGATCGTCTTGAAAATCCTTTGGGAAGACTTATGTCCAGCAGTGGACTTCCTATGGCTGATGTGATGATGATGATACATATAATGCATAAAAATATACAAAACTACATAAACCCTGTAATCATTACACTTATTTAATAGGGGCAGTCTTGTACAAACCAGATTTAAATATCAAGCAGTCTGAAATACATATATACTTTTTGTTTATCTATATAATAAAATAAATTTTAAAATAATATAGTTAAAATGTTGTCGATAATAAATTTCTTATATTTACGTTGTGTCTCGTCACTATCAAATAGACAGAGCGAGACAACCTTATGCTAATCACATTAAGAGAAAAAGAGACTTTTTAAAAAGACATCAACACCCTACCCTTTTAAAAATAAGGGAACATGTTTTTCTGGAAAATATATTTCCAAAATTTTATCACAGTTTTTCTATGTTATTATTACTTCCCGGTGAAATGTAATGCCGTCTTTTATGAGACTGGAAGTTGCACTTGACGTTCTACACAGTTTCACAGCACAATACGGCATTTTAAATACTGAATTTAATTTTTCTTTAAGAGCACACACACTGTTCACGCATCGAATATTAGTCACAGAATAAAGAGCAAAAAGGGGGCGGGGCCGCTCATAGGTTATGATATAACCTAGGCATAGCGAGCGCCGGGCCTCGGCAAAGCGTGGTCTTGTAGGTTGAGTAGTCTGTGGTTGAGGTACTTGCATACCATGTTAAAATCTGCGGCCCCGTGCTCCGCGACGGTGCGCGGTGCAGTGTGATCACCGATTAATCCGTCTAAGGCGAAAATTCTTATTGAAAAGTAAGTTTATCACAGCAGAGAGTAACTGCTTATTATGTATTTACTTAAAGATGTGCTAATTATACACGGTGTAATAAGATTTATTATTTAAGTTTATTACTTCATGGCGTTTAGAGGGCGCCACGCTAAATTTATTGTGACGTCACCAAATCTTTAACCAGCGGACAGCCAAGTCCATTTGTCAAGATATAAATAGATATATAAACTCATTTATTTGATGCTATAACACATATACAAAAATACACACAAATTAGACACAAAAAGAAAATAAACTTCTACTTTGTTTCAGAAACATAATAAGGGAGCCAATTTCAGAAGGCCACAGTTGTTTCTGTATATTCCGCCGCTGCATTTTCCACTAAAATCTGTGATACGCCGAGAAAAACAAAGTCTACGTAAATTCTGTTAAATAAGGCAGTAATCTGAAAGGAAACTATGTTGTGCTTTACGTTTTCGCCAATGTTTGGTAGAGAAAAGAAAAAAGTAAAAAAAAAAACATGACTATCGTAAATATAAGCCACATGTAAGTAAACGGAAATCCTTTTTCTGTGCACGATTTTCTAGAGCAAGTTAAGTTCATGTGTTCCCCGAAAAATTCAGGTAGCCCCTTTATACATTTATTCCAAGAGTAAGGTTTAATATTTAAAAAATTAGGCAGCTTTTCGTCGAAGCTTATATTGTGAGCTCATTGGCTCGGCGGGAGTACACATTACTAGCACTTTTGCAAGTTAAGCAATCACGGTTTACAGATGGGTGGCCACAAGTGGCATACAATTTTTTCTAGCTTGCTTCGGAAGGCAACAAAAGCCGTTGGTCCATGTTGTCATTGTTATATTGGCAGCAGTCGTCAAGATATGTCACTTTCGACAGCTTGAAAAGTCTGACACCAGTGTTGGCTACTTACACTCTATTTTGAAGAATCTAGACAAACTTACTAGTTAGTGTGTTAAGTGCGAGTGCGATTATCTATAAAAATCAAGCTTATTGTATGACGGAGCTCCACTTAAATATTTATTTTATTCTGTTTCTAGTACTTGTGGTTATAGCAGCAACAGAAATACATTATCTGTGAAAATTTTAACTGTCTAGCTATTACGATTCATGAGATACCTGGAGATAAACAGTAAACGGACAGACGGATAGTGGAGTCTTAGTAATAGAGTCCAGTTTCTACCTTTTGGGTTCGGAACCCTAAAAATGAGAGGATTGAAATTAGCTTTCAATCCTCTCATTTCTAGCCAGCCAGCGAAGGCAGGTTTATGAATAAGTATTTGATTATTTGTTGAAAGAATATTTGCCATATAGCGGAGTCAAGTTAAAAAAAAGTCCAGTCAAATCAAAGACAGCTGACTAAAGTGAAGTTTTCCAAAAATCCACAGGTGCAAAACACAGGACTAATTTTGGGGAGTTTGGCGCCTCGCCGTCTACCCCCTGTGAGACAAAGACTATTTGTTTTGCGAAGTCCTACCAGACGAGTCCGGCCCAGTGACCGAGTCTCCGATCGACCGACGCAGGCGCGAAGCCCCGCCGCCTCACAGTCGCGCGCTGCGCCGCGCCCAAGTCGCGCGTCTACATCACCTCGGCTCCAAACCCTTAACCACTCGGCACCATATCTTACTTAATTCGATTTGTTTACTACCATCACGTGGCTGGTAATGATGGCGGCGCTCACGTGACTTCTCCATCGGCGATCTGAGGTAACACACCAAAACTTGTCTAATCTTTCAGAATCGATCTTTCAGAATGTGTTTCCACGTGTCTAAAAACCGGTTATTACGTACGATTCAATTGTCCTTTGGTTCTGGGAATTGTTCAATAGGTTTGGATTTGTGTCACTTAAGGGACGGGGAAGTTGGTTGCCATTAGCGTGATTGAAACAGTTATTAAAAGAAGTACAAGTATGACAGTTGTTAGTTCGTTTCATGGCCAAAAATAAGCTATTGTGGTAGGCTTTAGTAAATGAAACCTTGGGTTATTTGATACCTAATTTGATTCACTTCAATATATCGTATTTTCCATTTTCAGGAACTTCTTTTAAAGTTATATTTTCTAAACTAAACGAACCACTTATATATGCATTTCCCAATATCAAGGTAAATACGTTAAAGATACTCAGAAATAAAACTTAAATACATAACAAGTTATTCTTAAAAAATCACAATTTAAACTATTCGTTCTATTCTATTCGTAAGGACGTCCAGTATTAAACTTCGTTTAATACTGGACGTCCAGTATTAAACTTCGTTTAATACTGGACGTCCTTACGAAAAACTGGCGAAAAATGTGCAGAGTTATTTTTGTGTACCAGAAACTGTAAAGGAATTTGGATAATTTTGATAAAAAAATACTGTATAAATTTAATTTGTAAGACATGAGTGTCAAATTGAAGCAATAAAATACTGCTCATACTATGCATTACCAAAAGTTCACAACTAATGGAATGTAAAATATATTCTATTTATAAAATAAATTTCCATTGAGAAAAACAGCTGAACGTTCCATTTCACGCGATATCTCGTTATCTCGTAATCGTGGTATTTATCTTTATTTACGTAAACGATATGAAACACCATTGTTTATTTACTTGCGTCAGTCAGATAATGAATGAAAAAAATGCCAAACTACAGCGTTTCTGAGAAAAATTACAGGAAAACTCAGGAAATTAAAGTTTTATTTATTTATAAAAGTATATTTATTAGACATAAGTACATCAATGAAACTGAAAATAACTATAAGTATAAAATTAAACTAGATTTAAATTCAGTTGACTATTATTTATGAGATTATTGCCCACAATATTATAATTGGTTGCTTGCAATGGAACTTAATGCATTATCTACTAGTTTGCCTTCACCTTTAAACCATTTTGTAAATGCTTAGGGAAGGTAAAGTGTCCAACAGTGGAGTTCCGGTGGCTAATATGATCATGATGATCCGCTATATAGCTATGTTTTGTTATCTTTCATATTCAATACAATAAATAATAAAAAATGTGACAGGGAATATGCATGAAAAAAATATGTGTTATATAACTAGTTTATCCATAAATATTCAAAAGAAGCTCTACTAATAGAGAAACAAAATAAAAATTTGTTGAAAGACGAACAAGATATAACGATTTTACGAAAATATATTTATCTCGCTCGCAAAAACGCTATTATCTATGCCAAATGTATAGATGATATGGACTTTGACGTCACCAGTACATATCGGACTTCTCTTTCTAATTGAAACTTTTAAAGTATCCCATCTTCGTCGCTGATTAAAATGTTTTAAAAATTCTTTCATATTTGTTTACTATGGTTTATAAAGATTTTAATAAGCAAATAAAAAAAAAACGTGCATATTCTCTATTGTCTTTTTCAAAGAATTAATTACTTTTCCATTAACATAAATCTGGATTTTCAGCGAAACGTGTGCCTAATTAAGCTTTTCAATCTGTTATTTTATTTATTTTATAAATCCACAGTCCTATAGATACCCTTATATCGACAACTTACGGCCAATAACGGATTTTAATTTTTTATACATATGTAAACAAGTATTTAGCTAAGCTGTGAGCTCAAAGCACCCTGAGTGTAACAATCTAACTAAAGTTTGACTAAGTATTTAATGGTTTGCACTTATAGTTAATTACACTATGACAGCTTTATTGTTCATAGGGCAAACAGCATTTTGAGTGTTTTTTTTTTTTTTTTTTTTATACTGCAACCTCCAACGTGATTGGAGCCTATTTTTGCTTTGTACTCTTTCATACCAGTTCTCGCTACTATACCTCTCGTACTATCATTCTTCATTCTAGCCAAGTTCATACATCACCTTTTATACTCTGTACGGGTGGGACTCCCGTCTATCTAATGTGGCTCTGACTATTTCTATTTTTGTTCTCTTTTCTTTTCAACTCGGGAATGGGTCAAGGCAATAAATAGGTTCTAGACAATTTTTCTTTTTTGCTTACATTTTTGCATGTTTTCTTACTTGTACATTTGGTTATTTAAATTTTCTATAACTATTCCAAAATTTTTACATTTTAAGTGTTACATTGCATTTTGAGTGTTACAGTCCTAAGCAGAGAGAGCTTAGGGTCAGTAAGACCCAAAAGCTACTTTACTCGTAGCATGGTTGTGGGCGAGAAGATGGAAAAAGGAAACAAATACTGATAGATTGCTAGCCGCACTCCCCCGATCGACTTTTACGATCTGCGCGGGAAGAGAACCAGTCGGTACATTCTAAGTTTTCTATATTCTCAGACTTGCATGTATATAGGCTGTTGAGAGAGCGTTCATGTTTTTTTATTGAAATTTTTTATAAATCAATACTTTTGCAAGTTACAAATAAAAATATGTAAGTTATAATTTACAAAACACATAATTTGTAATTTGCAAAGGTTTTGGTTTATAAAGTGTATATGTTAATAAAAAGACATGTCAAGATTGCTTACATTCTTTAAAATATCTAAACAAATGAACTTTAAAACATTATACGTATTTAAATAAATGTGAACAATCTTGACATCTCTTTTCATAGAAATATACAGTTTACAAATTAATATCTTTACACATTAAAAATTAAGTATGTATTTATAATTTATAAATTAATTGATTTGTAATTTGCAAGGGTATTGATTTTTAAAGTGTATATTTTAATAAAAAGACACGTCAAGATTGTTTACTGTATAGGCAAAAGCCTCCTTCCCTGTATGTATCTTATTAGGTTCTGATCTTTATCATCCTAAAATCCAGACAACTTCTTTAAGTTATACACGTATAATCATAATCAAAAATATATTAATTACTTTTCACATATTAGCTACTTTTTCATATTTCAAGTAGAGTTTTTTTTGCAGAACACCATAAAATAATAAAACCTAATATACAAGCTAAATTTATTATAAGTATATTTAATATACCAAAATAAGAAATATGCCATAAATATAACTGTATATTCCCAATCACGAAATTAGTTTGCCATCTCCTGAAGTGAACGCGACAGATCCTGATAAAAGTTGGAAAGACTCGGTCGTCGAAACTTATTGATGACCTCCGTGGTGTAATGGTCCGTGGCGCAATCCGGAGGTTCTGGGTTCGATCCCAAGCCAGAGCAAGTTGAAAAATGGCCTTTTTCAAATTGTCCTGGGTTTTGGGTGCTTATCTATATATGCATTTATCATAAAATATAGTATCGTTGGGTTGGTATTCCATACCATAACACAAGCTTTAGCTTACTTTGGGGCTAGCTCAATCTGTGTGCTTTGTCCCTATATATTTATTTATTGTATTGACAGCCGCACGACCGTTTTCAGTTAATTTTGCATGTGATCCTATTTCCAACGATAATTACGATCATTAAAAAAATATAGGTCTGTGATTACGTCTGCATGTACTTATATAACCATCCATGTCCTAAGAATCCTCGCAACGCTACCTACCACTCGAGATACAGGTTAATTCCTTGTTCGATGGTGGGCTGCCGAATGAGGGAACCTTCGATATGATGTGACTAATTAACATGTAATAAGTCACTTTGTAACAATCTCTATGTTGTACTAGAACTTTATTGCACCAAAACACATGAAAATTACATTTGAATACATAGGTAAATCAGATATACAATAGGCGGCCTATAATATATATAATTATATAATATGTACTTACTTGTTATTATTGAAATATTCTAAGTCGTCTGCTAACGTTGCCTGCTAACGTTTTAGTATATTCTCTCCGTTCATCGGTTTTCTAGAAGAAATAAGATATAAAAAGAAGCTTTTAACGATAAGATCGATGTTGAAGTCATTGTTTTTTTTTTGTGCGATTTTTTTAATTTTTATTGTGTAAAAATGTTACTTACCAGTGATTTTTTCTACGATAACACCACGTTAACCCGAATTATATTTAATCGTTTAATACAAAACTGTTCGTCTTTGATCGTACATACTAGTAGTACTGGCTCTGTAAGCAGTATCTGCCGACTTACATGCCTATGGCTCGAAAATATAAAAATTGAATCGACAGAAAAATTATAGATCCTGCAGACAGTGAGAAATGCGACTTGTCTAGCATAAAAGCCAGACATAAGGAGCATTTTTACCCAAGCTGAAATGCAATGTTCCTTAAGGGATATCATCGGCTTCCAAAAAAAAAAAAAACAAGTACCTTTTTTTTTTCACTTTAATACAATCAAACTGGTTTGAAATGAACGGGTGAATGTAAGAATAACATTATTCGTTTTAATACTTCCATAGAATAATAGTTCGCTGGGTAACTTTGTATGCAAATAAGGCTTCGTTCACCTGCGCTGTATCTTGGCGGAAATTTAGATGCTACTAGTGCTTCAAATTTCCGCCAGGCCCACGGGATTAAATATATGTTTATGATGAAAACCGAGAACTACATTGTACTACATCTACTGCTTATATACTTATGTAAAGTGTCATGAAATACGATGCATAGGTATCTAACATTTAGGTACTTATTTATTGTTTAAATACAAATAAGATAAGTATCTTATTGGGAATAAACTTTAAAATTTGACTTTTATAAAATCTTAATAAATAAATATAAAGGGACAAATAACACAGATTGAGCTAGCCACAAACTAAGTTTAAGCTTGTGTAGGATACTAACCCAACGACACTATATTTTATGATAAATACAAATATAGATAAACACCCGAGGCCCAGGACGATTTTATTAAAAAATAACTTTTAAAAGGACCATCCTCTTGCTAAGTATTTGAAAAAAAAGGTTGCATCTAAAAAACAATCTCTATTTAAAAAAGGTCGATTGAAAATATTAATTCCTGCTTTCCCCCCTCCCTCAATCATCTAAATTTTTTTAAAGAATTTTAATTTGGGTTTATAATTTTAAGTTTCCGCGGTCACAATAACTATAATTAACATAACGGGATTTCCAGCCATTGATTTTAGTTTTGACCAGATATTTCTATAGTCCATTTGTTTAGGTATTTTAAAGAATGTAAACAATCTTGACATGCCTTTTTATTAAAATATACACTTTATAAATCAATACCTTTGCAAATTACAAAAAAAATGTGTAATTTATAATTTATGACATAAATAATTTGTAACTTGTGAAGGTATTGATTTATAAAGTGTATATTTCATAAAAAAGACACGTCAAGATTGTTGCCATTCTTTTGAATACCTAAACAAACGCACTATAACCCTCTACTGGCGTCGTGGCCTCTGGCAGACTGTAGTCTGCCTTTGCCTACTTAGTCGTTTATAAAAACTTGCACAGTGTATTTTAGCTACATTATGGTAGCACTCTAAGAAGTCCTAAGTTTTAAACATACCACCTACATGTTACATAGCTTTGTAAGGATAGTTATGTTGCATTCGTAGCACACGAAGATATCACGGTCGCTGCCAACTTTCCTGGCACAATCAATTGTCTCATTTGAAGCGGATGGGGAAAGAATTCCTGATTCTGAACTAGATTTCAATAGTTGCGAACAGCGAAATTGTAATTTTACTTTTTTAAAATAAAGTAACTTTCTTAAAATTATATTTTTACCAATTTATGTACACAATATATGTGCTATGGACCAAGTGATACATTGGGAAAGTAGTTTCTCATTATTTATGACGCCAGAAGTAGCTTGTCATTATTCGCAATTCTCGGGCATTATGAAAAATTACAAGCTACTTTGGGAGAAGTAACTAATTATAATTTGAGTTTCTTTATTTATCGCATTACCTACATTATGATTATTGTCATGTGGTTTTCGGGTAATTTGATTTTACATTGCACAGGGAATTTAGGATTCACTTACAGTATATTTATCGTTGAGAAAGCGACCAATTTGACTACCTCGGGGTATAAGGTACATTTATGACCAAGGTGGTCTACATGACCATGGAAGAACACTGTAGGCGGCTAGGTGGTAGCCCATGGGCTATCCCTTTCGCTCCATAACCTATACTACATGACCTGGGTGGTCTATATAACTCTGCCAGTCTGAAATTTGTGACTTTTCTGTCCCATTAGGTACTAAACATTCTAATAATGTCCTTTGATTAATAGTTTTAATTACACTGCCCTCTTATTTGGGGAATTTTTCAAACTCAGTGGGCATTTATTACAATGTCTTATTAATTTTTTGGTCCATAACATAGTGAATACATAAAATAAATACATATTTCATATTTCATTTATTCACCATTTTGTAAACAATATAGATACACATATATTGTCATGCACTTTACATTTAGTGTTTTTAGATTATTATTTAAAAAATTGCCTATTCAGGCATTGGGAATCAGATTAGATTTTAAGTTAATTTACAAAATACTAATATTAAATTACAATTCAACAACTTAAATTATTTGATCTTTTCAAATTATTCACTTGTCGCCACATATAGTAACTTATTATTAACTAGTAATTGTTACATCACTATTTACATAAAATGTAGGTACATTATTTTAATTTAAATAAGTAATTAGTAACATTATATTATGCAATGAAATAAAATGTCCATAAAAACTAAAGTTTGTTCATCCAATATTCCATCATATTATAGTAACTTTTGTCAATCATCAGTTTTTTAATGCAATGTCAAATTTATATCCTTGGAGATCTTTAATTGTTTTTGGGAGGTGATTGAACACCTGAATTGCCTTGTAATACAGGCTTTACAATACGAGTTTCCATGAGGGTAGGATTAAATCATTACCTATATACTATAACATACTATAACGTCTTTATCCCTGGGGGCTCCCACCATTAAAGGGGTAGACGAGAGCATTTAGTGTCTTGCGGCTCTAAGCAGACAGAACCCAGGACCGCAAGACTCAAAGGCCACTTATAGCGTGTTGGTAGGGGGAGAAGGTGGAAAAATAGCCAAAATAGTAATGGTAAACTCGCATTCCCTCGATCGGTTTTTACTATTTGCGCGATAGGAAAAGCAGCTGGTACATTGTAAGTTTTTTTTTTCTCCCAGACGAGCATTGAAGAGATACAAGGAGAATATGGGAAGAGTTATGACTGCATAAATCAACAGGAGTGCCCCTCGTCGTCGAGCGTTGCTTATCCTAAAGGAATTATTTTATGACCTTTTTGAAGAATCTCATGAAGTCCCTTGGGGTAACCGTGCGCGAAGGATAAAATATTAAAAACCGTTCCCTGCGAGATGTTTTTTCTTATATATTTTATTTCTTTTGCGATTTACATTTCGGCGACCTCCTTGGCGTAATGGTCAACACGCTAGTCCGACCATTCCGGAGGTTCTGGGTTCGATACCCAGACAGGGCAAGTTGGAAAATTGCCTTTTTCAAATTGTCCTGGGTCTTGGGTGTTTATCTATATGTGTATTTAATATAAATATAGTATCGTTGGGTTAGTATCCCATAATTGGTGCGCATTTTGGCCAAAGGCTAAGCTTGGCCGTTCAGCGCGGGAATGCCGCCAGCCTCTTGGGTACCTAACCCTGCGAACGCAGCGATTTAGGCTCAATTTTTTATATCAATTGATGTTATATATAGTACTTATATCTAGTTTAGTTTTTTATTCATAGTTATATTTAGTTTAGTCATAGTTTATTTATGTTATTTAAGTTTACTTAAGCTTACTTTGGGGCTATCTAAATCTGTGTGATTTGTCCCTAAATATTTATTTACTAACTTATGCCCGCAGTGTTGCCTACGTAGTCAAATGTTTGACAAGTACTCTATGTGCCAAATATCATTCTAAACTGTTCAGCCGTTTGGCGTAAAAGCAGAGGTGGCGCGAAAGAGGGAGGTCAGCTCGGCTTCGCTTTTTTGACTACTTACTATTTTTTATTTGTTATTACGCAATTTATGTTTGTTTACTTGTTCGCAAGCATTACATGTTATAATGTGTCAACATTGTATTATATATAAGTATTTATTAATTAAAAGACAATAATAATGATATGACAAAGCCCTTCTGGCGAATAGGCGACCAATATTGTGAAAATGAGTTTCTTTCGGCGTTTCTTCTCAGCAGTGGTCGTTACGAAGCACTGGTATCGGTAGCTTTTCTTTAAAAATAAATTAAATTTTAATTTACTTTACACGTAACATAAATTATACTTATTGACGTGTCAAAGTGCCTGTAAAGGTCTAATTACTGAATAAACATTTGAATCTTTGAATCTATGAAAAGCAAAACAAACATTCGTATGTCACACGAGTAAAATGATGAATCTGTCAATTCTCATCTCATCATCTCAGCCCTTCTTCCGCCCACTACTGAGTATAGGCCTCCCTTCGTCTACGCCACCCATCTCGGTCCTGTGCTGCTCTAATCCAGGTGCAACCCATGACTTTTATTATGTCGTCAACCTATCTAATTGCTGGACGTCCGACGCTTCATTCACCCGCTTTGGGCCACCATTCGGTTAAAGTCCTGATTCACCTGCCATCACTCCGTCGAGCCAGGTGCCCTGCCCAGTTCCACTTTAAGTGCATGACCGCTGTTCCAACATCTCGTACTTTAGTACGTTGTCGGATTACGGTGTTGGGAACCCGATCCTGCAACCTGATGCCAAGCATGGCACGCTCCATGGCTCTCTGTTAATTGCCTACTAATAAAACTGACCAGTGACACGCTAACTCGATAAATAAGTCAAATCTTTTCATCTTTTTTATTTTATATTCGCTTGCCTGTCATAACAAACCCCAAACCTATATACTGTTAGACACCGTTAAGCGTAAAGAATAAAAAAGTATATATTTGACAACATAAACATATGTCGATAAACACCCAAGACCCCAAGAGGCGGGCATAAAAGTATAAGTTTTATAGCCTCGAAAAATTACCAACATATAAGTGAAGCCACGCAGTTCAACTAGTGAAAATATATGTTTGTTGGCAAGATATAAAACTGGCCGGGTAGTTAAGTTATGTGGAGTTATCACGTTAGACCGTGTAAGTGTTATTTTACTCGCTTTTAAGTATTTCGCCCCTATATCTTGGGTTATTTACGAATGCCGTTTCACCCCGGTATAAATGCTGCTTAATTTTGAACAGCACTTCGCGTTTAATGGTATGGAGATTCCAGTTAATTCTTGGATATGAAGTCCTAGCCTTATCTATGTGTTGCATATATATAAAACATAATACGAGAATATACATACATACATCATACTCTTATCTAAGTGTAAAGTAGGTATTTTAGACCTTGATTTGAATACAGAAAAGTGTTTTTAAAACTTTGGGTCCGTGGGGGCCTTCTGCACATAGTTTATTTTTTATAGTTAAAAGGCTGGTCGAGGTATCAGGTGACCAGGGGGCTGGTAATTACTTCGCTCAAAGAATAAGAATTGTCATACGACGTGGTAATGCTGCCAGCCTTCTAGGCACTCTACAGCAGGGAAAGGATTTAAGGGATATTTTTAATTTATAATTGTATATATTTATAAGTAGTTTATTTTTAGTATTTAAGTATATTTTAGTTAGTTTAGTTTAGTTAATATTTATTGTGAATATTGTTATTACTTCTCTTACGAGTATATTAATTAAAATAATTGTCATAACAAAAATATAAATACTTTACAATATGTAGACTATACAAAAACTTTTTGTATGGCCAATTTTATTAATTGAATTGTTTTTATCTAGAATGTTCAAATTGGATCCGAAATTTTTAAACAGGCAATTTTGTGTACAATATGTTAAAAAAGAACTTGTATGGTCGGTCAAATAGTTTGTTTAGGTTCTATTTATCGATTTCTGCCATCCCCGAAATCACAGGAAAAAAAATTGCAGCTCTATACAAAATTAAATATCTACCGTTCTGGTAAAATAGGCTTTCGTGTGAATACCATTGCATTGTCTTAGTGGATTGTCCCGACTATTGTCCCTGTGTAAACGACCCATGAGATTTTCCCTGGTAACCAAGTACTAGCAAGCGCAGCGAAGGACGTCCACTTAAAGTGGTCAGACGACCTGAGCAAGGTCGCTGGAAACAATACACGTAGGTCACTTTCAATCGGTCGTTTTGGAAATCTTTCATGGTCGGGGAGAAAAAAACTTAGAGAGTACCAGCTGATTCTCTTCGCGTGCAGATCGTAGAAGCCGATTGAGGGAATGGGCGACAATCATGTTAATAGGTGATACGGCAACTCATCACTATTATGATTTTTTATTCTATCATCTCGCCCGCCATCATAATAAACATTAAGAGTCTTGCGGAAGACCCAAAATGCTCGGTCTGCCCCATAAGGGATGAAGACGTGATGTTTGTATGTATTTATTACGGAAATCTTTATCGAAACGTTTACCCAGTGCTGGCTATACTTTTCTGAATCTTAATTAAAGGATTTATGTTATTTTATTTAACTTTATTACATAAAATTGTACTGCCGACTGCCTCCGTAATCCAGTGGTCAAGGCGTTCGCCTTGTGACCCGGAGGTCATGGGTTCGATTCCCACTGGGAAGCATACTTTGTGAAAAGTTGTTTCCAGTCTGGATAGGATATTGCAGGCTTGAATCACCTAATTATACGAAAAGAAAGATTTCCGTGTTTCGGAAGGCACGTAAAACTGTGGGTCCCGAACGCCACCTAGCGTTTGATCATCAAACTATCCAAGGATTGGTTCTGGTTTGCCCTTTGGGTTGTGGAGGTCAGACGGCAGTTGCTCTGTGTAAAAACCAGTAACCTCGTCAAATCTCCTTGGTTAGGTAGCGGACCCCGGGCTCTGAAGCGTTACTGCTGAGGAAGCAACCGGGAATACGCTCGGATGATGACATGAAATTGTAATCGGTGGATAAAAGGCCGTAGGCCTTTTCTGCCAGTTAATCTACAGGCTGACGTACGTACATTTCGGAAATATGGTGCAAAAACTCCAAAATTAATGAAATAAATTGATAAATAAATTCTTTCCCACACTTTCATTAGATTCGTAGACTTTGCTACGACTCGTAGACTCGTAGCTAGTGATGTGTCGCCGACAAATTCTCAGTTCTTGGAAATTTCCTTCCTTGATAATTTCCGGAAATTTTCAACATTTTACGAGAACTTTAGTTGAAAATTTTCCTGAAGTAATTTCTTGCGCGAAATTTCTAGGAAATTTTCCAGACCATTTCGGAAATTTCTCGAAATTTTCAAGAACGGCACATCACGCGCTTCGGCGTAGCAAAATTGAGACTATAATGTTTTATGTTCTCTAGCAGTTTGTCCTTATTTTTATGGCCTTTTTCCACCACCATCACGCTGAAAGTAGCCTTGGATTTTATACATACATACATACACAATATCATGCATGTTCCCACAGGGATAGGCAAGACCTCCACTTGCTACGATCCTGACAAACCTCTTTCGCTTCATCTTCACTCATCAATCTTGGATTTTATAGCCTTAAAAGGCCCATTTAGACGCTGCAAGTTTCTTCCCTGTTGCATACGATTTTATTGAAGCAATTAACGATTGGCTGACGTTTTGTTTAGACCATGCAAGTTGTCTATTGCTTCAATAAAACGGTAAGCAACAGGAAATAAACTGATATCGTTTAAATGAGCTTTAAGACTCCATCTTCCTCGTTATTCAAAAAGACCTTATATATTATTATTAAGTTCAGATACAAAGTGGAAGGGGCATACCTGTTACAAATTGAACCACGCAAAATAACTATAGTATAATGAAATTAAAATAACAAGCTATGTCAGATGCCAATGATGGTAGCCGGGACCAACAGCTGATACGTGCCTTCCGAAGCATCGAGGAGCTCGAGAAATTTTATATCTCTTGTGGTCCATCCAAGTGTCGACCTCGCCAGTGTCGCTTTACTTGCGAAACCGCTGTAATGCGCACTCCAACCGGCCTACCGAGCTTCTCGAAATAAATAAATATAAAAAAGCGGCCAATTGCGAGTCGGACTCGCCCAAGAAGGGTTCCGTAGCAGCAAGTAACATAATATAAAAGTTCTTGTAGTTCGTTGTAACTTTGATCGATGTTTTAATAAAAGTATCAAAAAATCTATCCATAGATACACGTATGGGTTTGATGAAAAAAAAATTGAGTTTCAGTTGTTAGTATAGGGAACCCCAAAAATTTACTGTTTCTTTCAATTTTTTTGTGAAAATCTTAATGCGGTTCACAGAATACCAAAGTTTCAACAGTATAGTTCTTATAGTTTCGAAAAAAATGTATGGCTATGACATACTGAGGGACAGACAGATATGACGAATCCATAAGGGTTCCGTTTTTTGCCATATGGCTGCGGAACCCTTAAAAGAAATAAATGTAATTAAAGTGCTTTAAATAAAAACTTAACTAAACTATGAAATAAAATAAACCTAATTAAAACGAAATAAAAAGAATTGTAGTTGTCTTGCAATGCAATATAATCAGTGTGATAGTACTGTTATCAGATTATCTAATTGTTATCAAAGTAGGCGGACAATCAGCTGATAAGGACTAACAAAGATTGATAAGTGTTACTAATCTAAGATTTTTAACTTGATATGTAATTATATCTCAAGTTTTTGACCTCAATGTTGCAACTGAGTAATTTTAAAAAGTAAGTAAGTAATAATTTTTCAAAACTAAAAACTGATTTCTTCTTTTCGTGCCGCAAGCTCAAAATAAAATCATTTTTTTTCCCTCCAATAGGTTGCCACTTTCACAGCGTTGTCAGAGGCCTCATATAGCACTTCGCGACGAATTGATAAGCTCCTCCTTTTTGGGAGTCGGTTAAAACACTTTTTTGCACCAGTATAAATAAAAATAACATTCAAATATGTAAATCAGATGTACAATAGGCGGCCTTATCGCCAAGGCAATCTCTTACAGGCTACCTTTGGGAGACAGGATTGGCGAATAAAAATTATAATAAATAAGTTTTGCGATAGTGAGAATAGTACTAACTTAATTATATTATCATTAACTTAAAAATACGACCTCCGTGGCGTAGTGGTCACCATGCTAGTCCGCCACCCAGAGGTCCCGGGTTCGATCCCTGGGAAGTTGGAAAATGGCCTTTTTCAAATTGTCCTGGGTCTTGTATGTTTATCTATATGTGTATTTGTTATAAAATATAGTATCGTTGAGTTAGTATCCCATAACACAAGTCTATAACTTACTTTGGGGCTAGCTCAATCAGTGTTATTTGTCCGTATATATTTATTTATTTTATTTATTTTATAACAAATACATAAACATCCAAGACCCAGGAAAATTTTAAAAAGGCCATTTTTCAATTTGCGCTGACCGGGGCTCTAGATCGCTCATTTTGGAAATCCTTGGGAAAGGCCTATGTCCCGCAGTGGATGTTATATGGCTGAAATGATAATGATTACAGTCAGTATAAGCTCAGGTTTGCATTAGTGCGAGTGAGCGCCGAAAATAGTCAGTCAAAAATTTACTAAAAATAAAATCAATGTTTTATTAGAAAGAAATGAGGCATTCTGTATATAAAAAAAAACACGATGTTATGTTAAGAGCGGCCAACCCGCCTTACTTTTCATACAAACGCTCGTACGTGACGGCGTTGTAACTGATCTTTCTTGAATACTTTTAAACTACCAGGTATCTTTATAGCCAGGTATCTATATAGAAATACCGTGCGGTAGTATATCGTATAGGTAGTAAAATAAATAAATTTGGAAAAACAAATTCAGTATAAGCCTCCACAAATCTGATTTTGTTGCACACATATTTTATCTAAAATTCGACCGTTCATCAAGTACTTATAAATTGTTAAAGTTAAAAAATATTTCTGTATAAACCTCGCAAATATTTTTAAATAGAAAACATTTAAGTTACACACTTATAAGATTTACTGCAAAACACGTATTACCTGGAACAAATTATATGAAACTTCCGCACCCTATGAAAGTTAATATTCCTTCAATCAATGGATAATGATACTAATTTCATTTAATGGAATCTCTCTCTTTTTTTTTGCTTTGCCTCTTTTGCTAGCATTGCCCTGGATTTTGCCCGGAATCCATTTTTAAAAGGGCCGCCATAATTTATGTCGTTATTTTATTTATGTCTTTTGATGTTTGTTTATTTCATTAATCATTTAAACACGACAATACTGAAACCAAAGGTGAAAGTGAAGGCGGAAAGTGCGCGGCAGGAAAATGATGCGCGAAGATCGTGCCGCGACTCAGGCCGAGTTTTAAAACCAGTATAAACTGGTTTGGGCCGTGCTGAGCCTCAAGCCGATGTCTCATCTACACTATCTGTGTGCACACGCAAATACAAAGCTGAGCTTATGTCTCGAGAGCCGTGCCGTTATGTATCTCGTCACGAATGTATGCTCAATATCACCCAGTTAGCTGACTGGCTGAAGTAGACCCATCTTTACACTATTGTTAGTTAGAAAACCAATGGCATTGCAAACCCATAATTACAATTTTATTTAACAATTACAAAGCCTAAGTTTCCCTAGCTTTTTCAATTATTTTACCGACATCGATAAAATTTACGCAAAACTAGGATTTAGTACCCCCTAAAATGTTTTGACAGACGGATTGACAGACAAGCGAGAGATTCTAAGAGGATTCAGTTTTTCCCTTTTGAGGAATGGAATCCTAAAAATAACCATACCTACCTGCAAATCTGGGAGTCATAGTAAGTCAATAACATATTATAATAATTGGCCAAGTGCGTGTCGGGCCACGCGCAGTGTAGGGTTCCGTAGTTACGAATACCAACTATGAGTTCATGCCACTAAAAACATTTAAAAACTAATTTTCTATTGAATTTGAATAAAATTTTCCTTTTCCGAGTACATTTAATTTGTAAACCATACTTAGCTCTGATAATGTTCCTTCAGATTTCGTCATATTTACTATAGCTGTGAATTTTTTTACATGTCCAGATATAACCGTTTAGCAGATAGAGGGAGGGGGGGGGCGACTTGACTCTAACAAAATAATTTACTTTAAAACCAAATATTTCATAAAACGGATCCCTAAATCTAAAAACGGTGTTCTTAAGTTCATAAAAGACCTATTCAAAGATACCCCACATGATTCTTTAGTCTAGAAAATTAATTGACTTTTGACTTTTAATTATTGTATAGGAATTACCCTAAAAAAAAATTACAATATTTTATTGTACCATTTTTTTCGCGTAATAATTATACATACCTATACCGACTTACAGCTTTCTAGTAGTTATAGTCGCTGAGTAAAACCGCGGACGGACAGACAGACAGACAGACAGACATGGAGAAACTATAAATAATAAATATATAGGGACAAATAACACTGATTGAGCTAGCCCCAAAGTAAGTTCGAAACTTGTGTTATGGGATACTAACTAAACGATAACATATTTTATAACAGATACATATATAGATAAACATCCAAGACCCAGGACAATTTGAAAAAGGCCAATTTCAAACTTGCCCTGACCGGGAATTGAACCCGGGACCTCTGGGTGGCGGACTAGCATGGTGACCACTACGCCACAGAGGTCGTCAAACTATGGGTTCCTTGTTTACTACGGAACATACTCAGTGTACCTACAATACATGCAATTAAAGAAAGTGCTTGCGATGTAAATTAAATAGCTTTAATGAAATTAATGTAAAGTACGATTTTGACAAATAACATCCAATTTATACTAAGCAAAGTGTACTTGCACGAATTTAACAAAACTTATAATTACGAAATCTAGCAGCATTGCATAAGTAGTCCTGAATCTAATTTACCTTGCACGCGACATGGGTTGCTCACAAAAATTGTTTCCCATATGTTTTAAATCTCAATAATAACGATATTCGTACTTATGCCATATCACATTGGTAGAGTAAATATGACGTGACGTAATAACGTCACATTACATCGTACCTATCAATATATACTTGATATTGGGTAATTATCAAATGTCTTAAATAGTCTACAGTGGCAACTCGTCTAAAACGCAATTCGGAACTCGTGTGAAGGGCTGCTAATCGAAGTTGTAAGTAGACTAAATGATTTTGTCTAATTTTTTATCAAAAAAGACACAGAGTTTATGTTAAAGCAATTTTAAACAGTCAAAAGACCAAAAACAAATACTAGGTACTGCTTTAGGTGTTAGCAATTCTATGAAACATATAATCATCTTTATTACTATCGTATTATATACTAAAACAAACATTTTACGCCATTTGTAACACTGTATTTAGATCTTTAATAAAAACGTATGCTGAAGGGATTTATTTTTGCTAAGACACACATTGACATTCTATTCAAATACTTAAATATCTATTGTTTGTCGCTTTTGCACTCACTTAAAATACATTGTTGAATTCTGCTGATCTGTATTGCATGTAATACTAGCTGATTAACGATTCTACTCACTTACTGAACTCGCCCAGTATGAACGAATTGCAAGAGCTAAACCCCCTTTACTGGACTATTAACACTAGCACGCAACATGCCTATTTCGGGGGTCATGGCTGGGTCAAAAATAACCAATTAAAATAGAACCATAATATCTAATAACATATTCCGATACACAGCTCGACTTATAACGGTCACATCATATTTTACCAACGTTAAAAATGAGAACGAAGGTAAGAAAAATGAGCTTTATTGTAATGGGTTAAGGGCTAATTTAAGTGGTTTAAATGTTTTGTTATGTAATTATTGTGTAATTCTCAAATTAATTCTTTACCGCCTTTCGATCATGCTTAGGTTATTACGCGAATACCACACCTGCAGCCCTAGTAGCGTTGCCAGGCGTCCGGATATAGCCGGACATAGTTAGGCTTTTTGATTGCGTGTCCGGTCCGGAAAAAATAAACGGTGTCCGGCTTGTCCGGATTTTGTTACGCTTTTTACATTTCGTAAACGGGCGAGCGCTGAGTCCAAGCACAGGCGTTGAGTTGACTATCGGTCATTCCCGCAGAATTTAAGAAGAATTAATAAAATTTTCATAAATTTATTTCATTAAAATTTGAGGATAATTTAACGTTGATAAAATTTTATCAAGAATTTATTTTTGACTGATTAATAATAAAGCTATTAGATAGATTTAGGATTCGAATTCATTAATATTTCATAAGAATTGAACATGATTTATGGTAATAATCAAATAGCTTGGTATATTCATACATTTTTTGTTGTTGTACGTACCTAAATACTGACGCACAAAATCCTCAATAATGTAGGGTGTCCGGCCATTTCACCTAAATGTCCGACCAAATTGGCTGGTCTGTCCTAAAAGCCGGACAGACCAGCTAATTTGGCCTTGGTTTGGAGACATGGGGCAACCCTAGGCCCTAGTAACAAAACAATTTCTAGGTCTATGCTATATGCTAGTAAGAAAAAATTTGTTTTGCTGCCAGTTTTAAACATGACAATATCGATTTAAAACTAACAAAAAGGATAAATCCTTCTTTTTTATACAAATACTAACATCGTTTGGAAGGAAGTTTCTTTCGTAGTAAATTATTAATTTGTGACGAAAAAGGTAAAGGAAATTTTTTTACTTTTTTATAAATAAATAATATTTTAGTCAGTAATCATGATTATGGCAAGTGACGTTTTTATTGCAATATCCCAGCATCAGTCCATCCCATTCTCATTTCATAACACATAAACCTTTCCTTTTTTTCTTGCTAGATGTTTCTCCTGCCGAAACCTATTCAAGGGTTCACCTTTTTTTAGATATATTCAGGAATGGGTTTTGGCGATAGCGCCACATAACATCAACTTCTCCAAAGGGTCTCTACGTGTTGGATGTTCATCCCCACGCAAGCCTCTGAAAGAACCGGGGCGAAAAGACCATTGAACCTAAAGGAGATACGTAATAATAAACTAAAAAATAAAATTTAAAAAGTATATTGGCGTGTGCTGGGGTTAAACGGCAACATCGACCAAAGTTAAAGTCACCAAAAAGAGGCCATCTTAGGCATACGCTCTTCCAACTGAGCTATCGGCGAAATAGTCAGACTTGTTAAATTACTTTTCACTTTAATTCGTGACTGATGAGCTCGGTGGCTCGGCGGGAGTACGCATTACTAGCGCTTTCGCAAGTTAAGCGACACCGTGCGTGGTCCGCACTTGGATGAGTGACCACAAGTGGAATAAAAATTTCTCGAGCTTCTCCGTGCTTCGGAAGGCACGCATAAGCCGTTGGTCCCGGCTGTCATCATTGTATGGCAGTCGTCAAGCTATGTCAGATGCCTTTAGGCAGCCTGAAAAATCTGACACCAATGTTGGCCACATACATACACGAAACACAAAAAAAACAAACTTTAATTCGTGACGGAAAAAAGTGACAAAAATCTTATTTCGCCTAATTGCCAATTCCGTATCGTCCGAAATGGAACTTCGTCCCAAAACAAAGCGCGCGGAGCGTTTTAGTTCACAATAAGGAGTTTGAAATAAGTTAGCTCTAATATCATTTGTTTAAAAACAGTAATTAACCTCACATTCATTACCTACTAGATACTCAAATTAGCTTTTCGATTGCGGGAAGGTAGGAAGGAATCGTTAATAAAAGTATTAAATTGAGGATACTGTTCGTTCCATTAATATTGTAGAAATAGACGCTTTCGGATCAGAGCGTCTAACTTTTAATTCGTTTACGAAGCCTAAAGTGAATGTCTACAACGGTACTTACCTAAGCTAAAGTTCATATTTAAAATTTATACAACGTTAATAGGCTACGCGGCTAGCAACCCATCTCTATTTTTATTTTTTTTTCCACCTTCTTTCCCACCATCACGCATAAAAGTGACCTTTGAGACTGGCGGCCCTGGGCTCTGTCTGCTTAGAGCCGAAAGACCCAAAATAATCTGTTTGCCACTTTTGGGATATCGACGTGATAGTATATATGATATGCATCATACGGGAACGCACTGGAGTCACTGATATTGCAGTAATAGTGACCAGGTTGAAATGCACGTCCATTTCAACCTGGTCCTGGCTGGACACATCATCATCATCCGAGCGTATTCCCGGTTGTATCCTCAGCAGTAACGCTTAAGAGCCCGGGGTCCGCTACCTAACCAAGGAGATTTGACGAGGTTTCTGGTTTTTACACAGAGCAACTGCCATCTGACCTCCACAACCCAAAGGGCAAACCAGGAACCAATCCTTGGATAGTTTGATGGTCAAACACTAGGTGGCGTTCGGGACCCCCAGTTTTACGTGCCTTCCGAAACACGGAATCATCTTTATTTTCAGATAATCAGGTGATTCAAGCCTGCAATATCCTATCCAGACCGGAAACAACTTTTCACAAAGTATGCTTCCCAGTGGGAATCGAACCCATGATCTCCGGGTCACAAGGCGAACGCCTTGACCACTGGACCACGGAGGCAGTCGTCCTGGCTGGACATATGACCAGAAGATAAGATGAGACCTCGGCCTGGCAGGAGAAAGGTTGGGAGCCCACCTATGCGCTGGGCCGATGACATCTATAAAATATTGGGCAAAACCTGGATGCGGAGTGCAGAAGACCGGGTCGAACGGAAACTCCATGAAGAGGCCTATACCAAACAATGGGTGAATAAAGGCTGAAGAAGAGAGATATATGATTTTAGAGTTTCGCGGTCACAATAACTGTTATTGGTGCTACGGGACTTACCACAGTTCCTCAGTCTGGCAGCGACCATGACAGCAAAAGGGTCGTCGAAAAATCTGGCTAAAAATGATAATAATCGCGGTAAGTCCCGTAGTACCAATAACAGTTGAAGAAGAGAGAAGAGAGATGTATGTATCTATAGCGGTCAGTTTTACGTAGCTACCTATTTCAAGTTTTCGTCACATGGTAACACAGTTAAAGTTTGGGTTGGAGCAATAAAAGGGGCCGCTCTGAGACGATCTTTCAGCGCGACTGGAATCTAATAAAAAATTCGTGCTCCCAAACTTGGAATAGTTTGACTGTAGCGGACAATGTTTGGGTTGTAAGGACGCGCCCTGTGTGATAGAGGAAGGCGGGCGATAGAGAGATTAAATAGCAATCTTATATCGGGTCTAATAGAACATAGTAACCAACTAAACAACTTTTCCCAAAAATCATAATTAGAAATAAGTATTAATATTTAAAAAAATGTTTGCTTTTAAACTAAACTTCTTTTTCGTAAAGGAAAACGTTATGATCCAAATTAGGATAATATGTCGTTTCGTCAAATGGAGAACATAATCTTCGACAAGTCAGACGTAGTCCATGAGAAAGACCAGCCAACTTTCGACCGAATGAGACGTCACCGTCAAAACAAGGCCATATCTTAAAGTGTTATTTTCACCGTTTGTTATTCCCCTAAGTGATCAAGAGTTTGAAGTTATAATTGATTTGGTTCATAATGAAGCATTGGGAGTGTGACGGTAATCAAATTAAGAGTTAATTTCGAGAAATGGCTGATGAAACTTAGACAAAAGCAAAAAAATTTTATTTCCTTTCATCATCATCGACAGTCCACTGCAGCTGGGAGAGAATATATCTCTCTCAACAATCTCGGTATTGTAACTTTCAAAATCTTGCGACCAATTTTCAATGTCAGAAAAAATATTACAATTGTTCTCCCATGCTGTTATATCATACCTTATTCGCAAGTTTCTTAAAGTCAAATAGTGCTCTTTATATCAGTTTTTCTGCAATATTAAATCTAAAATCACATTGAAAATGGATATGATGTTGACGAATAACACTATTTTGTGACATTTCATTTTTTTAACAGTATCAAGTAATTTAATTTTGACCCGGGAAAGTACCCAATTAAGTTGATTGGTAAAAGTTGCGCATTTGCTTATGGTTTTTTCGTTTTTGGGCATTTAACGTAGTTTGATAACTGCTATCTAATAAAAATATTTTTTTAATTGTATTTAGAATAGGCGAATCTGAAAGTTTACCATGCTCTCTGAAGCACAAAGGACTTGGTTGCCACAAAATATTTACGCCTTACTTACCGCGCCGCGTTTTCTCGATCACAATGACCTAGCCCAAGGTCTTCAAAGGGCGTTTCTAAGTTTCATCTAAATTTGATTACCGTCAGACTGCCACTCCTTTATTTTAGTTCGCCTTAAGAGTGATGCCATCCACCAAATTAATTATAACTTCAAACTCTTGATCACTTAGTGGAATAACAAACGAAGAAAATAACACTTTAAGATATGGCCTTGTTTTGAAGATGACGTTTCATTCGGTCGAAAGTTAACTTTTCTTTCTCATGAACTACGTCCGACACTTCGAATATCATATTTTTTTGTGACGAAACGATATTATCTTAAATTGGCTCATGACTTTTTCTTCTATTTACTTAAGGGGTACTTGAATATTTCGGGGTGCAGTGCTACCCCATTTGAAATAAATTTATTTGAAATCAAACGGAGATATAATTTAAAATGTTGTCTAGACCAAGCTCTAGATAACCCTTCAAACTATTTTATGAACTACTGTTTACAGTTCAAAGTAAAAACGTGAAACTTTTCTACACACATTAGCCAAAAGTGGCCGTTTTTCACAAATGAGCGTTGAAAAGCTTCACGTTCTCACTTTAAACTGTAAACTGTAGTTTAAAGGGTTATCTGGGGTCTGCCCAAGACAAAAATTTAAATTATATTTCCATTATCTTTCAAGTAATTTATTTCTAATGGAGACAGCAATGGACTCCAAACTCCGAGAAATTTAAGTATCCCCTTGACGAAGTTTGGTTTGTACAAGAACGTACAAACCAAACTTCGTCAAGGGGATAAGTTTTATGTACTTAGATGTTAAAGATTGTGTTATATTCCTTTATTCGTTTCTTACTGCATGTTGGTTAAGGAGGTGATATCAAATACTAAAGACTTTACTGCTGCCAAAGAGAACCTTAGAGAATGGCAACTACTTCTTTAAATAATCCACGTCTCTTTAAGCAGCCAGTGTGTCTGTCATCCATAATACACGACCATTTGTGAGATTAAGCGGAGTAAAGCTCGCTTTCCGAGGTCTGCGTGCGTTGATACACAGACACGCAGCTTAAGAGCTTACGAAGCTCACGCCTGAAGGCTGCTGTTCATATCAAAGCAAACGCTGTACTTGTTGATCGTTTAATATGAAGAGTTTCAGTATTTGACGTCTGAAAGGGTAGTTCTATTTAGCTTTCTGTATACGAGTCCGTAGTTTCTCGCCCATTCCCTTGGTCGGCTTTTGCGTCGGACGAGAATTAGCTGGTACATTGCATGTTATTTCTTTACTCCTAAACCAGCATGGAAATGTGTCAATAGACGTGCGGCTATCTGTAACAATTGTAATTCCTATTTCCATTTGAAAAAGGTCTCTGGATCTTAAGAATAAAAGAAAATAAAATCAAATACTTTGCAGAGATTAATTTATCATACGCGTCCATAATTTTGAAATACATTAAGTACTTGTAATGCTTATAAATATTTAGGTTATTAATTTCTCGTTATTTTTACCAAAAGCTAAAAGCAAAATGACTACTACTGAGAAGATACGCAGCAAAAAAACCGGTCATTCATTGCCAATAGGAAGAAATATGTGGTTTGTACATATAGACAGTGTAAGTAGCATCCTCGGTTTTCTATAGATTTTTCCTATCCATTGGCCCACTCCTTTGCAAAAGACTTAATAATCAACTAGAATTGTATCCCTGCGCTCTGAGTGTGACTAATAAAATACTCCAAGGAGCCGTCCTCAATATGTCGTATGAAGAGACAGAGGAATTACTAGTAGATTTATCATAAGTACACTTACATTTATTAAATTATTCTGACTGCCTCCGTGGTCCAGTGGTCAAGGCGTTCGCCTTGTGACCCGGAGGTCATGGGTTCGATTCCCACTGGGAAGCATACTTTGTGAAACGTTGTTTCCAGTCTGGGTAGGATATTGCAGGATTAAATCACCTGATTATCCGAAAAGAAAGATGATTCCGTGTTTCGGAAGGCACGTAAAACTGTGGGTCCCGAACGCCACCTAGCGTTTGATCATCAAACTATCCAAGGATTGGTTCCTGGTTTGCCCTTTGGGTTGTGGAGGTCAGACGGCAGTCGCTCTGTGTAAAAACCAGCAACCTCGTCAAATCTCCTTGGTAAAGATAGCGGACCCGGGCTCTGAAGCGTTACTGCTGAGGAAGCAACCGGGAATACGCTCGGATGATGATGATGACTTACATTTATTAAATTATTCATTTTAGAGATACATTCTTCCATTTCTTGTAACATTGTTTTAATTTCTTAATTGTTTATTGTGTATGTTTATTGAAGCTTCTAAACGCCTGAAACACAGGGCGTTTTTCATCCTAGCTCAGGCACCATTTATTTTTGTATTCTTTTATGTAATGTGTGTGACTAGAATGTATAAATTATCATTTAAGAAATTGAATAAAATTTGTATTATATTATATATTATCTATGTTGCTACCAAATAAACCCTTTTCCGTTTATCGGCGCAGCTGTAAGAAAATTAAGGGTAATTTATCGCTTATTATTATTTAAATGCGTCCCCAATTTGGCCTTAAGCGGCGCAATTTATTAAACAATCGTTAGTCACAGTATTCAATATTGTTTCCGGTAACCAAGGGGATATACAAGAAAGAGTTTGATTTAATAAAAAAATGTTTTAAAATGCTTGTTTTTTTGGTATTGCTAATGAAGTTTTTTTTAATATTGAACATAGGGAAACTTTAATATCGAATCTTACTTAATTTACAGCTAAATTCTTCATAGAATTTTAATAATTGGCCAAGTGCGTGTCGGGCCACGCGCAGTGTAGAGTTCCGTAGTTACAAATGCCACCTTTGAGTTCATGCCACTAAAAACGTCAAAAAACGAATTTTTTATTGAATTTGTATGAATTTTTCCGTTTCCGAGTACATTTTATAAGTTGATCGCCTATAACTTTTTAATTTGTAAACCCTACTTAGCTCTAACAGCTTTCCTTTAAATTTCGATATATATACTATAGCTGTGATTTTTTTACGTGTTCATATATAACCGTTTAGCAGATAGAGGGGGGGGGGGGACGACGACACTTGCACACACAAACAAAAAAATTCACATTAAAACCAAATATTTCAGAAACGCGAAATCGAAAAAATCTAAAAACGATGTTCACAAACTCATTATACTACTAATTTTTAAAAGACCTATTCAACGATACCCTACATGATTGGTTAGTCAAGAAAAAAAATTACTTTTCCCTTTACTTCAATGCTACACTAAAAAAATTTTTTTTTCAATATTTTATTTTCCGCGTAACTAATATACATACCAATGTTAAATTACAGCTTTTTAGTACTTATAGTCGATGAGCAAAACCGCGGACGGACAGACAGACATGGCGAAACTATAAGGGTTCCTTGTTTACAACGGAACCTTTAAAAATCGGAGAGTCTACTTCGACAATGTAACTACTTTTATTTATGTAAGCGACGTTATCTCGAGTAGGTATTTAATTTTTGTTTATCATAGATATGAAAACGTATACATGAAACCAATAGAATTGATTTTAACTTCAATCATAGGTTGGTTAAGGTAATTTTTTTTCCGGAATTAAAAATGAACATTAAAAAGTAAAATAGAGGGGGATCTAAAAATGAATACGTGAAAAATGATGGAGAGTCACAGTGTGACAGTAGAAATGACGAAGGATAGGGTTAAATGGAAGCGACTAATATACTATGCCGAACAACTTGGGTAGAGTGGGATAAAGGAAGAAGATGAATGAATAAAACCGGCTAAGTGCTAGTCGGACTCGCGCAAGAAGGATTCCGTACCAATATCTATAAAAAATCACGTTTGGTGTATAGGAGCCCCACTTAAATATTTATTCTATTCTGTTTTTTGTATTTTTTGTTATAGCGGCAATTGAAAATTTCAGCTGTCTAGGTACCACAATTCATGACCAGCCTAGTGACAGACAGACGGACAGTGGAGTCTTAGTAATAGGGTCCCGATTTTACCCTTTGGGCAGGCCTGTGTCACTCCCTGTTTAGGTATCGAAAATATACCTAATGGATGTCTAGGTATCTAAACGAAAAGGTGAGGAATTCTGACGCGAGCTAAATTAAACCATAGCGTAGCCACATTAAGTAGATATTTCTTTGAATTTCTTTTCTGAGTAAGACTTCTGTATGTGAGTACTTGTACTTATTCTGTGCTTTGGGTGCGAAATTACTAAAATAAGGATTGATAAGTCGCGAGTTTAAAGCTGGGGGAAACTAAGTACTATTATGGAAATTGAAGTACAAATAAATAGTTTTAAACAGTATACAAACTGTTTACAAATTCACTCGTAATTAGTTTTCCTATTATGAATATGCATTAACGTGCATTCAATTATAGCAGTAAACTCGATTTGACCTAAATTAAATGTGTGACACTTAACGATACGAGTGAATACATCAGAGATCAATATCACTGATATATCATTATAGATATACCTAAAGTATAATACATAGATATCGTACGATTTATGGTCGCAATCCGCCAGTTTCCATCAAGTCAGAACTGTTTTTTTTTAATAATTATTTTACGGCTCTGGATACTAGTCCTTTAGAGCCCATCTTTATTTATTCACTTCTTTATTCCTAAACCTAACTATAAAATCAAAAGTTGGTGTAGGTCCTTTAATAGAGTGACTGATTGAGTGGCGGACGGCGCCTAAAGACGCCCACCACAGTCCGAAAATAAATATTTGCGGTCGTACAAATTGCCCGGGTTGCACACTTTTGTGCAACCCGAAGTGCTATTTTTTTTTGTTTTTTTTTGTCTGTTATTTTAATTTCATTATAGTAACGCGATCTAGTATAGCCTGTGGTTTAATTTATTACGGGTGTGTCCCTTCCACGTTGATTCATAATTAAAAGATCTTTAAAGTGTCTGACTTTTACACGTCAATAAATATAATTTACGTTACGTGTAAAGTATATTAAAATTTAATTTATTTTTAAAGAAAATCTACCGATACCAGCGCTTTGCAACGAGCACTGTTATATATATATAAAAATATACATCCATTTAGATTTATATAAAAATAATATGATGTTGATGGTAAATGAAAGACCATGAATGCCTATGTAGGCCTATTTTAAAAGGGTATATATGACAGGTGACCCCGTATTAATTTTATCAAAATTGGTTGTGTAGTTTGGGGGTGAAGTCGGTTTTTAGTTATAAAAAAATATAAGAAACCTACAGCAATGCTATCTACTGATAACATTTGCTTTTTAAACCTTGAGAGCTCAAGATTTGAAATACAAACGACATACATCATTGCCAACAAGATGTTAAAAACTAAAAGAGATAATAAATTTTATGTTAATTTTAAGGGTTCCGTACCCAAATGGTTAAAACGGGACCCTATTTCTAAGACTCCACTGTCTGTCTGTCTGTCACCAGGCTGTATTCGATGGACCGTGATACCTAGACATTTAAAATTTTCACAGAGAATATATTTCTATTGCCGCTGTAACAACAAACACTAAAATAAGAATAAAATAAATATTTAAGTGCAATACAAAAAACGTGATTTTTTACAGATTATGGTACGGAACCCTTCTTCCGCGTGTTCGACTCGCTCGTAGCCGGTTTTATTATTATACTTAGATGTTTCTGTTTAATGAGTTTTGGTATATGTTTTCATTACAGCGGGTCTAGAGTTTTGAGCGAATTTAGACTAGGAGCTAGCGGAAATTTTAAGGTAGGAACTTATTATTGGCTTCAATCGCTATTCAATTTATAAACATATATCACGGTAGTTTGTGATTTATCGGTTATTTGTTTGACCGCTAACTATTTCTTAAAGGGGCCGAAGATTTTCAAGGGGTTTATCAAAAGAATATGTACCTTTTTTTGTATATCTATAGATCTAGCTCTGTCCACGTAAGGTTATGAGTAGTATGTATGTAATTTTTTTGAAAGCATTTTCTTAGCAAGTCATTGCGCATTCTGTAAAAATCTAATATCCGAATATGTAAGCCATTTACGGCTAACAATGTACGATATTAATATTAATAATATTATTGCAATGTACTTATTAATACCTTTCATTTGAGACCGTCAATATGAACAAGTTTTCCTGTGGGATCAATGCTTGAAACTCGAAAAAGAAAATCGACATTTTCATACAAAAGTGTTCGGCTGGCCCGGCAATTTGTATAGTAAAAGTTGTTCATATTGACATTCTGAGTTACTCCTACAAGGATCGGACAGAGTTTTCGTTACATATTGTAAAAAAACTAAAATTCCCGCACTTTTTTGTATTTAGCATTTTTTGCATACAAATTGTAACCTATTTTCATCCGGACAATAATGACGAATCGACATTGACATCTCATTTGTCAAAACTGGATAAGCGATACGGATGCTACGGAGAAACACACTTACGAGTACATATCCACATACATATATAGAAAATCATTACCCTTGTTCTTTGCTTTACCGTAGTTGGGTGATTTTATTTGTATACGAGATAATATCGCATTTTGAATTAATTTTTGAGCGAGCTCTCAGCCTAACTTTCCCTACATTCAGGTAATGCGAGTAGCTAATGTAATTGACTTGTTACTTTTTTCGTCTTTTAAAACTATATGCTGATTACCCGGCCCCGTCTGAATGCTGTGTACGTGCGGTTGGCATTCAGAGTGGCTTTTAGGCATTATGTAGAAAATGTAGAGAAAAGTTTGAAAGACTGACTGTTATACGCATTTAGTAAAATGAAAATTGTAATGCTTCTAAACTCTATGATACAAAACTATACAGGTGACCAACCACGGACTATGATCGGACAGGGTTTCTGATACATATTGTGTAAGTAAAACAATATAGTAATGGAAAGGCACTACAAGAAGAAGTAGAATATATGTTACTCAAAGCCGCTATTAAAACTATTTGTTTTCTCTCAGGGCATAAAGTGAAATGCATTCGGCTCTATAAAAGCCATTATAACACTTAAACTCGCGCCAAAAGAAGCTGTGAAAATGATTATTCTCTTGCATGTGACAGCCCTATTGGCGGATAATATACGATATTGCCAGGGGTGTCTGCGATAGTTTTATTTTCGAGCAATAGTTATTGGTCAATAGTGAATAAATTTCGAAAATATTAGATAGATTGATAGATAACTCTTTATTGTACACCGAAAGAAAAATGTTCATAACACAAATAAATAATTTTATATTAATTGAGTACAATGGGCGGTCGTATCGCGTAAAGTTATCTCTTCTAGAAAACAAGAAAATATTATATGGTTTCATTGTGACAAAAAGAAAAATTGGCCTGTTAATTTCTATCGAGCCAAAGGCACAATCGTCAAAAATCAAAGTCAAACATTTTTTATTCAATGTAGAATAAATTTATCTCTTATTGAATGTAATTTTTTAATATGATTTTAGTACAAAAGCTAGAAACTATTAGCGTTTCGAAACGACCACTGCTGGGAAGATTACCCCGAAAGAAACCCAGTACAATATTGGTTCCTACTCAGCCTGATGGGCTATGTTTCAGTTACCATACAGATTTACACTTAAGCTAGGTATAAATTCGTGTTTTGGGTAGTATGTGTCTCTATACAATGGAGAAGCCTGAAGATTTCCACGTAAACATTTTGAAAAATAAATCATAGTAGATTAATCACAGCATTTTTTTCAAAAAACACTCACAATATTGTGAGCCGTGAACCTACAGCGCCTTAAGAAGCATTTCAGAGTTTTATGAATCAAATATGATTTGTGTAAAACATAAAACCTAATAAAGAAGAACGGGGAACTTTTTATATTATATTTAAAGGCTTAGGTTTTAAATAATGTTTCTGAAATATTTGGTTTTATATCGCAAATTCTTGTTAGAGTCAAGATATATGAACATGTGAAAAAATTCACAGCAGTAGTATATATGACGAAGTTTAAAGAAAAACTAGAGCTAAGTAGGATTTACAAATTAAAAAGTTAAAGCGACCAACTTATAAAATGTACTCGGAAAAGGAAATGTTCTTACAAATTAAATAGAAAATTAGTTTTTAGATGTTTTTAGTGGTGTGAACTCAAAGTGGGCATTCGCAACTATAGAACCCAACACTGTGCGTGCCCCAGCACGCACTTTGCCAGTATTTTTTAACATACAGCGTCTTAAGAAACATTCCAGGAGTTTTATTAAGCAAAAATGATTTGTGTAAAACATAAAGCCTGATAAAGGTGAACGGGAAACTTTTTATAGTATATTTGAAGGCGTATTTAAATATTTTTTTTTAAAGTTAAAGTAGTCTATTTAAACAAAGCTTCAATGTAATAGATACCTCAGAGAATTGATCAAGATTTTAGACGAGATTTCTAAATACAGAAATACTATCAAGTCGTTTTATTAAACGAGGTAGTCATTGCTTTTGCCATTTTAGGAAGTTGTCATTTTAGGAAGTTGCCATTTTAGGAAGATGTCATATTAGGAAGTTGTCGATCTCAGCCTGAGGACTAAGGCCTTCGAACAAAGACACAAAGACTTAACAAATTAGTGTGCAGTTTCTTTCATTATTCCATGAAGAGTATGACGGCCTGGCGGGAGTACGAATTACTAGCGCTTTCGCAAGCTAAGCGTCACCGGACATGTTCTGCACTTGGATGGGTTGACCACAAGTGGCATAAAAAAAATCGAGTCCTCCGAGCTTTGAAAGGCCCGTTTAGCCGTTGGTCCTGGCTTTCATTATCTCTTAAGCTACAATAATTATAGCTAAATATTATTTAAAATTTTAACAAAAAAAAAAATTTACCCAATAACGTTGCACTTGCAAACACGAAAAATAAAATAAATGTAAGTTACCTACATCATTAAAAACGATTTCTCTATTTCAAACTATTGATAGAAAGGAAAAATCCTTTTCAATTCTTAAAATCTTATCAGTGTTTGCCAAACCTTGGCGCCAAGGCTGGCAACGCTGTGCTCGACGCTTTTCCCACTAATATAATGGATGTTCCCGAAATATCGGGCATTAGAAGGCGTGATAAATGATGACGTACTATCTGAGCTGCGATTGTGGTAGAGGAAGGGAAGGTTTCAGCCGACTATGTAAAAAGAAGTATTCTGTTTGCAAAGTTTTAACTTTTGTTGTATAAAACATAACCCTTCCTTGAAAGTCGGGTAAAAATGTAGATGATCAAAGTAAAAATTATTAAAAACATGTTGCAAGCTATACTTATACGTTGGTAACAACCTTGGCTAGACCTCGTTCCTCACAGCATTCACTTTCGGAGATTTACGAAATATCTCGCGTGTATCAGTTCTTTCCGGTCTGGAAAATAGCGGATTTGGATGCGACCCTCGTGGTGTTTCCGACATTTTTAAATTATTGATATTTTGTCAATCCGTCACGAGCTACAGAATACTGAATATTTTTGGCGAAATTTGGCTATTTGCGCAAGGATACGAAAAACAATTTTTTTTGTAGAAAGTCTTGGGGTATTTTTAACCGACTTTAAAAAAGGTGGAATCTTTTATGTTTTTATTTTTATGTGAACATACCGATTACTACTCCTAAGACGGAAGACGCCTCCTAAGGCGAAGACGCTTAGACCAATTTGGAAAATTATTTTTTAAAGGCATATTTGTATATCCAATAGAAATTTTATCAAAATTGGTTGCATAGTGTAGAAACGGGTTTTTAGTTTAAAAAAAAATTTGGAATAAGAAGTGAATATTTGAAAATGGTGATAAAATCGAAATGTATAAAATCATTTTCAAAACTCCGAGAAAGTTTTCCAGGTAAAACTACCAAATGATTGAATTCAAGCAAATCATAATCTGCGTTCCGTACCTAAACAAATTACTGTGTCACTTTTAACCGAATAGAGAATATGCACGTATTTCTTTTATTTGCTTAATAAAATCCTTACAAACCACAGAAAACAAATATGAAAGAATTTATACAATATTTTAATCAGGATATGGACTGGTGACGTCAAAGTCCATATCATCTATACATTTGCCATAGAAAGTAATGTTTTTGCGAGCGAGATAGACATATTTTCGTTAAATCGTTATATCCGGTTCGTTTTTCAACCAATTCTTATTCTGTTTTCACTGTTAGTACTTACTTTTGAATATTTATGGATTAACTGGTTAGATAACACGTATTTTTTTCATGCATATTCCTTCGTCGGAATATTTTTTTTTTACGTATGTTCATCGATTACTCAAAGTCGCCTGGGCCAATTTGGAAATTTATTTTTTTGTTTGAAAGGGCAAACTTGTCAAGTGGTCCCATATTGCCGACAGAATAGATCTGTTTGCTTGTTCTCTGAGCGAATTCATAAGAACAGCTTTGTATATAATGTGTTACAATAATTGATTGCTTTTCTATCGCATTGGTTATAACTGTAATGATATATTTAAGTTTGTTGAAATAAATAAATAAATATAAAGTCAGTATAATTTAGTTTTGATTTTTTCTGATTAATTTTATTGATCTTTTTTTTTGTGATTTTTTAACAAGACGAGTTCAAACTATTCCTAAAAAATTATAGTCTTTGCTTTATTTACACAAAACAACAGAAGTATACGCCGTAGTTTTTATTTCTCACTTTGGCACAAGTTGAAGGTACCTCAATCAATTTCAAAATATAGAACAAGAGAGTACTTCGTTCGTCGTTAATTTCGTATTTGGTTTTACGATTCGATCCGAGGATCCATTACTGCGCCGTCGAAGCTTTACGAAAGCCTCGAAAGCTCGCAAATGATAAAAATTATATAGAACCCATGGGACTCGCACCTGATTCGTTCAGGACCTTTGAGAAAGAAATTTATAGATGTACCTACGCCAGTATTCAATAATTTTCAAACCTAAATATCGACTTCAACTCAAAACTACACAACCGATTTTGATATTTCTATATATATCTGACACGTATACCCATTAAAATCGGTGAATATACATAAAAAAAAAACATAATAGATCGTGATGAACTGACAACCTTCTCCTTTTCGGAAGTTCTAAAAAACGTAAACATTCTACAATTATCCCCTTAAGCCCGCGACGTCTTTCGCACATACCTTATCTCTCTTAGCAATCGGTCGATTTTCATAAGAGTGTGTCAACTGAATTTTTATTGTTCTCTCGTATTGCACCTCGATTCGATTCATAGCACTGGTTGGACTTGTTCTGGGTAATGTCTCCATAATTTAATTAAATCCATGGTGGTTGGTGGGTACCATATAAGCTTATTGCTGCTTATGGGCCGTTTGACTTCTGAACGAGCATTCATATTATTATTTTGATAAAAAATTTAATCTCCCTTTTTATAATTGCCATAAATTGTTTTATCACAGAATTTGTACGTAATGCAACATCTTGAGAAAATGTACCATTCTCCGAAGCCTCTAAAACGATACGAAATACATTTTTAAGAGAATCTTTAAAAAGCTTTCTCGAAGCAATCTAAATAAAAGTTCTTTTTATGCAAAACACTGGGGACTTCTTAGGTAGGCACGTACGTTAAGGTCTACTTTAAAAAGACAACAATTCAATGAGAGTCAATAATATATATAATCGTAAATACGCAAGTTTGTAAGTATGTTATTCTTAATTTTACGAAAAAATCCATCTCATAATCGTGCTCAGTATTAAGGGCGTGTTCAGACGACCCGCGCTGACCACGTATAGGGACCCGTAAACACCCTTGCTCCCGTAAGCTATGTATGCGAGTGTTGACGCGCGTGGCGTGCGCATGTCATTTGAATGCGGCCTAATTGAGCGAACGAGCACAAAGCGCGAATAAAGAATCACCGTTTTAGATTTGGCTAAATGCTTGTCCTCAACCGAATCTCGTGAAATTTTGCGAGCAAGTTTGATATTATATTTTAGTTGATTCGAATTTTCTTTTCAAATTCTTTGATGCAAACACAGAATCGCAAGGTCAAGTACAGCTCAGATGTTTTACTCAAAAATGAAAGAAAGGTACTTATATGGCCATGTCTCCCTATTTCCTCATTTGGTTTACCTAGTAGTAACACTTACAAAACACTTAGTAAAATAAAAACACGGTACGCAAACCATAAACTGCTTATTAAAATAAACATTCGCGTTGCTCGTTAACATAATAATTTAAAGTAATAAACCAATCTTCTTAAGGCCCTACCGCAAGTAAAGGGGCCATCCGGGCCATATTGAAGAACGCAAAGACGACACTTTGCTGTTGTGGACATTTAGTTTTTTTATTTTATTTTGGCAACATACAGTCATGTACTTATTTTAATACTTAAAAACTATCTTAGATAATAGACCTTGAGTGCCTAATACGGGTACATTATATTACTAATGTAAATAAATCAGAGAGAGTGCGAATCAAAAGCGATAGTTAGATAAAAATTGTAAAATGTACACTCGCAAAAAGTGGAAATAAAATAACTTTTTAACTTCTGGGTCAATAACGACTAGGGATTTAAACGCGAATGTTTCATGATGTTAATACAATCAGAAAGTTAATATAAATATAAAGTATTTACGAACATAATTCAAGAAGTAGATAAACAGAAACATAACGATATATTAACACTATATCGCGATGAAATAAAAAGTAACTCAAATTTCGAAGGGTTCTTATGATTCATGCTTTTTTAAATATTCAGCCCGATTAAATTAAATTAAATTAAATTAAATTAAATTAAATTAAATTAAATAAAACCTAACGAAGTAGTTGTAGTGAGCGTTACCACCTTAATAAATAAAGGTGAGAATACTGTTCTGCCTGCGACCGCCGCGCCACCCCCTTTTACGATCAAAGTCGTAAACCGTTGCGATGGCGAATTCTATTTTTGAAGTTTATATAACCGACGTCGTCGCTCCACGCATTCGAATTTTTGAATCTTGAATCCTTTGTTTAGAAGCGAAATGTTGTTCTTTCATTTTTCGCGCTTCCGTGACGGGAATGGGGTGGAATCGTAGCGATTAAGTAGAACACAGCGTGTTAAGCGTGATAGACGTGTTGTATAGTCACGTTTGCATAATAAATTAGGAAAGTTTTAGCTTTCGCTGTGGCGCGGTTCGTTATTTTGGCAGTAGTACGGGCCTGATGGCTTTCTTATCTTAATAATGGTGTTATAGATGGTTTTTATCGCGCTTTTTACAAACTGTAGCCGTCTTGTCTTGTTTGACTTTGTTTTAGGAGTTGTTATAATGTTAATGATGTTAATTGAAATGCGGTAATATTTCGTAGAACAACTGGGTGATATAGAAAGGGTGATTTTTGAAGAGAAGATATACTTAAGCTAATGGTATTAAATTACTCCAAGGAACAAAGATTGAAATATGAAAACCAAGTTTAGTTCTTAGATCTTCAAAACCATTGAGAAATAAGTTAAATAACTGCCCAAACTAACTAATGAAACCAAAAAAGAAAATATATCACAAATGGAATTTTACGCTTGCTTTCTGACCCGTGTCGGTCAGCTAATTCCAGTGATCTGAGTCAATATTTTATAATGAATAAACCTATTTAAGTTTAACCGACTTCCAAAAGGAGGAGGTTATCAACTCGTCGTGTTTTTTTGTTTTTTTTTTTATGTATGTTCACCGATTATTCGAAGACGCCTGGAACGATTTGGAAAATTCTTTTTTTTTTGAAAGGGTATACTTGTCCTATGGAAATTTTATCAAAATCGGTTGCGAAGTTTGGGGATGAAGTCGGTGTTTAATTTTTTAAAATAACAACGCCCAATGTACAACTAATATTTCAATATTTGTTCTCTTCAAAGTATTCTCTTCAAAGATTATTTCGCCTCACTGTAGCATTGTGTACAATTCAAATGTAGTGAGGTCGATTGCCCATTATGCGAGGTCTGGAGGCTTCTAGGCATGCCCTTGACTCCTTTGTCTGTTGTTGGCAGCATTTTAGCTGATTATTCTGTTATCTTTGCCCCAACTGATAGTAAAGGAAGTAAAGGGCTTATGTTAGATTATAACAGAGCCATGTGCCCTTTCTTCAAAAAAGGTGTAACGTCAGTTGTATTTTTTTATGTTTGTTACTTGAATCAGAACTCCGTCATTTATAAAGCGACTTAAAATATTATACTCTTGTATTAATTGTATCAATTGATATAAAAGGATAAACTGAAAGTATATCCTTTTAATTGGTCCATTGAGATTGGTCCATAGGGATTTTATCAAAATCGGTTCAGCAGCTTTTAGTTGCGTATTTTACTTTTATATGATTTTTACTTATTATGGTTTATTTTACGATTTTGTAACTGACAGGATTTTATCAAAATCGGTTCAGTAGCTTTTAGTTGCGTATTTAACTTTTATATGATTTTTACTTATTATGGTTTATTTTACAATTTTGTAACTGACATCTCTCTTAAAACTTTCTTATTTATTCTCCATAGACAATAAATTCATTTACCATAAATACTTTTACAGTGACTTTGTGGATTAGAAGCATTAGAAATCAGTTGGTCTATGATAAAGTCGCATTCTTGTTTTCTTATCACTATAGAAGAATCTAAGCTGCTTAGCTTCCAAGATGACGGTACGGCACCAACTTTGTTTGGGGCGGTCACGTTTACGCCAACCCTGTGGTTTTTGGGTTTTAATACTTCCAATCAAGGGCTCTACGAGGAATATGGTCGTGAGGCCGACGCAATGTATGACCGATCCAGCTCCACTTGCGTCTACAGATTTGTATGATTCGCATAGATTTCACAAATTTATTGTTCTAGATAACTGTGACCAGCCAAAAAATTCTCTCTATATGTCGGGGAGGGGGTGGGCAAATAGAGAATTAATATAAGCACTTACGCATCAAATACGTTAGTACTTAAATAAGCTCTAAAAAAATATACTGAAACTTGTTTAAGGGTGCATTCAGTCCACGATACTAAACAAATTTTCCCAAGGAACAGATATTGAAGTATGAAAAGTAATTTTTGGCATCCTATACAAGTTGACTGATCAGCTGATCTGAGTTTGTATGGAAAACCAAAAATTATTTTTCATTTTTTGGCATATGTTCCTTGGGGAAAGTTGTTTACTTTTACATACTGAATTCCCCTTAAAATAGTTTATGTATATTTTACTAGACCTTATATAATTTCTGTGACATAACTTCCGAAACTAGCGGCACTTAAAATTGGCAGAGGCTTGGAATATAATTGCACGGCTAATCAGATTTGCGGCCAAGCACGTTATGTGCTTATGAATATTTCCACTTAGCCTAAATTCGTTGCCACGCCGACGGCTCTAAAGTTACGAATTATTGCGCGGAGTTAGGGTTGAGCTAGGTTTTCACTTAGGGCTTTAACAGACAAGCAAAACTATATCTGCGACCAAGGGCCTGACACGCTTTCATAGAGCGAGATAGACTTATTGCGATTTTTAAAACAAAAGGAAAAGAATGCCGTTTTTTTGTCTCTATTGAGCATTTTTTTGTGGTCGGGTTATAACTTCAAATTGCGAATACTTGAAGTGTGCCTATAATCCGACCATGAAAAATATGCGCAGTATCAAATATGGCCAATATACCTACACTACTTGAATACTCTAAATTTTGTCTGTCGGCGACGATGGTCGCTGTCAGATGTGCCATTTTGAAATTGACAGTGACATTACGAATTATTTGAGTGAGCGTTTCCAATTGGGCACATTTTGAATTGATACTATGCTTATCTTGGATCTTAAATTGATCCTATGATCCAAATGTCAAAGTTACTCGTGCAAATCCTTTGCGCGAGTAAATATTTTGATATTTATAGAGTATATATTACCAAAGAAACATTCATGTTTTTTGTCATGGAGAAGCTGTTTTATTTTATGCTGCTTTTTTATTCATGTTGAATTATTAAGAAAATATTAAGTCACATTTTCGTAGTTTTCTATACAAAACAATATTGTTTTTCGCTGACACGAAGGTTTCAAAAATACAATCAAATGGTATTTTATGCAAGCGGTGAGTTGGAAAACTGATGTTTTGTGTTTCACTGACTCCCTTAATGAAAAATAGCATTCCAGAGATTCGGACATGCTCGCTTGTCTGTTAGAGTTCTTATTATCCTCACTATATCACACTATACAGGGTGTTTCAGAAAGGCGAAATAAGAGTTTAAGGGCATTCTCAATTCATTCATTCATTCATTATCAACATTGAACAGGATACATTAGGAAAGAATTTCAAAATTTTCAAATTTTTATCATTCCAAACGGAACAATCACGGACCGAGTAAGTTGTCCATTCGACGGAAAGAACTTAACTCATTTCGTTCGCTTAGTAAAATAGTTTATTTTTTACTTTCTTTGCTTTTTTTTTAAAGTCTGATGACGCATTTGGGCTGTGTAATATTAGTAAGTAGGTAGTTTTCTTTTTGTTCCAATAAAATCTAATCATCAAACCATCGACGACCTCTGTGTCCATGGTCATCGTGCCACGCTGTTACACGGAAGGTCCCTGGTTCGATCCTCGGTCAGGTCAAGATGGAAAATGTTTTCTTTTTTCAGATTGACCTAAGTCTTAGATGTTTATCTATATATGTATTTGTTATAAAATATAGTATCGTTGAGTTCGTATCCCATAACCCAAGTCTCGAACTTACTTTGAGCTAGCTTCGAGAAGAACTTCTGTTTTTGCGCTCCTAAAGCCTTAAACACACACAATAACTCATTTGGACACAAGGCGCAACAGGGCAGTAAACATAATCCAGTGAGAACCCAGCTTTAGAGTTACGACATGTGCGCAAATTATAGTGCGGGATACATATGGAGCGAAATGACCATTGAAGTAATAAAGCATGTCGAAACGGCAGCGGAGGAAACGTTGTTCATATTCGGATAGTTGTGCTTTGTCTATGAAAGTCTAGTTTTTACCAACATCAAAAAAGGAGGAAGCTGTCAATTCCGTTGCATTCTTTTTAATACTTGCTATGCCGATATTACCACTGACCTTTGATTTGTCTTGCAGTACACGCATTCAACGAATGATTGCTATGTCGTAGCTAGTAAATCCATATTATATATAGCAAATAACGATTTTGTCTTGCCATATATCTATAAATCACTATTAATTTTTCGCCTCCCGTTGCCGACCAGCTGGTCCAAGTTTAGAAAAAAAATATTTTTATTGTATATTTCGACAATTGGTCCTTGGGAAAATGATTTCACTTTCTATTTTTTTTTAACGTACCTACAATTTCTTTTTGAACTGAAGACGTAAATTTATAAGTTATTTGTAAATGGTTTTTATTTATCTATTTATTAAATCTTTATTGTTCGTCGTACAAATTGTACAGAACAATAGGCGAACTTAACGCTAAAAATGTTGTCTACCAGTCAACCTTTGGGTTATACAGATAGTCTAAATGTGGGTTACAAGACTTGCAAGACAAGAAGTAAAGCACATAAAAATAATTGGCCAAGTGCGTGTCGGGCCACGCGCAGTAGGGTTCCGTGGTTACGAACGCCAACTTTGAGTTTATGCTACTAAAAACGATTAAAAACTAATTTTCTATGGTTTTGTATGAAATGTTCCTTTATGAGTACATTTTATAAGTTGACCGCCTATAACTTTTTAATTTGTAAACCCTACTTACCTTTGATAGTTTTCCTTTAAATTTCGTTATATATCCTATAGCTGTGAATTTTTTCACGTGTCCATATATAACCGTTAAGCAGATAGAGGGGGGGGGGGGGGACGGGGGGGACGACACTTGACTCTAACAATTTTTTTCTTTTTAAAATCAAATATTTCAGAAACGGATCCCAAATCGAAAAACGGTGTTTTCAAACTCACAATAATTTAAAAAGACCTAATTTATCCAACATGATTGGTAAGTCGAGAAAAAAAATTACTTTTGACTTTACTGGTATGGGAGCTACCCTAAAAAAAATTTTTTTTCAATATTTTATTTTACGTTTTTTCCGCCTAATTAATATACATATTTTTGCCAAATCACAGCTTTCTAGTACTTAAAGTCACTGAGTAAAACCGCGGACGGACAGACAGACAGACATGGCGAAACTATAAGGGTTCCGTGTTTACTGCGGAACCCTAAAAACGATGTAAAGAAATAAGTATGTACAGATAAATACAATAATATAATATTTTCTTTATACATACCTATATACTAATATACGTTATATATGGTTTTTACGATACAGTAGATGCGCTTAAAAATATTTAATAAATTTTAGTTTAATTATACGCAGTATCGCGAAAATCGAGAAATTAACAATAATTTTTCGCCTCACCTTACCGACCAGCTGATCCAAGTTTCTATGATAATTTTCTTTGTATATCTCGACATATGTTCCTCGGGAAAAGTTGTTCAGTATTATGGATTGAAATATACCCTCTCAGAACCCTTTCGAAGTTTAAGCATATTTTGATTAACTAAATAAATAAATATATACGGACAAAACACAGATTGAGGTAGCCCCAAGGTAAGTGCGAGACTTCTGTCATGGGAAACTAACTCAACGATACTATATTGTATAACAAATACATACATAGATAAACATCCAAGACCCAGGTCCATCTGAAAAAGATCAATTTTCATCTTCACCTGACCGGGGATCGTACCCGGGAGCTCCACCACTAGGCCACATAGGTCGCTCAATATAGACGCTATAATAATTATATCTACTCCAGGTCGGCCCGTCGAGCTCCTCACCACTTTGGCACCGTTTTGTGTGCGGAACCCTAAAAAGCAAAGCGCCCTGTTCTCAAGTCAACAAAAAAGCTTATTGTCCTCCCGATGTCCACACAGCGCCCTGAATAATTAATTGCGCTTTAAAAGGTAAAAATGTAAACTAATTGCGTCCCAGTCGCAGAGCGGCAGTTTGTTTGGGTCGTTTTGCGAAAGTAAACTCATTTTTTAAGATTACCGGATACCGCTGTAATTTCGTCTTTGTAACTTTTATCCGGAGGTTTCGCGTTACTTTCTTACTCTTTTGTTTGTTTGTGTTTGTCATCTATGCCATGGCATGTTGGTTTTACATTTTCAACGCAATTTTTGATGTGAAACATCTATAGGCGCACGTGAGACCGATTTCTGGCGTGGCGACGCGTCGCCACGCGCAATCGACTGTGCGTTTCTCTCTCACTCGATCCGGCGTTAAGCCATCTCTTTCGCTCCACTGAGCTCGGATACCTATAATGTATACTCTGTTTATTACAGTACTCATTGACATTTTTAGTTCCTACCACAATCTGTTCTTTTCTGCATACTACTTTTACGAAATAACGTCGATGTTTCACATCTACCAGGCGTCCCGTGACGGCTCCATTTTTTGGTGGTGTTTTGGATAGTAGGCAAATTATATATTAGGATATTTTTAAAAAGCGGCCAAGTGCAAAACGGACTCGCCCATGAAGGGTTCCGTAGTAGCAAGTAACATAATATAAAAGTTCTTGTAGTTCGTTGTAACATTGATCGATGTTTTAATGAACGTATTTAAAAAAAAACTATTTACTGAATCTAGTTCAAACTAATTTTCGGTGGAAGTTTGCGTGGTAATGTACATCATATATTATTTTAGTTTTATCATTCTCTTATTTTAGAAGTTACAGAAGGGGGGAGGACACACATTTAACCACTTTGGAAGTGTCTCTCCCGCAAACTACACTAAAGTTTAAAAAAATATGATATTAGAAACCTCAACATCATTTTTGAAGACACGCTATTTATTTGATGAAAAAAAAAACATTTTTTGATTGATTTACCCCTCACGTATTGGTTTGATGAAAAAAAAAACATTTCATATACGACATACTTGAAAGTATTTTTTATAAGTTATATTATTTAACAAAACCTTTTGCCTGTCGGTAAATTAAAATCATCGCATAATAATCAAAAAATCAAATGTTTATTCTGTAATTAGGTCTCTGCGGGCAAAATTATTTTTAATCATTATTTTAGTAAGTAGCGTTTCAGAACGACCATTGCTGAGAAGAAACTCATTTACACAGTCGTCGCCTACTCACCAGAAGGGAGAGGTTTTTTATTAGTCTTTTACATTAAATGATAATCGGTTATAAAAAATACTACTAAACTTTAAAAAGATACACGAAAGAAGTTGACTTATGAGCTCTGATCTCTTTCGAAATGTATGCAGTTTCGTGCACTTTGATAAATGCTCTTCTAACCTTTTCAAAGCAACATTTATCATCCAACTATTTTCGTATACGGCACTGCAATGGATTCCTCTGTACCTATTCTGACGGTCGTGAATATATTGTGTGCCATTGCGCTGTATTGAAATAGATTTTTTTCATAACATATCAACATCTTATAGGCTATACTACTGTGTATATTTTGGTTAACATTTACTTTTAATAGCTATTTGTGACCCACAGCTGGGCAAAAGCCTCTCCTCTTTCTTTCCACAATTCTCTATCCTGGGTTTTTTCTCTCCAGTCCCTGTCGTAACTTTTAAAGTCGTCTGACCATCTTGTTCTAGGCCTTCCTCTCTTCCTATAGCCATCAGTTGGAGTCCAGTTAGTTAGAGTGTGGGCCCATCTTTCCAGTTGCATGCGGCAGACGTGCCCCCCCCAATCCCATTTCAGTCTTGCTGCCTTCTTTCCAACATCCACGACATTTGTGATGCGCAACGTGGCATTCCTTATGCGGACGATAACATTTTATATAAACCAAAAAATTACCGCTGAAAATATTTTCTTTTTAACAGCAATCCATCAGAATTTAAAAGCTTATAACTTACTTAACCTCTTGTCTGTGGACAGACCGGAATCCGGTCGACATGCATTGTTTTACTATTGTGTCTGGTGTTTTGCATAGACAACAGGTTAATTTAATCAAATCACCAAGGTTAGGTAGCGGACCCCGGGCTCAGAAGCGTTACCGCTGAGGATGCAACCAGGAATACATTCAGATGATAATGATGATCACAGCTTTATCCTGACTGGTGGCAGACAGAGCATTTCGGGTCTTACGGCTCTATGCAGAAAGAGTCTAGGGCCACAAGGACGAAAGGCCACTAGTGTTTATGTCACAGGTGATAAGCTCATTCTACGTAAACAAAGTCGCAAGCATCTTTAGTCAAAAACAAGCTTTGTTCTAACTTGGCCGCTATTCAAATAGTTAAGGAGGTGCGCCGCAAGACACTCTGACAGGCAGAAAATATGCAGCAGATAGCGTCATATCTGAACAAACATGGTTTCATTCAACCAGAGAATTTGCACAATGTACGATGTGATTTTGGGCGTTTCTACAAATATAAATATGTTTTTAATTTTATTAGAAAGTTCTAAATTATATTACACGAAAATAAGTTATTAACTTAAAATAAATACCAACTGTCATGATTTGATCTCACTAACATTACTTATTTCAAAGTACCGAGCCTAAAAGAGAAAAAGTATTCGGCGCTAAAAAGAGATTTAGAAAAAGAAATCTTTTTATTTCGCGGCGAAGTCATTAATCTAGTCGCAGACACACCTGTGCGTTATCTGGCTATAATCCGCGGCTAACTTTGAACATACGTAGGTATGAGTGTGTGTTGAGTACCCGGGGTGCGTAAAAGTATTTTAACCGATTTCAAAAAAGTAGGTTATCAATTTTGCGAATCTTTTGTGTATTTTGGGGTTTCGTACCCAAAGGGTAAAAACGGGACTGTCAGTCCGTCTGTCCGTTCGTCTGTCTGTTACCAGGATGTATCTCATGAACCATGACAGCTAGACAGTTGAAATCACGGATGACGTATTTCTGTGCCTCTATAACAAAAAAATAAATAAATATAAAAACGGAATAAAATGATTATTAAAGTGGGGCATACAACAAACGTGATTTTTAGAGTTCCGTAGCCAAATGGCAAAAAACGGAACCCTTATGGACTCGTCATGTCTGTCTGTCTGTCTGTCCGTATGTCACAGGCACTTTTTTCCGAAACTATAAGAACTATAATGTTGAAACTTGGTAAGTAGATGTATTCTGTGAACCGCATTAAAAAAAAACAATAAATTTTGGGGGTTTCCCATACTTAGAACTGTAACTAATATTTTTTTTTAATCAAACCCATACATTTGGTGTATCTATGGATAGGTCTTCAAAAATGAAATTGAGGTATTTAATATATTTTTTTCTAAACTGGATAGTTTGCGCAAGAGACACTTCCAAAGTGGTAAAATGTGTGTGTGTGTGTTGTGTGTGTGTGTGTGTGTCTCCCTGTAACTTCTAGAATAAGAGAATGATAAAACTAAAAAAAAGTTTATGATGTACATTACCATTCAAACTTCAACCAAAAATTGGTTTGAATGAGATCTAGTAAGTAGTTTTTATAATAAGTTTATTAAAAAATCGATCAAAGTTACAACGAACTACAAGAACTTTTATATCATATTACTTGCTGCTACGGAACTCTTCATGGGCGTGCCCGACTCGCACTTGGCCGCTTTTTTTAAGATATTGGTACGAACCTTTCATATGCGAGTCTGACATGCTTTTAGCTGGTTTTTTATGTATGTTCACCGATTACAAGATGACGCCCGGGATAATTTGAAAATATCTTTTTTAGTTTGAAAGGTTATAATTGTCAAGTGGTCCTATAGAAATGTTATCAAAATCGGTTGTGTAGTTTGGGAGTGAAGGCAGTTTTTAGTTTTGAAATATAATATGTAACCGTTGTATTCACGGAACTAAGAAATAGGTGGAAGTGCCTTGGGCCTAAATTAGTTAAGAAGCCAGCGTCGCCAAACTCACACAAATAAACCAATAATCACATATTGCACACATACCAAAAATTCGTTTGATTGGTCAAATATATTCATTTTAATATTGGTCTAAGTCAATAGACCCTACATTTTAAAAACTACATTAAGTCTCAAGCATAAGGTTTATTTTGCTACGGTTCAAAAAGTACTTACGACGTTTGGTTATTTACTGTCTAACTCAAATTAAAAAGTCTAATAATTGCGCCATCTATCGTCGAGAAGCAGAATTTTTTCGTCACTTGAATCCCAAGCTACGAAATAATTTTGCTACTTGCCGACAGGTGCGCTACTCGAATAGTGAAGTCCACATTATTTAATATTGATTAACAGTATCGATATCATTCCACGCAAAGGCATTTTTTCGAATTTTCTTTATTTAACAACTTTTACTCGCGACTTCGTCTGCGTAACTTTCTTATTTATAATATTAGTGTGCAGATTAAATCGTGAGCGAAGCCAGTCTCAAATAATTAAAGATCTATTATTTTGAGAACATGAAAAATCCGTCTTTATCCCTGTAGCGATCTATATCCCTAATAGAATAGAACATAAGTACAGCGCATTTTGAGTCTTGCGGTTTTAAGCTGAAATCGCCCAGGGCCGCAAGATCCAAAAACTACTTTTAGCATGACGGCGGGCGAGAAAGTGGGAAAGGGAATCAAAATAGTGATGGGTTGCTACCCGCATGGTCGAAATGGCAGAGGAATTTCTCTTCTGCCATTTTGACTATTCTCTCGATCGGCTTTTACAATCTGCACGGGAACGCGGGAAATTGGTACATTCTATTTATTTTCTTTTGTCCCTTTCACCCCAACTAGCATGGTGAGCTTAAAATACAGAGAATTGTGTCAATAACTTCGAAGATCCATTACTAGTATTAAAGTGATATTCAAGTAAATCCGTCTGTCTGTTACTTCTTCACGCTGGAACTACTTAACCAATTTAATTGAAATTGAGTATATAGTTTAAGAGTCCCGGAAAAGGACAAAGGTTTATATCCCCAAAAAAGAGTGATGGAACTTGGCATGGTGAATCTTATTTTGCTATAAAAATGGAGACTTTTTCAAATTACTTATATTACATTAATGAAGTCTTGGGTTAAAGCTAGTTACATATAAATGTGGGAGCAGCAGCAGGAGCAAGAGCAGAAAAAAATTGACATAAAGGACAAGGACAACCTTTGTAAGAAAATAATATTATTACATATAAGTAAATTAAATATAAGTAAATTATTTTATTCAAAACGCTCCGGACATATAATGCTTGATTTAGTTGGCATCCAGTTAATCCTACCCGTTGCATCTATCCACTTTTCTTTCACATTTGGGTCTAAAAATATTTCGAAAGGTTAGACAAATATTAATTTTATTATTGCAATAAAAAAACTAGAAAATGTTCATGTTCATAATAAGTCTATATACTACTTAAATCGTTGCGTTATTCTATTAAATTTTACCTGAAATTACATCACTAATCGAGTAACTCGATTACATCACTAATCGAGTAGCGAGATTTCATCGACAAAATTTGTACATCACTAATCGAATAGCAAAATCTGTACATCACTAATCGAGTAGCGACAACTTACGGGAACGAACTTTCTAGAACTACCTAGTTAATATGACCGTACCAGAACGATTTTCTTAATTTTTTAAAAGAAAATGCATGTTATCGTACATACTGATGGAAAGAAACACCTGCATTGCTTTTATATTTGTTCTTACTGCTATTTTTACATACTAAAACACTACAACACGGCATATTTAGCGAAAAACATGTTGGTCGGGCGGACAAAACGATCTCAACACGTAGCTAGAATACGACTGATGTACGGAGTCGGTCGATCTTGTGTAGTTTTACCGGATTATGACAGGCGCGCCACGCCCACTTGGCACTTCCACTTATTTCTCTGTTCCGTGGTTGTATTAGAGAGGTCGAAAAATGCGAGTGGCGCAGGTAACGAAGTAGGCGAACATCAAAAAAGGACACTACAAGCGTTTTTTGACGTACTTATTTATACAACGTTGCATACAATACTTTTTCGACGACTATTATTAAGGTTATAAATAAATTACAAAACTAAGCAAACAGTACATAATCCAGTGGAAATGTTTGACTTTCGATTGAGTATATTAGAAATACATTCTTCTTGTGTATAGTAACAAAGAATTTATTTCGGGAAGTTTTATTTTTAATTAAAACCGTATTAGAATTCGCTTATTCGTTAAGTTGGCAGTTGTACCAAGCAAAAAGTAAACCAAGTAAAATCTTAAACTAAAAGTAACCTACATTTAGTATCCTGTGGCTTGTCAGCAAGTCGTGTCGTTTTGGCGACATAACGACACAAGTGCTGTAATGGGGATAGACTTTTCTAAAGTCATACTAGTGTTAATGATCACGTAAAAGTCGGATACAAGGACAGGAGTAGAATTATTTTCTGTTTTCCATACCTCTTTATTTCCACATGTATTCGTATTGATTGACCCTATTCCAAATAATAAGTTATTTTTACTGCACGCGTTTTTAGTAGTCATAAAGACCGTCTGGGGAGCAAGGCCGGGCCCGCATTCGTAAAGCGGCCTCAAATGGGCACGTTAAACATCGGCTCTAACTTGAAGAGGATACATAAATAATACTGTTACATCTTCATCTTTTGCGGGATAGACACTGTTCCTAGTTGTTTTCAATCGAGCCTTTTCATTGAGGAGCTCGGTGGGCCGGTAGGAGTACGCATTACTAGCGCTTTCGCTTTTTGACACCGGGCGTGACCAGGCCTGTGTCACTCCCCGTTTAGGTATCGAAAATATACCTACATTATTACTATGCGCGCGGCGACCACTTCAAAGGGGAAATTTCAGTTATATGAATCGTTTGTTCAGAGTAATAAGAATGAAATTGGCTTGCAAGGGATGTCTAGGTATCTAAACGAAGAGGTGAGGAGTTCTGACAAGAGCTAAATTAAACCATAGCGCTAATCATATCAGGTAGATATTCCTTAAAATCTTTATTCTGAGTACGACTTCTGTACGTGAGTACTAGTACTTATTCTGTGGCTTGGTCCGCACTTGGATGGGTGACTACGAATGGCATAAAACTTTTCGAGTTCCTCCATGCTGCGTAAGAGCTGTAGGTCCCGGCTGTCATCGTTGCATGGTAGTCGATAAGCTATTTCAGATGCCTTTAGGCAGCTTGAAATATCTGACGCCAATGCTGGAGACTTACACACGAAAAACAGAAACGTTTGACCTAGCCCAGCTTGTCGAGGTAGCGGGGCAGTGGAGAGAGTGCTAGATCTTGTTGATGCAACGCAGGCAACTTACTTTAGCGTTGCAAGCAGTAGTATGAAATATGGATAGTATCAATACTATCGATAGTATCGATAGTTTTTAATTTAAACAATCGATAGTATCGATAGTATCCATAGTAAAGGTACTATTTGTATTAAAAACTATCGATAGTATTGTGACGAATATCGATATTGTAATACCATCGATAGTAATTTAGCCATCGATGGTTTTTTGTAGATACAAAAAGTAATTAAAGGATCGGCAATATCGATAGTATTTAAACTCAATAGTATCGATACTATCGATAATTTTACCTTTCATCAATAGTATTGCAAACTATTGACAATCGATACAATCGATACTATCGATAGTATCGATACTGTCGATAGTCCTATCGATATTGTGACTGTTTCGAGATCAACTATCGATTGTTATGCAACGTTAACTTACTTTATCATCATCGCGACCCTATAATATAAAGACGTGTTAGTATGTGTGTGTTTCTTTAAAATAAGACTAAATATAGTAGTCAAGCTCCTTAATTAAATTTTGATGAGAGCCTTGAAACGAGACGTTATCAAATGGTTACTTTTATCACAGAAATATCTGATAAACCGCTCTTTTGTTGTTATCTCGAGTTTGTTTAGGAAATCTGAACCTTAACACGAATAGTCGAATCTCTAAGCAGTGATTTATGACGCTGCTTCTTATCCGACTGCGCTAGAAGGTTATTTGGTGATAAGAAAATACCATATACCTAGATTTTTTACATACCTTATTTATTTACTTATTTATTGAGGAACAACAAACAGTTACATTAATAAAGGCTTAACTATCTAACAGATATAATATTACATATTATTATATGAAGTGGTAATGATTAAGTAACCCACTACGTTATTCAGAGTTTAAATTTTGCGTCTTAATTATAAAGTAGCCACTAGAGGTAATAGTTACATGAGTACATGCCTACAAAAAAAATCAGTGAAGTAAAAAAAAAGAGGCCTTACCTACCTTTGAGTAAAATGTCTGGACTGCTTCTGTGGTCTAGCGCTCAATGCGTTGGCCTTGTGATCCGGAGGTCATGAATTTCGAATCCCACTGGGAAGCATTCTTTGTGAAAAGTTGGTTTCAACCTGGTTAGGATATTGCAGGCTTGATTTACCCAAAAAGAAAGATGATTCCGTGTTCCGGAAGGCACGTTCAAACTGCAGTACCGAACGCCATCTACCGTTTGCTCATCAAACCTATCCAAGCATTGGTTCTGGTCTGCCCTTTGGGTGGCGGAGGTCAGACTGCAGTCGCTCTTTGCAAAGACAAGTAACCTCGTCAAATCACCCCGGGCTCTGAAGCGTTACCGCTCAGGATGCAACCATGAATACGTAAGGAAGATGATGTTGCTGACCTTTGTGTAGAATGAAGGTATATGTGTACTTCTTTGCATATTGAATCTTGACGACCTCCGTGGCGTTGTGGTCACTATGCTAGTCCGCCACCCAGAGGGTGGTTGGAACCCACCCAGGTTCGATACCCGATGAGGTCTAGTTGGAAAATGGCCTTTTCAAATTGTCCTGGGTCTTGGATGTTTATCTATACATGTATTTGTTATAAAATATAGTATCTTTGAGTTAGTATCCCATAACACAAGTCTCGTAATTTCTTTGGGCCTAGCTCAATCAGTGCTATTTGTCCATATATATTTATTTATTTATGATTACGAATTCAAAGATTGAAATAATAGAATTGGGTACTTTCCTGGTTCAAAAATTAATTATTTTGTACTACTGAAAGAAAATAAAACTTCACAAAATAATGTCTCTTGTCAGGATCATATCCATTTCCAACGTGATTTTAGATTTATTATCGCAGAAGGACTGATTTAAAAACCATTATTCTATATTTCATACAAAACCCATTCCATTCCATTTTCAGCCCACATCAACCCACTGTTGGGCATAGGCCTCCCTTTTTTTGCGCCATTTCCCACGGTCCTGTGCCATTCTCATCCACTGCTTACCCGTCAACCTTACAATATCGTCTGACCAACGTGCCGGTGGTTTCCCTACTGGTCTGTTCCCCTGTCTCGGCCACCACTCGGTTACTGTTTTGTTCCATCGGCTGTCTTTTCTCCTAGCCAAGTGTCCTGCCCATTCCCACTTCAACCGCGTGATCCGTCTACCTACGTCTTCGACCTTAGTTCTGCGGCGAATGTCTACGTTTGGTACACGGTCCATCAGCGTGATTCCGAGCATGGCGCGCTCCATCGCTCTTTGTGCAGCCTTTATTATATGCATGTTGTGCTTTGTAAGCGTCCACGTTTCAGCACCGTAAGTGAGTATGGGCAGAACACATTGGTTGAATATCTTGGTTTTCAGGTATTGTGGGAGTGAGGACTTAAAGATATCTTCAAGTTTTCCAAAAGCAGCCCATCCCAGCCGAACCCGTATCTCAATTTCTTTTACCCATAGAAAATCTTTATTTTGACGTTAAGAAAAAAGTATCTAATTTGATTTGTTAGAAAGATTATTTTAAGAGCGGCCTTCCCGTCTTACTTTTCATACAAACGCTCGTACGTGATTATGGCGTTGTAACTGATCTTTTTTGAAAACTCAGGCGCTATCTCTCTCTATTTGGTTTGTCTCTTTTTCTAGCATTGCCCTAGATCAGAGGTTCCCAAACTTATTTTGTCAAACGCCCACTTTAAAAAATCTGTTATTTTGTAGCGCCCCCCATTTTTTTCACCATTGAAACCTGAATCACATATTTGTCTTGCCTGTAGTTAAATTCAGCCTATATTCTAAACGAGAGAGCAATAATAATACATACACCAGTACATTAGAGTATCTTTCATAAAAATTTAACAATAATCAACATTGTTAATTTTAAATGAAAAAATAGCAATAATAATACAATTTTACAATAATAAAGAGTATTGGAAGTGGGGACCTCACCTGCGAAACTTTAAAACACGAAATTTTTTCAGTGTTTGATTCCTTTAATTTAACGATATAAATAGCGTTTTGAACGCATTAAAATAATAAATATTAATTAAATTTTTAGTTTATATTTGTACAATAAAAAAGAATATAAATATGAACTAATAAATGGATGTTGTGTAGTAAGAGGATTTTAATTTCAGTGAAATTTAAAATATGAAATAGCTGAAGTTATAAATCACTCATTGCTTAAATCACATCAGCGCCCCCCAACTTTATTCTGGGCCCGTTACCGCCCCCCTTAAAGCCTCCAGCGCCCACAAGGGGGCGTTATCGCCCACTTTGGGAAAGACTGCCCTAGATGAAACAACAAGCTTTTCAAACTATACTCGCATTGAAGACAGAGCGGCCAGGAAGGGACACCTTAAGTAATGATTACGCTATTAAATAGGTAAAGAAAGCCAAAATTTTGTAATGTAAAAATTGTATATTTCCAGGATTCTAACTAGTATTTCCACTGTAAACATATGAAAACATAGCACTTAAAGCTTAACGTTATTATAATACCATTAGATAATATTGATAGCTTCTACACACTACTAATATTTTATTTCAAGTAGTGAAGTTATAATGCTAGAAAAAATGCAATTTCTTTAAAATTGTCGCAATCTGTAAGGTTATTCCAAAATAAAAGTTAGAGCTAGTTTGTATGGATGATTTTGCTTCGGTTTTACGACTTGCCTTCTACCTGACGTCAATAAACCCTTGAGAATGTAGTTATTGCACAAAATGTTTGAGTTAGTCCTTTATACTGCTCCTACCTTCAATAAATAAATAAATAAATATATAGGGACAAATCACACTGATTAAGTTAGCCCGAAAGTAAGTTCGAGACTTGTGTTATGGGATACTAACTCAATGATACTATATTTTATAACAAATACATGTATAGATAAACATCCAAGACCGAGGACAATTTGAAAAAGGCCTTTCTCCAACTTGCCCTGACCGGAGATCGAACCCGGAACCTCTGGGTGGCGGACTAGCATGGTGACAGTAGTCATTATTAAAGTTCAATCAATTTTAAGAAATGTTTCTATTTTGGGGATTTTGCATTTCTCCAGATCTTCTGCGAAAGGATTGACTTCCTTATACGACACAACTTCTGCCTTTTATTTGCTATATAAAAAATAAACAATGAATAAAAAGGAAGTAGGAACATATCACACGGATTGAGCTAGCCCCAATGAAAGATTTTAAACTTGTCTGATGGGATTCTAAAGATATAAATTTTTATGATCAAAACAAATATAGATTAGTAAACTCTTACGACTTAGGACAATTTGAAAAGGCCATGTTCCAACTTGCCCCGGCTAATATCAAACCCAGAAACTCCGGACTGGCGGAGTAGCGGACTAGAGTGTTTCCCCCTTATTCATAAAAAAATATCAACTGTGTGCTAAACCTATTCAAGTTGAAATGTGTTTTGTCCTTGTCTCTCTTTTATAGTATTTTACATAGTGAGAACGAGACAAAACATATTTCAACTTAAATAGGCTTAGCAAACGATTGATATCTTGTATAATTATGAGGGTAAATCATTACGCCACGAAGATCGTCAATTATGTATAGGCTCAAACTGAACACAACCATGAACTTACTAGTTTTTATTTATAAACCCAAAAACAATGAAAAGGAAAATTCATCAACGTGTATATCGGAAACTCGCTTCCGAAAGATACATAGACGTACTAAGGAGGTACATTTACACAAAATAAACGCACCTCGCCGATGCACCGGAAGTAACCGGATGCATTCAGCAGAAAAAGTGGAAGTGTCACAACACTATCTCGATGAAACAGACGTTTTCGGCACTAAATTATGTCTACATTCGACGCAAGCAAAAATGAACTTTAACTTAAGGCAGTAAAGTAAGTTATTCCGTGTCTGTGTGCATAGTGATAAGAATGTTTAGAAATGGCATGTGCCACGCTGTTAGCTGCGGAATTGGCAGTTAGTTTGTACGTTTAATTTAAATGTGGATTTGTTTTGGTATTTATTGCTGAAGGGAATTTTAATGTTGGACAGAGTTTTAACACAGAATATATACAATTACAGGTCTTTCGGTGTTTTTGGAAATCATTATTATGTTTAAGTTAATAATATTATTTTACAGGTACGTAGGATTTTACATCCACTTTGGAATCCTTAAATCTTAATTTCTTACAAGTTTTTTCTAATACCATTTATCATACCTAATCTTTTTTTCAAAACTAAAAACATACTTCAACACCAAACTACACAACCAATTTAAAAATAATAATTATATGGGTATACTCGGTAAGTATGCCCTTTTAAATAAAAAATGATTTTTCCAAATTGGTCCAGACATCTTTGGGTAATCGGTGAAAATACATTAAAAAAGAAACAAAAGATTCCGATCCGAATTGATAACATCCTCCTTTTTGTAAGTCGGTTAAAAATAATTGGAAATATCAAATATGTATATTAAAGTGAAATTAAACTCCATTTTTTAACATTAAATAGGCAACCATGAAACGTAAACTAGATTTCCAATTCAGATATGAACAATATTCACCACAAGGACGACTGTTTCTACCGCTTCCCTAAAATTAAGTCTTAAATTGGAATACTTAAGGTTGCATTGTCTTGCATGTCTGTTTATTATTATCTCTATATTCTAAGTAGGACGCAGCTGCGTCTAGCCACAGTTCTAAAGCTCTATACTTAACTACCAAAATTGTCACACAACCATAGGCAAAGCGTTTGTACACAGGCGTTAGTGTGTGCTTATAAGACGTAGGGCTACCGTAGATCAACACATTTTACCCGACTGTGTTATGCTGTCTGGCATTATAGTATGGCAGTTGTAAAGTTATATCTGATGCAACTTTGTAGACTAGTGGTCATCATGCCAGGCCATCACACTGGAGGTCCCGGGTTCGATCCCCGGTCAGGTCGAAATGGAAAATGATCTTTTTCAGATTGACCTGGGTCTTAGATGTGTATCTATATGTATTTGTTATAAAATATTGTATCGTTGAGTTAGTATCCCATAACACAAGTCTCGAACTTGCTTTGGGGAAAGCTCAATCTGTGTGATTTGTCCGTATATATTTATTATGGGTCGCCCCTTTATAGTAGAACTTTTTATGATATAATATTATTATGCATAAAAGCCGTTTACAGAAACGTCATTTTGTAGAAAATGGATTGGAATCTACTCATTTATTCAAAACCAATAATTCCAAATCAGAATCATCTTAGAGCATAAATTTTATAGCCATAATAATTTAAAAGTAGAATCATTTTATTGCAGAAAGTTCGCAATCAGAATCGACTTTTGGTATTTAATTAATACATATATTCATTAAATGAAGAATCATGATTTAATGATTAATACATATATTATATTAATTTAATGTAGAATCTTGATTTAATATAATTTTCTAAGATATAATTTTATTTTGGCATACAAAGTTAGTTAGTTGAATGCTTTATTTTTGTTTTACTTACCTGTAATAAAAAAATATCATAATATGAAAAGGCTGTCTATCTTGGTGTAATGGTCACATTTCTTACATAACCTAACCTATATTTTTGCTTTAACCGAGTAAACTCAGAATGTATTTTTTTATGTTGACCAACAATATTACCGACTTTAGTGACTATGACATTTATTAATAACTAGCTGATGCCCGCGACTTCGTTCGCGTGGACTTTATGACTCCGGCGTATTAATATAAATAAAAACTAATGAGAGAGAGAGAGAGAGAGAGAGAGAGATAAGAAAGTACTTGTTACAGTGTTAGGAGTTAAAAGTCAATATTATTTTAATTCTTTCCTTCGGGAGCCAATATGAAAAGAGCTTAATGTGGCTTTCTCAAGGGTTAGTAAAACCCTGGAGAAAGCCACATTAAGTTGGCTATGCGAAAAACCAGTCCATCAGCAGCTTTAAGCCTCTAAAACTGTGCCTTATTTTCATAGCAAAGCAAGTAAACACATGGAACTGTGTATTTTCAAAAGGAAAATTGTTAGGGATGAGTGGCATACGCGGAATAAATACAGTTTCACTGGCACCACTCACAGTAAACTTTAAGTGTCTCAGCAGACTATGCCGAAGTTTAGCGGCTAAAGTTCAGTGTTTAAAGTTCGGTGGGGATGACACACTAAATAAGCTGAAGTTCAGCCGTTGAAGTTCGGTGGAAACGCCGGACAGTAGTGATGTGCCGATATGAGAATTTAATCTTCCGTCTTTGGCGCGTCTGCGGCGAACGGAAACGGGAGCGGAAGAGGGAATGGAAGTGGAAGAGGGAACGGGAGCGAAAGCGGAAACGGGAGCGTAAGCGCGAGCGGGAGCGGAAGCGGCAGCGGGAGTGGCAGCGGCGGCGGCGGCGGCGGCGGCAGCGGAGGCGTCGGCAGTGGCGGCGGCGGCAAAGGCTTCGGCGGCGGTGGCAGCGGCGGCGGCGGCGGCGGCGGAAGCAGCGGCGGCGGCGTCGGTGGAAGCGGCGGCGGCAGTGGCGGCGGCGGCGGCGGCGGCGGCGTCGGCGGTAGCGGCGGCGGCAGCGGCGGCGGCGGCAGCGGCGGCTGCGACGGCGGCGGGAGCGATGGCGGTAGTGGCGGCAGGAGCGGGAGCGGGAGCGGGAGCAGGAGCGGGAGCGGCAGCGGCGGCGGTGGCGGCGGCGGCGGCGGCGGCGGCGGAGGCGGAGGCGTCGGCGGAAGAGGCGGCAGCGGCGGAAGCGGCGGTGGCGGCGGCGGCGGGAGCGGTAGCGGGAGCGGTAGAGGGAGCGGGAGCGGGAGCGGAAGTGGAAGCGGGAGCGGGAGCGGGTACGGGAGCGGGAGCGGGAGCGAGAGCGGCGGCGGCGGGTGAGGCGTCGGCGGGTACGGGTCCGATTCATGCAAAAGCATCGGAAGTTCGGCATTATGTGTTGCTAGTAATGCAAATAACATTGCAGGCATGCATTGGCTGAAATTCAGCCGCTGAACTTCGGCATACAGTGCTGAGACACTAAGTTGGGTTCCGTTACACAGTTTCGGCGGAGTCAAATTTCGCATCAGCATTATTGGCCCTTTGACATTAAGACTTATTTTGTGAGCCGAGAGTCCATTTGCTGCAAGTGAATTACGAAACTCAACTGGATAATTGGTGGCGTCGTCAACAAAACTATCCAAGAAATCAACAATAATTTGCGTCATAAGTTCTTTATTAATTGATTTTTAATTTTTTGTTGTCAATATGGCGCGTTCACGTAACCAAGAATTTTTCTGGTGTGTTTTGCTCTGAAGGTCCGCAAATACTGAACTTATAAGTTTTTCTTCGGACGAAACAACTTTTTTTTGGAAAAATTTTCAACGTACAGACACATTTTTTTTACTCTTTTATTATAGTATAGATAGATAGATTTAGTATGTTTTTGTTCAGCGGCAACAAAAGCATCATCTATAAATATTTCAACTGTCTAGCTATAATGGTTCATGAGATACAGCCTGGTGACAAACAGACAGACAAACAGTCGGAAGGTCTAAGTAATAGGGTCCCGTTTCTACCCTACCCTATGGAACCCTAAAAATCGAATAAAATAAGTGTTTATGGGGGGCTCCCATACTACAAACGTGATTTTTCATAGATTATGGTACGGAACCCTTCGCGCGCGTCCGACTCGCGCTTGGCCAGTTGTATTATAACTCAACAAAAAGTTCTCATCAGTCTTAACAACTTTTTCTAAGGCGGCATTTTAATATTTCTTATAGTTTAGCTGGACCATTATAGTTCTGCATCATGTGTTCCATTTTCCAAAATCAATTATAGCCTATATGTTGCCCAGGCTTCACAGCTATATAACAAAAAAAGTTTCATTCGAATCCGTCCAGTATTTCCGGAGATTAGCGTGTACAAACAGACAAACAGACAAACAGACAAACAGACAAACAGACAAACAGACAAACAGACAGACATTTTTTTTTATTTTCTTACTCTATTTCTATATCTCCATCGCCCCAAATTTTTTTTTTTTGAAAAATTTTCAATGTACAGACACATTTTTTTTACTCTTTTATTATAGTATAGATTATGCTTTTTGATTTGCATTGCAGATGAAATAATGCCATCTTCTTAGAAGATGAAAAGAAATTGTACTAAATAATAGTAGTACTAATTAAATATTATACTAAAACAAATATACGAAAATTAATGTATGTAAAAGGTGATATACTAAATGAAATTCTGCCATGTTAAAAGTATGCTGCGAGTATGGTACATTAGAATATATATAAACTCGGCCAATTGAAAATTATATTAAATATATTTTATGCGTTTGAAATGTTCTTTTAAATAAGAATCTGCCAAGTATGTTATGCCAAATGAAATTTGGAGCATCAAGAGTCTACCAGATAGATGGTAGCCATTTATTATGCAATGTTATTTCAAACATACATACATTAGTACGTCTTTATCCCTTACGGGGCAGACAGAGCATTTTGGGTTTTACGGCTTTAAGCAGACGGAGCCCAACGCCGCAAGTTCCAAAGGGCACTTTTACCGCAATGGTAAAAGATAAAAAGATAAAGATAATTTATTTGCCAAACATGTGTCACAAGATATTACATTCAGTTTCGTCCAATCATGTTGACCATCACCGGTGTGCTTTTGTCAGAAAAGTTATCATCTATCAAAATACTGAAAAAATATACCTATTAATATAATTAATATAAAAACCTTTTACAATTTACTATGAAACAAAGTCAATTTATCAGAGAAGAAATCTTTAACACTACAATAACATTTATCTATCAAAAATAACTTAATTTTCTTCTTTAACAAAGTCAAATTTCATTCTTTATATTGTTTGGGTATTTTATTATTTATGATATATTATCGGTGCCATACCTAATCCACTATCATGTAATAATGCAGTTTTAGATGAATGGTGAGCGGTAAAGTGGAAAAAGAATCAAAAGTGATGGATTTCTAACCGCATCGGCTATTAACATGATTCGTATTTCCGCCCATTCCCTCCTTCGGCTTTTACGATTTGCGCGGGAATTAAAGCAGCTGGTAAATTCTAAGTTTTTACTTATCTCCCAGACCACCATGTTATTTATGTACCTTGGAATAAGCTTGCATTGTCTTGCATGTCTGTTATTATCTGTATATTCTAAGTAGGGCACAGCTGGGTGTAGTTTTAATGAGGAAATTTTAAGGCTTAGGGATTAAATTGTGTTTGTTTATACAATTGTTGAAACTCACCAAAAATAAGGTGAGTATGCTTGTGTGGATATAATTCTTTTGGTTTCAAAAATTGCATTTTTGTTGCATTGTGACTTTCTGGCATCTTGTTCGATGAGCTGATCTCAATTTTAGTATGGGAAGTCAGTTTTTTTTGAAGTGAATCTTCTTTAGCGGCGTTGTACACTTTTTTTGTAATGGGTAAAAAATGTTAAACTCGCATCAGGGCGTCAGGGTGACAGGACACCTGACCGAAAATTCGTAAGACTGATGGAGAGTAGACAGCCGGCGCGGCGCGGCGTATGAGAGGAAGTATCCCCCTCTCTTTCTACGGCGCGGCGAAAATGCATGCCTGCGCTTCGTTTAGGTGGCGCAGGGTGCTTGCGCGAATGTTCGTGTGTGTTTATGTTAAAGCGTGCCACGCGCATCCATGGAAATGCACAACGTTAGTATTCAAGTTTTCACTTCTACCGGCACTCCCGGAGTGCAACCCGTCGTTTTTTTTTTGTTATATGTACGATTCAGACCGACCGGTCCGCATCGGCTCAGGCCGGAACGGATGCGGACGCATGTCGCGACAGCCGGCCACGTGCGTCGGAGCCGTACGCGTGCCGCGGGAGCCGTACGGGTGCCACGAGAGTCGTATGCGTGCTGCGGCAGCCGACAGCGCCCGCGGCATGCGTAAACACCCCGAGCGCCAATAAAAGACGGTATACGAATATCAATTTCACGGTAACTAACATCGGTTAAAATATCTAGTTCCGTCAATCAACGCTAGATGGCGGTCGTCGGGGTTTTTTTCGCAATTGTAATAAACTTGTTATCTCAAAAATTCTTCAGTCTATTTGTATGTCATAACGGTATGAAACTCTCTGGAAAGTATCTTGTATAGCAACAACCCACACCATACACATATCTGTTTGTAACCATAGTTGTCAAAACTTTTAGGGCGGTATCTACACCAGCGTAAAGGTAAAGTGCTACAAAGCCTAATAAAAATTCTAGTCTCGACCCAATTCTCAAAAACGCTGAACTCAGTTCACACATGTACAATAACCTGTAGGCTAAGAGCCAGTTAAGGTTAAGTATTGTTTACGAAATGCAAAAATATATATGTAATATACAACGTGGAGGACTAAACCACGGGCTATGGGCTTGTTCACAAAACTGCGATGCGAAGTCGCTTCGTAAAACTCTACGAACTCGCACGACGCATCGCAAGAACTTGCAAATTGATTCTCACGATCTTTCCCAAACCGAGGAAGGGAGACGCCTTGCCGCACGAAATTGCATCGCAGCAATTTGCGTCACAGTTTCCTGCGTTGCAAATTCGCATCGCGCCGATTCGCAGTTTTGTGTATAGGCCCTATACTAGATGTAGTATAGCCCGTGGTTTGATTTATTACGTACGTACTATAGTATAATAAAATTAAAATAACAACCATATAACTGTGTGTGTGTGTGTGTAACCGTATCGCTGTGGGCGCGAGTGCGTGGCTCATCGAACACAATCCTGAACGCGTTGGCTGAACGGTGGGACTCCCCTATGTTAAGTCGCTGGATACAGCTTTACGCTCCTGTTGCTAGCTACCAATATCTATAGCACAGGAGTGTGACAATTTGGACTGCCTCCGTGGTCCAGTGGTCAAGGCGTTCGCCTTGTGACCCGGAGGTCATGGGTTCGATTCCCACTGGGAAGCATACTTTGTGAAAAGTTGTTTCCAGTCTGGATAGGATATTGCAGGCTTGAATCACCTGATTATTCGAAAAGAAAGATGATTCCGTGTTTCAGAAGGCACGTAAAACTGTGGGTCCCGAACGCCACCTAGCGTTTGATCATCAAACTATCCAAGGATTGGTTCCTGGTTTGCCCTTTGGGTTGTGGAGGTCAGACGGCAGTCGCTCTGTGTAAAAACCAGTAACCTTGTCAAATCTCCTTGGTTAGGTAGCGGACCCCGGGCTCTGAAGCGTTACTGCTGAGGATGCAACCGGGAATACGCTCGGATGATGATGAGGAGTGTGACAATTTAATATAATCTAAATTTCATTAATTACTAACCCTAGAATAAGTTGAGTGCTATACTAACATAATATGGATGTATGTGTCTGAAATAAAAATTTTATTATTATTATAACCAAAAAAATTTTCGACATTCCCATACAAATTACCTGAGCGGCTGCACACTTTTGTATGGAAATGTCTAATTTTTTAATGTGTTTCGGCTGTTATTTTAATTTCATAATATCAAAGTGATGCAGTATAAGCCCGTGGTTTAATTTATTACGGGTATGTCCCTTTCACATTGTATAAATGTATTAATTGATATTTATTATATGTTTATTCTATCTATAGTAATTGTATTGGTATACATATATGTGTATATATATATGTTATAATTTTATTGTATTCTTTTAAATATTTAATTTATGCTTTTCTATTTAGTTTACACATTCTGTCGCACCACCTAAATTATTTTACACTTGGTCCAATGGTTGACTGGCAGAGAACGCCATTTGGCGTTAAGTCCGCCATTTGTACACTTTTTTTGTGCAATAAAGTTTAAATAAATAAATAAATAAATAAATCTATTCTCTGTGACTTGAAGACTGGAGATTTTGAAAGTCTATCTTTGCTTAGCTAACAGAATTTTTTTTTGATATTATATTATTTTATATTTATCATTTAATCTAATATATAATATTTTTTTTGCATAACTAATTGAATAATAGTTCACCGCGCACGTTAAATCCGATATGATTTAAAATAACAAATTTGAAGCGACCAAAAATCAAAAGTATAATTTAATGAACTTGCTAAAATAATTTCACGAGTAACGACTTGAGAAAGTTTACAGAAAACTGCTGGATCTATGATGCTATATGATATGAATTTACTACGCAAATAGTTTTACAAATCTTAGTAGCATTATTGGCAATCCCTTTTAAAAGCAGGTAAATCTAGTAATTAAAGACAAGATATGTATATTAGATTTTAACGACCTCCGTGGCGTAGTGGTAACCATGCTAGCCCGCCAGAGGTCCCGGGTTCGATTCCCGGTCAGGGCAAGTTAGAAAATAGCCTTTTTCAAATTGTCCTGGGTCTTGGATTTTTATCTATATATGTAATTGTTATAAAATATAGTATCGTTGAGTTAGTATTCCATAACACAAGTCTCGAACTTACTTTGGGGCTAGCTCAATAAGTATTATTTGTTCCTATATATTTATATACTTTTATACTGTACAAAAGGGCTATGTTTTCCTCATTAGAGATAAACATTTAACATTTATTGTTTATCAAACACAAGTTGCACAGAAACCATACGCGAATTTAACGCTAAAAGCGTTGTCTACCAATCAACCTTTGGGAGAATTTAATCTACTCCATACAAAATCTTTCAAATGTCCATTACCCATTCAATACAGATGACAAAGCACACTCGCCCCGGGCCTACATTACGTCCCTCTTTTCCCGCGGGATCTGGTCCCGTATAAATTAGTTACGTAAACAAAGGTACGAATTTATGGTTTATAGCCAGATAAGGTGTCACCACACCAGCGGGTCACGAGACTTTTGGTATCGTTTATCAATTTAATTGGTTTAGGAGATGGGCAATTTCATTGGAACATTTTGGGGGACCATGTTGTTAACACGTTCAATGTTGGGCATAAACGTAATGGACTGCTGTGTGGGGTTGTAATCCTGTTGTAGGTATTCGAATGGGTGATAGGTATTGCTGCAGTCGATACAGATGATTGGAAGCAGAAGAGGAGGCGTTTGCTAGTGGAAAACTATAGGCAATTTAAGTGCTGGCTATATTATACAGGTTAACAAATAAGTTAGGGGGACGCAATATGCGTCCCCGTTCCCCGTCCTCGCACCTCTCCCCCGTTCCCGCCTTGTCGAAATGTGGAGCGGGCGGCTGCGGGCGAACACACACATTGCCGTGTGAACGGATGTAGCTTCACGTCTGTTGAAGTGCAGGCATTAATGATACGCTTCTATGAAGTGCTATACCCGTGATGTAGGTAGGTATATTCTTTTTTTGGAAATGTAAAAAATGTGTTGTTATGTCCGGGTTTTACGTAAAATGTCTTTTGGTGCAAAAGTGTTTTGTATTGTAATGCATTGCACTGCACTGCGTTGCGTTGCTTTGCATTACATTGCATTGTATTGTATTGATTCAAAGATTCAAAGATTCAAATGTTTATTCAGTAATTAGACCTTTACAGGCACTTTTACACGTCAATAAGTATAATTTATGTTACGTGTAAAGTATATTAAAATTTAATTTATTTTTAAAGAAAAGCTACCGATACCAGCGCTTCGTAACGACCACTGCTGAGAAGAAACGCCGAAAGAAACTCATTTTCACAGTATTGGTCGCCTACTCGCCAGAAGGGCTTTGTCATATTATTATAATTGTCTTTTAATAAATAAATACTTATAATACAATGTTGACACATTATAACATGTAATGCTTGCGAACAAGTAAACAAACATAAATTGCGTAATAAAAAATATTAAGTAGTCAAAAAAAGCGAAGCCGAGCTGACCAGTCCCTCCCGGCAGCACCCGTTCACGAGTTGACGCACGGATCAGCCATCGTTAAACTCAACCATATTAGAAGGAATCCAACGACCCGACCAGCGACGCCACCACCGGATTGGACATTTTAGTGAGCATGAAAAACCCGAACTCGCAGACCTTGTCAAGAGAAAATATTTATTAATTATATTTAAATTTGATATTAATTATTTGTATTGTATTGTAAAACGTAACGGGTCAGGTCAACGTGATTTTTAACATACAGACAACTAAACCAAAGAGTGAGGTCACTCTTTGGTTTTAGTTTAGACCATGATTATATTAATATTTTATAGTCTCTTTTCACACAGAGAACCGTATTAAATATTTATAATAAAGATCTATGTACATTGTAAGACAAATTACATTTTATTTGAAAAGATGATTGTTTCCCGAGGGAGAGTCATAAAATCTATTGCGCGCGTATGTACACACACATACGCAAACATAGTATACATATACACACAGAGTAGGAGAAACGTACAGATGTACGAGTAACTACGTACTTACTTATTTTATTAAACGAAGCCGGTTCGGTTTTCAAATCAAAATAAAACTTTTATTCTTACCCGTAAACCTAAAATTTCTGCTCTCAAAGCAAAAATACGTCCATGGTCTATTAACCGCTGAAAGTTGTGTGTGCACTAATGACTTAACTCCATTCGTTTCGCCGAATGGTCATTTGTTCACCTTTTTAACCCCCGATGAAAAGGAGCGGTGTTATAAGTATGACGTATCTGTGTACCTTTGTGTCGGCCGAAATGAACGGACCTATTTTGATGCGGTTTTTCTTGTTTGACAGTTATTAGCTATGTTTGAAGGAAATCATTTCAGCGGTTTTATTAAGTTATGGGAGTATAATTACCTTATTACTGGTGAGCAACCAAATTATGCAAATATGATCTGAGTGGGATGTTAAATGAAAGGGTTTCATTTTTAGGGTTCTGTAGTAAACAAAGATCCCTTGTAGTTTCGCCATGTCTGTCTGTCCGTCCGCGGTTTTACTTAGGGACTATAAGTACTAGAAAACTGTGATTTGGCATGGGTAAGTATATTATACAAAACAAATACAACTGCCTTTGTGAATTCCGTCAATGAGCAGCTGAGTAGGTCAATGTTTTCTGCTATCTTATTTAACGTGTGTCTATCTTATTTGAGTGAGTGATTTTATAGTGTTATAATAGATGATAGCCCTTCTGACTTTTGCACACCGGTGCAAATTTAGTCAGAAGGGCATTTTGATGGTAAACATGATTGGACGAAACTGAATGTAATATCTTGTAACAAGGGTTCGGAAAATAAATTTTATCTTTATTCTTTATCTGCTCACAAAATTTCACGAGAATCGTTTGAGAAACGTGACCTGTGAATAGCCGGACAATCAAACAGACATACGAAACCATTTTTGACGAAGCTGAAACGGAAACGCTTCGTTTGGCCGAAAATACCTTTTTTGGCCGTGTGGTTTCCGGCTCATAATAGAACCACTCGCATGTCTTCCTGTAGATGCTTAGAGAATATATGAACAAATACAATGTGGAAGGGACATACCCGTAATAAATCGAACCACAGGTTATACTAGAACACTATAGTATAATGAAATTAAAATAACAGCCAAAACACAAAAAAATATTTCGGCGTTTTCATACAAAAGTGTGCAGTCGCTCGGGCAATTTGTACGGGAATGTCGAAATTTTTTTTGGTTATTTGGTTGTTATTTTAATTTTATTTTACTAAAGTGATCTAGTATAGCTCGTGGTTCAATTTATTACGGTTATGTCGCTTCCATGTTGTATATGCTCGTAACATCCACATGAAATATAATATTAATTCATTTCATGTTTTCATTACAATTGTGAAACTTAAATCTAGTTTACAAATGCTCATGAGACCCTAGTTGGGCGCTACATTTAATAAAATATCCTTAAGAATTTAACATTCTAAAAACCTCTCAAAGCTACAATTCTTATAACAGGCACGTTCGCTAAAAAAATATTTATTCCTTTTCCTTATCTTCGAAATATTCCTTAACCGTTTAATAACATTTTTTTATTAAATATTTTTTTTAATTGTAATGTTTTTTTACAATAGTCTTTGTATTAAGTGGTACATAATTACACAACGTGGAAGGGACATACCCGTAAAAATCGAACCACAGGCTATACTAGATCAATATAGTAAAATAAAGTTATAACAACAGCCGAAAATCGAAAAGAAATCGACATTTCCATAAAAATTACCCGGGCGGCTGTACATTTTTGTATAGAAATGCTGATTTTTTTACTTGAAATTTTAATTTCATCATACTTAAGTGATGTGGTATAGCCCGTGGTTTGATTTATTACGCGTATGTCCTTTCCACAATGTATTCTAAAATAGAAATTCCACTTGGACTTTCCTTGCTTATCTGCAGGACCGGACTGCAGGTTGAGCCATTAAATGCTCTAAGTGTGGATGTCTTACGAGGCGATTGTATGACTAAGGACAAGCATCTCGTGCAGATGAATTGACAATTTTTTGACGCTAATGTCTGTAGTGTGTCTGTCTGTGACATCGTAGCCATCGAACGGATGGGCCGATTTTGATGCGTTTTTATAAACGCAAGTTCCCTTGCGGTGATTCTCAGTTATGTTTGATGAAAATCGGTCTAACCGTTTAAAATTACTTGGGGTCACGATTGAAAGACGAGGTTTAATTTACTTGATAAATAATAAATGGCGCTACGGATATCAAATTTGTAAATATAATAAACTTCTCATAACGCGTACTGAATGTTTCCGCCTTTATGTACTCTCCTGTAGACTTATTTCGCTGTTAATAGATATAAGTTGTTTGCTTTAATAGAGTTTTTATATAAAATACACCCACGGCACGGTCCATTTGCTTACAGTCAGTCGAAAGTTCGTGTGAGCACTAATGACCTAACTCTAATCGTTTCGCCGAATGGCCGCCTTTTATTTGTACACTTTATAAACAAACTACGCCGCCCAGATATTACGTAAACTACAGTTGTTCTCATAACAAAACAACGAAGATAAATTGTTAATACTGTCTGTTTTTCTTACCCCTCCTTACTAATATTATAAGAACTAGCTGCGCCCCGCGGTCTTACCCGCGCCTAAAGTAACCTTTGTGTTAATCCAGGGTGTCAGCTTCCTGGATACCAAATTTTATCAAATTTGATCTATCCGCTTGCGCGTGAAGAATAACAAACATACAAATCAAATTATTTATTTGCATTAATGTAGGTAAAAATACATGTGATGTTAACAAATATTATAGTACCCATACATTTTACCTTGGAAAGGTGTGGAGAATTAAAATTATTCACAAAATTGTATAACTAATTAATTCAATATAAAGTTAAGATTGATAATATTAGTTACTTAATTTAAAGATACAATATAATATGGGTAAATAATCAAATTACATTATTAAAAATTAATTTTATCCGATAAATATACATCAATGCTGTAATAGCACTTTTCTAATAATATTGCTTTTTTTATTAGTTATTAGTTTTTTATTTGTTTACTTTATTAGTTATTTACTTTATTAGTTTATTTTGAATTGTTTTTGACGAGGTCTTTCAATTTGCCTGGTAAATTACTATATAATTTGAGCTTAAGATAAACACTGTCCTATCATATAAAGCTAGGTTGGAACTCTGTTCAGGTAGTATATATACATTGTTTTTAACAGCTCTAGGATGTTTACTTATTTCTTGTTTAAATTATCAATATTAACCTTAACATAAATACATGACTCTATAATATATAAAGAATGAATTGTTAATATATTTAGTTTTTAAAAATACGGAACACAGCTATCTCTTTGAGACCCACCAAACATTGCTCGGATACATTTTTTCTGTATTCTAAAAAGGTATTAGAGCTATTGGACGATAATTCTCACATGTATCTCTGCTGCCTTTTTTGTGCAATGGTTTTATAATAGATATTTTAATTTTTTCAAGGATTTTCTTTGGATATGCATTAATTGATAATGCAATTTAGAGGTGTCGCTAAATTCTCATTGCAATATTTTATTACCTTTGTACATATTTCATAATGTCTAACACTATTTGTGTTAGTTACATTTTTGATAATTTTGTGAATGGTTATAGGATCAGTAGGTGTCAAAAAAATAGAATTTTTAGTGACTGAATGTCATAAGACAATTGTCCATTATTGTGTTTGACATTTTCAGCAAAATTTTAAAAAATTTCAAAATATGTGTCACTAAACGCATTCGCTATGTCTTGAGGTTCCGTTAATTTTTTATTATTATATATAATTTTGTCAATTTTTTGTTTTGGTTGTCGTATTGATTATTTACCATAAAGCTCTAGTTACATTTGTAGCATTACTTATGAATTTTTGGTTTTGATTTTTTTGTGATATGCATACAGCTTTTTTAAATGTTTTGTTATATCTATTATAATATTCTTTATTTTTGGTTTGAATGCTCTGCCAGTATAGCTTTCTTTTTGTTATAGTCTATGTAGTAGAGTTAACCATTTAGTTTTTTGTTTATAATTTATTCGTTTGCGAACTACTGGAAAACATTAATCATAAAATAATTTTAAAATGTCAATAGAATATATTTCGTTAAAAGTTAGGCTTTTCATTTACATACTCACAAACTTTCCCATTTATAATATTAGTGAGGTAGAAAGCTTGTGCCATAGTTCAGTAGTATAGGCGTCAGCGCCTGGTTAGATTTTTAGTATTTCTATATAGGCTTACTGCTAGTAATACTATATGTAATGGAAATTAAAATATATGAGACGTGACTAGATATGGCAGATGCCGTAAAACCATACTTCATAAATTACGGTAGGTTTCCTATAATAATCCTGAATCCTGACTGCCTCCGTGGTCCAGTGGTCAAGACGTTCGCCTTGTGACCCGGAGGTCATGGGTTCGATTCCCACTGGGAAGCATACTTTGTGAAAAGTTGTTTCCAGTCTGGATAGGATATTGCAGGCTTGAATCACCTGATTATCCGAAAAGTAAGATGATTCCGTGTTTCGGAAGGCACGTAAAACTGTGGTTCCTGGTTTGCCCTTTGGGTTGTGGAGGTCAGACGGCAGTCGCTCTGTGTAAAAACCAGTAAACTCGTCAGATCTCTTTGGTTAGGTAGCGGACCCCGGGCTCTGAAGCGTTACTGCTGAGGATGCAACCGGGAATACGCTCGGATGATGATGATGATCCTATAATAATCCTATAATATTATAATAACAAACGTGAGATAACATAACTAGGTATTTGTAATACGGTTTTACTCACGTAGTGTAGTCGTAAAAGGCCGACTAGTTGTTTTGATCGGTTTAGACGATCATCATCAGGGCGAGTATACCCGTGGCTAAAGACGATGATGACACGATGGTTTCTACAGCTGTAAGAATATCACCACCAATATGATATAAACAAAGTAAATAGTACATTTCTGCAGAGGCCGGGAATGATGGCGTTGACGGACGAGTAGTTTTCTAAGCTGAGCGTTAGCGAGGCCTTGACAATAATTACGAGTCTGGCAATGCCATTCCCGCCGAGGCATATAGTGCTTTTCTCAATAAATGTTAGGAAATCATTAAACAAATAACCAGAAATATGCAAATGTTTACCGAAAGCAATTAATGTTTGCTGCAAAGAGTATCTGTAGCGGGAGCGAGGTGACATGCTCGACATATCTTCGTACTTTGAGAGAAAAGAAACTGCTTTCCCGCGTTTTTTAGTGCAAAGGAAACATAGCCCATACGGCGCGCGGTCATATTTTACGCAAAAAATGTAATACCGTAGATTTTTTTTTCTATCGCAACGAAAATTTCGCATTTTCTTGTGATTTTATAACAACATTATTTTAATAAAATTGTGGTCATTAGAATATAAATAACAAAAAATGATGCTGGAAAAGTGCATTTTTTATTATGTAGTAGCAATGGCTGTATGACAAGTAATAGAATTAAACGCTTAATGTCTTTGCTAAATGTAAAATACGAATTGTCACCTGAAACGTCAATGTCACTGTCTTGTCATTCTGAATACACTTTATTAGTCTTTTTGTTTTGAGCAGCGGCCAGGAATGAATTTTCATACTACTTTCCTGGCCTAGTCCAGCAAAGTAATGCACGAGACAAGAATTACAAACTCCGTGTCTTCTTTTTACTACAATAATGCCTAAATTTCCGAGCATGTTTGAGAAAAATACGTTTATGGTATTTTTCCTGAGTAGTAATTTCGGCGAATGGTCATTGGTCATCTTTTATCTGACAGTTTACAGACGAACTACGTTACATGATTCTCATAATTAATCGCTAAGATGAAAATTAGGTCCATAGTTTAACCACTATTTTCATTGTTTATTAAATGTTGCGTATCTTCCTTATGACCTATTACATATACATTACATGAATCTTTTCTTTTTAACCGACTTCCAAAATGGAGGAGGTTATCAACTTATCAGAATCTTTTTTTATGTATTTTCACCCATTTTCGAAGACGCATGGACCGATTCAGTTTTTCTTATGTTTTAATGGTCTTAAGTACTTGTCTTCAAAATCAGTTGTGTCGTTCGGGGGTTAGGTCAGTTTTTAGTATTGAAATTTTTTATTTAGTGTTCAAAGTAAAAAGTTTTCCTTTATAAAGCTACCCAATATTTATTGGGTAGCTTTATAAAGGAAAACTTACATACTACATGATTTGAATTACTTTGTGCAATTCAAATCATGTAGTATGTAACTTTGACTTCCGCAAAGTAACACCTGAATCTATTAACTATAAAGGAAAACTTTTTAATCCTGTACATACAAGTGCATGTTTAGTTCATTATAATTATAACATTCCTCAAGAAATATGTGATGAAGTACAATTATATGATTAAGTATACTTGGAAGGCAGTGTGATAAAGAAATCTTCCCATGGGCAGTAAGTGTGTTCTGTTCGCTTGCACAGCGGGCGTGAAATGCAATGGCCCGGCGGAGTTTGTGGTTGATTTAGCTACGAGGGAGTATATTACAGTCCTTACTCCCTCGTAGTAAAATCTATTTTGTATGACGTCATAAACATTTTAGTTTTAAAAAGTATGTCACTTTCCAGACATAAATTACTTTTAGTTCGATAGTTTACTGCCCATTACATTAACATAGTATCCGTCTAAATACCTCATTAACATGTATGCAAGTTAAGTCATATAGTGTTAGTTTAATTGCACGTAAGCGAGTAATGACCAATGAACTAAATTAGATACACACCCAGTGCATTTGCATTGATAGAGATATTGCAGCGAGTAAATGTATAGTGGAGGATGACTTTTTAACCACTGTTGGAATATCTGTTCGGTATGGGCAAAATTAAAATACTATTTAACTGGTGAAGTATGAAATTATATTATTTTCACTTTTACTTGGAAGTATATACGTCTGACACCTAGCATAATCAGGCGAGCGAAGAATACGACATAAGTGGGGGTTGCCAATAGCAATTCGGTTGCTTTAGTATTGCCAGCCATAGCAAAAATAAAGATTGATTTTTGCAATATAAATCATATATAAATCAACAACCACTAGGTATGGCACTTCATAGAAGCTACTCAGCTTCTATGTATATCTACTCAGATATCATTTGTGCCTACTACTACTACAAGTACGCATCTATACCAGGCCTGTGTCACTCCCCGTTTAGGTATCGAAAATATACCATTCAGTAACGTCCGAACGTCCGTCTTACGTACCGATTCTGGAGTACACCCTCTGCGCTCGGCCAAACGGATTTTGTGTGATTTTTCATTTAAATTTAAGAGCTCTCTTGTCGGTGGCGCTTCTTCCATGCCTGTCTGTCCTCAGCTAGCCTTTTGACGTCTTGGTACGACACCACTCCTACTTTCTCCTTTATTTGCTTTATAAAGCTGTGTCTGGGTTTTCTTCTTTTCATTTTTCCTTCTATTTTGTATGAGAGGTCGAAACTTCTTATCGTTTCTAATAACTTTGTTAACTAAACTTTAAGCTGAATTTGCTCTAGAAATGTTGCTGCGGTGTTTAAAAGTATAAGTTGCTAAATATATTGATATGTTAAGAATACGATAGCAAGTATTTTATGATTTAAGAGTTTTGTGGTCACAATTACTGTTATTAAAAACTACGGAACTTACCGCGATTAATATCATTTTTTGCCAGGCATTTCGACGACCCGTCTGCTGCGACGGTCACTGGCAGACTGACACTGAACTGCGATGCGAGATATTATGTAATTGTACTTAAAATAATGTAATTTTACATTAAAAAAAATACATAAACCCGTAAAATTCCTAAAAACCTGAAAAATTTACGATAAAATATGAAATCTTACATTAAATTAGACAATTTTCAGGAAATTTATGTAAAATTACATAGTTTTCCCTAAAATTTCCCTGATTTTTAGGGATCCTTACAGTTTTATGTAACTTTTCGCATGTAAAATCACATAATTTTAAAGTAAAATAACAGTGTAGTACTAATAACAGTGATAGTAAGTAAGTATTTTGTAGGTCCCTAGGGAATACAAACCAAGAGCCACAAACGTAACACATGGAGATCTAAATTAATTCCTCACAATATAGCTTCCCAGCAGGAATGCCTGAACATTTAATTGTTTAAGAGACGAATCACCGCCGCGGCTCGCATGCGTCTAGAACGGTCTAGAATACTCAGATAATTGTATTAAGCTAGGACTCAGAGCATTACACACTTGCGATGTCGGGTAATCTCGACTAAGATGATGAATCGTCTGTGAAATGTTAGACGAATATTCGTTTGTTTATTGGATTCTGTATATACAATATGTAACAGAAACCCTGTACGATTCTTGTACGAGCAAATCAGACCGTCAATATGAACAACTTTTTCTATGGGACCAATGCTTGACACTCGAAAAAAATCATCTTTTTCCTACTAAATTCGGTCGTTCCGGTAATTTATATGAAAATGACGAATTTTTTTTCGAGTTTCAAGCATTGGTCCCATAGGAAATGTTGTTCATATTGACGGTCTGAGTTGCTCGTACAAGAATCGTACAGGGTTTTTGTTACATATTTTGTTACATATTGAATATATATTATCCCTGACCGTTTCCATCTATGGTGACTGACTCAGTTTATTAACATAATTATTTCTTTATCCTTTCTTTCTTTTAATTTTTCAGCCTGTAGTCCAGCAGTGGACTGATAAAGACCAGGAAGACAACTATTTTAATTCAATTTATCAATTGATGAAGTTTTATTATTGCTAGCGGTAAAATACATAGCTGAAATACCAACATCATTTTATAATTCAATCAAGCAATTAGTAAAGTAATTTGTAGACAATCCCGAACAAGACTCTGTCAGGCCCATGTCAAAACGAGAACTTGCAAGGTCGTAATGGAGATCGTCGGTCCTTTGGTTCGAACGTTAGTAATTTAGACGAATTGCCTCGATGTTATCTCAAGAAATTGTAAGGGTTAAAGATTCAAGATTCAAGATTCAAATGTTTATTCAGTAATTAGACCTTTACAGGCACTATACACACAATAAGTATAATTTATGTTACGTGTAAAGTATATTAAAATTTAATTTATTTTTAAAGAAAAGCTACCGATACCAGCGCTTCGTAACGACCACTGCTGAGAAGAAACGCCGAAAGAAACTCATTTTCACAGTATTGGTCGCCTACTCGCCAGAAGGGCTTTGTCATATTATTATAATTGTCTTTTAATTAATAAATACTTATAATATAATACAATGTTGACACATTATAACAATGCTTGCGAACAAGTAAACAAACATAAATTGCGTAGTGAAAAATATTAAGTAGTCAAAAAAAGCGAAGCCGAGCTGACCAGTCCCTCCCGGCAGCACCCGTTCACGAGTTGACGCACGGATCAGCCATCGTTAAACTCAACCATATTAGAGGGAATCCAACGACCCGACCAGCGACGCCACCACGGTTAATTGTTTTAGTATTGAAATGTTGGTCTAGAATAGAACCATTTTATATCATCTTTATTGAAATATCAAAAGGAAAGGCCACAAATTACGACTAAGGTCAGGCCTGTGTCACTCCCCGTTTAGGTATCGAAAATATACCTACATTATTACTATGCGCGCGGCGACCACTTAGAAGGGAAAAATTCTGTTACATGAATCGTATGCCCAGAGTAATAAGAATGAAATTGGCTTGCAATGGATGTCTGGGTATCTAAACAAAGAGGTGAGGAGGTCTGCCGCGAGCTAAATTAAACCATATAGTGCTAACCACATTAAGCAGATATTCCTTTGAATTTCTTTTTTTAGTAAGACTTCTGTACGTGAGTACTAGTACATATTCTGTGCTAAGGTCTATACTAGGGTTCAAGCAAATCTCGATACGATATGATGAAATTTAGTGGATGTTAGGTTAGGGCGTGTAGTGTTAGGCGTTAGGAGCATGGCACTCCATGAGATCTGAAAACTTTTTCTTCTATACAATGTCCTTTTTAATTAAGTTTAAATATTTTAAGGGGTTATTCAGTCCATCATTTTGAACAACTTTGCCCAATAAATATATATCGAAATACGAAAAAAAATATTTAGGTTCTCATACAGATCGAAGTAGTCACGTGATATCGTTACTATGAAAAATACAAAAAATTTTTTCGTATTTCGATGTATATTTATTGCGAAAAGTTGTTCAAAATGATGGACTGAATCACCTCTTAAAATATTTGTACTTAATTAAAAAGAACATTGTATACAAGCAAATAAGCACTATGTACCCATTCGTCTTGGCATTACACTTGACACGAAAATGTTTGGAATTAAACTTACTAGATTTATCTCGCTGTTAATAATTTTTTGGGGTTATTTTAAATCCTGGGTACATTAAAATCAATCGTCCGAAAACCCTGGATTAGTTGAAAAACAACATTCATGATTTTTGCTACATCAACACGCCTACCAAATTTTATAACGCTGCAATCAAAATTTCCAACAAATCAAATCAAATCAGATACATTTTTTAACCGTTAAAACAAACATTTCCTTTGGGATTTGTATGAAACACAGTCTAATGATGTGATAGTCTCTTAATATAACTTTTTCTGCAATCATCATCAGAGCGTATTCCCGGTTGCTTCCTCAGCACTAACGCTTAAGAGCCCGGGGTCCGCTATCTTACCAAGGAGATTTGACGAGGTTGCTGGTTTTTACACAGAGCGACTGCCGTCTGACCTCCACAATCCAAAGGGCAAACTAGGCCAGGAACCAATCCTTGGATAGTTTGATGATCAAACGCTAGCTTTCGGAACCCACAGTTTTACGTGCCTTCCGAAACACGGAATCATCTTTCTTTTCGGATAATCAGGTGATTCAAGCCTGCAATATCCTGAAAACAACTTTTTACAAAGTATGCTTCCCAGTGGGAATCGAACCCATGACCTCCGGGTCACAAGGCGAACGCCTTGACCACTGGACCACGGAGGCAGTCTTACTATTTCTGCAATTACTTTTTCTGCAATAATAAGTCTAAAATCACGTTGAAAATGGATATAATTATGACATTATTTACGAACGTTTTATTTCCTTAACAGTACCAAATAATTTATTTCTCACCAGGAAAGTGCTTATATAGGCATGACGAATGGAATAATCAGCTCGTCGCTTAAATTATAAAAAAATGTTGTACACGATTTTTTCTTTTCTTTGAGAAACAAAAAATGACAAAGATACAGCGCATTGAAATTTCGCATGACGTCACGGCGACGTACCATTTTTGCATAGAGGTGACGTCGCAAGCCCTTTGATGGTTCGTATCTTTGTGAATTTTTACTTTTTTGGCAAACAATAAAATATGGGTCCATTATTTTTGGATAATCTTAAAGACAGACTTATTACAATTATACTTTTCTAACCCTGCCGTCACCCCTGTTGCTCTAACAGACATACACACAGCTTATTCAAGTAGACTCTTTTGTCTAGCATCGTGCTTCTTCACTTCTTGCATTCCAATGCACTACGCTCGCTCGTCCAATAGTTCTCTTTTTTCTATGTAACTTCCTTAACCGCTTGACTCCCTGAATTTACGTGGTCGCATTGAGGTTTTTTACAAGTCCTCAGCAGTCGTTAGTCACTTAGGAATGCTAACAAGCTTTACGCAGGATCTTGTTTCGTATCTGGATATTTCTCTCGGAACCCTATCGGCTTATAGAGAGCATTTGTTTTCATACATTTTGGTTTACAATAAAGTGTTTCTTACTTATTTACCAGTGAATGTCATCGAGTTTTGACAAGTCTCCCGCTGTCATTTGTAACTTGGATCTCAAGATTTAGCGCTAAATACGCAGGGAATGCAAAGTATGTGTGGAATTTGTTTCGTGTTAGGATATTTCCCTCGGGGCTCCATCGGCTTATAGAGAGAGATGGTTTTGGTACAGTTCGGTGAATTATATTAATGTAAGTGTCAGATGCTTATTGTTCTTTCTACTTTTTTACGGACAAATAACACAGATTGAGCTAGCCCCAACGTAAGTTCGATACTTGTGTTATGGGATACTAACTCAACGATACTATATTTTATAACAAAAACATGTATATAGAATAGATAAACATCCCATTCCCAGGTCAATCTGAAAAAGATCTCGGGACCTCATATGTGACAGCGTGGCATGATAATCACTAGACCACAGAAGTCGTCTCTTGAATCATAGGTACGAGGTACATCAAACCTTTTCGAGTTAAAGTTAAGAAAAGTAATTTAGTTGTCTTAATAGTACAAACGGTTCGACATGAACATCACGAATTCAAAATTGATTTATGATTTCGAATGGCTGTGCTACGGAAGATAATGGGGAGATAGTCTTATTTATTTTATTTAATCTTTATTGTTTAACAAATACAATTTTTTCAGTACAATAGGCGAACTTAGCGCTAAAAGCGTTGTCTACTAGTCAACTTTTGGGTTATGCAGATAGTCTAAATGTGGGTTGCAAGATAAAATAGCACATAAAAAAACGATAAATACAATAATATATTATTTCCTACACACACATATATATATACAATGTCCTTTTTAATTAAGTACAAATATTTTAAGAGGTGATTCAGTCCATCATTTTGAACAACTTTTCCCACATAAATATATATCGAAATACGAAAAAATTTTTTGCATTTTTCATAGTAACGATATTACGTGACTACTTCGATCTGTATGAGAACCTAAATATTTTTTTTCGTATTTCGATATACATTTATTGGGCAAAGTTGTTCAAAATGATGGACTGATTAACCCCTTGAAATATTTGTACTTAATTAAAAAGGACATTGTACATATATATATATATATACCTCACTTATATGATACAAATATGTGCAGCATGCTTATTCTATTTATCAGTTATTTGTTTATATTATTCTAGTCTCTAGGTATCGTAATATGTATGTGTTTTCAATTCAACGTAACATATTTATTTCTTTTTCCAGGTAACAGCAGTCATGATCCAGACTCAACGTCGCACCTGGTATTTTGTGAAAGTAGACTTTGTTTTTATTAAAAAAGTTTGATGCGTTTTTGTACCTTAGGGTGCGTTCAGACGACACACGCAGAGAGCCCACGCCTAGCGCAGTTTGAATTTGTTGCATAATTTGAGTTCTATCACACAACAAAACAACTCAAATTGCATTTACCGAAACCTAGTCGGGGCGAGTGCCGGGCGGGCGCAAGGCGGAGGCAAGGCGATGCGAGGTGAGGCGTGCGCGTGTTGACTTCGGTTAATGCAATTAAGTTGTATTAATGAATGATAGGACTCAAATTATATGGAACAAATTTGAAAAAATTCACAGCTCGCTAAGCGTGCGCTAAGCGTGCGCTAGGCGTAAGGTTGGCGTGTCCGAAAGAGTCGTCCAAACACGCTCTTGGTTTTGGCTTTGTACCCGTAATAAATCGAGGCACGGGCTATACTAGATCAGAAAAATCCTAACACGAAACAAATTCCACACATACTTTGCATTCCCCGCGTATTTAGCGCTAAATCTTGAGATCCAAGTTACAAATGACAGCGGGAGACTTGTCAAAAGGAACTCGATGACATTCACTGGTTAATAAGTACGAAACACTTCATTTTAAACCAAAATATATGAAAACAAATGCTCTCTATAAGCCGATAGGGTTCCGAGAGAAATATCCAGATACGAAACAAGATCCTGCGTAAAGCTTGTTAGCATTCCTAAGTGACTAACGACTGCTGAGGACTTGTAAAAAACCTCAATGCGACCACGTAACTTCAGGGAGTCAAGCGGTTAAGGAAGTTACATAGAAAAAAGAGAACTATTGGACGAGCGAGCGTAGTGCATTGGAATGCAAGAAGTGAAGAAGCACGATGCTAGACAAAAGAGTCTACTTGAATAAGCTGTGTGTATGTCTGTTAGAGCAACAGGGGTGACGGCAGGGTTAGAAAAGTATAATTGTAATAAGTCTGTCTTTAAGATTATCCAAAAATAATAAACCCATATTTTTCTGTTTGCCAAAAAAGTAAAAAATCACAAAGATACGAACCATATAAGTCAGGAGAGGGGGCTTGCGACGTCACCTCTATGCAAAAATCGTACGTAGCGGTGACGTCATGCGATATTTCAATGCGCTGTATCTTTGTCATTTTTTGTTTCTCAAAGAAAAGAATAAATAAGATAACAACCAATAAACCAGAAAAAAAATTGTACATTCCCATACAATGTGCCCGGACTGCACACTTTTAAGATAAGATAAGATAAAATTTCTTTAATGCACCAACTAAGTATGACAATAATCAAAAGTACATTTAAAATCTAGTAGGTACAAAGGCGGGCTTATCACTGAAGCGACTTCTTCCAGCCAACCTTTGGGTAAAGAAAACTATAAAAGATGTGGGGGAGTTGGCGCAGTTACAGTATTACAGTGTAGAATAATATTAGTATACCAATAAATAATAGGAGTACATACTATAACAAATAAATGAACAATAAAGTAATAGAAATACATAAACCATACAATTTGTACGAACATTAAAAAAAAGTAAATGAAAGTAGCCAGTAAAAAGACAAGAAGTAAAGAGATATTAGTTAGAGCTAGAGGAAAGGTAATGAGACGTTACCAAATCTTTGAATTTTTTCAATGATTCCACTTTACGAATATCCAGTGGCAAAGCATTCCAAAGTTTTACTGCCTGACTTTCATATGGAAATGCCGACTTTTCTTTGTGTTATGGTTGTTATTTTTAGTTAAATTATACTATAGTGATCTAGTATAGCCCGTGGTTCTATTTATTGCGGGTATGTCCCTTTCACGTTGTATTATTGTATATACAGGGCCTGGGAAGCCATTTCTGTCATAATGTAAGGAAATTAAGAACATAAAAAGAAAAAAACCATATATGCTTAACACTTAAGTGTGTTATATTACCAGTTACATTGGGGAAGATGGGATAATGCTAGACAAAAGCCTGTTTCTCTCACTTACCTTTATTCCGGTACTTTGGTTTTGATCTCCTCCCACTGCCCTAACAGTTTAAGCTCGTCACACTTGGGTGGTCAGGTCCTCATCCACCATTAAATAAATAAATAAAATAAACTGTATTTTCGTGTCTCTTAAGTTCTAATACAACATAGAGATTGTTATAAAGTGACTTTCATATCTTAAAAATGTTAGTTAGTCACATTATATCGAAGGTTCCCTCACTCGACAGTCCACCATCGAACTAGGAAGAATTATATTACCTCCAGTAGGTTAATATCTTTGCCCAGCGATCGCCGGGCATAAGAGTGACGCGTTTAGACCAAGAAGACAAAGTTTTAACTTTTAATCCCATTAGAGTAATGCTAACCAGAAGGGCAACAGTTCATGTACACAACACACTCCCGTAATTTTCACCGCGACAACCACACGTTCGCAGGAATTTGGTCCGGAAACTCCCCGAGTTCCGGGGATTCCAGCAATTTTATTGTGAAAGACATTCCACTGGGAGCTTTATTGCTCTTATATTATGTTTGTCACAGGCTACAGGTTGATTTAATAACAGGATACTATAGGTCTTTTTATGATATAAAGGCAATTAGGGAATTTGAGCTGTAAATATACATTTTAAAAATAAGTTAACCACTAGTTTTAATAAAAAATTACAATGAAAAATCACAGTAAGATCCTGTCACAAAATCAGACTAATTCGCACACTTAAATATCAGTTAATTTTATATTTCCTAACCTCATTTTACTAATGGAAACACACTCCCGTAATTTGTACTGCGACAACTACACGTTCGAAGGAATTTGGTTCGGAAAGTCCCCGAGTTCCGGGGATTTCAGCAATTTTATTGTGAAAGATATTCAAATGGGAGCTTTATTGCTTTTCTATGTGTTTTATATTATGTTTGTCACAGACAACAGGTTGATTTATATATAGGGGTCCTTTATGACATAAAGGCAATTTATTTGAGTCATGAATATAAATTTTTGAAGAAGACTTAAACACTAGTTTTAATAAAAATTTGCGATGAAAAATCGCAATAAGTTCCGGTCGCTATAAGCAGACTAACTTTCACACTCAAATGTCTATTAATTTTATATATCTTAATCCCAGTTTAATAACTGTAACTTAATAAATTTTAAAACGAAACACACTCCCGTAATTTCCACCGCAACAACCACACGTTCGAAGGAATTTGGTCCGGAAAGTCCTCGAGTTCCGGGATTTCAGCAATTTTGCTGTGGAAGACATTCCACTGGGAGCTATTGGTTTTATACCGTGTTTGTCACCGACAAGTGGATGCTTTACTTATATGCATGTAGATAGGTGAAGGCACACTTTCTTCAAAAAGTCATATAGATCATAGTGTAGTATATGTAAGTATTGTTTATCAAAGTACATACTTTAGTGTGTTTTATTTGTATGTAGTTTATTGTTTTGATGATATTTTTATAGTTTTTTTCGCCACATATCTACTTTTTTATAAGTTTTGCATTACCCCTGTCATTCTCAGTATTACCCATTTGGTTGACTGGTAGATATAAGGCCCTCGGATACACTTTTGTAAGTGTATGAAGATAAATAAAATGTTGCGATTCCTGGTGCTTTATAATCATTTATCATTTATGTGCGTCTTAAAATTATATAAGCCTTCGCCTATCATTATTTTTAAACTTTTTAATAAAAATAATAGAGTTATTGTCGTAAAATAGATATAAACCGATTGATCAAGAAACTTTATAACGGGTGAGAATCTGAATCGTGATAATAGGCGATTCGGCTAGCAACCCATCACTATTCTGATTTCCCTTTTCCAACTTCCCGCTAAGAGTGGCCTTTAGGTCTTGCAGCCTTAAGCTCTGTTTACCTCACTAGGGATAACGACGATAGTGTTCGTTTGTTTGTTTATTTGTTCATAAACGCAGGACAAAAATACAGGTTAGAACAAGAGAACAGTACAAAGGCGGACTTATCCCAGATAGGGATCTCATCCAGTCAAACTTAATATGAGGACAATTTACAACACAGGGCAGAGAGTTGGTAAAATATACAGAAGACACACAACAGAAAACAGAATTCAATTACACTTCATTACTTACTTAGTGTATCTGTTACAGAAATAAACAATTGTACAAAGAACTCCAGAATCCGCTAGTTTCCAACAAGTCAAATCAGCAACTTTTTTCTAAATGTCACATCAAACATCTTCTATGGCACTTGTATGAAATAGCACGGCATGACGTCATAGTTTCTTGGAGTCAAATAGCGCTCCTTTAATCGGTTTTTCTGCAATAATAAATCGAAAATAACATTGAAAATGGATATGTTCAATGACAAGTGACATTATTTTGTGACATTTTATTCTGTTATCAGTACAATATAATTTATTTTTGACCCTGGATACTACCCTATTGTAATAAATACTACATCCAAACCCACCTTTTCGAAAATTCCACTCTATCTTTTTAGGTCATCGCTCTAGGGAAAGCTAAGATGCTCAAATAAATTATATTTTTCTCAAGTTCGGGTAAAATTGCCCAAGACAATATTAGCTGTTTAATCTAAACGGTCTAACGCAAACACAGTGAGGTAATTAGGCTTGTTAAATTCAATACGCCGACGGCAATGATGTTATTTGCTCAAGATGACGCATTTTTTTAGAGTTAGTCATTACCAGTTTGTATGTTTTTAGTGTTAATTTAGTCATTACTTAGTTTTAATTTAAATTTTACAAACCTATCTGGTTTTAATTTAAACGTGTTTTGGGTGATTAAGTAACTGACCATAGAAAAGCTAGTTTTATGACACTATGGATCCCATGTGTTTGGATAAATCGCTTTTGCTGTAGTTCTCAACGCTAATATCTATTATTAATAATTTAAATAATATATTAATAAACCAAAAACAATGACGTGTAAAAGTGCATGCAAAGGCCTTATTACTGAATAAATATTTGATTTTGATGGCCTGTAATTTTATTTTTAAATGATAAATGTTATTATTGTGTTTATGATTTCTCATCTGATAAATTGTAAATTGACTTTAAGTAAACTTAGAAGTTTCTTAGATTATGTATATTTTTACAGCATAATAATAGATGAAAACCGTTTTGACTAATGTAAAGATTCAAATTCAAGATTCAAATGTTTATTCAGTAATTAGACCTTTACAGGCACTTTTACACGTCAATAAGTATAATTTATGTTACGTGTAAAGTATATTAAAATTTAATTTATTTTTAAAGAAAAGCTACCGATGCATACGGGCGATGGCAAACATGATTGGACAAAAATGAATGTGGATATCTCGTAACACATATTTGGCAATGGCGTAACAATAAAGTAGTAGGTTACCTTTAGCTTTTTTTCTTGATTGCACTTGCGTCTCTCCACACTAGGCACCATTGGCATTATATTTAATTTCATCTCTAGCGACGTCAAGACATTATTTCTGAATAACTGCACCAGATGTTTAGACATCTAATTATACATGACAATCTCCTCAGAATAATAATAGTAGAAGTAAAAATAGACAGAAGACGAAAAAGGGGAAGACTGAGGATTAAGTTTTTCCAACAAATTAAAGAAAAGTAAGGAGTTGAGTTAAACCATAACATCAAAAGAATGGCAGAGAGCAAGCTCTTTTTTGAAGAAAAAAAGCTCAATTGGGTGTTTTCCTGGGTAAAAAATAATTATTTGGTACTGTTAAGAAAATAAAAGTCAACAAATAATATCACTTGTCATTGATCATATCCATTTTCAAAGTGATTTTAGATTTATTATTGCAGAAAAACTGATACTAAGAAAACTATTTGACTCCAAGAAACTATGACGTCATTAGCTTGTATTTCATACAGATCCCATAGAAAATGTTTGTTTTGACGTTTCGAAAAAAGTACCTGATTTTATTTGGAAAATAGCGAATTCTGTGAAGAACACCCGTGGTCCTAACGCACATCTAAAATAACAAGAAGAAGAACTTGTGTGACCTTTAATTCGTGTCGGCGTGTGTTTTTGGGCACCAGTGCAGCATCTACAGTTTGCGTTATCGTAGACCGTGTACTAAATTAAATTTGTCGGGCGTTTCAATTTTTGCCGAGTCCGGGACGTGACCTGGCCGCGGGCTCCCAGACTAGCGGGCGCCTGAGGGTATACTTATCGTGTGTATATCTCGCATTCTATTGTAGTGTTGGATGTAGGGGGAGAAGAAAGATGCATGGTCATGGTGTGATGCGATCAATATATAAAATAATCAGCCAAGTACGAGTCGGTCCATCAAAATCACGTTTTTAGAATGGGAGTCCCCCTTAAATATTTATTTTATTCTGTATTCAGTATGTTTTTCTTAAAATAAAAATTTTAACTGTCTAGCTAACACGGTTCGTGAGATACAGCCTAGTGACAGACAGACAGACGGACCGACGGACGGCCGGACGGACAGCGGAGACTTAGTAATAGGGTAATGTTTTTACCTTATGGGTACGGAATCCTAAAAAAATCGTGAGAACACTCGGTTGGAACGTAGTTAATTTCTAAAATTGTCATGCCGCATCAAGTGTCCCACCATATTGCCTCGCCTATTTCCAATGACCTCTAGGATATGCCTGTTCAGACATTTATTTATTTACAAAATTCATGTACATAGAAACAAACAAAGTATAGAATATTGAGTACATAGGTACTGCTTATTTCATAAGAAATCTCTTCCAGCAGACCCAGGACAGGAGAAGAGAAGAAAACAGGTAGTAGTAGGCATGTACAAAATAGACTAAAAGTTTAAACATAAACATGCATATTATATAATATATAATATATAAATAAACTAAAATATACCTAACTATAAATGTAAATATATAAAATTACCTATATATAATAAGAATAAATATATATACATATATACCATTCATTACGTTAAGGAGAGATAATACTCAAAAGAGTATTAACGATCGAGTAAAAACTCGCTTCCTTAAAACAGAGAATGATTTGGAGTCTCGTATAGTGTGTGGTAGTGAGTTCCATAATTTTACCGCTTAAGCAGAGAAGGAGTGGGAATAGCATGCAGAAGCGTAGTCAGCGATTCTAAGTAGATTTCTAAGGTGGGATCTACGGAGCACATTTGACGGACGGGCAAAGGAAAACCGTCATTCAGATTGCCCGATTGATTTTACGCGTTTCTGGCTAACCAACACGTTAAAAAAGGCCATTGAGTCTTGCCGCCCTAGGCCCTGTCTTAGAAGACCTAAAATGCTCTGTCTGCCCGTTAGGGATAAAGACAAGAGACTATGTATGCACTATTTGTTACTATAATCGGAATATTTCAATAGCATTATGAAACGAAAAGTGTAAATATTCGCCATAACTTTGGTATATTTTCAGAGCTTATTTGCTCATGTGAGAAATGTCTTGGCGGCTCCCCACGGTTTACGGCGGCGAAACAGGGTTAGTAAAACTCGTAATATCGACTTTTGTTTTTAATCTGATTCATTTATTTCATAACAAATCCATTGCCACCAGTGGCGTTGGGTGAGAATTTGGGCTGGTACCTGCAGCTGTAAAACTATGAAAAAAATCAAGTATCTACATAACAAGTCATTATATATATATATATATATATATATATATATATATATATATATATATATATATATATATATATATATATATAAAAACCTGACTGCCTTCTTATTTACCCAATGTAACTCTTACAGTAAATACGAATCTAACGTCACCTCTCAAGCTAAAATCCATCGAGCCGTTCAGGCTGCAGAGCCACAAAATACTAATAAGAAAACTAAGTAAGCAGAGCGTGAATTTGGCGCCAAAAATCCGCCATTTTGTTTTTTATTTTTATATACCCAGTGTCACTCTCATAGTAAATACGAATCAAACGACACCTCTCAAGCTAAAATCCACCGAGCCCTTTAGGCTGCAGAGCGTGCCAAACAATTATACATACATACATACGTACTCTCGAAAAACATAACCCTCCTTCTGGCGCAGTCGGGTGATTAGGTTCTATAAAGGTAAGTAAGTCGTTTAATGTCCGGCTTATAATTCGCATATTTTTATTTTTATTGACATGGTGTGAGTAGTATGTGTTTGAGCATGTGTGCAGCGAAAATTTTGCAATCTAGTCATTTTGCTAGTTAACAGGAAAAGGTGGGAAATATGGAAAAAGTAAATGGACAAGTATGTAGGTTATAAATTAATTGTTGTTAGTTATAAATGCGTATATATTAGAAACCCTTATGGGAACTCGATCGACATCGGCTGCTACTGATAACCGAAGTATACTAGTCATAGGCTAACCAAAGGGGGTATCTGGGGGTTCAATCAATCCCCTCCCGGAATAAAGCTTTTTCAGCCTTTTATCATTACTTACAGGCTCTAAACAGTGTTAATGGGTACTAAGTAAATAGTGTTCTTTTTTATATGAAAATCTGAGTGCGTCTATGACACACGTTATGTTTCTCAGTGAAAATTGTACCATATTATTGTCTACATATTTTGCTATCAATTTATATTTTTTGTATTTATAGATATGTTCTTTTTTATTATAGAAGGAGAAAACATTATTATAAAACATGTTTTATCGATAAAAATGCCGTTAAGCTTTGATACCAATTTATGTGTCCATGTGTCTCTGAATACAGGAATAAATCCTTTCAAGAAATGTGGCTTTAAATAGCCAGCGTCTGCCCAGGGGTTAATGTTGGGTTTACCTAGCGACTACGTGAACAAGCGACAATCGGCAAGGACGAATAGAGACACCATGGAGTTTCTTGGGTGAGAGGTGTGGATCGGCTATTTCTCATATAAAATAAATAAAGTCTCATATAAAATATAATGAGGGTTTTCAAAAATAGGATACCAGACTTTAGCACAGTGAAGTTAGGTCCAATGTCTGCTGTTATTGGATACATTACACGGAGCAGAAAACCCTGTCAACTGATGGTCCAATCACAACAGTCGATTAAAGATGACGTCACTGCGCAGCCATCTAGAGTCTCATATTTTTTTAAATCCTCATTGTGATAGCCCTGGTAAGAAAGTGCAGCGCGTAGCATATTGTCCAATATCATATCATATGCAGTTGTAAGCAATATTTTTTATCTGTGCTCTGCTAGACAGATATATTCTATTGGCTTTCTCTGGTGCGGTGCCAGCCCTATCGTATGAGGTTCCATGATGTCTTTGTCTACGAGGGGAAATTGAATGATTATTTTAATTATTATGTATCGTTTAAAGAAAAGAGCCACGAGCGTTTTTTAAGGATTACGGCTGTGAATGCGGGCATTCATGGAGAGAGTGATGAGTATAGATGAAGCGAAAGAGGTCTGTGAGGATCGTAGCAAGTGGAGGTCCTTAGCCTCTACCTACCCCTGTGGGAAAAAGGCGTGATAATATGTATATATGTATGTACTGCTGTGAAGAAACGATCAAGACAGGATTAAGATATATTTCAAAGTAACCCATTACTGTATATAAGGTCTATTAAAATATATTGTCACCATTTAAAGGGTGAGTTCAGTCCGTGATAGTGAACCACTTTCCCTAAGAAATATATGTCTAAATATGAAAAATATGTTTTGGCTTCCCATAAAAACTCGGATTAGCTGTTCGGATTCAAAGATTCAAATGTTTATTCAGTAATTAGACCTTTACACGTCAATTCAATTCATATGGGAGACCACAAATTACTTTTCATATTTCGATACGTGTTCCTTGGGGAAACTTCCCTTAAAGTCGTTGGCCCTCATATAGACTAACTGGTTCCAAAAGAAAGAGAGGTAGGCATCGAAAAAGTATATCTTATATTTAAACAAAAATCATAAAGCCCCGTCAAAAGTCATTCTTTTATTAGTAAAAATTACTTATTATAATCCTCTACCTCGAAAAAAGTAACTCGTATCTAGTCGATAACATTAATACGGACGCTAACAACATAACTCTCCTATCACACGTAATCGGGTAAGGAATGAAAGGCTAGCAATTACCCAAATTGATTGTAGCAAATGAAATCGCGTCGATTGTTCGATCGCCATTTATTATGTTGATCGTTTTTGTCGCCTATTCAATTGCTCCGATTTATTTTGGTCTTTTGGTCGATAAGTGTCGTACCACACGCATCGCAAGTCCGCGATTCAACTTAAGAATCCCCTTACCCTAGACTTTTCCATTCTTTCCAGTTCATAATTTTACCGTCGGAAACCAATTATAACCCTAGATAATTGCAATTTCTTTAAAATTTCAAATTTTTTTTTACCGAAATGAGACATGTCTTTTCAAAATAAAATGTAGACTACGTTTGTATGGAAAAATCTGATTCTGTCCAGGGTAAGGGGACTCTTAAGAGACATAAGTTTGTGTGAGTGCAACAGATAGTGTAGGTGAGACATCGGCCTGAGGCCGATGAGGTACGGCTCGGTTTATACTGGTTTTTTAAAACTCGTCCTGAGACGCGGCACGACACTCGTGCGTCATCTCCCTGCCGTGCACTTTCCGCCTATTTCTTCACCTTTGGTACCGCTAGCAGCTTGAATCTGCTGTATCTTCGACATTATTTGCTAACCAGAGACATGAAAAAACTTATAATATACTTTTTAAAAATCTTATTATTGAGCTAAAAATTTGTTTTCTTCAATATCCCCATTGTATGAACGGAGGAAGTTGCGTCATTCGTTATCAATTCGAATGTATTAAGTTTTTTTTTTATGTATGTTCTCCGATTACTCACAGACCAAAAATCCTTTTTTAGAGTTCCGTACCAAAAGGATAAAAAGAGGACCCTATTACTATGACTGCGCTATCTGTCTGTCCGTCGGTCTGTCACCAGGCTGTATCTCATGAACTATGATAGCTAGACAACTGAACAAAAAATACTAAAACAGAATAAAATAAATATTTAAGGGGGCTCCCATGCAACAAACGTCATTTTTTTATAGAAAATGGTACGGAACCCTACGTGCGCGAGTGGTCTCATAGAAATGTTATCAAAACCGATTTGGTTTTGAAGTCAGTTTTTAGTTTTGACAAATCATGACTCGACATCTTCATTAATTAAGACTTAATTAACTTTATTTAAAATTAAGACGTTGAAATAACAAAGCTCTGGAATTGCAGTGGCTCCTAAATTTTATTAACAGCGTCTAGATGTCTAGGTTATGCACTAGGGTTTAAGTACTTGGCAGGGGATCGTGTTTCCGGTTCCACTCGCTTTAGGGTTTATACACAACGATATTTTTTTTAAATGTCATATTTTATTGCTGGCTTTAATGATTGTTGAGATGTTGCTTTTATACAAAGACCTAGAATTTTTGACAAGAATTCCATAACGTATACCTCGTCGTTCAAGCGGATATTCCATAAAAATTGCAACATAAAAATTGAAATTTGTATGTACTTTTGCAAGCTTTTATTCAAAAATTTAAGACACAAAAATGACAGTATCATTGTGAATCCTTTCAGTAAAAACACGAAAATCCTTCACCCCTACAATAATTTACTTGACGACCTTCGTGGCGTAATGGTCAACACGCTAGACTGCCAATCTGGAGGTTCTGGGTTCGATCCCCAGCCAGGGCAAGTTGGAAAATGGCCTTTTTCAAATTGTCTTGGGTCTTGGGTGTTTATCTATATATGTATTTATCATAAAATATAGTATAGTTGGGTTATTATCTCATAACACAAGGTTTTAGCTCACTTTGGGGCTAGCTCAATCTGTGTGATTTGTCCGTATTTATTTATTTATATTTGATGACGTCATAGACCGCGAAAGTGAGCAATGAAAATGAGTTATCGTGGGCGGGCGCCGATTACTACAACTTACCAAAGCATCAACTAGTGGTTGGATTTTGATGAAATAAATTTATTTTGACGCAAAAAATGAGTTGCAAGATTTGAACCAAACAATATACAAGAAAATTTTTTAAAGAAGCTTTTTCAAGAAATTATTTTTATAAATGTCATATTTTATTGCTGCCTGTAATGATTGTTGAGATGTTACTTTTACACAAAGACCAAAAAAATAAGTTGCAAGATTTGAACGAAACAATATACTAGAAACATTGCAAATAAAAAACTTGTAAAAATAAGGAATTTTATAGTCCTCTCCATTTCAAAAGCCACGTGAATTTCCATAAAACAAAAACAATTCAGGAAGTTTGTGCCCATATGTTACGCTGCTACGATTGATTAATTGCAAGCTCACGGAAGCTTATGCCAGCTTTTTGGTGGACACGCGCCATGGAAACATCAAATCTCTAAATCTATGTTTTTGGTATAAATCAACTTATATCACGTTTTTTACTAAAATCAATTCGATTTTCAAGTTATAATTAATTATGTCATAACAGACTTAGGTGCAGAATACTGTTTACAATTTAAAGTGAGAACGTGAAGCTTTTCTACGCACAATTGCAAAAAAACGGCCGCTTTTGGCGTATGTGCGTAGAAAAGCTTCACGTTCTCACTTTAAACTGTGAACAGTAGTTCATAAAATAATTTGAAGGGTTATCTGAAGCGTGGTCAAGACAAAATTTTAAATGGTGTCTCCGTTTCCTATTAAATGATTTATTAAAAATGGGAGCAGCACTGGATCCCGGAAAATTCAGGTATCCCCTTAATGTACGTTTATCATGAAATATAATAGAAATCACAACATGGATAAAAAAATCCGGGATTTTGTTTCGTGTTCTCGTTTCCCAATTTATTTGGAGTCGGCGCAGTTTGTCCATCTCTTGCGTTCTTTTCTATCTGTCTTACCATGGTTTTTTTTTTTTGCTTTAGAAGGCCAGTCTATTACTTGTACAGTTATGTTGAAAGTGTGATGTGATGTTGAGTGTATGTAAGAAATGATGTTGAAAGTGTTTAATTTATAATATTTCTCATATTGATATATTCTTCATCCTACATGATACCTGACCAGGCCCTCTACATATATCTTGAATTTTCTCTTAAACTAAAAATGATATTATCATGAAAATTTATATACAGACAAATTTTAACTAAGTCTTTCTGAATATAAATTTTCATGTTAATATTATTTTTAGTCTAAGAGAAAATTGAAGATATAACTGTACCAATTTTAAAACCCTGAATCCCGGAGGCATGTCTTTATTAATATAAACGTTTAAGTTCATTGACCGCTAAACAATCTACCAACTCCGATTACTATATGCGTTATAACAATCTTAAGGAATCGTCACTTTTCTGGTACTCTGCAAAAAATTTTTGATCATCAAAATTGAACACTTGTATACACTATATTTTCTTTCCTGTTCATATTTTGGCAGTGGAAAACCAGTTCAAATCTTAGATTCAAGCAACTTCTTTAATATTAGCGGCTCTGTAAGCTTTATATATCGCAGAGTCACCCCAACCCGTTAAAGTTTATCGGATAAATAAGTGTACACAAAACAGTTGCATCTTAACTTTAACCTTTTTGTTACCCTTAGATAACAAAAAGTGTTCAACCCCCACATTTCTGCCATTCAAACTGAATCAACATGATACATTCGATATAGTTATCGAACCTGCTCACAAAAATCTGTTTAGAAATGTGACATCGAGTACAGAAAAGCGGACTGACAGACAAACTGACAGACGGACAAAAGGATTTTTAATCTCGAAACTGAGACGCTTCGCTCGCTCGATCAATTACAAAGTATTGTCGAAATCTGATACGTTTTAAAAAAATAAAAGACAGGGAACGTTTGAAGGGAAAAGTAACGTTCTTAATCCTCCAATTTTAGACAATATCAAAGGAAATCAAGCCTAAACGACATCATTACAAGCCCCGAAGTCAATAAGTTACAGGAACACACCAATATTTGCGTACCATTCCCAAACCGCGTATAATAGTAATAGCAATAGTAATGGCTGGTATAAATTTGCTGGGACCCGTGTCCCAAAATAGGGATACAACAGATGTGTAGAATTTGAACTACTCAAAATATTTTTTTTTTGTCAATTTTCATAAATACATAAATAGGTTAAAGAAAAGTCAAAAATCATTTATTTATCTTTGGATATTTGTATCACTTGATAATTGTTTTTTTTTCTTTCGATTTCTTAATAGTTAGTTGTTGACGTCAGATCATTTACTTACAACTAAGTTTACTGCCACCCCCTAAGCGCAAGTACAGAAGAAGTGGTAACAAACTGTACTGCAGCATTTTCTCCAAAAACGTCAACCTTACAATTATACTGATATCAAAGTTAGATATATGGACTGAGAATACATTGTTATGTCATAATTATTAATTTAGAATGATGTCATAATTATATAGGGACAAATTACACATACTGAGCTAGCCCCAAAGTAAGTTCGAGACTTGTGTCATGGGATACTAACTTAACGATACTATACTTTATAACAAATACATATATAGATAAACATTCAAGAACCATGACAATTTGAAAAATACTATTTTTGAACTTGCCCTGACCAGCGGAGTAGCATGGTGACCACTACGCCACGGAGGTCGTCAATGTCATATTCTTAATAATGCAACTTTTTTTTCATATTTTGTAACTGCATTCCACTGTACACTTTTATACTGAACCTGGGATCTTAACCATTTGCAACCTTTACGTAGAAATAACATAGTTTGACTGGTAGAGAGTGCATAAGCATTAAGTTCACTTTTTTTACCATTGTGGTCAATAAAGACTTTAATAAATAAATAAGAAAACTATTATAATTATACACTGACTTGTTCCTTTAAAATATCTCTATTATTAAGAATATGAGAGGAAAATGTGAGACGAAGTTTGATCTAGCGATAAACAATATATTTAATCGCCTGAGGCACAACAAGGCAATTAAACAAAGTCCCACAATAACTAAGATCCAAAGGTAGTAGTCAATTCGTTCGATTCCTTGCGCGATGTTTGAACTATGTTTTTCAATACTATTTGATTTACCAATCTGCGTTACAATATCGGTATGACTGGCGGCTACCGACGGTACTGGACTCGCACTGTTTTGATTCCCCATTATAGATTTAATAAAGTTCAATAAGATCAAATTGATACCTGGTATTTGATCTACCGCGGCCGGCGGCTACCGACGTAGGCGGTCCGGCGCCGCTCCATAGGCACGCACTTAATCCTGGCAGGGTCGCCATATGATGTTGGGCGAGGTACGCGAAAGTGAAACCCACGAATGCTTGAAAAATACTACTTTATTTTTTGAAATAATATTTCCTTATATACTAATTGGTTACACTCGAGTATATATCTAGAACATATAAAGTATATAGTATGGCGGATGATCAAAGGGATACATATATCCAATAACAAACAGATGCCGCCTTTTGTTTTGGTAATATAATACTTTGATGATATCATTCGCTAATAAAGGTTTACACACATAGGTCAATGCATAAAGGTAAAGGTCTATACATACTACAAGTGAGCCTATAATCTTAATCTTGTAATACCACGTAAAGTTTCTTCTCCACACATAAATACATACATACATACAGGGGCAGACAGAGCATTTTGTGACTTGCGACTTTAAGTAGATAAAGCCCAGGGCCATGAGATTCAAAGGCCACTTCTGGTGAAAAAATGGATCAAAATTGTTAGAGGTTGCTAGTAGTAGTATATTTTAAGCATGCCTACCCATCGCCTTATAAACATAATTATTTCTTTTCCTTGTCATTAGATGGCGCTATAACTATTTATCAAAACATTAAAATCTTTAATTACTATTAGGTTGGAGAAAAAGTCTTTTCGCATATAGTATGTATGAACTTGTAATAAAACCACTTTGGCTATACTATTTGTACCTGGCTGGTTTTGGTATCATTTAAAAGTTTAAATTTTAAAGAAGATAATTCCAAATTCAAATTAGGAAAATGCATGATTTTCATTTGTTTTTCTTACCGTCAAGATGAGTGAATCTAATGAAGAAATTAGAAACATTTTAAAATTTTACTACCAAAAAGGTAAAAAAGGCAAGCCGCGAAAAAAATTTGCGATGTTTATGGACATAACTAGTGCAGTGTCTGTGAGAGTAGCACAAATTTGGTTTAAGTGTTTTCAATCCGGAAATTTTGATGTCAAAGATGCACGTTGCTCTGGTCGCCCTGTTACGGATAAAATGGATGCTATTTTTGAAAAAGTGGAGCAAGATCGGCCTATCAGTAGTTACGACGTAGCTGAAGAACTGGGAATTGACCGCAAAACAGTTTTGGCGCATTTGAAAAAAAATGGGTACACAAAAAAAGCTCGATATTTGGGTACCTCACGAGCTCTCTGAAAGAAACCGTGTACTCATTTGTGATTCTTTATTACGACGTAATGAGACCGAACCATTTTTGAAGAAATTGATAACTGGTGATGAAAAGTGGATCACGTACGACAAGAACGTGCGAAAAAGGTCATGGTCAAAGGCCGTTCAGGCTTCACAGACTGTGGCGAAGCCTGGGTTAACTCGCAACAAGGTGATGCTGTGTGTGTGGTGGGATTGGAAGGGCATTATTCATTATGAGCTGTTACCACCAGGCAGGACCATCGATTCAGAACTCTACTGCGAACAACTGATAAGATTAAAGCAAGAAGTTGAGAGTAAGCGGACGGAATTAATCAACAGAAGGGGTGTGGTTTTTCATCATGATAACGCTAGACCTCACACATCTTTAACCACTCAGCAAAAATTAAGGGAGTTCAGGCTGGGAGGTGTTAATGCATCCGCCGTATAGTCCTGACCTGGCACCTTCAGATTTCCACCTGTTTCGGTCTCTTCAGAATTCTTTAGGCAGTGTTAGGTTAACATCACGAGAGGACTGCCAAAAACTACTTGACGCAGTTTTTTGATCAGAAGCCCCAAAATTTCTATAGCAATGGGATCATGTCCCTACCTATAAGATGGCAAAAAGTTATCGAACAAAATGGTACCTACATACTTTAGTTAAATGTAAATAAACTATATTAAAAAATGTTTTGAATTTTCATATAAAATGCGAAAAGACTTTTTCCCCAACCTATTACGTGGGGCGCACTATAAGTTTCCGGAATGAATATGAAAAAATACTATTAAAGGTACAAAATTAATTTATTGTTTTTCAAAATAATCTCCTTTGGCGTCTATGCACTTTTTCATTCGATGAAACCAGTTTTGAAAACTTTTGTGCCACTCCTCTGTGGTGACCTCTGAAACGTGTTTTTCATACTCCTCGACAGCCTCTTCTGGTGATGAAAATCGTTGACCGCGTAATTGGTTCTTAATTTTTGGGAACAGAAAAAAGTCACAAGGTGCCAGGTCGGGACTGTATGCAGGATGACTCATGAGTTCTACATTTTTCGCCTTCAAAAAGTCGTTTGTCTGTCTGGCCGTGTGAGAACTAGCATTGTCGTGGTGCAGGATGATACGGCGTTTACGGTTATTTTTACGGAGTTCGTCAATAACTTCCGGCAAACAAATGGTCGTATACCAGTCACTATTCACTGTACGACGATTCTCTAAAGCAACAGTAGCCACGTGTCCAGTTTTATTAAAAAAAGAAGCAATCATCCGCTTAGATGCACTTTTCACGCGCGCCACTTTGGTTGGTTTCGGCTCATCTTGAAAGACCCATACGCTCGATTGCTGCTTTGTTTTGGGATCGTAGCAATAAATCCATGTTTCGTCACCTATTACTATGTCCAACACCAAATTTGACGCACCTTCGTTGAATCTGGTAAGCATGGCACTGCACCAAGTGACGCGGTCCGTTTTTTGAGCCTCGGTCAAGTTGTGTGGGATCCACCGCGAGCACAGCTTTCTCACACCCAAATGTTTGTGTAGGATTAATTGTATTTGACTCATGCCTATTTCTAAGGATGCGCGAATTTCATGGTAGGTCACATGCCTGTCTGTTTCAATCATACGGCGCACAGCATCGATGTTTTTGTTGGTCACAGCGGTGGACGGCCGACCATCGCGAGATTCGTCACTGAGATTGATACGACCACGCTTGAATTCTGCAAACCAGCTATAAACAGTTGTCTTGCATGGTGCTTCATTGCCAAAAGCTGTTTCAAGCCGAGCAATGCTCTGTTGAGCTGTCAAATTACACTTAAAATCGTAGAAAATCATACTACGAAAATTTTCCCGAGTTAAATCCATGTTGGTGCAGACACACAATTTTTTAAATGGCGCCATAATGTAAAAACAAAAGACAGTCAGATGAAACAAACTGCATTCTACAGCCAAAGAGTTCTATTTTCAAATGTTGCAATAAATTTTTAAATATTGTTTATGTAAGTGGCCAGTTCCGGAAACTTATAGTGCGCCCTATGTATTATTTAAAAAATTAATTAAATATGATTGCTCTAATTAATTAAATTGTAGTGCTCTAATTTAAATATGACTAATATAAAATGCAATAAATATTTTAAAAGCATATTCAACACTTCCTTTGTCATTTTTCTTCTAGACGTGTGTGCTGCCATATCTGTCTTGCCTACTAGCAACTCCAGTTTTGCCTACTTTCGGGTCTCCAATAGTTTCTATCGCGTTGGGTATCTGTTACGTTAGTAATTATATTATCATTGAATGTAAGATTTTTTTTTTGTCTTAAACCAGCATGGAAGAATTCTCCTCTACACACTCTTTATTTTGCACCCGTGCGGCAATCACGTACAGACAACAAAACATGTTATCTAATATGCATTTTATTGTGGGGCGCAGGCGACGAAAACCCGCGGCTACGGAGCGTCAGCAAAAAAGATCCGTAATTTCACAGTTGGCACGAGCTGAACAGGGTCATAATTCCATGGAAAAAATTGCATGTGGCGCTCATGTTGTGATTTTCGGTTATATCACTTGCTTCGGGAATGTTAAAGTATTAATAATTTGTGAGGCATGAGTTTCTGAATTTTTTAAATGACATTGCTTTAGAGTTGTTCATATTTTTTATTTAGGTATATTAATTACAGTGTATGTTTCTTGCCTGTTGCATACTGTTATATATAAATGAAATCACTTAAATAACTCCAATAGTTAATTTATTGTGGACACGCACTTATCCGCCATTACAGACAAACCAAGAGAGAGAGATAACTATATGTGCGAGAGAGATGTCTTACAGAACGGTAGTGATGTGACTACGATATCTCACACATACAAATAATGATTGAAGGCATGGATGACATGGATGACATCAACCAAACCAATCAATTATTGCTTCAATTAAATTGTATGTAAGTGTTTGTTTTTCGTGAGTGTAATAGTTGGGCTACATCTGGCCACACGGACCAGCACTTTTCTATGATGCTTTCCTTTTCTGTCGCTCAAAACCGTCATTAGCTAGACCGAGAGAAAGCGACGGAACGCTTCACGGCCATGCTGAAGTGTTCCGTCGCTCTCTCTCGCTCTAGCTAATGATGGTATTGAGCAACTGAAAAGAATAGCAGCATGCGAAAGTACTGTTCTAGGCTGACAGATGTAGCCTAACCCTAAGTGGCCAACACTGATGACAGATTTTTCAGGTTGCCTAAAGGCATCTGACATAGCTTGACGACTACCAAACTGATGATAGCCGGGCCCAACGGCCTAAACGTAGCTTTCGAAGCACGGTGGAGCTCGAGAATTTTTTATGCCACTAGTGGTCACCCATCTAAGTGCGGATCACACCTTGGCTCTTTACTAGGGAAAACGCTAGTAATACGCACTCCCGCCGGACTGCCGTCCTCCTCTACAGCACAGGGGAGCTAAAAATACCTAATGTAACTAGTTGACGCAATACAAGAATATATTTTCTGTAAAAAAAATATGTCGCAGACGGATGAATAAAAGGGGGCAGAGCGTGGCGTGATCGGCATCTGATATCTCAAGTGACGTAAACTACCCACTTAGTTACTTACAGTACGAGAACAAACTGATGTCAGGATGAAAACTTACTTACAGTCACGTCACCTTACCGATGCCGCCACATGAGAGATCTTACGTGAGCCTTATAAAAATGTGACGGAATTCCAGTGCCCCGCCTCCGCACTGAATCATGAATCGCAACCACCATGTCTGGATTCCCTGGCCCCACAGAATTGAATACTGTGTATACACCTGGGCTTTCCGTCTTGCTTAAACAAACTGTCATTGTAATAAATCGGTTCACCAATCCACATCTATTACAATAATCACAATTAAATGAGTCATGGCCAAGCTACAGCAAACTACACAAACGAGTTGTGCACGATACGGCCGCCTGAACAAGACTGTCCCTGTCGCTAGGTCGACCGGTCTTATAACTTGTTGCTAACGAGTATTGCCATTTCAAATCCAACCCTTGCATTTTGTAGTAAACAACTTTCTCTTTGCGCGTGTAAAATCATAAAACGGGAATTTTACATTGAACTCTCCGACAAATATATATTTTAAACCTGTTTTGTTGTCCCTCCCCACTAACTGGGAGACAAGTTTAGTCTCGTAGCACCGCCGTAGCAGGCCTACGAGCCGCTACGAGTTGCTACGAGCTACGACGTGCAAGTTTGATGTCGTCGTTCACAACACGTGCGACCACCAGTTTCTATTACTTTATACCTACTGTTATGTTATATATTTATAAACAATCGACATAATACAGCTATATGTATATCTATCTATAGTATATTAAAATACATTATACATACTATACAATATTCTTTTTAATTAAGTACAAATATTTTAAGTGGTGATTCAGTCCATCATTTTGAACAACTTTTCCCAATAAATATATATCGAAATATGAAAAATTTTTTTGCATTTTTCATAGTAACGATATCACGTGACTACTTCGATCTGTATGAGAACCTAAATATTTTTTTTCGTATTTCGATATATATTTATTGGGCAAAGTTGTTCAAAATGATGGACTGAATAACTCCTTAAAATATTTGTACTTAATAAAAAAGGACATTGTATACCGCAGTCTAGGGGGCATTTTGCGCGTTATTTTAAATATACTGTATATTGGAATGCCTTTGTGGGACTTACGTAAAAAAAAATGTCTTTCATGTTGACCTGGGTCTCGGATGTTTATCTATATACGTAATTGTTATAAAATATAGTATCGTTGAGTTAGTATCCCATAACACAAGTCTCGAACTTACTTTGGAGCTAGCTCAATCATTGTTATTTTTCCGTATTTATTTGTTCAGATCACGTCATAGCTTCTTTAAGTCAAGTGGCGCTCTTATTATCGGTTTTTCTGCAACAATAAATCTAAAATCACGTTAAAATTGATATGTTAATTAGAGAAGACACATTGTTTTGCGATGTCTTTTTTCTTATCAGTACAAAATAATTTATTATTGACCCAGCCAAATACCCAACTGTATAAGGTCCGTGATGATGTGGCGACAGACGTGTACAAAGTAAATGATAGATAAATCGTTTATTTGTGAAAACTGCACACACACACACAAGGAGATACACGAATGACTTATGTGTATATCAAAGACAGGTTATTAGCGATGTGATGCAAAAAGGTCGTAGGCTCAGCGAAAATATTGTTCAAAGAGCAACGCGCTGATTTTCAGCTAAAATCTTAGGTAGGTGCAAGTGCGATCAGTTGTGAAGATTGTTAAGTTACGTATTAAAGACTAAATAAAAAAAAGAAATGTGGTGTCATGGGACACCAGGTAGGAACGAAGTTCCTTCGGCTAATGTAGAATCGACACAATTTGCAAAAGAAAAATCGTGCTCAAAGGTATTATACACTACTCGCTTGTGTATACGACTGTCGCGCCTGCGCACGTCTCATTTAACGGTTTTATTTAACGAGGTCATCCTTACGGTTTTACTATCACATTTTTTTCAGTTCGGTCGCGCAGCAAAATCCCTATCTCCTCCAAGCCTGCCGTAAGGAACTTCGTTCCAAAAACAAGAATAACAACAGGACATATAGATACACAATAAAAATAATAAAAAATGTTAAATGTGGGTAGTACTCGTGTTGTGAAATTATGTGATAAATGCTAAAAAATTGATGGAATGCGCGGCGCGTATATTTGCTGATGCGACAAATATGAAAATGCGAGGTTTGGACTGAACAAACCATGTACTTACGATCGAATATACAATCTCCTCCTTTTTTGAAGTCGGTTAAAAAAAGAACAATGTCACTGTAACAGGAGAATTATACACGGAAATGTATTTCATGAAACGTTGTTTTCATACAAATGGCATTAAATAGTACGACACGTGTTTCGTATGACTCTCATGAAACTTTCACGTCGCCCGCGCGAGCCTACGTGTAACAAAATAAACTCAAACAATTTTAAGGGCGCGTTCAGCCCACGCCTTGTGCACGACAAGCGCGGTTTGAATTTGTTGCATATAATTTGAGTCCTATTACACATCAATACAACTTAAATTGCGTTAACCGAAATCCAGTCAGGGCGAGCAAAAGGCGGAAGCAAAGCCCGTATTACAAGGCAATTCAGGTGTACAATCACCTCCCAAAAACAATTAAAGATCTCCAAGGAAATAAATTTGACTTTGAATTAAAAAAAAACTGATGATTGGGATAAAGTTATTATGACGGAATATTGGACGGACAAACTTTAATTTTTAAGGACATTTTATTTCATAGTATAATATTTATAATGACTTTACTTATTTAAATTAAAATTATGTACCTATATTTGATGTGAATTATGTTATGATGTAACAATTACTAGTAAATAAAAATTTTGTATGTATGGTGACAAGTGAATAATTTGAAAAGACAAATGAATTGAATTGTTGAATTGTAATTTATTATTTGTACTTCGTAAATTAATTTGAAATCGAATCCGATTCCCTATGCCTGAATAGGCAATTTTGTAAATAATAAAATTAAAAACACAAATTGTAAAGTGCATGACAATGAATGTGTATATTGTTTACAAAATGGTAATTAAATGAAATATGAAAGCAGAGACAAGGTGAGCGCGTGTATACTATGTTTACTTTTATGGTTTAATTTGTAAATTTTCAAGTGAACATACATGAACCAATAAAATAAAATTAATAAAATAGGTAGTAAAATAATATTTTCTATTGTTTCAGAATTCCAACCGCGAGTAGTTCCGCAATGTCGGTGACGGGATAGTCACGCTGGCGGGGTACGGTCGGCACACGGTGTACGCGGGCGGCGCGTACCACTCGCGCGCGCCCGTCGTACCGCTCAACGCAAGTGAGTACTCACCTTTAGCTCTCCTCGTTTAGTTATCAAAAATATATCCTACATTATTATTATGCGCGCGGCGACCACTCCAGAGGGAAGAATTCAGTTACATGAATCGTTTGTCTAGAGTAATAAGAATGAAATTGGCTTGCAATGGATGTCTAGGTATCGAAATATATACGGACAAATCACACAGATTGAGCTAGCCCCAAAGTAAGTTCGAGACTTGTGTAATGGGATACTAACTCAACGATACTATATTTTATAACAAATACATGCCGTGTGGTTTACAGCAGAATAGAATAGGATCACTCCAAGTCCTCCCGTAGATGTAGTAGAAGGCGACTTAGGAAATACAAGCTAAACAAAGCTTGTAAACATCAATGAGACCTCTCCAACCCCTCTGGCCAGCGTGGAGAGTGTAGGCCAATTCCTCTGGCTACTCTGATAGTACAGAGAGGGTCGTGGTCCTGCAGTGGAGACTTTAATGACCTGAAGATGATGATGATGATAACAAATACATTTACAACGATTAAAGGAAAGGAGGTATCAACCCGAAAGAGAGTAAACACACAAAATTAAATACCGAAATTTATGGAGGTGCAGATTTTTAGGGTTCCGTAGTAAACAAGGAACCCTTATAGTTTCGCCATATCTGTCTGTCTGTTTGTCCGTCCGCGGTCTTAGTCAGCGACTATAAGTACTAGAAAGCTGTAACTTGGCATAAATATATATATCAACTAGCTGTGCCCGCGACTTCGTCCGCGTGAAAATCAGTTAGCAGTTTCGGACATTCGGGTGTACAGTGTGCATACAGACACTGACGTCTGACATACAAACAAAAATCTTAAAAATCTTTTTAGTGTTCTGTAACTCCTTATATATCTTGCTCACGAATACATACTTTAATATCTGTATTTGGTGCCCGCGACACTCCCTTGTTGATGACATGACAAATTTAAAAACTTTGTCGGATTAGTCTGTATATTTACAGTTCGATTTTTTTATTGTGATGCGGTATACTTTTATTATTGCAAATGTGACAGTTTATAAGGATCTATAGAGGTATGGATATCAGTTATACATTCATACAACTTATGAATGGATTATAATGAACCCTTACAATAATAATCATAACTTTGTGTATAAATATAGAGGTACGCAGACGAAGTCAGCAGTCAAACGTAACTCCCTATCTGTAAAAGTCTCCGAGGCGCGAGATAGTGTGTGACGTTCTCGATCAGCAGTCATACGTAACTCCCTATCTGTAAAAGTCTCCGAGGCGCGAGTCAATGAATTTCGTTCTCGATTAACACTTAGTCGTGCCTGTCTTTTGCCATTGGATTCTTGGGATCTACTCATCCGCTTTCTTTTCGCTTGTCTAATATTCTGAGACAGATTTGACTTTCTTCGTAGCATTTTTGAAAGCAAAGCACAAAATACAATAATATATATATTTAATTCAATAACTCTATGTAGCCAAGAATTTTTTAAAGATAATATCCGAAATACCTAACCAATCCACAAAATCCGTATTGCTATAGCCAAATGTCAAACTTAGTTCAATAAATCTATAAAGCCAAGAAGCTTTTGAAGATATCCGAAATATCTAACCAATCCACAAAGCAAGATCAGAAAGTCCGTATTTTCATAGCCATGTGTCAAATTATAAATCAACAATATTATCCGAAATATTAACTAACCAATCCACAAAGCAAGATCAGAAAGTCTGTATTTTCATAGCCAAGTGTCAAATTATAAATCAACAATATCATCCGAAATATTAACTAACCAATCCACAAAGCAAGATCAGATTTTCATAGCCAAGTGTCAAATTATAAATAAATCAACAATATTATCCGAAATATTAAATAACCAACCCAAAAAGCATCAAATCAAGATCAGAAGTCCGTAGATGACATACATAGGTTGCCTCCGACGGCATTTCCTACTTCACCGGACAAGGTTTGAGGAGCGAGCCAGGGACTATGGCAAATTTTGGAGTGCTGCAACACCCATGTTTAGCCGGAAGGGCCGAAGCTACGGTGCCAGAAAAGCCTATTTAGGACGTACAGGGCTAAACAATCAGCTTGTATTTATACTTTTTCACAAAAACGTCATTGCAAACAACTTGCCATAGCGCGTTTTAAAGTGTCTTGAGGCGCCATCTGTTGTTATTTAATTTAACTATAAAGTCGCCCATAGAAAACTTACTCGTATCTTCAAACTTTAAATGACGATAACTTTTTTATCTGACAACAGAGGGGTTGCTCAGGGATGGGCTTAATCTTTTAGTGAAATCCGCGTAAAATTCTGTTCAGTAGTTTTAAAGATTAGCGAGTACATACAGACAGACAGACAGACAGACAAAAAAATCAGAAAAATCTTTTTTGTGTTCTGGTACTCTTTTTTTATCGCCCACACCCATTTTTTGTTAATTTTATCAAATGTACAGACACGCGGTTCCTACTGTTTTATTATATATGTATTGATTAGGCGGAAAAAAAGGTTAAATAAAATATTGAAAAAAAATTTTTTTGGGTTGCTCGCGTACTTGTAAAATGAAAAGACAATTTTTTTTCTCGACTAACCAATCATGTTGGCGTTGGTCTTTTAAAAATATTGTAAGTTTAAGAACACCGTTTTTTGATTTTGGGATCCGTTTCTGAAATATTTGCTTTTAAAGTAAATAAATTTGTTGGAGTCAAGTCCGCAATGTCCCCTCTATCTGCTAAACGGTTATAAATGGACTCGTGAAAAAATTCACAGCTATAGAATTTATAACGAAATTTAAAGGAAAACTATCAGAGCTAAGTAGGGTTTAAAAATTAAAAAGTTATAGGCGATTAACTTATATAATGTACTCAAAAAAGGAAAATTTCATACAAATTCAATAGAAAATGAGTTTTTAGACGTTTTTAGTGGCATGAACACAAAGTTGGCGTTCGTAACTACGGGACCCTACTGCGCGTGGCCCGACACGCACTTGGCCAATTATTTTTTACGACTTCGGGGATGGTCCCATAGTAACAGTTGTTCACATTGATACCCGAAAGAGTAAACATACTCATCAATGTGTACCCCCTCTCTGTTACACAAAATAAAAAAAAAAATTAAAACAGTAGAGCATGGACCATTACTCCATTACCTAAAACTACCTTGCTACCTGCCTGGTCCTTTAAGATACTTGGTTGGCTTGACGAGATCCCTTTTCGGTCCGTTTAAACTTATTTGTGGTCACTGCGTATTATATACACCGTGGAAGGGAGATACCCGGAATAAATCAAAACACGGGCTATACTAAGTAGATCACTATAGTATAATGAAATTAAAATAACAACCAAAAAGCAAACAAAAAAAAACAATTCAGCATTCCCTTTCTCATTGCCCGATCGGTTGCACACTTCTTTATGGAAATGGCAATTTCTTTTTTACTATTTGACTATTATTTTAATTTCATCATACTATAGTGATCTTCGTGGTTCGATTTGTTACGGGTCTGTCCCTTCCATGTTGTATATCATTTTTTACTTTTACGAAGAGGAAAAGTCATGGTAACATTAAGTTTTATTTAGTATTTATTTATTCTCCACTTATTCTATTTTTACAGGTTTGTACCCAATACAATAGAATGGCAAAACATTCCACATTTTTCGATTATTTACATTATTTATAACTTATTATACACACGGCAACCTTTGTAAATTCACACAGAGTACACTGGAAGATGGTTATCCTGCCCGCGATCAAATTCAGAGTGTGTATCGCGAGTGCCAGCGGAGACTTGTTCACCAAGTTGGTCCGCCCGTGAGGTACCACGAAAAGGCACGGCTGCCTTTAACACTTTATTGTACACCAAAAGAAAATAACAATAATTAAAAAATACAGAAAATAAATTAAAATGTACAACGGGCAACATTTTTACTTATACGTATTACATGCTAAACGTTAAATATAACAAATTGAAATACTTAAGAAGCTAATTCCGATACAGTACCTTTTATACGGCACAAAGACAAACCATCAGCTCAATCATATATTGATGTCGTTAATTGAGCTGTCGACGGCCGTTGTAGCGTATGACTCGGCGTGACGTCACGATAATTTAAAATTGATATCGTGTCACCGTGCCGTGACACGTCACGTGACACTCGCATGGGAAGTGAGGATACTGGTAGTAATATTGTATTTTAATAATCCACTAGATGACAACTAGTAAAATCAGTTTATTGTTATAAATGCTCATGCTCATGGACAATATGTAAATTGTTTAAAGTGGACACTCCTAGTGCGGTTGTAGTGATATTTATTTACGGACTGTGGTCTTTAGGCGCCGTCCGCCACTCAGTCAGCTATGAAAACCAGTAGGCTCGTATAGATTTCTCGCCAGAAGCTCCCTTGAAACAATCAAAGGACCTACACCAACCTTTGATTGTATAGTTAGAGTTAGGGTTAGGAATAAAGAAGTGAAAATATAAAGATAGGCTATAAAGGACTAGTATCCAGAGCCGTAAAATAAGTATAAAAAAGACACTTTTTTCTAAACGTCAAAATACAGAAGTATTGCGCCATGCTTTAGGAGTCAAATAGCGCTCTTAGTATCAGTTTTTCTGAATTAAAAATCTAAAATCACCTTTGAAATGGATGTGATCTATGAAAAGTGATACTATTTAGTAACGTTTTAATTTATGAACTGTACGGAATAATTTATTTTCGACCCAGCCACCAACCCACAAGGAGAGTTTAGTCCATACGCTCTGGTTACTCTGGTCAGGGGTAAAATTTTGGATTAACAATTTGTATGAAACTTGGTCGATTGTGAAGTCAGAAATGAAAAAAATAACTGTTTGAAAAATCATTCTAGGGTTAAAGTTTACATAAAAAATTGCATTACCGAAGCTATAAATGTAAATATTGATATATGGTTTCATGGTTTAAGACGAAACTTTACTGCATCGGTTTTTCAGGAAAATTCATTCTTTGTGGGGTAAAATAGCAGATAAAAGTTTGTATGAATATAGTTTATTAATATGCCTTAATTACGTCATAATATTTATAGCTATTTATACGTCCCGTGTGACTGACGAACTGACGTGACAACGGCGACATAATAATTTAGTTGATTGGTTTCCACCTCATAGTAAACTGTTGATTTGTATATATATGTAGAGGAGCTCGGTGGCCCGGCGGGAGTGCGCATTACTAGCGCTTTCGCAAGTAAAGCGACACCGGGCGTGGTCCGCACTTGGATTGGTGACCACAAGTGGCATGAAAATTTCTCGAGCTCCTCCATGCTTCGGAAGGCACGTATAACCCGGTAACCTCGGCAGTCAACATTGTTTAGCAGTCGTCAAGCTATATCAGATGCCTTTAGGCAGCTTGAAAACTCTGACACTAGTGTTGGCCACTTACACACACGAAAAAGAGGAGAAGAGAGTTAAAAAGAATGGCTTTAGTTGTATGAATCTTATATATTATGATTGTTCCATGCTAGTCTGGTTGAAAAAAAATGAATGTCACAGCTGCATTTCTTCCCGTGCAAATTGTAAAAGCAAATCGTGGGAGTGTGCGAAAATGCGAATTACGTTAAAAGGCGACGCAGATGGTACATTTTAAGTTTTATCCCTATTGATTTCTTTTTCCACCTTATCGCCCACAATCAGGCTAGAAGTGGCCTTTAACGGATACTTGAATTTTACCGGGACCAAGGCTGCCTCTTGAAATAAATTATTTGAAAGGAAACGGAGATCTATTTAAAATTTGTCTTGACCATGCCATAGACAACCCTTCAAACTATTTCATGAACTACTGTTTACAGTTTAAATACTTTTTAACGCTCATTTGCGAGAATCGCCCACTTAAATGTGCATAGAAAAGCTTCACGTTCTCACATTAAACTGTAAACAGTACTTCATAAATTGTTTGAAGGTTTATCTAGGGCTTGGTCAAAACAAAATAAATGATATCTCCGTTTCCTTTCAAAAAATGTATTTTAAATAGCAGCCCTGGACCACGAAAAATTGAAGTTTCCACTTAACGGGATAGGTACCTAAATTTTCCGGGGTCCAGTGCTGGCCCCATTTAAAATAAATTATCTGAAAGGAAACGGAGACATCTTTTAAAATTTTGTCTTAACCAGGCCCTAGATAACTCTTTAAACTATTTAATAAACTACTCTTTACAGCTGAAAGTGAGAACTTGAAGTTTTTCTGCGCACAATTGCGAAAAACGGCCACTTTTGGCGTATGTGCGTAGTAAAGCTTTACGTTCTTACTTTAAACTGTAAACAGTAGTTCATAAAATAGTTTGAAGGTTTGGGCTTGGTCAAGACAAAATAAATGATATCTCCGTCAATGAAATGGCAGCCCTGGACCCCGAAAAATTAAAATATCCACTTAAGTGTTGCAGCATAAAGCAGAACCTAAAATGTCTGCCCCATTTGATATAAAGTCGTGATGTATGCACTGTATTTTGTTATCGGAACGTGGCAATTAACCCTTATGAGATATCTACGTGGCAATTGCAAGCACAATATGCACATTCGACTAAGTTCCGAAGTAGGTACTTGCATGTTAGTTTGCTGCAACTTGAGCGGGAATGCGTTTATTGCATAGCGCGGTGTCTGAGTGCAGGAGACCAAACGTTTGTCACTGTAATTAAAAGCGCTCTGTATGCATTTTTACTAATTTAAAGTTGGTTTACACAGAAGTGACTGCAGTTCATTGTTTCCTAGTTGCTATGTATGAAACTAGAGCGTTTACACATTCTGCTGACGTGGCAGGCCTGTGGCCGGTTTAGGTATCAAAAATATTCCTAAATTATTACTATGCGCGCGGCGACCACTTCAAAGGGAAAAATTCAGTTACATGAATCGTATGTCTAGAGTAATAAGAATGAAATTAGCTTGCAATGGATGTCTAGGTATCTAAACGAAGAGGTGAGGACTTCTGACGCGTGCTAAATTAAACCGTTTCGCTAACCGCATTGAGTTAATATTCCTTTGAATTTCTTTTCTAAGTAAGACTTCTGTACGAGAGTACTAGTACTTATTCTGTGGCCGTGGAGGTATTGTGTCAAAGGGTAGTCTTTTCAATTTAGTCTGGTGCTGGCTATGCTTGTCTAGGAGAAAAAACTTGCAATGAAGCTACTGTTTTTCTTACCGTGCAGATGGTAAAAACCTATCGAGGGATAGGAAGTGGCTTTTGAGTCTTCCGGCCCTGGTCTCTGTCTGCTTAGAGCTGCAAGACCCAAAATGCTCTGCCCTTTGGGAATTAAGACGTGTTAGTATAGCGTAACTTTTTTTCTATTTTTCATACGTAGATGACGTTTGAAAAATATAAAAAAAGTTACCCTTTTAACAAATAGTACTTCTTAACTTATCCGATGTTTTTGTTTCATCATTAAGCCTTATTGAAAAAATAACCTCTCCCCTTCAGCATGCAAGGGTATCAGTTTAATCAAAATATTGACTGGGGATCGGAGTTTCATGTAAATTTATGCTAACGCGAGCGGCTAAGCAATCTCCCTAATGAAACCGCTGAATTATAACGGCCTGGCCATTTTTAATTTCTTTTTAATAAATATTATTAATCTGTCGTCTTTCCTCTTCAGTTGATATTGAATTAGGCGGGAAACGAGTTTGTATTCACTTCTCATTTGTGTTTTTTTAAATTTTGTATTATTTTTTGGATCAAAGTTAACATTGATAATAATTATAAATAGATGCCACTTTGGAAATACTGCTCATAAAGAAACGGAATTTGCTCTTTAATTTTTAACCAACTACCAAAAAGAAGGAGGTTATCAATTCATCGAGATCTTTTATGTTTTCTTTAATGTATGTTTACCGATTTATCGAAGACGCCTGGACCAATTTAGGAAATTCTTCTTTTGTTTCAAAAAGGTATGTCTACTTATTAGGTGGTCCCATATAAATTTTATCAAAATCGGTTGTGTAGTTTGGGAGTGAAGTTGATTTTTAGTTTTGATAAATTACATTAGTCTAATATTAATTTGTCGTTCATGATAATTTTGTGAGAAGCTATTTTACTTTCTTTTTTGGATGCTGCCGGCCAGTGTTAAAAATCAAATGTAGGCATCATCGAGTTTTTAGTCTTCGATTTTACTTTTACTTTTATAATATTTCAATATAAAAGTAAATAAGTTTACTTAATTATAATAAAGTTATAATAATTGTCAATGTACCAAAAAGAAACCGTCTTCAAATGATAGGCTCACTAAGAAAGTTCAAGTTTCAATTTACCCAAAATAGTCACTAATGACGAAATAATGACAGTCTCACCCACTTTCTTCAAAATCAAATTTAGTTTTGTACTCATTTACGCTCCTTATCGAAACTCATTATATTTTTAAGCTACATTTCCCAAGGCAGTATCAATCATACTTCTTTTGCCCGAAAAAGGCACAGAAATTGAAAAGGCGGGACGCGTCAACAACTTTTTTCGCGGCATTGATATTAGAGCATACAGCCATAAATCAAACTAATCTATGTTGTATTATTATTAAACTATAGAGAAAAAACTTTCTAGCGAAAATTATTCGAAAGTGAATCTAATGCGTGAGATATAAAGTATAAAATTGGATGATTGATGAGAAGTTATTTTGAGAGAGCAGTGCTAAAGTGACCAAATATTTTTCTTGTCTCTTAGCAGAGGACGGAAAAAATGGATCACGTTTTCCTTTATTCTTTTGTTCGGGAGTCTTTAGAGGAATAAGCGCTTTAATGCGTTTGTATTAGAGCTGACATTAGCATGATGAGGAAGGTGGGATTAATTGATTTTTCAGTGTTTCCATAGCTAATAAAAATGTTTAGGGTGTTAATTTCGTGTTTGCATTTTTGATGATACAGCTAAACTCTTGACAAACTGTACTAAATTCGGGGTCGTTAAAGTATTACCATATTAAAATATTACCAAGCAGTTATTACTGTTCAATTTTGTATAGAAAGTTATAATATAATACTAATATTACTAATAGGTCAATTGTTTCCTCCAATCATGTTGTGGCAGGTCTGGTGTTCTCAGATCTTCGCTTAGTTCAGATACCAGTCTCTCACAATCTTCTGTTAACCATGTACCTTTGGCGTTGATATCATAATATTACGTAATATAATGTAAGATTGTGGAGAAAAATAAAGAAATTTTTGAATTTTGGTACTCACGACTTAAGTGTTTCTGTGGCAGGCAGTATCAGCAAACTACTATAGAAGTATAATTATGCGCAAAAAGTTAACCTTATCAAAAGTACAGAATAAAAATTACATGTCATTTCCCGCCAATACCGCTCTTAACCCACTCCTATTGCAAATCAAAATATTTATCTAATATATAAAATTCTCGTGTCACAGTTTTCGTTGCCATACTCCTCCGAAACGGCTTGACCGATTTTGATGAAATTTTTTGTGCTTATCCGGTATCTATGAGAATCGGCCAACATCTATTTTTCATCCCCCTAAATGTTAGGGTTAGTCCACCCCTAATTTTTTTTTTATTTTTTAGACAAATTTTTTAATTTCTATTTTTTTATGATACAACATACAAAAATACATACAATCTATTTATATGGCAAAACAACGTTTGCCGGGTCAGCTAGTATACAATAATAAGGTCAGATACTGGTGTTGTTTTTACATTGGAGCTCGGTGGCGCCGGGGTGCGTATTACTAGCGCTTTCGCAAGTAAAGCGACACCGGGCGTAGTCTGCACTGGGATGGGTGACCACAAGTGGCATAAAAATTTCTCGACCTCCACCGTGCGTTGAAGGAACGTATAAGCCGTTGGTTCTGGCTGTCATCATTGTTTGGCATACTGGCAGTCGTCATGCATGTCAGATGCCTTTAGGCAGCCCGAAAAATCTGACACTAGTGTTGGCTACTTACACACACGAAAAACAAAACAAATTAGACCTAATCCACATAACTGTTTTAAACAGTAATAAGTGTTGTACAATGTTCCAACCTGCTAAATGTCATTATTTCCTCTGGTTTTAGGTTGACTGGAAGAGATCCCTTAAAGGGATAAGTCCGCCTTAGTATTGTTTTCTTTTGTATTTGTGTTGTGTCCTTTTTGTAAAATAAAGAATTTACATAGATAAATAAATAAATAAATATATAGGGACAAATAACACTGATTGAGCTAGCCCCAAAGTAAGTTCGAGACTTGTGTTATGGGATACTAACTCAACGATACTATATTTTCCAACATCCAAGACCCAGGGCAATTTGAAAAAGGCCATTTTTCGAACTTGCCCCGACCGGAGATCGAACCCGGGACCTCTGGGTGGCGTACTAGCATGGTGACCACTACGCCACGGAGGTCGTCCATTTAGCACATAACACAACATAACAGTATGCAAAGTTTATCGTTATACTTAAACCTACCTATAATAGTTTCATGAACTACAGATTCATACAATACAAGTTTGTTTGCTACGCACGTAAAAAAAACTTTTTTCGAAAATACTAACTACTTATACGGAACTACCGATACGATTTGATATCGTATCGGTAGTTCCGATATATAGCGCCATCTATGATTAGAAGAAGCCCTGACTTTCAAGCTGTAACCCCCAATAACTTTAAAGCGGCTAAACCGATTTCCCTCAAACATAACTAAGAACCACCGCAAGGTACCTTGCTTTCACGTAAAAAAACCGCATCGAAATCGGTCGAGCGCTACGATGACTCAGACAGACACACAGACAGACAGACAGACCGACTGACTGCCTGACAGACATTAGCATCAAACTTATTACACCCTTCTTTTTGTCGGGGGTTAAAAACAATATACATAGGGCGCACTACAAGTTTCCGGAACTGGCCACTTACATAAACAATATTTAAAAATTTATTGCAACATTTGAAAATAGAACTCTTTGGCTGTAGAATGCAGTTTGTTTCATCTGACTGTCTTTTGTTTTTACCTTGTGGCGCCATTTAAAAAATTGTGTGTCTGCATCAACATGGATTTAACTCGGGAAAATTTTCGTAGTATGATTTTCTACGATTTTAAGTGTAATTTGACAGCTCAACAGAGCATCGCTCGGCTTGAAACAGCTTTTGGCAATGAAGCACCATGCAAGACAACTGTTTATAGCTGGTTTGCAGAATTCAAGCGTGGTCGTATCAATCTCAGTGACGAATCTCGCGATAGTCGGCCGTCCACCGCTGTGACCAACAAAAACATCGATGCTGTGCGCCGTATGATTGAAACAGACAGGCATGTGACCTACCATGAAATTCGCGCATCCTTAGAAATAGGCATGAGTCAAACACAATTAATCCTACACAAACATTTGGGTGTGAGAAAGCTGTGCTCGCGGTGGATCCCACACAACTTGACCGAGGCTCAAAAAACGGACCGCGTCACTTGGTGCAGTGCCATGCTTACCAGATTCAACGAAGGTGCGTCAAATTTGGTGTGGGACATAGTAACAGGTGACGAAACAGGGATTTATTGCTACGATCCCAAAACAAAGCAGCAATCGAGCGTATGGGTCTTTCAAGATGAGCCGAAACCAACCAAAGTGGCGCGCGTGAAAAGTGCATCTAAGCGGATGATTGCTTCTTTTTTTAATAAAACTGGACACGTGGCTACTGTTGCTTTAGAGAATCGTCGTACAGTGAATAGTGACTGGTACACGACCATTTGTTTGCCGGAAGTTATTGACGAACTCCGTAAAAATAACCGTAAACGCCGTATCATCCTGCACCACGACAATGCTAGTTCTCACACGGCCAGACAGACAAACGACTTTTTGAAGGCGAAAAATGTAGAACTCATGAGTCATCCTGCATACAGTCCCGACCTGGCACCTTGTGCCTTTTTTCTGTTCCCAAAAATTAAGAACCAATTACGCGGTCAACGATTTTCATCACCAGAAGAGGCTGTCGAGGAGTATGAAAAACACGTTTCAGAGGTCACCACAGAGGAGTGGCACAAAAGTTTTCAAAACTGGTTTCATCGAATGAAAAAGTGCATAGACGCCAAGGGAGATTATTTTGAAAAACAATAAATTAATTTTGTACCTTTAATAGTATTTTTTCATATTCATTCCGGAAACTTATAGTGCGCCCCACGTATTGCTGGAAAAATCAGTGGCTGTATGACAAAAATATTCGAGGCTTCAAAATAACAGTAACTAAAGTTGTTTGTTTGTATGTTACGCCATATTTTTGCCACTTGTGAACCGAATTTAATGACTCTTTTTTTTTCTTCTTTTTTGTTTTCAAAGTTGATCCCATATTAATTTGGTGAAGATATGAGAACTTTGGAGATATGGAAGAAACTCCTAAAAAAAGGCTATTTGACTTAGTTTTTTTTGGACAATATTTTACACGAATAACAAATAACACTACTAACAAGAAGCAGTTTTCCGAAAATAAAAAGTAAATTAGTTATTAAATGAGGGAGCAATTATCATTTTTAATATAAGAGTGGGGGTGTGGTGGGGACATCTTGCTATCTCTTTCGTAAGCGTGACACCTAATGACAGTGACGTCACGCGGGTGTATGTGCATCCTTTTTCTGTTATTTGACAGTTTCCCCTTCCACCGGATTTGAAAGGCTTATAACTTGCTTATTTTTGAGAGGTGTAAAATTATTATTTATGTTTTCGGTTTCGCATCACGTTACTTTATGATGTGAATAAAAAAAAAATCGAGTCGAATACCGAATTGAAATCTGTTAAAAATCGGTCTAAGAATTTAAGTATAAATTTAGCTTCAGTTATTTCTACTTGGATAGGTTTCTTGTACTTATATACCTTTTGTTATATCTATGTATTATATAAACACGTCTTTACATAGTTGCAAAATTAAAAATGTGTATTTAGTTTTATATTATTTGCTATCGGCTTATGGATATTTAAGTTGTTGTAGGTACCTATATATTTTTATTGTTGCTTTTAATCTTCTGAATAAATAAATAAAAAAAAGTCTGTTTATAATTCGTCTCAAACTAGCGACTTATCGGAAACTGTATGGCGGACGTAGATTGTTTCCCGCTTTCGCCGTTTGGGTAAGAGGCACGCAGGTGATGTCAACCGCGGCCCGAATGGGCGAGCCATATATTATAGCCATTGCCGTTTTGGAATGCGCTTCGAATGAGTCATTTTGGGTGATTGCATATTGTTTTCTGTCTTATACAGTTAAAATTGTTTACGTTTTTATAATTTATAAACGTGTACAATTTTATTTTTACAGTATAAATTGAGATTACCTTCCACAGAATAATACTAGTACCTGGTCCCAACACGTGTACTGTATAGGATAACCGATCTCCTTACACCATCCGGGAGGCGGGAGGTCGATCGAATAACTGAACTCTAAAGCAACCCCACAACACTTCAGGATAGGTTATCGCACCATTACGAGTTTGTGCTGCAAAGTAACTTATCTTGTAGTTAACTGTATATTACTACCACAAATTAACATGTTCCGAGTAGATTATAGATTGATAGTATAAATACTGTTCGCGGAGAGAGGGAGAGAGATATATATATATTCAGAGCTTCATTATCCATATCTTTGTTAATAGAGAATTAGCATAAAAAAAATATGTATTATCTAATTAGTTTATCCATAAATATTCAAAAGTAAAGTACTAACAGTGAAATCAGAATAAAAATTGCTTGAAAAACTAACGAGATATAATGATTTTACGAAAATATGTCTATCTCACACTCAATATGGACTTTGACGTCTGCAGTCCACATCGGACTTCTCTTTCTAATTGAATCTTTAAAGTATCACATGTTCGTCGCTGACTTGGATATTTTATAAATTCTTTCATAATTGTTTACTGTGGATAATAAGGATTTTATTAAGCAAATAAAAAAAATACGTGCATATTCCTTAACAATTTTTAATTTTACAATTTAAATAATTATTAACAATATAAAACAGAAAACAGAACGCAAACACCCACACGACTCATTCGAAGCGCATTCCAGAACGGAATGGCAATATATGGCCGCCGCGTCCGCTCGTCCGTTCGGGCCGCGGTAACATCAACCGCGTGCCTCGTACCACGCAAACGGCGAAAGCGGGAGACAAGCGACGGCCGCCATACAGTTCGCCATAATTAAGCTACAGTCGCTAGTCGGAGACGAATTATAAATATTTTGTCGACCTCCATGGCGTAGTGGTCACCATGCTAGCCCGCCATCCAGAGGTTCCGGGTTCGATCCCCGGTCAGATCAAGTTGGAAAATTGACCTTTTTCAAATTGTCCTGGGTCTTGGGTGTTTATCTATATATGTATTTGTTATAAAATATAGTATCGTTGAGTTAGTATCCCATAACACAAGTCTCGAACTTACTTTGGAGCTAGCTCAATCAGTGTTATTTGTCCTTGTATATTTATTTATTTATTTATATTAACTCTTGACGAACAGACTTGTTCAACTCCCTTATTCATGGTGCATATTAAACCTTAAATATTGTTCTTTAAGTGAATTCTAAAACTTACCTTAAACTTTAAAATATTAACAAAAATCTTAGCAAATTTTAATAAACGAAGCAAAAGTGAAGCTGAAACTGCAGCCAACTATCAGACTAATCGCTAGTGACACCTAACACTAACCTATCTCGACACGGAAGGGGTAAAAATCCCCTCCAAGGAGGTTATATCACACAAATTAATCAGATTCCTTCCTCCTTCCTACGAATTTCCACCTTAAAGTTACACCACTAAAGTTGAAATTCCGTTAAAGTTATTTCATTGGATAACCATCGGATGTAATTCAATTATTACGCGCGGACGCGCCGGACTAACGACCTTTTGGATGTAGGCCATCGTTTCCACTGATATGTCCTAACTTTTGCTGAAATATTCCCGGAACGATCTCATTGATTTTTACGGTGGAGGTTTAATTAAATTGAGGGTTAACCTACTCGCTGGTTCGTGATATTGATCAAATATAAAGAAGAGCTGAAAGTGTACTAACTTGTCTGTAGATCTTTAACCCTTTTACCGTGAGACTTTAAATCCGTGGTCGTGCCTCCAGCGCAAGGGGTAGTAAATCTAAAATATATACCTACAACTTGGGAGGGATGTGGATACTTCAGTTATGTGCAAAACGGGCATTTTTTTGTCGCTCGGGGAATGGGCACGACAATATTTGTCGGATAAATCCAACGTTCGCAGTGAAAGGGTTAAAATGTATTTAGAATAAAGTACTTGTTATTATATGTACAGTTAACAACAGAATAATAAATAGCGTAGCGATAATGTGCGGTTGTGTTTATTGTACGAACAATACTCTACTCTTTATTTGTAACTAGCCGGTGCCCACGACTTCATTCGCGTCAAATTAAAAAATGACGACAATTTTTTTCCTGACATCAGATTTTAATGAAACAAAGCCTATATGTTGCTTGGAGCTAAGCTTAATCCATTACTGAAAACCGCGTAATTATTCGTCCAGTAGTGTCGAAAATAAACGTGCACATACATACAGATAGAGAATTTTGTTCTTGTTTTTTTTTTCATAAATTTATTAAATGTAAAAACACGTGATTTTACTGTTTTATTAATGTATTAATTGATTGATATTGATAATTAATTAAAACTAAAAACCGACTTCGCCCCCAAACTCCTCAACTGTTTTTGATAAAAATTCTTTAGGACTACCTGAAAAGAATGCACGATTAAAAAAAAAAAGAATTTTCTAAATCGGTCCACGCGTCTTTGAATTCGGTGCACATACATTAAAAAGAAGATTGCGACTAATTGATAACCCCTATTTTTGGGGGTCGGTTAGAAAATCAGCTATTTCATACAAAATTAAAAATATTGCAGGCAATTATAGGAAAAGAGTTTACTAAGAACTATCGATTTACTAAGACTTTTGTATTTTTAATATATAACGTGGAAAGGACATACTGGTAACAAATTGAACCACAAGCTATTATAGATCACTATAGTAAAATGAAATTAAAATAAAAATCAAAAACAAAAACAAAAAGAAAAAAAATTTACATTCCCAAACAAACTGCCCAGGCGGCTGCACACTTTTGTATGGAAATGCCTTTTTTTTTGTTTTTAGGCTATTATATTAATTTTATTATACTTTATTGATCTAGTATAGCCTGTGGTTCGATTTATTACGGGTATGTCCCTTCCAAATTGTATAAAAATTCCATTATTTCAATAACTTTTTCAACAAAATTAGAACGGTACTGTGCCAAAAAACTCCTTTCCTTAAAATAAATAAGCGTGCATTGGTGGTGATTTTTTATTTATACAGAGTGTCAAGGCCACGACAAGCTTTCTTTCGGGCGTGCCGTTCATTCATTTGTTTGCCAACTCACTTTTCTATAAAAAAAAAAAAACACAAAAACGTTTCGTATTTTTTGTTCCCGTATCCAATGTCCAGCGGCAAGAAGGTCAGTTGATGGTCAAGGGGGAGCAAGTTCACATTACTGAAGGACGGGTAATGTACTTGTGTCAATTGGGTACTTTCCATGGTCAAATATAAATTATTTGTAAAAGAAATATATAAATTATTAAAATAAATTGGAAGCCATGAGTAGGTGATGTTTTTTAGGGTTCCGTAGTAAACAAGGAACCCTTATAGTTTCGCCATGTCTGTCTGTCTGTCTGTCCGTCCGCGGTTTTACTCAGCGACGATTAGTACTAGAAAGCTGTAATTTGGCATGAATATGTATATCAATTAGCCGGAAAAAACAGTAAAATAAAATATTGAAAAAAAATTTTTTTTTGGGGTAGCTCCCATACAAGTAAAGTGAAAAGTAAATTTTTTTTCTCGACTAACCAATCATGTTGGGTATCGTTGAAAAGGTCTTTTAAAAATATTGTGAGTTTGAAAGCACCATTTTTCGATTTTGGGATTTGTTTCTGAAGTATTCACCCCCCCCCCTCTATCTGCTAAACGGTTGTATATGGATACGTGAAAAAATTCACAGCTATAGGATATATAACCAAATTTAAAGGAAAACTATCAGAGCTAGGTAGGGTATACAAATTAAAAAGTTATAGGTGATTAACTTATAAAATGTACTCGGAAAAGGGAAATTTCATACATATTCAATAGAAAATTTGCTTTTAGACGTTTTTAGTGCCATGAACTCAAAGGTGGCGTACGGAACCCTACTGCGCGTGGCCCGACACGCACTTGGTCAATTATTTATTAATGCTGTAACCAAATGGTACAGTTCGTTAGCAAATGGCGAAATTGCAAATCATGTTTATATTAAACGCGATGCAACTAGCAACTCATCACTATTTTTATTCTTTTTGCCACCTTCTCGCCCTCCATTACGCTAAAAATGGCCTTTGAGTCTTGCGGCCCTAGGCCTATCTGCTTAGAGCCGCGAGACCCAAACTGCTTTTTTATTTATTTATCTCCCCTAAACTAAAGTCTATCTAATTTACAATTTAATTTATTATGCTAAACTGCCAGGCAGTTTATCGGCAAAGTGATACTAATCTAGATTATATCTAATACTATATAATAATAATATAAATAGCTATATAAACCCATTGTGTAGATAATCGCATAGTGAAATATCATATATATTAGGGATAAAGACATGCTAGTACAAGTATTTATGTATTTTTTTAACTCATCGCCCCCTTCCCCCCTTGGCCACGCCCTTGTCCAGTGGTCGCCAGCGGAGCGTGAACCGGGACGCCGCGCGCAATTACACACACGACAAATAAGTGGCGCTGAGATGAATTAGGGTTTCTACATGATTGCAAGGACAAAAAGGACTGTAGTATGTAGTTCTTCTTTTCCCAAAGGTACCTACATATTATAAAGGTTTCCACGTCTGTGCAGTCGTCTTTTCTAGAACAAATTGCATCGTGGAACAGTTATAATTTTTAAATCGCAACATAAACGACGTTTAAGAAAAGTACTTTTCTGATTTGACTTTTTAGATTTAGTAGGATTGTATTATGCGTTGCAACTGGCCTTCAATAAGAAGATTATTTAGAGTCCAAGTTCAATTTTTAATTGTAATCAACATTTAAAAAATGCACCGTGGTACCATGACTGATATTTGTCGTTTGTTGTTTTTCAACTGATGTAAAACTACACACAAGGTACAGAAATTTCACGAAATCTGTATTCCAAACAAAGAAATTCCTTAGTCAATTTCTCTTACATTTTATAAACGATAAAATTTAACCTCGTCATATTAGATACATAATAGGGTTGAGAATGGCATAAACTCTTTTGAAATATGAAGAGTTTACCTGAGTTTTAGATTAAAAGATTGTCTGAGACGTGAGCGGCATTGTGACGGTTTGTTACTGAAATACGTACGTCTGTCTAGCACTTTTATAACATATATTTCTAAATGGTACTCGTTCTGATGTGAATTTCGGAGAATAAAGTGGCCCTTCCGTATGATATTTTGTTATAGTTTCTTATTGACTGAGCGAGTTCGTAGCGCAAGCGAAGCGTTTTTAACCGACCTCCAAAAAAAGGAGGAGGTTATCAATTCGTCGCGATTTTTCATGTTTTTTTTTTACTTATGTTCAACGATTATTCGAAGACGCTTGGACCGATTTCGAAAATTATTTTTTTGTTTGAAAGGGTTTACAGGTGGTCCCATATAAATTTTATTAGAATCGTTTTTGTAGTTTGGGAGTGAAGTCGGTTTTTAGTTTTGAAAAATTATCGTTTTAGTTTAGGCAACATGTTTCTAGTCCGGAAATTTTTATAAAAAAAAAAAACTTCAAGCGTTCACCCCCAATAACTTTTGAACGGCTAAACCGCTAGCTAAGAACCACCGCAAGAAAACTTGCTTTCACGTTAAAAAAATCGCATCAAAATCGGTCCAGCTACGATGACACAGACAGACATACAGTCGCAGACAGACATACAGTCGCAGACAGACATTGGCATCAAACTTATAACCCTCCTACTTCTTGTCAGGGTTTAAAAATATTCGAGAACTGTTAAAAAGGGATACGATTTGAAAAAGCCCTAAGTCACAGGCGACATTAGTAAAAGCCGGCCGGCATGAATACTGAAAAGCCCGGCGTATAAAAGCTATTTATTTGGTTACGTTACGGTCCTGGCAGCTGACGTCAGCGAAAGTGGCTTTGAGACAAAGGAATCACAACACGAAGTTATGTTTAGACTAAACATTAACTTCGTGTGGCGATTCCTAAACATTGTTTAGTAGGAGCTAAAATTTACTAAGAGGATTATTAAACAAATTAAATTAAAAAATAAAACCAGCCAAGTGCAGTTCGGACGTGCGCACGAAGGGTTCCGTACCATTATCTATAGAAAATTACGTTTGCTACTTCGATACGGTTTTTTTACGTGAAAGCATCGTGAAAGTAAATTTCCTTGGGGTGGTTATGAGGGTGATCGCTTGAAAGTCGGTTTTTTCACACATGATGAACGAATGCCTATGCAATCTTCGTAACGGTAGCAAAACGGCCAAGCATCACGTTTTGACTAAAATGTAGATTATGTGAAGTTAGGCCTGGTAAAGTTATAGGCTATTACTTTACAGGCCAGTACCTGGTAGGGCGCATAGATCAAGAATCTTGGCTCTACATGAGATCTGACCACTTTTTCATAGATTTTGATTAAGGTGTGTGAAATTACTTTGAAATTTGATATCAAACGAAACTGTTCAAAGCGATGTCATTAGTACCTATACCTACCTATGTTCACGTATGTCGCACAATTCTCTGACAGCGTATTAATTACTGCTAGGTTTGCCAACTTCAAAATACGAATATTCGGGAAATTAGGATTTTAAATCCGGGACAAGGATTTAAAAATTTTGTATACAACGTTTAACGGAAAGGGCTATCAACCCGAAAGTAAACATACTTACTAATCAATGTAAACAACTTTTACTTTGGGACCATTCCTGAAATCTGAAATATGTTTACTGCCTTTCGGGTTGATACCGTTTCCGTTATACGTTATATAACACAAAAACGTCAAGTTTTTCTTTGCAAATCAGAATTAGAAGAACATAAAATAAAACACCTTGTTAAATTAATAAAATAGTCAATATTTACTAAAAAAAACCCAGTTATTTCAATTTCAACTTTGTAATGAAAACTATAAGTTACTTTTCAAATGAGAATTTTTTTATTTATTATCGGCCTGCCTCGGCTATCGATGTAGGTACATGCGTAGCTGATTCGATTAGGATATTAAGCGTCCCGCACACACTCCGAGCGGGACGTGTCGTTGAGGGTCTCAGAAACCGGGCGTCCCGCATATACATGTAGCGGGGCTGGTTGGCAACCCTAATTACCGCGGGAGTACAATACCCGGCACGTAAGTTGAACAAATGGCGGCCGTCGGCGCATGTTTAATTGGAGATAAAAGTGTTAAAAGAGATTTTTTTGTCTTTCTTCAAAGCCGAAACCATTTCTATTTGAAGTTCGGATAGAAATGTGATTCTAAACGGACAAACAACGTACTTACAACAACGACCGCCATTTTTGTTCAACTTATTTGCCGGTATAGTGAAAAAAAAAAACTAAATTAACCATGGCCTTCTTGTTACCTTCGTAAGTTTTTTTTTAATTTAATGCTTTTCTGTTCCAGCAAGCTCCTCTGTCCAATGCAATACCCAACCATCTAATCTCCCATAGACCTGGAAATATGGGGTTTCCATCTTACTTTAGTTACCACCATTCCGGCTGTTTATAACTATGAACAAGGTATACGTTTAAAAATCCGCACTTTCTTGTATGTAACTTTTGTTATAAATATAATACATCTGTTGCATACAAATTGTAGCATATGTCACCCGTACAATAATGACGAATTGATATGAAAATTAATCATTTCATTTGTAAAAATTGGATGAACGGTTCGGATGCTTCGGTGGTGGAACAGAATAAATACCCACATACATTTTCTTCCTCTTTTTTTCTTTTACAGCCTAATTTATCCACGGCAGGATATAGGCGTCCTTCATTGCACGCCATTCCTCACGATGTTGCGCCTTTCTTTTCCATAGTGGGAAAGCTGCTTTGACGATGACATCTCTCCATCGTGTCATTGGTCTGCCGCGACTTCTCCATCCATCCAACGTACAACATACATATACATAAATAAATAAATAAATATATAGGGACAAATAACACTGATTGAGCTAGTATTTATATATATTTCACATTTATAAATAATAAACAATGTGGACGGGACATAACCGTAATAAATAAAACTACAGGTTATACTTGATCACTATAGTATAATGAAATAAAAATAACAACCAAAACACAACAAAACTTTCGGCATTTCTATACAAAAGTGTGCATCCACCCGGGCAATTTGTATGGGAATGTCGAAATTTTTTGGTTATTTGGTTGTTATTTTAATTTCATTATACTATAGTGATCTAGTATAGCCCGTGGTTCCATTTTTACGGGTATGTCTCTTCCACCTTGTTCCTCTATAGACGGCTAAAATCATATCACCCTTTCGTTTGGTGTGCCACTGTCGGGTAAAAACGTAGGATGCGTGTTAAACGTTAGAGCCAAGATTTAGGACAAGACATGAATAGGGCTAGGCTTCATAAAAACCTTAGTAATCGAACAAGTAAATACCATCGTTTTGGCATCTAAAATAAGGTTTAAAGTCCCGTGAACACGAGAAGAGCTCTTGTTAACCCAAATCGTTACCCATTTCTATGAGCTTAGGGCCTCCAAAAACTTATTGTTATGGTAATAAAGGGCTATAAATCTATTTTTATAGCTCGGCTGCGTTGTAGTATCCGATGTTAGCAGTAAATCATTTCCCGTTATTGGATGTTCGGGGAAACGATGACATTTAAAATTTTAATCGACCTTTATCGCTTTGTGATCGATGGCTCGGTTGGCGTACGAATTACAAGCGCTTGCGCATGTTAGACAACTCCGAGCGTTGTCCGCACTTGGATGGGTGGCCACTGTGGCATCAAAAGATTCGGCGATCCCTAGTTCGATTTAATAATGTCCTGTATTTATTTATTTTATGCAATAAAGGTTCTACAGTATCGTTTCATCATTGAAACATTGACACTACTCGTGAACGGGTGCTGCCGGGAGGGACTGGTCAGCTCGGCTTCGCTTTTTTTACTATTTAATATTTTTTATTACGCAATTTATGTTTGTTTACTTGTTCGCAAGCATAACATGTTATAATGTGTCAACATTGTATTATATTATAAGTATTTATTAATTAAAAGACAATTATAATAATATGACAAAGCCCTTCTGGCGGGTAGGTGACCAATACTGTGAAAATGAGTTTCTTTCGGCGTTTCTTCTCAGCAGTGGTCGTTACGAAGAGCTGGTATCGGTAGCTTTTCTTTGAAATAAATTAAATTTTAATATACTTTACACGTAACATAAATTATACTTATAGACGTGTAAAAGTGCCTGTAAAGGTCTAATTACTGAATAAGCATTTGAATATTTGAAACATTGAATTAATACAATGCAATACATTGTATTGTATTAATTCTTATTTTTTATCATAACAGCAGGTTATTATTATCATACGCTTTATGATCTTATTTAATAACGTCTTATGTAAGTTTGTAAATTGTTGAAAGTCCATAAGTTTTTGAGCAAATCGTGAGAATAGTCGATGGAGTGTGATGGACCTACCAAGTGGATACGGGTAAAATAAATAGTCTACTTTACATAAATAACTAAGTAGTTAACTAGGCAGTATTTTAAGCTTTAGATTTTATTTTAATTTTACTCAAATATTTAGTAAGTAAGTAGGTAATAGGTATTTTGTATTTGATAAGTAATTTTTCATAACTAAAACCGACTTCACCCTCAATCTAAACAACCGATTTTGATAAAATTCTATGGGACCGCCTGACAAGTATACCCTTTCAAACAAAAAAAAAACTTTCCATATCGGTCTATTCGTTTACGAATAATTGGTGAACATACTAAAAAAACGAATGTGTAGTTATTTTAGTTAAATTTAATGTTAGTTTAATTTATCCTATGTAAGTACGAACTTCTATTACCCTTCTCGTGAATTGTCCTATCTTCTTATTCGCCGGTTGACTGGAAGAGATTCCATTATGGGATAAGTCCGCCGTTGTCAATTTACTCTTTATGTTAGTACAATAAAGTTATTACAAACAAACAAACGATTGCGACGAATTAATAACCTCCTTCTTTTCTGGAAATAAGTTATGTTGTAAATAAATAATTGTTATTTAACTAATAATAAAACTCGATAATACGTTTAGAAATCATTTGGCTAAGTACCTATATTCAAAGACAAAGAAAAAAAAACAATTATAATATCATGATATAAAATAACGCCATCTATTATCACCGAATTTGGCGCGAACTGTTTCACCGACGCGGTCCTCTGCGCATGCGTACTCGTTTCGAGGCCACGGTCACGAATACACAGATAGTACGCACACTAGCGCCAACGTTGGCACACCGCGCGAGCGTGTCGCTGTCAAACAACAAGCTTGTCAATAATGCAAATTACGTGATATTTGTGTTTATCTATCATTATTGCACGGAAATACATTAATATGTAAGTATTTACTTGAATTATTACTGTTCTCTGTTTACTATGAGGCGTTTTCAGTTAATTTGGTCGAACGGTGCGGCTATAACCTACCAATTTTTTTTGTGTGTGTGCGGGTGTGTGTGTGTCTTATAGAATGTCACACAGTCGCTACTATGTGTTATCAACACTATCAAATGATAATGAGAGTGACTGTGAATTAGTTTATTAATGCCGTACCGTTTCATATATTGTTCTTATTAAATTGATATTCATATAAGATTATAAGTATTAATTTCATACAGTATTATTGTTCTCATCCAGTGCCTAAGTATTTATAGTAAGGTCACTTCCCACACATTTGATCAGCTGATTGTACGTTTGAACGGATAGGACATCGTATTTCTTTTTTTTTGTGATATGTATGGCATCATGGTAAGAACTCTGAACTTGCCGTAAACATTTACACACATGAAAAACAATTGTCCTGTATTAACAAATACCTAGACTATGTAGTATGTATTTAATAAAAAAAAAAAATATTTAGCCAATGAAATCATTACAAACCTATTTTATTTTCAACAATATTTCAGCTCTACAGTCATATAATTTTTATACTTTCAGATCCAAAATGAATGTCAAAGCGGCAATGGCCATTACCATGGTCTTCGTTGGATGTTGTTCCAACGTAGTCTTTTTGGAAATGGTTGTGAAAGAAGACCCTGGAGCTGGCAACCTTGCCACATTTCTCCAGTTTCTCTTCATAGCAACCATCGGATTTTGTACCGTCGGCAAATTCGGGACGGCGAAACGGAATATACCTTTCAAACAATATTTGGTACTAGTTGGCTTCTTTTGGACAAGCAGTGTTGCAAACAACTATGCGTTTAACTTCAACATATCTATGCCACTGCACATGATATTTAGAGCAGGGTCTCTAATGGCGAACATGGCTATGGGCGTGTGGATCCTCAAAAAGAAGTATTCATTCTTAAAATACCTGTCAATTTTCATGATATCTGCAGGCATAGCTATATGCACAATTCAATCAAGTGGCGATGTGAAAGCACCTAGAGAAACACACGAGGACGCCGCCGAAGAAGAGAGGCTGAAATTTATTGACTGGCTGTGGTGGTGTCTAGGAATAGCCATATTAACTTTCGCGCTATTCGTATCCGCAAGGATGGGAATATTCCAAGAATCTTTGTATTCCAAGCACGGAAAGCATCCTTGGGAAGCGTTGTATTACACACATTTGTTACCGCTTGTGTTTTGGCTCCCAACGGCACCGAATCTGATCGGCCATGTCAAATTAGCAACTGAAACTCCTATGGTTGAATTTTTAGGCTTTGTTTTGCCTAGACAAGTTTTATGGCTTATATTATACGTGTCTACTCAAGGGTTGTGTATCAGTGCTGTGTACGTTTTGACAACCGAAAGTGCTTCGTTGACTGTCACTTTGACGGTGACTTTGAGGAAATTTGTATCGCTAATTTTCTCTATATTGTACTTTAGAAATCCATTTACTGTAGGTCATTGGGTCGGGACATTCCTAGTATTTTTAGGTACAATGATATTTACTGAATTATTGCAGAAATCAGTTGCTTTGTTCTTACCTGCTAAGGAAGACAAGAAAAAGAAATAATTCGATTTTATACGTAGCTCAATTTTTTGTATACTAAAATAGAACTAACTTTAAGTTAAAAAAATGTTGTTTTTGTTGCATTACATTTTAATATGCAGGAATGAATAATGAGTGTTATCAAAATACATTTTACTAGCGAATTTTATGTAATAAAAATATTCTCGAAAAAAAATAAATAAAGAAACTAGAAAAAGAAAAAAAAAACAAGCACCTAAAGGCTAGTGAATATATTTTTGTTCAATAGTTTGTGATTATGAATAAATATTACAATTATGTGAAGATTTTCTTTCTAAATTGTACAAGTATTTCTTCTTATTAGGTACGTAATTTATGTTTGTTAACTCGTTCGCAAGCATTTTATAAAGTAAATATTAAAAGTATTTATTAAAAAAAAGACATAATAATAATATGACAATGCCCTTCTGGCGAGTAGACGACCAATACTGTGAAAATGAGTTTCTTTCGGCGTTTCTTCTCAGCAGTGGTCGTTACAAAGCGCTGGTATCGGTAGATTTTCTTTAAAGTAAATTATACTTACTGACGTGAAAAAAAAGGTCTGTAAAGGTCTAATTACTGAATAAACATTTGAATTTTGAACAAAGGATTTTACATAAAAATACAATATTTCAATCATAATTTAAATCGTGCTGAAGTTATTAATTTTATATCTTATGCTAAATTATGATGTATGATGTAGTGGTGTAAAGATTATGATTATGAATGTTATCGCCATGTAATGATAGTTTGAGTATCTTGATTTTGTTACTTTTTCTAATAATAATTTATTTATGTAATGTATGTCTAGTATAATAAATTGTATTATTGAAAAACTTGCAATAGAAAGTATTTTTAAGAAGGCAGCCATTTAATATAAATATGAAGATATTCTTGTAAATCGTAAAGCAATACCTACCTATCACCTTGCTTTAAAATTTTTACGCCCAAATAAAGCTTGAAAAAAAAAAACATTTAAAGTACAAAAGACAAATCTTTTACAGCTAATTTAATATTTGCATTAATTTTCGAATAATTAATCACATTCACATAAACTTATGAAGTTCCTAATTAACTTGGGCCGTATTATGTACCTATACAATAATATCATACAAAATATAATATGTATAGAATCATTTAATTATACACAATATGTAACAAAAACCCTGTCCGATCCTTGTAGACGTAACTCAGACCGTCAATATTAAAAAAAATTGCCGGACCGGCCGAACACTTTTGTATGAAAATGATAATTTTTTTCGTGTTTTAAGAATTGGTCCCATAGGAAAAGTTGTTCATATTGACGGTCTGAGTTGCTCCTACAAGGATCGGATAGGGATTTTGTTAAGTATTGTATACAATAGGTCCCATTTATATTTACTGGTTTAAACAAAAAGATGTCGACTTCGATATAACAGTCGGTAAATACATTAGATGTTTTTTGCCATCGTATTACAATAAAAAACTTTGGGTATCCAGTATATATCCGGTACTTTTAGTTTACTTTATTGTTGCATAACTGTGTATTTTTTTTCATTAATCAATTTTGTTGACTAAACATCTAAAACAACACATTATCTTATCTAGTACATACCTATAGTCATGTTTAGGTATTTAAAAGAATGTAAACAATCTTGACATGTCTTTTTATTAAAATGTACACTTTATAAATCAATACCTGTGCAAATTTTAAATAAATTATGTAATTTATAATTTATTAAATAAATAATTTGTAATTTGCGAAGGTATTGATTTATAAAGTGTATATTTCAATAAAAAGACATGTCAAGATTGTTTACACTCTTTTAAATACCTAAACAAATGGACTATAGGTATAATAAAACTATGAATTAGTCTAGATTCTGCTCTTACCAAAATTGATGAAGTGAAATGCGTAATGTAAATAAAAATGGAACTATAATGTAAAGCATACCTTATCTATATAATTATGTATTTGCCTTCTTCGTTAATTTTTAATGTCCTCGCATTTTTACCAGTTGACTCATAGATACGTATAAATAGGTTTTAATCAATTGCCGAACAATTTTAATAAATAAATTAAATTATGTACTAAATTCAATGTATTTTATTTCCATAGATAATTTGACTCCGCTACACTAAATCACCAGTTATCAATATGCAAAAATTGATCTCACGTTAGTTATTATAAATATCAGTCATTATGTACTAATTATTTCAATATTTAGTTGTTTAATAATTATAATCGTAAGTGATAAGGCAAAATATGGTTTTCATAAAATAAATGGCTCTCTCATATAAAAAAATAATATGCAAGTCATATTGATACTAGCAAGGTCAAAACTATTTGTTCGTACGTATGTCTCGTGATGGAGGAACATTGACTCATTTGCGTGAAGGTATGTAGTATAAAGTCTGTTCGCCGAGAGTCGATACATTAAGAGCTTCTTAACTCATTACAAATCGCAGCCCGCTAATTGTTTAAAATTAATAATGTTAAACTGTAAAACAGAAATCAATCTGCAAATACCCTAACGACTCATTCGAAGCGCATTCCAGAACGGAATGGCAATACATGGCCACCGCGTCCGCTCCCCGTTCGGGCCGCGGTAACATCAACCGCGTGCCTCGTACCACGCAAACGGCGAAAGCGGGAGACAAGCGACGGCCGCCATATAGTTCGCGATAATTAAGCGACAGTCGCTAGTCGGAGACGAATTATAATATGAACTTCGGCGAATAGACTTTAGAATACGGTTAATATGTATATTTTGTACAAACACGTCTTTGTCTCTTTGGTGTAGCCAGAGCTAAAGGCCATGAGACCAAAAGGCGAGAAGGTGGCTAAAACGATTGACAACAAGATTCAAATAATTGGCTAAGTGCGTGTCGGGCCACGCGCAGTGTAGGGGTCCGTAGTTACGAATGCCAACTTTAAGTTCATGCCACTAAAAACGTCTAAAAACTAATTTTCTATCGAATTTGTACGAAATTTTCCTTTTCCGAGTACATTTTAAAAGATGATCGCCTATAACTTTTTAATTTGTAAACCCTACATAGCTCTGATAGTTTTCCTTTAAAGTTCGTTATATATACTATAGCTGTGAATTTTTTCACGTGTACATATATAACCGTTTAGCAGATAGATGGGGGGGACACTTGACTCAAACAAAACACTTTTAAACCAAATATTTAAAAAACGGATCCCTAAATTGAAAACGGTGTTAACAAGCCCATAATATTTTTGAAAGACCTATTCAACGATACCCTACATACTTGGTAAGTCGAGAAAAAAATATTACTTTTCACTTTACCTGTTCACATAAAAAAAAAAATTTTCAGTATTTTATTTTACCACTTTTTCCGCATAATTAATATACATATCCATGCTAAATTACAGCTTTCTAGTACTTACAGTCGTTGAGTTGAGTTGAGTCGGAAGGACAGACAGACATGGCGAAACTATAAGGGTTCCTTGTTTACTACGGAACCGTAAAAATCGTAACAGATTGCCAGCCCATAACCAATTTAGAACGATCTCTAAACTGACTCCTATATTCCCTTAATTACTTCTACGATCTACCTGGGAGAAGCACCTATAACCTATGTTTTTCGTTCAGTACAAATACCTACATAAATAATAATGAGCAAATTTTACATAAATATATTTTTATATTGCCCCTCCACCCCTTTCTAGATACGGGACCTGTGTGAAGCTAGCTTTTCCATAGAGAGTTACCACTTCATTTTAGTGTTGGCGAAAAATCGATAATTTAACAATGGCTAGATAGGCCTATCGATTGTTAGTTTATAAATATAGGAAGCCAAGCCTCTGGCTCGCTCCTCAAACTTTGTCCGGTGAAGTAGGAAATGCCGTCTGAAACAACCAATGTATATGACAAATCGATGAAAAACTATCGATACTATCGATAGTTTATGCATTAAGAGAAGCAATATCGATAGACTATAAATCTAAACATTCGATAGTGAACTATCGAGCAGCAACACTTCTACATTTGTCCATTACCACATTAGTATAGACAATGTCCAGATATTATTTGAAGCACACTCATAGCTATCACTTAAGAGTCTACTTATCGATGCAGCATGACATTATCGTTATTGCATAATATTGTTATGTTCAACAAGCGGATACCTGAATTTTCCGGGGTCCAGAGCTGCCCCTATTAAAAAAAAATCATTTGAAAGGAAACGGAGATATCAATAAAAAAAATGTCTAGATCAGACCCTAGATAACTCTTAAAACTATTTTATGAACTATTGTTCACAGTTTAAAGTGAAAATGTGAAGCTTTTCTACGCACATACGCCAAAAGTGGCCGTTTTTCGCAATTATGCGTAGGTAGATAAGCTTCAAGTTCTCACTTTAAACTGTACACAATAGTTCATAAAATAGTTTAAAGAGTTATCTAGGGTCTGATCTAGACAATTTTTTTATTGATATCTCCGTTTCCTTTCGAATGATTTTTTTAAAATGGGGGCAGCACTGGACCCCGGAAAATTCAAGTAGCCCCTTAAGCGGATACCTGAATTTTCCGGGGTCCAGTGCTGCCCTCATTTGAAATAAATTATTTGATAGGAAACGGAGACATCATTTGAAATTTTGTCTTGACCGGGCACTAGATAACGCTTCGCCCGCTCAATCCGCTATATTCCAACAAGTCAAATCAGATACTTTTTTCTAAACGTGAAAACAAACATTTTCTATAGGATTTGTATGAAATACAGGCAGATGACGTCATAGTTTCTTAAAATCAAATAGCGCTTTTATTATCAGTTTTTCTGCAATAATAAATCTAAAATCACGTTAAGGGGCTACCTGAAATTTCCGGGGTGGACCCCGGAAAATTCAGGTTGCCCCTTAACGTGATTGAAAATGCCCCCAATTGAAGCTTTTCTACGCACATTCGCCAAAAGTGGCCGTTTTTCGCAATTGTGCGTAGAAAAGCTTCACGTTCTCACTTTAAACTGTAAACAGTAGTTCATAAAATAGTTTAAAGGGTTATCTAGGACCTGGTCAAGACAAATTTTTAATTGATGTCTCCGTTTCCTATCAAATGATTTATTTCAAACGGGGGCAGCACTGGACCCCGAAAAATTCACGTATCCCCTTAAGATGGATATATGTTCAAAGAGAAGTGACATTATTTTGCGTCGTTTCATTTTCTTATCAGTACAAAATAATTTATTTTTGACCCTTATCAGTACAAAATAATTTATTTTTGACCCTTATCAGTACAAAATAATTTATTTGTGACCCTTATCAGTACAAAATAATTTATTTTTGACCCATAAAATACCCGAAAACGAACGGCTTTTTTAAAATGGCTGTTAAAACCGTAAAATGGCACTTCAGTCGTACGGCTCGTAAACCGTTGCCGCGCGGTCGCGTACATACCGTAATCGTACCTTAGCTATGATGTCACTCGATTTGTGATTAGTCATGCACAATGGTCGGATAATCGGATGCATATTTACCTAAAGTTGAGATGTTGGCAGTTATGGAGTGCACTTTTGTATCTGAAAAATCCCAGGATTCCAGAATCGACAAAATTTTGTGTTTTGATTATAGAATCAAATCGGGTAAGATGTATATTTACTTACGTTCAGGTGTTGGCTAATGTGGAATGCACTTGATCGATTAGTGAGAAGTTTTTTGAATCCCGGAATTTGAATTTAAAAAATATGTCTTAAGAAGCCGCTTCCATAATTTCCTAGCCAAAAATTAACTTTAGGTAAATATGCATCCGATTATCCGACCACTGGTCATGCAAGATGATGTTTTATCTCAGTAATCAGTAGGAAACTTCGGAGCGATGATTAGCATGTTATATCGAGACCGGTTTTACATTACTTCGTTGCTGATAAATAAGCGTAATTAAACACGTAAGCACTTAAAATTAACTAACTTAGCCCTTCATTAACAACTTTTACTAGCAAACTAGTTCACTAGAGTGTAATAATAGCTTTTGTCACTAGAGGATAGCCATTGAGCTACGTGAGATGCTTTTAGGCAACTCGGAGAATCTGACACCAGTTTTATTTATTAACACACTCGATAAGAAGAAGAGGAAAGGTGTTTATAACTATTAAAAAATCACTTGGCATCAAAACCAGGGTTTATATCTGAAAATAAAGATTATTTGTTTTTAAAAAATCGTCTCGCTGATTGAAAAGGTTAGGAGAGAATAGGTGCATTTTGGACATTATAGAGAATAGACGAGGAAAGATGTTAGGTCATCAGATACGACGAGGATATCATGAAGGGAAGTTAGAAGAAAAAAGAGGACCAGAAAGAGATTATTCAAAATGTGTCTCATTTGTAGAAAAGTGTTTCATTAACATTCAATATAATTATATGTTAGGGTGTGTGTGTGTGTGTGTGTGTGTCTTCGCAGCCTTAACATTGTGCGGTCTTAAGCTAGTCTGCAATCCTCATTCTGCGGTCGGACCTGGTTGCGGGGACGTCCGCATAATATTTTGACGATGCTTCAAGTATAGCTATCGAATCCTCGCGTTCTGATTGGTCGTCTGGTGAAGTATGAGCAAATTCTAGGGGGGGACCGTATAATCGGTATTTTTATTAAGGTTAACTAACACACGCCGAAAATTAGTTCCAGTGTGTCACCACCACGTGGCGCCACCAAATCCGAAATGTGTATGTTAGTACGAATGTGATAAAACGGGGACCTTTACAAAGGACCGCACTTTATGCTTTAAAATAGAATCCTACGATGTGTTTAAGATCGAAGAATCACACATGTTGAATATTAGTGAAACTGAAGCTATGAGTACAAAGTACGTAAAATACCGGTCGTACTATTCAGAACGTCATGAACATGAGCGTCAAAACAAGCAACATTTAATACGGGACCTACATTGATAAGAGTATTTTGTTAAAAAAATTGGTCAAGTGCGAGTCGGACATTAAAGGTTATGTTCGTCTGTACAAAAAAGTGATGAAAGCACGTTTCTTGTATGACAGCCGCCATTACATTTTAATTGCAACTTATTCTTAGTATTTGTTGTTATAGCGGCCACAATAATACATCATCGGTAAAAATATCAAGTGTCCCGTTTAGGTATCGAAAATATATCTACATTATAACTATGCGTCCGGCGACCACTCGGAGGGATAAATTCAGTTATATAAATCGTTTGCAAGGGGTGTCTAGGTATCTAAACGAAGAGATGCTGAGTTCTGACGCGAGCCAAATTAAACCATAAATTTATTTTCTGAGTGAGACTTCTGTACGTGAGTACTAGTACTTATTCTGTGCTATTACGGACGGACGGGCCGGTCGGACAGGCGGACAGGCGGACAGGCGGATAGGCGAACAAGCGTATAGGTGGATAGACGGACAGGCCGTCAGACAGGCTAGCAGACGGACAGGCGGGCAGACGGATAGGCGGGCAGACGGACAGGCGGGCAGACGGGCAGGTGGGCAGGCGGACAGCTGGGTAGGCGGACTGGCGGGCAGGCGGACAGGCGGGCAGACGGACAGGTGGGCAGGCGGGCAGACGGACAGGTGGGCAGGCGGACAGATGGGCAGGCGGACAGGTGGGCAGGCGGACAGGCGGGCAGGCGGACAGGTGGGCAGGTGGGCAGGTGGACAGGCGGACAGGCGGATAGGCGGACAGGCAGGCAGACGGACAGGTGGACAGGCGGACAGGCGGGCAGACAGACAGGCGGACAGACGGACAGGCGGGCAGGAGGACAGGCGGACAGGCGGACAGGCGGACAGGCGGGCAGGTGGACAGGCGGCCAGGCTTATCTTTTAGGTAAATTATATATAAAAACTCTAAATCTTCTTTTATGTTTTTATTATTATATTTAAATCGAAAAAAATATAGAGAAAATCGAATGTATTACCGATAAATTTAAATAACAAGCTATGCGCTAAGTTATTGTAGTTTATCTCTACCCTTAACATTAAAAACGACCCGTATCACGTCCTTTCGCTTGTTTTTTAATTACATTATAAACGTAATTTTTTATATCCGTCCAACTTCTTCTTTCCATATCTGGTTCCTGACTAAGACATTCATCACATTCTTTTTTGTTGGGTACTTTCTTCCTTATCCAGTAAATTGCCATTTGTCTATTCATGGCGTCTTTTTCTTGATTAATCCAAGCCAGTCTTCTTATTGGTCTTTTCTTTCTTTGCACTTTTTTACTTTATTGATTAGCAGACTTATTTTTCTTTACTGGTTCATCATCATTTTCGGATTCTGGTTCACTAGAAGTTCTTTTATTTTGATTCTTAGTTTTATAGTTCATTTGCTTAATGAAACTCTTTTATCCATTATTTTTCCTACCTATTTTTCCTTGTTTTTATTAGCTTCATCTATTCGATCTATATATTTAATCTTATCTCGTCTTTCCATTCTTTCTAGTCCCTCAAGTTCCTCCGGCTCTTCATCCATATTTTCGTCTGTTCCGTATATGTCCATATCGTCAAAATTTTTAAGCTATTGCATAGTTTTTATCGCGGGCCTCTGGCGCGGCAACCGAATCAAGGACGAAAATTATACCTAACGTCGTTTCAGTTCGGAAGACTTCGGCACGATGTTTGTGTGCGTGCGACTAGACGTATGCGTGTAGAGCGTTGGACATTATTCGAATAAAAATTTATCTAGATAATTATTCGAATAAAAATTATTCACGAATAATTCATTCGCGGATAACTTTTTCGCGATTAATTTTGTCACGAATAAAACATCATGACTTTATTCGTTATTCTAAATAACGATTTTTTTTAAACTTACCCTTCTTTTTTTAACCGATTTCGTCGGGAAGAGTTACATTTTGTAGTGTACGAGTGTTCTCTTTTCAACCAATTGCATCGAAAAAATTGGTCGCCATTTAGAATTTTTATTTCACTGGACCGATTGCCTTCTAAATCGATATCTGGACGGCCCTGTGGTCCCTCATATTGAATCTATGCTCAAAATGTAAAAAAAACTGACCGCCATTTTTAACTTTTTTGTTACTGGATCGATTGCCTTCAAAATCGATATTGGGGGTCCCTGTGGTCTTTTATAATGAATCTATGCTCGAATTTTAAAAAGGTAGCCGCCATTTTTGACTCATTTGTTTCTGGACCGATTGCCTTCAAAATCGATATTGGGGGTCCCTGTGGTCTTTTATAATGAATCTATGCTCAAATTTGAAAAAGTAGCTGCCATTTTGAACTTTTTTGTTTCTGTACCAATTGCCTTCAAAATCGATATCTGGGGGGTCCTGTGGTCTCTTATAAAGAATCTATGCTAGAAATTGAAAACAATGGCCAATTTTGCTCAACTCTGAGGCTTGCTGCTAACTGCTCATAATAAAAATTTCTGAATAACCTACATGTATTGAAAGATAATAAAAATATTTTAAACGATATTAATTTCTCATTTATTCAATAAAAGAAGCAAAATTCATTTCTTATCGGTCACCACGCTCAAAAAGTGTAACTTGAATTAATATCAAAGAAAAAAAATACTGCATAAATAAACAATAAATGAATAATTATATTGCATAAGTTGATAAAAATTGCTATGCAATAGCTTTACCGCGGCAGTCCCCGAGTGCCACACGTTTTTTTTTATTTATTTTTTGCAAATGTACCCGTATCCATAGCAAGCAACAATTTACTAACTTTTGTAAGCTGTGATACACCATCCGGCAGTCTGTAGTTGTAAGCACAATAACATAACGCACATTCATACAGAAAAAGCTGGCACAATAACGTCCATTTCCACCAAGAGACACCCCCGCAATGATAAGTAGGCGTAGGTAAGGTAGGTATGAGCTGACTAGTAGGTGAAGCGCATGCGCGGGAAACTTAAGTCAGAATTAAGATTTTAACGGATTTTTACGTACGTATTTACTATAACGTGGGGACGTTTATAAGTACCGTGTTAATGAGTACGTATTTACATCAAAATGCGGTCTGCGTGTTACTTCGTACGTAGATGAATAAAGTGGGGACAGTGTGTAAATGTATTCGTATTTGATGTGAAATGCGGTCGGTGTGTCATTGCGCACGTATTTGCTCTAAAGAGCGGGCCGACCGCATAATAAATTAGGACCGCAGAAGCCGCAATTTTGTCAAGAATTGTAAGGAGGTCTATCTCTGTCTCATTCACGTGTATAGAAATTTTAAACAAAAGTTCATGCCAGAAAGAGAAAACTCTATATTTGAAACAAATTTACACTCTGCTATGTCGACGGGAAAGGTAGGACCGCATAATCGGGAATTCTGTTAAAGTCCTCACTATATATGCTTTGCGAACAAGGGTGTGTGTGTGTGAATGTGTCTGTGTCGAGAATTTGTCATCAAAGCTTAAAAACTTTTAATGACCTAATTCTCGATGTAGTCAATGTCTATACAATATACAAACATGTCTTACCTAAATATCCAAAATATAATTGTGTTGAATGTTAATGAAACACTTTCCTACAAATGAGACTCATTTTTTAATAATCTTTAAAAATGATTGATTGTGCGAGCGAGACAGCGAACCGAATGTGAAATATGGATAATCAGATGTGTAAAAAACATATACAATTACAATATAATGGTTTTGTGTTGAAAAAAAAGAGTTAAGTACACTCGTAAATTAACACAATTTAGCCCAGACAACAAAAAAAAAACTAAAGCAAAGCAAACAAAAAGTACGAATTACAGCAGGACACTAAATAACAAAGCCAAAATAAATGTCAGCAGAAAGTTAAGCACAGATTTAAAATGTACGGCATTTAGCGAAGAATTCGGCTCGTGTGGAATTATGCAAGGGTCGACAGCGTGGTAATTAAAAAAAAAAAACTTTTAAGTCTAGAGAGGCTTATTCTAAGAACAAGCTATAAAATTCAGACCGACATTTCAGTACTTATTTCTTTTTCTATGTGGTCTAAAATATCTATACTAGTGGAAGTATTTTTAACCTTTGACGCAAAAATATAATTTTGATTTGTCTGTGGCCCTAACGAATGGACCGATGCGTTATATTTTTTTTGGATTCTGACGAGACCGAGGTTGTTCTTTCAATTTTAGTTTTCTTTCACTTTTAATTTTGTTTCGTGTTCGATATTGTTTCAGTCCTTGAAATTGAGCACTTTTCCTAACGAGTTTTGGCGTCTTACTTTTAGGATTCCGTACCCGAAGGGTAAAAACGTGGCCCTATTATTAAGACTCCGCTGTCCGTCTGTCTGTTACCACTGCTGTCCGTCTGTCTGTCTGTCCGTCCATCTTTGACGACCTCCGTGGCGTAGTGGTCACCATGCTAGTCTGCCACCCAGAGGTCCCGGGTTCGATCCCCGGTCAGGGCAAGTTGGAAAATAGCTATTTTCAAGTTGTCCTGGGTTTTGGATGTTTATCTATATATGTAGTATTGTTATAAAATGTAGTATCGTTGAGTTAGTATCCCATAACACAAGTCTCGAACTTACTTTGAGGCTAGCTCAATCAGTGTTATTTGCCCCTATATATTTATATCTATCCGTCCGTCCGTCTGTTTGTCTGAACCGTGATAGCTAGACAGTTGAAATTTTCCCAGGTGATGTATTTCTGTTGCCGCTATAACAACAAATACTAAATACAGGATAAAATATATATTTAAATGGGGCTCCCATACAACAAACGTGCTTTTGAATAGTTAATGGTACGAAACGCTACGTGCGTGACTCCGACCTGCACTTGACCGGTTTTTCATTCTATCTGAAAACTAGCTGAAGGCAAAAAATTGTCTCACACGTTATCTGTTAGCTACGATTGGGCGAAATTAGTGGCCGTCCGACCAAGAGCTTTCCTTGCGGAAATTCCAGCGCCGTGCTGAAAACCAACTTATTTTTATCAAAAAACTACAACCGGACAAACAAAAATGCACCGTAATATTAACCACACAAGAGCCCAGTATATTTTAGACGAGTCCCAGTTGAATTTGCGGAGCCTTTAAGCAAACGCCATCGGAATTTCAACAAGTTGGTCCGTGCCACTCGGTGTACGATCTGTCCATTCGGTTTACGACCTTGTTGTTAAAGGTGCAAGGCTTGTTATTGCTTGAAAGAGATTTAACCCTTGCAGCGGCGACGTTCTTGACGAATGTTGCCAAAACTGGGCAGTTTTCACCTCGTTCGCACAGCCTTTTATAATTTTGTTTACCTTTTAGTTTTATTAGGTATCTGCTTATAAATATTGAAAATTTGAAATTAATACGCAATATTTCATCATAGAAGAGTATTTTCATAAATCATTATTTTTCAGCAAACACGATTTTTAAGAACAAACTGCGAAATTAATGCTAAGTCCGTTGTCTGCCAGTCAGCCTTCGGATTATACAGATAGTCTTAAATGTATAAAGATAAAAGTATAGTACTTACATAAAAATAACCGGAGAAGTACGAATCGGACTGGCGTACGACGGGTTCCGTACCATTATCATAAAAAAATCACATTTGATGTATGGGAGCCTCACTTAAATATTTATTTAATACTGTATTTGTTATTATAGCAGCAATAGAAATACACTATCTGTGAATATTTTAATTGCCTAGCTATCACGGTTTATGAAATAAAGTTTATGAGATTGCAGACAGACAGACAGACGCAAAGTCGGACAGTGGAGTCTGTAATAGAGTCCCGTTTTTACCCTTGGGTTATCTAAAAACAATAAATAAAATAATATATTCGTCCTATATATGTACATACTTTATAAAGACATACAAATACGATACAAATACATATGGAGATCATATTAAAAGGGCAATAAAAAAAAGGCTTTATCAATAACATGCATTTTTGCTAAAAAGTTAATCTGTATACGTAACAAAGCTTTAATATTTGAAAGAAAAGAAAGCTTGAGAAAGCGCTCTTAAAAAAAATCTTTATATCATCATCATCCGAGCGTATTCCCGGTTGCATCCTCAGCAGTAACGCTTCAGAGCCCGGGGTCCGCTACCTAACCAAGGAGATTTGACGAGGTTACTGGTTTTACACAGAGCGACTGCCGTCTGACCTCCACAACCCAAAGGGCAAACCAGGAACCAATCCTTGGATAGTTTGATGATCAAACGCTAGGTTGCGTTCGGGACCCACAGTTTTACGTGCCTTCCGAAACACGGAATCATCTTTCTTTTCGGATAATCAAGTGATTCAAGCCTGCAATATCCTATCCAGACTGGAAACAACTTTTCACAAAGTATGCTTCCCAGTGGGAATCGAACCCATGACCTCCGGGTCACAAGGCGAACGCCTTGACCACTGGACCACGGAGGCAGTCTGTATGTTGGTATGTACGTTTGTTTAGGTCAAATCTTGCAACTCAATTTTCAAATCTTTTTATGAGCTTGGCGAAAGCTGTTCGGTATTGTGTGCTGAATTAACCCTTATATTTAAACCCGAATAGGTTCCGTATATTTTTTTAGACCTATTTAAACATTTAGCTTATAAGAGGAATTGCTCAATGTATTAGTTCAAATTAAAATATATCTTTAATATCATAGAATATTTATAATATAAATAAATAAATAAATATATAGGGACAAATTACACTGATTGAGCTAGCCCCAAAGTAAGTTCGAAACTTGTGTTATGGGATACTAACTCAACGATACTACATATATTTTATAACAAATACATAAATACCCAAGACCCAGGATAATGTGAAAAAGGCCATTTTCCAACTTGCATTGACCGGGGATCGAACCCGGGACCTCTGGGTGGCGGACTAGCATGGTGACCACTACGCCACGGAGGTCGTCATATCTCTTAATAATCGTCACTTTGTTTTGTTGCACAATTGTTGACGTCAAATGGAAACTAACAGCTAAGTTTACTGCCGTTTCCAAAGCGCTAGTGTAGAAGAAGCAGCAAAAAACTGGGGACTTGGCTTGCCTTATGGTCATATGTCTCCTATCTGGGGCAGAGGGCGTCTACAAAGAGTCTCCATCTCGATCTGTCTTGAGCTATGCGCTTAACTTCAATCCAGGTCTTGCCGATTTTCTTAATTTCCTCAAGTACGGTTCGCCACCAGGTCTGTTTAGGGCGGCCGACTTTACGCTTTCCTTGGGGATTCCACTCCATGGCATTTTTAGGTATGTGCTCAGGGCCTCTTCGTAGAGTGGGGGCTTACTCCAAGAGCAGTAAGCAACACGGACATTACTACGTATCCGCGCATCATTGTCAAGCAGCATTGAGCATTAACGTATGATAAGAAAATATAATTTCATTTGACATAGAAGGACGTCTCTATCGGACGACCATCGTAGTATTTTATGGAGTAACCCCCCTGTTTTGCAGCATTTTCGCCAAGGACGTCAACTCGCAGTAAAATTAATTTTAAAGTTGATATGTGATTGTTGACAGATGGCGAGCCTATCAAGCTGCCGGAAAACCTTGAGAGTCTACCGCGAGCTGAGCACTTCGCGGCGCAACGACACCGCTGGAACACCAATGAGGTCAGTTTTACACTTTACCATTCACCTTGTAACACTTTCACTGCGAAGGATTTTTCCGACAATGAATTTTCTTACTGAAATTACAAGAAGACCTTGGATTCTTTGAGCCCATTCCGAAATGGGCACGAAAATTTTTGACGTTTGCGTTTAAAGGGTTAAATATTTTAATATAGCGAAGTCATCATCATCCGAGCGTATTTTCCCGGTTGCATCCTCAGCGGTAACGCTTCAGAGCCTGGGGTCAGCTACCTAACCTAGGTAATTTGATGAGGTGACTGGTTTGTAACCACCGAGAAAAAAAGAGGGGTGTTATTTGTTTGACGTACGCTAATATCTGTTTGTCTATATGTTTGTCTGTTGTCTGTGTGTGGTTCAGCCGTTTGGAAGTTATTGGGGGTTATCAGAGCTTTGAGTTTGTCTAGCAAATAAAAGTTTCGCTACTCCTCACTAGATGGCGTTCTTGAAAGTTGCGGTTTTTTTTTAATTTGCCTGGCAAATAAACTGGTTAAACAAAGCGAGAACTGTTTGACCTCCGCAACCCAAAGAGTAAACCAGAACCAATCCTTGAATAGGTTTGAGCAAAAGCTAGATTTATGAGCATCTGAAAAGTAAACCTTTCATACTTAAAAAAAAAGTGCCCGGCTTTCGGGCGGCCACAATTTTAATTGTAATAACTACTAATGGTGAGCATTAGTTAGTATGGCATGAAATCATTGAGGAATCACCCTACTGATTTCATGTTTTGCTAACGAATGCTTGCCGTCACTATGGTTATGATGGTTAGCACTGCTAACCATCTGCTGCATGGCCGGTATCTTGCCGGCACTTAGAAAAAAAGTATGAAAAATCAAATCTTTAAATGTCAATTAAAGGTTTTGGAATAACCCTATATGTTTCATGTCATACCAACTAATACTCACCATTAGTAGTATTAACAATAGAAATTATAGCCGCCTGATAGCTGAAACTTGGACTTTGGGCCCAATTTGAATTTTCTCCTTTATTTACATTAAACTAACTCAGCTAACACCTAAACAGTTTAGCCCTAACTACCTATACAATACATCTACAACTTAACCCTCTACTTAGCCCGCTAATTAGGAAACTAGATTAACTGGCTCGTTACCTAACTTGAGCAGGTAACTTAACTATAGCTTAACTTGTGTAAGTAACTCGTACTGGATGCAACTTGCTTCGGGTGGATAATATAAATCCTTGGTACTATTATCACGGGGCTAATTAAAGTAGGTAGGTACTAATTAAATTCTAATGTAATAAATAAGCTTAAACTCGTGGTAAAGCCACGCTACCGGTAAAACTCTGTTTTGCTAGTAGCATGAATGGACCGGCTCGTCCGGGGAAGTACCACACTCTCACAGAAAATCGACGTCTGAGTAGTAGCGTCACCGCTTCTACGCTTCGTTCGGTGAGTGAGAGAGCCGGAGCCCCCCTCTCCCTCCCCTCCCCCTTCCCCTAAATCTTCCCTTCCTGAAGGCAACGCTTCTGTTACACCCCTGGTGTTGCAGTTGTCCATGGGCAGCGGTCATCACATATCATCAGGTGACCCGCTTGTTCGTTTGCCTATGACATGACATAAAAAAAAATCCTCTCAATTTATCGCAGGTTCACTGAAAGAGATTTTATTTTATTTATTTAATCTTTATGGTTCATCACATACAAATTGTTCAGAATAATAGGCGAACTTAACACTAAAAGCGTTCTCTACCAGTTAATCTTTGGATTATATAAATAGTGTAAATGTGGGCTGCAAAATTAAATTATAGTACACTAGCTTTTGCCCGCGGCTTCGCTCGCGTAGGGGTGTAATTTATCAAAATCCTTTCTTAGGGGATGCCTTCGTCATAGTAGCTTTATGCATGCAAAGTCTCAGTCCGATCGGTTTAAAATTGACAAAGTTTCATACAAACTTTCATCACCTATTTTATGCCCTTGGGGGTAGAATTGATCAAAATCCTTTCTTAGCGGATGCCTACGTCATAACATCTACCTGCATGCCAAATTTCAGACCGATCCGTCAAGTGGTTTGGGCTGTGCGTTGATAGATCACTATGTCAGTCAGTCAGTCACCTTTGAGTTATATATATTTTAACATCTACCTGCATGCCAAATTTCAGCCCGATCCGTCTAGTGGTTTGGGCTGTGCGTTGATAGATCACTATGTCAGTCAGTCAGTCACCTTTGAGTTATATATATTTAGATAAAAAACGATAAATTAAAATAATATAATACTTCCTACACAACGTGGAAGGGACATACACCTAATAGATCGAACCACGGGCTATACTATATAGCCCGTGGTTTGATCTATCGATCACTGTAGTATAATGAAATAAAAATAACAGCCAAAACATAAAAAAACGGCATTTCGTTACATAAGCTGCCTGGGCAATTTGAATGGGAATGTCGAATTTTTTTTTGGTGATTTGGGTCTTATTTTAATTCCATTATACTAAAGTGATCTAGTATAGCCTGTGGTTCGATTTATTACGGGTATGCCCCTTCCACGGTGTATACATTACCAGGCCTGTGTCACTCCCCGTTTAGGTATCGAAAATATACCTACATTATTACTATGCGCGCTGCGACCACTTTGAAGGGGAAAATTCAGTTACATGAATCATTTGTCCAGAGCAATTAGAATGAAATTGGCTTGCAATGGATGTCTAGGTATCTAAATGAAGAGGTGAGGAGTTCTGACAAAAGCTACATTAAGCGTTAACCACATTGAGTAGATATTTCTTTGAATTTGTTTTCTGAGTGAGACCTGTGTACGTGAGAACTAGTACTTATTCTGTGCCAGTGCGCAATGGGAAATTTAGTTACATGAGTCGTTTGTCAGAGTAATAAGAATGAAATTCGCTTGCAATGGATGTCTAGGTATCTAAACAAAGAGGTGAGGAGTTCTGACAAAAGCTAAATTAAACCATAGCGCTAACCACATTGAGTAGATATTTCTTTGAATTTATTTTCTGAGTGAGACTTGTGTACGTGAGAACTAGTACTTATTCTGTGCCAGTGCGCAATGGGAGATTCAGTTACATGAGTCGTTTGTCCAGAGTAATAAGAATGAAATTCGCTTGCAATGGATGTCTAGGTATCTAAACGAAGAGGTGCGGTGTTCTGACGCGATATATCACTAACCACATTGAGTAGATATTTATTTAAATTTCTTTGCTGAGTGCAACTTCTGTACGTGAGTACTTAAACTAAGATGTGATAGAGCTCAGGGCTGAAAGACCTGAAGACTAGTTTAAGTGGAATGGTAGGCGAGGTGGAAATAGGTATCAAAATAGTGATGAGTTGCTAGCCGCGCGCATCGCCTATTAATATGATTCTCATGTTTGCCTAATCATTTGATCGGCTTTTACGAACTGGAAGAGATGCAGCTGGTATATTCTAAGATATTTCGTTACTCCTAGAACAGCATGGATGCAGTTGCTAACGGTGCTAAAAAAAACATTTGTACTAAATCTCTTAATGTCTCGAAATAAAAGAGAAAGTAATCGTATTATCTTCTATTATTTAATTTGTTAGTAAAGGTATCAAATACCGATTTACCAACTTATTGAATAAAAACATAAAACTAAATGAATACGTAAAATAGAGATGTAGACTGGGAAAAAATATATTAAGTTATTTAGTCCGTCAACTAGATTATTCAAAATGGAATAAAGGACCAATATATACTTTGTTTTAGCAAAGTAGGTTGTAAAAAAAATCACAAAGATATAGCGCTTCGAAGATTCGTAGTGGGGTAATTTACGTCACCTATGGTTAAAAATCATAGGCGATCGTGACGTTACGCGAAATTTAAATGCCCTGTATCTTTGTAATTCTTTGACAATCAGAGAAAAGAAATAAAACGTGTACCATATTCTGTAATAATCTATCCAATGAACCAAAAATTTTTTTAGTCTCTATCCCTATGCTGTTATAATGTGTCAACATTGTATTATAATGTAAGTATTTATTAATTAAAAGACAATAGTAATAATATGACAAAGCCCTTCTGGCGAGTAGGCGACCAATACTGTGAAAATGAGTTTTTTTCGGCGTTTCTTCTCAGCAGTGGTCGTTACGAGGCGCTGGTATCGTTAGCTTTTCTTTAAAAATAAATTATATTTTAATATACTTTACACGTAACGTAAATTATACTTATTGACGTGTAAAAGTGCCTGTAAAGGTCTAATTACTGAATAAACATTTGAATCTTTGAATCTTTGAATCCTAGTATTGATAGACTTTACTTTGACGATTTTAATTTAAATCAGTCAAATCGGGAATTGCAAAATTGGTAACTGATGTTTTTATTCCACGTAAAAATGATATTATACTCGTAATTCTCGACTGTTATGACGTTTATGTAGATGACTCCATGATTAACGGAAGGTCGTTTTTCACGCTACCTTATCAATGAAATTTTTCATTCAGCTTATCTTTTAGACCATTTCTCAAAAACTGTCTGCATTCTTCCATGTTCGCCTGAAAGAGGAATGTGATGTGTAAGAGTTTGATGGCCTAGTGAGCGTATGCCTTATCTTATTGTAATCCTCTAATCAAATAATGGTGAGTGCAGTGTCATAATACTCTTGAGCGCCTTGGAAGGCACATTAAGCGGGTGTTCTTTCTGTGCCTTGTAAAGGTCATACACGTAATTTTTTCCTTGAACTATTATTATATGTATGTATGTAGGTATATAACATGTTATTTCTAAATACATTCTGTATTTATTGTTTTTATGATAATCTTAAAGTAATTATGTAATCTGGCTTTATATCTTTAATCTGTTATTTAAACGCCAACTTTCTTATCTGTTTGTGTTTTCGGTTTCTAAAGGTTGACAGGAAGAGAGATGCTTTAGAATTAAGTCCACCTAGTGTAGCTTTTGGCTCAATAAAGATTTCAAAATAATAAATTAACATAAATGTAAATTAGGGAATAAATCTTTCATTAATACTTTGTTAACATTAAATTAATACTTACCTATCTCTAATTTTCCTTTGAACTAACTTCTCAGCCATAATATTCCAGCTTGTAAAGTTGCAAGTTCAAGCGAAGGAAAAGACGGAGGGAAATTAGAAAAAAAAGGATTTCTTGGCAAAAAGGCACAGCAATTGATCGTAGTGCAATAAAAGCATTGGAAGGAGAAACTTGTAATTTCCCTACAGAACACTAACTGGGCACAAAATAGAAAGAAACACAGAAGTATATCTTTTACGTATAATATTTGAACAATACCTTTTTTTGTTAGGTTTGGCGTTATCTGCGACTACGAAGAATTTATTTTTAGAGCCAACAAAAAGATTCGTGCTAAGTCTCTTTAATATAAATTATTCATGTGTTCAAAACACTAACCGTCTTATTATAAAACCTAGACTAACTTTGTTACTGGGTTTAAATTATTATCCTACCAAATCAAGTTGACATCTAGTAATATTACACTATCTCACTTGTCAATGTCAACTTCATTTTGTGCGGATAATGGTTTAAACCTTTTATGGTGGTTGTTGGTTTTATAATAAGACGGTAAAGAACTAAGTTGCAGAATGAGATCCCTGTCATGATTTTCTCTAGAGACTTAAATATTAAAAAATTGGCAATGCTCTTGTTTGGTTAGCTCATGCTGATTACATTTTATATTTTTTTAATTATCAAAGTACGATACTAATTTTATCAGGAAAAATGATCAAGATTTGGTTACCAGTTTTTTCACCATTCTAGAGCGTTCGTAATATAAAGCGTCACATCTGCTTCTATGTATTTTGTGCCAGAGTATTCGGAACGGCGCCCAGTGGGACGGTTAACGGCGGTGTCCCATTTTTTGACGGTTGAAATGAAGGCAAGGCGCCGTAGCCTCTATTAGTAAAACATAAAGATATTTTCTGAAGGTCTTTTTGAATTTATTACTCTTTATACTTGTAGTTGGCCCAAAACTATGAAGCTGCGATCAATATTAAACTCCATTATCTCTCGGTAGCCCTTTACTAATTTGGTTCTATTAGCCTCATTTATATACTTGTCATCAAAAATATTGAAGTTCGGAACTTGCGAATGCATTTGTGTGAAAAGATTTATAACCGAGTCACTTTCTTTTGGAAAATAATTGGGGGCTACACACGTTAAGAAACTAGGTGGCATTATAAAGTGTTACATCTATTTCTATGCAATGTGTGTCCTGAGTACCGGAACGGCGCCCAGTGGGACGGATAACGGCCGTGTCCCATTTTTGACGGTTGAAATGAAGGCTAGGCGCCGTAGCGTTCTATTAGTAAAACATAAAGCTGTTAGCTGAAGTTATTTCCTAATTTATTTCTCTTTAAATATATAAAGTGATTTATGAAGTGTTACATCTATTACTAATGGATAAGGTTGAGCACAGATTGTAGTCAAAAAGTCCTTTATCAGACTATTGCTTCTCGAGAGCAGATTATGTACACTATACGAATATCGCTTAGTCGAGAATAAGCTATTTGACTTAGTTATTTGAATTAGTTTGTTTTTGGAAAATGTTTTATATGAATAACAAATAACACTAACAAGAAACCGTTTTCCGAAAATAGAAAGTGAATTGGTTTTTAAATGACGCAGCAATTATCGTTTTAAATATAAGAGTGGGAGCGTGGTGGGGACATCTCGCTATCTCTTTCGTAAGAGTGACCCTAAATGACAGTGACGTCACACGGGTGTATGTGCATCCTTTTTTTGTTATTTGACAGTTTAATAACTTGCTTATTTTTGAACGGAGTTAAATTATTATGTCGATAAATAAAATCGAGTTTAATACCGAATTATAGGCCACAAAAGAAGTCAAGGAAAACCGTCCAATACGCAATAGGGGTGTGGACTAGGTAATAAGTATATTATTTTATTAAGTCCATCAACAAGATTATCTTAAAATAAAGGAACTATATTTTTTTGTTTGGCATATTAGTAAAAATTCACGAAGATAGAGCGCTTCGAAGTTTCGGAGTGGGGTGATTTACGTCACCTTTTGTTTAAAAATCTTGACGTCACGCGAAATTTAAATGCGCTGTATCTTTGTCATTATATGCTAATTTGAGAAAAGAAAAAAAAAATATAGCATACTTTTTAATAATTTATCTAATGATAACACAATTTTTTTACACTCTCTCCTGTTTTTAAAGTATAGTTTTTTAAGCATATATTGGTGTCACACTGCTGGGCAAAGGCCTCCCCTTTTCCTTCCACTCATCACTACAGAGCTACAGACGCTACAGTCCGCCAGTCAGTCATCTAGGCCATCTCGCTATCCACCGCAAATATTTAGATAGGTATTTCATATAAGAAAAAAAAAAAACTGTGGCACTCCGGGAGTACCGGCAGAAGTGAAAACTTGATTTCGGTTACAGTAACAGTCTCACGAGTACAATGGTTTTTTTTTCCATTTTAAAAAATGCTTCCTGTGCATGCGCAACGCGCCTAAAGAAGTTTTCAATGTATAGTTAAAACATAAACAATAGGGAATATGCACGTTTTTATTTTATTTGCTTAATAAAATCCTTATTATCCACAGTAAACAAATATGATAAAATTTATAGAATATCTTAATTAGCGACGAACATGTGATACTTTAGAGTTTCAATTAGAAAGAGAAGTCCAATATGGACTGATGACGTCAAAGTCAAAGCGTTTTTGCGAGTGAGATAGACATATTTTCGTAAAATCGTTATATCTCGGTTGTTTTTCAACCAATTTTTATTCTGTTTTCACTGTTAGTACTTAACTTTTAAATATTTATAGATACACTAGTTAGATAACACATATTTTTTTCTTGCATATTCTCTGCAAAAAAATTTTTTTAGGTACACTCCCCACGCATTCAAATGCCATTTTACAGACATGAGGCCTTGCATAAAACATAAATCACATTCATATTATGTTCATGTTAATTACTACAAAGCTATGTCTGATAAGCCGCGTGTCTTTTACTAGACAGTATAAATTAGAATGTCATAAAATTCTTGGGAGATAATGAATTCAATTTTATTCAATTGTCTTTCTATACTAGCACAGAATTAATAAAAGTATTGCATACAGAATGAAAACTCCTGGAGTGCTATTTTTCATTTAAGGACTCGCCGAAACACAAAACGTGTTGTTTTCCAACTCACCGCTCGCGTAAAAAGCTATTTGGCCATATTTTTGAAACTGTCGTCGTGTCAGTTAAAAACAATATTGTTGAACGCAAAAATCGAAAATTGTCTATGGTTTTCTAAGAATTTCACCATGAATAAAAAAGCAGCATGAAACGAAACGGATTCTCCATGAAAGGTTTCTTTGACATATCTACGCCACAAATGTCAAAATCACGAGTGCTCGAGACCACTCGTTGCAATTCCTTCGCATACGATCATTTCAAAATGCGCCCCCTGGGTTCCCGCGCAATTTGCGTCCCCTTTCCCGGTCCACGCACTTCTCGCCTTGTCCAGTGTGTTGGCGGGCGCACACGCTCACATTGTCGTGAGCACGGATGTAGTTTCGTTTGTAGTAGTTGTAGGCATAACTGATACTCCGCTTCTGTGAAGTGTCATCACTGTGATACTTTTTTTTATGTCATACAAGCGTTTCACTTGATGGTAAATGATCACCGCTGCCCATGGACAATTGCAACACCAGGGGTGTAACAGAAGCGTTGCCGGCCTTTCAGGAAGATGTAGAGGGAAGGGAAGGGAAGAGAGGGGGGCCTCCGGCTCTCTCACTCACCGAACGAAGCACAGAAGCGGTGACGCTACTACTCCGAAGTCGATTTTCTGTGAGAGTGTGGTACTTCCCCGGACGAGCCGGCCCATTCATGCTACTAGCAAAACAGAGTTTTACCGGTAGCGTGGCTCTACTACAAGTAGTACTACCATACTGGTCTAGCAGAAAAGAAAAACACATAGAATGTACTAGCTGCTTCGCTTTCCGCACAGATTGTTCTTCCTCTTTTCGTGTCGATGGTTTGATGTTTATATTTTATTGGATCAGAATCCGGCCACCTCTGTAGATTGTTAAAGCTTATGAAATAGGATACGCGATTCTCTTTGGATTGATGGACTTTGGCTCTCCCTGAATGTATATCAGTTTAATATCTAGACTTATACAATATGTAACTAAAAACCCTGTCCGATCCTTGTAGGAGCAACTCAGACCGTCAATAGGAACAACTTTTCATCCCTCTTTAATTTTGTATGAAGCTGGAAATTTTTTACGATTTCAGGGACGATCTCCTAGTAAAAGTTGTTCACATTGATGAGTACGTTTACTCCCTTTCGGGTTGATACGCTATTTGTTACACGTTGTATGTTCAGCTGGGAAGGTTGTTCAGTATGATAAACCTTATCTTACCCTTAAATATTTTCAGTTTATTTAGTTCGACCCTGTTTATTGTTTTTGTTATTTTTATATTATACTATGAACCCCGTCTCTAATGGCACAGAAGTTTGAACTCAGACCGCACCCTCCACAATAACAAGTCGGGAAACCTCAAGACTGAGTTCATGTCATTAAAGTAATGCTCTGATTAGCATTATGAAGATGGCTCTCGTGATGAGGACTTTCACCTTATGTTGTTTACATTGGGCAAGTAATGACAGACAATTTTTAATTTTTTACGTAGTTATAAAAGTATTAAAATAACGTGAAGTTAGACGTAGGCTAAATATCCAGTCATTGGACGTTAACAGACATTATCAGAGGTCGGAATTAGGTAGAGTTATTTATGTACTATATGTATAGACGACCTCCGTGACGTAGTGGTCACCGTGCCAGTCCGCCACCCACCCAGTCCGGTCCCGGGTTCGATCCCCGGTCAGGGCAAGTTGGAAAATGGCCGTTTCAAATTGTCCTGGGTCTTGAATGTTTATCTACCTCTATATGTATTTGTTATATAATATAGTATCGTTGAGTTAGTATCCCATAACACAAGTCTCGAACTTACTTTGGGGTTAGCTCAATCAGTGTCATTTGTCCCTATATATTTATTTATTATTAGTCCAATATACTTATTTGTTTGTTTGCGATGATAAGTGATAACTTTTTTGTACCAAAACAAATACATTACACAGATAACATACGAAAGAGCAAATATAAAAAGGCGGACTTATCCCATGTAGGGATCTCTTCCAGTCAATCTGCGATAGATTGATGCGAGATGATATTTACTCAATTAAAAGGTAGAAGCAAGTACGTATACTTATGTAACAATATTGTGTGTAATCAAGGTATTTTTATTAAGTACAATAAAGTTTTTAAATAAATACTCTTCTTAACTCTACTCTGACTCGCCCAGTCGCTAGACTAATGTGCAATGTATTATACGAGTAATATTGTGTTTAACTATGTAAACACCTAGTATCATATGCAGATATTTGTTTAAATTGCTATTTGCCTTGTGGCTCATTAGGGTTTTAGAAAGATGACAGGAGGGACTGATCAACTTAGCTTTTTTAACTACTAAGTATTTCTTATTACGTAATTTATGTAGTTAACTCGTTAGTAGGCATAACATGTTGTAATGTGTCAACATTGCATTACATTTTAAGTAATTATTAATTAAAGGACAATTGAGTAGGCGACCAATACTGTGAAAATGTGTTTCTTTCGGCGTTTCTTCTCAGCAGTACCGATACCAGCGCTGGTATCGCTAGCTTTATTCATTTTAATATACACTACTCGTAATGTTTATTTTACCTGTTGACGTGTAAAAGTGTCTGTAAAGGTCTAATTACTGAATAAACATTTGAACTTTGAATAGACATATGTAGATAAGAACGAATCCTAAAAAAACTGAACTTAATCCTATAGACATAGGATTAATTTCAGTTTTTCTTTAGCACTCTCATCGTACTAACCTTTTTTCAACCCACGTTAAAAACAGTATTATAAGTTTGACGCCAATGTCTGTTTCTCTGTAAGTCTGAAGCATTGTAGCTCTCGAACGGTTGGACCAATTTCGAAGCGGTGGTTCTAAGCTATGTTTTATGGAAATCGATTCAGCGGTTTAAAAGTTATGGGGGTTGAACGCTTAAAAGCAATAGTTTTTTTTGTTTGCTTAGCAAATAAACTTTTATTTATTTTTATATAAATAATTATTTATTTAGCTTTTTCATGTTTGTCTGCGAGAAAAGAAGAAAATGAGCTGATTTTGTTTCCGCGTAGATGCCGATCGAGGGAATAGATGACAATACAAATCATGTTAATAGTAGGTGATGGATGCGACTAGCAATCCATCATTATTTTGACTCTTGTTTCCAACTTCTCGCCCATTATCACGCAAAAAGTGGCCTTTGAGTCTTTGGCCCTATACTCCATCATCATCATGCGAACTTATTCCCGGTTGCATCCTCAGCGGTAATGCTTCAGAGCCCGGGGTCCGCTACCTAACCTAGAAGATTTGACGAGGTTACTGGCTTTTACACAAAGCGACTGCCGTCTGACCACCGCAACCCAAAGGGTAGACCAGAACCAATCCTTGGATAGGTTTGAGCAAACGCCAGATGGCGTTCGAGATCCACAGTTTATACGTTCCGAAACAAGGAATCATCTTTCTTTTTCGGATAATCAGGTGATTCAAGCCTGCAATATCCTAACCATACTGTGCACAACTTTTCACAAAGTATGCTTCCCAGTGGGATTCGAACCCATGACCGTCGGATCACAAGGCTAACGCTTAACCACAGACCACGGAGGTAGTAAATAAAGTAAATTTGGCCCTAGGCTCTGTTTGCTTATCGTACCAGGCTATACGATATATAAGAGCAAAAACAAAGAAAGATGCATGAGCTCTGTCAGGCCCACTTGAAATAAAGACGTGGTAGTATTTGTATACATATGTACGAGTATATATTTACTTTATGAAAATTTACACTTACATCGGTTAAATAATTAAGAAATATTAATCCATTTATTCAAGAAACGTGGTCCCTTACTATGGGTCTCATAAGAAGGCTCAAGGTCGCTCAGCGCGCTATGGAGAGGACAATGCTCGGTGTTTCTCTATGCGATCGAATCAGAAATGAGGAAATTCGTAGGAGAACGAAGGTCACCGACATAGCCAAGCGGATTAGCTCATTGAAGTGGCAGTGGGCGGGGCACATAGCGCGAAGAATCGATGGCCGATGGGGCAGAAAGGTTCTCGAATGGCGGCCACACACGCACCTGCTAGATGGTCAGTAACCTGAGCAAGGTTGCAGGGAGGCGCTGGATGCAGGCCGCTTCCGATCGGTCGTTTTGGAAATCCTTGGGGGAGGCCTATGTCCAGCTGTGGACTTCCTGTGGCTGATATGATGAATTCATTTATTGTTTTGTTCACAGGTACGTTGTAATAATTATAAGAAACAAGTATGCGGTATGTAACCAAGTAGATGCCTCGTCATTACTTTTAAATTATCTACAATATGTTACAAAAACCCTGTCCGATACTTAAGAATCCCCTACCCTAGACTTTTCCATACAAACGTAGTCTACGTTTTATTTTGAAACGACATGTCAGACTTCGGTAAAAAATTGTAAGTTTAATCAAATTGCAATTATTTAGGGTTATAATTGGTTTTCGACATGAAATTATGAACTGGAAAGAAAATATGAGCGTGTAGAAGTTTTCCATACTAATAGTTAATTATGATATAATACACTATATATATTTTTTTAAGTTCATAATTTTACCGTCGAAAACCAATTATAACCCTAAATAATTGCAATTTAAAATTACATAATTTTTCCCATATCCGACATGTCATTTCAAAATAAAATGTAGACTACTTTTGTATGGGAAAGTCTCTTTCTGTCCAGGGTAAGGAGATTCTTAACGGAGCAACTCAGACCGTCAATATGAAAAACTTTTGCTATGGGACCAATGCTTGAAACTCGAAGAAAAAATCGTCATTTTCATACAAATTGCCGGGCCGGCCGAAGACTTGTATGACAACGTCGATTTTCGTTTTCGAGTTTCAAGCATTGGTCCCATAGGGAAAGTTGTTCATATTGATGGTCTGAGTTGCTCCTACAAGGATAGGACAGGGTTTTTGTTACATATGTATTACTTTTGCAATAATCGTAAAAACCGCCCAGATTATCCGTCCGTATTCTGTACCAAGCTCTTTAAGGGGCTACCTGAATTTTCCGGGGTCCAGTGCTGCCCCCATTTGAAATAAATCTAATGAAAGGAAACGGAGATTTCATTTAAAATTTTGTCTTGATCAGACCCTAGATAACCCTTCAAACTATTTTATGAACTATTTTTTACAGTTTAAAGTGAGAACGTGAAGCTTTTCTACGCACAATTGCGAAAAACGGTCACTTTTGGCGTATGTGCGTAGAAAAGCTTCAAACAGTAAACAGTAGTTCATAAAATAGTTTGAAGGGTTATCTAGGGTCTGATCAAGACAAAATTTTAAATGATATCTCCGTTTTCTTTCAAATGATTTATTTTAAATAAGGGCAGCACTGGACCCCGGAAAATTCAGGTAGCCCCTTAAATGGCAGCTCCTGGATCAAGTAAAATAACCTATATAATATCTTGCGTCTCGATATAGTCGTAGATGAAAAACGGCCTCTAGAACCTTTATCTACCATCCGTTCTCATTTATCAGTAACAAGTGTACACTCCAAACCTTCGCTTCCTCACGTCCCAAGCCCTTTCACCCCATTCTACCCTCGGGTACGGCCATTAAAGCAGTTTATTTGCGTTACTTCACGTTTTATTGAAGGGTAGCAGCTCCCAATGAAGGCTCAGCCTTTATTGACTGTTGGTATGTTTGTATAGTATAAGGGTATGAAGTCAAACTGATTTAGAGTCAAATTTATTTGAGATCCTAGGGCTCGGGCCAAAATAAACTTCAAACTTCACAATTCTTTATTGCATTAACTGTGTAAATACACAGTGTTGTGTACTTCATTATTTATTTAATTGATTGCACTTAAAACCTTAAGATTACAGTACAAAAGGTACAACTTAATGCTAAGCATTGTCTACCAGTTCACCTTTGGGACGTAGCAGAAAAATGGTAGATGCGGTGCAAATTTAATTAGATAGTATATCGAAAGGAAAAAATTCGTATATTTTAATTCTATAAACTTTACACAAAATATCTAAATAAATATACAATTATACATTTTTTAAAAATTAAGTAGTAAGTGTAAATTATAAACTTACATGTATATAAATACGTATAATAAACATACTTATACTATTATTGCAGGATTGCTTTTCGCGATAGAGTCGAATTACAAGCATGTTGAAGTGATCTCTTGTTTGTGCTCTCATAATGTTATCGTATAGTTAACCATAAAATAGTTAAGTATATAAAATAGTTAAAAAAATAGTATCAACTGTTTACCCTTTCAGGCATGCAATAGTAAAGTATAGAAAAACTAATAACTATATAGATATATCTTATGCTTAGAAAATTATAACAACGCAGACCTACGGTCTACGGGTATGGTACTCAAAGTATTTATTGAGATCTTAAAATGCACGTTCTAATAGCCAAGTTGTCTATGTCCGTTTAAATTAAATTGCATCGTACATACTCTTCACACAATATGTAACAAAATCCCTGTCCGATCCTTGTAGGAGCAACTCAGACCTTCAATATGAACAAATATTCCTATGGGACCAATGCTTGAAACTCGAAGAAAAAATCGACTTTTTTATACAAATTGCCGGGCCGGCCAAACACTTTTGTATGAAAATGTCGATTTTGCATTGGTCCCATAGGAAAATTTGTCCATATTGACGGTCTGAGTTGCTCCTACAAGGATCGGACAGGGCTTTTGTTACATATTGTATTTGTAGGCAAACGATTGAACACTTTGATAGACATATTTGATTCAATCTACACGAATTTTCTAAGTAACTAGAAACATCTATTAAAAAAGTCAACTGTATACAATCAAAGAATAATAATCTATAATTTATTTTTTTAAAGTTTTGTTTCGATTTAGTGTCGAATGATCGCAAACGCAAACAGTCTACGTAGACACTCGTCTAAAACGCAATTTGAAACTCGTTTACATAGCTTGCAAGTAGTCATTTTATCTTCCTTTCTTAAATACATACGTATCTCAATAATAATCAAAAAAATGTCTTATTCGTTAATTCATGTTTATATTACGCGTTTTAGTTTTTAAACGTATAAAAATATGAGTAATACAGACATCTAACCAGTAATTTATAAAAGGCAAAATGTTTAACAAAGAATGTGACTTTGAGACAGCCATATACATGACGATATTGAAATTCATGAGCCTTTAGATTCTTCATAAAGGTCTCGCAGTCGGTATTGTATAAATAATAGGGCAATAACTCAAAAATATGCTGAATAATACATAAAGACGTCTTAAAATAGTGTGTTTTCTCGCCTAGAACGCATTAAGTCCAAAGCCGTTAATTTTCCACGTGCCGTTCGAAGGCATTTGCCGTAAAGGGAGATTTATTTATATTTTCTCATTTTGAAAACATTATTGCGTTTATATAAACCAACCTTTTTGAACGCCATCGCAGAAAAAGATTAGAAATTTAATGTTTAAAGAGATACCTACATGCTATTTATCCTTAGTATATACTTGATGAAAATAAACTAAATTAAATAATTTATAATTCATAATATTTATTTACACAGATGTTTATATATTTTCACAACCTATATATTGGCTCATTGCGTTTGTCTGTCTGAAATCGTGGATCGAGTTCAGAAAGAAAGATATATGCCCTAGGGATTTCACGGGGATACTTAGGTAAAACCCGGGGTTACTTGGGTAAAATCCTGGAATCAGCGGTAAAACTGATCCAATAACAATAACATTTAAAGCTACAGTGTCTCCACTAACCCCAATAAATATCCCCAAACTTGAATTGTTAGCCGCAGATAACATCCCACCAGATCCGGCCGTAAATCTGACATTATAATTCACGTCAGCCGATGGCCACTCATAACATTTGCATACATGTAATACATGTGAAGGTGGATTTATATTGCTTCACAGTGAGGCTAAAAAGCCTAGGACTGAAAATATTGATTAGATTTTCGCGGTGAAAATTGTTTTCTGTTTGTTTTTTCGTGTGTGTATGTGGCCAAAACTAGTGTCAGATTTTTCAGGCTGCCTGTAACGAAGTTGCAATAAACCCTATCGTTCATGTCCTTACATACCTCCTTTCTCAATCATTTCATTCTGTCCACCTTTCAATTTATAAAAAGACACATTCCTTCCTGATCATTCTGACTCATTACTCCACCACCTCTCATGCAAGAAACTTATAATTGTTGAATTAATTATATAATCTTATCGGTTCTGACAAATAAATGTATTGACCCTTGTAATGTCCCTCTCTTGCTCTACGACTGTTTTGAATTTGCAATATTTCATGTGGGAGCACACCTACTAGATAGGACAGGTGGAGTTCCCACATGCCTAAGCTTTTGACAGCTTGATAACTGGCATACAATGATGACTACCGAGACCAACGGCTTAAGATAAGATAAGATAAAATTTCTTTATTGCACCAACTAAGTATGATAATAATCAAAAGTACATTTAAAATCTAGTAGGTACATTGGCGGGCTTATCACTAAAGCGATTTCTTCCAGCCAACCTTTGGGTAGAGAAAACTATAAAAGATGTGGGGGAGTTGGCGCAGTTAGAGTATTACAGTGTAAAATAATATAAGTATACCAATAAATAATAGGAGTACATACCATACCAAATAAATGAACAATAAAGTAATAGAAATACATAAACTATAAAATTATAGTACAAACATTAAGAAAAGTAAATGAAAGTAGCCAGTGAAAAGAAAAGAAGTAAAGATATACTAGTTAGAGCTAGAGGAAAGGTAATGGGACGTCACCAAATCTTTGAATTTTTTCAGTGATTGCACTTTACGAATATCCAGTGGCAAAGCATTCCAAAGTTTTACTGCCTGAACTGAGAAAGAATTAGAATAGAAATGAGTACTATGAACAGGAATTGAGAGTTTAAAGGAGACTGTGCTACGCACACTTCGATTCGTCTTCTCACGAAAGTAGGTAAAGCGTGCTTCAAGGTATATCGGAGTAAAAGAACGAACAGGACTGAATATAGAAGAGAAAGGCTTATATGTGCCTTCCGAAGCAGAGAAGCTCGAGAATTTTTTATGCCACTTGTGGTCACCCATCCAAGTGCGGACGATGCCCGCCCGGTGTCGCTTTACTTGCGAAAGCGCTAGTAATGCGCACTCCCTTCGGGCCACCACCGCCCACTATTCTACTCTGCCGTCAACACGAGGCACTTAGGTACTCAACACACTTTCAAATAAATTACTTTCCAACATACTTATGTCCTACTAACCTAGTCGTTTCGTGTCACAGTTTGTAAAATTGAAAGTTTGGATTAAAGAACATAACATTATAGACGTAGGAGGAGCATATTCACATGTTTCCTTTTAAACTCGAAGGTGACTTGAGGCGAATTCCTCGAAATTATTTTTTACTATAAAATATGTAACTAAAACCCTGTCCGATCCTTGCAGGAGCAACTTATAACGTCAATATTGAACAACTTTTCCTATGAGACCAATGCTTAGAACTCGAAGAAAAAAATTGACATTTTCATATAAATTGCCGGGACGGCCGAACACTTTTGTATGGAAAAGTCGATTTTTTTCGAGTTTCAAGCATTGGTCCCATAGGAAAAGTTGTTCATACTGACGGTCTGAGTTGCTTCTACAAGGATCGGACAGGGTTCTTCCACGGTCGGCGTGAGTTCATATCTCACTCGTGGCGAACATTTTTCGTCACATATTATTAATTTAGAAACATTGAAAGAGTACTGAGAATAAAAAATCTGACTCATCCGGAAATTTTTAAAAAAATATTGCTATTCGCTTTGACTACCGATTTGATTCTTGTCCATTCTTGACAATCTGCGAGGAAAACGATGCAGTTATAGTAAACATTTTTTTTTCTTTTCTACCAGATTAAATAAATACACGGACAAGTTTACTTGCCAGGCAAAATAAAAAAAAGAACCCACACCATCTTGCGATGAGTGGCGGAATTACGTGGATATCCGTAGCGCAATCTATTATTTGCTATGTAAATTAAAAACCTTGACTTCAAAGCGTTAACCCGTAATAACTTTTAAACGGCTGAATCGATTTTCATCAAACATATCTAAGAACCACCGCAAGAGAACTTGCTTTCACGTAACCGCATCGAAATCGGTCCAGACAGACATTATCGTCAAACTAATAACACCCCTCTTTTTCGTCGGAGGTTTTAAATAGTGTTGCTCTATTCCTCTACCACATCAATGACCTACCTTCGCGTGTCCCACGCGCGATATTTCAGCGCCATGTATTATTTCAATACTTTATATATTACTTTGTATGTTGTATGACAACTACGGGGATCCGTTAACACGCTCGTAAAAGCTGTTTTACTATTTCTTACCGTTTTATTGGTTTTGTTCCACGGCTTTAGATCGTGTTTCAATTTGATACGCTGCGAGTATTAAGCTGGTTATCGTGTTTATATTATACACGGCGATTTTTCTTTGGTTTTGGAGCCGAAGAGCAACTTCATAAAGATTCAAATGTTTATTCAGTAATTAGACCTTTACATGCACTTTTACAAACCAATAAGGGAACTTGCTTTCACGTAACCGCATCGGAATCGGTCCAGACAGACATTATCGTCAAAGATTCAAGATTCAAGAATTCAAATGTTCTTTCAGTAATTAGACCTTTACAGTCACTTTTATACGTCAGTAAGTATAATTTATGTTAGGTGTAAAGTATATTAAAATTTAATTTATTTTAAAGAAAAGCTACTGATACCAGCGCTTCGTAACGACCACTGCTGAGAAGAAACGCCGAAAAAACTCATTTTCATAGTACTGGTCGCCTACTCGCTATAAGGATCGTTAGTAAGACCTCATTAGCTAGTCAAAATAAAAATACAGGAACAAAATATGTTGACTAAAACTCGAAAGTAAAAGCGTGAGATCAACTAGTAGTACCGCCAGGCTAGATTTCGAGTTTATCGGGGTTACGCGTCAGTTATGAACGGGCGTAACTACGTGGTCTCGATCGAAAATCATTTTCGTAACTTTTTTATCTTATTTCATACACTAATTTGGATTACGTATATTATATGAATAGAGGAATTTATTTAATACATGACATTCTTTTTTCCAAAACCAATGAAAAGTCAGCATGTTTAGTGATTGATGTTAAACAGCTGTTATGATTAAATTTTCACAAGCTTTTATTTTGTGTTACCTAACTGTCTGTCTGTTTGTCTGTAATCAAGTCTTGCAAGTTAAATTTGGCCAACTTCCCGACGCATACGTATATCGCTGATCTGATGATGGAGCCGGAAGGTGGCCTTAGAAACTCTGTAATAAAACAACGCAGAAACTCTGTAATAAAACAACGCAGAAACTCTGTAATAAAACAACGCAACCCTATCGAGTTTCGGCTCGTTTGATTCGTCTTGAGGAACACTTTAAACTTTTAAGCTGATTGTTTCAGATAAAAGTTTAATTAAAAACATATATTTTGAAATAATTAGGTACTTGTTTACTGAAGTGGCCAGTTAAAATAAATCTAGGTAATAATAGACGTAGAGGGTGCCAATTCACTTGTTTCCTTTTAAACTCGAAAATGACTAGAGGGGAATTCCCGAAAAAATTTTTAATAAAAAATATGTAACTAAAGCCCTGTCGCATCCTTGTAGGAGCAACTTAGACCGTCAATATGAACAACTTTTCCTATGAGACCAATGTTTGAAACTCGAAGAAAAAAATCGTCATTTTCATATAAATTGCCGGGCCGGCCGAACATTTCTGTATAGAAATGTCGATTTTTTTCGAGTTTTAAGCATTGGTTCCATAAGAAAAGTTGTTCATATTGAGGTTTTGAGTTATTGCATGCACTCACGAAAAGCAAACAAACGACTGAGGTAGACCAGGATACTTGCCTTGTGATTTACAATGGGAATACCTAAGAACAAATATATAGTTTTTTGTTTTTCGTGCGCGTAAGTGGCCAACACTGGTGTCAGATTTCTCAGGCTGCCTAAAGGCTTCTACGAGCCTTTCGAGGCACGTAGGAGCTTCAGAAATTTGTATGCCACTTGTGTCACCCATCCAAGAGCGGACCACGCCCGATATCGCTTTAGTTGCGAAAGCAATAGTAATGCGCACTCCACCACCCAACTCTAAATATTTTTTAACCGACGTCAAAAAAGTAGGAGGTTATTAATTCGACCGGTAGGTTTTTTTTTGGTATGTATGTATGTTACGCGATATATTCGCCACTTGTGAATCGATTATGATAATTTATTTATTTATTTGAAAGCCCTTCAATTTGATCCTTGATAATTTGATGAAGATATGACGAGGGACTTAGAGATATGGAAGATACTCCAGAAAAAACGAAAGTTGGATGTTTTATTTTTTTCTTAATAATTTTTAGCATCTTAATATTTTATCAATTAAGGGCAACAGTGTTACAAAATTAATATAAGTACCTATTACATAAAGAAAATGCCTGAAAGAGGGTCAGGTCGATGAAGGCGCTACTGAAGGGCAACCTTTCTTTGTGTCTGAAGCACAAATTCCTTGACATGTGTACTTTGCCCTTCTTACCTATGGCTAGTGATATGCCGCCGAAAAATTCTCGGTTCTTGAAATTTTTTTCCTTGAAATTTTTGTTTAAAAATTTGCGAGAAATTTCTCGCAAATTTTCCAGGTAGTTTCGAAAATTTCCCGAAATTTTCAAGAACGGCACAACCCTACCCATGGCGCTCAAACCCTGTCACTGACTGAGGAACAAAAGTCCAGACTCAAGGTATGTCAGCGGGCAATGGAACGCAGCATTCTGGGAGTTCGGCGAATAGATAGGGTACGGAATACAGACCTGCGCACTAAAACTAGGATTGTAGATGTAGGAGTTAAGGCGGCAAAACTCAAGTGGGACTGGGCTGAGCATGTGTGCCGTAAGCAGCCGGATAGGTGGAGCCGAAAAGTCACTTTATGGGTGCCAGAAGGACGCAGAGGCAGGGGTGGACCACAAAAGAGATGGCGGGACGATATCTATAAAGAGTCTACTCTTTCATAAGTGTTGTATGGTTGAACAGTTGTGTTGTATGGTTGCTAAGCGTTGACCTTAAAAGAAGATCTCCGAAAGAATGTGGAAGCGTTTGAGATGTGATCTTACCGTAGAATGCTGCGCATAAGCTGGACGGATCACATTACTAATGTTGATGTTCTGGAGTGCCTGGGCAAAAAAGTAGAGCTCGTTCGGACCATTTAAATAAGAAAAATCACAAATCTTAGTCACGTGTTGAGAAATCAACAATTTCATCTAATCCAGACCATAATGATGGGTAAAACTGCCAGAAAGCGCAAGGTAGGACGTTGCAAAATGTCATGGCTGAGGAACATCCGACAATGGACTGGTATCAAAACGGTAGAACAACTGTTAAGGCTTGCCATGGACAAATCAAGATTTAAAGAGCTGACTGCCAATCTTCAGGAATGAAGCGGCACCTAAAAAAGAAGAAGAAGAAGGAAAGAACAGGGGGAGGCCTTTGCCCAGCAGTGGGATATAAAAACAGGCTAGGAAAAAAATTACATGCAGAACGGAAAGTCCTTGGGTCTCGCGCAATATGCGTCCCCGTTTCCCCTCCCCGTACCTCTCCCCCGTTCTCGCTTTGTCGATTGTGTTGAGAGACCAATACATACACATTGACGTGTGCACGGATGTATAGTTTCGTTTGTAGTAGTGTAGGCGTAAATGATACTCCACTTCTATGAAGTGCCATACCTGTGACGTTTTTTAATAAATAAATATATATATAGGGACATATAACACTGATTGAGCTAGCCCCAAAGTAAGTTCGAGACTTGTGTTGTGGGATACTAACTCAAAGATACTATATTATATAACAAATACATATATAGATAAACATCCAAGACCCAGGACAATTTGAAAAGGACATTTTTCAACTTGCCCTGACCGGGGATCGAACCCGTGGCGGACTAGCATGGTGACCACTACGCCACGGAGGTCGTCAGACCAGTTTTACTACTGTGCCACAGGGCAAACGTGGAACGTGAAGAGGAATTTCTCTATTATTGTCGGGAATCATAAACAAATAGCTTTCCTATTTCATCTTCAATCCAATTATTTCATGCGACAGTATTTTTATTCGTTTTGAACGAATGAAAAATTACCATAATTAGATTCTTTCGTATTTTCGCATGGTAGAAAACCACGGGTATTTTCAAATTTATGCATTATTTATCCAAGCCGAAAAACGCAGTATATTCGTATTTTTGTTCCTTAGATTCGACGAATTGTATCTGTTATTGACGTTATCAATTATTGGATAGGCCTTAATTTTTCTAATGTGATTTAAACCGAACGAGATGAATCTAAATATATATAACTCAAAGGTGACTGACTGACTGACATAGTGATCTATCAACGCACAGCCCAAACCACTGGACGGATCGGGCTGAAATTTGGCATGCAGGTAGATGTTATGACGTAGGCATCCGCTAAGAAAGGATTTTGATCAATTCTACCCCCAAGGGGATAAAATAGGGGATGAAAGTTTGTATGAAACTTTGTCAATTTAAAACCGATCGGGCTGAGACTTTGCATGCATAAAGCTACTATGACGTAGGCATCCCCTAAGAAAGGATTTTGATAAATTCCACCCCTACGCGAGCGAAGCCGTGGGCAAAAAGCTAGTAGGTATATAAACTTCTAAAATATACTGAAATTCAATCTATGGTACTTATGACAGCATCCTTATAGTCGTACGTGATGTGAACTAGGATATATATTTGTCGCAGACGGATGAATAAAAGGGGGCAGAGCGTGGCGTGATCGGCATCTGATATCTCAAGTGACGTAAACTACCCACTTAGTTACTTACAGTACGAGAACAAACTGATGTCAGGATGAAAACTTACTTACAGTCACGTCACCTTACCGATGCCGCCACATGAGAGATCTTACGTGAGCCTTATAAAAATGTGACGGAAATCCAGTGCCCCGCCTCCGCACTGAATCATGAATCGCAACCACCATGTCTGGATTCCCTGGCCCCACAGAATTGAATACTGTGTATACACCTGGGCTTTCCGTCTTGCTTAAACAAACTGTCATTGTAATAAATCGGTTCACCAATCCACATCTATTACAATAATCACAATTAAATGAGTCATGGCCAAGCTACAGCAAACTACACAAACGAGTTGTGCACGATACGGCCGCCTGAACAAGACTGTCCCTGTCGCTAGGTCGACCGGTCTTATAACTTGTTGCCAACGAACCCCGCCACTTCAAATCCAACCGTTGCATTTTGTAGTAAACAACTTTCTCTCTGCGCGTGTAAAATCATAAAACGGGAATTTTACATTGAACTCATACCGCGTCCTCTATTCTTTCTTCGTCAACTCTAAAATGACATTGACACGGAATTACTGCCAAACGTCATCGAATTATTCAAAGTAAAGGAATCTAGTTTTATACAGCCATTGCATATTACGCTCCGACACGGCCATTCTGACAAGTCACACGTCCCAGTGTGACGCATTTGAAAATAATTTAACCTAACTGCAATATCAAATCATCTCTACTCGGCCTATCCTGATCAAACGATTTAAGACAGGGCTTAAAACAAACTCTTTTAATAAACCAAAACCTTTTTCTCTAATAATTAAGCTTACATAATTACTAGGGATAATCACAAACTTTTTACCAACTATGAAATGACCACTGACCATTATTCACTCACTATTCAACCACACTTCAAAATTCACCATTCTTAAGAATTTACTTGCTCTGTTAAATTACTCCTGTCGACTCTATCGATCATGGTCATCTCTATCACCTAATTCGAGAAAAAGGACTCATGCCACCTTCGCAAGGTGACGTAATCTCAGAAGCGGTCGTCCTATCGCCTAATTCGAGCAAAAGGACTCATGCCACCTTCGCAAGGTGACGTAATCTCAGAAGCGGTCGTCCTATCGCCTAATTCGAGCAAAAGGACTCATGCCACCTTCGCAAGGTGACGTTATCTCAGAAGCGGTCGTCCTATCGCCTAATTCGAGCAAAAGGACTCATGCCACCTTCGCAAGGTGACGTAATCTCAGAAGCGGTCGTCCTATCGCCTAATTCGAGCAAAAGGACTCATGCCACCTTCGCAAGGTGACGTAATCTCAGAAGCGGTCGTCCTATCGCCTAATTCGAGCGATAAGACTCATGCCACTTTCGCAAAGTGACGTAATCTCAGAAGCGGTCGTCCTATCGCCTAATTCGAGCAAAAGGACTCATGCCACCTTCGCAAGGTGACGTAATCTCAGAAGCGGTCGTCCTATCGCCTAATTCGAGCGATAAGACTCATGCCACTTTCGCAAAGTGACGTAATCTCAGAAGCGGTCGTCCTATCGCCTAATTCGAGCGATAGAACTCATGCCACTTGCGTAAAGTGACGATATCTCTTACTAATCGGCGTTACTACCACCTAAATCGAGCGATAGCGACTCATGCCACCTGCATCAGGCGACGATATCTCAAACTCTATCGCCGCTACCACCTAAATCGAGCGATAGCGACTCATGCCACTCCCTGAGTGACGATTACCTTGCCACCTCTATCGAGTGACGCTCACCATGTTGCCTCCCCAGAGCAAACAACTACAATTCAGTAACTCGACTAAATAGTGGTCAATGGGCTCACACTTACTCATTCGCTTTTAATTTAATGCCCGGAAAGTATACTGATCTCTAAAGTACTTGAACAGGTGCAAAATCGTCATAAATGGGAAGCACTCATCACGTCGCTCACCAATCGGCAAATGGCTGAAGGGGAAATACGACAAAATACATCTTAACTGGGTAACTAGTAGTCAACAAAAATAAACCTGTACAGAGCCATTTACATTGGTTTTGCACTAAGGCTATCGCAATAAGAATATTGTTAACGCATTTGCAATCTAACCTATTTGATATAGACTTCCTAAAAATAAAAATGGTATTGCTTATCGGATTATTGTAACGTGTTTGTAAAATCTTTTCGAAAAGTAAATTATCAGAATGATTACTCGTCTTGAACTGTCTAGATTAAAATTGACTCAAGTAACGGGATTTTACTTCAAACAACACAGCAATGAAAGTGTAGTTTTAAAATAATATTACGCACATAGTAAACAGTGAAAAGCCCTCTTTAAATCATGTCAACACCATGATCATGACCATTGTAGACTTGCCGACGTAGCCGTTACCACCTTAGCATCATCATTACCCGCTATCAATGATGATATCGTCATCATCATCACCGCGTTTTCATCATCAACAGCGTCAACATTTTCATCATCATCTCCTTGTCATTATTGATGATAAAACCATCATCATCACCAACTCTTTATCATCGTCGTCATCATCATCATCATCAGCCACCGTAAGTCCAATATTGAGAAAATGCTGGGAGAGGTTATCTCTACTACTATACAAAGAATGAGTACCTAATATCATCTTTGACCAGTATTCACGCGCCACAGTACTGTATTGCAAGTTCATAATTCTCAATACTCAAAAATGACTCAATTTGCTACGAATGGTAATCTGGCGCCACGGTCGGCTCCTTCCGATACCGACTTATGCCACCTCATTGACAATAACTTCGGGCGTCAACCGACAGCGACTCATGCCACCTCCAGTGACGATAACCTCATGTTGCTTCTACACAACAACCAATATTCCGGCTCCAACCGATCGTTAGCTTACTAAGTTTAGCAAATGTTACACACTCTTCGTAAAACTAGCGTACTCAAAACCAATTTACTGCTTGAATAGTGGTCAAAAAACTAGATTTCATAAAACTTTACACTTAAAAACTAAAGGATTTAAAATTAATTGCACTCTGCTTTAAAGTCGAAAATAAAATAAAAACTCACCAAATTTTATTGGCGATCCAGCAGACAAGCCATGTGCCGCGAGCACAAACACACATACACGAGATCCGCTCACATTTTTTCTTTACTTCACCAGAAATTTCCAGCACCTGCTGCGTACTGCTGCTAGCTCCTATCTAGCCGCAACACGCGGTATCCATCTACTTGGCACATTGTAATCACTTGTTAACACTTTAAAACCTTACCTCTGAACAACGGACAAACCACAAGTAGCATTCAACAGGATCTTCTTCCGATGTGAGCTCCAGATACAAATCTTAACTCAAATGTGAGCTACAAGTCCAGATCCCACTTCTGATGTCGCAGACGGATGAATAAAAGGGGGCAGAGCGTGGCGTGATCGGCATCTGATATCTCAAGTGACGTAAACTACCCACTTAGTTACTTACAGTACGAGAACAAACTGATGTCAGGATGAAAACTTACTTACAGTCACGTCACCTTACCGATGCCGCCACATGAGAGATCTTACGTGAGCCTTATAAAAATGTGACGGAAATCCAGTGCCCCGCCTCCGCACTGAATCATGAATCGCAACCACCATGTCTGGATTCCCTGGCCCCACAGAATTGAATACTGTGTATACACCTGGGCTTTCCGTCTTGCTTAAACAAACTGTCATTGTAATAAATCGGTTCACCAATCCACATCTATTACAATAATCACAATTAAATGAGTCATGGCCAAGCTACAGCAAACTACACAAACGAGTTGTGCACGATACGGCCGCCTGAACAAGATTGTCCCTGTCGCTAGGTCGACCGGTCTTATAACTTGTTGCCAACGAACCCCGCCACTTCAAATCCAACCATTGCATTTTGTAGTAAACAACTTTCTCTCTGCGCGTGTAAAATCATAAAACGGGAATTTTACATTGAACTCATACCGCGCCCTCTATTCTTTCTTCGTCAACTCTAAAATGACATTGACACGGAATTACTGCCAAACGTCATCGAATTATTCAAAGTAAAGGAATCTAGTTTTATACAGCCATTGCATATTACGCTCCGACATATTTAATTAATAAGCAAATAATTTATTTTGTTAATTTAGCACATCACGTACTAACTGGACGTGTAGATTCAGTATAATGCTGTACAATATTTTAGTATAAATATTTCGCAAAATTCAAATAAATTATCTATTATCCCGTTGCCACTCCTGGCTGTAGACGGTGATGGATCGAACCAGATCCAATGGGTTTTATTAGTACCTTCGTGGTCACTATAGTACTTAAAAACCTTTCCCCAAGGAACATATAAAATATTTTTTTTTGGACAAATTGATAAGGAGTCCACTCAACTCAAATTGTTCCTTCGAATGGCATTTCAAGTTTGCTAGTTTCCAATTAGTCAAATCCACAGGCAAATCAGATACATTTTGCTGTTCTATGGGATTTGTATGCAATACTGGACTGTGACGTCATATTTTCTTGGAGTGAATCAGCGCTCTAAAAATCAGATTTTCTGCATTATTAATCTGAATTTACGATTAAGATGTGATCATAATGACAAGTGATATTATTTTATGACTTCTTATTTCCTTATCGGTAGAAATAATTCATTTTTTTCCATGCCACATCCCTATTCCCTCGAGAAATGTATTGTAAGTATATAGAAGAATCGGGAAGCAAGCATGTATTGTGTGCGCTTCATTAGGCAGGCTACGCGCGCTGTGAACCGTACACGATGAGCAATAGGATAAGGGTGGCCACAGACGTACAATTATACGTCTAAGGTAGACAGATACCTAATGATCTTCCTATTTAGACCTAGACAGCAACCTACTTAGTAAAGAGTGTCTACACAACTCAAATCGTTCCTTTAGATAGCATTCCCAAATCTCACGAGAAAATGTGCAGTATATAAAAGAATCGGGAAGCAAGCATGTATTGTGTGCGCTTCATTAGGCAGGCTACGCGCGCTGTGAACTGTACACGATGAGCAAAGGGATAAGGGTGGCTACAGACATCCGATTATACGTCGTTACGAATGATAATTAACTGTTCCTATATTTTATAAGAAACGGCTGCTTTTTTTTCATGATTTCGGGATTAGTTTTATAGTAAAATATATTGATTTTAGATTTTATTTATTGATGAATAACAAAATACACATACATACATAACAACAATATTGACTCTTTAGAAGAAAGTTACGAGTGGGGAACTGATTCTGCGTTTTGCGTTACACGGAACGCAAGTCACGTCACGAATGACATTTCGAGAGATGATGCTTGACAAAGCATTTTGGTTTTACTATCTGTACTCTCCTCGATCTAGTAAAATAAATTATTTAAAATAATATTTCTTTCATAGATGAATAGTACACCTGCGTAGTCTACTACTATTTTAATAAGACTCAATTTGTAACAATTTTTTATGATTTCGACAATATTTTACCGAACAATTCGCGAACATCGAACATCGTAATCACCATTGCATGACAAATCAGATTTTGTATGGGTGGTGTAAATCAGTACATTTTCCTGTAAGCGCTAAATATACATGCCCACTTTTAATACTATGTTATTTGGAAGATTTTTTTCTTCTTCTATACCATTTATTAGATAATTATAATATTGTTATGACAATTATGTAACAACTATACAAACTGGTAAATATATGATCATAAATTATTGTAACCAAATAGGAATTTCATTACTTATACATGCTACCATCACCTTGTACATTCTGTGCTACTGTTATGCCTACAATACTTTACATAGAGTTACTTAGCTCCACAGAAAGTTGCAAAGAATGTGTTCACTTCTTCTCAAACTAGCAGAATGATGAGTGTCGGAGTACATAAATCACAACTTGTGACGTGTGTCTGTTGTGCAGCCACTACGGAGCACTTCATATTCTGTGTTTCAGCAAACTGTAAACTTTGTCGGAAAATTATTCTGATAAAATCTCTTGTTGTTTAGTCCATACCTAAGGCTTGGAACCGGTACCAAAAGTACAGGTTCTGTACCGGTATTTAAAGGTTCTTTTTATTTCGGTACCTGAATATCTGTTTAAGATGGGTACCGGTTCTTCTCCTTAAGAGCGCATTCGCTTTTTTCGTACATAAATTGAGATTTCACGAGTTTTTGAAAGGCTGAAATCACATAATTTATCTTTTTAGCTTATTTTGATTTCAATAATTGTCATTATCATATATTTTTATTTAATTTGGCATAAAAAGATATGTTCCGATTGTATAATTGAAAATGATATAAGCGGATTTCGAAGGCGCAATTTCGAGATGACGTGCGAAGACCTATTTATGAAGTAATCCTACATCAATAATTATTACAAGGTAAGAAGAAAGAAAAATTGTTTTCGAAGAAGGATATCCTCAAATATAATGTTTTCGTTAAAAAAAATAACATTTTTAATTGATTTAACTGTATTTATATTACATACAAGAAAATAAAAAATCTAGAATTTGACAATGATCTTTAAAACTATTTCCATAATTGATAATTTAATATGTTTAAAAAAAGTACTCCTGTTATCTGCTTATATTGTACCTGCTGGTATCTGCTTTCTTAATGTCGTGATATGTACCGGTAAAGTACCGGTACTGCCGGATTTATAGTACCGGTACAGATAGTACAGGTACTATGTCTGGAACCGGTATCCACCAAGGTCAATGGTACCGGTTCCTATAAATACCGGTATTTCAAGCCTTGTCCATACCACAGTCTAGGTAGGTATGTCAAAATATTATAAGAACGCAAAATATACTGAAACTATATTGATGACTTCAAACTATATTACTCCTATGCTGATTTGTAACAATGAAAAACATGCCAGCTGCTTCTCTTCCCGTGCAGATCAAGAATCTGAACATGCTGCATCTTTTGCTGCTCTGAGTTCAGTCAATCCCCTTAGAAATAAAAACGTGTACCTTTTGCATCCTGTACAAGACTTTATTAAGAGTAACTTAGAGCGTCACCCTCTTATTCATAAAAAAAATTCCCTTTTTTAATTAAATTATTTTTGTCCTTATCTCTCTTTTCAATAATTCACATAGTAAGAACGAGACAAAGCATGTTTTAACTAAAATAGGTGTAACAAACTTTGATATTTTTTTATGAATTAGAGAGTTAGAAACTTGCATAACAGTCCCATTAGTACGGCAATGGCGACAGCGTTTATCGAGCGCTGTCTATCGCTGTCACGCTGCTCGATGAACAAGCGGGATGGCATTCGCTAGTCGCGCGATATAATCTTTATCTGGGTTTATCCAAGTGCCATGCTACTGAGGCTGAATGATGAGTGTCGGAGCACATAAATCACGCGACGTGTGTTGTGCAGCACTTTATATTCTGTGTTTCAGCAAAATGGAAAACTTTGTCAGAGAATTACTTTCATAAAATATCTTGTTGTAGTCAAGGGTATAAAATTTGATCACAGAGTTTCAATTTTAAATAAATTTTATCTGTAAAATCAGGAAGAGCGAGTCAGGGTCGTCCTCGACGAACGTACCGCGATCAAATTGCAGACGTTCTTAAAAAAGGAGAGGTTAGAAGTACCCGTAACCGGCGGGCATGCATGAAGAGAGTGATGAGTGTAGATGAAGCGAAAGAGGTCTGTCAGGATCGTAGCAAGAAGAGTCCTTAGTCTCTGCCTACCCCTGTGGGAAACAGGCGTGATAATATGTATGTATGTATGTAAAATCACAGATATTTTCTATTTTTTTTGTGTATTAAGTACTTATATACAGATTTTTTATAAATAAATAAGTATATAAGGACAAATTACACATTAAGCTAGCCCCAAAGTAAGCTTGTGTTAAAGGTTACTAACCCAACGATACCTCATACATTTTATGATAAATACTTATATAGATAAACACCTAAGACACAGGAAAATTTGAAAAAGGCTGTTTTCCAACTTGCCCTGGCAGGGGGTCGATCCCAGAACCTCCGTATTGGCGGACACTACGCTACGTTACGGAGGTCATAAAAAACCTTATAAAGTAGACAGATTTGCGAGGTTTAAAGCTATCAAAGCCAGAATTAATAAAATTACAGGTATATAACAAGTTTTAAATCATGTAGATCCACCGATACATTGCGTAGCCAGACATTAACATAACAAAAATAGGATAACACTTGACGTGGCGTGCGGAGGATCAATTAATTTACTTTCGGCGCGAAAACAAATCCGCCATTTTCCCCCATAATGGCCGCTGTCACGCTAACCGGTTACAGCCGGATACGAGCGGATACTGACAGCATGGAAAGCAGAAAGGGAATGTAGAAAGATCCTACATGAGATAAATTAAACGTAACAAAAAATACTGCAACCAGCGGAGCTCGGTGGCCTGGGCGTACGCATTACTAGCGTTTTCGCAAGTTAAGCAACACCGAGTGTAGTCCGCACTTGGATGGGTGGCAAAAGTGGTATAATTTTTTTTTAATAATAAAAATTATCTGCCTTTTGAATGGTCCTGAACACTAATATAACCACAAACATAATATGTATTAGAAAATTTATATACTCTATTCCTAATAGCACATGTCGTTATTTCACCAAAAAGATACTCCTAGCCATAGACCTAGAGTTTTTTTTTTCTTTAGATCTATGCACCATAGGGCTGATGGATGCATATAGGTTAAGGTTTTATTTGATCAACACTAATTTAGCAAAAAATAGCACAACTTTCAACTAAACAAACAACTGAATTCAAACAGTTCGTATCAAAACTGAAATCAAACTTCTTCGAAATAAAATCTTTACTGTCAAAATAAGTAGTTTTTTTTTAAATAATGTTACTATTGGAAGTAAACGTTAATTTAAAAAATAAAGTTTTCTATAGGTACCTAGTATCTGCCTTACATAATATGTCAAAAATTTTCATATTTTTTTGTTTATTTTTGTATTTTATTTAGTAAATATAGTCGTAAAAAAGTATTGCATGCATCGTTGTATAAGTACGTCGAAAAATCCTTCGTCTCCTTACGAAAATAATCCTACGTCTCCGTAACCTGCGCCACTCGCATTCTTTGTCACGTCTTATACAACTGTTGCATTAAATACTATTCAAGGTATGTTCAGCCGTTGCTTATTTATTTATTAAAATACATAAAAAATAAATAGTTGAATATTTATATAGCGCAATATAAACTTTTATTAAGTTATTCTTTGCAGTGGTTGGCCCTGACTGTCGTCATTGTATGGCAATTGACAAGCTTATATGTCAGATGCCTTTAGGCAGCTTAAAAAATCTGACAGTAGTGTTGAACAAACACGATTTAAAGAAAGTTATAATATACCTACATATTTTTTATTATAAATGATTTTAGAGCACATATTGCGACAACCCGTAACTTTACATCATGAAATTATCTATTTAACTAACTTTTTAAAAATTGAATAACTGGCCGAGTCATATATATATATAGAACATACCATCTATAAAAAAATCACAAAAAGTCAAAAGTCAAAAATCATTTATTTATCTTTGGATATTTATATCACTTGATAATTGTCATTTTTTTTTTCGATTTCTTAATAGTTAGTTGTTGACGTCAGATCATTTACTTACAACTAAGTTTACTGCCGCCTCCAAAGCGCAAGTACAGTTGAAGCGGTAACAAACTGTACTGCAGCATTTTCTCCAAAAACGTCAACCTTACAATTATACTGTTCTTAAAATTAGATGTGTGGACTAAGAATACATTGCTATGTCATAATTATTAATTAAAAATGTCAAATTTGAAATTAATGTCAATTTGTATAAAATTCATGTACTGATTGTACTCAAATTATGTCATTTGTGAGTGTACAAATATAAACCTTTAAAAGGGACCCGCGCCAAGCTCAAGACAGACGTTTTTGTCTTTAAGATAATCATCGGTTCCGTAATAAGCCTTCTCACAAAGTACTTTCTTTACATAAGCTTTAAATTTTCTATCTGGCATATCAAGGACCGATTCTGGCAATTTATTATAAAACTTTATACAGTTTCCCTTAAACGATTTACTGACTGTTTTCAGCCTATAATACGGGGTAACTAAAACATTTATGTTACGTACGTTTCTACCCGTAATATCACCTTTTTTATTAAATAAGGCAATATTTTTCCTCACATACATTATATTTTCAAATATGTACTGGATAACACGTTTGTTGTATGGGATAACACGTAACACAAATACGTCATATTTGAAAATTTCAACTGTCTAGCTATCACGGTTTATAGCCGTTGGTGCCAGACAGACGGACGGCCGGAGGGACGGACGGATGGACAGCGGAGTCTTAGGTTCTCGTTTTTACCCTTCGGGTACGGAACCCTAAAAGGGGATACTTACCAGCCATATGAAAAGAAGCCGTTCACAACATTTTCTACGTATTTAGTAAAATTTTAAAAGTATAACACTATTATTTAAACCTTCATAAGATTCCAGGCCATTACTCTTCAAAAGCCTCAACCTATTGGAGCGAAATCCGTTCATTTGTAAGCAGCAGATAGCCGTATATTCAAGAAACCGTTTACACTAAACCCCTGCGAGGCTGATTTTCAGTAGGGTTTTTATGGCGAGTTTCTGAATTAAGGTATGTTTTAAATACGAGTAAGTTCTCAAATGGAAGAGATTTCATACTCCATTGACAAGATCATAGTGGCTCTGTGAGCTGAAGACATCGCGAGTCACCCCCGAGTCCCCGACCCGTTGAAGTTTATCGGTTAACAAAGTTGTTCAGACAAAAAAATTGCGTCTTAACAAGAATATCTATGACTTATGAATTTTTTTAGAAATTTTTAGAAATGACTGAAATATTTTATTTATAAAGTTTTCAACCCCCATACATCCAACATTTTGAAAACTTTCAAAAAACTGAAACGACAATATTTTTGGATAATTTTCGAATCTTTTGACAAAATTTCACGAGAATTGGTTGAGAAGTGCGACCTTAGGCAAGAACAGCCGGACAGACAAACTGACGGACAGTTGCTCAAAAGCATTAATCGCCGATCTCGAAACTGAAACGCGCAAGTAAAGCGACACCGGGCATTGTCCGGACTAGGATGGGACCACAAGTGGCATAAAAAATTCTCGAGCTTCTCCGTGCAAGGCACGTCTAAGCCGTTGGTTCCGGCTGTCATCATTGCCTTGCAGTCGTCTAGTTATGACAGATGCCTTTAGGCAGCTTGAAAAATCGGACACTAATTTTAGCCACTTACACACACAAAAAGCAATCTTGGTCTAATCGTTAACCGGGAGAGAATGCCATATGGCATTTGTAAATTTTTTTAAAACTGTGCAATAAAGTTTAAATGAATAAAACAGCAGCAAAGTATAGAAATAAAAGCGGCAATATCTACCAATTGCTGTTTACAAAACCTGGACACTTATCGTCCTTCCAAATCGTCACATTCCGTCCCGAAATTGTAACCTTATGAATCGACCTTTTGGCGAAAAAAACCGAGGGTCGAAAGGGAAGCGAAACGTTCTATGTACTTTTTATTGTATACGCCTCATTAGCTCAGCTGCCTTCGCCTTTTTGTCAAAGGACACACAGTGACACACGAAATTACACTCTAAACATTATAAGAGAAAGGTTAAAATTGCATTGTCACTATTTACACGACGGCTTAAGCTATGCGAAAATAAATTTTAAAGCAAAAAGTTAAGGTTGGAATTCGATTGTGAGAATCTAAATTGGGACGCAATTTTCGAATGTTTTAGAGTTTTTGTTCAAGTTTCGTTTAGTGAATTGTCGTATTGAGTTTTAAATTGAAACTGGTGACGTTTTTCGGGAAATATCGCGGAATTTCAGCTCGGAGCACGGTGGTTACATTGTAGTGAAATATGTTAAGTATGCAGTTTGGGGATTTTCTTTACAAGTTCATTTTATGTGGAAATGGGACTGCAAGATATTTAAATTGGAGTCGGGGAAATAAAAGGGATTTAAAATGATTGTACAAGATTAAGGGAGGTAACATTAGAAAATATTGATATAGTAACTGTCACATTTGTTATAAATAAATATGGGTCTAAAATCCTAAACAGTTTTTTAAACTAATATGGTTTAGGGAGTCTAAACTAAGATGGAAAAACTTTACTATAGTGATAAACTTTGTTCGTAGTGAATATACTGTTCAATTCACACGATGAAATGGCCGTGCATTTTGCAACCGTGCCATGCTTGATTGAATCTTACTGTATTTATTGCATCAGAGCCTAGGGATTCCTTTCTGGATTTTTACCCGACTGCGTCAGGGTTATGTTTTACTTACTTATTATGGGGTGATATGGGACGTTTATTCCTTTGGCTGAGATTTTACCCGACTTCAAAAATTGGAGGTTATCAATTCGTCGGGATCTTTTTTTTTTAAATTTTGTGTTTGTTGCAAATATTATGTATTTAAAATTATAGTACTTATAAGTACCTATAAGGTATATTATCTGATTTTTAGACGCCGACATTTCTATCTGTTATGTTTAAGAGGCACTTCACATTTGGTTGGCTGTCTCGCTCGCACAATTAAACATTTTTAAAGATTATTAAAAAATGTGACTCATTTGTATAAAAGTGTTTCATTAACTGTATATAATTATATTGTAGATATTTTAGACATGTTTGTACATTGTGTAGACATTGACTATATCGAAAATTAGGTTAACAGAATTTTAAATTTTTGATGACCAAATTTTCGATACACACACACACATAAACAATAAAAAAACATGTCTACAATATCTAACATATAATTATATTGACAGTTAATGAAATACTTTTCTACAAATGAGTCACATTTTTTAATAATCTTCAAATATGTTTGATTGTGCGAGCGAGATAGCCAACCAAATGTGAAATGCCCCTTAAGCCTTTCACCACTAACGTCGGAATTATCCGACAAACATTGCCGTGCCCATTCCGCGAGCGTCGGATATTTCCGACAAAAAATAATGCTCGTATTGCACATAAGTATTTACTTTAGATTTACTATTCTTAATATTTTAGCATTCAGTATACTTACCTACTGCAGTTTAGACTAAATAAATAAATAAATCAATTTGCTTTTTATCACTTCATCAAATAATATAACTGGGGCTTGTTTGATAGTTTCATAAAAACGTAATTTTCAAAACAAAGTGTTTACGTTGAGTAAAGTCACAGAATAAGTAGTACTCACGTACAGAAGCCTTACTCAGAAAAGAAATTCAAAGAAATATCTACTTAATGTTGTTAGCGATATGGTTTAATTTAGCTCGCGTCAGAACTCCTCACTTCTTCATTTAGATACCTAGACATCCATTGCAAGCCAATTTCATTCTTATTACTCTCGACAAACGATTCATGTAACTGAATTTTCCCCTTCGAAGTGGGTGCCGTGCGCATAGAAATAATGTAGGTATATTTTCGATACCTAAACGGGGAGTGACACTGGCTTGGTAAAGTGCAAAGTTATGGAATCCTTTGGTGCTAATTTCGTGTCGCGAACAATCTCTATTGCCTTCGCCATTGTCAAACTTTTCTATTGAGAGTGACTTTGAAAGTAAAACTTTGTGGGCTTTAGGTTATTGGTCTTTGTTTTTGAGAACCGCCTTTGAGTATTGCAATATTGGAAGTTTAATTTATAATTGATATTTACTCGTAGATTTATAAGAGCATTGAATACACCAGTTATTTGAGTCAAAACATTAAGGGGCTACCTGAATTTTTCGGGGTCCTATTTGAATTAATCATTTGAAAGAAAACGGAGATATCATTTGAAATTTTGTCTTGACTAGGCCCTAGATAACCTTTAAATCTATTTTATGAACTACTGTTTACAGTTTAAAGCGAGAACGTAAGGCTTTCTACGCACTTTAGCCAAAAAGTGGCTGTTTTTTTTTGCTAATGTGCGTAGAAAAGCTACACGTTGTCACTTCAAACTGTAAACAGTAGTTCATAGAGAAGTTTAAGGGTATGATCAAGACAACATTTCAAATGATATCTCCGTTTCCTTTCAAATGGGGGCAGCACTGGACCCCCAAAAATTCAGGTAGCCTAGGTTTGCAGCTCAGTAAGTAATAATTAAGAAAGAATAGAGTACTTAGACTTCTTGGTATAGCTGCTTATTCTTCGCAGGTTGTAAAAGTACGATACTGAACCACTTTCTTGGAAAAAATATATCAGAATCTTTAAGAGAGTTTTCCCTTAAAATAGCTTTAGTTTTACAACTTATGCAAGGGAAATTAATGTTAAATAAACGTTCCTCCCTTGTAATCGCTTGTGAATCAAAGTTATCGCTCGTCGTTGGCGCGAGTTTTATTGCGAAAATAAACGCCTCTCAGGTCTCTTTCATATTACTTTCGTAAGGTTTGTGGCACAGCAAGAATGTGACATGGGTTATAATTATAAATAACGTGTGATGAAGATATTACAAATATATATTTCATCTTCTTAGCGAGTCTGAATGGAGTAATACATATATTATATGAGTGCGGACCAATGTGTGGCCACATTTACGCCTCTGTCATTAGCGAAGTTTAGGTCTTCTATTGTACAGGGGGCTGGGCAGTTGGGACATGACAGTAGGTGGGCCATGGTTTGAACAGCTCCACAGTCACAACGATCGTTGTTTGGAAAACCCCAATATGAACTGGGCTACTTATAATAATTATAATAACTAAATATGTATATAGGGGACAAATTACACTGATGGAGATAATCCCAAAGTAAGTTCGAGACTTGTGATATGAGATACTAACTTAACGATACTATATTATATAAATAAATATATAGGAACAAATAGCACTGATTGAGCTAGCCGCAAAGTAAGTTCAAGACTTGTGTTATGGGATACTAACTCAATGATAATATATTTTATGACAAATACATATATAGATAAACAACCAAGACCCAGGACAATTTGAAAAAGGCCATGTTCCAACTTGCCCTGACCGGGGATCGAACCTTGGACCTCTGGGTGGCGGTGGCTCCGGCACTACGCCACGGAGGTCTTCATCAGGATACCTTCTTACATAGCTCAGGATAAGGAAAGCAAAAAGGTTTTGATCTCATCAGCTAGAGAGAATGCGAGCTAAAACGCAGCTGTAGAAATTTTTTATTTTAATCACGTTATTGGCAAAAAACAATTCAAATAACAAATAACAATTTCCTAATTTACCATGACACATGTCACATAAAAAAAAACTCATGCCTTCGTAAATTCGCCGAAAGGTCTACAGTTAATTTACACTGGAAAAATTATACGCTGTAAGACAATAATCTTCTTAAGTTTTCAATACGCCACGACACAACAGCAGAATCTTGCGGGCGATTATTTAGAATGATAGAGTCTATCACAAAATGTCATTGTACATGTGACATGACACATTATGTAGTTGAAACTAGACAGAAGTGAATAAGGAGTGAGTATTCATGTGTTCAGTGTACTACGGGCCCATAGCAAAATCGCCTGCGAGGCGGATATAAAAAAAATCTTATGTTTCGGCTCAAGCCCGCGAAAATCTGATGCCCTATATGTTGCCTCATTGTCTTATATTGACTATTTAGGATGATAGTAGTTTATCATCATAAGATAAAAGACACATAACGTCGTTGAAACTGGACGAAAGTGAATATAAATGTGTTCAGTGTACTACGGGCCCATAGTCGAATTGCCTGCAGATCGCACATTTACTACAATGCGTCACAAATAAGTTGAACGAAAATGGCGGACTTCAAGGCATTTTTGTACAAATTCTCGGCACGTAGGTTGAACCAAAATGGCGGTTATCGGCGCTGGAAACAAATAATGCGCTGACGAACGCCATTTTGGTTTAAATTACGTGTCGGGAATTTGTACAAAAATGCTTTGAAGTCCGCTATTTTGGTTTAACTTAATTGTGTCGCATTGTAAACCCATAAGTTTTAGCTCGAGACCGCTCTAGTCTGATGCCCTATATATTGCCAAATTGACTATTAAGAACCATAATTGTCAATGATAAATATCGGAAAATCTGGACAAAAGTGAATATTAATGTGTTCAGTGTACTACGGGCCCACAGCAAAATCGCCTGCGGGGCGCACATTAACAAAATCCATACATTTCGGCTCGAGCCCGCGCTAATCTGATGCCCTATATATTGCCTAATTGGCCAGTTTATGTGCATTGTTATTATGTCACTAGCTTAGAGAATAGCTTCACAGCCATTTCACATGCTTATTCAACTTAGTTCTATTAACACTACTTTCACTTAGCTATTTCTTTTACTTACAAGCGGATTGGATTGAAGTGCCAGTGGACGGCGCACATAGCGCGAAGAACCGATGGCCGATGGGGCAGAAAGGTTCTTAAAAGGTGGTTACTTACCGGCAAGCGCAGCGTAGGTTATGCACCTGCTAGATGGTCGGATGATCTGAGCAGGGTTGCAGGAATGCAGGCCGCTTCCGATCGGTTTTTTGGAAATCCTTGGGAGAGGCCTATGTACAGCAGTGGACTTCCTGTGGCTGATATGATGGTGATTCAACTGATGATTTCTTTTCGTGCTATTCAATTTTTATTTAAATTTAAGAGTGACGCTCTTGTCGGTGGAGTTTCTTCCATTATTGTCTATTCTCAGCCAGACTTTTGACGTCTTGGTAGTGCTATGAATGTTATAAATTTTTAAATGAGAAAGAAGCTAGCTATTTATGATGTAGACGTGTATATTACGGGTTTATTTCTTACTGCTTAGACGAGGAGCTTGGTGGCCCGCTGGGAGTTTGCTTTATTAGTGCTAGCGCTTTCTCAAATAAAGCGACAGCGGGCGTGATCCACATGGATGGATGACCACAAGTGGTATAAAAAATTCTCGAGCTCCTCCGTGTTTCGGAAGGCACGTATCTGATACCAGTGTTTGTCACTTAAACATGCGAAAACAAACAGACTGGGTAGATCAGTCAAGTGTTACAGGACCACGCTACACAATATATAAATTATAATTGTTCAACACAACGATGTCTATAGCAAGTTGCTGGAAAGAACAGAAGTGCCATTTTTGAAACACTGAGTCACCTAAACGAATGATTTTTCCAGACAAAAAACCGTTCGTGTTACACCGCGTTTGAAAAATGGCAATACTAGACTACAGCGGCCAGAAGCGCTATTTTTGAAATGTCACCTAAACGAATAATTTTTCCATACAAGAAACCGTTCATTTAGTGACCCTGCATTTGAAAAATGGTACTACAGGACATAACAGTAAGGATTAGACAAAGGGAGGTTTACTCCCAGCCGTGGGCTTCTAAAAGCTGATGATGAATACAACAATTAGCTCCTTAATTATTTTCATGATTTTTTAATTTACCAGAGATTTGCAATAGGACAATATTTTTAATATCCTATATTTTAAACGAGCAATTTTTGTAAATTTGAAGATCTCGGAAACGGCTCCAACGATTTTGAGTAGGTGAGCGTTTCGTCTCATAATTTTTTCATCTCATTGGGACAAAAAGCTACTTTTTTAGTTTAAAGTATGTGTTGTGCAATTTATACCAATATTTTTTTAAATTCTTTTGTACAGACAGCAACACAAGCTTAATCAAAATAAAAACGCCGCTGTAGCAAGTTTAAATTAAAAAAGCAATGGAAAACCCTGAGACAACACCTAGTAAGCCTAATATATTATTCGCTTGACTTTTTCCTGACTTTACTTTCAAAAAAATCAATGGGACGAATCGCACACAAAATTCTAAATACTTTTTTGTGCGTGTTTCGTCCCATTGCGATTGGGACCAAAATTTAATGACACGAAACGCTCACTTACTCACGATTTTAATGTATTCGGTATTTAAGGAGTGAAAAGTCTAAAAAAATTATTTTTATACAAAAAGTAACCCAGGTCGCCCAGCTAGTCAGATGTAAGCAAGAAGTTTCTAAAATAATAGTTTTAGTATAACAAACTTGCATTAGTAATTTATACAATGCTTTACAAAATAATTGGCTAAGTGCGTGTCGGGCCACGCGCCGTGTTGGGTTCCGTAGTTAAGAATGCAAACTTTGAGTTCAGTCCACTGAAAACCTCTAAAAACTAACTTCTATTGTATTTCTACGAAATTTTCCTTTTACGAGTACGTTTTATAAGTTGATTGCCTGTAACATGCACCATGCATTACCTGTAACCAAATGCAGACATGGCGAAACTATAAGGGTTCCTGGTTTACGTTTACTACGGAACCCTAAAAGTCATCAAAGGGCTTCATTCTCAAAGGACAGTACAAAAATGTCTCCGCCCTAATAGTTGTACAAACCTTTGCAAAGGTCACCCGGATGTATTTTTATTAACCTAAATGCGAAATTGGGTCGAAAAGGCAATCGGTTTGATGTCGTCCGGTGTCCGGGCATGGGGTATATGAATAAGGCAAACAAAAATAAATAACGCAGACAAAGGTACACTAAATAAAGGTAAGGGTAGCAAGTGACGGTACAGCGTGGAGATCGCCCAGGGGCGCTAGATATACGGGCCGGCAAGAGTTACTGAATGTACTTATTGAATAGCAATTATTAAATAGTTTTTTGTATTATGTTTGGGATAGCAGATAAAGGGAGCTAACAGGTCACTCGCTGTCGGTGGCGCGAAAAGTACAAACCGCTAGCCGTAAAGTTTATTTTTCCTCGTTTAGTCTAGTAAGTTTATTTAATAAATAAAGTGCAGATATTTTTAGATTTGTAGAGAAATGATAGATCTATTACGTAGTAGTAACTTATTAGTAATCTGTGGTGCTAGTAAGGAATCTCCCTTATCTCAGCTTATTCCTATTGCATCCTCAGCTGTAATGGTGTGAAGCCCGGGGTCGGCTTTCAGACTTTTTCTTTTCGTTTCGTTCTGATCATCCTTGGTTGTATAACCATTGGCACAAATATCATCCTTGATGACGTAAAGCCAGCATTACATAAATCTGGACGCTAATGAGGAGTCATGTCATAAATATGAAATGGTAGCAAGAGGCTTCGCCCACCTCTGCTACATTTAGAATGTCTGTAGTTTACAAAGATAGTTTAAATATTATATGGGGTATAAAATAAAACATATGGGCAGAGTGCCTTCCAGCGCAGTGACTGTCACAAGAAATAGTTTGACAGAAAAAACCTTATAATATGCGCGCTTAAAAGAGTATAGCCCTAGGGCTATAGTAGTGCTACCACCGTCACTAAATATGGGGTAAACAAACCCAGTATTCTGAGGTTTTAGTCGCACACGCCTTACGATGGAAAGGGACATTTTATTAGTAGCTGTTGTATTACTGACGATGTATTTGATATTGTTGTTTTCTTTGTTTTTTTTTTGGCACAGAAAAAAGCACATTTGGAGATTTTTGAAGGATACCGGCTAGAAAAGGGATATCATTACTTCCTAGTTGTAATTCTGTAACATAATATCCGACAAAAAAGAGGGTTGTCATAAGTGTGGCATCGTAGCTCTTGAGCGGATGGACTGATTTCGATGCAGTTTTTTTACGTGAAAGCAAGTTCCGTTGCGGTGGTTCTTAGTTAAGTTTGATGAAAATCGGTTCACCCGTTTAAAATTTATTGGGGGTTAACGCTTGAAAGTCAGGTTTTTAAATTTTCCTAGCAAATATTAAATGGCGCAACGGATGTCTATTGGTATATGCTCGTTCTAGAAAGATGTTTTTTTTTAAATTTTCCTGGAAAACAAACTTGTTAGACTTTATAAGTGTTATTATGTGACATGAGTTTTATAATACTCAATGTCAAAATCACGAAGCAGACACTCCCAATCGTGGAAAAATGTTATTATCATACTCACACACCCTTGATGCGTACTAACATTATTGTTTAATTTTGACTTTTTGAAATTCTATGAATATTACCGTTAAGTGTAGAGAATCCGTAGTAAGTTATTTTTGCTACATTGCTTCCCGTACATTTTTGACTATTTTTAAAAATTGTTGTAGTGTATATATCCGTTCTAACTGTTTTCTCTAAACATAGTCTTTAAATATTTTAATTACAAAATGAGAATCTGCAATTGGCAGTCAGTAATAAATAGTACATAAGATAAAATAATAAATGGACTGAAATTACGCGTGACCAGAGGGCTGGCCTTTATCTGGCTCAAAAGGTAAGCATTGCCATACAACGTGGCAATGCTGCCAGCCTTCTGGGCACGTTACCACGGGGCAACGATTTGCCAGGGCTTTTTTATTTATAAGTAAGTAATTTAAGTAATTAGTTTAGTTTTAGTTTCTTTTTTGTTTTGTTTATATTATTTAAGTGAGTATTGTTAAATTGACATCAACTGAACTTACTCTTAATTTATGTTAATTATCTTTTTGTACTTGATTATAAGAGCTGTTGATTCTGTGAAGAATAAATAAATTTTAAAAAAATATTCTTCTCAGTACATTTTCATTTTAAACATGGGTCGGGCCGGACCTTAAAAAGGTATCATGAACTGTTTTTCCCATAGACCTAGATTTTTTACCGCGTTTTTTCATATCATATGGAGTCCATACAGCAATACCAGGTGTCATTGATCATTGAAAAACTTAGCTGCTTATCAAAGAAAAGCAAAAAGAATCTATTTAGAATATTTTGTATACAAACTAGTAATGGAGCAATAAAAGAGACATGTAACATTTCTTACAATATTCGTTAATGAATCCAAAGAAAATAACATCATTCTTATTCCCATATAACAATACAACTACCATTAGGTGAACATTTTTATATTTTCGTGAGATTGTAATATCAGTATGCTGAAAAAAATAAATATTGCGTGATTCTGTACTATTATTTAGCTAACTAAATACCAACTGGCCCCAAATAAATCTCTTATTAAATAAGACAGCGAAAATAATAACAAAATACTTAATTGTTCATTATAGTTTAGGATTTTTTTTTTATTACGTAATAACAAACAGTTACATAATAGTGTATTAGTTATCTTACAGATACAATATTGAATATATATGTGTTATTAATTACATAACCCACAACGTTATTCACAGCTTAAATTATATGCATACTATAAAATAAGTTGCCACTAGAAGAATTGGTCACAAAGTAGTTAAATTTGTCAGTATATGGGTTCTTTTGTCAGTATATGTCTGTAATTTACGGTTAATAATTAGTCGTATATTACATAATAGTTTTACGACCAATACAAATAATTATAAGCAACAAAGACCCAAACAATGACAAATTTAACTGCTTTATGACCAATCCTCACGAATCAAAGCAATAAATATCTGATCCATACGTTTTTTACAAACACAATATTTCTTATTTAGAATGTAGTGTTCGTAACAGATCAATTATAAAGAATTTAAGACTACCTTAGTTATAATAATTAAATGAATTCTAATTTACAACTTGCTTATGATAATAAAAAAAATCTTTACCACAGTAAACTAAAGTAAAAAGTACAGACCTGACCCCACTATAAGAATTCCCCTTATACTTACACAAAGGACTACCAATGCTTAAGTTTTTTTAAAACACCAACTCTGCCTGCCACACCACATTTGTGGCTTCGTAAATAAGAAATAAAGAAGCTGTTTGAATATTGTCGTAAATGAGAAGCGATTGGCGACGGTCTAGGCCCGGGTTACGACGTCCCACGTCGACGTATCGATACATGGCTGACAAATTAGATTTTTACTAGGGAAGGGAAGTAGTCGTCAATTGGGTATTTGCCTTGGTCAAAAATAAATTATTTTGTACTGATAAGAAAATAAAACTCCGCAAAATAATGTCACTTGTCTTTGAACATTACCCATTTTAACGTGATTTAAGATTTAATATTGTAGAAAATTTAAAAATAAGAGCGCTATATGACTCCAAGAAACTATGACGTCATCTGCCAGTACTTCATACAAATCCCATATAAAATATTTGTTTTGACGTTTAGAAAAAAGTATCTGATTTGACATGTTGGAAAATAGCGGATTGTGACGATTACAGTTTTTTGTTGAAGGACGATGTATTAACATGGGAAGATATAGCTACCTTCTAATAACAATCCACTCCTTACAGTAGAAAGTAAAGATATGTTCTTTAAAAAATAATAAAAATAGATTGATAGAAAAATTTATGAGTAGGAAGATATAGGTATATATTGATGAAATGCTCAGTTCATTATGAAAAGCCAAATGAATATACTTTATTGCACTTATCATGAAATGATACAAATTAAACGTGGAAGTTTTGTATTAAGTTTTTGTTTTATGACAACGCAACCGTTTTATTCTATATTAAAAACTGATTTTATTGAAAAATAAGTACATCGACAAGTGTACCAGTATCCCCGATGCTGCCGTCTCAACCTCTTTGCTGTTGCTGAAATTACGTCATTTTTTATTTATTTTTAAGTAACAAACGAATCTATCGCTTTTTTAATTGTTTATCGATAAAATCAATCGACTCTGCTCATCACTAGCGTACCAATTCCCCTAATGCGGCCGTCGCAGCCTCTTTACTGTGGTCGACAACGTGCCTGTTTTATTTCAAGTTAATCTCATACAAATTGATTAAAGTGTTAGCTTATATGTTCTTATTTATTTGGTAGAATAATGGCCAGTGTTTAGTCCGACCTCACGGCCAAGAGAAAATTGAGTGTTTCGTCTATTTTTCGTATCAAGTGCGTCATTAGCACAGAGTTAAGGGGCTACATGAATTTTACGGAGTCCAGTGCTGCCCCCATTTCAAATAACTCATTTGGAAACACATAGAGACATTATGTAAAATTTGGTCTTGACCAGGCACTATTTTATTAACTACTGTTTACAGTTTAAAGTGAGAACGTGAAGCTTTTCTACGTACAATTGCGAACAGCGGCCACTTTTGGCGTATGTGCGTAGAAAAGCTTCACGTTCTCATAAAACAGCTTGAAGGGTTATATAGTGCCTGGTCAAGACAAAATTTTAAGTGATGTCTTCTATTCCAATCAATTGATTTATTTCAAATGGGGGCAGCACTGGACCCCGGAAAATTCAGGTATTACATTCAGAACGGAATCTCCTAAGGTTCCGTTTCATACCTCTCCCTCCCCCGATCTTGCCTTGACGATAATGGTGACCAGGCGAACACACACATATTGCCGTGTGCGTCGATGTTTAGTTTCATTTGTAGTAGTGTGAGCATAAATAATACTCTGCTTGTACGAACTGCCTGAAGCACAGAATAAGTACTAGTATTCACGTACAGGAGCCTTACTCAGAAAATAATTCAAAGAAATATCTACTTAATGTGGTTAGCGCTATGGTTTTATTTAGCTCGCGTCAGAACTCCTCACCTCTTCGTTTAGATACCCAGACATCCATTACAAGCCAATTTCATTCTTATTACTCTGGATAAACGATTTATGTAACTGTATTTTCCCGTTCGAAGTGGTCGCCGCGCGAGAAACAGAAACAGTGGAAAGCTGGAGTTTTCAAAAACGTTGGTAGCGAAAATAAAACCCTACATCGACTTGTTTACATAAAGTAACTATTACTCAGACAAAGTAAACATGGAAGGGTTGAACAAGGCATTGTGTCCCTAAGGTTCCTACATTATTTACCCACTAGCAAACAGGTGTGTTCGATGAAAAAGGTTTGGGCAGGAAATGTCGGGACGTCAGGTGCGTCGCGGAGCGTGCGGTAAGGCAAAACGATTAGGTACTCTCAGTTTAATCAATGTTGAAATTGTTTTTGGTTATTTGGTTGTTATTTTAATTTCATTATACTATAGTGATCTAGTGTAGCCCGTAGTTCTATTTATTACGGGTATGTCCCTTCCAAGTTGTGTACTATTTGTTTCCCGAGGCGTTTCGTTCACGCGTTCACGTTTTGTATGATAAAACTAGCTTTCGCCTGTGACATTTCACTCAGTTAGGAGGTAAGTTTTGAAAAATCCTTTCTTAGTGCATCCCTAGACCACATAAGGAACCTATGTGCTTAATTTGCAGTCTCTAGACCCAGTGGTTTGGGCTGTGCGTTGATGTCAGTCATTCATTCATTCAGTTTCTTCTTTTATAAAATATGCAACATAAACCCTGTCCGATTCTTATAGGAGCAACTCAGACTGTGAATTTGAACAACTTTTCTATGGGACCAATGCCTGAAACTCGAAAAAAAAACTAATTTTTATACAAAAGTGTTCGGCCGGCCGGGAAATTGTGTGAAAATATCGATTTTTGTTCTTGTTTCTAGCTTTGGTCCTATAGGAAAAGTGGTTCGTTTTGACGTTCTGAGTTGCTCCTACAAGGATCGGACAGGGTTTTTGTTACATATTGTATAAAAGAAAAAACTGAATGAATGACTGACTGACATCAACGGACAGCCCAAACCGTTGGGTCTAGAGACTGAAAATTAGGCACATAGGTATATTAAAGAAGTAGCCAATATTACTCGCTAAAATGTAGCTTTCTATAGTAAAAATCATTTTCAAAATCTTCAGTAGTTTCTGAATTCCAATCCATTACAAACACACAATAATATACTTTTTTCTCTTTACAAATGACCGCGCTAGCGAAGCGTCCCAGTTTCGAGATGGGCCAAAAATGCTTTAGTTCGACTGTTATCGTCTACACGTCATATTTCTCGACCGATTCTCGTGAAGTTTTGTAAGAATGTTAACTGTTACTAATATAGAATTTTTTGTCGCTTCAGTTTTTATAATTTTTTCAAAATGACGGAAATACGGGGATTGAAAACTTTAGAATAACATACACAATATGTAGCAAAAACCCTGTCCGATCCTTGTAGGAGCAACTCAATATGAACAACTTTTTCTCTAAAAATCGTCATTTTCATACAATTTGCCGGGCCGGCCAAACACTTTTGTATGAAAATGTCGATTTTGTTTTCAAATTTTAAGCATTGGTCCCTTAGGAAAAGTTGTTCATATTGACGGTCTAAGTTGCTCCTGTAAGGATCGGACAGGGTTTTCGTCACATATTGTATATATTAAGTCATTTTGAAAAAAATTCAAACATGTCATAACAATTTTTTGCTACCCATATTAAGGGGCTACCTGAATTTTTCGGGGTCCAGTGCTGCCCCCATTTGAAATAAATCAATTGATAGGAAACGGAGATATCATTTAAAATTTTGTTTTGATCAGACCCTAAATAACCATTCAAACTATTTTATGAACTATTGTTTACAGTTTAAAGTGAGAACGTGAAGCTTTTCTACGCACAATTGCTAAAAACGGCCACTTTTGGCGTATGTGCGTAGATAAGCTTCATATACTCACTTTAAACTGTAAACAGTATTTAAAATATAGTTTGAAGGGTTATCTAGGGTCTGATCAAAATAAAATTTTTAATGATATTTCCGTTTTCTTTCAAATGATTTATTTTAAATGGGGGCAACACTTGACCCCGGAAAATTCATGTAGCCCCTTAAGACGCAAGTTTTGTCTCTGAACAACTTTTTTATCCGATCAACTTCAACGGGTCGGGGTGACTCGCAAGGTCTACACCTCACAGAGCCACTAGTATTAGTATAAAAACCATGTTTCTAAAAGAAGGGGGTGAAAGTACTCGTCAATATAAACAATTTACTACAATACCAACCCTAAATTCGCCAAAAAAAAAAGTTGGTCCACATACTTGGTTGCCGTAGCTAGTTAGTTTTGTAAAACTGGTACTTACCGCGCATAATTATGCGTTTCAATGTTAAAATTTAATTTCTTTTGAGAACTTCTTAATCTTAGCTTCTTTTTCCCGCTTGGACAGAGATATGCCTATACATTAGGTATTTTATTAAAGTAAAAAGGCTAAAATGACTTAATATTTTAACACGATTTTACTATCGTGTAGTGTATTCGGAAAAGGCCTACTAGTTTCGATCGGTGTAGACGATCATCATTAGGGCGAGTGTAAGGAGGGACGGCGACTGTCCTCTTTCGCTGTCCTCAACGCACTGAGCATGGCGTCGCGTGTTGCCGCTAATGTCGCAGCTTGCGCTGCTCTATTGGAAACGATGACTAATGGTGGTGCTCCGTTGTTGATGAAACTCTTGTAGCTCTAGAAATCATCACTCTCAGGTTAGTTTTAATAAGGACAACATTCTTTGTTTAAATAAATCACCCGCCTTTTCTACACCAAATATTATATGCAAGTCAAATAGTTCTTTTTCTTGTAATTATCTTAACTAGTTACTTTATTCATTTTTCGTTGAACATATTCCAAATTATATACATTGTAACTTCTACCTAACCTACCCTCTAGTAGCAACATTTTAAAGACCGAGTATTTATTAATCTGTGAATAATATGGTTGATTGCATTGCATTGGATAAACCAAGTACATTTATAAAATTTTATTCTGTAATTGTTTGTTATCCCTGAATAAACAAAAACAAAAAACCCGAGGATGGCGAATGTTTGTGTTTGGTCCTTTAGTCGCATCTTACGACATCACACAACACACTTCATATTAATTAACTTTGAGAACAAACGTTGCAAATCCACAAATAACTACATCGGCAATTGAAATCAAAGCCAACCGCAATCACTTACACACGATAACGCTGCCTCGCTGCCACAAACTAAAGAATGTGACAGATATGACCTATCCTAAATATACTGAAACTGTTTTAAAGATAGTTCATGATATTAATCATTTCTAGCGCGGCTAGTACATCTTTGCTTACATCATCATCTCAGCCCTTCTGCCGCCCACTGCTGAGCATAGGCCTCCCTTCATCGCGTTCTATTTTCAACCAATTTTTATTCTGTTTTCACTGTTTGTACTTTGAATATTTATGGATAAGCTGGTTAGATAAAACATATTTTTTTACGCATACTGTCTATTGTGTGCAATATAATTAAAAGATTCTCGAGCTCCTCCGTGCTCGAAGGCACGTATAAGCCGTTGACCCCGGCCGTTACCATTATTAGGCAGCCTGAAAAATCTGACATAAGTGTTGGCCACTTACACACACGAAATACAAACTGGGTACTACTCATATGAACTTGAGTTACACATGTGTAACCTTACCATTTTGTCTCGCCACGTATTTACATCCAGCGTTCAAGCACTCGCTATTAATTGACTTGTTAATCACTGTAGCGAGGCAGCGATTCAACGTTTAATTTTAAGCTTTAGTACCAATTACTCTGTTTTACTGCGAATAGTTTGAATGTCAATAGTGAATATTGTGGAGCAGTATACCGAGCGAAGTTTTCACAGTCTATTGAACTATAGGGGAGCTTGCTGGTCTGGAAGTAGCTTTTTCTTCTCCAAATACAAGGTTTCTTACCAATATACACGCAGATTTTTCATTGGTTTAGAAAAAAAATTTGTATAGTAATCAAATTCCTCTATCCATACGACGCGGAAGGGACATACCCGTAATAAATCGAACCAAAGGCTGTACTAGATGACTATGGTATAAAGAAATTAAAATAACAGTCAAAAAACCAAAAAGAAACACAAATTTTCCGGGCGGGTAGCTAAGTACCAACGCAAGGAACTTGCTTTTACGTTGAAAAACCGCGTCGAAATCAGTCCATCCGTTTGAGAGCCAGGATGAAACAGACAGTCACAGACAGAAAGCGTCAAACTTACAACATCCCTCTTTTTTGTCGGCGTTAAAAACATAGAGAACATACCTGTAAACCTTATCTACCTATCCGACGCAATACAAAGGCCTATGCTTAAGTTTAAACCCCGCGTCCAATAGAATCGTCTAACTTACTAACTCCTTATCTCAACTTTCTAAGTTAGATATCTCGCTCCCTCTCGCTAGAAACTTGAACGTCTGAAAGGGACGTCAGATCAGTATTGTTTGCCAACTTCTCATTACAACTAAGTGGTATCAATCGTTGTTAACTTATAAACTACTATCTGCTGCTGCTGCTGCAGCCAGGCCTGTGTTACAGACTAAGTACTAGTACTCACGTACAGAAGTCTTACTTAGAAAATAAATTTAAATGAATACTTAGTCAATTTACCTAGCGTCAGGTTCGATACTTATACGGGTAGTGACACAGGCAGGCCTGTGTTACTCCCGGTTTAGGTATCGAAAATATACCTACATTATTACTATGCGCGCGGCGCCCACTTCAAGGGGAAAATTCAGTTACATGAATCGTTTGTCCCGAGTAATAAGAATGAAATTGGCTTGCAGTGGATGGCTAGGTATCTAAAAGAAGAGGTGAGGAGTTCTGACGCGAGCTAAATTAAACCATAGCGCTAACCTCATTAAGTAGATATTTCTTTGGATTTCTTTTCTATGTAAGGCTTCTGTACGTGAGTACTAGTACTTATTCTGTGCTGCAGCTGTATTCTTCGTACGAATGTTTGCGTAGGTACCTACAGAGCCTAGGACCGCCATACAGGGTGACCTTAAGGGGCAAGTTTATGATACTGAACTTTTAATTTTTATGTGAAGGAAGCCGTAAAAAAAAAAAATTTTTTTTTGTTTTTGTTCAGCAAAATTTTTTGGAGCAAGTTCCGTACAGGATTATGAACTACGGACCATATAAAAATGAATATTGAAAAAAAAAATATGTTCAGCTTCCCATACAAATCAGTGCTCGACTAAACAGATTTTTTATGGAAGAACGACTTTTTTTTAACGATTTTTAATAAGTTTTTTATAGAAAGTAGTTCAGTATTACGCACTGAAAATGCTCCAAAAATTTGTTTAGTGAGTAAAAAAAACATCTTGTATGTTAGTAAGGGATAAAGAAGAAAAATCAAACCAATGATAAGATTATTTGCTAGAAAATTTAAAAAACCCCCACGATTGTCAAGAACACCATCTAGTGGTGAGTAGCGGAACTACCGAAGTCGAATTGGTAGTTCAACTAATTATCACTAGATGACTATTCGTAGCGCCATTTATTATTTGCTAGAGAAGCCCTGACTTTCTACCGTTAATCGTCAAACACTTTTAAACGGCTCAACCGATTTCATCAAACATAGCTAAGAACCACCGCAAGAGAATTTCCTTTCACGTATATAAACCGCATCGAAATCGATCCATCCGTTCGAGCGCTACGGTGCCACAGACCGATACACAGACAGACAGAAATTAGCGTCAAACTTAATACACACCTTTTTTGTCGGAGGATAAAAATAAATTTTGTTCAACTAAATGAATCAACATTATGCTTATGTGACAAATTAGAGCTACTTTCACTCTTAAGGTGAACGCACACTTATTTGAGCCGAACGCGTCGAACGAGCCGAATGAAACGAATTTTCGAATTCTTTATATAAAATCCTATAAACCTCGCACACCTGTCGCGTCGAATCGTCCGAATCTGGAAGAAACACAGATATCCTAGACGAATTCGGATGACGTCATCAGATTCGGTGCTAGTGATGCGATCGAATCGATCGAATCGCCCGCATTTTGATAACGGCAAGTGTTTGCGTAAGAGCAACGAGAGTAATGCGATCGAGTTACTTACTTCGATTTATTTTAAATGTTCCAAAAATGAGTGATTCTAACATAATTGATTAATAAAACCCTGATCATAAAAATCTCGTCAAGATTTATCACAATTTACATGTAATTAAAATGCGACAAGTGTAAAGGAAATGGAAACAATTCTTTCGGCGCGGTCGATTCTTTCGGTGTGGATAGATATGCGAGGTCTTAAAAACTTCGATCGATTCGACGCGTTCGGCTCGGATAAATGTGCATTCACCATTAAGGTACTAACATCCTGCTAACATTTTAAATGCTAAAGTTTAGTTGTTTGGTCTATGTTACTCAATTATGGTATATTACATTAGAAATAAAACAAAAAAAGAAAGATAGGCAACTCTTTATTGTACACTAAAAAAGAAAAATGTAACAAAGAATTAATTTTACATTAAATAAATACAATTAGAAGGATACAATTTGTCGCCGTAAGCATGCTTGCCTCGGTTGGTGGTTGTATCAACGCGTTATGTACCGCGTAAAGTTGAGGCAAATAAGCGCCCGATTATCCGGTCGCTAGTGATAAATTAGATAATGTCACTGTTAAGTTGGTAGAAACTCAAAAGCTAGACTATAAGCTTAACAAAAGCGAGAGACCTTGTCCAGGCGATCGCCAGGCATCAGCGCGAGCTGAAGTGTGCTCGGCCGGCCCTCGATCACGCGCTGCCAAAGAAGCCGCCAAGTTAAGTGCAGCTTTGTCTATCGCATGAGTAGTTTCATTTTGTAGTCTTAGAAAATTAGTTGAAGGTTTTGGCTTATTCTTGTTTTGTTGGTTTTAAAAATGTTTGTTTGTTTGTTATAACTCAATTTTACTATGAAAACAAACAATTGCATATAATAACAACGTAAAGAGTAAATTGACTACGGCAGACTTATCCCAATCATTGGAATTATGAAATCAGTTTCAGTAAAGCGACAGTGTTTGTGTTAAACTAACATCCTGCTAGCATTATACATTTTAAAGTTTAGTGGTTTGGTATATGTTACTAAATCACGGTATTTAGTTACACTAGAAATTAAACAAAAAAGAGATAGAAAGATAACTCTTTATTGTATATCGAAAACAAAAAATATTACACCAAGAAATAATGTTACGACATTGGTATTATATGGTGTTTAGTGGTTAAATAAGCACAATCAGTTGCCCATTTCATGTATATTTAAGAGCTATCCTCCTGTATATGAATTTTCTTCAATTTTTATTTCTCGTCTGCTTGTGTTGCTGAACGATACGACGTTCACCTTTTTTTATGTGTTTCACGTGGCTTTTAATTACTTCAGTCTTTCTTGTCCTCCGTTTCGTAGGTGATAAATTAGATAATGTCACTCTTGAGGTGTACAAACTCAAAAGCTAGACTAGCTTAACAAAGGCGAGAGACCTTGTCCAGGCGATCGCCAGGCATCAGCGCGAGCTGAAGTGTCCTCGGCCGGCCCTCGATCACGCGCTGCCAAAGAAGCCGCCAAGTTAAGTGCAGCTTTGTCTATCGCATGAGTAGTTTCATTTTGTAAAGTCTTATAAAATTAGCTTATCTGTTAAACTAACACTCTTCTAATGTAAAAATCTATTTGTTTGGATGTGCAATACAGGCACACAATTACGAAAGTATGCAAAAACTACTAAACAGTGTGTGTGAAATGAAATTTGGCTATTTACGAGATAATTTGGATTAACCCAAAATATGACACTTTTTACAAGCTTTTATTTAGTTTCACCTGTCCCGTGGTCTGTAATCAAATCTTATAAGTTAAATTTGACCCACTTCCCGGTTTCCGATTGAGTTGAAATTTTGCACGCATACGTATATTGCGTGACAATGCGATATTATGATGACATGGAGCTGATCTGATGATGGACTGGAAGGTAGCCATAGGAACTCTGTAATAAAACGACGCAACCCCGTTGTGCTCGTTTGATTTGTTTTAAGGAGCACTTTAAGCTTTGAAGTTCATGGTTTTAGATAACAGTAGTTACTTGTTATTACGAAGAACGAAATTAATCCTATGACATTTATCAAAATTACAAACTAAGGCAACGCCACTGGTAATTACTAGTAAAATTATATTTCCTTGGTTTCCCATTCTATTCGCTTGTTTCTTTTTCTTGATCACCTTAAACAGTCCACTGATGGATAAAAGGCCTCTTTCAATAAAAAAAGAATTTGCCCATAATCAACACGCTATGGGCAGACGGATTTGTAATCGCAATAGATGGTATAAAATTAGAACGCTGCTGCTAGTATCTTGAATCTGCTTAAGGGGATACATGATTTTTTCGGGGTCCAGTGCTTCCTTTATTTGAAATAAATTATTTGAAAGAAAACAGAGATATCGTTCAAAATTTTGTCTTGACCAAGCCCTTTAAATCTTTTATGAACTACTATTTAGAGTTTAAAGTGAGAAAATGAAGCTTTTCTACGCAGTTTTGGCAAATGTGCGAAGAAAGCTTCACATTCTAAATTTAAACTGTATATAGAATTCATAAAATAGTTTGAAGGGTTATCTAGGGCATGATGAGGACAAAATTTTACTCATAAATGATATCTCCGTTTCCATTCTTTTTTTTTTACAATATGTTGGTTTAGGCATTTGTCCTCAAATCTCACCTGATGGTAAGCGACGATGAAGACTAGGATGAAGCATGCCTATCCAAAAGATACCCATTCAATCTACTTTTGAATGTCCTGGGACTGTACTTCTCTGGAAATATAGACGCAGGCAGTTCATTCCACACCTTAGCTACCTACTCGAACCAAAAAGGAATTGTCGAAGCGTTTAGTAAGCGTTTAAGCGTTTTCAAATACTTTATTTAAATTGGAGTAGCACTGGACCCTGACTATCCATGTATCATCTTAATCAATGTTTACTATGCTAAGATCATCATCGAAAGATATCACCACAATTTTATACAACAGTTGAAACAAACGAAACGACAGAAAAATAACACATTCATAACTCACTAAGAAATTGGTGCAACAAAGTACAAAAACACCAGTTTAAATTCATAAGGAAGCACAAATTGAATTCAAAAATCTAATACACGCCTCGAAAACAGATCATATGTTTTGTTTTTACAAAATTGCATGTTCGGAAAACGGCGCAGACCACGAAATGCGAATTTCCAAATAGCAGTGTTTAATACTGCTATTATAATAACAAGCCGAGGAGAATGCACGACTCTGCACGAGTGACTTGCTTTTCGTTTGTTCGGTACGCCTAACTCATTATTAATATCAAGGAATTTACATATAATGAAAGGTTCTGTGGCCGAAATGTGCCTGTGCCGGGTTTTCGCATTTTATGACTTGCTGCCGTGGCGTATTTCGGAATTTTGCGCCCCATGCTTTATTGGACGAGCGTAGTTTTCTGATTCTACTTATAAAATACTTAAAATTTAACCCTTATTAACCCTTTCACCGCGAGACTTTATATCAGTTGCCGTGCCCCCAGCGCGAGGGGTATTAAATCTAAAATAAATACCTACAACCAAAAAGGGATGTGGATACTTAAGTTATGTGCAAGACGAGCGTTTTTTGTCGGAAATATCCGACGTTCGCGGAATGAGCACGACAATATCTGTCGGATAAATCCGACGTTCGCGGTAAAGGGGTTAATAGGCGATGCGGTTAGCAACCCATCACTATTTTGCACCATCACATCCTTTTTGACCCCGAACCAAAAATAAAGGTGTTATAAGTTTGAAGCTAATGTCTGTTTGTGGCATCGTAGCGCTCGAACCGATGGACTGATTTCAATGCGGTTTTTAAAGTGAAAGCAAGTTCCCTTGCGATGATATCTTAGCTATGTTTGATAAAAATCGGTTTATCCTTTTAACTGTTTACTTATGAGCCTTAACGCATGAAAGTCAGGATTTTCTCCCTAGCAAATAGCAGATGGCGCAATGGATATTAATTATAATGCGTAGTTTTGTTACTTATCTTTAGATGGCTTTCGTAAAAGTCGAGGTTTTTTTCATTGGCCTAGCAAATAATAGATGACGCTACGGATATCAATTCCACTTTACATCGGTGGGAATATGTAGTTCTACCACTGATTACTAGATGGCGTCGTCGGTTTTTTATTTTTAATTACCTGGCAAATAAACTTGTGTAAGAATGCATACAAAAGCCGGAAAGTCGAAGGCGACTCGGCGAAAGTATGATTTGTCCCTTATAATCATCTCGCCCAGAGCTATATAGCCCTTTTTAGGGTTCCTTGTCCGTAGTAAACAAGGAACCTTTATAGTTTCGCCATGTCTGTCTGTCTGTCTGTCCGTCCGCGGTTTTGCTCATCGACTTTAAGTACTAGAAAGCTGTAATTTGTCATGAATATGTATATCAATGAGGCGGAAAAAACGGTAAAATAAAATATCGAAAATAAATTTTTTGTTAAGGTAGATGCCATACAAGTGAAGTGAAAAGTCATTTCTTTTTCTCGTCTAATAAATCATATTGGGTAATCGTTGAATAGGTCTTTTAAAAATATTGTGAGTTAGTGAACACCGTTTTTCGATTTTGGGAGCCGTTTCTGAAATTATTGTTTTTAAAGTGAAAAAATTTGTTAGAGTCAAGTGTCCCCCCCCCCCCTCTATCTGCTAAACGGTTATATAAAGACACGTGAAAAAATTCACAGCTATAGGATATATAACGAAATTTAAAGGAAAACTATCAGAGCTAAGTAGGGTTTACAAATTAAAAAGTTATAGGCGATTAAGTTATAAAATGTACTCGGAAAAGGAAAATTTCATACAAATTCATTAGAAAATTAGTTTTTAGACGTTTATAGTGGGTTTATAGTGGCATGAACTCAAAGTTGGCGTTCGTAACTACGGAACCCTACTGCGCATGGCCCGACACGCACTTGGCCAATTTTATTTTATTTTTATTTTTATTTATTGGCACACAAAACAGTCTTACAAAGCAGCTTAACAAAACAACTTATATAATAGAAACATGTCTAGTTGCAAAACCAAAAAAAATAGTGCGCACAGCATTATTTTAAGGTAAACACGTCACTTCCTGCTACGGTTAGTTCGGTGGCCATTTTGGCTAATTGTGCATTATATCTTGTTTAATTGGTCGTTTATAGCGACTCAATTAGGGACAAATGTTAAGGTGCTCTTTGCCTTTGCAAAATTAAGGAGCCATTTGTTTCTGCTTTAGAGCGTTTGCACATTAGTAGTCACGGCTATTAGTAATGATTACTAATTGTTTGTTTTTCGTGTGTGTAAATGACCAATACTTTTGCCAGTTTACTCAAGCTGCCTGAAGGCATCTGACATAACTTGACGACTCATATAATGATGACAGCCGGGACTAACGGCTTATGCGTGCCTTCCGAAGCAACGAAAAGCTCGAGATTTTTTTATATTTATTTATTTATTTACCAATTTATGTACACGGAAAATTTATACAGAGAATACATCAAATAAAAGTTGTACAAAGGCACTACTTATCTCAAAAGAGATCTCTTCCAGTAGGCTTGTGAGAGGAGATGTTTATGTAAGAGAGGCATACAGGCGTGTTTATACATGAAATAAAGGAGGAAGAAAATTGAAATGACATAAAACTACACAAACTACAAATAAACATACATATACATACATATATTATTACACATATACTTAAATAAATACTTATGTCTATTAAGAATAAAATAAAATATATACTTAATATGAACATTATAAGTTACAATTAAGATGATTCCAATAAATAATGATATGCAGCTATCCTTTTCTGTCGCTCAGAACCATTATTTGCCAGAGCGAGAGAAGGCGACGGAACATGCTATAACATTCTGCGCTCTCTCTCGCTCTGGCAAATGAGATCCAACCCTTATTTGCGAAAGCGCTAGTCATGCGCATGTCCACCGAATTCCTCTATGATTAATAATAATGGTTACTCATAATGTGTGGCTGCCGGCCTAGAATAGAACCACCAGGAGCGCGGTCCAATGACCTTCCATAGGTCCTTAGACCACTCCATGTCTTTCTGTGCAAAGAGGGGACTAATCTATAAAGATTATCGGATCACTGTGTGGAAATCTGTATCCCACTACTCGCCACCTGACACCAGTCTTAAAGGCACTAGACGAGTATGGAGGTACAAGTCGGCAGATTGGGATGAGATGCGGCATTTTTTCGCGTCTTACCCTTGGCTGCGAGTTTGCTTTTCTTCGAGTGATCCTTCTTGCTGCACGGATGCTGTCTCGAGTGTGATATGTCAAGCGATGGAGTATTTTATTCCTTTCGCGGACGTATCCCTTAAAACCAAAGCTCGCCCATGGTTCAATGCCGACTGCCTCTCAGCGCTCAGCTGAGAAGCGTAAGCGGGAAGCATACTTGGTCTGGGCTGATGCTCGCGAAAGCAAAGCTGCTGATCTACACGACATGAAGAAAGCATATAACGTTGCTTCCAATTCCTTTTTGGTTCGAGTAGCTAAGGTGTGGAATGAACTGCCTGCGTCTATATTCCCAGAGAAGTACAGTCCCGGGACATTCAAAAGTAGATTGAATGGGTATCTTTTGGATAGGCATGCTTAATCCTAGTCTTCATCGTCGCTTACCATTAGGTGAGATTGTGGACAAATGCCTAAACCAATACATTGTAAAAAAAAAGAGTTGTAGTCGGGCAGGTCGCCCGGTTGTAAAACTCTAGCCGAATCGTTTAAGAGTCCCCTTATCTTAGAAAGAATCAGACTTTCCGATACAAACGTAATTTAGCCAAATTTTTTTGGTAAAGATTCTTAAGTATACCTTTACCATATTTACAGTAATAGTTTTTCATCACTTGGTAGGAGTACCTACTGTGTCTCGTGTAGTGATGTACCGTTCCCGGGAATTTTGGGAGGTTTGGGCAATATTCCCTTAAAAAGTCTGGCAATATTTCTGAATAAGTGAAATTTAGGTGAATATTTTCAGTTTGCGGAATATTGGGAATATTCCCGTAAATTTTTAATATTTACAACGGCACATCGCTAGTCATGTGACTGTGAATGTGTCACGTACGGGTATAACGTGGTCAAATTGATATTTAAAACTTTGTCAGCCTGTCAGTGATTGCCAACCATGGTTGCCAAGCGTAGCGGATATCCCATTCGCTTTTCCGAGAGGTATTAAGTTCGAATCCATCATTTATAATATGTTCGGATAAACGTGTAGGTGTATATCGTGCTCAGCTTTCCAAAATACGTAGTTTGTCAAGCGATACCGACGTCTAGCCTCTTTAAGTGGCCTTTGAGTTCCGGATACGTTTACAAATGCTGAAAGGCTGTATGTAGTCCGCATTTCCAATTCTTTTTCATTATTTTTACCTGCCCAAAGAAATGTTTTTGATAGAGATAAGATAATGTTTATTGTCATTAAATCTCTGGCTTATGGGATTCTTACTGCAGAAGTTTGATTTTGAAACGGGGAAAATGTCTTGGTCTAGACCAAGAATGAAAACAGGGAAAGAAAATTGTACTGAATTTCATTCATCCTCTAGAGGGAGAATGTGGTTTAAGTTTGGAACACTTACCGAAATATATACTGAACTGAAATCATTACTATATTGTCAAGCGTAAAAAAATAACGATTTTGAATCGACAATATGTATCCGCAAAATCCACAAAACCACTTAAATTTCATAAAATAGAAAACTAAATTAAGTCGTGTCATTGTTTGTTTACAACTGTTTAGTTTTCCAAAAAGAAAAAGCAATGGGTCATTTGCATCTCACACATATGTACAGCCAAGTTTTCTGCGTACCTATATTTATTTACAACGTAAAACATTTTGTATTTTTTATGTAACTGGATAACAATTAATTAAAGTTTTATATATTTTTTGATAAATGCTTATCTTTTGTTATTTTTGTCTTTATTTTTTCGCAAATGGTACGAAAAGTAGAGTATTTTCCTCGATGATAAAGCTGTCTTAGTCTTGGGTGAACTTAAATCCGTCGCTACACTCAGGACTCGTCCTAAATTCCTCGCTTCGCTCGTGATTTAAGTATTTAACACCGTCGCTCCGCTCGGGAGTAAACCACGAGTACTTCGGTGCGTTCGCGATTTAAGTCGTCACCCGCGACAGAAGTCACTGCTTTATCCCCTTGTTTAATAATCTACTTTTATCCCAGACCAAAATAGGTTTCGTCCTGAATGTAAGGAACAAATGACTTAAGTAAATCAATTAAAAAAACCCGTCTCTATCTAGTGATGAGTGGCGGCACTACATATTCCAACCGATGTTAAGGGGCTACCTGAATTTTCCGGGGTCCAGTGCTGCCTCCATTTGAAATAAATCACGTAAAACGAAACGGAAACATCATTAAAAATTTTGTCTAGACCAGGCTCTAGATAACCTTTCAAACTATTTTATGAACTACTGTTTACAGTTTAAAGTGAGAACGTGAAGCTTTTCTACGCACATACGCCAAAAGTGGCCGTTTTTGTTTCAATTGTGCGTAGAACAGTTTCTATTTCTCACTTTGAACTGTAAACAGTAGTCATAAAATAGTTTGGAGGGTTATCTAGAGCCTGGTCAAGTCAAAATTTTAAATGATGTCACCGTTTTCTATCAAATGATTTATTTCCAATGAGGGCAGCACTGGACCCCGGAAAATTCAGGTATCCCCTTAAGTGGAACTGATATCCGTAGCGCCATTTTATTACCTTTATTTGCCAGGTAAATTAAAAACCACTACTCTCAAGTGTTAAGGCGGCCCTTCCCGGCCGCTCTATCGTCAACGCGAGCATAGTTATTAGTCATAACCAAGAACCACCGCAAGGGAACTTGCTTTCACGTAAAAAACCGCATCGAAATCGGTTCATTCGTTCGAGAGCTACAATGCCGCAGACAGACTCGCAGACAGACATTAGCGTCAAACTCCTAACACCCGTCTTTTTTGTCGGAGGTTAAAAATGGATATCAAACTTGCATTTTCCTACTTTCGCTTTCCAACATGACCTCATTCTAATCTGAACAAAAACTATTCCCCGGCTAACTGAACCGGTCAGTAGCACGCCCGCGTTGATTTTATGTTTTCTGTTATCCTAGTAACATATTATACAAAAGTAAAAAGTATTATTTATAATAATCATTTATGGTTTAGTGTTTAAGTAATTTTTAACGGACTTTAAAAAATCTGAGAAATCTTTTATATTCATAAGTTTTTCCATGAAACTTGGTTCGTTGTATAGCGGTTGCTACAAAAAAATATTCACCTTTTTGTTTTGAATCCAAAAGTATTTTTAACTGATTAAAAATGACTATTGTTATGTTCGCTTTTTGTGCCATATAATGTGACTTTTTTTAACAAGTGGTACGAAAAAAAAAACTTAAATATAAAAGAAACCTTTCACTCTATACTTAGTTTGTTTTTGTCTAATATCTTTTTACTAGGATAACAGAAAACTTGAAAATCAATGTGGGAATGCCACGTACCGGTAACAGCTAGCCGGTGATTAGAATGAGGTCACGTTAAAAAGCGACAGTAGGAAAGTTAAATGCATTTTATTCTAGTAGTTATATTTATTTAGCCGGCTATCGGGGGTTTGGGTTTGATATTCAGTTAGGGCAAGTTGAAAAATTGCTTTTTAGGGTTCCGTATCCAAAGGGTATAAACGGGTCTCTATAACTAAGACTCCGCTGTCCGTCTGTCTGTCTGTCAGTCGCCATGCTGTATCTCATGAACTGTGATAGCTAGACAGTGAATTTTCACAGATGATGTATTTCTGTTGCCGTTTTAACAATAAATACTAAAAACAGAATAAAATAAATATTTAAGTGGGGCGCCCATAAAACAAACGTGATTTTTTATAGATATGGGTACGGAAACCTTCGCGCGCGAGTCCGACACGCACTTGGCTTGTAATTTAAATTGACCTGAGTGTTTATCTATATATATTATACCCGCATATTACTCAGATGCATACAGGCTTAAAATTAAGTTTACAAAATATAATTTAGAAGCATATAAAGATATATTATTGTTAAAACAGAGTACATTTCCTACTTAAGACTCATTATTCAAGAACCTTCCTCATGAGTGCTGCACACAGCTGCACATGTCGTTTGTATTATGTCTCCTTTACACGACGTTAGTAGCATGATCTAGTGCTTATCGCGCTTAGTTTGCTCTACGAATATTAGTTTAAATACGAAACTTTTTTCACTTTCGTCTACGAGCGCGGATCAGAAAGAGGTATATATGACTGTTGTGATTACAATATTTTGTACAATATCCGAATACTTCTCGCAGATCTCGCTAATTGGCATCTGATGCGATTAACACTTCGTCAAAGTCGATGTCAAGTAACGCTTAAAGCAAGGTATCGTGTCCACTGAGGCGTAAATGCCTTCAGTATTAAGCATTACGTCTACGTTAAAAAAAGTATTGATTCTGTGATTACTAGGCAGAAGGCAATTTTTCTACTTGACCTGTCTTTGAACCGAACAGGATCTCTGGAGTATCGGACTCGCACCTTAGCAAATCGGTAGCCATAGATACTATTGCCGATTCCGATCGGTCGTTTTGGAAATCCTTTTAGGAGGCCTATGTCCAGCAGTAGACTTCCTGTGGCTGATATAATGATGATGATGAGATACTTTTGTAGTTCACCTATTACCAATAAGAAGATAGCGAGATGCTAAGCCCATAACCACTAAGTTCATGTCAAGCAAGCATTATAGATAAGTACACAGGTACCTATTGTACTTGTCATATACTAATGCACTACGGACGCCGCGCCTTTGTCTCAAGACTAAATTGGAGCCATAATCCCCGCTATAACATTCACTTGTTTAGTGAAAGTGGTTTTGTTTTCACGATATTCATCGGTGTGGCTTTGTTGCTCGAGTTGAATAATCTAAGTTTCAATATTTCACGTTGGGATTTTTTTCCGTTTATTTATATATTTTTTGGACAACAAGTAATAAATTGGATCATTTTTCATAACGCCCGGGCATTATGAATAATGACAAGAATTTGGGCGAAGTAATTAATTATCATATTGCCCGAAAATTACGATTTTTGTTGTATTGTTTTCGGGCAATTTGATAATACACATGTACCTACATTGCGCGGGGAGGTTTACCTACAGTTGATTTATGTGAGGTCTATTGACCAAGTGACTTTTAGTAGATATGGTGCGTCACCATAATTTATACTACATGACCTGGGTGGTCTACACAACTATGGAAAAACACTGTTGGAGGTTAGGGGGTGGCCCTTGCCGCGTCTTAACCTATACTATATGACCTTGGTGATTTACTTGACTCTGCAAGAACGAGTCTACTGTTCTTGACACATTGACTTCAACACCAAACGCGATTCCCCCACTGGCAAGGCGCCCCGCCGCGATGCGCAGACCGGCAGATTACTCGCGCGGCGACGGAGGCGCAGATCTGCTTTAACTAGCGGTTCGATCTCCTTCCCCGCGCGGAGCAGCGGTCTACGATGGCCCTGCGCCAGACGTTCACTTTACACGGCGGAGCAGTATGTTATACCCCGCGGCTAGGACCGCGCCCCCGCGCAGATTGGCAGAATCTGTGCGTGCGACGCGCTCCCACGCGGTGATGCGTTGTCAGTGTGTTGGACTAGGCGTGTTTTCTATACAAATTGAGATACTTGCATACAATGTTCAAATCTGCGGCCCCGCGCTCGCGATGATGCGCGGTTCACTTTGATTACCGCCAAACTAAACATTCTATTTGGACAAAATTTTATGGGATCATTTTTGACAAGTATGTCCTTTCAAAAAACGAAATAGCTGGATGCAGGCCGCTTCTAATTGGTCGTTTTATAAAACCTTTGGTGAGGCCTATGTCCTATTCCTCCCTAATATGATGATGATAACGATGCCCTTTCAAGCAAAATAAGAATTTTACTTTATCCGGGGGTCTTCAGTAATCGGGGAACATAAGTACATAAAAAAACATGTAAACATTCCAATTGATAACCTCCTCCTTTTTTAAAGCCCCCGCTGCCTCCTGTCACAATGCAACTGCTCCAGTTTTTGCAGCCGTGATAGATGTGCGAAGAATGAGGTCGCTGATGCATAATTCTGCTAATCACGCCTGAACTACTTGTAGCTGTCCTTTTTACCTTTACGCATAGTTGTTGATGATTATTCTTTCTTTTTTGACGACCTTCTTTTGAGTTTAGATTGAGGAAGCTTGTGGAAACGTCTGAAGACTTGAGTTGACTTATATACTTAAATAAGTATTTACAATGTGTAACAAAAATTCTGGCAAATTGTATAAAAAAAAGCATTTGTCCCATACGAAAAGTTGTTCATAATGACGGTCTGAGTTGCTCCTACAAGGATCGGACAGGGATTTTGTTACACAATATATATTATTTGTTATAAAATATAGCATCGTCGAGTTAGTATCCCAAAAAGTCTCGAACTTACTTTAAGACTAGCAACTATGTAGACCAACTGATAGACAAGTTAGTTCGCCAGGCAAATAAAAAAATCCCCGACGGCATTATCTAGTGATGAGAGGCGGAAATACATATTCTAACCGATGTTAAATGGAATTGATATCCGGTGGCGCCATCTATTATTTGCCATAAAAATTAAAAATACCGACTTTCAAGCGTTAACCCCAATAACTTTTAAAAAGCTGAAGCGATTTTCTTCAATCGTAGCTAAAAATCTCTGCAAGGGAACTTGCTTTCACGTAAAAAACCGCATCGAAATCGATCCGAACGGAGCTACGACGAAAACATCAAATTTTTTTTTTGGAAATGATTACTCATTCATTTTAAGTTTTTGAACCTTCTACTAATTTATTCAATTTATCTTTAAATTGATTAAAAACATTAATTGGTCTTTTTTATTTGTTATTCTTTAACACCTTTTCTTATCGGGGCTTAAAAAATTGTTTAGGGTGTTAGGTAAGTATTATATTATCAAGAAGTCCGCTACATCTCGTGTCTTGAACCCGTATTAGTTTTTGTGTGTGTCCTGGTTGCTGTCCTGATAAATGTACTACCGGGCTACGCGTCATAGTTTTTACAGCGGCCAACAAAAAGGTGATTCCACCTGAATCCTTACTGCGTTCATGAAGTTGACAGAGAGCATTGCGTTTTGTTGGAATATCTGTTCGGTATGGGCTAAATTAAAATACTATTTAACTGGTGAAGTATGAAATTATATTATTTTCACTTTTACTTGGATGTATATACGTCTGACACATATGAAGAGAATGACATAACTGGGGGTTGCCAGCACCAAAAGTATTGCATGCCATAGTACAAAAATATAGATTGATTTTTGCAAATAAAATAATATAAATCAACACGTTTCAACAAGTGTATTTGGTTACAAATAAAAAAGACTCAATTGTCCAGAACACCATCTAGTTACGAGTAGCGGAACTATCGAAGTCGTATCGGTAGTTCCGATCTATTATTATTTTGTAAGAGAAAGCCCTGACTTTCAAACATTAACATCCATAACTTTCAAAGGGCTCAACTGATATTCATCAAACATAGCTATGAACCACCGCAAGGGAATTTGCTTTCACGTGAAAAAACCCATCGAAATCGGTCCATCCGTTCGGCTGGTTTTACAGTCCCGCGTTCGCACGCGCGGTTGGATCGTTACACAGTCAACTGCGCGTGTGAACCGCGTACTTTGTATGGCGAATCGGGCCGCGCTTACCGACCGCGCCTGCGAAAGTGTGACTGTAAAACCAGCCTTCGAGCGTTACCGCACAGACAGACACACGGACAGAAAGACAGACCGACAGACTTTAGCGTCAAACTTATAGCACTCCTCTCTTTTGTAGAGTGTTAAAAATAGACGACCTACGTGGCGTAGTGGTCACCATGCTAGTCCGCCACCCAGAGGTCCCGGGTTCGATTCCCGGTCAATTTGGAAAATGGCCTTTTTCAAATTGTCTTGGTTCTTGGATGTTTATCTTTACATATATTTGTTACAAAATATAGTATCGTTGAGTTAGTATCCCATAACGCAAGTCTCGAACTTACTTTGGGCCTAGCTCAATCAGTGTTATTTGTCCCTATATATTTATTTATTTATTAAAAATAGGGTACTACCCAAGGTCAAAAATAAGTAATTTTGTACTGATATGGGAATAAAACACTACTGAAATGCGTAAGCTCCGTTGGGCAGGTAGAGTAACCCGAATGGACAAAGTCTATTATACATAGTATAATGAAATTTATAACAGCCAAAACACAAAAAAAATTCGACCTTTCCATACAAAAGAGTGTAGCCCCTCGGGCAATCTGTATGGGAAACTCGTTTATTTTTTGTTTTTTTTTTGGCTGTTATTTTAATTTCATTATACTATGGTAATCTAGTATAGCCCGTGGTTTGATAGGCGACCGAGTAGGCGACCAGTACTGTGAAAATGAGTTTCTTTCGGCGTTTCTTCTAAGCAGTGGTCGTTACGAAGCGCTGGTATCGGTAGCTGTTCTTTATGAATAAATTAAATTTTAATATACTTTACACGTAACATAAATTATACTTATTGACGTTTAAAAGTGCCTTTAAGGTCTTATTACTGAATAAACATTCAAATCTTTGAATATTTGAATCTTTGAATCTTTGAATCTTTGAATCTTTGAATCTTTGAATCTTTGAATCTTTGAATCTTTGAATCTTTGAATCTTTAAACTTTGAATCTTTAAACTTTGAATCTTTGAATCTTTGAATCTTTGAATCTTTGAGTCTTTGAATCTTTGAATCTTTGAATCCTTGAATCTTTGAATCTCTGAATCTTGAGTCAGAAAACCTCGCTTACTTTGCTTAATTGACAACCGCTACCGCTATCACCCTTAACTAAACCCTACGCCTAGTTTTTGCGCGCGGCCGTGATAAATGTATGTCCAAATGGGGCCACCGTGATTCATAACATTGCTAACTCGAGCTGTGACGTCACGTGATCAATGGATCGGATGATATCGCTCTATTTACGGCTGGGTTTATCCTAAATTCATTCTTTTAGTTTACTTTTTAGCGTTTGATCTTCACTTTGTGCTATAAACATCCAGATAAGTTGAAAAGAGAATTGTCTCGCTAATTTAATATAGTAACTATTTTATGAATAACCTTTGAAAGTAATATTGGTTGGCTGTCTAGTTTTAAAACTATTTTTCGCCTAAAGTGGCCACTTTCGGCGAAAAACAGTTTCAAAACTAGACGGATTATTAGTAATCATTTCAAAGGTTATTCATAAAATAGTTTAAAGGTCTTTATAGACATTGATACAAATAGAATTTTTAATTATGACCATATTTAGTTTTAAACATATTATTTCAAATGAGGGCGCCACTTTAGCTACCACTTCGTCTTAAAAGAATCCCCTTACCCTGGACAGAAACAGACTTTCCCATACAAACGTAGTCTACGTTTTATTTTGAAACGACATGTCGGATATGGGAAAAATTACGTCATTTTAATAAAATTGCAATTATCTAAGGTTATAATTGGTTTTCTACAGTTAAATTATGAACTTAAAAGAGAATATAGTGTATTATATCATATTTGACAATTAGTATGGAAAACTTCTACACCCTCATATTTACTTTCCAGTTCATAATTTTATGTTGGAAACCAATCACAACCCTAGATAATTGCAATTTCTTTAAAATTACAAATTTTTACCGAAGTCTGACATATAGTTTCAAAATAAAACGTAGACTACGTTTGTATGGAAAAGTCTAGAGTAAGGGGTTTTTAATAAGGGGTAACACAAAGTTTTGTGATATTATTGAACATTTTTCAAAATGGCGAAAAAATATATTTTTCTTTTAATGTATTTAAACCACACACTAACACTATAATGATTGTTGTCGTTAGATGAGAGTAATAAATTATTGGGCTACGCAGATGCCTTTAAGTTCCAAAAATCTGCCACCAAAAAAAGCAATTGCACACTAATAACAAGTAGTGGTTGCTTTGAAGTGGGTCAGTACAACAACAATTCTAACAACCTCCGTGGTGTAATGGTCAACAAGCTAGGCCACCAATCCGGAGGTTCTGGGTTCGATCTCCAACCAAGTCATGTTAGGAAATGGCCTTTTTCAAATTGTCCTGGGTCTTAGGTCTCTCTCTCTCTCTCTCTCTCTCTCTTTCTCTCTCTCTCATCTCAGCGTTTTCCCAGTCATCTTTACATGTATTTATCACAAAATATAGTATCGTTGGGTGAGTATTCCATAACACAAGCTTAAGCTTACTTTGGGGCTAGCTCAATCTGCGTAATTTGTCCGTATTACAACGTAGAAGGGACATACCCCTAATAAATCGAACGACAATCAGTATAGTGGAATAAAATTAAAATAACAGCAAAACACACAGAAAAAAATATCGCCATTTTCATACAAAAGTGTGCAGCTGCCCGGGCATTTCGTATGGGAATGTCAACATTTTTTTTTGGTTCTTTGGTTCTTATTTTGATTTCATTATCCACGTTGTATATATTTATTTATATTTAGTAGAAGTAAGGTAAATACTAATATTATCTTGTTACTAAGCTTCGTAAATCAATAACGACAGATGTACCAGATGGCAAAGTTCCTAGTTTTTCCCGTCTGCCGAGAATAACAAAGGATAAACAGCTGCTAATATTCCGTAAATATATGGCAGTGGACGATAGGATATTCTTTATGTAGACAGAATATTACGTTAAGGGACTACCTGAATTTTCCGGGGTCCAGTGCTGCTTTAATATTAAATGCTGTACTAAAAATATCTTGAAATTCAACTTCAAAACTAATTTCAAATTTTATTTCCTACTTCTTTAAAACTAATAAACTTATTAAACAGTTCTTGTCATAAATCATTAATCTACCATTTTTCTTAAAAATGATTAATTTTTGTCAAAAAATTAATTAATTTTTGTCAAAAAATTAATTAATTTTTGTCAAAAAATATTCATTATGTTTTACAAAACCGGCTATTAACTATAATGTACACAGAATTTAGTACTTCAAATTAGTTGAGGAACAAATAATCCTGTTTACTTTGATTATGTTTGTTTATCGCGTTGCAAACGCTATGGCAGTGCGATATATCGTGCGGAGTATGAGGGTGGGGCGATATGGGCGGGTCCAAGGTCATTGGTGACTACAGTCGCCTTAAGCTGTCTTGTAAACATCTGATAAAGTTTGCGGCTGGTATCAAATGATGTTTACCAATGGGTTAATGTGTATTTCAAAACAGGGATCACTCTACTCTTTCATAGAACAAATAGTGTAAAACATACAATTACTCCCAGTAAATTATTTTAGTCCGCTCACATCACGCGAACTTTCGGCGGAATCATGAATATAAGAAAGAATTCCATTTTATGGCGAGTGGCGTGACGGCAAACGTTTACGGATAGCAAAAAAGTTTCAGCAGCTGTCAGCTCTGGTTTCGGATTTTTCACGTTGGTATTCAAGTGAGCAGATAAAGATATAAGCGGTTTGTGAAAATATTACGAGTAATATATAGTTTTATATCGACGAGTTATTTTTTTTAATTGTATGGTTTTATTCAATGTTTAAATATTGTCGTAGTTTTGCGCAAGTCGACTATCTTTTTAAAAAGACCAATTTTTTTACAGATTTGTTTGATATTTTTCTAATGAGTTTTTTTAAAATCAGCTCTCTAAAATACTGTCCCTAGGCATTGTTGTATTAATTTATTGTATTGTTTTAACTAACTTTTAAAACACACAGACACGAATATATTTCCAATAAATAATCGACCGATACAGCATACATGGAGGTTTTCTATTTGTTTTCCTATTCTATCAAAATCTACCTATTTGTATGGGTAGATTTTGGTAGAATAGGAAATGGATTGAAGTGAGTTTTTGTACCAATTGCAAATTCCAGAAGATGAGCATATAGTACATTAAATAGCCAATTTTGACCCGAGAAGAAGAAGAGCGGACGAAGTATTAAAACCATACATGAATATCTCCTTCGATGTTTCAAAAACCAAAATCATTGTCAGTCTAAACAAAGCACATCTCTTCCAAAAACTGGTAAATAAATATTTTAAAGCAAAAAAAGTAGGCCATCCTTTCTCTTTTGCCAACCATACCCTCTAAACAATGCTCCAGCACTATTTCACTTACGGTCACCGGGCCGGCTAAGTGATGTTGATTCCGAACTATTGGACCCTCATTAGTTTTTGTGACCGATGCTTTTATGTAGCTCTAAAATGACGCTTTTATTGCCTTGGGACTGAGGGAGTTTATTTAAGTACTACAGTTTTTTCTAAAAGTTGTAAAAATATGTTTTTAATACTGGCTTTGTGTTTAAGTTATTCTTTGTGTCAGCACTCGCTAAATAAACACATATGCTCTAATAGAGCAAAACGTATATAGATACTTAAATATTTTTTTTTTTAATCACTTTTACGCTTTGAAACTAGATATCGTTTGATATATATTTTCTATTAAATCTGAGCAAAGAAAACTCATCAAAAAGTTTATGATACTACAAAGGAGCTATTTATTTTATAAGCGGTCCTCTGAAGCGTCCCTAACTTTAAAACTATTTTTTCAGGCTTTGTGGTAAGTTTATTTAGCAAAAACATGTACCTAAAACAAGATACTTATGTCAAAATACTCGTAATTAAATAAAGCATCATAAACGCATATGATTCGATAATTTTATTCTTGTGTGTGATAGCAGTTTGTTTGTGTTTGAAAAATAAATGGCGCTCGTAACTTTAAAACTTTTAGCTTAGACAGTATTTTGGCAAACAATTTAAACCACGCCTTTTTCATCATCATCATCTGAGATTTTTGAAGTTTAGAACCACCTTATTTCCGCCATCTTAAAAATTTCAAAAAAAAATTTTTTTACCGATCCTGTTCACAAAATTTCATAAGAATCAGTTAAGAAATGCGACCTGTAGGCAACAACAAACAGTCAGACGGACAAAATAATTTTCGGCCAGTCGGAACTGAGACGCTTCGCTCGCTCGGTCAATTATTTGAAAGGATACGGAGTTATAATTGAACATTTTGTCTTGATCAAGCCCTAGATAACCCTTAAAACTATTTCATGAACTACTTTTACAGTTTTAAGTTAAAACGTGAAGCTTGTCTACGCACAATTGCCTTAAGTGGCCGTTTTTCGAAAATGTGCTTTTCTTCTCACATGAGTATAATTTCCCTTCGTATTTCATTTAGATGTACAATTTGCTGCCTATTTTTTCTAAACTAAAGCCAAAGTAGAGTAATTTTAGGCGAGAAGTGTTACATTTTTGGTTTGATTTAAATTCAAATTCAAATCTTTATTTGCTAATAGTGAGGTCTTATAACCTAGCTGGATTACCTGAAAAAAAGGTGTCATTGTGTTCTGTCCAATAACTGTTTATGTCCAATGACTGCAAGTTTACCTTATATGTCGATTAAATATTCACACCCTGCGTAACGACCTTACCATGATATCTCTCCTGTAAACCCCTGACCTTAAACTGGAATCTACAAGTATTTAAGAAACTTGGGAACTCCGAAACCCCCACGTCAATAGGCCCGAACTTCCACCGAGCCAAAACATGATTAATGTTACATTAATGGCGTAATGGCGTATTGTCTACGCCATTTTATTAATGTACATCTAGATAAAGATGCCACGCCACTTTGGAGATTGTATGTGCTGATATTACCCGATATGGGGTAATGGGTTGCCGTTTAAGATTTTGAGGTAATTTTTGGAGTGTATAAGGCCTTGCAAAAAATATTATATGACGAAATTTTGCGTTGCGTTAAAAACGTATTGTTTTTTTTTAAAAGCACAAGGTCGGGTGATCATTCAGAGGATACTCGAATTTCACGAAGTCCTGTGCTGCCTCCATTTGAAATAAATTATTTAAAAGGAAACGGAGATATTATTTAAAATTTTGTCTGGGCCAGGCCCTGGAATTTATGAATTTCTTTTTATAGTTTAAAGAGAAAACGTGATAACTCTTCAAACTATGTTATGAAATACTGTTTATAGTTTAAAGAGAGAACGTGAAGTTTTTTATGCACATTTGCGAAAAACTGTCATTTTTGGCTAATGTGCATAAGTTCGATCCTCACTTCTCATTTTGGTAAAGGAAAACATCGTAGGAAACCTGCATTTAGTTCACCCGGACATTTTGGAAAAGGCTGTTTTGCATTAGGGATAAAAACATAATATGTATGTAGTACATCTAACTTTAAACTTATGCTAGGTTATTGAGGGATTCTTATGTAATTAAGGAAATTTCTAAATACTTCACAACAATAAATTAACCATAAAAACGACAGTAAAAAAGCAAAAACAAATTAAAAAACATAAATCATCAGAAAGATAAAAGAAAGTTCGAAATATAAATGTAAAATGAATGGAAGATAATAACATTCCGCAGTAAATAGGTAAGACTGAACAAGTTTAATTTCCGGCTGTTATGGCGGGCTTTTCTACTTTTCCAATTTAATTGTGACTGCTTTTGCATCGCAATAATTTCTAGAACTTTCGCTATGGATTTGGTAATTCTTCTTGTCGAGACAAAATGGTTCCAGTATAGTTTCAAATTCAAATGACATTTGACCAGTATGTGGCCTCGGCGATCCCTCTATCGTTAGCCTCATTTAAGTCCTCGATGGTACACGACGTAGGGCAATTCGGACACGATAGAAGGTGGTCCATCGACTGAATAGCACCGCAGTCGCAAAGGACGTTATCAGTGTGACGCCACCTAACTTGGTTTTCTCGACACCTCCCAACACCAGCCCGGAATCTATTGAGATCCTTCCAGACTGACCAGGGGAGGTCTCCACCAGGTGGGAGTTGCTCTGCAGGTGGTAGGTTTGGTGGTGGATATTTGTTTATCCATCGCGCAACTCTTGCATCAGGAGCTTCTGTGGCTTGTATGTTGGACTGCCTGAGAAAGCTGTTACGATTGTTGAGACGTGTAGGTATTAGGTACTTACATTTATGATAGACTTGACTTCCTTCGTGATCTAGTGGCCAAGCCCTTTTTATTTGTGACACGGAGGGCTTAAATCCCACTGGGAAGCATACTTTGTGCAATTGTGTCCAGCCTGTTAAGAATATTGCAGGCTTGAAACACTGAAAGGAAAGAAAGATGATTCCGTGTTTCGGAAGGCACGTAGGAACTGTGGGTTCCGAAAGCCATCTAGAGTTTGCTCAAACTATCCACGGTTTGGTTTTGGTCTACTCTTTGGGTTTCGGAGGTCAGATGGCAATCGCTCTGTGTAAAAATGAGGAAGCTCGTCAATTTATCATCGTCATTTTATACTGCAGGTCAAAGACCTCTCCCAAAGATTTCCAAAATGGCCGATCTAGAGCGGCCCGCATCCAACGCTTTCCAGCGACCTTGGTCAGGTCGTCAGACCACCTTGTGGGTGGGTGTCCTACGCTTCGCTTGCTAGTACGTAGTTGCCATTCGAGAACCTTTTTGCCCCATCGGCCATCGGTTCGTCGCGCTAAGTGTCCGCCCGCTGATACTTCAAGAGCTAATCTGGGTAACATACTTTACGAGCACTGGGAAGCATACTTTGTGAATTGTTTCCAGCTTGGTAAAGATATTGCAGGCTTGAATCACCGAAAAGAAGGATGGTTCCCTATTTCGGAAGGCCCGTATCCGTGGGTTCCGAACGCCATCTAGCGTTTGCTCAAACCTATCTAATGATTGGTCCGGTCTATTTTTTGGGTTGCGGAGGTAGATAGATAGATAGGTAGATAATTTTTTTATTTATCACACTCGACACACACACAAAAATTAAACTATATATACATTAGTCACACTAACACAAGCTTACAATACGGACACAACAATAAATTAATTGCATGTGTGTGTGCTGCAGCAAGACAAACAGGTCAAAGCTTAGTGATAATATTGCCTCGAAAGCAATGCACTGATTCACACTCAGTAACTCGTCAAATTACCTATGTTAGTTATGTAGCGGACCCCGGGCTCTGAAGCGTTACCGCTGAGGATGCAACCGGGAATACGTGAGGATGATGATGATGATTTATGTGAAAGACTTATTGATGAGAGATAGATCGTTTATTTGTGAAGACTTTTGTTGTTACAGCGGCAATAATTTTCAAAGAAATACATAGAAATACATCATCTGTGAAAATTTCAACTGTCCACCTATCACGGTTCATGAGGTGCAGTCTGGTGACAAACATACAGACGGACGGACAGCGGAGTCTTAGTAATAGGGTCCCGTTTTTACCCTTTGGGTACGGAATTCTAAAAACCGACGTTTGAAAGAGATTTATATTCGCTGTCACAAGTTAGCTAAGACTAGTTCAATCCGAGACGGTTTCTATTTCTATAGACCCGACCCTGAAGGCCCAACTGGGAAATCTGCCTTTACGACTTTACAGCGAAAGTTCGCGATTGTAACGGTGTAGTTTCATTTGAATGTAATTTGTGGGTAAGCAATTAAATTTAAAAGCTTTTAATTAAAGTTGCTTTGTGACATTCTGTTTAATGTGAAATTTTATATGAGATAAGGGTATTTTATAATACATGCTAGCTTTTACCAGTGACTTCATCTGCGTAAATTTAGTACTTTGTAATAGTCTACTTTTGTACGGCAAAAAAGATTCCCAATACAAAGTTTCACTTCCCTTTTCATTTTCAAATGGAGTCCTTCCTCAGGTCTCAAAATATATCCATACCTAATTTCAACCTAATAAGTTCAGTGGCCGAAGCGTGAAGAGGTAACAGACAGACAGAGTGACTTTCACAATTATATATTAATTAGTTAGGATTGTGATCTTTTTGTGGTTACCATAATGCATCTCGTGTCCTGAGCGTTTCTTTAAGACGAATTTTGCTATGTGGATATGTTACACTGACCGTAATGCATTGTGGCCTTTTTTTGGCTCAATGACAATTTACTGTCTTTGTCCTTTAAGGAGTTGTCAGTATCTATAGTCCATTTGATTAGGTATTTAAATAAATGTAAACAATCTTGACGTGTCTATTTATTGAACTACTATTTATTGAAATACTAGCTTTTGCCCGCGGCTTCGCTCGCGTAAATATATATATAACTCAAAGGTGACTGACTGACCGACATAGTGATCTATCAACGCACAGCCCAAGAAAGGATTTTGATCAATTCTACCCCCAATTGTTAAAATAGGGGATGAAAGTTTGTATGAAACTTTGTCAATTTTAAACCGATCGGGCTGAGACTTTGTATGCATAAAGCTTCTATGACGTAGGCATCCCCTAAGAAAGGATTTGATAAATTACACCTCTACGCGAGCGAAGCCGCTGGAAAAAGCTGTTTAGGTATATAAACTGTAATTTCCCTCCTCAACACGTGTTCCAACGTTCCCAACCACTAAAGTATTCGTGAAGCGATATGAATAAAATCATTATTTACGCACGGGGCATTTTATGGCATCTCTTTCGTAATAGGCATGTTCAGCGGAACATAAAATCCTATTTTATTTTATACCCTGCCTGCTCAAACGTGTGCAGCATTACGTAATATTACCTTTTTTTTCACCCCCGACGCAAAAAGAAGGGTTTTATAAGTTTGAAGAGTCTGTGAGTCTGTTTGTGATCCTAGCTCCTAAACGAATGGACCGATTATGATGTGTATTTTTTATTGAAAGCTGATATTATCGAGATGGTTCTTAGCTGAAGTTGTGTCGGGGGTTACTTGATTTTTAGGTTTCCGTACCCAAAGGGTAAATAAGACCCTATTACCAAAACTCCACAGTCTGTCTGTCTGTCTATCACCAGGCTGTATCCCATGAACCGTGATAGCTAGACAGTTGAAATTTTCACAGATGATGTATTTCTGTTGCCGCTATAACAACAAATACTAACTAGTAATTCTGTGAGAACATTAGACCTCGCGAGCCCTTCAAAATATTTGACTTTTGTACTAAATATAATCTGTGGGTTCAACTAATATGGGAGTGAAGTTTATTACTGTGTAATCTTAAAGGCCTTTCATTTGATATCGCAGAACAGAATAAAAAAGTATTGAATTGGGGCTCATGTAAAAAGAAAAACGTGATATTTATAGATTTATGGTACGGAACCCTTCGTGCGCTAGTCCTACTCGCCCTTGGTCGGGTATTGTATTTTATTTCTCCTTACTTTTATTTATATTACTATATAGTCATACTCGTTTTAATATGTTTGACTGCCTCCGTGGTCCAGTGGTCAAGGCGTTCGCCTTGTGACCCGGAGGTCATGGGTTCGATTCCCACTAGGAAGCATACTTTGTGAAAAGTTGTTTCCAGTCTGGATAGGATATTGCAGGCTTGAATCACCTGATTATCCGAAAAAAAAAGATGATTCCGTGTTTCGGAAGGCACGTAAAACTGTGGGTCCCGAACGCCACCTAGCGTTTGATCATCGAACTATTCAAGGATTGATTCCTGGTTTGCCCTTTGGGTTGTGGAGGTCAGACGGCAGTCGCTCTGTGTAAAAACCAGTAACCTCGTCAAATCTCCTTGGTTAGGTAGCGGACCCCGGGCTCTGAAGCGTTACTGCTGAGGATGCAACCGGGAATACGCTCGGATGATGATGTGTCATACTCGTTATAAGTATTGTTAAAGATATTGCTGCCAGAAATTAAAATTATCATTTCTATAGTAGAGTTCTGTTAAAAAAATAATTTTGGTATCTATTAGATATTTTTAATGTTAAAATTCTTATGTATAATATTAGATTTTTTATTTCTCATTTCATTGATACTCAATCGATCTACTAAGAACTACTTATTTAAATCACGTCCATATGCTTTATGGGCTATAGAGCCCAGAGCCAAAGAACGTTCAGCGTTTGAAGGGCGTGTGTAACGATGTTGCAATAAACCATAGATTAAAGAGGCTTTTCACATTTGGTTGGCTGTCTCGCTCGCACAATCAAACATTTTTAAAGATTATTAAAAAATGTGAATCATTTGTAGAAAAGTGTTTCATTAACTGTCAATATAATTATATTGTGGATATTTTAGACATGTTTGTATATTGTGTAAACATTGACTACATCGAAAATTAGGTCATCAAAATTTTAAATTTTTGATGAGTTTATTCTCGATACACACACACATTTACAATAAAAAACATGTCTACAATATCTAACATATAGTTATATTGAAAGTTTATGAAACACTTTTCTTCAAATGAGTCACAATTTTTATAATCTTTAAAAATGTTTAATTGTGCGAGCCAGACAGCCAACTCTTAAGTAGGTAACAAAAAATTCTAGTTCCATTCATGTCCTTACAACCCCCTTCCTTCATCATTTCATTTTGTCCACCTCTTTCAAATTTCATTTCTAAATTCAATTTATAAATTTTAAACACATTCGTGCGGATTTTTTTTAATGTCATAAGGCGGCAAACGAACAAGCTGGTCACCTGATGGTAACTAATCACCGCTGCCCATGGACAACTGCAACACCAGGGGTGTGACAAAAGCGTTGCCGGCCTTTCAGGAAGGGAAGATGTAGAGGGAGGGGTGGGAGGGGGTGCCTACAGCTCTCTCACTCACCGAACGAAGTATAGAAGCGGTGACGCTACTACTCAGACGTCGACTTTCTGCGAGAGTCAGACAGAACTGATAAAATTATATTATTTTATCAGTTCTGTCAGACAAATACGAGTAAATGTACTAACCCTTGTCGTGTCTCTCTCTTGCTCTACGACTGTTTTGGATCTTCATATTTAATGTGGGAGCACACCTACTAGCTGGGACAGCTCGGTTTCCACAGTAGACATGTTAAAAGCACGTATGTAAAGTCAAATGAAGTAGTAAATGAAATATAGCTTCATTTATATAGCACCTCTGTGGTCTAGTGGTCATCATGCCAGGCTGGTCACACCGGAGTTCTTTGGTTCGATCCACGGTCAGGTAAACATCAAAAATGGTCTTTTTCAAATTGACCTGGGTCTTGGATGTCTAACTATATATGTCTATATTTGGTATAAAATATTTTCTTTGAATAAGTATCATATGCCACAAGTTTCGAACTTACGTTGCTTTGAGGTTAACGCAATCTGTGTGATTTTTCCGTATATATTTATTTATAAATCTCAGTAGGTATACGAAGTACATAAAATACCAATAAAATATTACTTTCATGCCCAAAAATTATACAGCCATATCACGCGCCTGAAAGTTTATTTGAGGAAAATTCTATACAGTAACAGAAGGGACAAATAACCGAGTAAATAATGTACTGCATATAAATATTGTGGACCGGCGTATTTCAGAGACATACAATAAATAATGTACAGAAGAAGAACTTTTATTTATACTAGTGGTTCTATGTGCTGTAGATCTCGCTAGTCTATATTTGTATAGCTTAAAACTGGATGAATGTTTACCGAACACCACGGTTCGGCCATTTTGAAAAAAAAAATTCAAAAGCTGAGTCGACATTAAAAAAAATATAAAATTTTTAAGCTTGCTCTCAGAATTTTCCGAGAATCAGTTGAGAAATGTGTCCTGTAGAGATTATTCGGACAGCCAGACAGATGTACTAAAGAAACCCAAGGTAAAATGGAGACGCTGAATTCGCACCGTTAGCTCAATAATATTTGGAATTATACTTTTTTACTAGCGTTAGGTAACGAGTAGTTTGATTTACAAAAATATATTTTTCTTCTTTTCCCTATTCGGAATCGGCTCTGTATGTTATCTCTCTCTATACTTCTTGATTCTGCACTATCTTGTTCTATACTTTTCTAAATCTTTTATAATCTTCTTCCTTACAGTTATGATTTCCCGCATTCATTCCATGTTTTTCTCGGTCTGTCACTCTTTATAGTTGTCCACTTTTAAGTGTATATTTATGTTCGGTGAATGTTCGGGTCATTCTTATTTAATTTATCCCTGTAAATAAACAGGTGTAGTTGTTTCAAAACAGTAAGTTATATTTTTTTTCTGATATAACTTCTTTATTGAATATAATTTAATGACAATAAATATTACAATCAAACTTAACTAAAAATCTCAACAAAAAACAAAATATTTGCTTAAATTTTAATAAAATTTATTAAGATATCTGGCTTTATATCTTTTAAGTATCTGCTATTTAGACGCCAACTTTCTTATCTGTTTATCTTTTCCTAAAGGTTGACAGGGTGAGAATGTTTTAGAATTAAGTCTATTGTAGCTTTTGGCTCAATAAAGTTTACTAAAATTTAAAAAACAATTGGTTGAATTTCAAAAAAATATGACACGGCGTGTTAATAGGGTATATGCATGAAAAAAATATTTGTTATCTAACCAGTTTTTCCATAAATATTCAAAAGTAAATTACGAACAGTGAAAAGAAAATAAGAATTGGTTAAAAAACGAACGAGATATAATAATTTTACGAAAATATGTCTATCTCATTCGCAAAAACGCCATTTTCTATGAAAAATGTATAGACGATGTGCACTTTGACATCACCAGTCCATATCGGACTTCTCTTTCTAATTGAAACTTTAAAGTATCACATGTCCGTCGCTGATTAAGATATTTTATAAATTCTTTCATATTTGTTTACTGTGGTAAATAAGGATTTTATTAAACAAATAAAAAAAATACGTGCATATTCTCCATTCTACATTTTCAGTATTTTGTAGCCAAAACGCAATTTATTCCCAGTTTTTTGATTGGATACATTTTATGTTACGAAAATGGTTCATGGTTTGTTTATTTGAACATGTGGGAACGGGAAAATGTAAGTAAAGTGTGAGTCGACACGTGTTTCTGATGGCCACATTTGAGTTTCTGGGTCAAACGTAATGGATATTAGCGAATTTATTACCGTGCTTAATAAAAACCTCACCGTTAGATTTGGATCTCACTTGTCAGCTCGGCATAGCAATTTTCCATGCTGCTATTCTTTACTGAGAGAAAGCGACCGAACGCTATAGCACCGGCCGTGCTATAGCATTCCTTCGCACTTTCTCGCTCTGGCAAATGATGGTTCTGAGTGATAGTAAAGGATAGCAGAAAAAAAAGTGCTGTGCCGTGCTGACAAGTGAGATCCAACCCTTAGGGCTCTAACAGACAAGCGTCAATATGCCCTCGACATGCAACTGGTGATGGAAGTGTTCCAAACGCTGAAGCAATTTAATAAATAAATAAATAAATAGGCACTTTATATGTATATGAATATGAATAATATATATGAAAAAAAAAAAAAAAAAAATACAAATAATTAAGTAATAACACAATTAAACATGTATAATATACATCAAAAAACCGCGCTATGCGCAATATCCAAAACCGATCTATGCGCAAACGTATTTGAGTCTCGTATCAAATCGCGAGACTTTAAAAATACCCTGTTAGTGGCAAACCGAGGCAAACCACTACAGGGAGGAAAAAAAAAAAAAATATGCCCTCGACACATGCTTTTCACTTCTGACACGAACTGCCGTGGACGGTCGCCGACAGTCACCGTCCGTGGTTGACAGATGTCGCGGGCATAGTGGCCTGTAAAAGCCCTTATATGAAGAACTTACCCTTATGTGACTTAGGCAAGGCTGTTTACAACGTGAAAGGGACATACCAAATCACTATACAAGATCACTATAGTATATTGAAAGTATAATAACAATAAAAAAAAATGCACTTCCATACAAAAGTGTCTAGCCGCCCGGGCAATTTGTATGCGAATGTCATTTTTTTCATGTTTTTTAACTGTTATGTTTACTTCATTATATCTGTCCATCTTCACACAGAAGATGGACAGCGGAGTCTTAGAAATAAGGTCCCATTTTTACCATTTGGGTACGGAATCCTAAAAAGACCCACGGATTTTGTCACTAATCACACCTATAATTAAAACGTCCTTTTGTCAAAAACTTAATCAAAGACAGGAGTTAATTAATTAAACCTCCCAAAAAGCAAACATTATAAGAGCGAATTTTTAGGGCAAAAATTTTAATAAATGAAAATTAGAATCGAGTCATTAGAATTTTCGCCCTGAGGGATTCACTTTCCCTTTGTAATAATGGATAAGGTTGTGGTTTCATTGGTACTTTTGTAATGACGTCTTTTTTTAAATTTTTTGCTATTGTAGGGATTTAGTATAAAATAAGAAGAAATAAATTTATTAACAGATTATTTTCCTCAAAATACAAAAAATGTAATTTCAAATAATCTTTTTCAAAAGACGTTACAATATGCAGTGAATAAACAGTAACTTTTGACAAACTGAAGAACAAAAGGCAAGTTTTACAACCTGGAATGGTCATACCCATAATAAATCGCACCACGGGCTATACTAGATCACTATAACAGTCTAAAAATAAAAAAATGATTCGTCATTTTTCTATACAAAATTGTGCAGCCACCGGGGCCGTTTGGATGGGAATGTCGATTTTTTTTCTTTGGTTTTGACTGTTATTTTAATTTCATTATACCATAGTAATCTAGTACTTCCACGTTGCATATGGCTTATTCATAAGCTCTCGAGAACACCTTAAAATTTTGCCCAAGATAGAATTCATCTAATTGTGTTCACGTCAATTTCAACATTCTTTTTTTTAATAATAATTATTTTACGCCTCTGGATACTAGTCCTTTAGAGCCCATCTTTATTTTATCACTTCTTTATTCCTAACCCTAACCCTTACTGAACAATCAAAGGTTGGTGCAGATCCTTTGATTGCTTCAAGGGAGGTTCTGGCGACAAATCTATACGAGTCCTCCAGTTTTCAAGTGCCGGACGGTGCCTAAAGACGCCCACCACAGTCCGCAAATAAATATCACTACAGCCGCACTATGAGTGTCCACTTTAACCATTTCACATATTGTCCATAAGCATGAGCATTTATAACACTAAACTACACCGATTTCATATTATTAAGTCCACTAGAATCAATTTGCAAAACATGTTAAAGCAAACTCCAACTGAACTCCTTCACTTCTCGCCAAAAACTCCTCAATTTTAACATGTAGGTATAACACATGTCCAATTGACATAAAAAATAATTACTAAACCTTTCTCACAATTGATAATTATGAAGTGATGAACGTGTTCAAACATAAATAAAAATTTTGAATTTGATGTTGACCTGAAATAGCTAGAAAGCGCACCCGAGTTTTGAAGCAAGACTGTTAAGGGCATACTTCAATTTTCCGGGGTCCAGTGCCCCCATTTGAAATAAATAATTTGATAGAAAACGGAGACATCATTTAAAATTTTGTCTTGACCAGGCACTAACCCTTCAAACTATATAATGAACTACATACTGTTTACAGTTTAAAGTGAAAACGTGAAGCTTTTCTACGCACAGTTGCGAAAAACGGCCACTTTTGGCGTATGTGCGTAGAAAAGCTTCATGTTCTTACTTGAAACTGTAAACAGTATTTCATAAAAAGTTTAAAGGGTTATCTAGCGCCTGGTCAAGACAAATTTTTAAATCATATCTCAGTTTCCTTTTAAATGATTTAATTCAAATGGGGGCAGCACTGGACCCCGGAAAATTCAGGTATCTAACGCACGCAACCAGAAAACGCTAGGATGAAAATAAAAAGAAGTATTACCAGTACAGAATTAGAAATCCGCTCCCGCTCATCAACAACCCTCCACCCGACAGCTCTCAGCGAATGGGCCCACACTTTTATTACCATAGCTTTAACTTGTCTGTACTAACGAGGCCGTAAAACCTGTGACGTCACGGCTCTGTCATAATTAGGGTTAATGCCCGGATGTACTACTCGCTTCCGGGCCCTGGCTTGTGGTTTAAATAATGTGCGTACAGTGGCTTGTAAATGGACTATATTTATTATAGACATACCCTCATATTCATTAAAAAATAACCTATTTTAGTTAAAATATGTTTTGTTCCTTTCCCTCTGTTCAATATTTGACATTGAAAGAACGAGACAACATCATCATCCTCATCATCCCAGCCCTTCTTCCGCCCACTGCTGAGCATAGGCCTCCCATCGTCGACGCCACCCATCTCGGTCCTGTGCTGCTCTAATCCAGGTGCGACCCATGACTTTTACTATGTCGTCAACCCATCTCATTGCCGGGCGTCCGACGCTTGCTTGGCATCAGGTTGCAGGATCGTGTTCTCAACACCGTAATCCGACAACGTACTAATAAAGTACGAGATGTTGGAACATCGGTCATGCACTTAAAGTGGAACTGGGCAGGGCACCTGGCTCGACGGAGTGATGGCAGGTGGAGCAGGGCTTTGCAACCGAATGGTGGCCCAGAGTGGGTTAAAGAGGCGTCGAACGAGACAACATATTTTAACTAAAATACGTTTAGCAAACGTTTGTAATTTTTTATGAATAAGGGGGAAAGATTTTACCTTGGTGTATTGGAAACCACGCTGTCTACTACTCGGAGGTTCTGGGTTCGATCCCCAGCGAGGGCAAATGGGAATGGCCCTTTTTAAATAGTCCTGGGTTTTAGGTGTGTTTGTTTCAATAAATTAGTATTTATCATTGAGATAGTATTCCATAAAAAAGTTTAAAAACTTTCTTTGGGGCTTGGTAGTAAGTCATGTCCCTATATATTAATTAATTATTTGTTTGTTATGATCAATACTTTGTCGATGATGTCAGTGATCTTATCGGCAAGATTAGAAGAATTGAGCTTTCAAACCCACATTCAATGCAGTTTTGCTTTTTAGCATTTTCGTATTCGTAAGAAAGGGGCCCCAAAGCGGGTACCTTAAGGTTTGTGTTAATAAAAAGAAGTCATTTTTATATTTGAATAGGTTTTATTTTAACATTTGGACCAATATTAATAAACTTTGTATTTACAACTACAAAACACGTCTCTTTCAAATAATCACTAAGAAAAACAAAAACAAATCAGTCTGTCATTTTACCTTCTTTGCCCGGAGGGGGTTCCTAAAACGGGTATGGCCTTTGGAGCATTAACAGACAGGGTGTACGAAAAACCACAAAAACTGTAATTATATTTATTTCTTGTAGGTATGTATAAATAATAAACCTAAATAAATGAAATAATTTAACAATAAAATTAATCTGTTAGGTAAAGCGGGTAATAGGAACAAACGGCTACCCGTTTTACCTCTACCTGCTTTGCAATGCAAACAATGGGAATTTTAATCCATTTTATCCAGCTGACACACAAATACTTATAGTAATATAACTTTAAACAGATTGAAATAATCGATATTAACATACCTTGATACATTTATGTAAAAAGAGCAAAAAAAAAGATTCGACTCTCACAACTCAACCACGTGATGCCGCTGTCTCGTTCAAACTGATTTGTATCGTTACGTGTTTGGATGTTCCCGCCCATCGGCTTGTATTAGTGAAAAACGAAGCCTACCCGCTTTAGGCGGTATAGCCGCTTTGGGCTTATTTTCCCTAGCAACATACACAATTTACACAGCTCAATAACGATTATTCTTATGATTGAGCCGTGTTAAAGCGTGTATATATCATAGATTCTATAGTAAGTATCATAACCATAGCACAGAATAAGTACGAGTAATCACGTGCAGAAGTCTTACTCAGAAAAGAAATTCAAAGAAATATCTACTTAATGTGTTTAGCGCTATGGTTTAATTTAGTTCGCGTCACAATTCCTAACCTCTTCGTTTGGACCTACCTACCCATCCATTGCAAGCCAATTTCATTCTTATTACTCTGGACAAACGATTCATGTACTGAATTTTCCTCTTGGCGCGCGCATAGTAATAATGTAGGTACCTAATATACCTAATAGGACGTCGATACATAAACGGGAAGTGACACAGGCCTAACCATAGGGATCTAGATTGGATTTGAAATAAATTATTTTGTACTGCTTAGAAAACAGAAATTTACAAAATCACATCAATTTTGAACGTGATGTAAGATTTATTATTGCAGAAAAACTGATATTAAGAAACTACGACGTCACAAAGAACCGAAAGGACACGGTCGTGTTATGTGTTCAATCTGTACAGACAAAAATTATGAAAGACCTTTTTTTACAATTTATCAACTACTCATGTTATTCAACACGTAGTTAACGTTATTCGTAAAATACGACCAAATCAAAAATATCACCAACCAGGGTATAATAAGTCCAAATCTGGTGACGTTACAATTTACGTTTACATTGTAAATGTAGCAGATTGCGCGTTTTGGCAACTAAATAAATCGGTTTGTTCTTGCGGTGGCGCGTGATTGGAATAAGATATCACACCCTGAGATCCCTTCTCAGGGGGTTAACTCACTTTCGAAGAATCACTAGGGGTTGAACTTGTTTTCTCTTCATAAACACTTCCTAGTTCATTAAACACTCTGCATTAGAAAAAAAAACAAGACAATCTAATATTTTTGTCATTCTACTAGTTTCATTTTTTTAATTTTTAAAATATTTTGAAAATTCGTAATGTTGTACAACTGATTACACTAATAAATAATTACAATTAGTTATATTTATAAATTATCTTTAAAATAAAGGGTCTGTACTCATTTTATTTACAGGTAAGCAACCTCTTTTTCAGACCAAGTTAGTTACCTAAATATCACTGGCCACTTACAAATTCATGTTAAAAATTTGCTATTTAAAAAAAACGACGCTCCGAATATGGAATTATTTAGTGACAATGGAAAATAAATTGTTATTTTAGTATGCTTTGATTTTTTTGTTTTGTTTAGATATGTTGCATTTTTTAGTTTGCTATAAAATTAAAAGTAAGTATTTACTTTAAAACTTCAATTATTTGAACATGAAAGATAAGTGTACTACCACAATATAATCTACGTGAAATTGTACTCAAAATAATTAATCTCTGTATAATTGTTAAGTATTTACGATCTTTTTATCTACAAAAAACAATTTAGTCTGTTTAAGGGAATACCTGGATTTTCCGGGGTCCAGTGCTGCCCCCATTTGAATTAAATCATTTGAAAGGAAACGGAGATATCATTTAAAATTTTAGAAAAGCTTCACGTTCTCACTTTAAACTGTAAACATTAGTTCATACAATAGTTTGAAGGGTTATCTAGAGCCTGGTCAAGACAAAATTTTAAATTATATTTCCGTCTATTCTATCTAGCCCCTTAATAAACTTGGTAAATTTCACCATTTCACTAAGCTGTATAATAAACCTGGTAAATGAGACCTTCACTAAGTTCAGTGTAAGTCGTAAGTACATCAATAAAATAGCGTTACACTGAGAATAGCGGCGGCTGTACGTTGGGTCCAGTAAGATGTAGTGAAGGCACGTAAAACGCTCTTTAGGATTTACAGCTCATAACATGAAAAGTTTATGTTTCCTCATCCGAGCGTATTCCCGGTTGCAACCAAGGAAGTCCACTACGTAACCAAGGAGATTTGACGAGGTTACTAGTTTTTAGTTTTTACACAGAGCGACTGCCGTCTGACCTCCGCAACCCAAAGTGTAGGCCAGAACTAATCCTTCATCTAATGTCCACTCTAAAGTTTTAAGATATATCTATATCTACTTTATCCGGGACTTTGTCTACGGAAATTTAGTACTTTGTAATAAAGTCTACTTTTGTAAGGCAAAATGAAATTCCCCATATAAAGTTATAATCACTTTTCATTCCTATTTTTTTTTAAATAATGCTACGGAACTTCGTGCGCAACTTTGTCTCGCACTTGGCCAGTTTTATTTAATAATCACTGTTTACATCTTTGATATGAACATGCAGCCTAGAGCTGTCTTTCTTTGATTTTGTATTTTGTGGTGGATGATTTTGGGAAAAAAAGTCCTTCCTCGGATCTCAAACAATATCTATATCAAATTTCATCGTAATTGGTTTAGTGGTTGAAGCTTGAAGAGGTAACAAACAGACAGACAGACAGAATTACTTTCACATTTATAGTACGAGTATCAGTATGGATAGTGTGCCTTTAGGATACTTATTTGTCCAATTATCTATAATGTTAAAAAATAGGACAATATTATGAATGATTTCAAATTTTTATGTGATTTAAACTTATCAATAAAAAATTGTTTCTCTACGCGATCGAATCAGAAATGAGGGGATTCTTAGGAGAACAAAGGTCACCGACATAGCCAAGCGGATTAATTAGCTCATTGAAGTGGCAGTGGGCGGGGCACATAGCGCGAAGAACCGATGGCCGATGGGGCAGAAAGGTTCTCGAATTGCGGCCACGTACCGGCAAGCGCAGCGTAGGACACCCACCAGCCTGCTAGATGGTCAGATGACCTGAGCAAGGTTGCAGGGAGGCGCTGGATGCAGGCCGCTTCCGATCGGTCGTTTTGGAAATCTTTGGGGGAGTCCAGCAGTGGACTTCCTGTGGCTGATATGATGATGAATAAAAAATTACATGCGCAGTAATTCTATAGGTAATTCAAAACTTCACAAAAATTGTAGATTTTACTACGGCACATGCAGTTTTGAACAACATATTCGTCAAAAACACACTCTATGTTATGGCAATTTCAGAAACTTAAAGTACCTATTTTTGTAGACCAATCTGTTTTCAATCTATTCAAATGTTTAAAACTTCATAGCTTACCAAGTTTTAGATATTAAAAATGTCGAATCTGCTTTTAAAAGTAGTTTTCAAAAGCATTGTCGGAGAAAAATAACTTTAGTGACTGACAGATTGAAAGATTAGGAGAAAGTAAACTCTGATGCTGCTAAAAAAAATTATGTTGTGCGAGTATATTCTTAAATTGAATTTAAAAACGAGGACTATAAAATAATTTTAAAAAAGAAAAAAATTCAAGCTGGAAAAATATACCCTCCTTTTCTTAACACAAAGATTGACTTGGTCTCATAGTAAGTTTGAGACTTGTGTTATGAGATACTACCTCAACGATACTATACGATACTATGGATAAACATCCAAGACCCAGACAGGCCTGTGTCACTCCCCGTTTAGGTATCGGAAATATACCTACATTTTTACTATGCGCGCAGCGACCACTTCGAAGGGGAAAATTCAGTTACAAAAATCGTTTGCCCAGAGTAATAAGAATGGAATTGGCTTGCAATGGATGTATTGGCGTGTATGTAAACGAAGAGGGGAGAAGTTCTGACGCGACCTGAATTAAACCATATCGCTAACGACATTAAGTAGATATTTCTTTGAATTTCTTTTCTGAGTAAGACTTCTGTACGTAAGTACTAGTCTCATTCTGTGACCCAGGCCAATCATCATTTCTTTTTTTTGATTTCAACATTGATTTTCCATCGAACCGGGACCTCCTGAGTAGCGGCACAGAATAAGAACTAGTCAGCTGTTCCATACTATTTTACAATACTTAGAATCCCAAAATGTATGGAACAGCTTATTTTTTTTTCGGTTGGATTAAGTCGGTACCATACAAAAAGTTGCTCATATTCATGAGTACTTTCACCAGTAGAAAGGATGCCACTGATTTTGAAAACACCCTGTATAGGGTCAAATAACACTGATTGAGCTAGCCCCGACGTAAGTTCGAAACTTGTGTTATGGGATACTATCTCAACGATACTTTATTTTATAACATATACATATACAGATAAATATCAAAGACCCAGGACCAAATGAAAAAGACCATTTTCCAACTTGCCCTGACCTGGGATCGAACCCGGGACCTCTGGGTGGCGGACTAGCATGGTGGCCACTACGCCACGAGGTCGTCGGAGATCTATGGGACTCATTCAGCAAACTAATATCATGTTTGTCTGTTTGTTTCAGGAAATCGCGGCGATTCTCATTAGCTTTGACAAACACAGCGAATGGCAGTCGAAGGAGGTCAAAATACGGTGAGTCCCTATAGTATTTTGCTTTCGTATTGGATCGACGGAGGTGGTAAGAAAAACAGTGGTATATTGAACTTTTCCTCGAAAAACAAAGTAATCTATAAGTTCAAAGTCCTTATGCAAAGGCACAGAATAAGTACTAGTACTCACGTACAGACATCTTACTCAGAAAACAAATTCAAAGGAATATCTACTTAATGTGGTTAGCGCTGTGGTTTAATTTAGCTCGCGTCAGAACTTCTCACCTCTTCGTTTTGATACCTAGACATCTATTGCAAGCCAATTTCATTCTTATTACTCTGGAAAAACGATTCATGTAACAGAAATTTCCTCTTCGAAGTGGTCGCCGCGCGCGTAGTAATAATGTAGGTATATTTTCGATACCTAAACGGGGAGTGACACAGACCTGGCAAAGGTCATCTTTATTATTGTTTGAAATGTAGAGGTCAAAATATAAATGGAATAGCTTCGAGTTTTTAACTTTTTTTTTTACAATAAATTGGTTTAGGCATTTGTCCTCAATCTCACCTGATGGTAAGCGACGAAGAAGACTAGGATGAAGCATGCCTATCCAAAAGATACCCATTCAATCTACTTTTGAATGTCCCGGGACTGTACTTCTCTGGGAATATAGACGCAAGCAGTTCATTCCACACCTTAGCTACTCGAACCAAAAAGGAATTGTCGAAGCGTTTAACGACAAAGGGGTGAAACTGTCCGCGCCTCGTAGTCAATTTATTAATAACATAATTAAAAATAATGGGTATAGTCATTCCATACCAAATAAATCTTCTTATATTATATTTAACGCCAACCTCTGTGGTGTAATGGTCAACACGCAAGACCGCCAATCCGGAGGTTCTGGGTTCGATCCCCAGCCAGGACAAGTTGGAAAAAGGCCTTTTTTTAATTTTCCGGGTCTTGGGTGTTTATCTTTATATGTATTTATCATAAAATATATAAGTAGTTTCGTTGGGTTAGTATCCCATTAGCTTCAGTTTACCTTGGGGCTAGTTGAATCTGTGTGATTTGTCCTTATACATTTATTTATTTGAGAGCTGGGCTCTGGAGTGAATATATGGACAAATTACACTGATTGAGCTAGCCCCAAAGTAAGTTCGAGACTTGTATATGGGATACTAACTCAATGATACCATATTTTATTACAAATACATAGATAAACATACAAGACCCAGAACAATCAGAAAAAGGATATCCCAACTTGCCCTGACCGGGGATCGAACCCGGGACTTCTGGGTAGCGGTGACCACTACGCCACGGAGGTCATCATTTGTTATTTAATTATACAAATATAAAACAAATAACTGCATTGTTATTTATTTATAATAAACAAATTTTTATTATAAATAAATATTGTGCTAAAATGGTTGGCTTAACCCTAATGCATTATTATCTACAAGTCAGTTTTTAGAAAAACAGTTATAAATTAAAAAAGGCGTTTATAGATGAGCATGCAGCTAGCTACATACGCTATATTTATTTACACATCTACATACCTACCTACGTATAGATTTACCACATAAAGTCTTATAAAACCCTTAGGTAATACGAGTAATACAGTAGAATATAAAAGTACTTAAAAAAGTTGAATAAAATTAGTCTATCTACAAAAACTTTCATTATCAGCGTTGTATTTAAATTAACTTCGTTCAAATTACATTCAACCCAATTCGATTACCTAACACAAACGCCAGCTATTCATTAAGCACATCGAGTTAAAATAACGTACAAAGAATAAAAGTGTACAAAGACAAGAACAAATTAAACTATCAGTAGACTAACGTCTTCTGCTTATATATTTTACTCTGTGGTACCCAATTTGGCGCCTACCACGGGACCCGTTCCAACTTGTAACAAGTTTAAGCAAATTAAAACTTAGGCCGTGACTACTGCCCTCTTTGTTCGTGGCTCTGAAATATTAACTCTTTATGGGAAGCAGTGTACTTGTCTGGTTTAGACTGTTCGAGTTTATTGAGTGAGTAGATTAGCAAGTGGATAAAAATGTTACTTATTCGTAAAAGAGCAGAAATTCAGAAATTATGCTGGATTGGCATAGCCTAGCGGATTAGCTCCTTGAACCAAAGGGGCTGAAAGGTCTCGAATGTTTCAAAAAATCACAAGGTAGATAGACGACCTGACCAAAGTCGCCGGAAGACGCTGATGATCGCTCATTTTGGAAACCTTTGGAAGAAGCCTATTAGGACATAGGCAGTGGACGTTTTACGGCTGGTATGATGATGATATGCTAGATTGAACTTGCTGTGAACATTTGAAGTAAGTATGTAGTTTTCAAATATTTATTCTTGTAATCGCTACTGTGCTCTTTTTCTAATGGTTTATTTTTGTCCTTCCCTTTTGGAGTTGGGTCTTCTTACACGTTTCTTTTAGGAACTTCAGTATTTGTTGTATTTTCTGGCAACTGCTTTTTCTAAGGTCTCTTTGAACGTCTTTTTGTCGAGTCGAAGTGGTTCCATGTATTATATTCATTTTTAAATCGTCTTTAACTAATATACTTATATAATAACCACGGCGACCCTCTATTCTCAGAATCAATGCCCACCTAACGAATTGCCCTACGACTTTTTCATCCAACTGATGCTGGGCTACATAGTCGTTATCATAAAAGATGGAAGTTTATATTTTATGTGTGTGAAGTCGATGTGTGCGTCAATGGAACGTATGCGTTGTATGGTGTCGAAGCTCCCCAAAGGATGAACTTATTTTTATTGTTTTTTTAAAGGTGAATTGATCGAAAGTGTTCTTAGCTCTGATTTAAGATAAAGTTCGAGGCAAAAGATTTTAAATATTACGTTCACATGTGCGTGTACTTATATCTTCGGTTACACAGAGAGACACGAGAGTGTTCGAAGGCTCTTTTTGATCTCGTGAAACCCTCACCATTTCTCTATCGGACTACGAGGCGCGGACAGGGGTTTCACCCCTTTGTCGTTAAAATACCTAAGTCTCGAACTAAACGCTTTGACAATTCCTTTTTGGTTCGAGTAGCTAAGGTGTGGAATGAACTGCCTGCGTCTATATTCCCAGAGAAGTACAGCCCCGGGACATTCAAAAGTAGATTGAATGGGTATCTTTTGGATAGGCATGCTTCATCCTAGTCTTCATCGTCGCTTTCCATCAGGTGAGATTGAGGACAAATGCCTAAACCAATAAAATGTAAAAAAAAAAAACACACTCGCTAAATTACTCGCTTAATTTAAATGTATCAGACTTACAGTTTTGTCGTTACTTAAAATATTAATACGAATCCTGAATCTGTTTTTACGTGATCGAGGACCCTCGGGATATATTTGCGTTTGAACTTCCTCGTCAGTTTAATTATTCACCGGCTTCTTCGTCGCATGTTTTATAGTAATTTCCTTTGCAACTGTTTTACAATAACTTCTTAGAAGTACTTCTGGAAGGAGAAATAAGGTTTATGAATATATGATATTGTTTGTCTTGAGTTCGTTATAGTCATTCAATACTCCAATATAATTTTTTTAACTTAATTGTGGAGTCACATGCTAGTTTAAAAATACCAATTCATAATGGGCTGATGCCCAATAATATGAAAAAATTTTTGACCCATCAGTTGCATTATTAAAAAATATTTTTTACAATCTTTTTTCTTTTTTCTGAAAAACAAAAATAACGAAGGTACAGCGCATTTAAATTTCAAGTGAAGTCGCAAGCCTCCGCTTTGAAACGTACATGCTCCGTATCTTTGTGAATTTTTACTTTCATAATAAACTGAAAAATATGGCACTATTATAAATAAATAAATATATAGGGACAAATTACTCTGATTGAGTTAGCCCCAAAGTAAGTTTGAGACTTGTGTTATGGGATAGTAACTCAACGATACAATATTTTATAAGAAATACGTATATAATTACATAGATAAACATCCAAGACCCAGGACAATTTGAATGATATTTTCCAACTTGCCCTGACCGGGGATCGAACCCGGAACCTCTGGGTGGCGGACTAGTATGGTGACCACTACGCCATCGTCAACTACTATTTCACTATTATTTTTGGATTATCTAAAACACGGATTTATCGTATATATTAATACGTTAAGGTTAAGATGTTTGCCTCCCTTTTTAGAAAAAACCTTACAATTGCTCCATATAAATTTTATACAATTTTATAGATAATTGCTTGCTCTACCGGCATCAACTACTAAAGAATGTATTATTGCTTTTGTTTTTGTAAATTAATTCATTATTAAAATTATACGAGTATATCTGACGGCTTTGATTTTGAAACAACGTCAACATCATTGACGGTCGCCTATTTCAATTACAGAAAGTGACAAGCAAATTGTAACAGAAGACTTTATCTATACTTCGAATATTGTTTATAAAGAAGTTTTGTAATAAAGAATAAATAAAATTAATAATTTTTATAATTTTGTAAAGTGATAATTATTATCATAGTCACTTAGTGCGAATTATTCGCACGGGTATCGCTAGTTTGAATTTATTCAAAACTTTTCTGACCCAGTCCCTCCCCCCAAATGACTGTATGAATGTTTGTTCCGCTTTCACGCCACGTCTTGGCTTTACGGATTGGAATGAAATTTGGCATGTAGATAGCTAGATATTACCTAGATTGTGATACTTTTTTCTCGAGAAAACGTAATGTTCCCGTAGGGTTGTCAAAATGTTAGCACGCGGACAACGCCGCCGGCTCCAGCTAGTATTAATATAATCATAGAATGAAATATGTTCAATCTCAGAATTGGTATCAAATTAATCCATCCACTTAGCATGGATAAGCCGGTAATCTCATGAGGAGTGGAGTGGAATCACAGGGCAATAATTATATTTATCCCGGCTTATGAGAACCAACCATTATATCAAATATTATGTGCTGATTGACTGAAATATGATACGATATTGTTGTCTCATATGTTAAGTACAACCGGAAAATTGTTTCGCAAGTTGCGTTTGCGTAATTTAACATACCTACCTAGATATATCCTACCTTCATATAACAACGTTCACGGTAAAAGAATGTGGGAGTATTTCCTGCTTGCTACTTTAAATTATAATATTAACCCTAACAATAATATTGATGAAATAAGTAATTTAAAAAATAGTACCAAATGTAAATTAATTCTTAAAAACTATATATTTACTGTATAACATTGTAACGAGTAGTGACTCGCCTTACCACGTATAAACCTTAATAGGTTTTTGTTGGTATTGCTTATCATGTAAAGCATGTAATAATTGTGTGACTTAAATAAATAATTTAAAACAAAGTAAAGCAACACCGGGCGTGATCGGCATTTGCATGTGTACTACAAATGGCATTGAAATTTCTTTTGACGACCTCCTAGGCGTAGTGTTCACCATGCTAGTCAACCACCCAGAAGATCCGGGTTCGATCCCCGGTCAAGGCGAGTTGGAAAATTGTCTTTTTCCTGTCTCTTGGATGTTTATCTATACATGTATTAATTATAAAAATATAGTATCGTTGAGTTGGTATCCCATAACACATGTCTCCAACTTGCTTTGGGACTAGCTAAATCAGTGTAATCTGTCCCTCTATCTGACGACCTCCGTGGCGTAGTGGTCACCATGCTAGTCCGCCACCCTGAGGTCCCGGGTTCGATCCCTGGTCAGGGCAAGTTGGAAAATGGCCTTTTTCAAATGGTCCTGGGTCTTGGATGTTTATATATATATATATATATATATATATATATATATGTATATATATTTGTTATAGAATATAATATCGTTGAGTTAGTATCCCATAACACAAGTCTATAACTTACTTTGGGGCTACCTCAATCAGTGTTATTTGTCCCTATATATTTATTTATTTATTAATCTCAAGCTCCGAGCATGTAAAGCCGTTGGTCCCGGCTGTCATTATTGTATGTCAGTCGTCAAGGTATGTCAGATGCCTTTATGCAGATTAAAAAATCGGTCCTAGTATCGGACATTTCATCACCGTTTTGGTTGACCACTATTATCACACACGAAAAACAAACAAATAATACCAACAATAATGCCAAGGACAATAAGGCCCAAAGGCCACTATCAGAACAGTGGTGGAGCGTATAGGAATTAAATGGAATAAAATAAGATTTTTCAAGCTGCCTCAAGGAATCTGAAATATCTTGATAAATACCATCACATCATTATGACAGCTAATAAGTTTATTTGCTAGGCAAATTAAATAAAACCCTGACCTACAATGTCAAGAACGCAATCTAGTGATAAATAGCGGAACTATTGATGTGATTGGATATCCGTAGCACCATCTATAATTTTTTCAAGCTTTAATTCTCAAAAAAAAAATTGTGTGCATACACCGATTTTCATTAAACATAGCCGAGAATCGCCGCAAGCGAACTTGCTTTCACGTGAAAAAACTGCATTGCACAGACAGACAAACAGACCGACACACATTAGCGTCAAACTTATAATACCCCTTGTTCTGTCAGAGGTTAAAAAATAGACCCAAGACAACGACTTAACCTGCCTTCTGAAGCTCGATAAGTAACTCCCCATAAGGGATAGGGACGACAGTGTATTTATTTTAGGAGCCTTTAATCTTACTTTCAACTTTGTCACAACAACGATTTCAAAATTCAGGGCATAATATTTAAACTTTAGCTGTATATGTGGCTATTTTGCAAACCTTCCGTTGAACGAAGTTCTAGTTTCTGGAATATTATATCCATCCAAACTTTTATAGATCTTTGACATGACAATATGGCGCCCAAAGTTTTATTACCGCCAATTTTCACATCAATTTCTATGTAGGTCGTGTCTCTTAGTTTTTTTTTCTTTTTTATGGACGTGGTTAGAAAAATTGGCAGAATTTTTTTACGAGTACATACATAAGTACCCCGATTACTTAAAGACGTCTGGATCAATCTGGAAAATTCTTTTTTAGTTTGACATTCTATACTTGTGAGGTGATCCCATAGATTTTATCAAAATCGGTTATGAAGTTTGGTGGTTAAGTCGGTATTTAGTTGTGTAAATTCATTATACTTAGTGTAAAAACCCAAAAACAAATTGCCTTTAGTTTTGATCACTTAAGAGTTCCCTTCAGTCAGACTTTCCCATACAAACGTAGTCTAGCTTTTTGAAACGGCATGTCAGATATTGGCGAAATTATGTAATATCGAAGAAATTGCATATACATTATGTAACAAAAACCCTGTCCGATCCTAGTAGGAGCAACTGTGTAAAAGTAATTCTGAGGAATGCATTAAAATAATGATCACTGCACCACCGCAAGGAAACTTGCTTTCACGTAAAGGAAACCGTATCGAAATTGGTCCATCCGTTCGAGAGTCTAAATAATTACTGAGAGTCTAATTCTGAGAAATGCATTAAAATAATGATCACTGCACCACCGCAAAGAAACTTGCTTTCACGCAAAGGAAACCGTATTGAAATTGGTCCATCCGTTCGGGAGCTACGATGCCATACACAGACAGACATTGGCGTCAAACTTAATACACCTTTTTGCATCTTGAGTTAAAATAGTGATGTGTTGCTAGTCACATCGCCTATTACATGTGACTCTGAGATCTATAGACGTCGCAAGTTACCCCAACCCGTTGAAGGTTATCAGATTAAAAGTTCTTTAAACAAAAAAGTTGCGTCTTTATAAGAGTAACAAAAAAGTTATGTAATTTTTAAAATTTTCGAAATCGCTGAAGTATGATATTTTAAGTATCCAGCTCTTGATCGGTCATTTTGGAAATACTTGAAAGAGGCTTATGTCCAGCAGTGGACGTTGGCCTATCCAGCAGCTAAAATGATGATGATGATGATGAAGTATCCAGCCCCCATATTTACGCCATTATGAAAAAAAAACGTAAAACTTAACGGACAAAAAATTCCATATAATTTTCGAATCTGCTCACTTAATTTCACGAGAATCGGTTGAGCAATGTGGCTTGTAGGAGAGAACAGACGGACAGACAAACTGACAGGTTGACAAAAGCATTTTCGGCCACTCTTGAAACTGAGACGCTTCGCTCACTTGGTCAAATACGATTCAGATTCTGACCTACTCCTTGTTTCGAATGGTTTTTTACCCGTCTGCGCCAGATGGAGGGTTATGTTTTTCGAGAGTACGTACGAATGTACAGGTCGCGGCACGAAACTCTAGCGCTGACCTTGCTTGCGCAGAAGTCAAAAATTAATACCGTACCCGTGCGCAGTATCCCCTCTACATGTCGCTCAGCGCTAAACTTACGTGCCGCAAGCTGTATGTATAATTGTTTGGCACGCTCTGCAGCCTGAAGGGCTCGATGGATTTTAGCTCAAGAGGTGACGTTAGATTCGTATTTACTGTGAGAGTGACACTGGGTATATATAAATATCTAGACAGTAAGACAGTAATCTAAAAGGCAGTAAGGGTTTCTTTTTAATAATGACTTGATGTATGTATGCTTAGTTAAGGGGCTACCCGAATTTTCCGGGGTCCAGTGCTGCCCCCATTTTAAATAAATCATTTGAAAGAAAATGGAGATATCATTTAAAATTCTGTCTTGATCAGACCCTAGATAACCCTTCAAACTATTTTATGAACTACTGTTTACTGTTTGAAGTGAGAACATGAAGCTTTTCTACGCACATACGCCAAAAGTGGCTGTTTTTCGCAATTGTGCGTAGAAAAGCTTCACGTTCTCACTTTAAACTGTAAACAATAGTTTATAAAATAGTTTAAAGGGTTATCTAGGGTCTGATCAAGACAAAATTTTTAATTAAATCTCCGTTTCCTTTTAATAGATTTATTTTAAATGGTGGCAGCACTGGAGCCCGGAAAATTCAGGTAGCCCCTTAATGGCATACTATGGAAAAACCACATATACAACGTGAAAAAGACACACCCGTAAAAAATCAAACCACGGGTAATACTAGATCACTAGTATAATGAAATTAAAATAACAGTCAAACAATTTTAAGAAAATTTGGCATTCCCATACAAATTGCCGTCAGCACACTTTAGTACGGAAATGCCAATTTTTTTCGTTTCTTGACTGATATTGTAATTTCATTTTACTATAGTGATCTAGCATAGCCCGCGGTTCGATTTATTACGGGAATGTCCCTTCCAGGTTGTGTATTTTCCACCTACAAGACACCAAAGCCGGCTTTGTCCCTGTACGCGACTGTATCAGCATGTAAATGTGCAAATACAATTGTGTTCACTCAATCAGCAGTGAACCTCATTTATCAGATTATATGGAGATTAGCTGTGTGTCGCTGAGCAAGTCAGAATATTGACTGGTGTCTAATTTGGAGTAGATTGCTGTAAACAAGCGAATTCTGGCACAACTTGATAATGTTTTGACTTAACACAGCACATCTAGGGGGGGGCAAGCCGGGGCCCATGCCCCGGGCGACGAAGTCAGAGGGGCGGCAAATATAGAATGGGGGCGGCGTCTGGTTACTTTTGAAGAAGTATAAAAGTTGTTAGGTACTCAAAAATCTACAATCGCATCTCGGTCTAGTAGGCGGTAAAACCAAGCAGGGGGCGGCGTATTCACATGTTTTGCCCCGACTCGAAAAAATTCTAGATCCGGTACTTAACAATATACGGAAAGATGAATTTTTCGGGATCCAGTGCTGTCCCCATTTGAAATAAATCAGTTGAAAGGAATCATTTAAAATTTTGTCTTAACCAAGCCCTAGATAACCCTTCAAACTATTTTATGAACTACTGTTGACAGTTTAAAGTGAGAACGTGAAGCTTTTCTTCGCACATTTGCTAAAAGTGGCTGCTTTTCGCAATTTCAACTTTGTATAAAATTGAACTTACTTTTACAAATTGAATCTATCGAATGGAGATCAGTAAAAGTGTGTCGGTGAGTAAGTAAAAATATGAACAAGTTATTTGCTGCGGAAAACCCTGATTTTTCAGCATTAACCCCCAATAACTTTTATACGGCTAAAACGATTTTCATTAAACATAGCTAAAAGCCACCGCAAGTGAACTTGATTTCACGAAGAAGAAAAAAAACACATTGATATCGGCGGTCCGGTTTCAGCGCTAAGATGCCACAGACAGACACACAGACCTACCAGACTAGCGTGGTTACCAATTCGTCACGGCCATGGTCAAAAAAGATGTTTTTAGCCCCTGAAAAAAAGAGAGGTCTATAAGCTTATGTCTTGGGGTTAACGCTTGAAAGTCAGGGTTTTTCAATTTACCTAACAATTAACAGATGACGCTACGGATATCAATCACACTTAACATCGGTTGGAAAATAGTTCCGACATTCATCATTAGATGGCGTCATCGAAGTTTTTTTTAATTTGCCTAGCAAATAAACTAGTGCAGAAATAAATTTCAAAAAAAGTTTTAATAGCGTCGCAGTAATATGCTATATAAATACCACTAAAATTAAATAACTGTGCCAAACACCAACTTTCAGCACTAAAAATCTATCTTATAACTTAAACATTACCCGAAACTTAATCTCATTTATCATCCAAACTTCTCCGAACTGCAAATAAACAATCGAACGAACAAAAATTGAGTCGTTATGGAATTCAATTGGAAAGTTGTAAGTAATGGACGCGAGCCACGAACGAAGCCGCAGTGCAAAGTATAGTTATAAATCTGGTAATTTGACATTAGGCCCTAATGGGTTGCTGTTTGCGTCACGGCAGTTAGTGGGAATAGTAATTTTAGTGAGAATTTATACGTATGTACATAACATCGACATAATATATCTAGACCAGCTGACTTCAATAACGGCCATGTCTTTTTTTGGTAATTGACACTTATCGCGCTGCAGCGCTAAAGTTCGCTTTTAAGTCGTCCTTCAAAAACACAGCGCTAGATTCGCTAATTGTCATTCTCACTCATTCAATCGATTGACAGATGTCACAGACTAAAGCATTCATTTCATTCATTATGGCGGCGGAGATTTTGCTATCCGTATTTATTTTCAGATAATGAAATCTAGTCACTTGCTGAGGGAAAATTAATCCTTTATATTTTGCCTTTAGTTATTAAAGCAGTATCTTAACACACACCAAGGCATTTCTTAATTATGTTGACAGTGTTTTCTTTTATCAACTACGGAGTGTACTAGGCGCGTGAATGCTAGCAAGCGACTAATGTGAGGTGAACAGTAATAGCATATGATGAACTGAACAAAACTGTGATATGAGGCGTCTACTCCAGTACGTAAGTACATAATAGCTCGTTGGTACATAATCATGAAAATTCATAAAAATTCTCACTACATACATGCGCCCTGGTATATAAGAATCGACGATCTACACCGGGACCTTAACATGCAGACCGTCAATAAAGTTATCAAGAAATACGCCGAAGCACATGAGTAATTGAGCATAGAGCACTGCTTCACCATGTGAATGTTGAGGCGATCCAGCTTCGACAACACGGACATAGTGCGACGTCTCAAAAGAAATAAACCTTTTGAACTAGTGTAGTTTTAAAAAATGCAGTGTCTCTGTTCGCACATCACTGCACTATATAATTAAAGTGCAGTTTAGTTCTTGTGTGTCTCTGTTGGCACATCACTGCACTATATATTAAGGGGCTACCTGAATTTTCCGGGGTCCAGTGCTGCTCCCATTTGAAATAAATCATTTGAAAGGAAACGGAGACATCATTTAAAAAAATATATTGACCAGGCACTAAATAATCTTTCAAACTATTTTATGAACTACTGTTAACAGTTTAAAGTGAGAATGTGGAGCTTTTTTACGTAATGTAATGTGCGTAGAAAAGCTTCACGTTCTTACTTTAAACTGTAAACAGAAGTTCATAAAATAGTTTGAAGGGTTATTGAGGGCCTGGTCCAGACAAAATTGTAAATGATGTCTCCGTTTCTTTTCAAATGATTTATTTCAAATGGACCCCGGAAAGTTTAGGTATCCCCTTAATAGAATATGCGGCTAGCAATCCATCACTATTTTGATTACTTTTTATTTTAACGCCCTCCATCATGCTAAGAGTGGCCTTTGTCTGTCTGCTCCGTCAGTGATAGAAACATTATACTGTGTATGAAATCGGATGTTTTTGGCTCAAATGTTTCTTCAGTAATAAATAAATATAAATATATACGCACAAATCACACAGAGCTAGCCCAAAAATAAGCTTAAGCTTGTGTTTTGGGATGCTAACCCAACGATATTATATTATGATAAATACATATATAGATAAACACCCAAGACCCAGGACAATGTGAAAAAGGTCATTTTCCAACATACAATGAGCCCTTGGAGCCCTGATGCTCTATTTCGCTCAGCGTATAGCGATTCAGCGGGGAAATGTTGCCAGTATTCTGGGTACGTTATCTCATTGCGGTGCGTTGGAAGAAATTTTCTATTTAAAAATCTTTTATTTATTTATTGCTTTTTATGTAATAATAATATGAAATAAATTATAATTACATACTTTTCCAACTTGTCCTGGCTGGGGATTGAACCCAGAACCTCCGGATTGGCGGTCTACCGTGTTGACCATTAGACAACGGAGGTCGTCTATAGAGTTATTAGACCTTTACGTGCACTTTTACACGAGTAATTCAATAAGTATAATTTACACTACGTATAGTATAGAGGGTGACTTTTAAAATACTAGCAACATTTTTGGAGTAAATTCATTCATAATATTGAAAAACTTTTCATAAAAACAATTAATGAAAAATTAAAAAAAAATCGGCTTCTTATACACATGAAGGTTTCCTGCGCACATTTGCCAAAAGTGGCGATTATTCGCTATTGTGCGAACAAAAGATTTTCGTTCTCACTTTAAACTATAAGCAGTAGTTCATAAAATACCTTAAAGGGTTTGATCAAGACAAAATTTTAAATGATATCCCTTTAAATAATTTATTTAAAATGGCACTGGAGCCCAAGAAATTAATGAATCCTCTTATTAACTTCCAGACTCGTATACTTGCTGATAAAAATTTATAAGCGGAAAAATCAGTCTATGTAAATTTAGTAAGTGACATAAAAAATAGCAGCAGGTTAAAATATGACAGGAACCAAAACCAGGCCAGTGACGATTTAAGGCTTTTCCCTCGGGATCTGATAAGCGGCCGTAATAAAAACGTGAGATATCTCCCCGAGAATCCCGAGGGAACGCAGCGTCAGTCCCGCGGAATGTTATGGCTTGACTGATAGGAATACTTTTGACAGGTTATAAAAGTTAAGTAATGGTTGTGGGAAGAGAGGAGCAAATTGGGACAAGCTGCATAGGCGATAACTGAAAATGTTTATGTTTTAGAGAAGGCTGGGTTGCAATGTGTTAAAGAACGTTCGCTGATATTTATAGGTATCAAACTAATAGAATACCAGAATTTTCTATTTTGCACATTTTTCACCGTTAAATTACAAAACTACTGAATTTAGCACTTTGTTAAAATATTGAGGGGATACATGAATTTCGCGGGAACTAGTGCTGCCCCCATTTAAAATAAATCATTTGAAAGGAAACGGAGATATCATTTTTTTTATTATGCCCTATATAACTCTTTAATCTATTAGAACTACTGTTTATGTTTAAAGTGAGAACGTGAAACTTTTCTTCGCGCATTAGCGAAAAACCGCCACTTTTGTCAAATATGCAAAGAAAAACTTTACGTTACGTTTCTTGACCAAGCCCTAGATAACCTTTCAAACTATTTTATTAGCTAATGTTTATAGAGAACGTGAAGATTATTTATTACACACTAGCTACGCCCCACGGTGTTACCCACGCCTAAAGTAGCCTATGTGTTAATCCAGGCTGTCACTTTCTTGCATACCAAATTTACGCAAATTTAAATTTACTGTGACGCCCCCGAGGAAGGGCCGCTTTGGCGGCCAGCCACGCCGGGGTTCGCGGATGTATTTCCGTTCCCGTGTCCCCGGCAAAAGCGGTTGAGATGGAACTCCGGAGGTTTTTTAGTGGGTAGGCACGTCGATCTGGCGTGGAGTCCCACATAACCCGACAGCCTCCCCCGCAGGCTGACAGGTATCCGTAACAGGGATATTTCCTCCGTAAAAAAAAAAAGGCTGTCACTTTCTTGCATACCAAATTTTATCAACATTAGTCCAGACGTTTGCGCGTGAAGTAGTAACAAACATACACACACACTCACAAACTTTTTCCTTTATAATATGAGTGTGATAGTGCGGTTAGCAAAAACGGCCATTTTTCTAGTAAATTGTTTTTTAATTTCACCGCAAAAATTGCTAAATTATTACAAGTACCCAAATGGAATCCTCAAACTCAATTTATTAACCACTTTTAGACGCCTCCAGCCGTTTAGGGCTAAACTTTCGAGCTCCCTTATTGTATGCCCTAAAATATTGCCTCCAAAGTTAATATAAATCATAGTAATCGCTTTCATTCGTGCTGTGCCCGCAGTGGGGCAATTATAAAACTTGTAAATTTATTTTGTACCAAGTTTGTCAACTTGGTAGCTTTCAGGTAAGTCGAAAAATTTGTTAATTCAACGCTGTTTGTTATTTATAACATTTTCATGTGCTTTTGAGAATAGAGTTTAACTTTATTTCAGTAATCGTTTATTAGTTTATATGTTTATTGCTATGTATTTTTAACCGACTTCGAAATATCGAATCTTGTTGTGGTAGAGCCACGCTACCGGCAAAACTCTGTTTTGTTAGTAGCATGAATGGGCCGGCTCGTCCGGGAAAGTACCACACTCTCACAGAAAATCGACGTCTGAGTAGTAGCGTCACCGGTTCTATGTTTCGTTCGGTGAGTGAGAGAGCCGGAGGCCCCTCCCTTCCGCCAATAATGACAGCGGAATTTTAAAAAAATGGAGTACCCCAGGAGGTTACCGGTACATTAGATACCGGAGAATCCCTCGCTAAGCATTCTTGCTTGGGCTGCCCTACGTATTCTGGGGAGGGCATAATACCGCTTGTCATTCCTCAAGATGAGATTTCGGCAACCCCACATGCACTTCACGTCCATCTGTGCAATATCAGGGGTATTCACTCTAACATTAACTCTGTCCACTACCATCTTGAGACAGAAAAGCCGGCCTTATTCTTTCTGACGGAAACCCAGATATATCGGCGGATACGTCATACCCCGGCTACAAAATTGAGCACAAATTTGTGCCACACGCTGGTGTATGCGTATTTGTCAGGGACGATGTCTGTGTTTGCCGACTGTGCAACATTGAAGGCAAAGACCTGCCAACTCTATGGCTTCGTTTAGATTGCGACGACCACCCTCGCATCTATGCATGCTTTTTCAGATCCCATCCCATCCCAGGTGATGCCGAAACTGATCGAAACCTTCAAAAAACGAGTCTATATCTTCCTAAAAGGCCGGCAACGCTTTTGTTACACACCTGGCGTTGCAGTTGTCCATGGGCAGCGGTGATTACTTACCATCAGGTGACCCGTTTATTTAACCGCCCTATAACATAAAAGAAGATTGTTAAAAGAAAATCGGGGAAAGCTGTATTTTAAAACATAAATTCGACTACGGGAAGATTCTTCCGTAAAAGAAACGTTTAATTAACTTTTTTTTCTTTTTCTCTGCTATTGTTGGACTAAAGGTACAAACTAAGCTTGAGAAACAGCTATAAATTTTTTCTATGTGCTAATTCATGTATTTATTACCTTACAGCGGCCACCATATTAAATTTATCATGACGTCACATAGCCTTTAACCAGCGTACAGCCGAGGCGCTTTCAAATACCTCATTTGTTACGTTACCATGTAGGTATATCAAAAAAGATACAGGGGAACAGATAAATAAACATAAATAAGGGCAAAACACATAACCTACTTTTTGTCTTCGCCGTAGTTGGGTATCAAAACGTAAATAACCAATCTACCCCTACCACAGAATAAGTACTAGTACTCACGTACAGAATTCTGACTCAGAAAAAATCAAAGAAATATCTACTCAATGTGGTTAGCACTATGGGACTGCCTCCGTAGTCCAGTGGTCAAGGCGTTCGCCTTAAGACCCGGAGGTCATGGGTTCGATTCCCACTGGGAAGCATACTTTGTGAAAAGTTGTTTCCAGTCTGAATAGGATATTGCAGGCTTGAATCACCTGATTATCCGAAAAGAAAGATGATTCCGTGTTTCGGAAGGCACGTAAAACTGTGGGTTCCGAACGCCATCTATCGATTGATCATCAAACTATCTAAGGATTGGTTCCTGGTTTGCCCTTTGGGTTGTGGAGGTCAGACGGCAGTCGCTCTGTGTAAAAAGCAGTAACCTCGTCAAATCTCCTTGGTTAGGTAGTGGACCCCGGGCTCTGAAGCGTTACTGCTGAGGATACAACCGGAAATACGCTTGGATGATGATGATGATGATGTGGTTAGCACTATGGCTTAATTTAGCTCGCGTCAGAACTCAGCATCTCTTCGTTTAGATACCTAGACATCCATTGCAAGCCAATTTTATTTTTATTATTCTAGACAAACGATTCATATAACAGAATTTAGCACTCCGGATTGGTCGCTGTATGCATAGTAATAATGTAGGTATATTTTCGGTACCTAAACGGGGAGTAACACAGGCCTACTTCTACTCACAACGACCGTCAAATTACTCACTAAGCAGCTATTACCGGACACTAATTAGCTTAGCCAGAAAATCGCCTATCAGCTAACATAAGTCCCTTAATGTGAACAATCGCCGTTAGAACAAATGGTCGTCCACTCTGGACATGATCATCTAATACGGCATTAAATCAGAGCACCGGTACATACGTCCTCTCACTCTAGTATTTATTATCCCGATTAGCGTGATGGAGACAGAAGATTCGAATTAACTCTGACGAATGAGCGAGGAAAACTGGGCAGCTTTCCCAATGGACTGGCTGGTTTGAAGCGGTAAGCTGGAGAATGATGGGGTAAGTTATGGCTTTTAGGAAATCAGTTTGTGCTTGTACAGTGGAGAGATTGTTTAGAAGATTAGGTGTTTGGTACACAGGTCAAAGTGAAATTGTTAATTAATTTAATTTAATTTAAGCTATCCTATACTTTCAACGAGCAACTCTCGTTTATATATTGACTACCTCCGTGGCGTAGTGGTCACCATGCTAGTCCGCCACCCAGTGGTCCCGGGTTCGATCCCCGGTTAGGGCAAGTTGGAAAATGGCCTTTTTCAAATTGTCCTGGGTCTTGGTTGTCTATCTATATATGTATTTGTTATAAAATATAGTATCGTTGAGTTAGTGTCCCATAACACAAGTCTCGAACTTACTTTGGGGCTAGCTCAATCAGTGTTATTTGTCCCTATATATTTATTTATTATATAAACAAGAAGATCTCGGAAACGGCTCCATCGATTTTTATGCCACTCCGTATTTAGGGAGTGAGGCTACATTTTTCTTTATGTGACCGAGCAATGCTCTGTCGCCTAGCTAGTATCATATATTTCAAAGAACCTTATATTTGACAAACTATGGTTAACGTTATGATTGATAGATAGATTTATTACCAGAAAAAATAACAATACGAACACACCTAAAGTTGTGATGATGAGGCTTATTTTCGGATAGTGTAAAGTATCAAACAACCCAAGATCTGGTTCATATTTGGATTGGGTAGGAATAGCATATAATACCTATTTATGTATACCTATATAAGTACAAATTATTATATCCTTTTGTAGGTAACCGTCATCATCATCATCATCCTCACGTATTCCCGGTTGCTTCCTCAGCAGTAACGCTTCAGAGCCCGGAGTCCGCTACCTAACCTAGGAGATTTGACGAGGTTCCTGGTTTTTACACAGAGCGACTACCGTCTGACCTCCACAACCCAAAGGGCAAACCAGGAACCAATCCTTGGATAGTTTGATGATCAAACGATAGGTGGCGTTCGGGACCCACAGTTTTACGTGCCTTCCGAAACACGGAATCATCTTTCTTTTCGGATAATCAGGTGATTCAAGCCTGCAATATCCTATCCAGACTGGAAACAACTTTGCACAAAGTATGTTTCCCAGTGGGAATCGAACTCATGACCTCCGGGTCACAAGGCGAACGCCTTGACCACTGGACCACGGAGGCAGTTTGTAGGTAACCGTGTCTGCGAAAAATTCTTAATTCTTCGTAAGGCATGTTTAACTATTTAGATATTATCTTCTAAATTAAGATAAGATAATATTTTATTTGCAATAAATTTTGACTTCCGTGGCGTAGTGGTCACCATGCTAGCCGGCCACCAAGAGGTCTCGGGTTCGATCCCCGGTCAGGGCAAGTTGGAAAATGGCCTTTTTAAAATTGTTCTGGGTCTTGGATGTTTTTCTATATATGTATTTGTTATATAATATAGTATCGTTGAGTTCATACCCCATAACACAAGTCTCGAACTTACTTTGGGGCTAGCTCAATCAGTGTAATTTGTCCCTATGTTTTTATATTTATAAATAGGGTGTAAAGGAGTAAAAAAAAGTAAACAGTAGTTTTTAACTTTTCAGCTACATTAAGTAGCATGCAAATTAATTTTTTTCTAACCTATAAGATATCATTAATTTATTCATGCATCGAATTCACAATCTTTAATTTTACATTCTAAAAACTCGTTAATTGAATAAAACTTTCTTTAGAAGATAATAATTAGATGTATCTGTTAACTACAGATGGTAAGTCTTTAAGCTATTTCATGTATTTGAAAATCTTACATATGTATTGACCAAGGACAAGGTGGTCGGAAGAGTTAAGACTGTTTCATAGGAAATAGGAAAGAAAAACGAACGAACGAAAGTATTACTAATATTATAAAGGCTAAAGTTTGTAAATGTGTGTTTGTTTGTTACTTTTTCATGCGCTAATTTGGTATGCAAGAAGTAGACACTCTGGTCTAACACATAGGCTACTTTTTCCGCGGATAACACCGCGGGGCACAGCTAGTAGTATAATACATCGACTGTTATAATCATTACCCTTTCTTTTGATGTGACCGTAGTCGGGTAAAAATACACATAAGAAAAATAAAATATGGGCTCTTTAATTTTTTGCGAATAAATCATAATAAAGGTGACTTTATAATGAATTTGTCAGTGTAATTACACCTTGTTCTGGAATGATGAAGCATTTCTAATTAGCAGTGGACTGAAGGGGCCGTATGCTATTAGGTTGGTCGCCATTCGTAACACGACAGCCTCAGACAGCCTAAGGAAACAACTAATATTTTATGATCTTAAGAAGAAAATTATTTTTCTATTCCTGTACTGTTATTTGTCTTTTAAATGATCCCGAACACTATTATAAGAACATAGCTGAGTTCAGAAAAGTCTATACTCTATTACTCCTAACTATAGACCTAGATTTTTTATTTTAAGATCTATGCTCTGTAATAAAAAAATAAATAAAAAAATATATAGGGATAAATTGCACTGATCAAGCTAGCCCCAAATTAATGCCTGTGTAGGTAATGTAGATGCACTTAGGCTTACTTAACAAAAAAAAGCACAACTACCAACTTAAAAAACAACTGATTTCATAAAGTTCGTTTTAAAAATAAAACTTTCCGGAATAAATTCTTTACTGTCAAAATAAGAAACTTTTTCCAATATAGTCACTATAGGAAGTAAACGTAAATTAACAAAAAATAAAGTTTGTCGTAGGTATTTGCCTTACATAATATGTCAAACATTTTCATAGTTTTCTTTGCTTATTTTTGTATTTTATTTAGTAAATTAGTAAAAAGTATTGAATGCAACTTTGTATAAGTACGTCAAAAAATGCTCGATGGCGTCTCCTTACGATAGTCGCCAAGGCTCGCATCGTGACCTGCGCGACTCGCATTTTTAAACCTTATACAACTGTTGCATAAAATACTATTTCATCATTTGGAGAGAAATATAACATGTAAAAACAATCCTGCATTAATTCTAAGCAAGCAGAGCATTTTTGATCTACAGACAGTAAAGGGCTGTTAGACATAAAGGCCACGTTTAGCAAAAAAATATGTGAAGTACCACTACCTCACACTTATATGAAGAGATACGTAGGTAGAAGAATGCTCAGCGAGCAATGGATACACTTAACTTGGGTTCTTTCCTTGGTCTAAAATAAATTATTGAATGAAACGTCACAAATAATGGCATTTGTCATGATCATATCCATTTTCATTGTGATTATAGATTTATTATATTATCGCAGAAATACTGATATTAAGAGTGTTCACGCCATATCGCTTTTTTATTATATATCCTCCTTTCATACATTTATCATTTCATCTATGGCCTGTTTATTGTCAATAAAGAAGAAAAATAAAATTCAGAGTACATATCGCACCGCAAGGAGTTTTTGGCGGGAAGTCAAGGGGTTCAGTTGAAGTTTGCTTTAAATTATTTTGCAAATTGATTCTAGTGGACTTAATAATATGAAATTGGTGTAGTTTAGTGTTATAAATGCTCATGCTCATGGACAATATGTAAAATGGTTAAAGTGGACACTCATAGTGCGGCTGTAGTGATATTTATTTGCGGACTGTGGTGGGCGTCTTTAGGCGCCGTCCGCCACTCATTCGGCTATGAAAACCAGTGGACTCGTATAGATTTGTTGCCAGAAGCTCCCTTGAAGCAATCAAAGCACTTTTTTTTTTATGGAGGAAATATCCCTGTTACGGATACCCATCAGCCTGCGGGGGAGGCTGTCGGGTTATGTGGGACTCCACGCCTGAGTGACGTACCTACCCACTAAAAAACCTCCGGAGTTCCATCACAACCGCTTTTGCCGGGGACACGGGAACGGAAATACAACCGCGAACCCCGGCGCGGCTGGCCGCCAAAGCGGCCCCTCCGCGAGGACGTCCGCGACTTGGTGACGGCCCCCCCCACTCACTAAGTCGGCGCGTCCGGAACTCACGGACGCGCCGTACCTTCTCGCGCCAATTGAAAGGCGGCAGACTCCCACGCAGTCCACCACCTGTGGACCCATGGGAGCCAGATAAACTGGCTCCCAGCGGCGGAGAAGATGAAAGGCTCCGCCGCTTGCCTCTCGCCGCAAACGCGGTGCGGCACCGCTCGGTCGTGGAGGATAGGGAGAGCGGAAACGTAACACCGACACTCCTCCTCCTCCGCGACCGATCTCCAACCACAGCCACGGCGGTGTGGCCCCGCCTGAAGCGCCGGGAGAGCAATGAAACGGCCCCACCACGGGTGGGGGGAGAACTTCCCACTCCTCCGCTGCCCCATTGGGCGCATCCCTACAGGCTCAAGGCCGAAGCCGAGCCCGCGGGAGCGCCCCTTCCCGGGTGGGGGGAGAACTTCCCACTCCCCCGCCGCCCCAATGTGGGCGCTCACTGCTGGTGGAACAAACAGCAGGAGCGCCCCCTCGCGGGTTCCTCTTAGCTTCCCCGTGGCTCGAGGCTACCACGGGTACTGAGCCCCCCCCGGTACGACAAACCGGGAACCCATTGCGGGGGAGCAATCAAAGGACCTACACCAACCTTTGATTGTATAGTTAGGGTTAGGGTTAGGAATAAAGAAGTGATAAAATAAAGATGGGCTCTAAAGGACTAGTATCCAGAGCCAAAAATATTTATAAAAAAAAAATTTGCATCGCAACGCAAAACATTATTTTCTCTCTAGTACCGCTACAATAACACCAGTTAATGTAAGAGTAGGGCTGCAGCCTGGAAAAAAGAGTGGACTCAGAAACCTTGTGTGTGTGCCAGTGAACCCTATCAGGAAAAAATCTGCCCAGCTTTTTCAGTCTCTTCAGGTAAGCAGGCCTTCACATTGTCATTTCATAATTCCACAAAATACAGTTTATAACACGCTATCGCTTTTCCAAAGAGCGCTATTTGATTCCAATAAACTATGACGTCATTAGTCTATATTTCATACAAATCCTACAGAGAATGTTTGTTTTGTTTGACTTTATAGAAAAAAGTAAAATGATTTGAGTTGTTGAAAGTAGCGAATGGTATCCAGCGTCAAAAATAAATTATTTGGTACTGTTACACAAATAAGTGAATAAAATGTCACAAAATACTGTCACTTGTCATTGATCATATCCATTTTCAACGTGATTTTAGATTTATGAATACAGAAGAACTGATAATAGTATCGTTATTTGAGTCCAAGAAACTATGACGTCACGACGTGGTATTTCGTGTAAATCCATTAAGCAATGTTGGTATTGACGTTTAGAAACAAATATTTGATTTGATTTGTTGGAAACTAGCTGAATGCGACGTAACGTACTACAGATCGCGCAAAATAACTTATCGGCACGGAAGTTAGCTGCAAGTGACAGCGGGGTAGCTCGCGCCCGGCGCACCGTCACCGCGCACTTCTATATTCGTCTACTGCGCAGCGAACCGCGCGAAGTTCAGAGCCGCGCAGTTTTTTTGCGCCTACTGTACATATTTTGCACGATTGTGAACGCGCTACGATTGTAGCAGTGCTACGATACTCGTAGCAAGCCTACACATTGCCTACGACAAGGCTACGATCAATAGGAAGGTCTACGAATAATGTTATGTTAGAATTTAGACTCTCGCAAAGAAAAAATCACAGAATGTACCAACTGCTTTTCTTTTGGCAAAGTTTTAAATCCGATCGAGGGAACTGGAGGAGACCTGAATACTTTTAATATGCGATGCGGCTACTAAATAGTAATACATGACAATTTTAATGCCCTTAACGTGGCCTTTGGGTTTTACAGCTCTGGCACAGTTAGCCTCGTTAGAGATAAAGATTTGGAAAAAAAAATATTCATCAAATTTTTTGACACTAAACACTACCTGTTTTCAGGGTCATAAAAATTATTGCATGTATGCACTAATTCATTTTTTATAAAACTGTTTGTGGGAAGGGCTTTTTTACATCATAAATAATAATAATAATATATACGGACAAATCACACTGATTAAGCTAGCCCCAAAGTAAGTTCGACACTTGTGTTATGGGATACTAACTCAACGATACTATATTTTATAATAAATACTTAAATAGATAAACATCCAAGACCCAGGACAATTTGAAAAAGGCCATTTTCCAACTTGCCCTGACCGGGGATCGAACCCGGGACCTCTGGGTGGCGGACTAGCATGGTGACCACTACGCCACGGACGTCGACTATATTTCAATATAGTAATTTAATATTATTTCAAAGTAAAATAAATTGTCTTGTGTGTTTTTATGACGTGTTGATAAATTCATGAATGTTGTATAAAGGGTATTATTAATAGTGATTATACTAAATTTTGTGAGAAGGTTTGAAATTTTTCTAAATCAGACCTTTGTTCATATTATATTCCAGGAATTTCGAAAAATTTACACAAATGTCATAAATCTTTCTTGTTTCCCTTAAGTTTTTTATCCGATAAATTTCAACAGGTCGGGTGACTCGCAAGGTTTATAGCTCACAGAGCTACTAATGTTATAATTTATTAGCAATTTATATGTAACTAGCTTTTGCCCGCGGCTTCGCTCGCGTAGGGGTATAATTTATCAAAATCCTTTCTTAGGGGATGCCTACGTCATAGTAGCTTTATGCATGCAAAGTCTCAGCCCAATCGGTTTAAAATTGACAAAGTTTCGTACAAACTTTCATCCCCTATTATATCCCCTTGGGGGTAGAATTGATCAAAATCCTTTCTTAGCGGATGCCTACGTCATAACATCTACCTGCATGCCAAATTTCAGCCCGATCCGTCCAGTGGTTTGGGCTGTGCGTTGATAGATCACTATGTCAGTCAGTCAGTCACCTTTGAGTTATATATATTTAGATACAGTAGTTGTAGTCCTTACCTACTTAGTTTGCATTTTTTTCCCTTCCAACAAGTCAATCTAACCATACATCGTTAAAAACAAAGTCATTAGTCAAGACCCCGCCGGTCGTAAGTTATAACTTTACGTCACTTGTAATTACCACTCACTGATTCCGATTTAATTATGAAAAATGTGTTAACTCCGCTGCAGCGACGTAAAAAGCTTTTCTATTTGAAAAGCTAAATCATATTAAGCTTTAGGTCTTAAAGTAACATTTTAAACACATTATTTCCTCACGGAAAGCGTAAAAAGGGTTAAACTTGCCAGATGCTTTTTCTCCTTTGAGAATCGCAAAACGAGATAAGATGAAAGTAAATCTCAGTGATTTTGAAGAGAAGTAAGAAATTAATTGAATGAGGAAGATTAAGGCCTCCTAGAAGAGAGTCTCGTCTTTTGTGATAAGTAGTACCTTTGTACAACTTTTATTTTATGTATTCTCTGTAAACATTTTCCATGTAAAATAAATGGTAAATAAATAAGTGAATGAGAATTAATGAAAAAGGAATCAAAATCCTTATTAGTTTGTTTTTTTCATTGTCGACCAAAAAAAAAAAAATTTTATATTTCTTATAGTTTATCTGGACCATTATAGTTCTGCATCAGGTTTTCTATTTCCATAATCAATTATAGCTTATATGTTGACAGCTTTTTAACAAAAAAAGTTTCAATCGAATCCGTCCAGTATTACCGGAGATTAGCGTGAACAAACAGACCAACAGACAAATTACAGACAATTTGTTTTTAATTTTTACTCCATTATTATGTCTATATAGCCCCAAAATTTTTGTTTTGGAAATTTATTCAATGTTAAGACATTTTTTTTTACATTCCCTCGATCTGCTTTATGATCTGTGCAGGAGAAGTGTTGTTACATTCTTTGTTTTTTTCTCTCCCAGACCAGCAATACCAGTATGTAAGAATGGCATATGGTTTCAAAAGTTTAAAAACAACAGCTTACTCTCAATATCCAAATCAATCAACAGAGGAATATTAAAACCTGCCGTGAATATTCCCTGGAAGAGCATTACTTGAAACGCAAACGGCTCTCAAACGTAGTCGGTGTCAATTAGTGAGGTGAGGGTGCAGCTGCATGCAAATGTATGCACCTTGCTGAAACGGAACGTTTTGTGGCAGTTCTACCTTTCTGAAATGATTTCGTGAAATCGAGAGCTGATTGAACAGTACTTTACTATTCACTCTAACTTTTTCATCACTTATAAGGCAGACACAGCATTTTAAGTCTTAAGGGTTTGAGCAGATAAAGCGTAGGGCCGCAAGATCACAGGCCACTTTTAAAATGGTGGACTGGAGAAAATGGACAAAATAATCATAGTGATCGACTGATAGCCGCGTTGTGTTTTAACATGATTTGCGTTTTTGTACATTTCCTCGATTGGCTTTTAAGATCTATGTGGAAACAGAAGCATGTTACATTCTAAGTTTTTTTTTTTCTCCCAGACTAGAAAGTAAGAATAGCATATGGTTTTAAAAGTAGAAACACGACAGCTTATCCCCAATATCCAAATCAATCAACAGAGGAATATTAAAACCAGCCGTGGATATTCCCTGGAAGCGGTACTTGAAAGCAAACGGCTCTCGAAGGTAGTCGGTGTCAATTAGTGAGGCGAGGGCGCAGCTGCATGAAAATGTATGTAGCTTGCTGAAATGAAACGTTTTGTAGCAGTTCTAGCTTTTTGAAACGATTTCGTGAAAAATTGAGAGTCTAATGAATAATACTTTACTTTTTTCAATTAAAACTAATGTGAGACACAGACGTCAATAACAAGCACGGGTTACTCACGAAGAGAGTCAGCTAGCACTTATGGGTAAACTGAGCATTTTGGAGTCTAAGGCTGTAAGCAGACAGACCAAAGGCCGCTTTGAAAATGGTGAACGGGAGAAAATGGACAAAATAATCATTGTGATTGATTGCTTGCCGCATCACCTTTTAACATGACTCGTATTTTCGCCATTCCCTTGATCTGTTTTAACAATCTGTGTGGGAATAGAAGCATGTTACATTCAAATTTATTTTCTCCTTGACCAGCATGTAAGCATATGGTTTAAAAAAGTGTAAACACAACAGCTTATTCTCAATATCCAAATCAATCAATAGAGGAATATTAAAACCTGCCGTGGATATTCCCTGAAAGCGGTTCTTGCAACGCAAACGGCTCTCAAACGTAGTCGGTGTCAATTAGTGAGGCGAGGGCGCAGCTGCATGCAAATGTCTGCACCTTGCTGAAACGGAACGTTTTGTGGCAGTTTTAGCTTTCTGAAATGATTTTGTGAAAAATCGAGAGTCGACTTAATAACTGGTATATCAGTGTAAAAACTAGTAACCTCGTCAATCATCTAGATTGCGAGTAGGTAGCGGACCCCGGGCTCTGAAGCGTTACCGCTGAGGGTGCGACCGGGAATACGTGAGGATAATGGTGATAATGGCTCAAAAGTATAGTACTTTACTATATAACATCTTTATATCTAAAAGGGCAGACAAAGAAATAGTCGAACAGTTTTATGATTTGGCTAAAGTCTTACAACCGGCCTGCCTGACATCCCTCTTTGGGAACCTGTCTAGTTCACTAGTGTGTACAAAATACTGATGTAAGTAGATAAATAAATAAATACGGACGAATCACACAGATTGAGCTAGCCCCAAAAAAAGCTTAAAAGCTTGTGTTATGAGTTACTAACCCAACGATACTATTTTTTATGATAAATACATATAAATAAACATCCAAGACCCAGGACAATTTGAAAAAGGCTATTTTTAACTTGCCCTGACTGGGGATCGAACCCAGAACCTCCAGGTTGACGGCAGCGCAAAAAAACTGACATCAATATTAACTTTCAAGAGGAAAAACTAAGGTAGAGAGAATACAGGTGTGGAATAAAAAAAATGGCTTAGTAGATAGATTAATTAAAAGTATGGTATACGTATTCTTTCTTTGATTAGCAAATAAAATAACGAAGGTACAGTGCAATTACATTTCGCGTGACGTCACGATCAGCTGCGATTTTAACCCAAAGGTGAAGATGGTGATAAAACTTCGCGCGCTGTATCTTTGTGATTTTTTACTATTTTGCTAAACGAAAAAAGGTTCTTTTGGATAATTTAGACGACGGACTGGATGAAATGATATGTTTTTACTCAGTCCACATTACTATTGAAAACTATGTATTTGTAAAATCTATTGTTGTCGCGCTGTGCCCGAACAGCCTGTCGCGATGTGCGATAGAGACAACTGCAGCTTAGGCCGAAAATACCTACGAAAAGAACACAAAATCCACGTCAGAAGTCAAATTGAAAAGTTTTGGACGGACGGATCGATAGCGGAGTCTTAATAATTCTGTACCCAAAAGGTAAAAACGGGACCCTAGTCCCGTTTTTACCTTTTGTGTGCGGAACCCTAAAAAAGACTTGTTGGCTAAACTCTGTTACTTAGTGCCTATATCCAGGTGGGCTGTCTGCCTGGTTGGTAGCTCTTAAATCGCAGTGGAGTCAATTAGCGCAGGCTTCGGTGCGAGCTGCATACAAATGCGGGAGCATTGAAAGGCTGTACGTTAACTGGGGTGTTACGTGGCACGAAACGTTTGAGATCGAGGGTCGAATGGCTTGGGAAGTTATTAAAAAAGAAATTTTGCTTGTCATTTATTTATAAAATCTTCGTCGTTCTATAATAGCAATTGTAATAGTACATTATGATATAAGTGCGTTCTTGTGGTTATAACATACGAGGTGGAATTTCATCCCGAGCCGAAGGCGAGGGCGTTATAGAGCCGAGTATGATTAACCAATATAAGCACGTATATCGTACGACTTGCGAGGAAAAATACACAATAGACTGAATTTTTGATTTTAAATAAACTTAACCATTAAACTGTGACGCAAACTATTGCTTTCCCGCCGGTAATACTTTTTAAAATCAGCGCGGCGCTGCCTACTGGCTGGAGACGCGTGGCGAGCAAGTTCGAAATTTGAAAAAAAGAAAATCATTTTTGCGAAGAGTGCGGTTTTGGAATATAACTTCACTATTGCCGTTTATAACACACATTTATATTTAAAACCAGTGAAATTAGATCCACTTTACGTGCAAGTGTGTTGAAAAAATAAAGGCATTCTCTCCCAGTCAAACAAAGGATTAAGCAGATAAGTAAATAAGATTATAAGATTAAGCGATAAGACCGCCCATTGTACCTATGTATTTTAAATTGTAAACCTTCTTTTCATGTTATTTTTTGTATTGGTGCAATAAAGAGGTTTTCATTCATTCATTCATTATAATATCCCAAAATACACATAACATAAAATTTTCTCATAATATGATTTTATGTCAAATATGAGGAGCTCGGTAGCTCGTCTATAGTGCGCATTACTAGCACTTTCGCAAGTAAAGCGACACCAGAAGCGCTCGACACTTGGATGGGTGACAAGATTCTTTAAACATTTTCTTGATCCTTCGTGAATTCGGAAGGCACGTATGTCGTTAACCCGGCTGTCATCTTTGTTTGGCAGTTGTCAAGCTATGCACAGATGCTTTCAGACACCCTGAAAAATCTGACAACAGTTTTGGCCACATACACACAAACAAGTTAAATTGCTAGGCAAATAAAAAAACCCGCATGTCAAGAACGCCATCTAGTATTGAGTAACGGAACTACCTATACGATTTTATATACGCCGTGCTATCTATTATTTTTTGACGACCACCGTGGCGTAGTGGTCACCGTGCTAGTCCGCCACCAAGAGGTCCCGGGTTCGATCCCCAGTCAGGGCAAGTTGGAAAATGGCCTTTTTAAAAATGTCCTGGGTCTTGGATGTTTATCTATATATGTATTTGTTATAAAATATAGTATCGTTGAGTTAGTATCCCATAACACAAGTCTCGAACTTACTTTGGGGCTAGCTCAATCAGTGTTATTTGTCCATATATTTTTTTTATTTTATTTTTTTATTTTTAGGCACAATCTTGTCTTTTAAGCCTTTACCCCCAATAACTTTTAAACGTCTGAACCAATTTTTTTCAAACCTAGCTAAGAACCACAGCAAGAGAACTTGTTTTCAAGTTAATAAAACCGCATTGAAATTGGTCAATCCGTTGGAGCTACGATGACACAGACAGATAGACATACCGATAGATATTAGAGTCAAACTTATAACACGTCTTTCTGCGTCGAGGTTTCAAAACAAATAGATAGAATAAAAAATAAATAGTAAAAATCTAACCTAAATTATGTAACGAAAATAACAGTACACAATATTCGTAATTATATTCATTTTTTAAAATGCAGACCGTCAATAAAGTTATCAAGAAATACGCCGAAACACATGAGTAAAGACTGCTTCACCATGTGAATGTTGAGGCGATCCAGCTTCTCGACAACACGGACATAGTGCGACGTCTCAAAAGAAATAAACCTTTTGAACTAGTTTAGTTTAAAAAAAAAGTGATATTATAGTCCAGTGATGTGCCAGCAGAGACACAAGAACAAAGTGCCTTCCCCTTAATAGAGACAGCAAGAAAAGTGCCGGTGGACACATTCTTAGTCAATAACGTATAAAACTAGGTCAATGTTAAATTACTTATTAGTCTGAGTTAAGGCTAGATTGTAATATTATTAGCGTACTTATCTACTTTAGTAGGTACGTTAAGAAAGGAAAGAAAAATCATTTTCACGTACTATTTACTAGTTATCGATCCACAAATAGGCTTATAAAAAATGAGCGCCCCAATCAGCTGAGATCGGAGGTTACTACGCTCCCTAATAGGAGGCAAGCCTGCATAAATCACTGTTCTCAAAAAGGGTGGTTAGGGTTGGTGCGTCCTGTTTACTTTAATTGAAATATAAGAACATTCTATAACCAGTAGTGACTTGTATACCTCGCGACTGCCATGCCTCCGCTTTGTTGAAAGACCATAAATTAGATCTACAAAAAAAAAACGTTTATTGGGAAACTAGTTTTTAAGAATTATACAAATTGCTGAAGCCTCCTTTTAAGCAAAATTATGCTTATGCCAGGAGACTCCGGTCTTTCATATCTCTACGTTTTATAATGAACAATAAACAAAATCTGAGTAATAGAAAAGTATGTATTCATATGTACGCATGTACGCATGGTTGGTCATACGCATGCATGTATGTACATAATGTAACGTAAAATTATAGAACCTGTTCACAAAACTTCACGAGTATTAGTTGAGAAATACGAGTACAACCTGTAGAAGAGAATACTCTTCTAGTCGGAGAGACATACGCGAGCATTTGTCATTCGACCAAATGGCATGTTGATATATTAGGTTTTCGGTTAATTGTTACCGATCAACTGGCATTCAATATACTGTCATTGGATATTGGATATGGCGTAGAAAACCTAGCATTTTCGCCCAAATTGAAACGGCGGCGCTTCTTATTCTCTTGGTCAAATATCTCCGAGAAATAAATGTTATGGTTATGAAAACTAGTTTTATAACTCCCATGAAATTTATACCTTGCAAAATATTGGTACAAAATTTATTCAGTAATTAGACCTTTACAGGCACTTTTACATGTCAATAAGTATAATTTACATTACGTGTAGTTTATATTGAAGTTTAATTTATTGTAATGAAAAGCTACCGATACCAGCGCTTCGTAACGACCACTGCTGAGAAGAAACCCCGAAAGAAACTCATTTTCACATTATTAGTCGCTTACTCACCACAATGGCTTTGTCTATTATGTTTTTTTTTAAAATAAATAATACTTTTAATATAATACAATGTTGATAAATTATTACATGTATTGCTTCAAATCGATGTGCGGAAAGACAAATAAAATATGAGTGTCCCAATCAGCCGAGATCGGAGGTCACCACGTTTCCTAATAGGAGGCAAGCCTGCATAAATCACAGTACTCAAATAGGGTGGCGAGTAGTCTGGTAGGGCTGGTGCGTGCTGTTAATTTAAATTGTTTATATAAAAAAAAGTCGTAACAGCTTTCTAGATAAACAAATATCCACCGTACGGGCCAAGTCTACCACCTGGTAGAGAGCAACTCCCTCCTGGTAGAGACCTCCCCTGGTCAGTCTGGAAGTCTCTTAATAGACTCCGGGCTGGTGTTGGGAGATCTCGAGAAAACCGAGTTAGGTGGCAACACGCTGATAACCTCCTTTGCGACTGCGGTGCTATTTAGTCGATGGACCACCTCCTATCGTGTCCGAATTGCCCTACGTCGTGTACCATCGAAGACTTAAATCAGGCTAACGACAGAAGGATCGCCGTGGCCACATACTGGTCAAATGTCATTTGAATTGGAAACTATACTGGAACCATTTTGACTCGAAAAGAAGAATTTAAATTGTAGAATTGAACTTATATCAAAATATTTCCTACAAGCAAATATTTTACCTTCATCGCTATAACTCGGAAAAGACACTTTATCAACAAGTAATTACTAAAAAAAAAAAACAAGCTTTTATGAATCAATCGGGCCCAAACTCGATGGAGTTAAGCTGACGACCTCCGTGGCGTAGTGGTCATCATGCTAGTCCGCCACCCAGAAGTCCCGGGTTCGATCCCGGGTCAGGGCAAGTTGGAAAATGGCCTTCTTCAGATTGTCCTGGGTCTTGGATATTTATCTATATAAGTATTTGATATAAATATAGTATCGTTGACTATTCCATAGTAGTATCCCATAACACAAATCTCGAACTTACTTTGTGACTAGCTCAATCAGTGTAATTTGTCCATATATTTATTTATTATTTAATTTATTTAAGTTGTTTTATCATAGAGATGCCATGACCACCTTCTAGCTCCTTCATCAGATCAGCTCCATGTCATCATACGCGTGCAAATTTCAGCTCAATCGGAAGCCGGGAAATGGATCGAATTTAATTTGCAAGATTTGATTACAGGCAGACAGACAACGGGACAGGTAAAACTAAATAAAAACTCGTAAAATATAAGTAGTTACTTCGCCGTAAACTGTGAACTTGCGACCCCATACCTCGGCAACCCGTTGATCGATTGTTCCTTTATTTGGTCAGACCATCGTATGGATAGGATGGATAGGATCGTAATGGAAGGAAAAAGTCGTAGCCCGCTACGACCTCTTGATCTTATTCCTTCAATTCTACCGGTCAATATTAGTTTCTCAAAGTTATCGGATGATTTTCTGGCTATATGACCAAAGTATTGAAGTACTTTCTGGAGACAGGTACTGAGAAACCTCTGGTCAATTTGAGTTCCTTCAGGATGGAAACGTTTGTCATGCGTGCCGTCTAGGGAATTTGCAACATGCATCTCCAACACCACATTTCAAAAGCATACATACATATAAAATCCGAATTGTTCAAGCGCTCGCTTCGCTTGCGCGTTCAATTATCTTTCTAGGGTAAATATGTTTAGCTCTGTAAAGATATTTGTCCGCAACCCTACGTGGACTGGCATCTAAATCGGCCTACAAATTATACGACGGTGCTAGTAGGGATTCCAATTGTGGGTTTGTAGGAACCGGACCCGGATGTCCGGACCTTTTGCTGGGAACAATACCCGGGTAGTGACGTGAATTCGGATGTACTAAATGTATGTATAATTTCCTGAAATTCCCTGTTGTCATGTTAGCTTTTTCAACTTTTTATGATTCACATTATGTGCTTCCGGTTATGCTCTCCACTCAAAATGGTTTTTTGGCGTTCTTGTCTGACCATTGACAATCATATGATTTCTAACCGACTTCGAAAAAAGAGGAGGTGATCAATTCGTGTTTGGACCGATTTGGAAAATAATGTTTTCTTTGAAAGGGTATAGATGGTCCCATGAAAATTTTATCAAAATCGGTTGTGGAGTTCGATGTTGATCGGTTTTTAGTTTTGAAAAATTATGGAAAACAAGAAAATGGCGGAAAGTACAAACAACAACCTGAAGATAAAAAGAAGAAGGGGACTCTTTATTTGTTGTTGAATATTGTTAAGAGTCTTTGAAAGGTAAATTAGGACTAAAAGTCTGCTTTTAAAAAAAGGACTGAAGAGAACCAACTGCAGATAGAAATAGTCGAAAGTAAAAAAAAGTTACTTTCTGATTATGTTCCGGTGGTAGGTATAAATAATTGTTATGCTAATGAATATAAATCATGGATTTTTTAACGGACTACCTAAAGCACATGTAGATTGTATTTTAATACAAGATATTATTTTAAAAAAAATATATTTTTAAGACAAGCTTTTATCTAATGAGATCCTCAAGACAAATCAAATGAGCCCAAACTCGATGCGGTTGCGTCGTTTCATTACAGAGTTCCTATGGCCATCGTCCAGCTCCATCATCAGATCAGCTCCATGTCATAATTATATTGCATTGTCACGGAATACACGTATGCGTGCAAAATTTCAGCTCAATCGGAAACCGTGAAGTGGGTCAAATCTAACTTGCAAGATCCGTGTGTCAAATTTAACTTGCAAGATTTGATAGCAGAAAAACAGACCGACCGACAGACAACGGGACAGGTGAAACTAAATGAAAGCTTGTAAAATATTGCCAACATGAGCTGTTATTTTAAGGGTACATTCAATTTGTAAATGTAATACAAATAGGCCGGCGTAAATGAAAGACAAACAGCCCGGCCGAGCGCTGGGGCACAGCTCAAAATGCGCCGCACGTGAACACTATGAGGCAATTAAATTTGGACGCGCGAGCGGTCTAATTGATCACAAATTGGGCGATTCTACAATTTTAGACGGTTGAAAATTTCTGTGCAGGCTATATGGGAGGTCGATAGCTCGGCAGACGTGTGATAAGCCTGCTGTACACGGGTAGAGTAATTTTGAAGTGAAAACTTCTTTAGCGGCGTTGTACACTGTTTTTGGTATGGGTAAAAAATGTTAAACTCGCGTCAGGGCATCAGGGCGTCAGGTCACGTGACCTGATCTAAAATTCGTAAGTCGCGCGGCGCGGCGTAGGAGAGAAAGTATCCCCCTGTCTTTCTACGGCGCGGCAAAAATGTATGCAGGCGCCTGCTGTTTCGTTTAGGCGGCGCAGGGCGCTTGCGCTTCGTGTGTTTATGTTACAGCTTGCCACGCGCATCTATGGAAATGCACAAGGTTAATATTCAAGTTTTCACTTCTGCCGGCACTCCCGGAGTGCAAACCGTCGTTTTTATTTTTTTATTTTATTCTATGCAGACAGAGCCGAGGGATGCAAGACTAAAAGGCAACCTCCGCTTCAATTGTGTAATTAACATAGTTTTTCTTTAGTTTAGTATAAAACATACTTGTCAAAGATAAAACGAAAAACTAAAGAAAACAAAACGCAACCCATACGCGGGCAACAACGGGGGGATTACTTCAAAATATTCAAATCTACAATTCCATTGTTCTCACATTCGCATCAATAACGGATCTGATACTCTTTGTTGTCTTCTTTCTTACATTATATCATATACTATGTATAACAGTCCTTTTATTTACATCCCGGTATAGTTAACATATAAATAGTTAGCAGAGAGGGAAGCCCCTTTTTACCTGACTGCGCCAAAAGGAGGGTTATGTTTTTCAAGAGTATATATGTATGTAAAATTCTCTGCAGCCTAAACGGCTCGATGGATTTTAGTTTGAGAGGTGTCGTTAGATTTTTATTTACTGTGAGCGTGACACTGGGTAAATAAAAAGGTAAAGTTTTTTTTAAAATAATGGCTTATTTCTATACTAGTAATATTCAAAAAATATGTGTCTTTGTAAAATAACTAGTATGTTATGATACCAGGTACAAATATGTTTACTAAATGTTTCATCCTTCAGTATACAAATTATACAATAAAGTAGGATAAACATAACATATGCTAAGTGCATATAAGCGCATACGAACACAACATACGTTAGTTATATTGTGGACACGTCCCTATTTGCATAGTATCATCTTAGCTTGGTCAACTCGCGGTAATAGCTTGTAGACCAAACATTGGACGTCCTGATATCAACAGACACCTGACAATGGGGATAAGTAAGTGGATTCCACTTGCGAAGGTCATCTCATTTTTTGACCAGGAAGATAGGATTGTGTAGTCCATATTACATACACAACAACTTTCCCTTAGAAACTTCAGCGTAAAAAAGTGAGAATGTATTGAATATTGTTAACGGTTGACTCACGTAATATAGTTTGATTGGCCGATCATGATTCGATCGATTTAGATAAATTATAAAATAAACCATATGCTATGTGTATATAAACGCATAAACACGTAATATACCTACATAACATACGTAAGTTATACACGTCCCTATTTGCATAGGATCATCTCAGGTGGGTCAACTCTGGGGTAGATAGAATTGTGTAATCCATATTACATATACAACAACTTTCCCTATAAACTTTAGCGTGGAAAAAGTGAGATAACGAATTGAATCACGAATGAAATGATAAGTGAGATAATATGTTCACGACGTGATGAGTGAGATAATATGTTCACGACGTGCTCTCTAGACTTGCGAACCTAAAATGGAACTGGACAGGACAACTGGCTAGAAGGAAGGATGGAAGGTGGAGTAAGGCTATCACCGAGTGGTACCCTAGGAATGGAAAAATGACCGTGGGCGTCTGGCAGCTAGGTGGGTCGATGATATCAAACGGATAGCTGGAAAAAACTGGATGGCTAAGGCTAGGGATAGAATTCAATGGCGCAGACAAAAGGAGGCTTATGCCCAGGAGTGGGTCGTTGACAGCTGACGATGATGATGATGTTTTATTGAATATTGTTAACGGTTGACTCACGTAATATTGTCTGATTGGCCTATCAGCATTTGATCGATTTAGATAAATCATAAAATAAATCATATGCTAAGTGTATAATGCATACACACGTAATATACCTACATAACATACGTAAGTTATACACGTCCCTATTTGCATAGGATCATCTTAGCTGGCTCAACTCGCGATAATAGCTTGAAGAACAAACATTGGACATCCTGATATCAACAGACACCTGACAATGGGGATAAGTAAGTGGATTCCACTTGCGAAGGTACCTTCGTCTTATTGTTTGACCAGGTAGATAGAATTGTGTAATCCATATTATATACACAACAATTTTCCTTTATAAACTTTAGCGTACAAAGTGAGATTATGTATTGAATATTGTTAACTGTTGACTCACGGAATATAGTTTGATTGGCCGATAAGGAGTTGATCACATATGCTAAGTGTATATAAATGCATATACACGTAATATACCTACATAACATATGTAAGTTATACACGTCCCTACTGGACTCCACTTGCAAAAGTAGGATCCCTTAATACCTACGTTTTATTGTATGACCAAGTAGTTAATTAGTATAATCCAAATCTCATTTACTATATTATATTACGTTTGCTGACAAAGTAGTAAAGTGAAAGTAGAAAAATATTTTTTTTACGGTTGCTCCCGTTTATGTAAAATGGGGATGATTTAATTTGATTTATTTATGATATTACGTCTTCGGAATTCTAAATACGGTCCTACACGCACTTGAACGATGGATCAAATTTTTCTTTTATTTTATTTTATGTGCTAACATCTACAAATAGTTCTACTATTTTCTTTCGCCAAAATGACCCAGAAGCGAGATTCTTTTAACACAAACTTTTGTCCGCCATTAAAGCTCATTGTATCGCTTTGGCGAGTATTGAAAACCGTTGGAGCGAGCCATTCCAACAATAAAAGTACGAAGATCATGGACACTTCATTCAAAGAATTACTAGAGAACTAAACGTTGAGTTGCTTTCCGTTTAGGTTAAAAGTTTAATATCTGGAATTAACTAGTTCATAGTTAATTCCAGAAATAAAACTATAAAATCCTATACTATCTGAGCAAACAAAAATACTATACTTTGTGAGCTTTGCTCGGTTACTTTTTTTAGTAAACTATTTTTTAGCCTCGTCACTCTCTAAATACCAAAATCGTAGAAGCCGTTTCCGAGATCTTCATTATCCAAGAATTTCTCGTTTAAAGTAAAGTATAAAATAAATATTAAAGGACAAATAAAACTACTATTATTTTTTTACACCTTTACACCCTATTTATAAATATAAAAACATAGGGACAAATTACACTGATTGAGCTAGCCCCAAATTAAGTTTAAGACTTGTGTTATGGGATACTATATTTTATAGCAAATACATTTATAGATAAACATCCAAGACCCAGAACAGTTTAAAAAAGGCCATTTTCCAACTTGTCCTGACCGGGGATCGAACCCGGGATCTTTGAATGGTGGACTAGCATGGTGACCACTACGCCACGGAGGTCGTCGAAGATATAGGGACTAATGATATAATTTCCATTTCTCATTTCATGGTTCATGATCGAAAGAAATAGAGAGAATTGACATATAGAGCCGACTCCAAATAGGGAAATAGCGAGGATGATGATGATGCACACAATAATGTTTTTTTGGGAGAGGTTGGGTTAAAAGTTTACAAATCCATCATTAGACCTGACCTCTTATTTGGCAGTGACACGTAGCCTGTGCTTGAGCAACACAAGAAGGAACTGCGTGTCCTGGAGATGCAAAAGTTGCGCTGGATGTACGGAGTCTCGCGGAGACCGCGTGAAGAACACCTGCATTCGCGGCAGTTCATGTCCGTGACATAGCAGATAAACTGCAAGAGAGGGAAAGATTTAAGATAAGAAAGATGACAGATGTGGTCGATCCAAGAAATGCTGGCTTGACGTCGTCAAATAATATGCCAACGGCCTTACTACTAAGGAAGGAGAAGTGAACGCGGATATACAGCAATACAGCTGAGGAATAGGCTGTAATAAGTGAGCTAATGATAGATAGATAACTTTTTACTGTGCACCAAAAGATAGATAGATAGATAGAGCCAAAATTGCGTTTGTCCGGCTGTTCTCGCCTACAGGTCGCATTTTTCAACCGATGAAATTTGTAAAAAATAAAAAAGGTTCGAAAAAAATTTTTTTTTCAAACCATTTTTTCACAAATATTTTAACGGAAATATGTGGGTTGAAAACTTAAATATATCATGTTTCAGCTATTACAAAAAATTTCAAGAATTTCATAAAACGACTTTTTTATACGATAATCTTTAACGGGGGTGAGTCGCAAGGTCTACAGCACACAGAGCCGCTAGTTATACATGAAATGAGTACAATGGGCGGTCTTATCTCTTTAAGCAATCTCTTTCACATTTGTTCTTTGCTGCCTACTGAGCATAGACTTCTCCTCGTCGACGACACCTATTTCAGTTTGTGGTTCCGCCCAATGAAGTGGTTTACCATTGCTTTTTACATGTTTTGATACATTGTAACTGTAAATGTCACGTAGTGAATGGATATCCTCACAATGTTTTTCTTCAAAAGTCAAAACGTCAAAAATAATTTATTTATCTTTAGATATTTATATTACTTGAAAATTGTCATATTTTTTTTCCTTCGATTTCTTAATAGTTAGTTTTTGACGTCAGATCATTTACTTACAACTAAGTTTACTGCCGCCTCCAAAGCGCAAGTACAGAAGAAGCGGTGACAAATTGTACTGCAGCATTTTCTCCAAAAACGTCAACCTTACAATTATACTGATATTAAAGTTAGATATGTGGACTGAGAATACATTGCTATGTCATAATTATTAATTAAGAATGATGTCAAATTTAAAATTAATGTCAATTTGTTAATAAAGTACATGTACCGATTGTACTCAAGTTATGTTATTTGTGAGTGTATAAATATAAACCTTTAAGAGGGACCCGCGCCAAGCTCAAGCCAGACGTGCTTGCCTTTAAGATAATTATCGGTTCCGTAATAAGCCTTCTCACAAAGTACTTTTTTACATAAGCTTTAAATTTTCTATCTTCAATCAGGCATATCGAAGACCGATTCTGTCAATTTAATATAAAACTTTACACAGTTTCCTTTAAAAGATTTACTGACTGTTTTCAGCCTATAATACGGGTTAACTAAAAAATTTATGTTACGTAAGTTTCTGCCCGTAAAATCACCTGTTTATTAAATAAGTCAATATTTTTCCTTACATACATTATATTTTCAAATATGTACTGAGATGGTAGTATATCAATTTTCTTAAAAAATCTCTTAGGTAGTCTCTTGATCCTAAATCGTAAATAAAACGAATTGCCCTTTTTTGTAAAATAAAAATAGTGTATATCAGCAGCACTCCCCCAGAGAAGAATCCCGTAGGACACCAGACTATGAAAGTAACTAAAGTAAACTAGTCTAGCAGTTGCTACATCTGTCAATTGTCTGATTCTTCTAATAGCGTAAGCCGCTGAGCTAAGCCTATAGCGATTTTAGAAATATGCACATCCCATTAAAGTTTTGAATTTCACTGGAACACACAACTTCACTGGAATATTACCTCATACACGTAAATAGAGTTGAAACTCTCCACGCTGCGAGGCGGATTAATGCCCTACAAAAACAAAAATTAGCACCAATCTTCATATTCCAATATCGCTGATAGGCTTACCGATAAATCAGCGAGCAATTTCACCCACATTCCGGATTTATCGGCGAAAAACGTCAAAATTACGGGCATGCACCGCGGTAAAGAGTTGTTAAATAGCAAATAAATATCTCTATCGAAATTAGAGTTATGTCGGGAACACACGAACGTGGTGGAGTCAAATTTTTGGTGTGTGGCCTAAAGATTGCGGTTTAGGTGTAAATTGTAAAAGCAGACTGAAATCGTTAGAGCAGACTGTGTGAATACTAGAAAACAAACTTGCTTTTCAGCACCACACTACTATAATGGTAGTTAATGTGATATTGTCCCACAATGAGACGTACTAATATTCGAGTGTATAGTTATCACATGAGAATTTTAATAACCAGTTATAAGCAGTATCATACACTACTTTATTTAATTCACAAATTGGAACAAAATTACAGGCCAACAGCTTGACACTAGACAAGATCCATTATCACATTTTTATCCTTAACGGTGTAGACAGAACTAACGATTGTTAGACCCAAAAATTTTGTTAAGCGTTATGGTGAACCTGAAGGTAGAAAAAGGTAATCAAAATAGTGATGGGTTGCTAGCTGCATCGTATATTGACAAGATTCATAATTTCGCCCATTGTCTTGGTAGTTTTTAGGGTTTCGTACAAAAAATGAAAAAACTAAACCCTTACAGGATCACTCGTGCCTCTGTCTATCTAATAAAGTGATAAACTCATTATACCTAATACGTTCACTTACGGAAAATATTTCACTACCATTAGATAGCGCTAGTAGTAGTTGACACGCGTCTTACTGTGATGATATCAAATGTGATATTTTTTATGAATTTAAAAACTTTGTCATTTACGGAACCCTCTCCATTCGAGTTTAACTCGCACTTAGCCAGTTTTATATTTACGATTTGAGCAAGAAGTAAAGAAGCTGGTACATTCTACGTTTTTTCTTTTCTCCCGTTCTGCTTGAAGGTTCCGACGGCTTGACATGCTTGCTAAAAGATGGTTGGAGTGATGTCACAGAATTAATATTAGTATTACATACATAACAGAATCTCTAAAGGTTCCGCGCAATATGCGTCCCCGTTTTCTGTCCTCGCAACTCTCTCGTGTTTTCGCCTTGTCGACGCGGACACGTGCTCAAAACTCCACACGGTGCGGGGACGCATATTGTGTGGGACCTTAGGAGATTCTGTTTTATATGTAATACTTAGGTTTATTAATTATGTAGTGACGTGTAACCTTGAAGCCCGTGCCTTGCGCCACACAATGCCCAAACACAACCTCGATGCTGACGCCGATTGCACGAAGCATTAATTGCAATCACACGGCATGCGATGCACAACTTTCACGATAGATCGCGAAAAATTAGTTTTTCTTTGTGGGTTTGCTATTTTATTTGTTGCTTAAAGTTGAACTAGTCGATACTTTTTCTATACAAATTTCGAAAGGGGATTTCCTGCACTGCACTGTTTGACATTTAGTTTAACATGATATCGTTTTTTCTCATTTTAAATTTTGTCTGTATGGATACAGAATAGTAAAATTACAAGGCTATAAAAAGTTGTAAGCCATCAAAGATTCGTTTTTTTTTGCTTATTCTTACGCAACTTTCGGCGTAAATATATAATAAAAGAAGTTTAAAATTACCAAAACAAAGTCCACACCGACACGCCTTATTTATCTAAGATTATTTGTAATCGATTAATGCAGTCGTTTTTGCATAAAACTCCTTTTCCCAAAGGACTTTACGTATTTTTTACGCGCTCGGTTTACAATGAATTTATCGTGCATTTCACCTCACTGCTTCTCCCGAACACAATGTTAGGTGAGACAGCATACTTTTAGACCACGCCCGTCTGTGAGTTCGAGCTTGCAACTAGTTCCACCTTAAAGTTATTATGCACGCGTACTAACTTCAGGGCTCTAACAGACGAGCGAAGGAATGCCCGCGACCTCCTCTAACTCCATAAAAGAATGCAATAGTTGTCCGATAGTGACGTCCCATTTCTATGTCAAACCAAATTAGACTCTATCATTTTTCATTAATAATGCTCAATGTTGATTGACACTGAAACGCCGTAACGTCCGTCCTGCTTATCGCTTTTGGAGTGACCCCCCTGTGTCAGTCCGTCACGAACTGTCGCGCGCCGGTCGCTGACGATCGCTGACTTCCGCCGATTGGTGTCGCGGGCATACATGAACGACATCATCTGTAAAAACCCTAATACTTAGGTAGTTTTGGAGCAGCGGTGACTAATTGTTGGTCTACATCTGGCAGCATGGAACAGCACTTTTGGATGCAGCTATCTTTTTCTGTCGCCCAGAACCGTCATTCGCTAGAGCGAGAGAGCGACGGAACGCATCAGCATCAGCGATTCCGCGGCGTTCCGTTCCTTCTTCCATTTTTAGGGTTGCGTAGCCAAAGGGTAAAAACGGAACCCTATTACTAAGATTCCGCTGTTCATTCGTCCGAACGTCCGTCTGTCTGTCACCAGAATGTCTTATGAACCGTGATAGCTAGACAGTTGAAATTTTCACAGATGATGTATTTCTGTTGTTGCTATAACAACAAATATTAAAAAACCAGAATAAAATAAATATTTAAGTGGGGCTCCCATACAACAAACGTGATTTTTCTGGAACCCTTCGTGCGCGAATCCGATTCACACGTGGCTAGTTTTGTCAAAATATTTTTTTTGTAATGGTGTGGATCAGTGGCGTAGCGTGCCTTGGTGGGGCCCCGTATAAAAAGTAGTTTGAGGGCCCGGAAGAAGTAGTAAGGATTTCTCACAAATGAAAAAAAAAAAATGTTTGCATAAAATTAAAAGATATATTTATTTATCATAATTATTTATCGGTCACTTTTTCCCAAATTTTTGAGCTTTTGAACGCATGTTTTACGCGGGAAAAAAGGCATGGCTTTTTTTGATTTTTGTAAGTTTTTATTATTTCTTTTTTACGCTCGTTAGGAGGCCCCATGGCCTCTTATAATTGATACGGCAGATACGGGGCGGTAGCTACGCCCCTGGAGTGGATGCACCATTACAAATTTTGGTATAATCTGAGGCTCCACTTGACAAATCGTCTGCGGCTCATGTCCCTTACACCAGCTATTTGTCTGCACAGATTAAAAAAGCGAGTCGGTAATGCCTGCCCGCTGCGCTTCCTATAAATTATTTTTATTGTCTCTCCCGACGTTAATTAAAATAAGCTCGAGCAGTTTCGAGGTTTTTCGGGCTTTTTCGGCTCCCAACAAGCTTTGTTTATTGCGACTAAATAGTAGGATTATGCGTGTGAATATATTTTTAGCATTCCGGCTTTAAAAAGTCAACGGAGATTAGTTATGGGTTTGTTTATTAAACGATTTACAGGAGGTTGCGTTTGAATATTTTTAAGTATTTTGGTTTTCAAAAAGCTGTTCACAAATTTTTGCAAGATAATTTAAATTTGTTGATGGTGTTATTTGATTAGTCGGAATTTCATTTTAGGATTTAACCGTCCAATTCACTGAATTTTTGGGGATCTATTAGCTGTCCCCATTTAAAGTGAATTCAAACCGAGTTTGAAAGGAAACGGAACATGTTAAAATAATAAATAAATATATACGGATAAATCACACACAATTGAGCTAGCCCCAAAGTAAGTTCGAGACTTGTGTTATGAGATACTAACCCAACGATACTATATTTTATGATAAATACATATATAGATAAACACCTAAGACCCAGGATAATTTGAAAAAGGCCATTTTCCAAGTTGCCCTGGCTGGGGATCGAACCCAGAACCTCCAGATTGTTGGTCTAGCGTGTTGACTATTACGCCATGGAGGTCGTCAACCAACGAAGCCCTAAGCCTTCAAACTATTTTATGAACTACTGTTTACTGTTATGCACGTTGTATAAGCGAGCACAAGGCGTACGCGTGGCGTATGCAAGGCAATAGGTGTGTGGACTTTACTTAAGGGGATACATGATTTTTTCGTAGTTCAGTACTTTCCCCATTAGAAATCAATGATTTGAAATGAAACAGAGATATCATTTAAAAAAAATATTTGTCTTCACCAAGCCCTTTAAACTATTTTATGAACTACTGTTTACAGTTCAAAGTGAGAACATTAAGCTTTTCTTCGTTTATTAAGTGTGTTTTATTTATTGAGTGCTCAAAAATTGTAGTCGCAGCTGATTTATTTATTTTTGTACTTTATTTTGTTCATAATTTAGTTTTTATATTTATATTCATATATACTTAGTGCGTGTATAGTGTATTTTAGTGTATTAATGATATCAGCTGCTGTATAACTATTTAATTACTTAAAAACTGTGTATTTTATTTTAAGCATGGTATCCGCGGAAGATTACCGTCATGGCAACCCCAAGATTAATTGCTGAGTGAACACCAATTTGGTACTGTTCCTTAATTTGCAATTAAAATTGTATTTGTGTACCAAAAAACAAATTTTTCTATCTTTCTTCGCATATAAGCGAAAAACAGTCACTTTTGGCAAATGCGCGTAGAAAAGCTTCACGTTTTCACTTAAAACTATAAACAGTGAAAGTAATATAAATTGAAGAAAGAATAAGGGTAAGAACCGATTACAAACAAAAATATATATATCTAAAGTTGTAAATGTTACACGGAAACTCTAAACTACTCACATTTAGATAAACGAAGTGTCGACACGAGCGATCCCACTGAAAAATATCTCAATTTAAAATGCAAAAAGTCGTAACTAACGCAGATACAACAGATTTATCCGTTCGATTCGCGATTTATTAGTCGACGAAACTAATGGATCGGCTTTATACTTTTTGTTTTTCCATCTACGTATGGTTGTGACGTACCGGATATATTGGCAGTTTCCATCGACGGGTTATTGCATTAATAAATAAAACTGCGTCAGTGAATTACGATAGTTAAGCCTTTGTTTTTAAGGTGGGGAAATGAGGTATAAAATGAGCTTAACCCACTTCACACGTAATATGGAAAGTTATGAATATTTTATGTGTCCATAGCAGTATTTACCTATTACAGGCCTGTGTCACTTCCCGTTTAGGTATCGAAAATACACTTACATAATTACTATGCGCGCGGCGACCACTTCGAAGGGGAAAATTCAGTTACACGAATTGTTGGTCCAGAGTAATAAGAATGAAATTGGCTTGCAATTGATGTCCAGGTATCAAAACGAAGAGGTGAGGAGTTCTGACGCGAGCTAAAGTAAACCATAGTAACCACATTAAGTGATTGACTGCCTCCGTGGTCCAGTGGTCAAGGCGTTCGGCTTGTGACCCGGAGGTCATGGGGTTCGATTCCCACTGGGAAACATACTTTGTGCAAATTTGTTTCCAGTCTGGATAGGATATTGCAGGCTTGAATCACCTGATTATCCGAAAAGAAAGATGATTCCGTGTTTCGGAAGGCACGTAAAACTGTGGGTCCCGAACTCCACCTAGCGTTTGACCATCAAACTATCTAAGGATTGGTTCCTAGTTTGCCCTTTGGGTTGTGGAGGTCAGACGGCAGTCGCTCTGTGTAAAAACCAGTAACCTCGTCAAATCTTCTTGGTTAATCATAATCATAATCATAATCTCTTTATTTGCATAAATGTAGGTACATAATATGGTACAAATTATTTAAAAGTGCCAGTACATTTTGCCTCTGTAATGTGTGCAAAAAATTATAAAATAAAAGTTAAAGTTAAATTATCAAAAGTTAATTGTCAAAAATAATAAATTTTAAACAAGTAATAATTAATAAATGTCAAAGAATCATAATTAAAAAATCAAATTTACAAATAGAAAAACAGAAAGAAATAACAACAAATTAACAAATTCATCAATCTAATCTAAAAATCTGTAGTTTTTAATTTGTCAGATATAAACTCCTCTAGGCCATAATAACATTTATTAATTAACATTTGTTTCAATTTAAATTTAAATTGCCTAGTGCTAAGTTCTTTTAAAGAGTCTGGTAATTTATTATACAATTTTGGACCTAAAATATATATTGTTCTATCATAGCTGGCCATATTTGAGATTTGTTGTGGATGTATTTGAACTTTATTTCTAGTGGCTCTAGGGTGACAATTTGAATAAATTTATCTAGGTTTTTTTTTCACATATAGGCACGCTTCTAGTATATATAATGAAAACAATGTCAATATCTTTAGCTTCTTAAAATAAGGAACGCAACTCTTAGGTAGCGGACCCCGGGCTCTGAAGCGTTATTGCTGAGGATGCAACCGGGAATACGTGAGGATGATGATGATGATGATGAGTAACCGACCTCCGTGGCCGAGGAGATTGACGACCTCCGTGGCGTAGTGGTCACCATGCTAGTCCACCACCCAGAGGTCCCCGGTTCGATCCCCGGTCAGGGCAAGTTGGAAAATGGCCTTTTTCAATCTGTCCTGGATCTTGGATGTTTATCTATTTAAGTATTTATTAAAAAATATATCGTTAAGTTAGTATCCCATAACACAAGTCTCGAACTTACTTTGGGGCTAGCTCAATCAGTGTGATTTATCCCTATAAAAAAGTAACCACATTAAGTGCATACTTCTTTGAATTTTTTGTCTGAGTAAGACTTCTGTACATGAGTACTAGTACTTATTCTGTGCCTATTAACTTGTACCCTTACAGCCCTGGTATGGATAAAGTAATACTGATAGGCTATCACGTAGGCGAGAAGTATTACTAGCGCTTACGCAAGTTAAGCGACACAGGGCGTGGTCCGCTATTAGATGGGTGACCACAAGTGGCATTAAAATTTCTTGAGCTCCTCCGTGCTTTGGAAGGTACGTATGAGCCGTTGATTCCCGGTTGCCATCATTGTATGGCAGTCGTCAAACTATATCAGATGCAGATAGAATTTGTACCTAAACGGCTCAGTCACTACCGCTTCTATTTTTGGCTTCGGCAGCGTTCGGGAAGTTACGCAGTGTCCTCTCGTCCAAAATACCTCCCTGCCTCAAGACGAAAGTGTTTAATCAATGTAGTTAACAGTCATGGCTTATGGTTCTGAAACGTGGTCCCTTACTATGGGTCTCATAAGAAAGCTCAAGGTCGCCCAACGAGCTATGGAAAGGGTTATGCTCGACGTTTCTTGACGCGATCTAATCTAAAATGAGGAGATTCGGAGAAAAGAACGAAGGTCACTGTGATAGAACAAACCTGCAAAAATTTTAAGTTTTTCCAGTGTGTTCCAATATCTAGCAATCAAATATGACGAGATTATATTACATAATTTTTCAAAACTAAAAACTCACTTCACCTTCATACTACACGACCAATATTGACAAATTTCAAACATTTAAAAAAAACCCAAATCGGTCCAGGCGTTGTCGAATAATCGGTGAACAACAACAACACATCATAAAAAAAGGTCGCGACGAATTGATAACTACCTCCTTTTTGGAAGTCGGTTAAAAAGCAGTACTCAACGTACAGAACTCGACCAGCAGATTTAAAGATAAGACCAGTCATACGTGTATAAGTCATCATCATCATCTGAGCGTAATTCCGGTTGCATCCCCAGCGGTAGTGATTTAGAGCCCGGGGTCCGCTACCTAACGTTAATTTGACGAGGTTACTGGTTTTTACACAGAGCGACTGCCGTCTGACCTCTGCAACCCAAAGGGTAGACCAGAACCAATCCTTGGATAGGTTTGAGCAAACGCTAGATAACGTTCTGTTAGTCCGGGCCACTTTGTTCTTATAAAAAAAAACAATTTTATTTTAACCCGAACTTAATTTATTTATTTTTAACTTTTTCACTACAATTACTTTATAAACTGACGTCACTTCACTTTGGTTTAATTAAAACTTAAAGCATCGCGGTGGACCATGGGGTGCGTTGTGGCTCCCTAGTGCTAGTCACTAGAACCCTATTCGGAGGGGTTGAACCGGGTCCGAAGAGCAGCAGAATGACGACTGACTAACAACCAGAATTCTACTGATTATATAGCCATATATTGCTGATTAATCTCATAATTTTGGCAATTTAGCAGATCAGCAATATATGGTCATAGATTAAGTATGTAACAGTTCGAAACCCATAGACCCCACAGTTTATACGTGCACATGCAAGACCAGTCATACAAGTTGATCATACATTTTTAACTACAAATTTTATATTTATAATAAACCGTATTTTATTATTTCTGCTGAGCCAGATCTGAGAGCAGGCCTGCCAATGGCCTTTCCATCAATTTTTTACATATTCATTGATATTTTGCTGGTATCCCAAGTTGTAAATTGTAAAGCGATGTCTTCATTGACGTGACAATGTGGAAGAGAAAATGGAAAAGCGTTAAGTTACATTGTTGCTTTTTTGATGTCACAATCCTCCAAATTCTAGTTTTTGTGATAGATACTTTCTCTTAAAACGTGTGCACACTATACTCGTAGTACCTTAACTACTGCTATTCTTACATGATTGTTTATTTTTGTGTAAGTAGCCAATCATAGTGTTAGACTCTTTATATTGTTTTAACATGATTATCATGGAGTGACTTTGATATATACATACTTGTACATTAGATAACTGAAATTAACATGTATTACTACTCTTCATATACCTCTATAAAGATAAGGCGGGATTTTATCGAGGGTTTCTTAAGTATTTTAACCTATTATGTATAAAAAGACTTTATTTTAAATTAGTAAATACTTATTTTCCTAAGAAAAAGTAAGTATTTGGCATTTTTACGAGGATATTTAATTAATTACTTTCACTTAAACATTTTTCCATGTTCTTTATTGTGTCCCACAACTGGGCAAAGGCCTCCCCCTATTCTTTCCACGCGTCCCTATTTGAAGCCGTCTGCTGCCATCCACCCATGAAAGAGTCTATATCATCCCGCCTTCTCTTTCGTGGTCTACCCCTGCGTCTGCGTCCTTCTGGCACCCATAAGGTGACTTTTCGGGCCCACATGTCTAGCCCAGTCCCACTTGAGTTTTGCAATCCCAACTCCAAGTTTACTTAAATTAAGTAATGATAAATCATGAGTTACGTAAATCGTCACAAAATTATTGACAAGATAAATCTAGACAACAAAATACTATGAGACGGAATCAAAAATCCGCTTTAACAAATTTCAGTGATTTGTGAAACTGTAAACGTAGTCAGTGTACACTACGATAATTCGGCCATAAACCGGACCGGCGGTTTACGGCCGCCGTAAATCCGATTCCGGGCCGTGTCTGTAATAATTCAAATGATTCCGAACTCGGATCGTTAACTTATCTCATTATGCACTCGCGATTTTTTACTTTAAAATGTGCGTGGCAAGTCATAAAGTTTTTCATGGATCTTGTGAAATTTTCATATATAAACGTGAAAAATTTTAATTTAATCGTGTTATTTATTTACTCAAAAGCTACATATCGATAACAAACAAATCTTAACAGAGTTAAGAATTATTTAGTACAATGTAAAAAAAAAACTTCAAATTTGATACATTTGATGATAGTGTGCACTTGGCGTTATTTACAACAGACACGATAATTCGGCCATAAACCGGACCGGCGGTTTACGGCCGCCGTAAATCCGATTCCGGGCCGTGTCTATAATAATTCAAATTACTCCGATTCCCGGCTCAACTTGGATCGTAAACTTATCTCATTATGCACTCGCAATTTTTGACTTTAAAATATACGTCGTAACGTTTTTTAACTTGTGAAATTTTCACCTTGAACGTAGTTTAGGGATGATTGTGATGTACAGATAAAATAATCTGCATACGCGACATTCATAGATTAATAAAATAAGTAAGCAAAGGACTTAAGTGATTTGCTTTAAGAATAGTAAATATTCTTTTAGTAAATTCTAAAGATTTGATTGTTTATTTGTTTGCATCGAATAGGCTTAGGAACTGCTAAACCGATTTTAAAAATTCTTTCACCATTGGTAAGCTACACTATCCTCGAGTGACATGGGTTATATATATATATTTAATTTAATGATAGAACACAATAATGTACTACAACTTTGTAAAACACATCATTATCTACAAAAAATATAACACACACACACAATAAGCGTAAGATATCTTTATATTAATCCTTGTCAAAATATACTATTAAATAAATTACTTTATATTTAAAACTGCTTTAATACCTTTATATAACTTATTGAATCATTAAATTCGAACATTCCATTCGAAAGATATCACGAGTTTAAAAATGAAATCTAAAAAAGTCGCGTGGTCGTCGCTCACCTCACTCGGCTAGCCAGGCAGCACCGTGATATGCGATGCGATGTAGGCGCACAGGTATGGCACTTCATAGAAGAGGAGTATCATTTATGCCTGCTACTACTATAAACGAAACTATACATCCATGCACACGACAGTGTATGTGTGTTCGCCCCCCGCACGTGACAAAGCGAAAACTCAACTCAACTCGTGACCGGATGCTGCCGGGAGGGACTGGTCAGCTCGGTTTCGCTTTTTAGACTACTTAATATTTTTTTTTACTACGAAGTTTATGTTGGTTACTTGTTCGCAAGCATTACATGTGTAGCGGGAGCGAGGTGATATGCTCGACCGCCACAAAGGGAAGATCTTCCCGCCAGGCATGTTATTGCGCCTGGGGAACCGCGGCTTCGACGGTGTATTTTTTTTTTTTTTTTTTTTTTGATATGACAGACATAGGTTGCCTCGGACGGCATTTCCTATTTCACCCGGACAAGGTTTGAGGAGCGGGCCAGAGGCCCGGCTTCCTATATTTTTATACTACTAGCAGCAGCGCAAAGGGCTCCCAAGGGGGAAACCTCGGCTTTGGGCGCGCTAGGGATTATGGCAAATTTTGGGGTGCTGCAACACCCATGTTTTGCCGGAAGGGCCGAAGCTACGGTGCCAGAAGGGCCTACTTAGGACGCAAATCGTCCAGGTACCGCCGGGCGGTACCTAGTGAACGGGCTAATGTTCCTACGCCTACGTATTCGATTACGACGAATGCGGGGGGGTCGGACCGCGAGGTTCCTCTGGCTACTCGGAGCCGCAGAGGTATCGAATTGGACCATGTCAGCCATAATCTGGTCATCGGAATCAGAGAGAACATGCCTCGGACGTCTGCCGGTGAGTCGGCGAGGGTTGTGCTCCGGGATGTAGTTAGCTGCCTCTCTAACTAGTCGGTTCGGGTGGTCGGCGGCTTTATCAAAGAAGCGTTCGGACGCTTCTTTCATAAAGTGCTTAATGGACGGGAGTTCGAGATCGCGGTGTAGGTCGCAGTTTCTCGCTATCCTTGGAGCGTTGGTAGCTCTGCGGATGAATCGGTTCTGTACTCTTTGAAGCCTAAGCATGTGAGTTGGGGCTGCGTGTGCGAAGACCACGCTTGCGTAGGTCAGGACTGGGCGAATGCAAAGTTTGAAAAGAGTTAACTTGTTGCCAAGAGAAAACTTTTCATTGCGTATCATGGGGTTGAGACGGCTCAAATAGAAGCATGCAGTGTTGCATACCCTTTTGATGTGAGGACCGAAGGTCATGCCGCTGTCGAAGGTGACACCCAGATACTTGGCCGTGCGTGTCCAAGGGATGGGTTTACCGTAGAGTGAGATTTGCCTGATGGGCTTGGGTCGGTGCTGACTGTTGTTCTGAGGTCGCGACGCACCTTGTGGATCCTTCGTAAAGTAAACTGCGTTACTTTTCTCCGGATTCACTTCGATGCGCCACTTCCTGAACCACTCGCCTAGTGCGTCGACAGCGCGCTGGAGTCGATTTCCTATTGTCTGCACCATGGTGGCAGAGCAATAGAGGGCTGTGTCGTCGGCGAAGAGGGCCAACTCCACACCTTTGGTACGCGGAACGTCACTGGTGTACAGTGAGTATAGGAGGGGAGAGAGGACGGAGCCTTGCGGAACTCCGGCTCTTATGGGGCGGGGCCGTGATAGGCATCCCTCATATCTGTAGCGAAATGTGCGATTCGACAGGAAGTTTCGGATGATGTGCACGAAACTGTCTGGTAGTCCCATGTTTGCAAGCTTGTAAAGCAAGCCTGCATGCCAGACTTTGTCGAACGCTTTCGCGACGTCAAAGAAGAGAGCCCCTGTGCGGCGGCCCCATCGTCGAAATTTGAGGATGTGCTCCGTGAGGCGGTGCGCTTGGTGGACGGATGAGTGCTTGGCGCGGAAACCAAACTGTTCATCGGGGATGAGTGGTCTCTCAGATAACTGAAGGTATTCTCTGAGGCGTATCGCAATAATCCTTTCGTATATCTTCCCCATACAGCTCAGGAGGCTGATGGGTCGATATGCTGTCGGGTTTTTGAGATCCTTGCCTGGCTTAGGAATGCCAATGACGGTTGCATGTTTCCAGGCGTCTGGGAACGTGCAATTGGCGAGGCAGGCGTTGAATATAGTGACTAGGAGGAGGAGGAGGGTCTGTGGTAGGCGTTTTAGGACGCCGGTGGATATCCCGTCAGCACCGGGTGCTTTTCGGGGTTTGAGAGACTTGATGATCGATTGAACTTCTTCAACCGTCGTCGGTGTTAGGGGGAACTCGGGAGGAATCGAGGCAGAAGCAGCGAGCCGCTCTGCTTGCGATTCGACCTCTTGGAGGTGAACGGGGTCTACTGGCTCACGACTAGGAGAACATTGGCTCTCCAGGCTGTCTGCAAGGCATTCAGCTTTTTCGTCATCATCGAAGGCGATGGAGCCATCCTCCCTGTTGAGGGGAGGTGTAGATGAGATGACATCTGTCTTGAGAGATTTCGCCACGCGCCAGTAGGCGGTGTGAGACGGTGAAATCTCAGAGAGGAGTGTACCCCAGCGTTCGTCCCTGATCTCCGCAATGCGCTCTCTAACTCGACGTTGGAGATAGCGCAGGTTGGAGCGGGCTTCGTCAGTTGGGTAGAGGTCGTGTAGTCTTGTCGCGGCTCTCTTTTCTGTCATCAGCCGTCGCATATCCTCGGGCAGTTCGAATCTATGGGTTGGATCCATAGATGGGACCTGCCGAGAGCAGTCCTTTACGGCTGCTTGCAGGTGGCTGGTGAGAGATGAGATCGCCAAGTCTGTCTCGTCAGTGGTGGTTACCCTATCGGGGATTGCGTCCAAGTGCGCTGAGGTTTGGTCGAGAACCCTTTCGAGTTTCTTCCAGTCTGTCACCGTTTTCGTGTGGATGGTGCGTCCGTTGTCTGTCGGTCCTAGTTGCAGTACTACCGGTCGGTGGTCTGAGTCAAGGTCCGGGTGGACTTCTACTGAACACACCTGAAGGGTGATGTTCTTAAGTAGAGCTATGTCTAGCACGCTGGGGTTCCCCTGGCCGTTGCGGGGGTATCGGGTGGGCGCCAAGGTGGCTACAACGTCAAAGTCTAGTTCGTCTGTGAAACGCTCTAGCCTGTTTCCGTTGGTCGAGTTAGTCACCGAGTGCCATCTGGTGGATTTGCTGTTGAAATCTCCCGCCAAAATGGTGGAGTTTCCTAGAGCGAATAGGGTTTCTAAGTCAGAGCGTAGCAGCTCTTTTTTTGATGGCAGGTAGATAGAGGCAATATTGATCGGCGAGTGGCCGGTCATCGCAACGCGTAGGAGAGAGCATTCGATGTTCTCGAGGAGTGGAGGGTCCAGTTGGATACAGTGAAGAGACCTTTTGTAATAGATCAACGTGCCACCCTTCTCAGAGTGGAGCCTGTCGTTCCGGATCAGGTTGTAGTTTGCAATACGCGGATTGCGATGGTGTGGTTTCAAAAAGGTCTCTTGGGCCAGGAAAATATCTACTTGGTGATCTGCCAGGAATTGGGAGATCAGTAGTTTCTTTTCTTTGAAGGCCCCGTCTGTGTTGTAGTACGCGATGGTTAGTGAACGCGGTTTATTCCTCTGATTGAGACTACCCATAATTAAGGCTGACGTGGTTTTGCCGCCCCGGCGGCTGACTTAATTTGCTCTATTTGAGAGCGAAACTTGAGGAGGGTCCGGACAAGAGACACGGTGTCGTTGCCCGCTTCTACGATCGCGTGACCCATCTCGGTCAATTGGTCGAGATCCACGGCTTGGATCACGTGCAAGGCCGTTGCGATGGCTTGGTCGTCGCTTACCCCAGATCTCCTTGTGGCCCCTTCTGGAGGCGCAGGCCGGGTTTCCGGAGGGGCGACAACGGCCGGTCGTTGTCTGAAATTAGCCCAAGTGCTCACTGAAGGTGAGGGCACTAGGGGCTGAGTTGCCGGACGCGTTGGACGAGAGACTGAAGGTCTCTGCCTCAACGGTGGGTAGGCAGCTGGATTGCTGGCTGACGGAGGGGGTGCGTGCGAGACAGGCCGAGCGGTCTGAGTACGCGTCGCTGGACCGCGTGAGTTGGAGGGCAGAGGGCGCTTGGCGGCCATCGGGGCCTTTGGACAGCCCCGCCAGTTGGCCGGATGGTCCAAACCCCCGCATAACACGCATGCGGGTAGTCCCTCAGACTCTCTGGTCCTCTCACAATCCCTAGTGTGATGGTCACCTAGGCACTTCACGCATCGCGCGCGGGCGTGACAATTTCTGGCGGAGTGGCCATAGTATTGGCAGTTATGACACTGCCCAATACCCCTCCGTTTGTGCGGAGGTTCGACTTTGAAGTCGGTCAGACCGGCGACCGACTTTATTTGGAAAATTCTTTTCCCTTCCGGGGACTTGTCCAGTATCACTAGGATCATTGGTAGAGGGGCCTTCTCCTTACCCTTGTACATTCGATGTACCTCACGGATAGGGAGGTTTTCAGCCTCCAAAGTTTCCCTCACGAAGTCTACGGAGACTTCGGTGGGGATAGGCCTGATAACTGCTCGGAGCAGCTTGTCTTCCTCGAGGGAGAATGAATGCCATGGAATGGCACGGGTGTTTAATAGGGCTGTCACTGCCCTATAATCCTGTGTGGATTGGAGTGTTAAAGTCACTCCGAGTTCGCTCTTGTGAGCCCTAATGTAGTTGATCCGACGCTCTATGAGCGTTTTGGACAGTGGTTCCCACTGAGCCGCATCACGGATGATGATGGGCGGGGGACGTTTTTGGCCGGCGGCCGCGCGGGGCGCGGAGGGTGACGCCTTTTTGGCTGGGGCGCCGTCGGTTTTCTTGGCGGCCTTCGGTGGTGGGAGCTCCTTGCTACCCGAGGCCCGAGCCTTGCGCTGCCTTTTGCCTCCGCTGACGGGGATAAATTCCTCGTCTTCGGACGCAATGGGCTGCTCGGCTTCGGACTCCGAACGAGCGCGGGCTGCCACTGCCGGGGTGGCCTTAGAATTGGTCGGGGTGGGGAGGGAGGGGTCTGTGTCCATCGCGGACAAGATGGGTCCCTTCGTTGTAGTGAATTCGAGGGGCTCTTGGCACTCCTCGAGCTCCTCTAGCTCCTCCAAGGGGAGGGGCGAAAATCGGTTTTTCAGTCCGGTCGCGGTCGGGGTCGGGGAGGGGGAAGCTGGTGCGTCGAGCACCAGTGGGCCTTTTGCGGGGCGAGTCACGTGCGGTGGAGGGTCCGCAGGTTGGGTTGTGGGCTTCTTTGCTGAAGGCGTAGAAGTCTGTCGGGCCTTCCAGTCATTGAAAAATTTCTGAAACGCCGTAGTTTGGTGGAACTGCTCGAGCAGTTCCGCGTCGGTCGGGGTTGGTGCCATTCTTACGGCAGGATTTCACGGAGCAGGGTGGGGACCCCGCCCGAGGGGTTCACTCGGGCGGTACTAAAGGGGTTCCTAGCTCGCTCTCCTACGGGCGGAGAGGTGTGTGCCTAAGTCCCTACTTCGTGGTGTCTGTAGCTCTTCCGGTGAGCGGTCTACTGCCAACCTTGTTTGGGCTAGTAGGGGTGTACCTGACTTAACTACCTAACCGATACCCGGGGTTGACTAGGGAAGCCCCCAAGGTCAGTGGTCCCGGGCCCAGCCTAGTTTCTTGCCGTTACCCTGAAGGGGAAAAGGCTAGTGCCAGGGTCCGCACTACGTCAGCGGAGCAACCCGTATTGGCGTAGAACACCTCAACACGATTGCTCCAACCGGCGGCCTCAGCTGAAAGTGAGGGCTTTCTCTGCACGTAAAAAGTGCAGGCAAATCGACGACGTATCGCAGAAACAGGAACACGACCCGCTACCCTAAGAAGGGCTTGCGTTCGTGGACGACTCCTTGGCGCACCGACCTACTCGGTGCAGTCGGTTGATCGGCGCGTCAAATTGCCGGAGCGCTGAGGCGCTTTCCCGCCCCTGGAATAAGTCCCGTGAAGGGCAGGTATTCCGTTCCCCGGAGGCCTCTGTTGAGAACCAAGCAAGCTTGGAACTCGACAGCTGCCGTAAGCGCACTGAGCGTCGTGAAGTGCACCGGTCCTCTACTGGCAGTAGCGTGACGATACTGACGATAGCGAACAGGAGCGCCAACAGCGACGAGCAGCAATACCGAATCGTCTATCTGAGCTTAGGAACGTGCCGCGACAACACGTCCGTCCACTCCGACAGCCAAACCCAGTATCTGTGAGTGAGTGTCGACGGTGTATCGTCGGAAGTTGTATATATGCAGCGAATCGGGCGAACTCTAAGATCGAGATGTAGGATACTCTGCTGGCGCCATCTCATATGCTTCTTGTGAACTATATTGTCAGTTGTCTCTTGATTGTAGTTCCTGTAGTGGCCGTAGAGGTCGCCACACATGTTATAATGTGTCAACGTTGTATTATATTATAAGTATTTATTAATTAAAGACAAGAATAATAATATGACAAAGCCCTTCTGGCGAGTAGGCGACCAGTACTGGGAAAACGAGTTTCTTTCGGGGTTTCGTCTCAGCAGTGGTCGTTACAAAGCGTTGGTATCGGTACCTTTTCATTAAAAATAAATTCAATTTTAATATACTTTACACGTAACGTAAATTATACTTATTGACGTGTAAAAGTGCCTGTAAAGGTCTAATTACTGAATAAACATTTGAATCTTTGAATCTTTGAACGGGGGAGATGTGCGGGGACGGGAAACGGGGACGCATACTGCGCGGGACCCTAGAAGTTTCCATTCTTTATGCAATACATACTTATATAGCTTCTGTGACTGGGGTAGGTGAGACGAGTCAATTTTTGAAATTTTTGTTAAATACCCGTGCAAAGCCGGGGTGGGCCGCTAGTATTTAATAAAATAGCGAGCGAAGCGAGTAAAGTTCAGAGATCTTTACTAGAGTCGCTTGCTTTCTTATTAATAAATGTAATTGTGTACTTTCTATTAGTCCGTTCGAGGAGAGTTGATAAAGTCAGGGTTTCCGAAATTATTACAAATTGGGACCCACTGATCATAAAAAAACGTATACTTTTCATTTATACAATTTTAAACAATTATTTACTGGATAAAAAAACACGCAAACACCCAAAAGACTTACTCAAAGCGCATTTTAGATCGGAATGGCATATATGGCTACCGCGTCCGCTCGCTTGTCCGGGCCGCGGTTGACAACACCTGCTTACTCCGTACCACGCAAACGGCGAAAGCGGGAGACAAGCGACGGTCGCCATACAGTTTGCGATAATTAAGCGAAAGTCGCAATTCGGTGACGAGTTATAATATTTATCAACTCTCGGTGAACAGACCTTAGATCTCAACAACAGCTAAAATAATGTTTCTTCTTGTTGCAGGCCCAAAAGCGGCTCGATGCTCCTGTACAGCCGGAAGAAGGTGCGCTACCGACGCGACGGGTACTGCTGGAAGAAGAGGAAGGACGGGAAGACCACCAGGGAGGACCACATGAAGCTCAAAGTCCAGGGGACTGAGGTTTGTACAGTTTTTGTATACTTTTGTTGCACTTCCATTGACGACCAAATTGGGACTTGAAAAAGCTATAGGTAAAAAATTAAAAAAAAAAAAAAAAACGAAAAAACGACATCACCCTTTAATTATACAAATTATTTAAATAAACTATGAGATCATCTGAAAAGTATATTCTTTCAAACAAAAAAATTCCCACTAAATCTAGTTGTCTTCGAATAATGGGTTACAAAAAAAAGTCATGACGAATTGATAACCTCTTCCTTTTAGTATGTTGGTTAAAAAGAGTTTAAATAATGATAAGCTGTTTTTATGCGACACAAATATAGTCATTATAGTTATGAGGTAGGTACTAGAGATGCAATCAAAAATCATGTATTTCTTGAATGATTATGAAATTCATATTTTCAGGCTAGACGTAAAAAGCATCCTTTTTTTCATATGGTACAAGCCACATTTTTTCCCTCACAAACAAAAAATTACCCGTCCTCAGAAAACAGCGATTGGTAATATGCGGATTTTTAAGAACATTAAAAAAATGTTTTGTTCTAGTTTGTTGCTAATATTAACATATAGTAGATTGTGCTACAAGGAGATACGGTAATATTTTGAAGGCGCGGGCGCTACTTTGAATCCAGAGCAAAACGAAGGATTCCACTGTTAAATCACGAGCGGAGCGAGTGATTCTACGGTGGAATCCTGAGTAAAGCGAGGGATTCATGTATATCGCCCGAGATAAAAATATTACCGTACCCGAGTAGCACACTCTACTTTTCATCTCCATCTATGAAAAAAACTAGCAAATATAAAATAGAATATAAAGAAAAGTAGAACACCTACATTACCTAATCAGACTTCAACCGACAATTTAATACTGATCTTTGTTTAATGTCGTTTTCATACGATAAATACTAAGAAAAAAAAAATTCGAAGATCACCAACTTACGATAAAATATTCACTTATACATAACTTTGTTTGCATGGTCCTTCATGTCTTTTTATAAGTAAACTTGATACCTATTCACTAGCAGCTTAAACTTACGAAAAAAAATAAGTATAATTAAAAAAGCACAATTATATACTTCGCTTTGTAAAAAAAAATCTTTTTCCAAAGCGAAGAATATAATTATGTTTACCTGCATTCATTTATGTTGACGACGACATGTATTCCAAATTTAAAAAATCACGACGACTGTGCCGGAAATTTTTTATTTAAAATAAAATTCTTCTTTTTTTTGCTGGACTGCCAACATTATTTTTGATTCTACATAGATTACACTCGTGTTTAGTTTTCAAACTGGTTTTAATCCCTAAAGATCTTTTTTTTTTACTTTCTAGTCCTTAGAGAATAACCATTAACTTTAAGCTCCAAATGTTTTGGGATGAAAACATCGTTTTTTGAGTAGATGAGATGAAAAAATATTTTTAACACCTGACAAAAAAGAGGGGTATTATAAGTTTACCCCTTACGTCTGTCGGTCTGTCTGTCTGCCATAGCGCTCTAACGGATGGAAAGATTTCAATGCGGCTTTTTTTTTCGTGAAAGCAAAGTTTTCTTGCGGCGATTATGCTATGTTGAATGAAAATCGGTTCATCTGTTAAAAAAATTATTGGGCTTAACGCTTGAAAGTCAGGGCATCCCGCGGCAAAAATAGATGGCGCTACGGATATCAAGTCGTGGCGGTAGTTCCGCTATTCGTCACTAGATGGTGTTCTTGATAATCGGGGTTTTTTTAGATGGAGTGCATTTGAAGATTATTGTAATTGGTCTGAACAATCGATTTTTCTTTCGTACTGCAATAATATTATAAAATGCATACCTATTGAAGACAAAATTGCATACGCTCTTTAACTAAGAAAGCAGTCTACTTCAAATAGAAACGAAAGAGCAAGAAAGCAAATCACAAAAGCGTTTACACAAAACGTGATACAATTCGGAAAGAAATCCCTATTTCATTTCTGAATCTCGCGGAAAGACTCCGAAATAATTGGCACAAAACCTAAGCTCATTTGGAGCGTTCCGAGTGTATTGCTTTCTCCAATTTCCCTTTCAACGCCACTCAAATTCAACTGTCTCTCTGTGCTGACACGACCACGGAATGAAACAAATATCGCTTTGATTTCGACTATTTTGCAATCATTCTGCCCTATTTTGAAACCGTTTAAAGTTTGTTTTTATGGCACTTTGCTGTACACATTTATAACGACGTTGCAATAAACCCTATCGTTAATGTCTTTATCCCTTCGAGTGGCAAAACGCGCTCATTGGCTAATTAGCAAAATGGCGCGAATACGTGAAAAAACTTTGAAATTCGACACCTGCACTGTATACATGTTCCTCTTCATTATGTACCTCTTGTATACATGTTCACCTTTTTAACCGACTTCCAAAAAGTTATATCTTTTATGTTCTTTTTTTGACTTCCTCTGTTGCGTATTGGTCACCATGCTAGTCCGCCACCTAGGTTCGAACCCCGGTCAAGGCAAATTGAAAAATGGCGTTTTTCAAATTATCCTGTGTCATGGATGTTTATCTATATATGTATTTGTTATAAAATATAGTATCGTTGAGTTAGTATCCCATAACACAAGTCTCGAACTTACTTTGGGGCAAGCTCAGTGTTATTTGTCCCTATATATTTATTTATTTATTATTCTGACTCATTCATTCACCTCCTCTCATATAAGCAACGTTATAATTTTATCAGTTCTGACAAATAAATGTATTAACCCTTGTCGTGTCTCTCTCTTGTTCTACTCTGTTTTGGATCTACATATTTCATGTGGGAACACACCTACTAGCTGAAACAGTTGGAGTTGCTACACATTTGAGCCGTATGGCTCCAGCCTAGAACAGAAACACTCCATCTCTGCTTGTAGGTAGGTGTTTAGGCATAAGTAGAAATCTCTCGAGCTACGAGTACAACTGTATTCCCAAGAAGGCTTAATTGGTTATTTTCCTGGGTCTCGTAAAAATAATGTCACTTCTCTTGGAACATATCGATTTTAACTAGGTTTTAGATTCATTATTACAGAAAACTCGATCGCTATTTGACTCCAAGAAACTATGACGTCATCTGCCTGTATTTCATACAAATACCAAAAAATGATTGTTTTGACGTTTAGAAAAAAGTGTCTGATTTGACTTTTTGGAAAATAGCGGTTTGTTTGTTAAAATATAACGTGCAGACTTACAGTTTTACATAAACATATCAGCATGCTAGATGTTACAAACACAATTCTCCAATCTAAATATATATAACTAAAAGGTGACTGACTGACTGACATAGTGATCTATCAACGCACAGCCCAAACCACTGGACGGATCGGCCTGAAATGCAGGTAGATGTTATGACGTAGGCATCCGCTAAGAAAGAACTTTGATCAATTCTACCCCCAAGGGGATAAAATAGGGGATGAAAGTTTGTATGAAACTTTGTCAATTTTAAACCGATCGGGCTGAGACTTTGCATGCATAAAGCTACTATGACGTAGGCATCCCCTAAGAAAGGATTTTGATAAATTACACCCCTACGCGAGCGAAGCCGCGGGCAAAAGCTAGTTAAATATAATATGATCCATATTACAAACTTAAATTATTCTCAAATAAAAATTCTGAATAGAATATAAATTAAAAGCCATGGTCAAGATTGATAACAATACATTAAATTATTTGATAGAGTTAATGTCAGATGGCGACCGGTTGTTCTTTTTATTCATCCCTTAATTGCCAACATTATGCGGCGTGTCTTAAGACATAAAGATCTCCTCGAGAACTTGTTTTGCTGTTCTCTGGCATGATGGGATAACATAAAAATTATAAGAGCACAAACAGGGGATCACTTCAAGATGCTTGTAATTCGACACTATTGCGAAAAAGCAATGCTGCAATAATAGTTTGCGTATGTTTATTAGATTTACCTATCTGCGTATTTACATATTTTGTAATAAATGCATATAATAAACTTACACGTATATATCGTGTAAGTTTATAATATGCATTTATTACAAAATATTATATATTTTTATGTAGATATTTTTATTTTTCATTTTATTAATAGAGGTACGCTTACAGTGTTACTACATATAGATTTGGAGATTAGCATACACAGTGAGAGTTTTATATGTAGAAAAATTAAAAGTTAAGTTTAATGCTAAGCATGGTCTACCAGTTCACCTTATTTGTAAAGTTTATGTAATTAAATACATTCCAATTTATTCCTTTCGATATACTTATCTAATTAAATTTGCACCCCATCTACCATTTTTCTGCTACGTCCCAAATGTGAACTGGTAGACAATGCTTAGCATTAAGTTTTACCTTTATGTACTTATAATCTTAAGATTTTAAGTGCAATTAATTAAATAAATGGCCCCCATCTTTTTATGTCATCAGACCAGTTTTTAAGAGCATTGTTTGTCTCAAATTAGTTTTGATGAAAGTTTAGTGTAAGAAAACATAAACATCTATTTATCCAAATTAAAGATACACATGACAGAAATACGCGCCACAAAAATAAATTAAATCTACCGATATCAAATATGCAAATGTTTCAAAATAGTCCGTACGTTATGTCAATTAAGATATATAATACAATTCCTGAAAGCATAAAAGTAGAACAAAAAGACACAATATTCAGATTACGCTTAAAATTATTACTGATCTCAAAGGCCTATTATTCTGTAGATGAATTCTTAAACGACAAGTTCAGTAAATAAATTAGTTTGTAGCGTGTGTTACCTCAATCTCACGTCCACGGAAAAAATAAATTAAGTAGGTATAAAATATTTGAATAACGTGTATATATTGTTTCTTATTTGTTTTTGTTACGCCCAAACTGGGTACATGTTGATCTGCATAATATAATGTTAACTTTTTGCTTACATGTTGCGAATAAATGACTTATGACTTATGACTTAGAGTTAGGCAAATTTTTGTCAAAAATGTAAATTGTTTTAATATGGAAATCCTTTCAAATCCCATTGAATTGTACGACAAAATGAAATTAGTGGACTCTATTTCGAATCTCTAAACTATCCCTATTCAATTATCGACAGAAATTGCGATTCGTGCACAAACCCTAATCAGGTTTGCATACTCTTTGTGAAGTTTTAATCTCAGTTTTCCGCTTTTAGTACCAACTACTAGATGCATTTTATAAAAAGAGTAGATAAAGATTTTGTTGGTCTAACGTTTAAAATATTAATTAGCTTTTTTATGAAATAGCCTTAAAAAATAGTTAATTTTTTATCGACCTCCCGTACGAAATTTGTTTGGCCCAGCGCTGATTTTTATGGAAAGCTGATTTTTATTTCGTTTTTCGATAATTATCATTAAATATCATGGACTTGCTCCAATAATGTTGCAGATGTTTTAAAAGTAACCATGTGTAAGTATTATTACCAATTTTACCCAGCGGATTAGTTTGTTGAAATGGCAATGGGCGGGACACATAGCGTGACGAACCGATGGCCGATGGGGCAAAAAGGTTTTCGTATGGCGACCACGTACTGGCAAGCGAAGCGTAGAACACCTATCTACAAGGTGGTCTGATGACCTGACTAAGGTCGCTGGAAAGCGCTGGATGCAGGCCGCTCTAGATCGGTCATTTTGGAAATCCTTGGGAGAGACCTATATCCTGCAGTAGACGTTATGCGGCTGAAATGATGATGAATGATGATATGCATTATATTTCAAGATTCTATCGCTAGATGCCAGATGTTCAGCCTCAGATTAAAGAACGTTTTAAGTTATGTCATGATGCTGTTAGAAAAGATCTTCTCGACTCGAAATATGGCGCAACCGTTATCCACCTCCCTCTGATTTTATACCACCTTCAGAGGAACTGATTCCAGGTCATGAACTGCCATGGTCCACATGGAAGATACTTAATCGCTTTCGGACTGAGGTAGGCCGATGCAGGCATAGCTTGGCTCGATGGCGTTACATTGATAAATCCGCAAGACAATGCCAGTGTGGCCTTGGGGACCAGACTATGTCACACCTTCTCTCCTACCCATCGTGCCCCACCAGCTGCGCTAAACGTGACCATTATGAGGCTTCAGACAACGCTGTAAGAGTGGCATTATTCTGGAGGGAAAAAAACGGTTGTCTGTAAAGTCGGTTTACTGACGATAGTTGAACGTGACAACGTCATAAGAAAATACTGATGAAATGCCGAACGCGGAGGCCGATTGTCTCTTTGTCGGTCGTTGCGCGCTCTCGCTTGCACTTCAAACCTTAAATGGAACGCCTCAGAGCGAGGTAACGCCGCATGCGTCATGTTTTTTCGTGCGTGCAGCCGGCTCCATCGAATTATAAGACGTTGTCACGTCAAAAAATAAGTTCGAGCCAACGATACGAAAATAAGAAGAAGAAGTTAGAAAAGCTGTCCCTAATTATGAGTTACATGTAGGAAAAAAGATCACAGAAATCACTAAGTATACCTAGTCGAAATGGAAATACAAAAATAGTGATTGAATTAAAATAAACTCGATTTAAAAAAAAAACAAGTATAAAATAATAACAGCTACATGGGATGGCGGCAAAAAATATTAAAAAAAAACCTTACGTTCATGAAAGAATGAATGAAAAACTTTCAATACTCATTATTTTATTGCGAACCATAAAGTACATACGATGTTATCAATACACTTTAAGATCATTTATGGACCCTGTCGGGCACAGCAAATTGGTTAGATAAGAGGAGATCGCACTCTAACGTAAAAAATAAGGTTAGTAGGTATTATGTCATATTTATTGAAAATTTTTAAGATTTTAGTTACAAATGTTATAACATTATATTTTATTAACAGTTATATTTTATCATCTAAAATCTCATTAACTTTCTATTGCACCAATACAAAAATCGCCAATATTTTAGCTGTTAGTAATCTTTCAATATTTGCGATTTGTAAACAGGCCTCAGTAGTTATCGAGGTAACTTGAACTAAAGCTCCTAAAGCTGATATGTGCAAACAATAACATGCCACGTCTGAATAAAATAAATAGTTTATTTATAAAAGTTCATTTATTTTTACAAACTTATAATTAAGGGGATCCCTGAATTTTCCAGGGTCCAGTGCTGCCCTCATTTGAAGTAAATCATTTGATAGGAAACGGAGACATCATTTAATATTTCAGCATTTAGTGAAACATCTCAAAAAGGTGCAATATGTGCTTTTAAAAAAGATAGTCGATAGTATGGTTAAAATCACCAAGCATAAGTATTAGATAAACGAATAACAATGTTTCATGTTCCGATTTTATACATAACTAGCTTTTGCCCGCGGCTTCGCTCGTGTAGGAGTGTGATTGATCAAAATCCTTTCTTAGGGGATGCCTACGTCATAGTAGCTTCATGCAAAGTCTCAGCCCGATTGGTTTAAATTGTCAAACTTTCATCCTCTATTTTATTCCCTTGGGGATAGAATTGATCAAAATCCTTTCTTAGCGTGGGCTGTGCGTTGATAGATCACTATGTCAGTCAGTCAGTCACCTTTGAGTTATATATATTTAATAAAAATAAATAATAAATTTAGACATACTTAAGATTTGTGGTTGCATTGTGATCTATCAATCTGTAATAAATCAGTTTTCATTGATATAGGTCATGTTTCACAATGTCGAAATTATGTTAGTGTTGTTGGATTCAAATTTAAATGTTTGCCTAATAAAGCAAGAATTACCTCTTTTTTGTTATGAGACAGACAGAGTTTTGGGTCGTAGAACATTATTTTCAGTCTTAGTTACTACAATATGTAACAAAAACCCTGTCCGATCCTTGTATGAGCAACTCAGACTATCAATATGAACAACTTTTCCTATTGATACAATGCTTGAAACTCGAAAAAAAAACGACATTTTCATACAAAACAGTTCGGACGGTCCGGCAATTTGTATGAAAATGTCGGTTTTTTCTTCAAGTTTCAAGCATTGGTCCTATAGGAAAAGTTTTTATATTGACGGTCTGAGTTGCACCTACAAAGATTGGAAAGGGTTTTTGTTATATATTATATATCTGTTTAAAAAGTTATAAAACAATCTAATAATTTAATATAACCACTTACAAAAAAAATCTTCACTTCTTTACGTTCCCAAGAAGACCGCTTTTAGTGTAATGGTGGGCGAGGTGAAAAAAAGTAACAAATACAACTTTTGGTTGTAAACTAGCCGCATCGCTTTTAAACATGATTTGCAATTTCCCATTCCCCTGCTCGGCTTTTACGAGTAAAGATTTTTCTTTCCTTCCACACCAGCATGGAAGATTATAAAAATCAAAGATTACATATTCAAACACTGTCCAAAACTTGAACTCCAGCAAATCTTCAAAGCCAGTGGTTCTCAAAACAAACCACCGCACTCTCCAATTAGTGGTTGCAGTGTTTAATTGGAATAAATTCATTTACTTATTCATCAATCCGTGTCGATGCCGACCACGGCTCGTTTATTTCCGTGTTTTTGTTTTCTTTTAACTCGCATCTGAAATCTGACCCGATTTATGTTGCTCTCAGGCAATTTTTTTACAATATGCAATACTTTTTTGAACCCAATGCAGTCAAGTCAATTGTTTTAGACAGGTGTGGGGTTACTAGTCTTTTGAGGGTTCCGCAGTTCGTTTATACCTAAAGGGTAAAAATGGGACCCTATTACAAAGACTCCGCTGTTCATCCGTCCGTCCGTCCGTCGTCCATCCGTCTATTTGTCACCAGGCTGTATCTCATGAACCATGATAGTTAAACAGTAGAATTTTTACTAATGATGTATTTGATGGTGCCGCTATAACAACAAATACTAAAAACATAATAAAATAAATATTTAAGTGGGGTTCCCATACAACAGACGTCAATCAATTTGGCTCAGGCAATTTTTTTGATGAAAACCTATCAACTGAAGCCAATGCATCTAAGTCAGTTGTTTTAGACAGTTAAGGGGGTAGAAGTGTTTAATTTAGTAAAAATGGAGTATTTACACAATAATAAAATGAAAAGCCGGTCAGCCAATGCGTCTCAGTCTATTATTGTTTTTATAGACAGGTAAAGGGATAATGTATTTTTGAAGTGAAAACTTCTTTAGCGGCTTTGTACACATTTTTGTAATAGGTAAAAAATGTTAAACTCGCGTCAGGATACGTGATCTGATCGAAAATTCATAAGACGGATGGAGAGTACACAGCCGGCGCGGCGTAGGTGAGGAAGTATCTCCCTCTCTTTCTACGGCGCGGCGAAAATGTATGCCTGCACTTGCTGTTTCGTTTAGACGGGCACTTGCGCGTGGCAGGCTGTAAATAAATAAATATTGTATTCTACCACATAAATGATAGTACTATTATACTGATAAATTAAAGCAATTCGTGCAAAATTATTCCCTAACCATTCCAAAATATCAAAAATGCATAACGTTAATATTCAAGTTTTCACTTCTGTCGGCGCTCCCGGAGTGCAATCCGTCGTTCTTTTTTTTAATTTTTTATTACACAATATTAAAAACTGTTATTTATAGCTTAAAACTGAATCACTCCCCACAGCTCTCCCACTTTAAACTACTCAATATACCTACATATCGAAGCTCCTACCAATTTTTCAAAAATGCGACCTTTGGAAGAGAACTACCGGACAGCCGGACATACGAAAGCCTTTTTGCCCAAGTCAAAGATAATATAATTGCTAACGTAACAGATACGCCATAGAAACTATTGAAGGGCCTTAAAGTAGGCAAAACTGGAGTTGCGAGTAGGCAATACAGAGATGGCAGCAAACACGACTAGCAAAAAAGTGACATAGAAAGTTTTGAATATGCTTTTAAAATATTTATTGCATTTCATATAAGTCATATTTAATTATTAGAGCACTACTTTATTTGAATAACAGTAATAAAAGATTTTAATGTTTTAAAAAATACCTATAGCGCCATCTAGTAACAAGGAAGAAAAGTAATTATGTGTATAAGGCGATGGGTAGGCATGCCCAAGCTGAAACTGAGACGTTTCCCTCGTGCTTAGCGCTCGCTCGGTCTTGGGGCAATCGGGTACTTTCCTGTGTCAAAAAATATATTTGATACTGGAAAATATTATAAAATGTCACTAAATATTTTCAATGTGGTATTAGATTTTTTCACATATAGGACACATAGCGCGACGGACCGATGGCCGATGGGGCAAAAAGGTTCTCGAATGGCGACCACGTACTGGCAAGCAAAGCGTAGGACACCCACCCACAAGGTGGTCTGACGACCTAACTAAGGTCGCTGAAAAGCGTTGGATGCAGGCCGCTCTAGACCGGTCATTTTGGAAATGCTTGATGATGATGATGATAATAAGATTTTTTATCGCAGAAAAACTGATATTCAGAGCGCTATTTGATTCCAAAAACTTTGACGTCATAATCATAAGTCTATATTTCATACAAATCCCACAGCAAATGTTTGTTTTGATGTTTAGAAAAAGTATCTGAGTTGAGTTTAAGTAGCGAATTCAGTCAGCGAGTTTAATTTATACAACATTCAAATAAAAAAATAAAAAAACAAGAGCTCACTCCATATCCACTTTATATCTCCTTTGATATCTCCTCTCCATTCATCTCAAAACTTCTTCTTTTTCTTATCGTGTCAATGACAATGTGTTATTTAAATTGTATTGGCCCAGAATTTCGCCACATCTATAGCCCTTTGGTTGGCCTCCATTAGATCTTCTCCAGAACAAGATGCCGTGGACGTGATCTCAAAACTGACAATTTATTTTGCCATAAACAATGCTAACTTGTTCTGAAGTCGCATATGTTATTTGCATGCAACTATTCCCAAACTGTACTACTGTATAGCTACGATAACTCCCTGTCAGAATTTAGAAACAAGGACGCTCATAATTACACTTACAATTGGCATCTTTCCAGGGTTCTGATATAGTATGAAAGCATTTTAAGGGTAAATACATTGATGCATAAGCAAAGAATAAGTATTACCTAAGAACGGAAAGTAATATGGTCCCCCGCAATATGCGTCCCCATCCCCGTCCTCGCACCTTTGAACATAGATGAGTGCACGGGTCCACAATGGGACGCAAATAAGTTGAACAAAAATGGTGGACTTCAAAGTATTTTTGTACAAATTACCGGCACGTAGGTTGAACCAAAATGGCGGTTACATCGCAGGTACTGTAATAATGCGCTGATGAATGCCATTTTGGTTCAGTTAACGTGTCGGGAATTTGTGCAAAAATGCTTTGAAGAACCAATCCTTGGATAGGTTTGAGAAAACGCTAAAATGGTGCTCGGGACCAACAGTTTATACGTGCCTTCCGAAACACGAAATCATCCTTTTTTTAAAATAATCTGGTGATTCAAGCCTGCAATATCCTAACCAGACTGAAAATAACTTTTTCACATAGTCCACTTCCCAGTTTGATTCGAACCCACGACCTTCGGATCACAAAGCGAACGCCTTGACCACTGCACCACACCTTGTCAATTGGTCCCCCAAGAATACCAAAGGCTGTTGGCTCCTTGACACCTGGGCTCTATATGGCCAGTCCGCACTATTGATGTGCCGTTCTTAAAAATTCCCAGAAATAACCGGAACGGTCTGGAAAATTTCCGAGAAATTTCTCGCAAGAAATTTCTTTAAGAAAATTTTCAACTAATATTCTCGAAAAATGTTGAAAATTTCCGAAATTTCCGGAAATTTTCAAGGAAAGAAATTTCCGAGAACAGAGAATTTCTTGGCGGCACTAGTCTGCACTGAGTACATTAAGTGAATAAAGTTATCTTGCCATTTGGTAGATAATTTGTTTCTTCTTAGAATTAAATTATCAAACAGCCAAATTTTTGCATGTTTGCAATTGGGATGTTGACTGGTTAAGAATATATAATTTTATTTAGTTCAACGAATAGATTACCATAAATAAAGGACCCATAGATTTTCGCTTAGCGCGCTTCGAAGTTTCGAAGTGGGGGTGACGAAATAGTGACGTACTCGTATCACCTTAAGTTAAAATCGATGCTGATCGTGACGTCACGCGAAATTTAAATGCGCTGTATCATCATCATCATCATTTCAGCCGCATAACATCCACTGCTGGACATAGGCCTCTCCCAAAGATCCAAAACGACCGATCAAGAGCAGCCTGCATCCAACGCTTTCCAGAGACCTAGGTCAGGTCGTCTGACCACTTTGTGGGGGTATCCAACGCTTCGCTTGCCAGTACGTGGTCGCCATTCGAGAACCTTTTTGCCCCATCGGCCATCGCTTCGTCGCGCTATGTGTCCCGCCCACTGCTACTTCAACAAACTAATCCGCTGGGCTATGTCAGTGACTTTTGTTCTTCTACGAATGTCCTCATTTCTGATTCGATCACGTAGGGAAACACCGAGCATAGCCCTCTCCATACTCTTAGCGCACTGAACGACCTTATGCGCTGCATCTACACGTAAAATGCGCTGTATCTGCGTCATTATTTGCTAATGATAGAAAAGAATACGTATAAAATTTTTATTTAATAATCGATCCAAGGAGCCAAAAATCAATTTTTTATCCACATCCGTACTATTTCGAAAGAAACTTTCATAGAAAAGACTTACAATAGACCTTTGATTCAAGCTCATTAAGAACTCTGTCCTTTTCGGTCGGCTAAATCTAAACATGTGAACTTAATTCGCGCAGTAATTAGAAGCAAGCGGCCTTGGGCGGGTCTAAGTTAGAATTATTATTCTATATGTTAACCCTGCCTTATACGGTTTGCGAACAAGGTGATTTATTAACTTTGGGAAACAGGGCAGCGTGTATTTATTTATCTTGGTTTTTGGTGGTTGATAATGAGTGTTGCCAAAACGATAAACTTTATTATATATTCCTGTATGCATCGAAAGTGATTGCTGATATTGCCATAAAGTAAATCGGAAAGAAAAAAAGGGCCAAGTGCGGGTCGAAATCGTGCACGATACGTTTCGTACCGATTTATATAAAATCACGTTTGTTGCATGGAAGCCCTACTTAAATTTTAATTTTATTCTGATGTTAGTATTTGTTGTTACAGCGGCAACAGAAATACATCATCTGTGAAAATTTCAACTGTATAGCTATCACGTTTTATGAGAGAAAGCCTGGTGAAAGACAGAAAGCAAACAGCGGATTCTTAGTAATAAGGGTCCCGTTTTTACTCCTTGGGTACGGAACCTTAAAATTGTCCTGACCGCGCGAAGAATGTTAGAGTTTCAAAAACGCAAAATGGATCAAAAATTAAATAGGTAATTACGTTCCTTGATTTTAATTTTAGAAAACACAATTTTAAGCTAGTAAATGATTAGGTCACGGTAAGTCCTAAAGTCTTAATTTCCATGTTCTTCCTGGGAGCTGGAGTCCTTAGACCTTGCACAAGCAGAAATAATCTCGGACCCAAGAAAAGCGACCTGGATTCGATGCTCAGCGTGCGGTAGGGTTTAACATAACTGATTTAGTACTGGGTATGGCCGATCTAATCACCATCTCCACAAGTAGAATTCCAGAATATCTTCTGAGTGTGACTGTGGATCTGTTGACTACATCATATCGCCTAAGAATGTCCGCAATTCCAATTCTCTGGAGGACTTAGCGAATTCCATACTTTAACTCCGCCACCTGTAGACTGGCTAAAAACCTATCATTAACAACCTCCGTGGCGTAGTGGTCTCCATACTAGTCCGGCACCCAGAGGTCCTGGGTTCGATCCCCTGTCAGGGCAAGTTGGAAAATGGCCTTTTTCAAATCCAGGACAATTTGGATGTTTATCTATATATGTATTTGTTATAAAATATAGTATCGTTGGATTAGTATCCCATAACACAAGTCTCGAACTTATTTTAGGGCTAGCTCAATCAGTGTTATAATAAATAAAAATAAATAAATATAAAGGGAAAAATCACACTGATTGAGCTAGCCCCAAAGCAAGTTCGAGACTTGTGTTATGGGATACTAACTCAACGATACTATATTTTATGACAAATACATATATACATAAACATTTCGGTCTCGGTCAGGGCAATTTGAAAAAGGCCATTTTTCAAATTGCTCTGACCGAGGATCGAACCCGGGACCTCAGGGTGGCGGACTAGCATGGTGACTACTACGCCACGGAGGTCGTCGAACGTTATTTGTCCCCATATATTTATCTATTTATTTATTAAATGTATAGAATTCGTGCAGTAACATGCCATACGACAGGATGATGACTTTCCACGCTATCTGAAAACTCCTGTAAATTAGACCACAAACAACCCAAGCACGCAACATGTCACCGTTTATAGGCAAAAAGCCCTCCGGTCGTGTAAAGTGTGGGTGAAAATCGTAAGTTCAGTCCTCGAGATTAAGCCGTGACGTAACGTCTGTCGCGAAGATTTGTAGTTTCGAGATAAACAGCCTTCGTGTTTGCATTTGCCGTTTAATTAAATGAATGGCATTTAAGGGTTGGATCTCATATGACAGAACAGAACAGCACTTTTCTATGCTGCTATCCTTTTCTGTCGCTTAGGCATTTGCCAGAGCGAGAGAGAGAGCGACGGAACGATATAGCACTCCCGGTGCTATAGCGTTTAGTCGCTCACTCTCGCTCTGGCAAATGACGGTTGTGAGCGACAGAAAAGAATAGCAGCATAGAAAAGTGCTGTTCCGTCAGGCCTGTATCACTTTCCGTGTAGGTATCGAAAATAAACCTACATTATTATTACTACGCGCGCGGCGACCACTTCGAAGGGGAAAATTCAGTAACGTGAATCGTTTGTTCAGAGTAATAAGAATGAAATTGAAAAAATGAAATCTAAACGAAGAATTGAGGAGAAGAACGCGAGTTAAATTAAATCATAGCGCTAAACACAATTAGTAGATATTTCTTTAAATTGCTTTTCTGTGTAAGACTTCTGTACGTGAGTACTAGTAGTTATTCTGTGGTTTAGTGCTGACAAGTGAAATCCAATCCTAAAATATGTAAACGTTGTTGTTTTTTACCCCCGACAAAAAGAGGGGTTTTATATGTTTGACGCTAATGTCTGTCCGTCTGTTTGTATGTCCTTGGCATTGTAGCTCTCGAACTGATGGCCTGGTTTCAGTGTGTTCCTGCAAGTTCCCTTGCGGTGGTTCTTAACTATGATGAAAATAGGTTTAACCGTTTAAAAGTTCTTGTGGGCTTGTAAATCGACGTTTTTAATTTACCTGGATGGCGTTACGGATATCAATTTGTAACGATGTTACAATAAACCTTAACCTTCATGTTCATGTTAACCTCCTTTTTCGTTTTCTAAAAAGTAATTACCTATTCAAATTCAATTTTTTAAATTTTAGATTTTAGATCATTCTACCATCATTCCACTACCATCTCTCGAGCTGATTACATCTGTATCTGTATTATTTATTTGTATCAGTATTGTAAAGTTATAATAAACAAAAATAACTCTGTGCTGTTTCTCTCAAGCTCTCCACTACATACCTTACCTAACTCTTCATGTAGGAGCTCTAACAGCCCCAGCTAGTCCGTGGCTACCTACCTACTAGGAGTTCCTACTGGAATATGTAGTTTCATCACTCATCAATAGATGGTGTCAGGGGTCTTTTTAATTTTCTTGGCAAATATATTTGTTCTTTTATTCATTTAAAATTTTATTGAGCCAAAAAAACTACAATAGATAGACTTGATACTAACGCATTCTTGCCTTGTCGACCTTTAGGAAATTCAAAGTGTTTCGTTGTCAGATTTATCAAGCTGCCTAAAGGCATCTGAAATGCTGGACGATTGACATACAGTAATGACAGATGGGACTAACGGTTAATCGTGCCTTTCGAAGAAGGGAGGGTTTCGGTATTATTATTGCCATTTGTAGTCACCCTTCCAATAGGTGATCCAACCCGGGGTTACTTAACTTAAAGCAAGTGATGCACACTCCTATCAAACCACCGAACCCCCTCTGAATCCGTTTTATAGTTTGTAGACTATGCTACCAACTTTTTTGTTATTGGTAGAAAAAAACAGGTTAAATCTGTAGGGTCAAACTTTAAAATGATTTCAGTTTAGCGGTTTTTTATGAAGTACAGCGGTAGTTATCAAATTGAAAACCATAAAAAGCAATCTACTAAAATTATAACGTAAAATTTAAAATGAAAAGAAAATTACAACAATGCACTCAAACTTCCAAAAGCCTATTTACATAATAAATTATGACTAACGTTCTGTAAAAATATTAGAAAAGTAGTAAAAATGATAATGAAATAGGCAAAATGTATGGTAATGTAGTTTTAAGTGGCACTAAGTTTATTTTTTCACATGCAAATGCTGGTGAAATTTAGCGAATGCCTTTTACAATCTCCACTTTTGGCATTTCGTGAGCTTCATTAAGATATCGGTTTTTGTTGCCAAATTATGGTTTTTGGAGAACTTTAAACTTTGGCTTATTTAGATTATTCGATGTTGAATATTTCGAGGCAATAAGTTATGATAAATTTATAGTGTGTGTTTATTTCCGCAATTCTGAAATTAGTATACTTACCTAATCATTTTATCGAGTCGACATCGCTTCAGTGTATCTTTAATTTCAAACTTGCAATCTCAAATCATTAAAATTGAATTATAAGGACGTTATTTTAAAAGAATTAAAAAATAGTATTCAACTTCAACTTTTTTAACAAAATAAAGTTTTTTTACCAATATTTTAACGGTTCTGCGTTCAAGTCCTTATGTGCCAAATTCAATAAAAACTTTCGTTTAATGATTAAATGATGGCGAGCCCGCGCTATAATTCGTTATTCATGATTTTTTGAATTTGGAATACATTTCGTCGTCAACATGGATGAATGTAGGTGAACATTTTTATGTTCTTCGCTTCGGAAAAAGAAATACCTACGTATAATTGAAAACGCGCAATTTTATTCTTTCATTCAAGTAATTACAGAAGTTTAAAGCTTATTTGTATTGAAATTTAATTTATCTGTGTAAATGTGAATACTTTTTCGTGACTTTAAGCCAGTGAATAGTTATCAAGCTTCTACTGTTCTTTATATTCTAATTTGTATGTGCTAGTTTTTCTCATAGATGGAGATGAAAAGTAGAGTGTGCTACTCGGGTACGGTAATATTTTTATCTCGGGCGATATACATGATTCAAAGTAGCGCCCTCGCCGTCAAAATATTACCTTATCCCCTTGTCGTACAATCTACTATTAACCTACATTCATCCAAGTTGAAGACGATATGTATTCCAAATTTAAAAAATTACGACAATTATTTTTTATTTTATAACCAAATTCTCCTTTTTTTTTGCTGGACTGCCAACATTATTTTTGATTCTACATAGATTTTACTCGTGTTCTGTTTTCAAATTGGTTTTAATCCCTAGTTTTCACGTTTTAGTCCAGTGAGAATAACCAGTAACTTTAGCTCCAATAGTTTTGGGATGAAAACATCGTTTTTTGAGTAGATGAGATGAAAAAAGAATTTAGTTTTAGAACCATACAATAATGGCACAGAAGGCGTAATTTCCTACATGAAGAGGTAGATAAGGTACGTAGTGGCTCTCCAATCTTGAGAGAAATACATAGCAGAGTTATTTTATTTATTATAACTTCACACTACTGATATATATAAATTTACAATACCGATATAGATGTAATCAGCTCGAGAGATGGTAGTGGAATGAATGTAGAATGATGAGGAAAGAATCTTAAATTTAAAAATTGAATTTGAAAATGAAATTATTTTTAGAAAGGTTGACAGTATGAAATGGTGAAAGTAAACGGGAACATGAAGGATGAGGTTTATTGTAACATCGTTACAAGTTTACATCTTTTTTAACTCAAAGCAATAGCTAAGCCTATTTGTGAGGTGGTCTGGCGAGTCGCCAAAGTTAACTATTGCTACCAGCGGTGCTTGGCGCGACCACAGTATGGTCTGCGTGATCTATGGTACAATTGGGTATATTCCTGGGTCAAAAATTAAAACGTCGCAAAATAATGTCACTTGTCATTGAACATATAGATTTTCACGTGATTTAAGATTTATTATTGCAGGAAAACTGATAATAAGAGCTCTATTTGACGCCAAAAAACTATGACGTCATCTGCCTGTATTTCATACAAATCTATAGAAAATTTCATTTGACGTTTAGAAAAAAGTATTTAATTTGACTTATAAGAAAATAGCGGATTACAAATATTGAGAATTAAGTATGGAGCTAAAAAAAGACTAATTCAGTGAACTAAGAATATTTAATCAAACTACCTTTGTAAGTGGTTGAATATAAGACGAAGGGAGTGAATGTCATCAATTAATAAAATAAAAAACTCACTGCCCAAATACACGACTGGCCTAAAATTTCCAAAAGGAATTAATAACATTTATGACGACCTCTGCGGCCTAGTGGTTATGACGCCAGGCGGTCACACCGGAGGTCCCGGGTTCGATCTGCGGTCAAGTCAAGATGGAAAATGATCTTTTACAGATTGATCTGGGTCTTGGATGTGTATCGTTATAATGCATTTGTTATCAAATATCGTTGAGTAAGTGTTACACAGGATTTATTTATTTATTTCCTATTGGGATGATTTGAGGATTTTAACAATATCATGCATATTTGTACGAAATTTTCCAAGCGGCTATATTTTACAATTTGGGCGACTATTAAAGAAAAGTAAACCACATATTGGCGACCACATATTGGCAAGCGAAGCATAGGACACGTACCCACAAGGTGGTCAGATGACTTGACCAAGGTCGCTGGAAAGTGCTAAATGCAGACCGCTCTAGATAGGTCATTTTGGAAATCCTTGGGAGAGTCCTATGTCCAGTGGACGTTAGCGACTTAAATGATGATGATGAAACAAAGTTACTTATCCGTGATAGTTTTCCTCCTAAGGTAAATTAGTAGGTATACTATTTATACAAGTGGGTCTGTGAGCAGTAGACCTCGCGAGTCACCCCGACCCGTTGAGGTTTATCGGATAAAAAAAGTTGTTAAGGCAAAAAGTTGTTTAATAAGGGTAAACAAAAAATTATGATTACATTTCTGCTTTTTTTTTATTGCTTGTTTATGACTTTTTTAAGTTATCAACATTTCTCCCCATATTTCCGCCATTTAAAAAAAAAAACGTATAACTGAATCGACAAAAAAAAAAACAAACTTTCTGATAAAATTTCCCGAGAATCGGTTGAGAAATGCGACCTGTTGGCGAGAACAAACAACCAAGCAGCCGGACAAAAATAGTGTTTGCTAATCTCGAAACTGAGACGCTTCGCTCGCTCGGTCAATGAGATATTCAATTACTCAAGATAAATCCAAACACGTAATCCATTCTTAATATCATATTGAACATTCTACATGGTTTTCCTGTGGGATTATCCTGTCAAACCTACGGCTTATAGACGCCTGCAGGGTTTGACGAACCTGACGTGGGTTTCTATGGGCAGAGTGAATAATGATTTGTTGAACTGCTTTGGGATATTACTAGGAGAATATTTTTAGAGGATCAATGAATTCTACATAAATAATGATCTTAAGAATTGTGTTAAGGTGAATTAGCTCTAAACTCCAAACTCAATTTTCACATGAATTAGGGCGACACGTGTCGGCGACGGTCGCCGACACGTGTCGCCCTAATTCATGTGCGCGTTGCGCGACAGTTTTTAGGGTTGCGCGACAGTTTTTAGGGTTCCCTAGTAAACAAGAAACCCTTATACTTTCGCCATGGCTATCTGTCTGTCTCTCTGTCTGCCTGCTGCCTTACTGTCTGCTTGCTGTTCTACTCAGAAACTAAAAGTATTAGAAACCTGTTATTTGGCATCGGTATGTATACATAGTATAAAGCATGCCGACAAAGTGGTAAAAAAATGACAAAAAAAAAATTTTTACCCACCCTTTGATGTATTGTTGATTAGGTTTTTCAAAAATATTGTGAGATTGTGTACACCATTTTTTGATTTAGGGATCTGTTTCTGAAATATGCAATATTTTTTAGAGTCACTTGTCCCCCCTCCCCTCCCTCATCTATCTACTACTTAACGGTTCCATATAGACACGTGAAAAAAATCACAGCAGTAGTATATATAACGAAGATTAAAAGAAAACCTTTAGAGCTAAGTAGGGTTTACATTTCAAAGAGTTATAGGCGATCAATTTATAAAATGTACTCGAAAAAGTAAAAATTTTCAAACGTTTCACATATTTCTTTGATCTGTTTCTAGTCAGGAGAATTCTGGCTACTTACCTTAACTCTTTCGATACAATTCCGGAAGCCAAAATGAGAAGAGGCTAAAATAAATCTAACTAAGATTGGCAATTTACCTATCACGACCCTCCCTAAGCGGATACTGGAATCTAAATCGCAGCTATAGAGTGGAAACGTATTTGTGCGAGACCATTCGAGCCAATAACCGGGTACTAGTGGGTTTTGGGGGTGATCCGGATGTCTAGCAGGAATTTTGGTGGTCCAAGTGATAGGCAAACAGCGTTTTACCTTTTTGAACTTAGCGCGTTCTCATTTGCATCCAATAGATGCCTAAACCTTTTCGAAATCCAGTAAAAGTTGTAGAAACAGTTTAAACGATTTGTCTGTAGTTTAAGGCGGCCCTTCCCGACAGCTCTGTCGTCAACGCGAGCATAGTTCGAAAAGCTTGTATTTTCATCCAGGGCAGTGCTAGAAAAAAAGGCAAACCAAAAAGAGAGAGATAGCGCCTTAGGGCACGGTTTGCACTATATTGAATGAAAGTAGTATTATAATTAACTATACATTGAACGAATATTAACTATTCATAGGTCGCGGAAATTTCATAAAACTTGTTCCAGGATATACGTTTTTGTCAGTAAGCCTTACACGTTTGTGAAATAAATGTTTTTTAGTTAAAATTATCATTACATTTGCGAGGTTTCAATTGTTTTTTTTTTATTTTTATAATTTATGAGTACTTTATGAACGGTCGAAGTTCAGGTAAAATTTGTGCAAAAAAGCAGATTTTTGGAAGCGTATACTGAACTTGTTTTTCCAAATATTCAATTTTTATTTCGATTGAAACCTAGAAATAGTGCACACGATATCTGTTAGTACAAAAATTTTTAAAGAAAGATCACTTACAACGTCATAATTACGTTCGAGCGTTTGTATGAAAAGTAAGACGGGAAGGCTGCTCTTAACGACCGGCCGCCTATCTGACATCATTCGTCACCTTCTTTCGGAAAACAGTGGTAGCACAAGAAATTTGTGCTTATTCCTTTCGTAACGACCACTGAACCGCCGAAAGAAACTTATTTTCACAGTATTGGTCTTCTACTCGCCAGAAGAGCTTTGTCATATTATTATTTTTGTCTTTTAATTAATAAATAATTATAAATAATTTGGGTGGCTGCGGGCGAACACAAACACATTGCCGGGTTACACGGATGTATAGTTTGGTTTTTAGTAGTGTAGACATAAATATAGGTACTCCGCTTCTATTAAGTGCCATATCTGTGACACTACTCTGATTGCATACTGCATCTAAATAAATGTTTTAAGAATCCCCTTACCCTAGACTTTTCCATACAAACGTAATCTACGTTTTATTTTGAAACGACATGTCAGACTTCAGTAAAAATTTGTAATTTTAAAGAAATTGCAATTTATCTAGGGTTATAATTGGTTTCCGACATAAAATTATGAACTGGAAAGAAAATATGAGGGTGTAGAAGTTTTCCATACTAATGGTCCAGTATGATATTATAATACACTATATTCTCTTTTAAGTTCATAATTTGACTGTCAAAACCAATTACAACCCTAGATAATTGCAATTTCTTTAAAATCACATAATTTTGCCCATATCCTACATGTAACGACATGTAGGATATGGGCAAAATTATGTGATAGTGAAAATAAAACGTAGACTACGTTTGTATGAGAAAGTCAGTTTCTGTCCAGGGTAAGGGGATTCTTAAGCGAAGATTCATGAAATATATAGTTTCATTTAGTTTTATTTTGTTTCTACAATCCGCTTTCGAATAGTTTATGCGATAGCGATAATATTAAACCTTCACTGTAAAAAATCTATGTATGATATGTAGACCTTCTCTACTTCAAGATAAATTTAAAATTGGCATGTACTATTTTTGTAGATATTGATTGAACCTTAACTAAATATTTAAAAACGGTATTACTCACGTAGTGTAGTCGGAAAATGGCGACTAGTTTCGATCGGTTTAGACGATCATCATCAGGGCGAGTGTTATTAATTGGGACGGCGACGCGACGGTTTCGCTGTCCTTAAAGCACTTGACTACGTGAGTAACACCGTTTTTAAATATTTAGTTATTCAATCTCACGTTACTTTGATTGAATCTTGTTTGTACGTAAAGTATTAACATTAATTAAACTAGCAGGTTGTCGTATAATGAAAGTAGGCAGGCTATGTTAAATCACCATATGAGTCATCATCATCATCCGAGCGTATTCCCGGTTGCATTCTCAGCAGTAACGCTTCAGAGCCCGGGGTCCGCTACCTAACCAAGGAGATTTGACGAGGTTACTGGTTTTTACACAGAGCGACTGCCGTCTGATCTCCACAACACAAAGGGCAAACCAGTCCTTGGATAGTTTGATGATCAAACGCTAGGTGGCGTTCGGGACCCACAGTTTTACGTGCCTTCCGAAACACGGAATCATCTTTCTTTTCGGATATTCAGGTGATTCAAGTCTGCAATATCCTATCCAGACTGGAAACAACTTTTCACAAAGTATGTTTCCCAGTGGGAATCGAACCCATGACCTCCGGGTCACAAGGCGAACACCTTGACCACTGGACCACGGAGGCAGTCAATCAACATATGAGTATGTAACACCTAATGTGTTCGAAAACATGTCTAGTCACTAATGACATAGGCTATCATAATCTACCTTTTAACTTGAACCAAACACTAATATCCGGACTAGTGGCGGTCTGTGAGTGAATTAGACTTTTACGATGGGAATCGAATCCACCAATCGGTTCCTCGTATCGTAATGACGTACCGACTTTTAGCTAAGAGGAGTTATGTTTTAACTACAATCTTCATAAGTAAATTTATAATTTCGAAATTGTTTAATTTAGTTTATATATGACGATGGATAACTAATACTTACTAACCAAAAACTGTTATTTAATAACAACATCCCTTTGTGAAAACCCCATCTATTTATATTTTTTTGGGACGGGCACAGCCCAAGGCCCAGTGTATGTGAAGAGGATAAAATGATTATTTGCATTTCTCTTGATCTATTTTATACAAAAACTATTTTATTTATTTATTTTATTAAACTTTATTGTTCCAAAGTACAAATATACTTTTAACAAATGGCGTACTTAATGCTAAAAGCATTATCTCCCAGTCAACCATAGGGATAAACAGAGAAAATTATGCGGCACAAAAAGCAATACAATATACGTACTTACATTATAAAATATTACTACATAATATACAATAATATTATATACCCATTATATATGAATATCAGCATGTACCGTGTCAGGAGAGGAAAGGCAGGTAGACATTTTCAATTTTTGCTTATCCTGCAGGTATTCGGCAACTTAATCATATGATTTTTTGTAACAGATGGGTTTTTAATAGTTTTGAAAATGTTTTGTAATTCTTTTAGTCTTTTGTGTTGTTACAGATATAGGGTAAGGTCCAGATTTATGTAGTTCTAACTTTGATGATATTTTTATTATTTGGTGTGCGCGATTCAAATCGACGCAGAACATTTTATAAAGATTAGAATTTTTCCTAACAAATTTAGACAACTCTAATTATCAAACCCTAACTTTATTTCCTTGATCATAAGAATTGTTCAATAATTGTGTTAAAAATGCGAGTGTGCCGCAAAATATAATAAAATTGTCGGTATGTTAGGTCAACCTCGGCTCCGCACACACTTTACAAATATCGTAAAAACGAACGACCTTTGCAAATGTGTGTAACGCTCTCGCTGCAGTTTCAGCCAAGATTTTTACGTCCCGTGTTTTTTTATACGTCCGCTGTTTACGTGATTTAAATTTAAAGCAGCGTTTTGTTTTTAAAATTGATTTTTTTGTGTTAGCATTGACAATCTTTGAGAAATAAATGAGATGGCAAAATGGAATGGATGCTGATCATATGTTAATTCTTATCATTAGGGTTCCGTACCCAAAGGGTAAAAACGGGACCCTATTACTAAGACTCCGCTGTTCGTTTGCCGACCGTCTCTCTGTCTGTCTCTTACAAGGCTTATGTCTCATGAACCATGATAGCTAGACAGTTGAATTTTCAACAAATGATGTATTTCTGTTGCCGCTATAAAAACAAAACTATAAACAGAATTAAATAAATATTTAAGTAGAGCTCTTATTACAACAAACGTATGTTTTTTTTATAATACGGAAGTCTTCGTTTTGTAATTCTGTTCATAGATTGATCATTTAGAACATAACATTATTTTGATGAGTAAAAAAGTTTGCACCTGAAAAACGTGATAATAGTCATTAAATTTAATGATATTTACATTTTTTTACAAGCTTATTATTATGTCCCAACGCTGAACAAAGGCCTCCCCTCTATTCATCCAATTATCTCAGTGGCATCATATCGCTAATTCTTTTCAAACGCATATAGATCGTCAGCCGCGGGCAATATTTTGCTTTAGCAAAAATTTACTGAAAGAATTTGTCAGGCGTTCTGCTAATGATTCTAAATAACTTTTGTCGTGCAAAATGCAGCAAATAAAACGTGTCTTCATGTATAAGATAACCAATCACCTGATCCGAGTTTGTATGAGAAGTAAAATAATTCGATACAACGTGGACATACCCGTAATAAATAGAACCACGGGCTATACTAGACCACTATAGTATAATGAAATTAAAATAACAAACAAAAAACAAAAAAATCGACATCCCCATAGAAATTTACGACCTCCGTGGCGTCATGCTAATCCGCCACACAGAGGTCCCGGGTTCGATCCCCGGTCAGGGCAAGTTAGAAAATGGCCTTTTTCAAATTGTCCTGGGTCTTGGATGTTTATCTATATATGTAGTTGTTATAAAATATAGTATCGTTGAGTTAGTATCCCATAACACAAGTCTCGAACTTACTTTGGGGCTAGCTCGATCAGTGTGATTTGGGCGTATATATTTATTTATTAAATAGCCTGGGTGGCTGGACGCTTTTGTATGGAATTGCCGAAATTTGTTTTTGACAGATATTTTAAATTTTTTGTACTGTAGTGATCTAGTTTATCTTGTGGTTCGATTCATCACGGGTTTTCCCTTTCACGTTGCATATTCTTGGGTACAGTTTTATATTACCATGGACTGAATAAATGCCTAAATAAAATATTTTTTCTAAACTTCACCACTAAACACTGAGGAGCTCGGTAGCCCGGCGGGAGTGCGCATTACAAGCGCTTACGCAAGTTAAGCGACACCGGGCGTGGTCCGCACTTGGATGGGTGACCAAAAGTGGCTCAAAATTTCTCGAGCTCCTCCGTGCTTCGGAAGGCACGTATAAGCCGTTGGTCCCGGCTGTCATCATTGTATGGCAGTCGTCAAGCTATGTCAGATGCCTTTAGGCAGCCTGAAAAATCTGACACCAGTGTTGGCCACTTACACACACGAAAAACAAACTGATTTTGATAAAATTTCTATAGGACCAACGGACTTGTGACCTATCATACAAAAAAAAAGAATTTAGCAAATCGTTCCGGGCGTCATAAGATTCCGACGAATTGATAAACTAGTCCTTTTTTGAAGTCGGTTAAAAATTTAAGGCATAATGGCGAGCAACTGTTCTTAAATCATTTTTTAAAATAAATAATACCTACTTGTTTCCCTCTAATACTATAATGGTCTGATAGACCATGCGGTCTCCTCTTGCCCATAAGTGTGAAAAAATATCCTTACTGTATATTCTTGTTTTCTGTAAGAGCGCACCAACCTAACCTCATAAGAATTTAATACACGCTAAGCATAAATAATACCGTACATTTACCTCGCTGTAAATACTAATAAAAGTGGAATTTCCAAGAATTTCGCAAGTTTCCCGAAGTTAAAGGCAAATTCCCACGTGACCGGCAAGTGGAGTAGCAAGCAACTGATACCAGTGTATATATTGATATTGAGATATAGTAGTCGCCACGTACGTGCATTTTGAATAATACATTTTGCACAACTGTGATCGTGGAGCGTAAACTTTTGGTGCGAAATATAAGAGGAAGCGTTTTCGATTGGCACACTGCTCCGCATCCCGCTGCGTAGCGCGGGGCCGCCATACAAAAACAACACACTAACACCGCCACGCCTAGACGCGGTGTTAGTGTGTTGTTTTATGCATGTTTTCTATACAAATTGAGGTCCTTGCATACAGCCTGGCCCGGGCTCCGCAGCGGTGCCGCGGTGTGCGAATCGCCTAAGGGTTAACAAATGGTTGCGTTCTTAGCCCTGCTTCTTCTGCTTCTGCAACCACTTAAGATGTAACTCGTATTCGAAAGGTTAGACATTCGTGCTAAGTCCCGTTTCAATTTACATGAAATATAATGATGCCACACTTGTATCACTTTATATCACTTTAAACGTACAGAACGACAATTTATATCACTTTAAATGTACAGAACGGAAACTCGCAGTGTTGCCCGCAATAATAAAATTTATCATTCTCGGGTGCATTTGATCGTTTTGAACACTGAAACTTGTGTAAGATTAATTTTCGTTTGTAGAAGTATTTGGCATAATTATTACTCCGTATGAAGCACTATACCTGTGATGATGCCAAAGAACATAAGAAATCAAGACGAAATAGGCAGAACAGTGTTAACGATTTATTTATAGTTTCATACAGCCAAAAAGTTTACGCATACATACCCGCTTTTTCTTCTAACTTAGACCAACTCTACACTGGGAGGCTTTCCGGGTAACGAAGTTAGTGCAGGTGCCAATTCTGGGTTAGCCTCTTTGGACATCTGTACTCGTTCGGCCAGAGTAATTGGCATACACCTGGTCTCCGTGCGCTTGCTGTACTCAATGGGACACCTGCGATTGCTAAAAATAATAAGTCATCTTACTAGCTTTTATTTAGTTTCACCTGTACCGTTCTCTGTCTGTTAGCCTTTATTTATTTCATTTAATACTTTATTTACCAAAAATAAATGGTACAAAAGGCGGACTTAATGCTAATAGCATTCTCTACCAGTCAACCTTCGGGATAAATAGAAATTTTGCGTAGCAGGCGTAAAAGTAAGGTACCCAAACAGTATTCTTCAAACATACAACATATTAAATACATGTAACATAAACATATATTATACAATAAACATACACTCAATAAGTAAATATGCCTAATTACTATAGAATACCAGTATAAAAATTTCTGCTACATTCAATGAGAGTGTAAACGCGCGTTGACTTTTTTCTTAAACAGATATCGGTTTGAAATAGTTTTAAGGTCTTCAGGCCTTCCTGCCTGCCTTTTTGTCTGTCTGTCTGTCTGTAATCAAATCCTGCGAGTTAAATTTGACCCACTTCCCGGTTTCCAATTTAGCTGAAATATTGCATGCATATACGTATATCGCGTGACAATGACTTACCTCTCTAAATCAATATAGCTTAAATCGATTCTTATTTTTTTGTACACGGCGCTATCCAACGCTTAAATACCGCCAGCTTTTTGGGTACTTTGCCCTATGAGGGCAGCGATTTGGCCTCATTTTTTCATAAAATTTAATATTATTATTATTATATAATAATAGACGAGCAGCTTGGAGCTGATATGTCCATTTCACACAGTGCTGAGAGTCCATAAAGTCTTTTCACAGTTCATTAAATTATTAATTCATTCATCAATATAAGTTATTTTTAGTTTTACTATTGTATAAGTTTTCTATTTTCTTGAACAAAGGTCTTTATTTATCTATCTATCAATTAAACACTATACAAAAGTAACGGACCATACCTGTTGACTCAGAAATAAAAAGCACAAGAAAACAAACCTTTTCCAGGCCACGAACGACATTGTTACAGCATGATAAACAGTTTCCGTTCATTCGCAGTTTATCTACGGATGCGACGTGCATAAAGGCTTTGTACACAACACGCTATGAAAATTAACTTTGAAACGGAATTAAATATTCAAAGTATGTGAAATTCTAATAATATCTGTGGTCAGGAAGTTTTGAAGGCAGAAGTCATTTATAGTGTGCTTTCATTGTTAGTTATTTATTATATTACAATATCTAAGGGGGGAATACATGAATTTTTGGGGTCCAGCGCGATCCCGATTTGAAAAATCTCCGTTTCCTTTCAAATATGATTTAAAATTTTGTCATGAAGCTTTTCCAAAAGTGCCCGTTTTTCGCAAATGTGCGAAGAAAAGCTTCACTTTCGTACTTTAAACTGTAAACAGTAGTTCATAAAAAAGTTTGAAGGGTCTAGGGCTTGAACAAGACAAAATTTTAAATGATGTCTTCGTTTCCTTTCTAATAATTTATTTCAAATGAAAAATTCATGTATCCCCTTAAAGTCGCATATCTCATCTGGATTAGTGCAGCACAGGTGATTGGTGTCACAGCAGTTTTTTTTTAGCTATTTGTGTCCCACTGCTGGGTAAAAGCTTCTCCTCTTTCCTTCCAAAATTCTCTATCCTGTGTATTATCTCTCCAGTCCCTGTCGTAAGTTTTAAAGTCGTCTGACCACCTTGTTCTAGGCCTTCCTCTCTTCCGATATCCATCAGTTGGAATCCAGTTGTTATCTTGACAAGGTCTGCGAGTTCGGGTTTTCATGCTCACTAAAATGTCCAATCCGGTGGTGGCGTCGCTGGTCGGGTCGTTGGATTCCCTCTAATATGGTTGAGTTTAACGATGGCTGATCCGTGCGTCAACTCGTGAACGGGTGCTGCCGGGAGGGACTGGTCAGCTCGGCTTCGCTTTTTTTTTGACTACTTAATATTTTTTATTACGCAATTTATGTTTGTTTACTTGTTCGCAAGCATTACGTGTTATAATGTGTCAACATTGTATTATATTATAAGTATTTATTAATTCAAAGACAATTATAATAATATGACAAAGCCCTTCTGGCGACTAATACTGTGAAAATGAGTTTCTTTCGGCGTTTCTTCTCAGCAGTGGTCGTTACGAAGCGCTGGTATCGGTAGCTTTTCTTTAAAAATAAATTAAATTATAATATACTTTACACGTAACATAAATTATACTTATTGACGTGTAAAAGTGCCTGTAAAGGTCTAATTACTGAATAAACATTTGAATCTTTGAATCTTTGAACCAGTTAGTTAGAGTATGGGCCCATCTCGTCGATTGCATGCGGCAGACGTGACCCACCCAATCCCATTTCAATCTTGCTGCTTTCTCTCCAACATCCACGACTTTTGCGATGGAGCGCAGCGTGGTGTTCTTTACGCGATCGGTACGTTTAATGCCTAAAATGCTGCGCTCCATTGCTCTTTGGCAAACCTTCAGTTTGAACTATTGACCTTTTCTCAGTGCCCAAGTTTTAGCACCTTAGGTTAGAATGGGCAAGAGTCATACGACGAGAAGATTTTTCTTAAGGCATGTTGGTAGGTTTCTTTTGAGTAGCCCCTTCATCGACCAGAAACTTTTCCAGGCATTTTAAATTCTCCGGTCATTTTTTTTGTCTTGTCGATCGACGAAGGAGACAAAGCAGTGGGCAAAAGAAAAGATGAGATAATGTTAATGATAATATCTAAAGCAATGTAGTTATATAAACATCTTAAAAATGTATATTTTCAAACTTTGCTGCGCTGTTATAGTTAAGTGTATATTGTTTATTGTTACGGATAAAAGGAACTCCTATGAGATTCGTTGGAGCACAAACATTTGCAGAAAGATTTCGTGAAGATCACCAGCATTTGTGGTCACCTTTATGTCTGTAACGTGGAAGAAAAACTGCAAGAGAGTCATTTAGCTTGTACGGTAACGTCTTACAGAAACCGGCCAGTTAGTAAGAACAAAATTTGTAACACATTATAATGTAACATATTAATAGTTTTTGTTTGTTTGTTGCAGTGTATCTACGGCTGTTACGTACACTCTGCCATCCTACCGACCTTCCACCGCCGCTGCTACTGGCTGTTACAGGTAAATGTACGGTTTGTCAAGTGTTCTTGTATTTTCTACTTTCTTTTATCACGTACTAAGTAGCCTCAAGAAACAATTACAGTTTATAAATGCAAAAGTAGATAGTTTACTTACTAAGTAGCTAGTATAAAGGAACAACGCTGATAGTACTATATTTTTGTAAGGTGTTTTTCTAATGTGCTTTTTTAATTTGCTTTTAACTTATTTAAAATAGCTTAAACTTTTTAGCGTCGTATTTGTTTCATCTGGTAATTCTGGGATCTTAAAATGTGCTGCATATATTACTAGGTACATATTTGATTCAAAAGTGCAACTTTTATGAAGATGATATATTATTTTTTGCACCATATTTAGTGGTTTAAATAATTTAATGCAATCATATTGCAACTTACTTTGCAATGAACTTGCATTGCTATGCATTTGTAAAATCCAAAAAACGTAGTTTGGTTGTTAAAATAATATATTTTCTTTTATTTTTATTATAATTTATATTATTATAATATTTTTGAGCGATAATGAGAAGAAATCCATTCAAATTTATCAGTTATCAACAAAGCAACAAGTTTTCATAAAGACCCGGAGATTTTTTCATAATCCAAATATCCAATAACTCAAAATTTGGGTTATTGGATATACTTAATATATAATAGGTTCAATAATGTATAAAAAAATAATTTTGCAGAGTCCAATGCCAGATACTAGGTATTTTTAATGTTTCAAAGTTCCTAAGACTTAATGTAGTTATTTATTTATTTTATTTTATTTTATTATCAAACTTTATTGTTAAAAAGTACAAAATAAAGTAAATTAATATTTCAACAAATGGCGGACTTAATGCTAAAGCATTTTCTCCCAGTTAACCATAGGAATAAACAGAGAAAATTGTGCGGCACAAAAAATCAATACATATATACTTACAATATAAAATATTGCTGTATAATATACAATTATATTATATACCTATTATATATAAATTTCAGAATAAATATCTACTTATACAATACTTACATACATCTAACTTTTCTTTTAAAAGAGAATTTTTATTTACACTAATCCAATCTCTTCTAATTCAATTTGCAACGGGCTTTAAACTACAAAATCTAGACATATTCGTTTCCGATTCCGCGAAATTGAAATAACCTCAAATTCTCGCCAATACTTCAGAAATATCTCGAATCTCTTATATTAATGGGGGCATGAGTTTCCCGATTTATATGGAATGAAAGTCTTCAGTGGTTAGCCAAAGTTTTTATTTGGACTGAGCTTTAGAGGAAATATTTTCGTTTGAATGTGGGTTTACGAAAGTTGTATGTGTATTGGATAAACTTTAGGACTTGTTTAATTATAAACTGCTTTTTTGAATAAATGAAAGTTTTAAACTTTGAGAACTGGTTGGGAGCTTTTTATCAAATTCCAAAAAGGAAGAGGTTATCAATTTGGTCGGAAAGTTTTTATTTTTATGTATGTTCAACGATTATTCGATGACTCCTAGACAGATTTGGAAAATTCTGTTTTTGTTGTCAATTTGGGGGTGAAGTCGGTTTTTAGTTTTGAAAAATTATCTAGTGATGTAATGTGTAAGAGTAAGTGACAAATCAATGTAACTTTCTGCAAAGAGTACTTAACACAGATCTTTGCAGAAAGTTACATTGATTTGTTACTTTTTTCTAAGATAAAAGATAGACCAAATATTAACACATTTTACTATAGTAACATGATTTATTCCAACTTGCCCTGACCGGGGATCGAACCCGGGATCTCTGGGTGGCGGACTAGCATGGTGACCACTACGCCACGGAGGTCGTTGTTAGTTAAAGCAAGTTTCCTTTAGCTGTTTGATAAAAAGGTTCAGCCGTTTAAAAGTAATTTGGGGTTAACGCTTGAAATTCAGAGTTTTTTTAGTTTACCTAGCAAATAATAGATGGCGCTACGGATATCAAATTATTAAATGATGTCGTTGGGGTTTGTACTTGTATCATTTATGCTTTAGTCGTTTATACTATAATAATGAGTAGTCTTTTTTATAAAAGTTATCACATACAATGTACCAACCCCGAAAACTATGATTGAAATATCAATGTAACGAATTACAATTTAAGGGGCTACCTGAATTTTCTGGGGTCCAGTGCTGCCCCCATTTGAAATAAATCATTTGAAAGGAAACGAAGATATCATTAAAAATTTGGCCTTGATCTAGGGTCTGATCAAGGCCAAATTTTGATAACCCTTTAAACTATTTTATGAACTACTGTTTACAGTTTAAAGTGAGAACGTGAAGCTTTTCTACGCACAGACGCCAAAAGTGGCCGTTTTTCGCAATTGTGCGTAGAAAAGCTTCACGTTCTCACTTTAAACTGTAAACAGTCGGAAAATTCATGTACCCCTTAACAGAATAGCGGAAAGTTTGTATACCACCCGTCTCGGAGAGCCCGTCGGTGACGCGGTCTTAGCCCAATGCGCCGGGATTAAATTTAATATTTGATTAAACTAGCCTTCTGTACTGCACTGAAATCTATACGTTAACTTTTCCTGTGTACATGTATCATTCATAATTTGTCCAAACCAAAAACCGGCTTCGAGACCAAACAATACTACCGATTTTGATAAAAATTGTACGGGACCACCTGATAAGTATTTCTTTGTTGTTCTTGAAGAAGAACAAGAAAGAAATACTTTCAGGAGAAGGATGAAGGAGATATTTCACACTTATCTTACTGTTCGATGTCCTTTTTTCTTTTTAGTGTTGAGGTATTTTTTGGCAATAAAACCAATTCTATCATTCTATCTCTTATTATTATTCTATATAATGACGACCTCCGTGGCGTAGTGATCACCATGCTAGTCCACCACCCAGAGGTCCCAGGTTCGATTCCCGGTCAGGGCAAGTTGAAAAATGGCCTTTTTCAAATCGACCTGGGTCTTGGATGTTTTTCTATTTATGTATTTGTTATAAAATATAGTATCGTTACACAAGTCTCGAACTTACTTTGGGAGTAGCTCAATCAGTGTTATTTGTCCCTATATATTTTTTATATCTTCTATTATATTCTTTCTAACAAAATATCCAAAAATTCCAAATTGGTCCCGGTGTCTTCGAGTGGTAATGGAACATACATAAAGAAAACAAACATACATTTGAATAGATGTGTATTCGATCTGTTAGCAGTTTAAAATTATAATGCATCCTTCCTTCCGACCTTCTATGCTGATTTCAGTTTTGAGTTCTGCGACAGCACTTCTATTTTTATTTAATTTGCTACTTTCCAGCGATTCAAATCAGATACTTTTTCTAAATGTCAAAACAAAAATTTTCATGGGATCTAGACATGTAGTATGAAACATAGACTAATGACGTCATAGTGTATTGGAGTCAAATAGCGCTCTTATTATCAGTGTTCACGTGAATGGCAACCCTACTGCTGTGGAGCCCCCTGACGGAAGAACCTCGCAACCATCAGCCCATCTTCATCACGTGACAAAAGGTCAGCTGTGGTCCACCAATGAAGCTCGGTCTTCTCCTTAATGCGTATATACCATTGGTCAATTTTGTTCCCAATACCTTAACCCTAGACAATGTAAAATTTAAAAATCGAATATACTCGTCATCGAACTTTTAACCTGATCACTGAATTTTATTTATCACCAAAATCATCAACATTAACGGCACTAGAAATCAAAGTATCTACACGCGCCGATACAATCAGTTTTTCTGTAATAATAAATCTAAAATCACGTTGAAGATTGATACGATCATGACAAGACAAATATCTTTATTAATAATTTTTCAAAACTAAAAACCGACTTCACCCCCAAATTACTCAACCGATTTCGATAAAATGTCTATGAAACCACTTGGAAAGTATACCCTTTCAAACAAAAAAAAGAATTTTCCAAATCGGTCCAGGCATCTTTGAAAAATCCGTGAACATACATAAAAAAAAAAACATAAAAGTTCGCGACAAATTGATAACCTCCTCCTTTTCTTGAAAGTCGGTTAAAAACAAAAAATAAATTATTAAAAAACAGCGGCTTTTAAATAAAATGTTTCTTCCAACGCACCACATCGAGGCAACGACCCAATATGCTGTCAGCATTCCCTCGCTGAATAGAATCATGACAATTGACAATATTATGTGACTTTTTATTTTCTCAACAGTACTCGTACCAGATAATTTGTTTCTGACCCACGGAATTGCCTGATTGTTGATTGTTGACACGGGAATCTGAATTATTATTAATTATAATTATTAATTATCCTATCAAAATATGATGCAGCTAGTAGCACTTCACTACTTTGATTGATATTTTTATCTTATACCGATTTTTTATCGAAAGCTGAAGCTAATACGATTCCGCTGTCGGCCGAAGACAAACTTCCTTCGGAATGCAGTTTTTACTCAGTCTTTTAATGGCCGTTTACGACATCTGCAGAAACAGATGGATTGGTCCTATTCTAAATCGAATTATCTTTTTAACCCCCAACAAAAAAGAAGTGTGTTATGCGTTTCTGTCGGTTTACTGTCCGTAGCATCGTAGCGCTCGAATAGATGGACCAATTGTGACGTGAAAGCAGCTTGCCTTTTTTTAGCTATAATAAGCGATGAAAATCGATCCAGCCATTTAAAAGTTATTTGGTGTTAGCGCTTCAAAGTCGGGGTTTTGTAAATTACCTGGCAAATAATAGATGGCGCTACGGTAAGAATATTGTGTAGTTTATCTACTTATGACTAGATGGCGTCGTCGGGGGTTTTTCATTTGCCTAGCGAATAAACGTGTTAATTTAAGAGCTTGCTCTAGTCGATGGAGTTGATTGGAGATGCCTTCATTAATCTCTTCTGCCTGTCATCCTTCCAAATCTAAAACAATGCAATTTCATTTTTTTCTTAAAAGTTCTTTTTAATGTAATTCATGAGGGTTCAAGAATATATTCCTACACTGCCAGTACACGGCCAATCGCCACCTGTTACAGCACAATCAGAAATTCTATTACGGCTGCGGCGGCGATGGCATTTCGGAGCGCTTCATAATGCACCCAGCTAATAGTTTTGTAAGCTGTAGACCTGCTGGAACTACTTATGGTACAAATTATTAATACTATTTGACAGTGGTAGGCTGTAGGTATTATTGGTTTACACAAAGTTTCTTACGATGTCGTGAAGAGATGGCGTGGCCAAGTGGATATCGTTAGAAATGACTAATGTCACAGAATTAATTCAGAATGGAAACTTCTGGGTTCCCGCGCAATATATGCGTCCCTGTTTTCGGTCCTCGCATCTCTCCCTCGTTCTTGCGATGTAGAATGTGTTGAGGGGCGAACACACACATTGACGTGTGCACGAATGTATAGTTTCGTTTGTAGTAGTAGGCATAAATAATACTCCGCTTCTATTAAGTGCCATATGATACCTGTGCTATTGTATAAACGCGCATTTCCCGTGTCTACTATACTATTCGTATGGCATGATCTTTATCTAAAATCACGTTGAAAATGGATATGATCCCAAGTAAGATTATTTTGTGACGTTTTATTTACTCAACAGTAGGTACTGAATAGTTTATTTATGACCACGAAACACCCAATTGTCTTAGGTACACACATATGCTCTCGCCGAAAGCTTTAAGGTTATCATGATAAAACTTTGAAAACGTGAAAAATAATCTCAAATTCACAAATGTTCAAATCCTTACTGGTCCAGTATTTCTAGTCTGTCGCCAGCCTGCACTCTTCTAAGCCAGCGATACAAGTTTAGAAAGTTAACAATATATAATCTAGGGCTGTCAATTAAGAAGTTTTATTATTCCAGTAAATTTTATATTTCAAGATTCGGAAACGGTTTTTTTTAAATTTCGATTTGTAAATTATACGTATTTTAAGTTTTGTCTTGTCTTGAAAATATACACAAATATTAAAATTATACTTTTAGAATTTTATACTAGTGGGTAAGGTCTACTTAACGCGCATAATTTTTTAGAAGAAACTACAGTGGATTTAATTTAAATAAAAAAAATTGATAGAAATCAACGTTTACTTTTAATCTCATGCTCGAAAGATTTTCCATCTTAAAAAGGACTTGATTTCATTCTTTATGAATATCACGAGTTCACAAAGGAAATACATGTTAAATATATACTATCTACCCCAACAAATGAACGATCCAAATAACATCCAAACAAACAACAGTAAAACTTCATTTGAACATAATTAGTTCAAAATTAAAGAGCAATGATATCCATTACAACAATTAATTTTAATAAATTCAAACAGCAGTATCCTGTTAACGAGTTAATGAAAAACCACAACTATATAAAACACATGTGCCAGCCCTGGCAGCCATTACATAAATAATGTCGCCATGTTTATTGCGCCATTTTGAAGACAAATGGATAGTTATTACGGTGCACTCCGTTTTACATTCGCTCTTTGGTAGGAAATTAAAATATTATTACTTATTTCTTGCATTGAAATGTAATAGCGAAGGCGCGTAGCAATCGCTTGCAATAAAATATGTCAATTTCAGTTTTTTAATTTTATGAGATGACCTCTGGTTTTGTGGCGTATTGTTAACCACGCCAGTCTGTCAGTCAGAGGTTTTGGGTTCGTTTTTCAGCTTGGGCAAGTGTTGAAAAATTATCTTTTTCAAATCATTCTGGGTTTTGGGTGTTTATCTAACGTATTTATCTTAAAATATAGTATCATTGAGATAGATTTTTTTTTAAACACACAGATTGAGCTAGCCCCAAAGTAAGCTTAAGCTTGTGTTATGGGATACTAACCCAATGATACTAGGTATATTTTGTTGTAAATACATATATAGATAAACACTCAAGCCCCAGGCTAATTAGAAAAACCCCATTTTACATCTGGCCCTGGCTGAAGATCGAACCCAGAACCTTCAGTTTGGCGGACTAGCGTGTTGACCATTACGCCACGGAGGTCGTCATTTTTTAATTCCATAACACATGTTTAAAATTTATTTTGAGGCTAGGCCAATCTGCGTAAATTGTCATGAACTTTCTATTTTATTTAGATTATTACACAGGTGTAGAGGAAGACACGGAGGTAATGGCGAGACGACATTTACAGCTTTATCGTGCTAATGGCAGAAGGCTGTTATAAATAGAGATCAGTGGAAAAATAATAATTTTTCAAAACTAAAAACTCATTCTGACACCAAACTACACAACGACAAGCATGTCACACAAAAGAAATAATTTTCCATATTGGTCCAGGAGTCTTTAAGTAATCGGTGAACATAAAATAACAAACGATTCCGACGAATTGATAACCTCCTCCTTTACTTAAGCTTGTTAAAAAGCGAGGCCTTTGCCCAGCAGTGAGACATATCGACAGGCTGAATAAAAAATGTTATTCCACGAAGATAGCTTTTAGATATAGTCCAGGGTTAATAACTTATGTCACAGTATTACTATAAGTATTACATACAATCTCCAAAGATCCCGCGCAATATGCGTCCCCGTTCCCTGTCTTTGCACCTTTACCCCGTTTGTGCCGCGTGGAGGGTGTCGACAAGGTCAGATGTGTATGTAATACCACAGAATAGTTCCTACGTACAGAAAGAAGCCTTACTCAGAAAAGAAATTCAAAGAAATATCCTCTTAAGGGGATACCTGAATTTTCCGAGGTCCAGTGCTGCCCCCTTTAGAAATAAATCATTTATGTCACAATTGTGAAAAACGGCAATTTTGGCGTATGTGCGTAGAAAAGCTTCACGTCCTCACTTTAAACTGTAAACAGTAGTTCATAAAATAGTTTGAAGGGTTATCTAGAGCCTGGTCAATACAAATTTTTAAATTATATCTCCATTTCCTTTTAAATGATTTAATTCAAATAGGGGCAGCACTGGACCGTCAGAACTTCTCACCTATTTGTTTACATACCTAGACATCCATTGAAAGTCAATTTCATTCTTATTACTCTGAATAAACGATTCATGTAACTGAATTTTCCCCTTCGAAGTGGTCGCCGCGCGCATAGTAATAATGTAGGTAGGTATATTTTCGATACCTAAACGGGGAGTGACACAGGCCTTGTAATACGGATATAAATTCTGTGCTTATGTGTTTAACTTAGACGAAGAAAAGGCAAAGGGCAAGGGCGTGTCGTTTTCCTAGTCAACAAGTTTGCTGTAGACTGGAAATTGGGTACTTTTTTATAAAATAAAATGTCACCAAATGATGTCATTTGTCATGATCATATTTATTTTCAATGGGATTTTAGATTTATTATTGCAGAAAATCTGATATTGAGAGCGCTATTTGACCCTAAGAAACTATGGCGTCATAAGTCTATATTTCATACAAATCTCATATAAAATATTTTTTTTGTTTTGTATTGTGTATTGACGACCTCTGTGGCGTAGTGGTCACCATGCTAGTGCGCCACCCAGAGGTCCTGGGTTCGATCCCCAGTCAGGGCAAGTTGGAAAATTGGCCTTTTTCAAATTGTCCTGGGTCTTGGATGTTTATCTATATAATAGGCTGGGGAAAAAGTCTTTTCGCATTTTATATGAAAATTCAAAACATTTTTTAATTTAGTTTATTTACATTTAACTAAAGTATGTAGGTACCATATTGTTCGATAACTTTTTGCCATCTTATAAGTAGGGACATGATCCCATTGCTATAGAAATTTTGGGGCCTCTGATCAAAAAACTGCGTCAAGTAGTTTTGGCAGTCCTCTCGTGATGTTAGCCTGACACTGAAGAGACCGAAACAGGTGGAAATCTGAAGGTGCCAGGTCAGGACTATACGGCGGATGCATTAACACCTCCCAGCCAAACCCTCTTAATTTTTGCTGAGTGGTTAAAGATGTGTGAGATCTAGCGTTATCATCATCAGTTCTGAATCGATGGTCCTGCCTGGGGGTAACAGCTCATAATGAATAATGCCCTTCCAATCCCACCACACACACAGCATCACCTTGTTGCGAGTTAACCCGGGTTTCGCCACAGTCTGTGAAGTCTGACCGGCCTTTGACCATGATCTTTTTCGCACGTTCTTGTCGTACGTGATCCACTTTTCATCACCAGTTATCAATTTCTTCAAAAATGGTTCGGTCTCATTACGTCGTAATAAAGAATCACGAATGAGTACACGGTTCATTAGGTTTCTTTCAGAGAGCTCGTGAGGTACCCAAATATCGAGCTTTTTTGTGTACCCTTTTTTTTCAAATGCGCCAAAACTGTTTTGTCGTCAATTACCAGTTCTTCAGCTACGTCGTAACTTACTGATATGCCGATCTTGCTCCACTTTTTCAAAAATAGCATCCATTTTATCCGTAACAGGGCGACCAGAGCGACGTGCATCTTTGACATCAAAATTTCCGGATTGAAAACGCTTAAACCAAATTTGTGCTACTCTCACAGACACTGCACTAGGTCCATAAACATCGCAAATTTTTTTCGCGGCTTGCTTTGCATTTTTATCTTTTTGGTAGAAAAACTTTAAAATGTATCTAATTTCTTCATTAGATTCACTCATCTTGACGGTAAGAAAAACAAATGAAAATCACGAATTTTCCTAATCTGAATTTGGAATTATCTTCTTTAAAATTTAAACTTTTAAATGATACCAAAAGCAGCCAGGTACAAATAGTATAGCCAAAGTGGTTTTATTACAAGTTCATACATACTATATGCGAAAAGACTTTTTCCCCAACCTAATATGTATTTATTATAAAATATAGTATCGTTGAGTTAGTCCATAACACAAGTTTCGAACTTACTTTGGGGCTAGCTCAATCAGTGTTATATGTCCCTATATATTTATTTATTTATTATTTATTTTTTGATTAGAAAATAAAGTATCTGATTCTAGTTGTTGAAAAGTAGCGAATTACTTATTACAATGTGACACAAATAAGTTGAAAAAAAATGGCCAACTTTAAAGCAAATTTGTACAAATTGTCGGCACGTAGGTGGAACAAGCAATACATGTTATAATGTGTCAACATTGTATTATATTATAAGTATTTATTAATTAAAAGACAATTATAATAATATGACAAAGTCCTTCTGGCGAGTAGGCGACCAATACTGTGAAAATGAGTTTCTTTCGGCGTTTCTCCTCAGCAGTGGTCGTTACGAAGCGCTGGTATCGGTAGCTTCTCTTTAAAAATAATTTATATTTTAATATACTTTACACGTAACATTATTGACGTGTAAAAGTGCCTGTAAAGGTCTAATTACTGAATAAACATTTGTATCTTTGAATCTTTGAATCTTGAACTAAAATGGCGGTTATCGGCGCAGGTACAAATAATGCGCTGACAACCGCCATTCTGTACAAAAATGCTTTGAAATTCGCCATTTTTGTTCAACTTATTTGTGTCCCATTGTACTTACATTTTATTATAAAATTTACTGTTTATTTTCGCATTTTCCCAAAACAACTGCGACAGAGAGGCACCCTTAACCCGTTATGGGGTGTAAGGCGGCGTGCAAGTTTTAATGTTTACATATTTCGCTCGTTATTCGAGCACTTTATTGCGATGTCCAAAATAAAAGCAAAACTTCGTATTTATTGTTTGGTCATAAACAAACACATGCTCCGACGAGCATAATTGTCTATTTGTCAAGTAAAGAAATAAAAGTTGAATCTCACTGAATAGAAAGTACCTATTTTTAAAAGCTTTTATCAACTTGCAATGTATCTAGTTATGATTCGGGAGCGGTTTTATAAACAGAGATCGGAATCACGGGTGCTATTGCTATCGAAAGTATGGATATGACTATATAATCTATAAATAAAACAATCATAATTATGTGATTTCAGGATATATTTTAATGGAAAAATATATACTTATCCTGAAATCACATAATTATGATTGTTTTATTTACTTAGTACCCAATTAGATTCTCGTGAAATCCCGGAACTTTTAGTCACATCCATACTTTTGATATCAATAGCACCCGTTAGTCCGATCACCGTTTATAAATTAAAATTCTTTATGAAGTAAATGCGAAAGATTTTATTTCGGTCATTTACAATAATTAAATTTAAACTAAGACAACAGATTTTATTTTGTGCCTACTCTAATTCTTAACTGCTAATGATCTTGTAACCAACGGGACCTATCGAAATACTTTACATAAAATTGAAAAATACGAGCGTTCCGAGGGGCTGAGTTATGTGGTGCACTTGAAGTAAGCAAAAAATAAAAAAGGATCGAGTAAGAAGTGTTAACGGCGTCTAAATGTCAGCATAACTTGTATTATTTATAATTGTATGATAAATATCTTGTATGTTGTAAAGGTCAAATCTTGCAACTCTATTTTCTACCAGTTATCCTCAACCGATTAGGTAAAATTTTACATACGTGTAAGTCGGATGAAAATACAATATAATGGCGTCTATAACCTGGTATGATGATGGAGCCGGGAAATATTATTCAACAGAACTCAGTTATAGAACAACATAACCTCATTAAGTAGGATCGTTTGATTTGTCTTGACAAGCACTTTATGGTAGACAATGTCTAGGGTCTGATCTCGCAGACGGAAGGTGATCGATGTAACCCATTGATAAAACGGTGCAATTCTATCGAGTTTAGGCTTATGTCATTCCACTTAATACGTATTTTGGTCTCTCAATAAAAGCTTGTACTTACAAAAACTGGTTTCTTTTTTTTTAAACCTTATTTGTGTACGTTTTATTTGAAACTTGATGTTGTACTTAAACCGTAAAATAAATCGGTGAGATTACTATTTTAGACGAATTCACTATAACAAATTGTTCAAATCAAAAAAAAAAACAAAATTGATGATTTTAAATTTTAGAGTTTCGTGAAATCTCGAAAGTATTGAAAATCTCTTGTTAATCTGAAAAACAAAACCTCAGTACAATAATAATGGGTAATTGAAATGGACACAGACCGCAGCAATTTTTTCTAAAATACAAAAAAAATATTGAAAAAGATGGCCATTATAAATAACAATTCTATTTAGATAATTATATAGTGTAGGCATCTAAAATATGCCATCAATTTAAATCAATTAAATATTTGAAAAGATAAAAGTAGGTACGTTGAAAACAAAAATGCGTAAGTTTCATATAAACATTTTTTTTTTAGATTCCATCTCAAAAACATTTCATGAAAGGTTTTGGACAGGCCGAATATTCGAGCGACGTAAAAACCACTTGACTGCCAACCCTACTGCAATTTCCTCCACGGAATGTGCTTTTTCCAGTTTTATGTGCTTAGTCTGGTTACCCTCATTCATTTGTAATTAATGGCTTCTCTCATTTTCACACAACGTTTAATAGTTAGTTTATGAGATGCTGCTCTTGATTCAGGAAGATGTATAGCGTTATTTTATTGTTATTACAGGTGAACTATTAAATTTATTGAGTGTAACTAAAGAAGGTTTTAATTTTTATGGCTCATTTGTTGGTAAAGTTGTGCTCAAATGAATAACCTATGTTTGACACTGGTTCGTCCATGCGTCATAAATACCGAGTAAATCCAAAGGTTTGAAATGGCTGAGATGTCGCAAAAGTGGATAAAGGTTACACAAACTTAGGTATTTGGCTTGGAGATAAGGTATTAATAACTATTCTAGGTCGTAATTAAATAAGTGTCAAACATATTTAATAGATTCAGATGTTACTTTGCAGAAGTCAAAGTTACATTCTATGTGATTTTAATTACTTTGTGCGATTCCGCCACCAGTTAGTTCATCCAAACTATTGCCGGCCGGCGTCCACCCACTACTGTTAGTCCCAGCCTACCCGCCACCAACAGCTGATGCATGCTCTCTCACATGCTGCTGCATCCGTTGCAGTTTGCATAAACTAACTGGTGGCGGAATCGCAAAAAGTAATTCAAATCACATAGTATGTAAGTGTCAGTCGTTACAATATTACAGTATTTCAGTTAGCCATAACTGTAGTTCTGGCAACTTCAGGCATTATAATAATACCGTCTGAAAAACAACTACAACGTAGCGTAGATCGTCTTTTGCTTCATTAACTTTCATTACCGCCAGCACTGTTTTCGCGGTTTGATTTTCGATTGCGTTGTACCTTTCAAATTTTTTTTTATTATTAATTATTGATTGGTACGGCATTACAATGCTCGTACTTGAGGCGAAATTTTTTTTTAATTACCTACATACTTTTTAATAAAGAATTCTAATTATTACTGACAAGTTAATTCTATAACCTTCCAGAACCCTGACATCGTCCTGGTGCACTACCTCAACGTGCCATATCCCGATGACAATAAGCTCGCATCGATGGCACCGAGCTTGGCTCTCTGGGCTGACAAGAAGGAATGGACGAAGGACGAGCTTGTCAGCCAGCTTAAGCCTATGTGTAAGCACAGATTAATAAATAGTTACTACGTAACAGATACATCACTCCCATACAAAAGCGAAAATACCTACGCTATAATAGCCTACAAGATCTTAATAATAATACCTGCTGCTAAGAACGAGAAGAAATGTACCATAAGTACGCGTACAAAGAGTCGGGACTGCGTTGTCCGCGCTGCGCATCACGTGACAACGCGTCATCGTAAGAATGCACTAGGGTTGTCCTATGATGATTATTGTAACAAATGTTGGAAAAAAAAACGACAAATTTTCATTTATTTTTGACTTTGACACCCACTGCACTGCACAATAATTACGTGGTTTCGGCATTTCGAAGCGTAAGCGCGGGAAACGTGCGGTGCAGTGCGGTGCGAGTGCTCAGGCGGGCGTTTGGCGGTTTGGCAGCCCTTGTCGGTTGTATCGTCGACGATACGCCGAGCGGTAGGCATATAGCGCGTGGCCTTGAGCGAGTGATGTAGGCCTGGTGTAAGTTTCCTATAGGAAAGTCTTTGGGTATAGTCATGTCTTCCAAATTGCTTGCATATGTAAATGTCTGGCCATGATCACATATCCCTGACGGCAACTAGCTTGGTCCATGGCACCGAGCCTAGCTCTCTGGGCTGACAAGAAGGAGTGGACGAAGGGCAAGCTGATCAGCTAACTCAAACCTATGTGTGAGTATCCTATAGGGAACTCTTTCGGTATAGTCATGTATTGCACATTTCTTGCATACGTAAATATCTGGACATGATCACATATGTCTGACTGCGCTGATAAGAAGGATTGGAAGAAGGATCAGCTGGTCAGTCAACTTAAAACTATGTGTAAGTATCCTTGGAACTCTTTGGGTATAGCCATGTCTTGCAAATCACTTGCAAAAATAAAAGTCTGTGCTCATATGAGCACATATCTCGATGACGACAACCTCGAGTCCATGGCACTAAGACAGGGCTAGAAGAACTGAATCAAGGATGAGCTGGTCAGCCAATTCAAACCTATGTGTCGATATCCTATAAGAAACTCTTTGGGTATAGCCACGTCTTGCAAATAGCATGCATTGGCATTACATATTTGACCATGATCTTCTACCGGAGCCACTAAGAAGGTGAAGGCACAAGAAATGCTTATTTGACATCGGAGCTAAAGATGACATGTTGGGTACATGAACCGAATGGTTTTATAATAAAGATATTCAAACCGTGCAACTACAGACTAAATATCCAAAATTTATACCTTTCCAGGACCACAATTGAGGATGTAATTAAAAATTTAGGTTGTTAGTTAAACGTGACATTAAATTTCAAACACAATTTTTAGAAGCGCTCATCACTCAGAAATTCCGAAAATTGTATCTTTATGTTGTACCTTCCAGTTAATGCTAATTTAAATTTTTTACACTAAAACGGTACCTTTCAATTAATTTGATCCGCGTTTAAATTAATCCAGTTACAATTTCCACGGCTCAATGATAAGAAGTCGACAAGAGGCCGCCTTTGAATCCGATCTCCATAAATTTAAATAACCGTAGCAGATAACAGCAGTTGTGATGGATTACCCCACTTTCCAAATTTCATAAACGTTAAACGCCGAAATTGTAGCCAAACACGAAAAGTTAGCCTCTTGAATATTTATGGAATCAGCAATAAAATTTAATTTCATTATCTCGCATAAATTCTGTGTCATCATGAATGTTGGTTATTTTATTATTATCTAGATTGGCATCGCCTTAAACGTGTTGTCCTTGCTATGTAATTTTATGTACGCTTAGACCTTTTAAACGAATAAATGGATTTAAATTCGATTTTCATCAAAAACCTGGGCAGGTTGCTAGTTTCATCAAAAACCTGGGAGGTATAATACAAAAAATTTAACTATGTAGTTTATCTCTTAATACTTACACTAAAGTTAACTGTTCCTAACAAGTTATCAAATTTAGCGGACATTACAAAACTTTTATGTTTATTGCAATAACTTCACAATTTTCTTATCGCCAATTTTTTGCAGTAATACGTTAAACTGTGTACTAAACATGATAAATGTTTGAAATCACACGACGTCTGAACTAACAAAACGTTTTCCAAAATGTTAATCAGGTTTTTTTTTTCTTTTAGTCTTCAGCGAAGATGAGCCAGACATCAACAACGAATTGGAAATATCGGTAAGCATCTCGTGTGATTTGACCACTTTATGACTGAATAAAATAAGAGAGCATTTCTCACAAATTAAAATCTAGGGCAAAATGTTTCAGACGGCGGAAACGGTAGAAGCCATTGTGGGTCAGCTGATGGAGAAGCAACGAGCCGCAAGAGCTGCTGCCTTGGCGCGACAGCTGGAGTGCGGATGCCCTGACTCAACTTGCCAAGACTCCAGAACCTGTGCCCATCCGCTGCGGCGGATCCAAGCGGCCAAACCACCTCCCTCAGACCACCACGTCTCATCAACAACTGGACCCTCACCACGGCCAATGTCGCAACCACCTAGACAATACACCAGAGATCACAGACCTTCCCAACAATCCGCCTCACCGCTACTACTATCCCTAGGACAAATTCAAGGCGGTGGTGGTCTACTTATACTCAACGGAACAAGCAACACCGCCCAACAACATTCGTCCTTAGTATCACCCTTATCAGTGACGTCGTTTGTATGCGAAGAACCCAGAGATAGGTATCGACAGCAGTACAAACCCACTTTTGTATTAAAGAGAGAGATACCAGACAGCCAGCCGTCTTCATGTCTCCACAACACAGACTCGACTACTTACGAAGTCGAGACTCAGATTGAGGAGAAAGTAGAAATTAATGCTTTTGATAGGAAAATTAAAATGGAACCGAGAAGTAGAAATCATATTATAGCGAGTGCACCAGCGACACCTTCGAGGTATCCAGACTTAGTAGAAAGATTAGAGAGTAAAGTTCTGACGGATAACTGTGATGATACATTAGTATTACTTGGTACGGACGGGCATTTAGGTTCAAGTGGTTTCTTCGATGAGACGCTAGAGTTGTCTCATGAAGATATTCAAAAGACGCTTTCGGCTAATATGCCCAATTGTGAATTGGATAGAAATGGAGTTCGGACGTCAGATACAGCTAACGTGATGGTCTCCGGAATAGATACGATGGACTTTATAGAGAGTTGTGAGGCTGTGGCGTCGCCCACGCAGGTGGTGGATGACAATGTGTTCGTGAATCTCGACGCCTTCGATATGTTAGGTGACTTTCCGGAATTAGAAGTTTTGGACCCTAGTTCTATTACAACGAACCCCGTGGTGAGTATTTCATATTGTCTTTATAATTATAAGAAATTAGAAAAAAATATTATTTGCTACTAACCAAATCTTAAAGTACAAAGTTTAAATACTTTCCTACTAAATACTTTGTAGTGCAAAAGTTCCACTCGCAATCCTTCTAGTAATTGATAAATAATAGACCAAACTTTTATCACGGAAATTTTTTCTTCTTTATAAACAGAGAGTTGGTATAATGACGATAACCTATTAGAAATGTTAATAAAATAATTCAGTTGCTTAAAAGTTTTTTTCTTTCTTTCCAGTTGTGCGAAAAATCACCTCCGGAAGACGAGAAGATGCAAACGGATTGCAACAGCGAAGGGGCTCTCAGCATCACGGACTACTCGCCAGAATGGGCGTACCCTGAAGGTGGAGCCAAGGTGCTCATAGCCGGGCCTTGGACGGAGAGTTCTGATCAGTACACGGTGCTATTCGATAACTTTCCTGTGCCGTCAAAGTTGGTGCAGAACGGACTGCTTAGATGTTATTGCCCAGGTATATTTTTTTTGCCTAATACTTGTGGATATGTTGTATCGATTTAATTATACTTCTTGAGGTTGCATTTTTATCAAGAAATCATCTTTGAGGTGGACAGAATGTGGAAACCACGGGTAAGTTAGGTGTCGTACCTAGTAAGATGTGACAATTGCTTTGATTGATTTAGTTGCCCAACTTAAATGAGATAAGGCAAGGAAAGACTAGAAACAGAGATAACCTTAAATGCGGAAATGCGAGTGCGGAACACATGCTATGTATATATGCGGGGCTTTCCATGTTCTCCCAGTGGCGAGGTGCGTGAGCAGCTGCCGGTTTAGCCCGTTCCCCATGGTTTAATTACACGTCAGGGCTTTTTGCATTACCATAATGCGTTATCGTCATGAGGCATGATAGCCAGGACACGAATTTTGCTATGGGATCTTTTTGTGTTTGCCACAACGCGTCGCGAGCGTTTTCAAAGAGATGTGGATCGAAGCGAAACTCAGGCTAGCAAGTTGAGGACTGTTTATTTGACACTTAAGGGTACATAATAAAATAATCAAGCGACCCGCATATTTGACGAACAAGTTAACATACTACATGGATATTTTACAATAACCATAACTTCTTACGGGCAATTTGTCGCTCAATGAGCGTTTTCGGCTTTTGTGCATACTAACATGGAAATCAATTAACTATTGTTGTCTTTTACAGCCCATGAAGCGGGTTTAGCAGCTCTTCAAGTAGCCCGAGGTGGTCGAGTCGTGTCAGACACGGTTGCCTTTGAATACAAGGCAGGCCCCGCACCAGCCCCCTCATCCCCCGCGTCTGCACCCCTGCCGTCGCTGGATTTTAGAAGATTCTCGCTGTTGCAGAGGTTGCAGCGGCTACATGGTCGGCTGCAAGTCAAGATTGAGCCTATGGAAGATAATAATCAGGTGAGATAAGAAATATTTTTCTAAAACGTGTGAATTTATCCTCCTTCAAGACCTCTTGTCTGTATTCAGACCGATAGCCAGTCAAAATTCATTATTTGACTACTGTATTTTGTCAACGATACAATTTCCGAGCTCGTGATCTGCTACCAAACCTAGGTGACTTGACGAGGTTACTGGTTTTTATACAGAACTACTGCCGTCTGTTCTCCGCAACCCAAAGAGTAGACCAAACCACTCCCTGGATATGTTTGAGCAAACGCTAGATAGTGTTCGGGATTTATACGTGCCTTCCGGGCACATGAAATCATCTTTCTTTTCGGATAAGCAGGCGATTCAAGCCTGCAATATCCTAACTAGACTGGACACAACTTTTCACAAAATATGCTTCCTAGTGGAATTTGAAACCACGACCTCCGATTCTCAAAGCGAACGGCTTGACCACTTGACCACGGAGGCAGTGTCTGGTATTTTGCACAAACAAGGACTAAAAGTCTTTTAAAAACACATCTTTACAATGAAGTATAAAAACAGATTTTTGAATTTATTTATCGCAGGATATAAAACAGTTGCCGAGTTTGTTTAAATGGTTGCCAAGGAGGCTAAAGTTGACCATGACCGGGAAATATACGAATCAAATTTTCGACTCTTGTTCTTCCGTTCCTGTTGTATTACCGGAAGGATTTATTTTTTAAGATGCATCTTCATTAACTTCCAGATTGAAGACGTCCAATTGTATTCTAACCCAAAGTTCGAAGAGCGGCTGGTGTCTTTTTGCCAATCGCTCAGCGCTCGGTCCGCCGGGAACTCCGAAGGCTTCACTACGGAGCCCGGAGAAGATGGCTCCACCATCCTCCACCTGGCGGCAGCACTGGGCTATACGAAGCTAACGACAGCGTTGCTAAGGTGGAGACAAGATGATACTAGTTTGGCGTTGGAGAAAGAAGTTAATTTGGGAGCCAGGGATAGTGAAAATTGTACGCCTTTGGTAAGTAACAAAAAAGTTTTTCTATGTGACTAGGTGTTCGTCTATATGCTGTTGATTTGCTTGTAAGTCCACTGACTAAGTGTCTATTTATTTCAATAGTTTTTTGAAGATATTACCATAATATGAATCCGGAAAGTCCAGACTATGACATTTGGAAATTTACGTGCATTCTCTCATAGTTCATATTTTCATGTTAATTATGTAAGTTGCTGGCTGAAAAATATGCAACGGGGAAACGTTGCTAGCTGAAAGAAAAATAAATAAATAAATAAAAAATATTGATGAAAAGAAATCTATTACAATTCGCTGCTTTCCAACAACTTAAATCTTATACTTTTTCCTAAACATCAAAACACGACGTCATAGTTTCTTGGAGTCAAATGGCGCTCTTTATTGTATATTCGCAATCTTTTTTTTTTAATATTTGGCTTTTTATCACAGTTTTATAGGATATGATCAATGATAAGTGACATTATTTAGTGACGTTTTATATTCAAAACGAAGCACTCTGTGATGTGTGTAGAGATGTTGAGTATCTGAAATTGTTTCTATTTATTTTTTGTGAAATTGGACTCAATGACAATATCGTATAAATTACAGATGGTGGCAAGTGCAGCTGGTCACGTGGAGACAGCAGTAGTACTTGCCCGATGGAGTGCCGGTACCCGGAGTGAAGCTGGGGCCAGACAGGCATCGGCTGCTGCCAGGAGAGCGGGTCATACACGGCTAGCTTTATTGTTGGATAGGATTCATCCACCTCCCAAGGACGGAGTGTTTCTAAGGCCACACAGGTAAAGGAATTGTTAAACTTTGTAGGAAATAGATGATGCTAATCCAGAGATGCAAGACGTACGACTGACATTCGTGGCATGAAAATGAAATTGTAATAGCGATGACCTCCGTGGCTTAGTGGTCACCATGCTAGTCCGCCACACAGAGGTCCCGGGTTCGATCCCCGGTCAGGGCAAGTTGGAAAATGGCCTTTTTTAAATTGTCCTGTGTGTTGGATGTTTATTTATATAAGTATTTGTTATAAAATATAGTATCGTTGAGTTAGTATCCCATAACACAAGTCTCGAACTTACTTAGGGGCTAGCTCAATCAGTGTTATTTGTCCCTATATATATAATAACAGTGGTGACACATCAAAACTATACAAAATTGTTAGTAACCTAAAACACTCGTAATTATTGTAAAATAATAATGCTTAATCCACGTTGTCAAGAGTTTGATGGATAAATGACCTTTATCATATGTCGTGACGTGAGAAGGTAAACGTCGTGACGTACAGAGAAGTAAAACCACTGGTGGACAGTAGAGAAAAATTGAAGAAAATCTTACTCCACCGACCAGAGCACAGCACTTAAATATAATGATGATCGGATGTGGAATTCTTGTAAATAAATCAATCTTTATTTTTCTATTTAAGATCCTTGATATGTTACTTGACGTTAATAAAATAAAACAATACTACTTTCAGTTTATCCCAAAAAGGAAGAGCAGGTAGCTTGGAGAGTAATCTAGTGAAGCGGCCGTCGATCGACAGCGGCATCAATATGGCAGACGCATTTAGATCCAGTTCGGCCATTGACAAGTCTGAAAACAGCTCTGCCAGGTAAGTTTTTATGTCATTCACGTCAAAAACAAAGATTTAGTTTTAACTCATGCTACGTATGTCGCACCTTTCATATCTTTTTTGAAGTTATTAAAAAAAATGGATAACATGGGACATTTTTCAAATTTTACATTTAAATATCGTAAAAATGAAGTTAAGACTTTGATGTTCATTGCTGATTCTTTAAGCATCTTAGTTTCGTTATAGTTGTCTGATGATATGAGTGAATCAGTATAAAATTAAATTACTTATTTTATTAAATGAGGTAGGCATTCATTTTCCATCTGCAAGACCCTAAATGCCTTGCCTGCCTAAAGGGCTAGCAACGTGATAGTAATGTATGTTTATATAACTTCCTAAAATATTTCCAGGTGGGAAAGAAGCATGTCCTTACCACTGGACTCGGACACCTCCGAAGACAGTCTCGGCGATTCGAAAATCGGCCGACGCATGGACCTTGCTCTTTGTAAGTCTCCCAGCCATCAGGTTTCACCATAGAGTTCAGTTTTCATTTGCGGATGATTATTTATTTATCGGCACGGCGCCTAATTTTCGAAGGTTCGAAGGTTTTTTCGCTGCTCGCTTTGGGAAAAAGGATAATGGTAACGGTTTTCGGCGTTGCTTTTGGGGTGGATGAAGTGGGTTCTTTCTTGATGGCTTTGTTACAGTAACTACATAAAAAACGATATTGATCATGATCATAGAAAACATACGTACATGAGACTATCCCTATTGTTTGGAAGAAAAAACTGCTTTAGTAAACTATATAAAAAAATCAACGCTGCAGTTTACTAAGTTCAAAATACTTGTAAGTTTGTAAAAATAAGCTCAGTGCATTCAATATTAACAAAATAAAAACGTAATTTCAAAAACCTCCAAAACTTACTTTAGATTCACAAACTTCTATCTTTATTTTAAAACAAATAAAGCAATTTTCGTATATGAAAGTTACAAAAATTCTTAGTGACAAAAAGTAAACTGTATAAACAGGCGTTTCTAAAAAAAAATGCTCCAAAGACAATGGGCAAAACAAAGATGTCGCCGATGAGATGATGTAGTCGGTCAGGGTATTTAACATAAGCCATAGAGAAAGAGCCCGCTTGCAATGACGGCGGTACTGTCCAGGCGAGACGGCGCGGCGCGCGGCCGCCAGTCCGCTCATAGACGTGGAGGCGCTCTCCGACTCCAGCCCGCCGCCTTCGCCGCCGCCGCCCGCCAAGAGCACAGGTCAGTCACGAAACGGTATAGACGGCGACGCTAAATTCTGACCCGTAGTACACACCCAGCGAAGCGGCTAGGGCGATTGGTGTTACAGAGCGAATTTTAGAACATTGAAAATTTTTGTTGAAAAAAAGAAGAATTTGAAATAATGCAAAATGTAACTGAAGACAAACCTAATCAAAATTACGCAATGAATTTAAATCTAAAATTTGATCGATCGATTCTTGACCACAAAAATCACGTATTTGATTTGTGATAATTGATGACTGAAGTAATAAAAGCTTTCAAAATCACAGTTCTTGAAAATTAAAGTAAATTAAAAATTGTCGAAAGAATGCAAATTGCAATTGAAGCTAAAGTAATGAATTGAAATTTAAAATTTGATACAATGATTCTAAGCCACAAAAATCAAGTATATTTGTTCGATTTCTGGAAAGTGATGACTGAAATCATAAAAGTTTCCAGTCACTGATTCTGAAAATAAAAACAAGATTTATCTGTTTGGCAGTGTAGAACTGAAAATTTTTATAGTAACGAAATACAATCTTCTCATCGGGTTACGAAAAAAAAAAATGCTGTTGCAATAATTTATTTTCTTTTTTAATTTTGATTTGGTTACTGATCATGATGAAAAATACCAGTCAAGATGAAATTCTTCAAGTCTCCATTCCAATTGGCAAACGTTTTCACGACGACTGCTCTATACCATTTCAACTCGCAGCTTCCCTCCGCTCCTATCTATCGATGTTGTGATTGTAGTAGTTACATCGCCTCTATGGCCGCTCGTTCTTCTTCTTCTAAAATATCGGTGTCTATATAGTTCTGTCCTTCTCTGTTATCAGACTTTAGCCCTGAATCACTGTATGTCGTTAGACCACTTGTAGATTCTTCTGTATTCGTATCCTTTTAAGAGCGGAGTTTCCCAGTGTTGGTGTAGAAATTCAAACTTAAGCTAAACCGACTCTTTACTACTACTTTTACATTATCTCTGTCTAATTTTGTGTTAATGTTATTTAATTTTTGTTCAATATAATAAAGTTCGGTTTAGCTTGCTCGATGTTGTCCTTCGATGTCGCTTTTAAATGGTTCGTACTGGTTTATCCACTATCACTTTACCTTCAAACACATTTCAACCGATTGGCCTTACCTCTTCAACCTCGACACTCCAGATTTTGTTGTTAAAAGTCAGAACACTCTTTGGACAAGTATACGAGACATGTGACACTGCATGTTGGCTACTCTGCTTGCATGTCTATTTATATTACTGAGCTTTTTATGTGTAGTTTTGGATTTATTGTTCACAGGTAAGTCTACATGTTGTAAAGCACGAAATACTTGTAAAAATATGTCACAATCAATATAAAAATTATTTAACTTGCCCATTAGTTATCGGAGTAAAAACAAAAAAAAACAAAATTCATATTCTGAAGAAAAAAGGAATACCAATTTCACCCTAAAATCTTCACAATCACTTACGTCTTTTTCTATACTTGCTAATGGCAATTAGAATGGCTATGATTGTGATGTAGATAAATCAAACAATACAGAAAAAATATACAACAAAACAAACACTACAACATATGAATCAATGTTGCTTGCTAATTATTATTTTCTTGGTTACCTCAAATATGATGACAAAATCGTAATATGTTTCATTTCAATATGACTTGCTCTTGCAAGAAAATAACACAGATAATTTTGTATTTGACAAGACTCAATGCTGCATTTTCAAGGAAATTAAAATTCTAGATCTGTGGAATACAATTAACAAATTAATAAGCACATAAAACCCTCATTAAAAAAAGATGTAGCTTTCGTAGACGTAGGTAAAGAAAATATGGCATTTAATAATGAAGTATTTGAGGTAACCAATGGAAAAATGGATGTGCTATGAGGTTCCACTTCACAAATCATTTTCAGGGGAGCAGGATGACCGTGTATTCACGCTAGCCGAGCAAATCATTGCAGCGATGCCGGATAGGATAAAAGTAAGTTTGGTTTGACTTTTTACTATAATAAGTGAACTAATTTGACCCAATGATAAGTGTATTCTATCCAGATTCATTTATTTGACCTAAAAAATCTCGTGGACTTCTTCCATGTGTTAACTATATTAACTGTATTTTATATGTTATGTACCTTTACACAAATTTGTCTATCTATTTTAAAGCACAAAAAGCGTTAGAAAACTACTACATTTCGTTAAGGTTCAGCTTGTACCGATCCGAAACTGTAGGAAATTCCCGTACGCTACCATTAGGTGATCTATTAGATTGGGGGAGCATTGCTAGCCTCAGCCAATGAATTAATTGTTTACCACTTTGTAAAAACTAACGATAAAATTTCTACAGTATGTGTTCTTGTCATGCGTCCGCCTATGCGATGGGTTGACGACATAATCAAAGTCACGGGTCACACCTGGATGAAAGCAGTAGAGGATTGAGATAGGTGGCGTCGACAAAGAGCAATGCTCAGTAATAGGTGGAAGAAGAGCTGGGATGATGATGATGTTTCCTTGTTTACGATAAAACTACGATGTTTTTTTAGAACGAGAGCTCGACCCTGCTGTCAGGGTGTGGTCTCGACGGCGGCGCGGGAAGCGGCGAAGACACGCTTATGGTTCCTCTGCTCGATGACACTACGACCTTCCATGCTGAGTTCAGCTTTGAGTTCTGCGACAATACTTATAGGTAGCATTTTAATTTTTTTTTGTAATTTAACCTCAATTATTTACTACAGCTCATCGCCAATTCTTGTTCTGGGAAGACGAAAAACTCTATTGGCACATCCCTCAAGCGTTTGCAGAAAATCTTTAGCACACAACATAAAACTGTCACCATCGCCTTTGGCTCGTTTGACTTATTTTCGCGGTCTAAAGCATTGTTCCTTTTGTCGCCCTATATATTGCCAACTATGTCATCCACATAGACAGTTCTACGTATATTATCAGAGTCAATGGGAGGCCTTTAGTTTGCCGAAAATTCATTAGTGCTACAAGGAGAAAAAATACTTTCATAGTTTACGGGGATAAACGTTGATTAACTATTCAAAGTTTATACTCGTACACTATGAAAGCATTTTTTCTGCTTATAGCACTAATGAATTTTTCGGCAAACTAAAGGCCTCCCTATTGTTTCTGAAAAAATGCTTTCATAGTTTACGGAGATAAACTTTGATTAGATAAGCAACGTTTATCCCCGTAAACTACCAAAGGATTTTTTTTACTTGTAGCACTAATGAATTTTCGGCAAACTAACGGCCTCCAATTGATTCTGAATGATTGATGAAATGATTATTTTATTCAGAATTCTGAATAAAATGGTACTTTGCACATTTAATACGCTGTATTGTATATCTCGCTAGAAGATTTATAGTTACTTGTTGCAAAATTCACAAATTGTTTTTATCAGGTACTGCGGTGGATCTACTCCGTGTTCATCCGGTTCTGTGTCACCGGGTTCAGCTTTGTCTCCGCCACCTCCTTCACCAAGGCCGACGACTGCAGCACCATCTGCGACGTTACAGGAGTTCCTGAATGCCACGCATTTTTCAAATCTTACATTGAATGGTAAGATCATACATTGTAATCAAAGCCAAGTCTTCCCGTGAATCTCGTAGAAGGTGAATATAAGCTTAACAAAGCTTATAAACATCAATGAAACCTCTCCGAGAGTCTAGGCCAAATTCTTTGGCTGCTCCAGCTAAGTATTGCTCAAGTAGTACAGAGAGTCGTGCTCTTGCAGTGGAGACGAAAAAGATCTGATGATAATAATGATGGTGATATATTGTGATAAATAGAAAATCAATGTGATGTTGTTCTAAAAGCATTTGAAAGTACGTTAACCTTAATATTTAATGAACTAGACCAGATGACATAAAATATGTGATTTATGAAAGTTAAGGTGGGTATAGGTAATAATCTAGTTATTCTGTTGTCACTCAGGGTAATATAATGGGTCCCTAAGAATAAGGATATTCTCGTAGAGTAATGGGTCCGGTATTTTCTTTTACTTTGACATGAATTGATATTTCAGGTTTGAGGTAAAATACAAAAAGTTCTTTAGTTTTGGAACGAAGTTCCTTTTAAGACGGTACGGACTAGGCAAAAAAAGGGCAAGATTTGTGCGTCAGGATTTATTTTTCAAACTTGGTTCCAAACCGAATGTTCCACAACACTCACTTATTTATATTTCTTTTTATAACAGCACTCTATCGCATCTTGAGTTTCCAGAAGTGTTTTTGTTGTCAGATCGAGAACAGCGGGAATTGTACTCGGCCGCCATCACGATACAGAAGGCATACCGGCAGTACCGGGGGCGGCAGCTGCAGCGGCGGGCGGCGGCGGCAGCGATCACTATACAGAACTGCTACCGGAGATATAAACAGGTACAACAAGAAAAAGTGGCTACCATGTTATACTTCAACCATATCGATCATTTAGCCAAATAAAACAAAAAATATAATAATGATATGAAGTCTAAATGTTAGTCATACCACATATTTTACAAAAAGTCGAATTAGATCTTCATATTCAAGTTTGTATACAATCAAATAAATAAATACGGACAAGTCACCTAGACCCGCACCATACATGAAGAGATGTTGATGTTATGGCAGGCCCTGTTTAGGTATCGGAAATATACCTACATTTTTACTATGCGCGTGGTGACCACTTCGAAGGGGAAAATTCAGTTACATGAATCGTTTGTTCAGAGTAATAAGAATGAAATTGGCTTGCAATGGATGTCTAGGCATGTAAACTAAGAGTTGAGAAGTTCTGACACGAGCCAAATTAAACCATAGCGCTTACCACACTAAGTAAGAAATTTCTTTGAATTTCTTTTCTGACTAAGACTTCTGTACGTTAGTACTAGTACTTATTCTGTGGTTATGGAGACAAAAGACAACGTCACATAAAAAGTGTTAATTGTAGTTAAGTTACATGTTGTAGTTGGTTGTGACGGGTCATTATTCGATCGCCGCTCGATAGTATCTCTTAACCATTCTACAATTTGTATAAACATTCCCAGTTCGCGTACCTGAAACAAATGCACGCAGCAGCCACAGTGATACAGCGCGGTTACCGTTCGATGCGGGCCAGGAGGTTGGCCGCTTCCAATACCACACCTATCAAGTAAGTTTTCTTAGTCTTGTTCTTTGTCTTCCCTTCTACCACTTTATAGAACAGGTGCGCGCAAGGGGTAGACCTACGTTATTTTATAAAGACTGAAAATTTCTCGTATCATCATCATTTTCCTCGCCATTTCCCTATTCGGGGTCGGCTGTGTATGTCAACTGTTTCCACTTCTTTCTGTCATTCACCATATTTGCACTAGCTTCCCGTTCCTTCATATATGTCCTTACACATTCTTTTCACGTCTTTCTCGATCGCCCTATCCCTCGGCAGCCCTCCACCTTCAAATGGACCATCAGTCAGATGTTCCACTTCCCTCCTTATGAAGTGGCCATACCACGTGAGACTATGGCTTTTTAACTATTAGCTTGTCCACTATTGGAGCAACTTTTAAACTTCCCCTTATACCTATATATTCGTTTCGGATCTTATTTATTTTCATTACACCGCACATTTACCTTAGCATTCTCATCTCCACCACATGCATCCTACGCTCCTCTTTCTTTTTGGTCGCCCAACATTCCGCCCCATACAGCAGAGCAAGTCTTATTACGGTCTTATAAATCGTTCCCTTAAGCCATAATGAGAGTCGCTTATCACAAGTTGTTTTTAAGATTCTTAAGTGTTTATGCTCTCGGTGACATCTTTATCCACTTTTTAAAAAATTTCATGTATAGCCCCAATACAAGTAAGAACAGTCTCAGAATATAAAAGTTGAGTCGTGGTGGCTTTACTAGATATCAAATAATAAAGGTACCTCATATAACGTTTTTAATATATCTGGCAAGATGAAGGAACGATCGAAACTGTCTGGCTTCTGAGGAAACATCGTTTGGTAGGTTTCCAAATACCATTATACCTATATTGGGGCTATTTATAGATACATTTTCAGCCTGTATATTATATCTAACAAAGGTCTGCCCCTAGTGGCCCTTGGACTATTAGGTGGTGTCAATTCTCCTAATTCTTCTTGGCCAGGTTGTTCAATTATGGATTGTCAGTGGGTTTGACCTTACTTTCTTTATTGCCCGGGTCATGCTTGTCCACCACGTGGCAGGGGCGCCCTTTGCCATCCTTTTTTCTCGGCAGCTTCTGCGCCTTTTGAACGAAATAGTCGCGATCACTCCGCATCACATGCCTCTACCATTGATGGGTCACTTTGTTTTCAATTACAGGAGACACTTTAATATTGTTAAACAAAGTGATTTCAGTAAAGTCAAAACATTTCAAGTAGTTAGATATCTGATGTTCAAAAACGACTATCTGAAGTCTAAACTCTTATCACCGTATTTTATCACCAGTTTTAGATTCTTTAAATTTTGGCACCAATTGTCATTTATTCTAACATTTGCAAACTTGGAATCTTAAAAATGGTTGCTAGTTTCATCTCGGTTGTCTTTATTATCGTATGCAAAAAATATTAACGCCTTTTCTTTGCGTTAATACAATCAAACTATGACTATACTACAATAATCATTTTATCTTAGGAGGACCTATTCACAACGACGTCAGAATCAGGCCGCCAGAAAAATCCAGCAGTTCATGAGACAATCCAAAATCAAGTAAGTGACTTAATTTAATAAGACTGAACTAAATACAATGTTACAAAATATATATCAGATAATTGAAATAAAAAGGCATTACGAATGGAGAAACATTTTTAGCCCATCGGTAAGATTTATTAAAAATATTGTTCAGAAACAATAAATGTCAAAGATACAGCGCATTGAAATGCCGCATGACGTCTACGTACGATTTTTACATAGAGGTGTCGTCGTAAGCCCCACTCCGGAACTTTGATGCTTCGTACCTTTGTGATTTTTTACTTATTTGGCAACCTGAATAAATATGGGTCCATTATTTTGATTAATCTTACACTTTTCTAACCCTGTCGTTAGCCCTATTACAGCGGACATTATTAGTCTTGACTATTCATAGGGTAAAATACACGATACCTACCTACAAAATTTGCTGATTAGAGAGTTCCACAAGGTAGCGTCACAGGTAGCGTTCTTAATATTTGTTGAAGTGACATTTTACGATATGTTATATGTACTTACACAGACTGCAAAATGAGACGTGTGATCATAATTTACCAGTTTTAAAGCAAGTTGAGCTTACAACACCGAAAACTAATTAAGAGTTATGACATGGAACATACATTTTACTTCTTCAAATTTTGCAAGATTAAGTCAGTAAGTACTGATACTACGGTACGCACCAAGGATCAAAGCCAAGTCAAGCTCTATAAATAAACGATAGAAAACCTGCACAAGAAAGTCGCCACCACTAGATTTGTGAAATGGCCCGCTTATTTTGTTTTAAAGCATATACATATTAATTAACATCCCTCAATAAATTTAAGAACTACCGATGTTTTTTTGACTCTTTTCGACCAAATTCTGGAATTCGCCACGTCTTTTGCCATTTCTTTTACATCATCCGTGACTTTTTGGTTTTCCTTTCCTTCCCTTTCCTTCCATGATATTTTTTTATTAAGTTGTTATGACATAAAAGGTGGAAAAAAAAGATAAAAGAGAGATGTTTGGCCACCTACGCCATGACAACTTTACGAACAGTGTCTTAACGAAATTGTCGTGAAATTTTGCAACATTACTTATACTGTTCTGGAGTAAGGATCATGTCACGCCAAGTCAAGCTCTATAAATAGACGACAAATATACTATCGTGGCCTCCGGATAAGTCATGCGTGTCTGTAAACGTGCCCTGAAATGAAAGTATTCGCCCAACTGTACATATTTGTACTATACACAATAGAATTCTCGGTATGCTGAGCCCATATTATTGTAATTGGGAAGCTTTTGTCAGACTGTATCAATTGTCTACTTATATGAACACATAATATATGAAGTCCTTTCAATTTTATATGTAATTGGGCAAGTTACTCACTTGCCCAATCATTAGTCAAAGAATTTCAAAGAAATTGCAATAGTTCATCTCCATTGTATGTCTTGTCTTGTCTTGTCATTTTCATATTATACTGTATACATTTTTGATAACTATTTATGTGTTTTTGGTGCAATTAAGTGTTACTTACTTGGTAATTTTAGCAACAATGTGTATTCAAAGTTATATACTAGCTTATTGGAATAAACTTCAATCTGCATGGCAGCAAACTATGTTGAAATAATTAAATAGGTGCATCTATAAAAATGTTTTATAGCAAAGTTTCATGAACTTATATAATTCTTTTATTGTTTCGTAGGGAAATATATTTTTTTCATAAAGGTTTTTCGGGCTTACTAAAATAAACGCTGGTTTTATGGAAATTGGTTCATACTGAGCGAATTAGGGTGGGTCGCTTCTTCGAATATGTGCTGACAGTACATTGTCCTTCATTAATAACTTCTCCTTGTTTCCTACCATTTCCTTTTTATTTATATGGGGTCGTTGTAAAACATCTTTCTTTCCAATTTCTTCTATTGTGAGTCATATTTTCATCTACTACCAGGACTTTTATACAAATTTTTATGCATTCTATCTTTAATAATCTTCTTTTTGCCTGTACCCACTAACATTCATGTTTATCACATTTTTAACTCCCTACAAATAAGTGTCAATCTGTTTGTTCATCTATCTGTATGGACCGATTTCGATGCTGTTTTAGGGTTCCATAGGCAAACGGCAAAAAACGGAACCCTTATGGATTCGTCATATCTATCTACGAGTATCTGTCTGTCCGTCCGTATGTCACAGCCAGTTTTTTTCTGAAACTATAAGAACTATTCTGTTGAAACTTGGTAGATGTATTCTGTGAACCGCCTTAAGATTTTCAAACAAAAATAGAAAAACAAAACAATAAATTTTGAGGGTACCCCATACTTAGAACTGCAACTCAAAAAATTCTCATCAAACCCATATGTGTTATCTATGGATAGGTCTACAAAAATAATATATTTTTTTTCTAAACTGAGTACGCGAGAGACACTTCCAAAGTGGTAAAATCTGTGCCCCCCCCCCCCCTGTAATTTCGAAATTAGAGAATGATAAAACTAAAAAAACTATATGATGTACATTACCATGCAAACTTCCACAGAAAATTGGTTTGACCGAGATCTAGTAAGTAGATAGTTTTTTTTTTAAATACGTTTATTGTAACATCGATCAAAGAAGTTACAACGAAATACAATAATTTTATGTTACTTTCTGCTACGGAACCCTTCATGGGCGAGCATTCCGCTACTTATCACTGGATGGCGTCAAGAACGTCACCCAGTGATGAGTAGCCGAACTACCGGAGCCAGAGGTATTTTCAATTTGCCTAGCAAATAAGCTTGTCGTTACATGAACCTTTCTTCTCGTCTCGTGCCCAAACTATAAGTCTGTGGCCTTTCAATTCATCTGATATGGGAGCTACTTTGTTACTTCCCATCCGCGCCACACACACATCCAACGTAGCAACCTCACTTCTGCCGTATGAAGACACCTTTCATCTGATGCTTACCTACTTAAAAACAAATATTTATACCAAATTTGTCTGAAGCAAAAACAAAACTTTATTTGTGATGTAGGTTAAGAAAGATATGAAATATTTAATACGCTTGGGAGGTTTTTTGATAACAAATAAGCATAAGAAATTCGAACATACAATTTTAGAACAAAATTAACATTGAACAAATACGTAACATGTGTCTGTGTTCACACCAGAGTTGTAAGCAATGGTATAAAATATCAAAAGTCAATCGATAGTATCGTGGCCTTGAAAAACAGCCACAATATCGATAAGACTATAGATACTATCGAATAGCCGATACTATTATGATGCAGCTAAGTCGCTTCGTCGAAGACGAGAATTGAAAATACCCGAATGATAAATAATAATCTTTTTATGTTTGTGCGTATCCTATTTAAACAATGTTAACAAACAAAACATTTATAACCAAAATTTTGCAAGTGTTTGTGTGAAGTGCTTAGTGTTTTTTAACAATGTTAATTAATGTCGTGTATGCTGACAGAAGATAATTTTGCAATCAAAATTTTGTAAGTACTTTATTGTATAAGAATTGTTATTCTCAATAAGTGAAATGTAGTATTTCTTTATGTGAATAAATAATGATCTTATACCATATTATCGATAGTATCGAATACAGTCGGTACTATCTGAATTCGATAGTATCGGTTATTCAATACTATCGATACTCGATATCGATAGTTACGCAACGCTAGTTCACACATGTCATGGCGCGGAGTTTTTGGCGGGATGTCATGGGGATGACTTGGAGTTTGCTTTAAATTGTTTTGCAAATTGATTCTAGTGGTCTTTATAATGTGAAATACGTAAACTGTTTAAAATGGACACTCATCGTGCGGCTGTACTGATATTAATTTGCGGACTGTAGTGGGCGTCTTTAGGCGCCGTCCGTCACTCAATCAGCTATGAAAACCAATGGGCTCGCATAGATTTGTTGCCAGGAGCTCCCTTGAAGCAATTTCAGGACCTACACCAACCTTTGATTGGTGTTTGATATAGTAAGGGTTAGGTTAGGATATGAATAAAGAAGTAAATAAATAAAGATAGGCTCTAAAGGACTAGTATCCAGAGCCGTAAAATAATAATCAATAAATAAAAAATAAAAAAAATGTCATGGCGCATATGTGGTTTTTCAACTAATGTGCTTTGTTCGTGCTTTCAGAATTCTACGGTATAATAAATTCGAAATACGGTATTCACTACTACATAACAGCAAGAACAAAGTTAGCGCAAAACGATAGTTAGCAAAACTGGAGAGAATACGCTCTTACCAAAAATATATAAACGTTTGCTAATCTTATTTCAGTTAAAATATGTTTTGTCTCGTTATTTTAATGTCAAATAATGAAAAGAGGGAAAGGGACAAAATATGTTTTAACTAAAATAGTTTTAGCAAACGGTTGTTAATTTTCGTGAATAAAAAGGTATCCAGAATTTGACCCGTAGATAATATTAATGTTTTCTAAGGACTCTTTTTCTTTGTTTCTAAATCATTGATAAACTTAAATAGAGAGCATGAAAGTATTTAACAGAATGTCTTTGCTTCGCTGATGCAATTAAATAAGTTCATAATGACTTTGTATTCTTAATAGTCATTTGTTATGATTTGAGTAATAAAATAAATAATTCTTTTTATTTCACAAATTAAATATATTGTTTATTGTTTATTTATTTAAATTACACACAGATTAACAGTTTACGTCAACCAAAGCATCCGCATGTTAGCTAAAATTTTACACAAATATAGAAAATATAACAAAGTCAGGTTAGTCAATTGTCAAAAGATTAAATAGTAAAATTTATATAATTTAAATACAATATTAACTTATTCATAAAATTATTAATAGAATCGTTAAATATGTCAATGTCAATTTGTTGAACGAGCATGTCACCGAGCAACTGCAGAGCTCTTGCCGTTGGAGCATTTTTTACATAGTTAGTGCCAGCGGGAGCAGTGAACAAGCGCGGACGTCTTCGCGGCGCTACAGCTTACAATGTATTTTTTTAACATGTGCATCTTTATTTAAATAATAGTTATCATTTAACATCAACTTCTCCAAACGGCCACTAAGTACCTACTGGATCTGTATCCCCACGCAAGCCTCCCAAAGAACCGGGGTGAAAAGACCCGTAAATCTAAAAGAAAAAAAGATGTAATTTATTAACCCACTGACATTGAAATCTAAAGGTACGAGTATACATTTTTTCATTTTATTAAATTCATTTGTGTACATAAATGTTACATACTGGGGTTTAAATAATTCATATCAAAAATGTTTCAAATTATTTTTTTTACAATAATTTACCATCTTGTAGATAAAACTATCTTAGACAATAACACTGGAGTTTACCAAACGTTGGAGTTAGTAAATAATAGTATTAGTTTTGTAACGATGTTACAACAAACCTCATCCTTCATGTTCCTGTTTATCTCCTTGTCCGGCTTCTAAAAAATAATTTCATTATCAAATTCAATTTTTAAATTTTAGATTCCTTCCTCATCATTCTGATTGATACCACTACCATCTCTCGAGCTGATTTATAAATATCAGTAAATTTATATATATATCAGAATTGTTAAGTTATAATAAATAAAATAACTCTGTGCTGCTTCTCTCAAGCTCTCCACTACGTACCTTACCTACCTCTTCATGTAGGAGCTCCAACTGCCCCAGCTAGTCCGCGGCTACATATGTACCTACAAGTAGCTCCTACAGTTTTAAGGTTATTTATCTATTTCTATCCACATCTGTGGTCTCAATCCTAAATTGTTTGACCGGAAGTAATATCGCGACTCTATTATGCGACGACAAAAGGCTAGCTTTTCTGAATAGCCGGGGATGAGAATATGGAATGTAAGGCTCAGTTATTTCATATCGTAACAGTAAGAAAAATATGACTATTGTGTAGACTGGGACCCTATAGATGGGTAACTTGGCATGAGATTAACTTATAATCTATTGTTGTATTACACACACATACCTATTGCTGGGTTAGATATGTGTTTAGATAATTCGGTTCGATCTCTACTCAACTCGACTTGTACTTCTCTCTCTCTACTACAATGATATCATCCATCTCTCTTCGGTTGTTAATAACCTGGGTATTGTCATTGCCGAAATTCTATCTTGGGCTCCGCAAACCAATGAGCTTAGCCTTATTTTTACTTCTCTAAATTCATTAAGACGCTTGCAGATTCCTGCCTACTAAAACTAAATCACTTCTGGCTCGCTCGTTATTGCTCTATATCTTAGATTATGCGGATGTGGCCTTCCTGGATCTCACGGAAGAATTGGTTGACAAGCTGGAGTGACTTTAGAACATGTGTGTTCGATATGTGTTTGGGCTACGTAAGTTTGATCATATATCTGAATACCGTTCTCGCCTGAGTTGGTTAACCATAAAAACCCGTCGCATTCTACATGTTCTTATTTTTCTTTTTAATTTGCTTCACAATAGTATCCTTCCCAATTACCTTAAAGACCAATTCCAATTTCGATTCATTGATCGGCCTGCGAACTTGTAATAACATTCTTGACATCCCTACTTTCTCTTCTCGAGCTTATGCAAAGTCATTTGCTGTCATGGCTGCTTATTTATGGAATAAATTACCATCTAATAGTTAAAGAGTCAACTGCCTTCCGTTCTATATGTAATAAGTACTTAAAAATATTCTGCGTCTGAGTACAAACTCAGAGAGACTCGCTTATGAATAGGATCAAACTTGTCTCTTTAAAAACACAGGCAGTGCCGAAACAACTTGGTCACCGCCACTATTTTGTTAGGATCGAAAAGGTCTCATATAGAAAATGTATTAGATCTCCAAGATCTTAATTATTTTATGCATAAGATGTTAACAGATTCAGGTGTTACTTTGCCGAAGTTAAAGTTACATTTTCCATGATTTGGATTACTTTGTGTGGGTCAGTAAGTTTATGAAAACTGTTGCCGGCCGGCGTCCACTCACTACCAGAATACCTGATACCAACAGCTTGAGTGCACTCGCCAATGGATGCAACAGCATAGGCAGGGGCATGCATCAGCTGTTGGTGGCGGGTGCGATCAAGCTGTTGGTGGCAGGTATGCTGGAACTGATGTTAGTGTAGTGGATAGGCACCGGCAATAGTTCAAGAACTTACTGGTGACGGAAGCACACAGACAAATCAAAAAGCATGTCGTTTTTTCAGTCACATATTCAAAAATGTATATCTTCTATGTCACCATATATGATAAAAATAGCCAGCCAAGTGCGAGTCGGATTCGCGCATGAAGGGTTCCGTACCATTTTCTATTGAAAATCACATTTTTTGTATGGGAGTACCACTTAAATATTTATTTTATCTTATTTTTTGTATTTTTTGTTATAGCGGCAACAGAAATACATCACCTGTGAAAGTTTCAATTGTTTAACTATCACGGTTCTTGAGATACAGCCTAGTAACAGACAGATGGACGGACAGCGGAGTCTTAGTAATAGGGTTCCGTTTTTACCCATTGGGTACGGAACCCTAAAAACTGTGGAGAGAGATGACATACAGAGCCGACCCCAAATAGGGAGGAGGCGAGGCAGATGATGATGATCTGCAAGAATGGGTCAACTTACACATTAACAACATGTGCTTTAACACCTATAGTTTAACAATGGAAAAATATTACAATTATCTGTTTCATTGTTTCGCTGCTTTGTTTGAAATAAGTGTGACCTTCTCTAAACGTAATTAATACACATTCAGCCGGCAACGAAAATAATTTATATAGACGCGAACGTAATTTCCTCTCGACTTCGCTTTGTTTCCCAGATATCGTGTCTTTCGTGAACACGTGTCATCTTGTCGCGGTGTTGTCGCTTTGTTACGTGATTTTTGCGATTTTTGTTTTTTATGAACTAGCTGGTGCCCGCAACGTCGTACGCGTGAAATTTAAAAATGACGACAGCTTTATTCCTGATTTCAGATTTCAATAAAACAAAACCTATATGTTCCTCTGAGCTTGTTTGTTTTGTTTATTTGTAAAAACTTTATTGTACACACATAAATACAAAAAAAAAATAAGAAAAAGCACTGTACAAAGGCGGACACTTGTCCCAGATAGCTTAATATATTATTGAAAACCGCGTAAATATCCGTCCAGTAGTTTTAAAGATTAATAAATTAATTAATATAAATATATTTTTTTCATAAAATTATTAAATGTGCAGACACGCGATTTTTACTGTTTTATTTTATACATACATACAATAATTTCACGCCTGTTTCCCAAGGCTGTAGGCAAAGACTAAAGATTTCCACTTGCTACGATCCTTGCAAACATCTTTTGCTTCGTCAACACTCATTACTCTTTTCATACATGCTCTCCGGTTATAGGTACTCCTTACTTCACCTTTCTTCAGAACATCTGCAATTTGGTCGCGAACGTTCTTCGAGGTTGACTCGGTCCGGTTCTCTCATCGTTTCAAATGTATTGTTATTCATGCATTATACGTGTATAATATCCTGAAAGTATCTGAACCAAAAATCATAATTTTTAATGAACTTAAGATGGTTTTTTACAAATAAAGTTTTTTTTTTATAAATGTATATAGAGAGACAAATAAAACTGTTTGTGCTTGCCCCAAAGTAAGTTCGAGACTTGTGTTATGGGATACTAACTCAACGATACTATATTTTATAACAAATACATATATAGATAAACATCCAAGACCCAGGACAATTTGAAAAAGGCCATATTCCATCTTGCCCTGACCGGGGATCGAACCCGGGACCTCTGGGTGGCGGACTAGTATGGTGATCACTACGCCACAGAGGTGGTCAGATTTAAAAAAAAATCTTTATTAAAGACTTTGGACAAAGGCTCACAATCAGAAATAACAAGGAAATTGTTGACTTATTAAGAACTTTATACTCATTATTCAATACCGGAGCAAAACAGAAACACCATTGTTCACAGCGGTGTCGTCGGCAAATTTATAGGATTGGGAAGGGTCCTAATTGGAAAGGAAGGACTTAGATCTCTAAACAAGAACAAAACGCGAAAACTCGCTGATTTATCTATCCGGTACAAGAAACATGGAACATTGATATTGATTATTAGTTATGGAAGTGACAAGATGTCCTTATGATTTTTGTTAACTATACTTACTTAAAAATAATTTTCAAATTGTAATAATATCTCTAAGATTGAATTCTTAATTTGACTGTATCAATCATGGCAAAACTACCCTTACTTTTCAACTTTTCAAATGAAATTTTTGTTATAATTCGGAAATTAACTCCGTTAATCAACATCCGTTTAACGTTTAAAAACTTTTTTAACAATATTTTTGCCTGTATTAAAGTTTAAAAAAAAAGAAAAAATATAAGTATTGTTTATTTTACCAGAAATATAATTTTTCGTACCTTATCATGCAAATAAAGTAGAAATATTAATTTCAATTCCAAAAGAGAACAGCAATAAATTTATCCGCTTTGCCATCTGTTCGCATCTAACTCAACGCAACAAAACGAACTTTATTTAAAGTAAACATCTCAAAGGTAAACTAAGAACAGATTACTTTAAAGGGATAAAAGCCGACTGAGTGACTCCAAATTAATTTAACATTTAAACATCAGAGAAGCTCAGGCCGCCAATAACAGATCTTTGTGTCAAACCGTACTTATTTCTTCGTTTGGTATTATTGTCGACTTTCTATTAGGTAGCAACTTTTTAATATTTTTATATGAATAAATATATATGGCAAATGAAAACACTGATTTAGCTAGACCCAAAGTAAGTTTGAGACTTGTGTTATAGGATACTAACTCAACGATACAATATTTTATAAATACATATATAGATAAACATCCAAGACCCAGGACAGTTTGAAAAAGGCGATTTTCCAACTTGCCCTGACCGGGAATTGAACCCGGAACCTTTGAGTGGCGGACTAGCATGGCGACCACTACGCCATGGAGATTGTAAAATATGATATGGAGATATGAGTGTCATTAAGGGGATACATAAATATTTCGGGGTCCACTGCTGCCCCTATTTGAAGTAAAACATTTGAAAGGAATCGGAGATGTCTTTTTAAATTGTCTCTTCATCAAGCCCTAGATAACCCTTCAAACTATTTTTTAAACTACTGTTTAGAATTTGACGTGAGAACATGAAGCTTTTTCCGCACAATAGCCAAAAGTTGCACTTTTTCGCAAATGTGAGTAGAAAAGCCTTACTTTCTCACTTTAAATTAAAATCAGCAGTTCATAGTTTGAAGGGTTATCTAGGGCTTGATCAGGACAAAGTTTTAAATGATACTAGGCCTGTGTCATTCCCTGTTTAGGTATCGGAAATATACCTATATTTTTGCTATGCGCGTGGTGACCACTTCGAAAGGGAAAATTCAGTTACATGAATCGTTTGTTTAGAGTAATAATAATAAAATTGGCTTGCAATGGATGTCTAGGCATGTAAACTAAGAGTTGAGAAGATCTGACACGAGCGAAATTAAACCAAAGCTTACCACATTAAGTAGATATTTCTTTGAATTTCTTTTCTGAGTAAGACTTCTGTACGTAAGTACTAGTACTTATTCTGTGATGATACTTCCGTTTCATTTCAAATTATTTATTTCAAATAAGGTAAAAACAGAATGGGCTAGCATCAACGTCTACGGCGTATCATTACTGAAGTTGAACACTCCGTAACTTTCTTATTAAAATCCCCCAAGTTTGGCCCAAAAGTTGTTTCTCTAAGATTTTCCTCTCACTTCCGTTGTTATAATCAAAGATATCGGGAGTTTTAAGGTTCGCCTTTTGATAAAACACCATTACGAGTATAGTCACCGGATGACACGTCCATTTTCCAAAGTGTATTTAAAATTTATGGGATGGGCAAATTGGGGTAGGTAGCGACGGGACGGGGCGGGTCGCTTAGCAATAACTAGCTGAGCGACTGAGCTTTGATTGGTTACTTTTTTATGCAATTTTTTTTAGCCTTATCTCTCCCTAAATACCTAGTTTTATCAAAATCGTTGGAGTCATTTCCGAGATCTTCCTTATAAATATACAAGAATTGTTCGTTTTAAGTATAAGATAAATGTGTGTTATCATCTGCGAACTATACAGGCTGACTGGTAAATCAATTGTCATACTTGTGAGGCGTGGGGTTGAAATTATATCAGGGTGTATCTTACTGGGAGTTTAGAGTCAAAAGAAGGAAATGTCACTCACACACTTTTTATTTCTCCACACACAATTTACATGAAATTTTACACAATAAGACTGACAACGAAAACGGGACGACAGGAAAGTATTTACTCCCTCGGTAGGCGCGGTCGACTGAAGGAAGGTTCCACAGGCGACGCTCGACACGCGGTCAAATATGCAATCTTGCATTCTATAAAATGTGTGTACCTACATACCTTAAAATAAACATAATATATCATGATCACACGTTACGTCAAAAAATATAGAACCCACAAAATACCTATTAATTATAAAGAAAAATTTTATCAAATAGTCTCGGAATGTTTGGACATCGCGTATTAGCTACGAGATCAGCACCCCCTCGGTAACTATCTACCAAACTTGGCTCGTTGTTAAACCACTTATCATCGCACTTTAAATCACCATTTTTTATACAGTGTGTTCGGACATGAACTAGCGATAATTTAAGGACATGCTGTCTTTATCTATACGAACAACTTTTACTAAAGGAAAAATTAGAAAATCGCGAACACACTGTATATTTTGAATGAATACGAGTACTGAGTGCCCCCTTTTAATATGTAACGTGATTTACCAGTCAGCTTGTATATAATAAGAAAATTAACTTCAAACATTATTATCGCGTTAAAAGGCCCTACGTATATAAAATGACTTTTGTATGTCATGCATTTCGTATGTCTGGTCTGTAACGGTATTGGTGGAAAATGAAATGTAGTTTTTAAGTACCACCTACTTAAATGTACTTTTTGTTAGGTAATTTATAGCGCTTCATTATACTTTTATAGTTTGGTGGTTTATATAAGAGTGTGTCGAATAGTTTTAGTCATTTGTTAAAACGAAAAAATGAATATACGTACTAAGTTTTCTTAAAAACTAAATAAATATAAAAATAACTCACTACAATACACTACGTAGGTACTAATGTTCACAAATAAAATTTATTATTAGTAAATGTATATTGAAACAACAATGAATGTTGTTTATTGTAAAAATAATGATAAACTAAACTTAACTAAAGATAACAAATTATACTAAATTATGAAACTAAAATAATATATTTAACTAAAACTAAATTAAACCTAAAAGGAATCAAAAATTCCCCCTCGGATAGAAACTGGTTCAAAGGTGGCCATCACGCTAGCAGCGTTTCCTGTTTTCGAATCGGTTTTCACTCTGAGGCAGGAAGATTTTCGAATGATAAACAATTAATGTCGTGTAGGATACCCTCCTGACTGGTCAAAATGATCTGAGTACGATTGCCGGGGAACTCTAAAGCATGTTCTAATCGGCTGAGAAGATGCATAATGATCAGATTTTGATAAATGTCTCTAATTTTTTTAAGCATTAACGAAAAAAACTCATTTAAGCACAATGATATTTTTTATCGATTCATTAACTTTGGTTTTTAGTTGACTGAAAAAGTAAATTTTAGAACTAAAAAAAAACAAGTTTACAAAATATTATTACCTAAGAATTTTCTTAAAAAGTTATAGTTACTTTTGTCATGTCATGAAGGCAGTCCTGTAAACGCAATATTTGACATAGCAACCGAAAAAATGTTCTGACATCACGCCGACATCAGTGACGTCACTCCTGTCTGGTCTTTCTAAGGCGCTCCGCGACGCCGCCCATCCAAAGGCGGTCGTGACTTTGTAACCTTTATATAGATTTTAGGTTAGCAAGGTATTTTTTTCTTGTACGTGATCATGAAGATGCATCATTTTAATTTCGTTGTGCTATGGAAAAACTTCCTAAATGAAAATTATGCATCTTCCCTTTTGAAGAGTTCTTGCAGCTTAAACCATATTCAGAGACAGGGTTATACTTTCATGGAGTATTATTTTTCTTCTCCAAAGATATGATGAAATGAAGCCCGCGCCTTTACCAATAAAACAATTTGGCTTTAGTTATACGAAGGAAGTGGTTGCTTAACCCTTCTAGGAAACCACGCGTCTTTTCTATCTGCCACATAGTATTACTATGAATATTTATTAAATATGATATCGCATCACAGTGGATTCTTGCAATGCGACCCCATCAACATTTGCTCATTTCATCACATTTCTGGCGTTTTGCAGAAGTCATGTCGGACATTTAATTTTCTGTAATTTGTAATAAAATTGGATAATTGTTTTTTATCCGACTGTTGAAGAAGAGCCATGTTTTTACGAGGATTAAAAATGGTTTTTAATAAAATAGGATGTCCAGATGTCCAAACTGAAGGTGTACCAGCGAGCAATGGAGCGCAGCATGTTAGGTGTTAGGCGAATAGATCGCGTGAGAAACACCACACTGTACTCCATTACCAAGATAGCTGATGTGGGAGTAAAAGCGGCTACATTCAAATGGGTTTGGGCGGGTCCTGTCTGTCGCATGCATCCTGAAAGATGGGCACATATTATCACCAACTGGGCTCCGGACGGTAGAAGAAAGAGAGAAAGACCAAGAAAGAAATCGGCAGACGACCTTACTCAGTTTGAAAATAATGGCAAATCACGTCTAGGGACCGTGAAGGATGGAAACAGAGAGAGGAGGCTTTTGCCCAACGATGGGACCTTTATACTCATAGCTAATATATAAAAAAGAATAAGTTGATTTGGGTCACCTGGTCAAGCGGCTGGTCGTAAAAGTTTAAAGTGTTTAGGTTATTTAGTCTCAATTTCGCATTGTATCAGGCATTTTTGGGTGACCATTGATAGAAAATTCGTAGGAGAACAAAAGTCACTGACATAGCCCAGAGAATAAGTTAGTTGAAGTGGCAGTCAGTGGGTCACAATACGCGACGTACCGATGGCCAGCAAAACGTAGGACACCCACCCACTGACGACCTGTCCAAGGTCGCTGGAAAGCGCTGAATGCAGGCCGCTCAAGATCGGTCATTTTGGAAATCTTTTGGAGACCGATATGTCCAGTAGTAGACGTTATGCGGCTGAAATAATGATGATGATGACGGAAAAAGGTAGGTACAGGAGTAGGTACTTACTTTTTGTCGATTTATATTCTCTTATGATTGATTCATTATGACTTTGAACAGTAATCCGACAATAATCAAAGGAAAATGTTTGCGACAAAATATTCCAGGAACAAATATTCAAATATTCTTTGAGTATTTTAGACTCTCGATGAAAATACAATAACTGTTAGACTGAGGATACACGAATACAATGCTTGGAGACACTTTCTTAACTTTTTTTAAGGTGTCACCTATTTTTAAAGAAAAATAAAGGTAAATGAAACTATAGTAGTTTATCTAATCTCATTATATCCTAAAGTTTAAATTAACAACTTTAAGCCGATTTTATTAGCACATTATTTGAAAACAATGCCGAAATTTAAAATTGAAATTACTTCTCAACATTTTTTCTGTTAAAAAATGTGTTATAAATTGGACAAGTAATTCTTAAAACCATTAAGATACAAGGCAATTATTTTTACAATTTATGGGTCAGCGCACAACAAGAGCAGAGCAGAGCAGTTTCTGTGATTACTGAAAAAATAATCTTATGACCATTACCATACGTTGCAAAATTGAGTATACATCCAAATTTGATGGTCGACCATGCTCGAGCATGCCGACTGCATGTTTGAGCATGCGCGAGTGCGCTCGAGCAGCCGCGCGCCGCTCGAGGCAGTCAGTCAGTGTTGCCGCAGCGAGAAAACTGTCCGGACTTGTTTTAACTTATAATAATCATAAAAATGAACACCTCTTGATGCTTAAGTTTTACACAATGTATACTATTTGCCTGAAGTACATCTTTCCTGCCACGTTTCTTTTACCCATACTGATCTTCTCAAATTAGGATGTCTTATTTTATTGACATATTCGTCATGTTCCCCTTCCTCTGCCAAAAGGGCGATGATCACTAAGTCCCAATCAACCATATTGAATACGTCTGCTTTCGTAAATGTTTGTTATCATACCTATCATGCATGCCCGCCGGACTACCCAGACCATTTTCAACGGAGCTTGCTCGCGCATGCTCGAGCATGCCGGCTGCATGCGCGAGCAGATAAAAGCTAGTCCGACCATACGCGAGCATTTTGCAGTTCGGTCTGCGCTGACGCTATTTTAGCTTTTTAGTTAAAGCGTTTAAGTTAAATTTTACCTTACTAAGGTAAAATCAATCAATCGATAAATCGATCCCATATCTCTGCAACACCTTAATGACTTTCGAACTTAATCATTCTATTGGCTACAACTACACAGCTACCAACTTTTATACAGCACGATCAAAACTACGTTAGTTATCTTCGATCAAACATACAGACATACAAACGCCAGAATGTTCAAATAAACTCTGTGAGCTTCACTCGCTCGTTCAATTATAATTTAATATTCGAGTTCGCGATTAAAACGCGTAAACATTGAAAAGTTTAACTAAAAACTTTAGTGTGTACCAACCTTAACTTCAGTTTCTAATTATCAGGCGGGTTGGCTGATTACGGGTATTTCAGTCCTGTCACGTTTTCAGCTAAATAAGCACCCTTATATTTTGGATTATTGCTTCATTTTATTTGTACTATAGTACATAGTACCTACTCAGTTTTTTAGGGTTCCGTAGTAAACAAAGAACCCTTTTGTTTCGCCATGTCTGTCTGCCCGTCCGTTCGGCGTTCTAAATAGAGATAATAAGTATAAGAAAATTTAGAAAGCTGTAATTTGGCATGAGTATGTATTAATCATGCCAAAGAAGTGGTAATTTTTTTTAAAGGTAGCAACTTCCATACATGTAAAGTGGGAGCCGTGTATAAGCCGATCAAGGGAAATGGCAAGATTTTTAATCATGTCATTAGCACGCCAAATCAAAGTCAAAACCATTTATTTATCTTTGGATATTCGTATCACTTGATAATTGTCAATTTTTCTTTCGATTTCATAACACGTAGGTGTTAATGTCACTTATCATGATATTTTTATGATATGATTATATGATCACTTACTTAATGCTAAAATTGCCGCTTTTTAAGCGAAAGTACAGAAAAAGCGGTAACGTTAAACGTCAACTTACTATTATACTGATATTAAAGTTAGATTATGTAGACTGAGAAGACATTGTTATGTCATAATTATTAATTGAGAATGATGTCCAATTTTAAATTAGTGTCAATTTAGTACTTATACATATACCGAATGTAGTTACTCTAATTATGACATTTGTGAGTGTACAAACCTTTATGAGGGACCCGCGCTGAGTTCAAGCCAGACGTTCTTGTCTTTAAGGTAATCATCGGTTCCGTAAAAAGCCTTCTCACAAAGTACTTTCTAAACATAAGCTTAAAATTTTCTATCTGGCATATCAAGGACCAACTCTGGCAATTTGTTAAAAAATATATACAGTTTCCCTTAAACGCCTTAGGGCCGTAACAGACGGGGCGCAAGTTGCGCCGCGTAACAGCTAGTGATGGGAGTTGCATAAATACTCAATCAACCCATTTGAATATTTACTCAGTAGATTGAGTAAATATCCTATTTTATCCATTTGGTGAGTAGGTTGATTTATATGAGTTGCGACTTATATTTATATTCATATTCATTATTTCATGTTTTCTTGACAATTTTGAAATTTAAATCTAGTATACACTTGCAATTCTTGTCGGAAAAATGTGTGCATACGCCATAATATGCTTAAATATCGGTAAACTTTAAATGGTTAAATGCGACGCTAAAATACATGAAAATACCATACTAATCATACACTGAAAGTAGGCTTCTTTGACTAATTATCATTTTTTGCTGGGAGGTGTGCAAAGACATCATTTTATGTTAAAATAAGTAAACAGACATCAAATGCGATGTCAATATATGAGCACGCTCTATTTACTCTATTTATTAAATCTAGTGAGTAAATACTCAAATGGGTAGATTGAGTACTATCCACTGCCCATCTCTAGCTGTTACGCGACGCAAGTTGCGTCCCGTCTGTGGCGGCACTTACTGACTGTTTTCAGCCTATGCTATAAAAGATGCTGTTAGCAAACGATTTCTGATTTGATTTCCTTTTTACACCTGCATAGCCACCATCACGCTAAGAGGGGCCTTTAAGTCTTGCGACTCTGTCTACTCCGTTAGAGATAAAAAACGTGATGGTGTATAAATATTGATTATTTCTAATATTATACAGGGTGACTTTTTACCCACCAGTCAATTTTTGTAGCATGTGTAGTCCTTGATACTGAATTACATTTTATAAAAAAAAAGATTTTATTAAAATACTATAATCCATCCTCCTATACAAAATCCGTTTTACCAATGGCTGATTTGTATGGGAAGCCGAATATATTTTTGAATTTTTTATTAATTGTTTTTATGGAAATAAGATCAGTATTCTGGTCAGTAATAAACTAGCTCCAAAAAGGCTGGTAAATTATTAATAATTTCAACGACGACGCGTTTGACTTTCTCATACCAGCATAGATATAAGGACAATTTTAATGTACAGAATTACTTTCAAATAACTATACATAAGACTATATAAATGTAAAATATACCACCTGTATCATTACTAATAGAAATGTATTTGTTTCACGCTTCAAGTACTTGGGAAGAGTTCTCAACAAACGTAAGTTTCTGAGCGTAGTGGCATACTATCAATCCTCTCCCGCAATCCGCAAGAGATCTCTGGTTTTAAACTTTGATAAATATAGTTTTCTAGTGAAAATATGGTATTAAAATAGTTTTAGAGGTCTCAGCGGGAACTTTCTATGTTTCGTAGCTTTGTAAAACGATTTAGAATTTGAGAATATATTATCTTTATTTATATTAGTAGACGAAGTGAAGTTAGTAGACCTTACCATGAAAAAATATATTATATAAGGTTGGCTGGAAGAGATTGCATTTATAGCGATAAGTCCGCCTTTGTGCCTATATTGTTTCTTGTTGTTTTGTAATTTTTGTGTGTCTATTATGGTGCAATAAAGTTGATTTGTATTTGTATTTGTATTATTAAATTTATTCCTGGCAAGGTCTATTAACCTATTTGTTTACCTTTAACAACGATTGTATTATAATAGCTAACATAAGTTTAAAGCTCTGACTTTTTTTTATTTTGCGTTTATCTTAAGACCTCCACAACCTTTGAAAATACGAGTAACTACAATTTTAACGTCTGAGTAAACTCTGAAATTAAAGTTCTTTACGCCGCCTAGTACAAATGCATATAAAATGTGCACGGCACCGCTGCGGCGTAATTTGTACACGCTCTCAAAATTGGCGTAGCTCCACACTAAAAGATTTTCAAGGGCCAGAAAGTCTTTAAGTCGACGCTACGTTTATGTGGAAGTTTTTCTTACATACTCACTTAAATAAAAGATCCTACATAACGGTTTTGCCACGTGTCTGCCACTTCCTAAGACCTACGCTACGCCTTGCTTTTTCTGAGAGCCGCGCGCAGGCGGCTTATAAGAGTTGGGCTACCGTCATTCGCTAGAGCGAGAGAGAGCGAACGCATCAGCATCGGTGATTCGGCGTTCCGTCGCTCTCTCTCGCTTCAACGAATGACGCTTCTAAGTGACAGAAAAGGAAAGCAGCATAGAAAAGTACTGTTCCGTGCTGCCAGATGAAGCCCAAGTTTAAAGCCGCGGGGCGCAAAGCGGCAAGGCCGGCGGGGAGGCCACGTTGTGTGTAGGATCTTTAAGAATTTGATGTCGGTTTTATAAAGAAATGTATAGAAGTGTTCGAAGGCTCTTTTTGATCTCGTGAAACCCTCACCATTTCTCTATCGGACTACGAGGCGCGGACAGGGGTTTCACCCCTTTGTCGTTGAAATACCTAAGTCTCGAACTAAACGCTTTGACAATTCCTTTTTGGTTCGAGTAGCTAAGGTGTGGAATGAACTGCCTGCGTCTATATTCCCAGAGAAGTACAGCCCCGGGACTTTCAAAAGTAGATTGAATGGGTATCTTTTGGATAGGCATGCTTCATCCTAGTCTTCATCGTCGCTTTCCATCAGGTGAGATTGAGGACAAATGCCTAAACCAATAAATTGTAAAAAAAAAAAAAAAGAAAAAGCAGTGTAGTAACCCCACTGTATTGGCAGGTTGCAGAGCGCGCGAGCCGAAAGCGCGAGGGCGGCCCGGCACTCGCCAGGTGCCCTCCCAAACTTGTCGCTGCGCACCACTACGCCCACTCACAATAGGTAAGCCATGTCTACGTCTAAACAGATTTGGTGGCTCATTAGATACTTAGATTAATTAACAGATGAATTTTTACAACGATGACGACGACCTCCGTGACGTAGTGGTCACCATGCTAGTCTGCCACCGAGAGGTCCCGGGTTCGATCCCTGGTCAGGGCAAGTTAAAAAATGATCTTTTTCAAATTGTTCTGGGTCTTTGATATTTATCTATATATGTATTTGTTATAAAATATAGTATCGTTGAGTTAGTATCCCATAACACAAGTCTCGAACTTACTTTGGGGCTAGCTCGATCAGTGTTATATGTCCCTATATATTTATTTATTATTAAAAAAACGTTGCTGATCGAAAAAATGTAGGTTTTTTATTTTTGGATAATTTTAAAATATATTTTTTAACCCCGTCCACATCCCTATTATGCGACTGAACTTCGGCAAAATAACGTCTGCAATGCTATTAGAATAAGTACTAGCAACTTACTAAGCCGAATTTACGTCGCGCTTTTCAGCGCAGTCTGTCAAGTATTAAGTCTGTGTAAGATTCGATACGATTTTTGATTCTTATTTTATTTTCTTTATGTCGGCAGAGTATGTGAACATTCTATTTATTTTTAGTTACTAAATATCACTTCTTATATCATCTTTTATTTTGGATACTCTTTTTTATCGCATTCCATTCTTCCTTTTCGATGTCTGCATCTTTATTTTTCATATCTATGGTTCTTTATAGATGATCAAAACATTTTCCTTTAATATTTATTTACATGTTGTGAAAGTCATTTTTAACTGACTTCAAAAAAAAGAGGAGGTTATCAAATCGTCGCGATCCTTTATTTTTTTATGTATGTTCACTGATTACTCGAAGACGCGTAGACCGATTTGGAAAATTATTTTTTTGTTTGAATGGGTATACTGTCCAGGTGGTCCCATAGTAATTTTATTAAAATCGGTTGTGTAGTTTGGGGGTGAAGTCGGTTTTTAGTTTTGAAAAATTATACCTACTTAGATAAGATGTTTTCAACATCTAGATTTGACTCAATATTTTTTTTTTTTTTTTACAATTTGTCCTCAATCTCACCTGATGGTAAGCGACGATGAAGACTAGGATGAAGCATGCCTATTACTCGAAACAGATGCTACTAGTATTTTTCTAAACCTATTCCAAGCCATTAGCAATAAACTTTAAGAACACACTTTAGAACATTCTCAGAGGAATCGACGAGATAGGTTTCAACCGAATTAATTTAACATTTCAATGGAGAGATATGAATTCAGCACAATTTAAATTTTAAATGAAATTGTATCGGGGCAAATGCTATTATGGCACAATAGTCGTCTTATTCATTAACTATTATGATCTGAATTTCAAGTTGTTGGACATTTACCTTTGTATCTTTGGATTAGAATAATAAAATATAGGATTTCTATATACAACCCGCTGAACAATCGAAGATGAAAATTTACCTAGTTTCTTATTTTTGAGATGCTGTTTCTTGTACTTAATAGTTTAATGCTGTCAATTTTTAGCTCCAGTAGTTTTTATTTATTTATTTATTTAAATATTATAGTTTTTTTTTATGAAATCCTAAGATAGGATAATTTACATATTTACAAATAAAAAGAAAAAGTGAAATACCTACTATAAATTTAATCTAAAAAATCGTGCCCATGCGGCATAGTGCCACGAATGCTGGCCGCATTTCCCCGTTGGTTCGCAATACTGATGTGGTGGGCGAAAAAGCAGCCAGTTCTTGTCACCAGCGGCGGAGATCAGTCTTGGGGAGATCTCTTTAAGGAGACCCCTAGCACAGGGGCCCCATGGACCGAAAGTCTCCACGCCAAACGGCACAAAAATATAGTTTGGCTCAAAGTATAAATTGACGTAGAAACATATTTTGTTTTTACAAAATACTCATTATAATCAGAGATCGGATATTCCAGTTCATATTTACTCTGACGACCTCCGTGGCGTAGTGATCACAATGCTAGTCCGCCACCCAGAAGTCCCGGGTTCGATCCCCGGTCAGGGCAAGTTGGAAAATGGCCTTTTTCAAATGGTCCTGGGTCTTGGATGTATATATGTATTTGTTATAAAATATAGTATCGTTGAGTTAGTATCCCATAACACAAGTCTCGAACTTATTTTGGGGCTAGCTCAATCAGTGTTATTTGTCCCTATATATATATTTATTTATTTACCTAAACTTCGATGTAGTATGTAACATATAGTGGAATACCAACTCTAAAAAATTAAAAACATTTTTTTTGAAACCTTGTTTTAAAAATCATGAATTATTGGATTTTACAGAAATAATAAATAGACAGGTACAAATTATTGATTCAAAGAATATTATTCCATTTTTAGAGTTTCATACTAAAATGACATTAAATTAAAATGTTTTATTTTAATTACGTAAAATCAAACTAAGATGGCTCTGTTTAAGTGAATATTACGTAAATTTTAACATCTGCTTCAAATACATAGGTACACACGTTATGTTGTACTGTATCTATTTGTGGCGGTTCCTATTATTTTAAAGTATCTTTTGTTTCTTTTTGGTTGTGTGTGTTACGTACTACCTCGAAGATTAGATAAATATGCACTGGCATATCAGATCTCTGACTATAATACTAGCCTTAATTTATTGTCCATAAATATTTTGTATCGAGCGTATTCCCGGTTGCATCCTCAGCAGTAACGCTTCAGAGCCCAGGGTCCGCTACCTAACCAAGGAGATTTGACGAGGTTACTGGTTTTTACACAGAGCGACTGCCGTCTGACCTCCACAACCCAAAGGGCAAACCAGGAACCAATCCTTGGATAGTTCGATGATCAAACGCTAGGTGGCGTTCGGGACCCACAGTTTTACGTGCCTTCCGAAACACGGAATCAACTTTCTTTTCGGATATTCAGGTGATTCAAGCCTGCAATATCCTATCCAGACTGGAAAGAACTTTTCACAAAGTATGCTTCCCAGTGGGAATCGAACCCATGACCTCCGGGTCACAAGGCGAACGCCTTGACCACTGGACCACGGAGGCAGTCATTTTGTACGTTATCAAATAAATGATAAATTCGAGTAAATACGAGTAATTTTTAAGTTATTTAGGTATTGTAAAGACTTGAAAAAAATAAATAATATTGCCATTAAAGGACAATGAGGATAGCCTTAGAGGAAGTGTCTGGTGTTCAATTTTGTACACTTAACATATTATTTTAAAGGCGTTTATTTTAAACCAATAAGTTTGTTTTAATAAGATTGCAATAACATTTTGATTAAAATTTAAACTAAATGTTTTTACAAAGTAAGAACAAAACGTTTTAAAAATGTCGATCAACCGACAGAACTGAGACCATAGAATTATAACCCATATATCTTATCTCTGACTGAGACAGAACCTTGTCAAATGCATAATAACAGATAATATTTTAAAGCCAATACTAAGCGGATAACAAATAAATATTATAGATTTAAATGACAATAATGTGGGTTTTGTTGCAGGATTGTCGATTATTTAGCGCCTGAATCACCTATGAATGCAGACGAAGACCTGCTTCTGGAGCTTCTGTTCAGAATGTGACCCCTGCACCACGCCATATATTGTACAATAATTTCTGTGTTGGATTTGTAATGTTCACGTGTGTCCTAATGTTGTTTTACATCTTTACATCTCTATGATTTATAATGTTTGTTTCATGGTTATCATGTTTGTAATCATTTACTGTCATCAGTAAATATAATGGTAAGTGAAAACACATCAATATGTTCGTTGTATTTATTTTCGGTACTTCAATTTGTGTGTGAAACCTGTTGTTTAGCGTTTTATTCAATTTTTCAACCATTCTTATACACAAGTATTTCCTAGCGTTGTGATTTTTAATGGTGTGTTTTCAATTACAATTTCTTCGTCTTTACAAAAACACGAAACAGGTTTCTTCTTAGCGTTGTGAAAAAACTCGGGCCTTGTCTAATAAAATTTTAACTGTTCATTGTAACTTAACCGTACTTCTATTAGGATTATCATAATGAGAGTTTTGACTTCCACAGAAATGAAATTCGATTCTTTCAGTTTCTTACGTATTGCTTAACTAGTCAACAGTTTTCCTTAGAAATGACTTGTTCAGAGTTTGGATTTAAATTTTCCTTTATTTTAAACTCTTCAGGTCATAGACAGGGTTATATTTAGTATAAATTTTATCGTATTTGTATTATATTTTCATAATGTATTTTTGAGAAATTTGTTTAGGACATTTATTGGATTCATATTTTTGAAAACTCTAAATTGAATGTAAAGTAATTAATCTAGAACAACAAAATTGGCTGATTTTTCTTAAAAATTATGAACAGTTTATCGTAGAGTTCTTAAATCAGCAAAATTTTGGCCGGTGAATTGATTGCAATTTTGAATAATTCCCAAATGATTGGGGCTGTTATGTTTGCTTCGCTTGAGACGTTAGAAAGTCAAGTCAAAACTTGAATTCTAGATTCTATCGATGATTTCCAGAATGGATTTTAAATTATGTAGGATAAGTACAAATTCAAATTATAAAAAAGCCACTGTTCTTATAATGTAGATGCACCTAGCGTTAATTACAATAAACCCGACGAGCTGTGAGTATTTTGAGATTTTATCGTATTTAAGAAAGAATAAAAGTAATAATGCCGTTATTATAGTTTGACTATTGGTCGAAAGGATAGGTTTCATTCCAGCCTAATAGGTTATCTTTTTAGTCTACGCAGTGAAAAGCCTTAGATATCATCGAACATGATTTAAATTTCCTGTAGATTAGATTGAAATCTTATTAAAGCTTCTCTTCGCCGTTTGTTTATCATTATTATCTATTTGAATTGTTATGTTCTTAAATTTGTTTTCTTCATCCATTTTAATTTTACTTTTATTTTCTCCACCTCCTAGTTCTTAAATATTGAAATCCTTAATGAATTCTTACCTACTATCTACAATTAGTTCATTAGTCGATACTTTTAGTTTTAGGTCCTCGATAAAGCTAAATGCCATACTTACCTAGCGTTCATGAAAAAAAAGGTTGTGCACCACTTAATATAGAAATAACTACCTAAATATTCCCTTTTCTGAATTCTCTGATATTTTAACGTAGTATAGTTTATAGTTAAGGTATTATAGTGAATAGCTTAACCAGGAGACGACGAACGGCCGTCGAAATATTTTCGATTAGTATTTTTATAAGGCAAAAGTTACGAGAGTACGATTGCTTTGCTTGTGCAGGGCCAGATCAGAGTATAGTTTCAGTTGAATAAAAGTATCTTTAATTCGACTAAATTAAAGGTTTGATGTTCGTTTTAGTTAAATCTAGTTTCTATTGGGATTTAGGTTGAGTTAAATACATTCCTAAAACCGATTCCTTTTCAATTGGATTTTGAAAGGCCCAGTGTTGGTAAAGGACGTCTGGTTTGCTTGTTACAATTTCTCGTTTATCTAAATCTAGTGATAGACTTGCTATGTTAATAAGCTTCAAAATAACGGGTTCACTTGGACTTTGATTTAGGATTTCTTGAAAAAAAAATGGCTCTTTCTGATAGTTGAACAAAATGGATAGTTGGAGTAAAGAATTTTGAAGGGTTGATGGATCAAGTAAGTTTAGCAAAACCTGATGTTATATCGAGTAAACCAAGATGTTCAAGAAATAAAAGAGAATGACATGCGACGATGATTAAGAAAACCGTCCAGTCGTGGCGGCTTTTGCACCCTCTGGTGGCAATACGGCAAAAGTCGCATAACGGAAACAAGCGAAAAACACATTTGTTGACAGTGATTATAAAGTCGCGACTCGCTTGAACGGTACGGGGCACCTGAGGGCGCGAATACACGTATATTTCATATTTTTGGATCGCTAATTTTAAGATGTTATATTTATATATGTATATGTAGTGAGGCGAATACGATACCAGTATTTCGAGATGTATTGCGCCAAAGTTTTGATGTATTAATTTTCCATAAAACGTTATTCTCCCATTTTTTCTTTATAAACGGATAAATAGTTCGTTTAGCTAGTGGTCATACGTAATTATATATTTTTTGATAGCGTGCACGATGCTTCGAGGCCGATTCGAGGAATTTAAGAAATATTTTTAATCGTAACGCAAAACCTCCGAAAGCAATAATATTTTTGGGGTGGAATTACTCCGGTTTGTAAAGAGAGTATTTTATTATCCCCGCAATCGTCACTGACAGTTATAGGGCGCTTTTAGGGCAGACGTCACGTGTGCTGCTTTCATTAAAATGCAAATATACAAATATAAAAAAAAAACATATATTACAAGTTCTTCAACATCTCATCAATAAAAAAAATGAAGTTCGTAATAATGACTACATGCAGCAGTAAAAAAAAACTTTCATTTTTCATCATTCAAGTCATAGACGCTGCCAACTTTTGAATAAAAAGAAAAAAATAAAAATAAAATAAAAAAAACGAATCAAAAGAAAACAGCACAGTGACGTGAAGCGTTAGTACTTGACCACAGCTAAAAGATATAGTGCACTAGACGTAGTACATAGTTAGATGAATTACTACATATATGAAATAATAAAATCTTGAAATCTATACATAGAATTTAAAATTAAAAGTTTAACTAATACTTTTTATTATTATATTGTAAGATGCTTGTTCACACATTTTAACTTCATATTTAGTGAGTAATTAAGACTAAAAGATAGAAAGGTAAACCAAAGGTATTGGAGTGAGTCCTAGGAGGATAAATGAATGAAAAAAAAAATTTTTTTTTTTGGTGGGCTGTTGTACGCTATTCATGCCAAAGGCACATTTTTTGATACTTGTGATAATGCAAAAATTAGTTTCGTCTGTTCATAGGTATAATTTATAAGATAGTTATAGTAATCAGATTTTTTTGTCTGCATGTTATTTTTAGGCTTGCTTAAAACGTTTTATATGAACAAATGCGTTATTTTTTACTAAAAAATGAGCCTGCCTAAAATATATTGCATATCACTTTAGATAATTATAACTTATCGAAGGATTATAATGTGCAACGTATTGTTTTATTTAAAAAAATGCTAGAGTAATAGTTGTTAATTTTTATAGTTGCTATGTTAGGAGATTTGCTTGTTCTTTTTTTTTTAATTTTATATATTTATTGTTAATAGAAATTAGTCTATTTTTATCGCAATCCATCGTTAGAACCAAAGATAGTGTTAGGTAATTAGTACATTTTCATTTTTTAATTTATTTTTTCTTTGCTTTTTTTACATTTATATTTTTTTTTATTCAAATTTAATATGCTATAAACGTTTTTATATTGTAGTATACACGTAGCAAAAAATATGAAGTTGTTTTAAAATAGTTATATTTGTTTAAAGCAAATTGTAAGCGTTATTATTAATAAGTTTTCATTAAATAGCAAATGTAAGAAAATGTTATGTACTGCCAGTTTAAAGGTTTCTAAAACACCAATTTTGGGAGGATGTTTGAACGAAAGGCTTGTGAAATGTCCAAATTTATGAATGATTATTAAATGTATTAAAAATACTTGTTTTTAAAACGTCAGTACTTTTTTTTTTAATTTTTGTGCACCTTGGATGAAACAATAATTTTATAATAAAAACGGCAATTACTTAATTAAAATAGAGAATAAAAAGGCTTCTTTCACCATTTTTAGAATCTTTTGTAAAATATCTTGCAAAATATTTCATGTTACTCTTCGATCTTCAAAAAATTGTAGATACTAATGACTTCTTGTGGTGAGATTATAAATCTGAAGAAAATAAATATTGCACATTGTCAGACTGAATGATTGAGTCAATTTATGACGTCATAATAAATGTTTTTAATCAGTCATGAAATGTTTGACAGCACATTATGATTGGTTAACTAATCAGTGTAAAGCATTAAAATTATAGTAAATTATTTCCACATATGTTTATTTTATTACTCATTTTTTTTTTCATTGAGTATGTAAATTTTTCTCCTCCTATTACTTCGGAAAAGGAGGAGGTTCTATGTTCGACTGTATATATTTTTTTATTAATTTAAGTAGATATAAGTATGCTGACAAAATTTTCGTGTACTAAACAAATTTTATTTTTTGGAAAATATTTTAACATTCATAATTCTTTCCCTCTATTTACTATTCAGTTCTACACTTTTCTTTAAATATATTCGCTCGTTTTTAATTTAATATTTTATACTGATTGGCTAACCTTAAAACTCCTATGAATGTGATGAAAAAGCAATTTATAAGTTACCAAAATGTACCTTAACTCGCAAAAAATAAGTATTACATTCATTTGTCATAGTTTTTTATGGATTTGTACACAGATGTGGGACATTTAAGAGTGTTAGACATTGAGTCTATTGGATAAGTGTACTTTGAAAAATATATAAATCTTCCTTTGTAACTATTATAATCTATAAACACTACAAAATTGTGATTCAAAGCAATTTAAAATATTACTGCTGATTATATTATGCTGTTTTATTTATTGACTCCTTTCTTACTTATGGTACATTTTTTGTTGTTGTTTTTCGTGGATGAGTGGCCAATACTGGTGTCAGATTTTTCATGCTGCCTAAAGGCATGATATAGCTTAAGGACTGCCATATAATGATGACAGCCGGGACCAACGGCTTATACGTTCCTTTCGAAGCACGGAAGAGCCCGAGAAATGTTTATGTCACTTGTGGTCACCCATTTAAGTGCGGACCACGCTCGGTGTCGCTTTACTTGCGAGAGCTCTAGTAATGCGCACTACTGTCGGGTCACCGAGGTCCTTATTATGTTTAAGCCATTTCTCTTTCAAAATTTGTCATTCTACTAGATGACAACTTATTAGTGAATACGACAGTAGTTAAGCAGTAGTAAGATCAAGCTACCGATGGTTAAGTAATACTTTACTTTATCATACACTAAAAAAATAAATAACAATAATTATTAATAATAATTAATATTTCGGCAGCTATGGAGGACTGTCCATTAGTGCATCTCAATGGTACATTAAGGGATAAACCTCTATAGATTCAGCCATCTCACTTTTTTAGATAAAAAGGAACTAAAAGGCTTCTGCCTGTTGGCTTTGGCCCCATGAACGCCTCAAAGAACCGGGTCCCCGTGGACCCGTGGCTGAAAAGCGTACCAACATAATAATAATAATAATAATATATATTTATTTCAGGCATTTGTACACCCATATGATACACATTACAGAAAATTGTTATTTGTCAAGTTGTATAATATAAAATAAATAGTATTATACAATCAATAAAATTAATAAAACTCAATTCAATTCAATTATATACTTACATTATACTTATATAATGAAGTGTATGGCAAGTGTCAAATATAACTAAAAGTTAGTTACAAATATGCAAAATTGAATAATTAATTAATTGTGCCTAGACTTTTCTACAACCGGTAATAGAAGTGCTCACATACTGTATTTCATACATGTTTATTGTTTAAAAAATGGTTTGAACTATTTAAATACACATAGACGTTTAAATTTACATTGGGCGATCTTATCGCTACTGATGGTTTCCTAGAGAGAGAGCTAGAAAGGCTAAGTCATCCTTAGGGAATATTGCAAGTCTTATTAGCGGAGCGTTAAAGTAGTGCTTTATACCCTCAACATGTAAGGATCAAGAATTTTTCGCGACTTAAACTGTCACTTATATTCATAATGCACTTATGTAAGTATAGAGATATGAAGAACAACCATTTTATTAACACATTGAATACTACTTGTAGAAAATATTAGTCAAGCATAAAATTAGAAAAAATATATTTAAAGCAATTTTTTGTGGATGTCTGTGTGGACGTATGTGCCACTTTAAGTATTGGTATCAGAGATAAGAGATATATGGATTATTATTCTATGATTGGTACCACGATATGATCATGTCCCTACCTATAAGATGTCAAAAAATTATCTTAAATAAACTATATTAAAAATGTTTTGAATTTTCATATAAAATGCGAAAAGATTTTTTCCCCAATCTATTATAATTACTGCAAGTGCGTTGGTAAAACTGGAACGAGAACACGAGTACCTAGATATTTTGGTGAGTGTTATGAGTGTTTCTTTAAAACAATATTTATTTTATAATTTAATCATCTATATATTCCTTTACCTAGTAATACCCCTTTGACAAAAGTAACCCTTTTAGTTTTTTAAAGAATTTTTTATCTATTCTTCTGATGTGATTAGTTTTGGCAGTTTATTGTACATCTTGATTGCGCTTAGGTAATATTTTATTTTCTTACAGATCCTTTCATGCTGGTTCTGGGAGAACTAAAAAAATTAATGTAGCAGCTGCTTCGCTGAAAGAGGGAAGCCGATCGAGGGATTGGGAGAAAATGTAAATAATGTAAAAGCATTTTGGGTTTTGCAGCCTTAGGCACACAGCTTAGAGCCGCAAGCACTAAAATGCTCTGTGTACTCTATTAGTATAAAAACATGATAGTTAATTCGTGAGTGTGGCCAACACTGGTTTCAGATTTTTCAAGCTGCCTTAAGGCATTTGACATAGCTTGAAATCATCATCATCATCGTCAAAAGGTCTTTTTGTCTCCACTATAGACCACATATATACGAGTATGTATGATTCGTTCGGTGAGTGAGGGAGCCGGAGGCCCCCCCTGTATTATTCTGGGGAGGGCAAAATCCTGAAAGGCCGGCAACGCTTCTGTTACACCCCTGGTGTTGCAGTTGTTTATGGGCAGCGGTGATCACTTACCATCAGATGGCCCGCTTGTTCGTTTGCATAAAAAAAGACAATAAAAAAGATCTATTTAAATTTAAGTGTTTAAACTTTGCATCAAGTCATTTAACAGTCGCACATTATTTTGCAACAATAAAAAAAATGAAATACGGCTGCGTCTTCAAGTCATTTCTAAACGAGAAATAATTTTATCTGGTTGATGTATTTTGACACAGAGGCGCGAAGCGAGATAAACAGTCGTAAAATTATTTAATTCTGCGAGCCCTGTGAGAAATATAGCAAAACATCTTTTATTATATTTTGCTGGGCGCTTTTGAAAATGTTTCAAAAGAATTGTACTATCTGATTGAGTGCTGAATACAGTAATATACGGGTGACTTTTAAAATATCAGCACAATTTTTGGAGTGAGTTCAGTGTATAATACTGAAAAATTTTCCATAAAAACAATAGGGAATATGCACGTATTTCTTTTATTTGTTTGATAAAATCATTTTTAACCATAGTTAACATTTTTTTTGACTAGCCTTTCAGGTCCCATAGTTGGGCAAAGGCCTCCCCTTGTTGTTTCCAGCTGTTACGATCTTTAGCTACTTCTTTCCAATCCTTGTCGAAAGCAGACAATAAAAAAATATGAAAAAAAAAATATCTTAATAAGCGACGAACATGTGATACTATAAATTTCAATTAGAAAGAGAAGTCCGATATGGACTGGTGACGTCAAAGTCCATATCATTTATACATTTGCCATATAAAATAGCGTTTATGCGAGTGAAATAGACATATTTTTGTAAAATCGTTACCTATATGTCGTTCGTTTTTCAACCAGTTTTTGTTACATAACACATTTTTTTTTCATGCATATTCCCTAATACCGAAAAATGAAAAAAAATGACTTTCTATACAAATCAGCCCTCAGCCAATTGGATTTTGTATTGTACAATGTTTTTTTTTCTCGATTTTCAATATATTTTTTATAGAAAAGTCTGGTTTCGTGGACTAAACTAGCTTCTAAAATGTTGCTGGTGTTTAAGAATTCACAAAAAGAATTAAAAAAAATTACATTTTTTCCACGCTTTTGTCGTGAGACCAAAGTACTTATTAAGACAAATGCAAGAAACTCAAACTCAATGGACTTGCGTCGTTTTGTTACTGAGTTCTATCAACCAACTTCCGTCTCCGTGATCAGACCCTAGGCATCGTCCGTCATGAAGTTCTTGTTCAAAAAAATCAAACGAGTATACTCAATGAGGTTATGTTGTTTTATAACTGAGTTCTGACTGGCAAGCGCAGCGTAGGACAACCACCTGTTAGATGGTCGGATGACCTGAGCAAGGTTGCAGGGAAGCGCTGGATGAGGCCGCTTCCGATCGGTCCTTTTGGAAATCCTTGGGGAGGCCTATGTCCAGTAGTGGACTTCCTGTGGCTGATATTTTTTTTTTACAATATATTGGTTTAGGCATTTGTCCTCAATCTCACCTGATGGAAAGCGACGATGAAGACTAGGATGAAGCATGCCTATCCAAAAGGTACCCATTCAATCTACTTTTGAATGTCCAGGGACTGTACTTCTTTGGGAATATAGACGCAGGCAGTTCATTCCACAACTTAGCTACTCGAACCAAAAAGGAATTGTCGAAGCGTTTAGTTCGAGACTTAGGTATTTCAACGACAAAGGGGTGAAACCCCTGTCAGCACCTAGTAGTCCAATAGAGAAATGGTGAGGGTTTCACGAGATCAAAAAGAGCCTTCGAACACTCTCCAAGATGTATCCTATAATGAACCGATAAGCAGGCTACTTTGCGGCGATGCTCTAGGGACTGCAATTTTCTATTCGAAAGCTCATCGCTGTTTATAAGCCTGCGGGCTCTTCGGTCAACAGAGTCTAGTGCCTCAAGTTGGTATTTAGCGGAGCCATTCCACAAGTGACTGCAGTACTCCATGCAGGAGCGAACCTGGGCTGTATAAAGATTAAGTACCCGTTCATGGCTGAAGTACCGCCGGACCCTAGAAATGACGCCCAACTTCCTGGAAGCAGTCAGTGCCATCGACTCTTTCTGTTGGCCGATATATGATGATGATGATAACTGAGTTCCGTCGAATGTTTCCCGGCTCCATCATCAGAACAGAATAATGAACGAATGAATGAATGTCATCCGATTTACACAAGTATGAAAAATTTCAGCTCAATCGGTTGAAAATAACTGGTTGAGAATTGAGTTTCAAGAGTTGACCTGAACTTATAAAATAAAAGATACATTGCAAGTTAAATAAAAGCTTTAAAAATATGATAAATATGTTTGTTTGTTTTTGAGTGTGTGTGCGTGATAGATAAGTAAGAAAAAATTGATGCTGCTAGACTAGTTTACTTTTGTTACTTTCATAGTCTGATGTCCTACGGAATTATTCTATGGCGGATTGCAACTGATATATAGACTATTTTTATTATACGATAAAGGGTTATTCGCTTTATTTACGATTTAGGAGAGATTCTCTAAAAGATATTTTTTTAGAAAATTGATATAGGTACTCCCTTTCCATCCAATACATTTTTGAAAATATAATGTATGAAAACATATTGCCCTAGGCCCGTCACATACAGACAGAATTCTGATTCGGAATCTCGTTTCGAAATTCCGTTTCGGAATTCGGTTTTTTCCGTACGGAATAACATGGCTCAGTCAAGAGACGGCAGGCATTGAGTGTAGACGTTCACTGACGCTCTGAGCGCCAGTGTTGCCAGCTCATAAATCAAAAGAGGCCGAAAGCTTTGTTGAGAAAGGCTAACTTTTGGCAAGAAAGGCCGAAACTTAAATAAAAAGACGTCATTTTGTCTTAACCTTCAATAATTAAAACAAGTTTTAATATGTTATGTGTAAGAATATAAATTTAGTTTAAAATGAGGACCAAGTTTAGCATTAGTGTTGCCGAAAAATCGATAGTTTTAAAATCGATATTTTACATCGAAACATTCCAAACTATCGATAGACCTATCGATACTATCATCGATATCAATAGCATCGATAGTATTGTTGGTTATCAACAGTTTGTTTGTTTGTTATAACTTGATTGTACTATAAAAACACACAATTACATAAAATAACAACATAAAGAGTAAATTGACAACGGCGGTCTTATCCCATGTTGGAATCTCTTCAAGTCAACCGGCGAATAAGAAGATAGGACAATTACTCACAAGAAGGGTATAAAACTTCGTACTTACATAGAATAAATGAAACTAACATTAAAACTTACTAAAATGTATACTTACAACAAGATATATACATCATAAGCATTCATAAATATACATAAACTTACATAGTCGTATATATGTATATATAAACTACCATACATGTTGTACTTACTTACATGAAAATACCGAAATGTAAGCTTAAATGTCCGAAGTAACAGCGCATCTAAGGAGTTTAGATTTGAAAGAGTTGAGCGACTTAGCCACTTTCATATCACCAGGAAGAGAGTTTCATAGTCTAGCCGCCTTAACTGAAAAAGACTTGGTCTATGTCTATAATATTGCTATATAGTATTGCTCTAAAACAGCTATCGCTATCGATAGTCTGTCGATAGACTTTATTAATTGCGTGGAAAAGCCCCAAAAAGCCCGATAGCTGCCAAGGGCCGAAACATTTTCAAAAAGGCCCCTTTGGGCTTACCTGGCAACACTACGAACGGACTCCGTACAGAATTGTGGTAAAAATGTATGTGTGGTGCGACACATACAAAATCTATGAAAGGCGTGCATTCGGAACGGATTTTTTTCCGTGTGGAATTCCGAACGCAGCGGCCATCATTCGGAATTCCGAATCGGAATTTTCCGTACGGAAAAACTACCGTATGTGTGTTACAGGGTCATAGATTTGTATGGATTTGCTGCGTTCGGTATCCCGTTTTGGAATTCCGGAACGGAATTTGGAATCGAAATTCCGTGTGTAAGTATTTGTCGGGCCTTATCAGTCAGTTGCTTAAGGGAAACTGTATAGAGTTTTATAATAAATTGCCAGAATCGGTCCTCAATATGCCAGATGGAAAATTTAGAACTTCTGTAAAGAAAGTACTTATTGAGAAGGCTAATTACGGAACTTTCGAAGAGCTCTGCCTTTGCTTGCTTGCTTTTGCTTTACTTGGCGAGGACACTGCCGTGCCCCTTCAAGGAACATATTTTATGCATTATTATTAAATTTATATAAAAATAATGTCACGATTACATCATCTCTCTTTAGCCGAACCTTAAGAAGTTCTTTCTGAATATTCCTGAATAATTCATATCCCCGATTTTAATATTCTGACCCGACCTCGAAAGGATGTAAAAAGTCCGGTAGACTGTCCTTTACACCCTCCTATTTTATTTTTGGTAAGTGTATGTATATTCAAAGAAATTGGATGATTCAAAATGAAATTATACAAGGTGTCTTTATTACAATAGTTATCGTGATAATTGCAAGAAAATAATATTAGATCCTTTTTTTTTATATTTTAAATTAGCTCTGCCTGCGGGCTCCGCTTCTCGTCAAAATTTGGGATTAAAATTATCCTATCTCTTTTCTTGAGTCTCAAATTATATTAATTCTAAACTTCATCTTAATCGGTCCATCCGTTCTTGAGTTATGTATTGTGTAAATAACCCAACATTGTTTTTTAACCCCTGCCAAAAAGAGGGATGTTATAAGTTTGACGCTTATGTCTGTCTGTCTGTGGCATTTTGTAGTGGCATCTTAGGGCTTAAACGGATAGACTGATTTCGACACGTTCGTTAAAAATCGGCTCAGCCGTTTAAAATATAATGGGGTTAACGCATGCAAGTCAACTTTAGCCTCGCAAATAATAGATGGCGCTACAGATATCAATAGGAATATGTAGTTCCACTTCTTATCACTAGATGGCGTTTTTGACAGTAATAGGATTTGCCTGGCAAATAAAGTTGCTCTAGCGACCGCCCTGTGCAAGCATTAACTTTATATATTTTGTCTCGATGTTATGCTATAATAGTGGAACTACCGATATGATATCAAATCGTATGGGTAGTTCCGCTATTCATTACTAGATGGCGTTCTTGACATTTTCGGTCGGGGTTTTTTAAATTAGATTTTTCAAATAAACGTGTATAAAATTTATATATTTATATAAGGCATTTTTTTCCGCCAACCGAGATGTGAATACATAGGTATACACAAATTGGGTACACAAAAGGATAAGATCGTTAGATGTGTATTTATCAAAGAAATTATAGACAATCTAGAATGTTTCCGCCCAAAAAATACACCTATAGTTCCCTCCATCTCTTTTCCGCAAACTGCCAGTGTAATTATCTAGATAGGGATGGTGGAAACTGTAGGTATATTTTTCGGAAACGTTAGGTATTTTAACATAAGCTATATGGAAATATAAACTTAAAGCACGTTCTATGAAGTTTAATTTTCAATGTTGTTTTTTTTTTACGAAATTATTACTCGTAGTTTTTCTAATCGGAATGGCTAAAACGAAGAATTAAATGGATTATATAACTATCATAGCTGATGTGCTGTGTCGGGTGCGTTTTCCCGCTTTTTTCGAAATCAGTCAAGATATGGTTGTCAATGTTTTGAAACGAAGTTCCTTATCGCGCGTTGCGAAAGGGGGCTAGATGGAAAAAATTAAGACCAAAAGTTGTAACGACACTTTTTGTTCATTCAAATTTATGAAGATAATAAAAATTACATTTTAGAACGCAGAAAAGAGTTTGAATGTAATTTAGGCCTATTTATATTTTACTTCGTTCCACCCGGGTGTCCCTTGACACGTCTCAATTTTTTTATTCATTTTCATTTGTCATATTTTTATTTTTAAATTCCCAGAATATTATAAGTCGATCACATTGGCCGGTTAATTCGCAATTATAACCTGTCTGCTAAGTAACGGTCTTTAATTGTAAATGGTCTTTGAATTGGGTTTAAATCGTTACTCTTTTTAGAGGGCTAAGGAAATTGATAGAGGTATCTACATGAATTGATGTCACCTCGTAAGCACATCTTCATTGACATGAGAGTGTCTGACGATGTTTGTAGTTGTACAACAACAAACATTATCTTACCCCTCTTTTTAAAGAAGGGTGCTTAAGTTTGACACCTTGCGTCTTATTATAAAACGCGAACTAACTTTAGTACTTGGTTTAAACCATTATCCACCTAAAATAAGAAGACCCTCCGCAATATGTCACTTTCTCTTTTTACTGTCAACTTCATTTGGGTGAATAATGGTTTAAACCAAGTTTTAAAGTTAGTTCGCGTTTTATAATAATATAAGACGGCTTATGTCTGTCTCTGGCTACTCTGGCCAAGTATGGCACTGTTAATAGAGAAGGTCATGCTCCTGCAACACCTAAAAAGATACACACACAGATTGAACTAACCCCAAAGTAAGTTTGAGACTGTCAGTATTTAAATAGTATATTTCATATAAAATATTAGAAAATCATACAAAAATTAAAATTAATATAAAGTCAATCAAAAATCATACAAAAATTAAAAATGAATATAAATTTGTCAATGTCAATATAAATACAATCCGTGGGGGCGGATTGTACCTGGCTCAAAGGTACCCATTATGCTAGCTGCATTTCCTCTTTGAATAGCAATGGATATCCTTTGAACCAGGTACCAGCCAGAGCGGTAGTCATAACCACGATCCCTTAAGCGACGTCCTATCTCACTAATAAAGTCCCTTGCCTCCAGACACCATGGGCCAGCAGTCTCTACGGCGACAGGCACCAAATCATAATGTGTAGATAACATTGAATACTTTGCTCTTTTTTTGGTAGCAGCAGCCTGCGCAGCTGCCCCAGGTGATCGCGTGGTGCTAGTGAGATAAGACGCCGCGTAAGTGCTGATGCATGTTGCGTCCCACAACAAACTCCGTCCTCTCTGCCACGGAATCAAAGTCAATCCATTTGAGACTTGAGTTATGGGATACTAACTCAACGAAGATACTTTATTTTATAACAAATACATAATATTGATAAATATCCAAGACCCAGGTCAATCTAAAAAAGAACATTTTCCATCTTGACCTGACCGGGGATCAAACCCGGAACCTACAATGTGTCAGCCTAGCATGATAACCAATAGGCCACAGAGGACATCAATTAACCGTAAAATTAACTTGTCAACTAAAGAACATAAAAGTGTTGTAGATGCCTTTAATCATATAGATCATTTTAAGAAGGAAATTTAAAGAAAAAATTCTACGTGTATCAGGGTTTTTTAAAAATATTATTTGAAACATTACACCGGAAGTGACGACAATCGAAGTTAATATTTTTCCTGTGCCTGCACTAAAAAACAATGACATATGTCAACTGTAAATGTCTCCTGTTTAAATTACCGTCGATAAGTTGGTTGTTGTTAAGATGTTGTGTTGGTAGATAACAGTAACAGTACACAGTACAGTACTGAAAGCAGAAATTTACAACTTTACTCAACGAATCTGCATCGTGACGTCACATCCTCAAATAAGCTTGACCTTGCTTAAAAATAAAGGTCATTGGGATTTTTGCAAATATCTAAATAAGTAAGACGTTATTTTAAAATCTGATTAGAAATTTCTCAAAACGGATTGAAAAATAGATTTCTTTTTTACTTGACAAGCGAATTATATCCTAATTCTAACCTAACCGCAGGCTATAATCACGTCGCAATTGGAAATTCACAAAAGGTTTTTAATCACAGAGCGCCAATAAAATATGGAGCCATTAAAATTTTACGTGCCCTAAAACGAATCACTCCGATCCGATAGCGCTGAATCCACTCGATTGGGGGGATTAGAGGACTGGGGTCGATATTAAAGGAGATCCAGTTCTAAAAATAGATAATTTAATCGCTTGCTTTCAATTTTCTTGGTTTTATACATTATCTAACAAAATATATCTATTGAAACTAAAAAGGTTGTATGGAGTCCTTAATACTAAACAACTTTTCTCAAAGAAATATGAAAATATGGAAAATAATTTTTGGCCTCCGATACAAATTGACTAATCAGCTGATCCAAGTTACTATGGAAAGTAAAAAACTAATTTTCATTTTTCTACATGTGTTAAATGGGGAGATTTTTTAGAATCATACAGTGAATCTAATTTAAAAATTTTTGGGAACGAAGTTCCTTTACGGTGTGGACCGGACGGGGGCTAGGCGAAAAAAAGTTTTACATTTTTCCGACACTTTATTCCGTCACGAATTAAAGTGAAAGATAATTTCACAAAGTTGACTGTCTCATCCATAGCTCAGTTGGGAGAGCGTATGCGTATTAGATGGTCGATATTCCCAGTCAAACTCAGCACACACCAATATTTTTTTTTAATTTTGTTGAATTTTACTTATTTTTTATTATTAATAATAAAGTGTATGATTTCTCCGTCTTTACTACTAAAGTAACTTCATTCCAACCAAGTGTTCCAAGACACTTACGTTCTTTTTTACGTGTCATATAGGTACAAATATTCAGTAAAATCATTTATTTATAATTCATAAAAAGAAAGACCTAAAAAAAACGACGGTTTGCACTCCGGGAGTGCCGGCAGAAGTGAAAACTTGAATATTAACGTTGTGCATTTCCATGGATGCGCGTGGCAAGCTGTAACATAAACACACGAAGCGCAAGCGCCCTGCGCCGCCTAAACGAAACAGCAGGCGCATGCATACATTTTCGCCGCGCCGTAGAAAGAGAGGGGGATACTTCCTCTCCTACGCCGCGCTGCGCGTCTTACGACTTTTCGATCAGGTCACGTCTCCTGACGCCCTGACGCCCTGACGCGAGTTAAACATTTTTTACCCATACCAAAAACAGTGTACAACGCCGCTAAAGAAGTTTTCACTTCAAAAAACTTTTTTTTGATTAACCTATACTGTTCCACTGCTGGGCAAAGGTCTCTCCAATTTTTCTCTATCCAGAGCAGCTTCTGACCAATCACGCTGGAAAGGGTCCAAGTCATCGCGCCAACACTTTCTAGGCCTACCCCTGCGTCGACCACCGTTTTCGGGTATCCACTGAGTTATCCTGTGAGCCCATTCTCATCAGGGGACATTCTGCTAACATGATCCGCCCAATTCCACTTCAACTTGGCAGTTTTGTGGCTCACATCGGCAATGCCAGTCTTAGAACGGAGTGTGACATTTGGGACTCTGGTCAGTCTTTTCACTCCTAGCACTTTGAGTTTGGACCTCTGATCCAAAACTTTAGAAAATACATTAATTTAACTTATCTCCATGTCAATCACATTTTGAGTTTGAGTACCTGATGCGAATGTGCCCAAAAAATTTCATTAAATAATATGATAATATGTTTGGGAGGAAATAAATAACGTAAAATGTATCAGCTTTATCTCTTTGTGCTGTTTAAAGCCGATCGAGGGAATAGGGAAGAATCTAAATCATGTCAATGGGCAATGCTACTATAACAATGTAGTCTCAGCCAACATATCTAATTTTTATATTAGTATAAGTTGACGTTTATAGTGTAAGTTGACGTTTTTGGACAATGCTACAATACAGTTTGTTACCGCTTCTTCTGAACTTGCGCTTAAAAAGCGTCAGTAAACTTAGCTGTAAATATATGATCTGACGTCAACAACTACTTATGATGAAATCGAAAGAAAAGACTGACAATTATCAAGTGATTCAAATATCCAAAGGTAAATGATTTTTAAATTTGGACTATTGACTTTGACTATAGCATATTTTCCATAGACCTGCAATTTTTTGATGTGAAAACTTCTTTAGCGGATTCTTCTTTTTTGGATTGGGTAAAAAATGTTAAACTCGCGTCAGGACACGTGTCACTGATTGAAAATGCGTAAGACGGATGGAGCGTAGACAGCCGGCGCGGCGTAGGAGAGGAAGTATCCCCCTCTCTTTCTATGGCGCGGCGAAAATGTATGCCTGCGTCTGTTGTTTCGTTTAGGCGGCGCAGGGCACTTGCGCGTGGCACGCTGTAAATAAATAAATATTGTATTCTACCACATAAATGATAGTACTTCCCTAACCATTCCTAAATATCAAAAATGCACAACGTTAATATTCAAGTTTTCACTTCGGCCGGCACTCCCGGAGTGCAACCCGTCGTTTTTTTTACTGCGTTATGTTACTTTCTATCGTCACGCTCAGCAATGTAATTATGGGTTTTGCAGCACTGGGCTCTGTCCACCCCGTTAGGGATAAAGCCTGATACTATATTTGTATCTAAATATATATAACTCAAAGGTGACTGACTGACTGACATAGTGATCTATCAACGCACAGCCCAAACCACTGGACGGATCGGGCTGAAATTTGGCATGCCGGTAGATGTTATGACGTAGGCATCCGCTAAGAAAGGATTTTATTCAATTCTACCCCCACGGGGATAAAATAGGGGATGAAAGATTGTATGAAACTTTGTCAATTTTAAACCGATCGGGCTGAGACTTTGCATGCATAAAGCTACTATGACGTAGGCATCCCCTAAGAAAGGATTTTGATAAATTACACCCCTACGCGAGCGAAGCCGCGGGTAAAAGCTAGTTCTTTAATAAAACAATGAAATGAAACCCTGAACATAAATAATTCAGTGTCCAAAAAAGATTATTCTTATTCAAAATATTCTCGGACCATGAGCTTTACATTTGAATGCAACCCAGGAGCTTAAAATAAATAGAGCTCGTTTTGGAATTTCTGAGATTTCTAATGAACTCGTATGGGAAACAAAAAATAATAATTGAGTTTAGGTTTTATCGCGTGCCAGCAGCCATCTGAGATAGGATTTTTTTTAATGTAAGTATATTTTATGTTAAGTATGTTTTATTTTTATAAATTTTATAAAGCTTACTAAATAAACTGCAATTAAACTAATCAAATTTAAGTAGTATAAGCTATTATTAGCTATAAATCCATTTTTTTTAAAATTGTGTCTAATAATTTAGTCTAGTGTTAAGATTAAATCCCCTGATTGGGAAGGAACTTTCTCCTAACATACAGGTTTTGCCTAGTTTAGGAGTCAGGGACTGTATTCTTTTGATGTAAAGCTGTTTTTGGTCAATAAAGTAATATTATCTATATTATCTTATCTTATCTATTAAAAAAAGAATAACAAAAAATACATAATGATTAATGTATATATGAACGGGACATTTTTAGTTTCGTCTAACGTTTCGAATAGGAGATACACCCTTCGTAGTCACAGACATTTCATTTATCTAAAAACTGCGTTTAATCGTTTGCCGCTAGATTATCTTATAAATATAGATAATGCAACTCTTCTGATTTTACACCGTCTTTTGATAAATAAATAATACAGACTAAGAAAGTCTAAAGTCTCGAACTTACTTTGGGGCTAGCTCAATCAGTTTTATTTGTCCCAGATGTATATGTATATTTATTTCAGATCATCATACAAAAATGCAGGGTTCAGTGTAAAAATGTTAAAAAGTAAAAAAATAAAATAGTTTCATTGCCTTAAATACTTAGAAAGTTTTGTAAATCTTTGTAAATATCTATTTAAATAAGGAAGGTTGGTGTACATCATTGTACTTTTATGAAAAGTAACTTTTAACTTCTAATTTATTTTAAGTGCAAACTCCATTTGGTAGTGAGTTCCTTGTTGGTAAGCTAAGTTTTTAGACAAAAACTCTTTTGTTTTGCGGAACAAAAAGAAAGTTATTAGAATTATAAAGCTTATTTACATTTATTTATTAAATAAAGAGAAACCACTTTCAAATCCGTCTTTATTTTCAATGAAAGAAGCTCAAAACTTTATTGTGAAGAACTTTTCCGTCTATGATTAAAAACGGACTAACTTTTCACTAGATGTCAACGTGATTTGAATATCAATATATATCTAGAATTTTCATAGTTTTTTTTTCATACTATGAATTTAAAAGAAAATATAGTGCGTTATAGTGGACACTAGTATATTTTCTGTTCATTAATTTATAAAACAAAATCTATACGGAAGTTTAAGTTGCAATTCTTGATATAAGTGATTTCCCTAAAATTAATTAAAAATTTACGAAATCTGACATGTTGTTGATATAAGCTAGCTATATTACGTTTGTTTGAAAAAGTGCGTTTTTTAGCATTGAAATAAGAAGAAGAATGTAATTTTTTTGTACCAACAGAGATATTGATATTTTTCATTTAAGTCTACCTCAATTCCCGAGTCAAATACGCACAATTGTTTTCATAACACTGTATAATATTTTTAGTTAAGGTAAAAATAGTGATATATAGTAAATATATGTTTAATCACACATAATTGCATGTACCTAATCTTCATAAGTATAACAGTTCTCTCTAGTATCATTTAACTATTATGTTTCGAAGTTAATAGGTACACATATGTTGGATTATAATTAAGAACATTACTTTTTATAAGCTTATGCAATATATTATAGAATTTTAATCTGTTTTGTGTGTTAATAAATAAATAAATAATAATAAATTCCAATGTGATCAAGATTTTAAACCTAAATAAAAACTAATTACATTGATTGAGGTAGCCCCGCACTAAAGTGTAAACTTGTATTATGGGTTACCAATTCATCATACATACTCATGTTTCTATCCCTACGGGGCAGAACGAGTACTTTGAGTCTGTGGCAGACAGAGCCCAGAGGGGTTACTCCAAAAGCGGTACGCAAGACGGACGTTACTGCGTATCCGCGTTTTTATGTCAAGCAAAATTGAGCTGTAACGTATCGTAATAAAGTCTAATTTGGTTTGACATATTATGAGACGTCACTTTCGTACGACTAACGTATGGAGTAACCCCCCCCGCCCATCCCCCAGGGCCGCAAGACTTAAAGGCCACTTTTAGCCTGTGATGGTGGGCGAGAAGATGGAAAAAGGAATCAAAATAATAATGGGTTGCTAGCCACATCTAAATATATATCTTCTTCTTAATATATAAAATTCTCGTGTCACAGTTTTTGTTGCCATACTCCTCCGAAACGGCTTGACCGATTTTGATGAAATTTTTTGTGCTTATCCGGTATCTATGAGAATCGGCCAACATCTATTTTTCATCCCCCTAAATGTTAGGGGTAGTACACCCCAAAATTTTTTTTTTTTTTGACAAAATTTTTAATTTCTATTTTTTTATGATACAACATACAAAAATACATACAATCCTCAATTTTGGCAAAACAACGTTTGCCGGGTCAGCTAGTATATATATATATATAACTCAAAGGTGACTGACTGACTGACATAGTGATCTATCAACGCACAGCCCAAACCACTGGACGGATCGGGCTGAAATTGGCATGCAGGTAGATGTTATGACGTAGGCATCCGCTAAGAAAGGATTTTGATCAATTCTATCCCCAAGGGGATAAAATAGGGGATGAAAGTTTGTATTAAACTTTGTCAATTTTAAACCGATCGGGCTGAGACTTTGCATGCATAAAGCTACTATGACGAAGGCATCACCTAAGAAAGGATTTTGATAAATTACACCCGTACGCGAGCGAAGCCGCGGGCAAAAACTAGTCGTCTAATAAAATGATTCGCATTTTCGCCCAGACGCGCTAAGCTAGTGGGCTGATACTAGATGTGCAGATTGTTGGGCCATTGCCTAATGACGCGCAAGATCAATATGGGACCCAAATTGTAAAATATTCAAATTATAATGATTTATACAACATCATTTGTGTTGTAAAAGACATTTTATATACATATATGATTGGTTAGTTAGGCTACCCACTTGTATTTCTTATTCTTATATAATTTCATTTTATGTCCCTAGATCACTGTATACCTATGAACCAATAAAATAATATAAACAATCAAGTAGGTACATTATATCACAATTTAAATTTTATTCCAACAAATAGGAGTTTAATCTTTTCTCCCAGACCAGCATGGAAGAAGCAATTCAACGATACGATATTTTACAGTAAATACTTAACACTACTTGTATAGAAAATGCTCTGTCCGCCCCATTAACGAATAAAGATGTAAAATTAATAATGTATTTATGATTAAATAAATAACAAAGACCAGCAGTGGGTCGTTGAGAGCTGACGATGATGATGATGAAATAACAAAGACCCAGGATAATTTCTAAAACGCCATTTTCCACTCTCCTTGACTGAGGATCAAACCCAGAATCTCCAAGTGGCGGACTGGCGTATTAACCATTACGCCACGGAAGTCGTCGATGATGACGTCGTATTCTAAATTTAGGAAAACGGCTACAACAAAGAAACCACGACGAAAGGTTAAATAAAAGTCTATTTTTGTCGACATTAAGTAAGAAAGGTTTTTACATCAAGTGACTTAACAATATGGGTCAGAATTACCCGGGTCAGAGCAAACGTCGTGGGCCACTTAATCCTGGTGTACAATATACAGCCGGTTTTGTCCCATTTTTACCCGACAATTTATACTCGGCTTTACCCGGCCCGGATTAGAACCTGCCCGTATATTTGCTAATGCCCTGATACTTATATCATGTTTAGGATGTTGGAGAGATTAAATTTTTGAAGATATATTGGGAGCTTCGAAAGAAGATGAGTATTGAATTAAAACAGTAGCTTGTAAGCCTGAATACCATCAAATAAATGTATTTTGGGTACCATTAAATAAATTTCATCGTAACAAAGATTCTACATTTAGAAAAACGGCTACAACAAAGAAACCACGACGAAAGGTTAAATAAAAGTCTATTTTTGTCGACATTAAGTAAGAAAGGTTTTTACATCAAGTGACTTAACAATATGGGTCAGAATTACCCGGGTCAGAGCAAACGTCGTGGGCCACTTAATCCTGGTGTACAATATACAGCCGGTTTTGTCCCATTTTTACCCGACAATTTATACCCGGCTTTACCCGGCCCGGATTAGAACCTGCCCGTATATTTGCTAATGCCCTGATACTTATATCATGTTTAGGATGTTGGAGAGATTAAATTTTTGAAGATATATTGGGAGCTTCGAAAGAAGATGAGTATTGAATTAAAACAGTAGCTTGTAAGCCTGAATACCATCAAATAAATGTATTTTGGGTACCATTAAATAAATTTCATCGTAACAAAGATTCTACATTTAGAAAAACGGCTACAACAAAGAAACCACGACGAAAGGTTAAATAAAAGTCTATTTTTGTCGACATTAAGTAAGAAAGGTTTTTACATCAAGTGACTTAACAATATGGGTCAGAATTACCCGGGTCAGAGCAAACGTCGTGGGCCACTTAATCCTGGTGTACAATATACAGCCGGTTTTGTCCCATTTTTACCCAACAATTTATACCCGGCTTTACCCGGCCCGGATTAAAACCTGCTCGTATATTTGCTGATGGTTTAATACTTATATTTTTATGTTCAGGATCTTGGGAGATTTAATTTTTGTGCGGATATTATGGGAGCTTTGAAAGAAGATAAGAAACCTTTTAAATCAGTCATATAATGAGTATTGTGCTCGCTTTTTTTATGCAGTAGACACGAAAAAATAATGTTTCTGTAATCAGTAGCGCTAGGTGCGCTACTGATTACAGAAACATTATTTTTTTCCGGCCATAAGTTTTGCTACAAATGACACCGCATTTTTTTGTGAAGTAATATAATCTTAATAAAACTTATATGTGATTTGTGTAACTTTGAAAGACCGGATGAGAAATGATGTAATACATGAAAGGCGTGGGGTGAAAGAGAATGTAGTGACAAAAATTGAGAAATGAATGTTAAGGTGGTTTGGACATGTTAAGAAGATGGATGAAAGAAGACTAACTAAGAATATTTATAGTGGGGTTGCCACGATACTGTAGCGCCTCAGGCATGTTCGCAGAAGCCCACACAAATTGTTTTCACACAACTATGCGTAAGCGGGGCGCCTCCTTGGTACGTAGAGTGCGAGGAAGCTCCAATGTCATTCTAAAGATAATCGCTGACCGACTGGACTGTACTTACCTTCGGCACTGCTGCGACAGACATGTCACAGTGCCTATGCCGCAGAGAAGGTATTTATAGCCTAGAAGTAGTTAGTATTAACATTGTGTGACTTTTGTATTTAATTAATTATTATTTCAATTTTGTTACTATTAATTGTATTCTGTATGAATCACTGTTATCTGATATAAATAAATGATTATTATTATTATTATGATTTATCGTGCGGATGTGAATGCGAAAATCGGATCGGGTCGACCTCGACGAACATTCTGCTACCAAATTGCAAATGTTCAAAAGAAAAGTGAAGTAGAGAGTACCTACAACCGGAGAGCATGTATGAAAAGAATAACGAGTGTTGACGAAGCAAAAGAGGTTTGCAAGGATCATAGCAAGTGGAAATCCATAGTCTCTGCCTATCCCCATCGGAAACAGGCGTGACAATATGTATGTATGTATGTATTGAAGCCTCAGCAAAAAATAATTCTATTCGAATTGGCCAACTTTGGTTTTGATACAGGCCTTAATATGTCTACACCCGAATCTATGAATTTACGCACTAAGTACTACGGACCGCAAGGTTTTTATGATTTACAGATATTTATGATTTTTAAGGCTAGTACTACTTAAAGCAAGATTTACCTGAAGGCAATTTGTATTACAACTTCTTTAAGATAAACTCCACAAAACTTATTACAGCAAACTTCTCTTATTTATATTAGTTGAGAGTTGGACCGTGCAATTTATATTGAACGCGACACCTCTCGCTCTAGATTGCTTTCCAGTTTCCACTTTGTGAGGCATCGATGTAATTAATGGTTTTTATGGTTCTATCTCTATATTCAACAGTACATGAAGCTGCACAAATTCATTACAAATACAAGAACCGATAGCCGATGGGGCAAAAAGTTCTCGAATGGCAACCACGTACTGGCAAGCGAAGCGTAGGACACCCACCCACAAGGTGGTCTGATGAATTGACTAAGGTCGCTGGAAAGCGCTGGATGCAGGCTGTTCTAGATCGGTCATTATGGAAATCCCTGAGAGAGGCCTGTGTACTACAGTGGACGTTGTGCTACATACATACATAGATATCTACTATATACTTCCATACATATACTGCTAAAATCATTACCCTTCCTCTTGACCTTGCTGTAGTTGGATAAAATGAGAAATAAATTAAGCTTCTTAACTATAAACACAAGACACACATTAGACATGGAATGAAAATAAGTTTTACATACTTTCAGAAAGTATTATTTTAGTTTATTTAAAGGTCTTGCGTACCTGGTCTCTGCCTGCTTTGAGACAGAGAGCTAGACCATAAAGCTGTGTCTACCCCATTAGGGTTAAAGTCGTGACACATGTATGTAAAAATAAAAACGAAGTCTCAATTTACTACATAATTCAAAAATCTTAAAGATATTAAAGGCGTGTCATAGTGTACAGAATGCTAGCTGCGTTTCCTCTCTAAATAGCTAGTGACAATAATATTGATCATTCTCGTAACTTCGTGACGCGTGACTAAACGTCGTAATTGTGTGTAATGGATCTCAAAATGCAGTTATAAAGTATTGATATATTCTGACAATAATAAATTGTTATGTGATAGGCCCAAAAAGTATTTATTTATGCACAGCTAGATATTAAGCACTTTTTGAGATGGGTAATTTATCCTTCAGGAGCATAAGATATAATCTATGTTATCTGTGGATATCGCTATTGTTAATTGACTGAGCGAACGAAGCGTCTCAGTTTCAAGATTGGTCAAAAATGCTTTTGTCCGGCTGTTTTTGTGAAATTTTGTGAGAAGATTTGAAGATTATATAGAAATATTTTGTGTTGAAGTTTTTGAATTTTTTTAAAATGGTGAAATAATGGGAGTTATAAACTTTAAAAATATTATATTTCAGATATTTCTCTCAAACAATATATCACTGTTTTCCTAACAAGACTAATTTGTGAGATTATTCGAATCAGTTACAAATCACACTCTATTCGCAAAGCCTCCAATTACTCATGCAAATCCTGAAAGTGACAATTATAATGATCATTCTCGTAACTTCGTGACGCGTGACTAAACGTCGTCATTGTGTGTAATGGATCTCAAAATCCAGTTTTATAGTGTTGATGTAATCTGACAAAAATAAATAGTTTAACTGTAGTAGAGCCACGCTACCGGTAAAACTCTGTTTTGCTAGTAGCATGAATGGGCCGGCTCGTCCGGGGAAGTACCACACTCTCACAGAAAATCGAAGTCCGAGCGAGTGAAGCAAGCAAAGCGTCTCAGTTTTGAGATAGGCCAAAAATGCTTTTGACCCTCGTGAAATATTGTAAGAAGGTTTGAATATTATGAAGAATTTGTTTTTCGATTCAGTTGTTTCAAATTTTTCAAAATGGCAAATATATGGGGATAGAAAAATTTATAAAAATGAATATTTGAGCCATTTCGAAAATTTTTCAAAAATGTCATAATACTTTTTTGTTACCTTTATTAAGACGCAACTTTTTTGTCTGTACAAACTTTTTTAACCTATTAACTTCAATTCAATTCAATTCAAACATTTATTTCTCTCCATCACATTACAGATCATAAATTCAATACAATTGTAGATAGTAATTAACATTAAACAGTGTAACATTATGGGACTAGTATAGGCGCCGCAATACGAGAGTCTAGATAAGAGGTCTAATTATTACATAAATATTTCTTTGTAAACTATTAATTTTTTGATTTTTCTTTTTTTATTATTTATTTTATTATTATTATTTTTTTAATTGAATGAATGAATTATTTTATTTTAGGCTTTAAATTTGTCCTGTAGGTATTCACTGACGCTGTAGTAGCATTTATCTAAAAGTAATTTTTTTAAGTCCTGGGTGAATTTTTATCGTTGTGTTCCGTTTTCAAATGCAGAAGCAAATGACTGTATATTTTTATTGACATTGACAAAGGGCCTGATGAATGCATTTCTAGTCATCTGTTCTTTTCGTGCCTGTCTGAGGGAACATTTAGTGGGGACGTTATCACGTCTTTTACGAGTAGTACTCTGGATATTTTCTGACAAATTTACAAACTTCCAGGATATAGATGCATGGTAGGGTAAGAAGTTTAAGGCGTTTAAAATGAGGTTTACAGGTATCTAAGTTATCTATGTTTACCAATATTCTAATAAGTCTTTTTTGAGCTGTAAAGACTGCGGAGGCGTCAACGCTATTTCCCCACAGAATTATACCATAAGTAAGCTATGCATTTGCGTAGGCGTAGTATGAAGCTAATGCTGATTTAAGGCTGTAGTCTTTTTAACTTCGCGCAAGGCATAAGCAAAACTGGCCAATTTCGTCTGAATCGATTTTGTGATTTTTCTATGTCATGATAGTTATGCCTAATAATTTAAATTCATTTTTTTCATTCAACCTTTTGAAGTTGTATGTCTTTATATGTGAATTGTATGTCAATTGGAGATTTTTGATTCGGGTGGAATGTCATTAATTTAGTTTTAGTGCAATTACTTGCACATAGAACCACAAGTATTTAGTATATTATATATACTAAATACTTGTGGTTCTATGTGTTGTATATTACATACATACAGATTTAGTATATTTTTACAAGCTCCTGCTCAGTAATGGGAAATAGAAACCGTTTAAAACAGTGCAAGAAAGCTGGTTGCGTTTCATCTTTTTTTATATTACAGGGCGGCAAACGACCAAGCGGGTCACCTGATGGTAAGTGATCACCGCTGCCTATGGACAACTGCAGCACCAGGGGTTTAACAGAAGTGTTGCCGGCCTTTCAGGAAGATATAAACTCGTTTTTTGAAGGTTTCAATGTCGTATCGGTCCGGGAACTCTGCTGCAGGAAGTTGATTCCACAGTTCGGTCGTACGTGGTAATAAGTTCCTTTTTAAACGTACGGTGGTTGATTGCCAACTATCCAAGTGGTGTGGATGAAATTTTGGGCAAAAGGGAGCTAGACGGAAAAAATAAAAACCAAAAGTTGTAACGACACTTTTTGTTCTTTCAAATTTATGAAGATAATAAAAACTTGATTTTAGAACGCAGAAAAGAGTTTGAATGTAATTTAGACCTTTTTATATTTATATTTTACTTCGTTCCATCCGGGTGTCTCTTGACACCTCTCAAGTTTTAATTTCAGTCGGGTGGTGAGGTGGTGAAATTTTGCAGCTGGTATTAAGTCGTACAATTCTCCAGAGCATTCCCCATGATAAATGCGATATAAAATGCACAAGGATGCAACATCCCTACGTAGAACAGCTATGGCCTATGGCTCAGATAAAAATCTCTCTCAAACAATATATCACTATTCGTTGAAAAGACTCATTTGTGAGATTACTAGAATCAGTCACAAATCCAAATTTATCTTGCAAATTCTCTAATTACTCATGCAAATCTTGAAAGTGACAATTATAATGATCATTCTCGTAACTACGACTGAACGTCGTAATTGGTGTGTAATGGATCTCGAGGATCTAGTTATTACAGTGTTGATATATTCTGAATGAATGTGATATGTACATGAAGTATTTATGCTGAGACTAGCTGGTGCTCACGGCCTTGCCCATATAGTCAAGTTTTTGCCGTTTTGAGCTGATATTTATACAAACTTTCACTCCTATTTTACCTTAAAGAATATTTTTCATAGTGACACAGTCAACTATTGTTTTAAAGGTGAGCTTATTATGTTATTTTTTATATTTCGGACTTCAAAATTGACCAAGTTCCATACAAACTTTTAACCTTCATTTCAACCCTCATTTCAACATTTACGTCATTTAAGGAACATTTGTGCAAAATTTCATCTTCCTAAATTCAGTGGCCCTTCTAAATATTTATAGCCAATATCAGTATAACTACTTTTTTTCTGAGGGAAGCTAGTTTACAGGAACTACATAGTGTTGCCCTATTCGTTATTAAATTAACTACTGCAACTCAGTACCAAATATATTTAAGACAATTTACTGTGTATGTTTTTGTAAATATTTAACTGAGCGAATCGAGTTGGGGGTGAAAACACATCTTTTGTATGTACGTATGTATTTTTGTACCGCGATAACTGCCGAACCGATGGTCTGATTTTGAATAAATTTGGTAAACATGTAGGATATATCCATAAATTTTTCAAGTTCGTTGGTCATCAAAATCGATTTAGTAGTTTTTGAAATAATAATAAAAATATACATTGTAATCGCGAGGTCTATGTTCGATCGGTATCGGGTATCGGCGAGCTACTAGTTTATATAAAATAAAAAATACCATAAAATATTTTTTTAAGACAGCAAAAGTATAGGTTAATTAATGATGCAGCAATAGAGAATATGCATGAAAAAAACATGCGTTATCTAACTAGTTTGTCCATAAATATTCAAAAGTAAAATACTAATAGTGAAAACAGAATAAAAATTGATTGAAAAACGCACGAGCTATAACGATTTTACGAAAGTATATCTATCTCACTCGCAAAAACGCTTTTTTCTATGGCAAATGTATAGATGATATGGACTTTGACGTCACCCTTCCATATCAGACTTCTCTTTCTAATTGAAACTTTAAAGTATTACATGTTCGTCGCTAATTAAGATATTTTATAAATTCTTTAGCATTATTAAGCAAATAAAAAAATGGATATTCTCCATTAGCATTTCAAATTTAAGAGTGTAATGAGGTGGGGACATCTCACTATCTCTTTCGTACGCGCGAGACCTAATAGCAGTGACGTCAAGAGTGCTGTACGTGCATCCTTTTTATATTATTATACTTATATTATCTCTTTCCATCAGAATTTTGAAGCTCATATACTTATTTATTTTCGGGCAGGTAAAAAACAGTTTCGCTTTCAGATTATGTTACTTACTGATATGAATAATAAAATAATTAATTAAAATACTGTAATATCGCTTATATTACAGTATTTTAATCAATTATTTTATTATTCATATTGTATTTTCAGTTTACGCATACTCGCAAGTTTGAAAATAGGGTTGATTTACTGGTATTCGGACCCAAACTTACTTCTCAGTCTCTGATACCTACTTTTAAAATATTTCAATACTTACATACCTACTTTCTTGGAAACAGGAAGTTAATTAACGGTTTCTTTTAATCTAGAACTCTTAAAATATGCTTTTCATTAGCGGTCTCACAGAAAATTCAGCAATTCCACAAAAAGCCCTCCTTATTTACATTTCCTTCACTAATGAGCGATGGGTAGTTATCATTTGAAATTGTAGCTATAAAATCTAAAAGCCAAGAATTTTCAGCTTTAATATTTTAACGAAAGCGCAATTAGTGTTTTTTTTTAATCTGTTAAACTAATGTAAATTAGTGGATAATACATACGTAAGAAGAATTGGGTATTTTCCTGGGTCAAAAATAAATTATTTTGTACTGATAAGCAGACTTCGGAATTAGGTAGAGTTATTTATGATTTCATACAGCGAAAGAATAAAGTGGGTATGCCTCAAATCCCGGAATTAATTTTAAAGAGCAAAATATCCCGTGATTTCTTAAATAAAAAGTTATTAACTTCTACACAATTTAATTCTTATGATTATTTATTTGTAATATTGTTGGCAACATGGGATTGTACATTAGAAATCCCAGGAAGATCCATATTAATATCAACATTTTGATGCAAGTACATAAATAACTCTACCTAATCCCGACCTCTGCTGATAAGAAAATAAATAAGTCTTGGAACATATCCATTTTAAAGTGATTTAAGATTTATTACTGCAGAAAAACCTATAATAAGACGGCTATTTGACTCCAAGAAGACGTCATCTGCCTGTATTTCATACATCATCATCATCCGAGCGTATTCCCGGTTGCATCCTCAGCAGTAACGCTTCAGAGCCCGGGGTCCGCTATCTTACCAAGGAGATTTGACGAGGTTGCTGGTTTTTACACAGAGCGACTGCCGTCTGACCTCCACAACCCAAAGGGCAAACCAGGAACCAATCCTTGAATAGTTTGATGATCAAACGCTAGGTGGCGTTCGGGACCCACAGTTTTACGTGCCTTCCGAAACACGGAATCATCTTTCTTTTCAGATAATCAGGTGATTCAAGCCTGCAATATCCAATCCAGACTGGAAACAACTTTTCACAAAGTATGCTTCCCAGTGGGAATCGAACCCATGACCTCCTGGTCACAAGGCGAACGCCTTGACCACTGGACCACGGAGGCAGTCATATATATCTGTATTTCATACAAATCCCATATAAAACGTTGGTTTCGACTTATCAAAAAAAGTATCTGATGTAACTTGTTGGAAAATAGTGGATTAAGTAATTCATCATCGTCATACTCGTATCTGTCACAGAAATTCCACTGCTGGACATATTTCTCAAACCATCCAAGGATTTCCAAAACGAACGATCGGAAGCGGTCTGCATCCAGCGCCTTCCTGCAACCTTGCTCAGATCGTTTAACCACCTAGCAGGTGTTAAATCGTATTACATTGTGTTGAATTTAAAAATGTTAAATCGTATTACATTGTGTTGAATTTTAAAAAAATTGTTGGCTCCCCTATATTTTATCTATCTGGTTGGCTCGGAGAGAATGCAACCATTGTGTAGGTACGTAAAATTGTTAATTGTGGGATAATAAAGTTTTAATAAATATATAAAATAAATTTATTTCAATTTAATATAATATTTTCAATAATTTTTCGATGTTATTATAAAAACGATCTTAATTTATAAAAAAAAATGACGAGGGCACGACTGCTGCATGGTTAACGCCTTCACAAAGATTGTAAATTATTCAACGTTCAAGAATAGTTGAATTTAATCAAAACTTTCATCTTGTTTGCTTTCGCGAGAATTACCTTTAAACAGTACGTTTTGAATCATTTATGTTTTTTAATTGCTTTTTTAATTAAAAAGCTGTAGTGAGGCGTTTCACAAGAAATGAATAACACAAAATGACGTCGGGAAAATACGTACTTGTAAAATTTAATGAAATAAATTATTCAGTAATAAGAAATAATTCGCGACTTCGTTCGCGTGGACTTTATGACTCCGATGTATTAACAGAAATATAAGCTACATAAGAAAGTACTTGCAGTTTAAAGACAATATTATTTTTTTAATTTTTTCATATTGTTAACATAGTTTAAAAATGTTCTTTGTAAATTATGTTGGGAGTCTTTGCTTCGGAAGCCAATATTAAAAAAAGGCCTGAAGCGTTACTAACCCTGGAAGTTCATCAAATTGCAAACATATGGCACTTGTCAATAAAATATTTATAAGGAAAAAAAACATAATACTAACTTATACAAACGTGGAAGGGACATACCCGTAATAAATCGAACCGCGGGCTATCACTGAAGTATAACGGAATTAAAATAATAGGAAAAAAAAAACAATCGTCATTTCCATACAAAAGTGTGCAGCCGCCCGGGCAATTTGTATCGTAATGTCGAATTTTTAGAGTTTTAACTGTTATTTTATTATTATTATCTATACAATGTCCTTTTTAATTAAGTACAAATATATTAAGGGGCGATTCAGTCCATAATTTTGAATAACTTTTCCTAATAAATATATAATAGAAATACGAAAAAATTTTAAGATTCTGATACGAATCGAAGTAGTCACGTGATATAGTTAGTACGAAACACGCAAAAAAAATTGCGTATTTCGATAAACATTTAATCGGGAAAAGTTGTTCAAAATGATGGACTGAATATCCCTTAAAATATTTGTACTTAATAAAAAAGGACATTGTATGTATAAAAGCGAAAATCACTTACTCACTCATCACGAAATCTCGAAAACTACTTAGCCAATGAAGATGAAATTTGGCAGATAGGTAGATTGTGACTAGGAAAAGTCCGTTAAGAAAGAACTTTTGGAAATTCTATCTCTAAGGAGATTAAACAGGAGTTGCCAGTTAATATGAAACTTTGTTATTTTTAAACGGAGACACATGAATTTTTTAATTTATTTTAGTAGTTAGTAGAAAATAATAATGCATTTATTAGATTTTAAAAATTACATCCCTATAGGGGTGAAATAGGGGTTGCAAGTCTGTATGAATCTTCGTCATTTATGAAGCGACATTTTTGAATTAGTTGTTAGTAAAAAATAATAATACATTAATTGGATTTTAAAAATTGCATCCCCAGGGATGTGCTGTGCTTGATAGGGTTCGGGATATTCCTATCCTGCATCCTATCAAGGAAGTAGGTATAGAGGCTCTGAGGTGGTACAAGGTAGGGCTCTATCCAAACGTGTAGCTGGAGACGCGTGTCATCCAGTCAAAATAGGCGCGATGCTAGTAGGAAGTATTTCTGGTGGGCTTCAGTCCAGTGGTGAACCTGTGGGAAAAATTAACTAAGACGAGTCGTTTAATACATTACTTTACTTTTCTATTTTTTTAATGATTTGGGAGTTTCACTTTGATAAAGTTTGGTTATAACCCTTTACCTGTCCCTATAAATAAAACAATAGATAAACAATTGACCTAGGACCGAATTCCTCCCAGTAACAGGTAAGGGGTTAAATCTATCCATAAAGTGCCGTAGGAAAAATATAAATAAAAGAAAATGAATTAAGTAAGTAAAAATAATTTAATAATTGAATAAATTCATCAATTTGCATACATGTATAGCATGCGTAAGTACATTTATAAAAAAACTTATGTTATAAAAATTGTTGTAACTCTCCTCTCGACGATTTGAACTATACAAGTAATAGTTATAACTTATTGATATACGGGCTTTATTGGAGATATCCTATGTGGTGCTGGCACAATATAGGGCAGTTTGACTTCCTTGATGAGGTGGGGTATAGGGATAGGAGGACTGATGTGGTAGAACGCAGGGCTCTGTCCAAAAGTGTAGCTGGAGACGCGTGTCATCAGTCGAGGTAGACGGGATGCTTGTGGGAAGTACTTCTGGTGGGCTTCGATCCAGCGGTGAACCTGTGGGAAAAATAGTTTGTTATATTTTCAAAATAAGAAGGTCAATATGGATTAATGGGATCTTAAGAAACTGACATATTTAAAACAGGGTTCTACAAATGCCTTGATAATAACAGACAAAAAAATATCAGGGTATAAAAGGTAATTGAAACAAAAATAAGAACAAAAAATTTCTTGTTAATAGAAACAATTCAACTAATAAAAAAAAAAACAATTTTATTGTGTACTTTGTCCAATTGCTGCAGTTTAAAAAATTAATTTTGTATAATTTTTAAAATATAAAAGTAGTAAGTGAATATAAAAAATATATTTTATCGAATTAAATTAATATATTAAACTTTTATTCAGTTTTAAAAGAGTAAGTATGTAGAGCTTATAATTTTATTTTATTACTTTGAATATTTTAATATTTATTAATATAAAAAAATGACTTACCAATTCACAGCGGCAATTTGGCGAATTTTCCATATTTTATTTGTATTGCAATAAAATAACTAACTAGGGACTCTTTACACTGTCACTTCAAAATGTTGAATGATTAGAAATTTTAAAACGCCAGAGTTTTATAGCCTAAGTCTTCCAGATGGTTTCGTTTGAATTAAGGACAATTAGTTAATGATATAGTCATTTATGTACAATGAAGGGTAGTTGTTTTAATAAAAGTCTACCTATTAGTAAATGACACAGATGTAATTAGGTAAAACGGGTTAATTTTATTACATGTAAAAGGGTTGTTATTAGGACAAAGGTTGTTAGCAAATTATGCACTTAACTGCGTATTTAGTTATAAATGAAATTAATTGATTAAATATCGTTTAGTAATTTAAGAACTAAAATTCAGGATGGAAAAGCGTGTAATGAATCTCAAGTGGAGTTGGGAAGGACATCTGGCAAGACGTGGTGGAGAAGGAGGTAGGTGAGGAAGAGTGATGACGGAGTGGTGACTCCAAGGTAAACGTAGTGTGGTTCATCCGAGATCTAGATAGGTCGATTACGAAGAGTCGTGGGTTGAAACTGGTTTCGTAGGGCGCAGGATCGAGATGGTTGGCAAACATTGAGAGAGGCCTATTACCAACAGTAGGATATGGAAGGCTGCCAATAATGATGATGAATATTAAGGATCGAAATGTCGAAAATCTTTTTATTTATTCAACGCACCTGTCGTAAGTACTGACATAGATACCCAGCAAATAGATGACAGTTTTGACACAAGTAAAATAACAGGGCCCAATTTTATCAAGGCATTTTACACTTAACACATACGACACTACTTATTTACAATATTTAAGAAACCAATTAAAGTTACTTACTTTTACTTTTTATTGTTTTATTCAAAAAGTTTGAAATTCGTTCAAAATAGGGATAAAAACTTACTTATAATATTAAGGGTTGACAGTGAGGCACGCCATATCTTATACTACTCATGGTCACCTTTCCAAGTGCTTGAATCCTTTGCTCCATCGAACTTCTCATAAATACGTTTAGGTAATTTGATTTTCGTTTATGTCAAAAGATTGATTTGCGTAAAAAGTTCAGTAGTTGGGTTCTTTGGAATATCAAAGGGCCTGGTCAACAGTTCGTGAAAATCTAAAACCATGTTAGAAGGCAAGCAACCCGTCCCCATGTGTTGACTTGAAGATGGGTGCAAGGAATAAAGCGTAGCGTTTTACCAAACTCTAAATATATCAATCTCTAAATATATCAAATATATCGAAATATACCGTATATATTTGTCCGTGTACATATCAGTAACTAGTTCGCCTTGCGAAGTACCTACTGTTTATTTTTAACTAACTTCCAAAAATGTGGGTTATCAATTCATCGTAACTTTAACTTTGAGAACTGGTGTTTTTGGGAGCCGTTTAATCAAATCCAAAAGGGAAATGGTTATCAATGTCGTCGAATTTTCAACGACAATTCGAAAACTCCTAAACCGATATGGAAAATTCTTTTTTGTTTGAAAGGGAATACTTTCCAGATGGTCCCATAAAAAATATCAAAATAGGTTTGGGTAGTACTTTGGGGGTGAAATCGATGTTTAGTTTGAAAAAAATATTATACTATAAAATCTTATTTTGTGTTCGCATATCAAGGGAATCCCTTGACTTAGTTATTGAGTCTTAAGAGTGCCCTTACCCTGGACAGAATCAGACTTCCCATACAAACGTAGTCTACGTTTTATTTGGAAACGACATGTCGGATGTGGGAAAAATTATGTAATTTTAAAGAAATTGCAATTATTTATGGCTATAATTGGTTTTCTACAGTAAAAATATGAACTTAAAAGAGAATATAGTGTATTATATCATATTTGAACATCAGTATGGAAAACTTCTACACCCTTATAATTTCTTTCCAGTTCATAATTTTATTGTAGGAAATCAATTATAACCCTAGATGATTGCAATTTCTTTGAAATTACAATTTTTTACCGAAATCTGACATGTCGTTTCAAAATGAAACGTAGACTACGTTTGTATGGAAAAGTCTAGGGTAAGGGGATTCTAATTGATGAATAAATGTTCAAACTTAAAAAATAAAGATTAAGTACATAATATTCTATAAGTAAATAATCTTCAACAGCATATTACTACCTATGCCAAATTCACTACTGGACAAATAATTTGGTCCACTACCTTTCCCAATAATAGGAGGATTTCGTATGTTCAGTGCGTAAGATTCTTTCAGTGGTTTTTAATTGAAAAGAAAGAATTATAATTTAAGTTCTGGACTCACAAATAACAGTTTTTTGAAATCCCGTTACCTCATAAAGGTTCTAACGCATGTTTGAACATTGCTCAATCCAAAGTATCTAAGCCTGCCTAAGTTATAGCCGAATATAATTCACAAAATCTCAAATCCTCTATTAAATTATAAATTACGCCGGACGCCCAAAGCTTCCAAGCGAAAAATTCACCCAGACCCTTTTCAGCAAAATCGGCTATTAAAACTCGGCCTTTATGCATATGGGCCGCTGTTTAGAAACGAGATGAAGAAAATTGGCGGAATTTGGGACCTAGATAAACTTATTTTAGACCTAGTGTTTGAATACTTTGGCAAAGATAATTCAATAACTAACGTAACAGATTCCCAACGCCATAGAAACTATTGCAGCCCGTAAGTAGGTAAAACAAGAAGGTGAAATTAGTACCAGCTGCTCTCACAGAGATGGCAACACACACGACCAGCAAAAAAGTGTCAATAAAAGTGTTTAATATGCTTTAAAAATATTTATTGCACTTCATTTAAGTCATATTTGATTAGTTAGAGTACTACTTTATAATAACTGAGTTATTTGAATAATTATAATAACAGATTTTTATGCTTTAAATCATATCTGTAGCGCTATGTAGTGACGAGAGAAGAGAAATAATTATGTTTATTAGGCAATGGGTAGGCATGGCTATTACTAAGTCTATTGAGTACAAACATACGGACATAGATAAATAGATAACGTATAAAAAAGAAGATATATAACGTCTATCAAAATAAACTAAAACAAAATTAACCCTGAATTCAGTTCATGACACTGAACAACTTTCTATAAGGAACATAATATGTTCCTTTAATAAATTCAATATACTTCGTGGAAGGGAAATTACTCGTAATACAATGGAGACATCAGTACTTGAAAGTCCGCGTGACCCCCACTGGTGGGGATGAGCGGTGGAGCAACCAGTCCGTAGGGAATAAATCAAACCACTAGATCACTAATAGTATAATGAAATTATAATAACAGTCAAAAAGCAAAAAAAAAACGACGGGTCGCACTCCGGGAGTGCCGGCAGAAGTGAAAACTTAAATATTAACGTTGTGCATTTCAATGGATGCGCGTTGCACGCTGTAACATAAACACATACGAGGATTCACGCAAGCGCCCTGCGCCGCCGAAACGTAACAGCAGGCGCAGGCATACATTTTCGCCGCGCCGTAGAAAGAGAGGGGGATACTTCCTCTCCTACGCCGCGACGCACCGGCTGTCTTCTCTCCATCCGTCTTACGAATTTTCGATCAGGTCACGTGTCCTGACGCCCTGACGCGAGTTTAAAATTTTTTACCCATTACAAAAAACGTGTACAACGCCGCTAAAGCAGTTTTCACTTCAAAAAATCGGCATTCCCATAAAAAACGGAAATGTCAATTTTTTTCTTTCTTTTTGACGGTCATTTTAATTTCATTATACTATAGTGATCCAGTATAGCCTGTGGTTTGATTTATTACTGGGTATGTCCTTTTCACGCTGTATAATATCGAAATATAAAATAGTTTTTGCGTCACACACAAGTTGACCGATTAGCTGGTCCGAGTTGGTATAAAATGCTAAAGATTTTTTTTTCTCATATTTCGATATATGCTCCTTGGGAAAAAGTTATTCAATATCATGTGCTGAAATTACCCTTAATATAGTTTTAGTATTTTTCGAATTTTCCAATTGAATTGATTCTTTTTTTAAGTTTGTTAAAAATAACTTAACATGTCTCATTTCTCATTTATTAATCGCTAATATATTGCATAAGGTGACAATTTATTGGTGCAGTATTACATGTACCCAGTTTAGTTGTGGCGATGCAAACATCGAATATAATTAACAATATCAACAAATTTATTTGTGGTAGAGCCACGCTACCGGCAAAACTCTGTTTTGCTAGTAGAATGGGCCGGCTCGTCCGGGGTAGTACCACATTCTCACAGAAAATCGACGTCTGAGTAGTAGCGTCACCGCTTCTATGCTTCGTTCGGGGAGTGAGAGAGCCGGAGACCCCCCCCCTCCCTCCCCTCCCCCTCCCCCCTATCTTCCCTTCCTAAAAGGCCGGCAACGTTTCTGTTACACCCCTAGTGTTGCAGTTGTCCATGCAGCGGTGATCACTTACCATCAGGTGACCCGCTTGTTCGTTTGCTGCCCTATGATATAAAAAAAGTAAATAAACATTAATATAAGTTACTGTTAAGTAAGTAAATAATTTTTAAATTTTGCGAGATTATATTGAGTTTAAAACTTTAATAAAATTGTCAAAAAAAGGTTAAAGTATGTTTAATAAGTAAATAACTTGGAATGAGATCAATTACATTAACCATAACTGAAATATAACAACAGTTGTTAAGGCGTTCTAAATAACTGGCTTGAGAGGCAAATTTATTGTATCCGGTGTTCGGAGAACAATAAGGCTTTTAAAATAAAGCTGATTGGGGGACCTGAAAGCTTCCATAAGAAGCTACCCGTATTATTAACGGTTACTAGATGAATAATAATCATACTAGATAAATAAATATTATATTTAACTTTAACCCAAATTATTAACACAACAATATATGTTAAATTAGAAATAACAAAAAACCATATAACAAATAATTAAAAGAGTTCCTAACATATAATTTAAACTTAAAAAAACTAAAAGCTATATCTTGCAAAAAATATTATATTAAGTAGCCAAATAAATTTTAGAAGGTTTTAATGAATTTATAAAGTAACAAAATAAGGTCACGTTTGCATGATTAAAGGATCAAGGTCAATAAAGGCAATGCAGGAAAATTTAAGAGCAAGTTTAGTTCAAGCTACTCATGAAGCATTCACAAAATAGAAAAAATAATGAGAAATACGGATATTAATTAAATTTAATTTTAATTTTCATATTAAAAAAAAAACAAAAAAAATGGGAAATTTTTATTAAAAAGAAAAAAATATTTTGAATATAAAAAAAAATCTCATAAGCACATAAAGATGAAGATACAGTGCATTTCAATATTGCATAACGTAACGATCTAGTACAATCTTCACTATACGGTGACGTAATTATCTATATCCACTCTGAAACTTCGATGCGCCATATCTTTGTAAATTTTTAACGACTTCGCTAAACAAAAAATATATGTGGTCATTATTTTTGGATAGGTACCTGATCTAATTGACGGACTAAATACAATAATAATTTTGGGACCCAGTCCATATCCCTAATGTATTTCCCTTCATGTCTTTTTCTGGTTGCCGGTATCTCTCGTCGGTCGAAAGACTTCTGTGGCCTAGCGGTTATCATGCCACGCTATTACACCGGAGGTCCCAGGTTCGATCCCCGGTCAGGTCAAAATGGAAAATGATCTTTTTCAGATTGACCTGGGTCTTCGACGTTTATCTATATTTGTATTTGTTATAAGATATAGTATCGTTGAGTTAGTATCCCATAACACAAGTCTCGAACTTACCTTGAAGCTAGCTCAATCTGTGTGATTTGTCCTTATAATGTAGTTCATAAAATAGTTTGAAGGGTTGTCTAGGACTTGGTCAAGATAATTTTTTGTGATATCTCCGCTAAGTTTAATTTCAAATCATCATCTTTAGCTTTTAGGGACCCACTGTTTGGAATAAGCCTCCTTTTGTTTGCGCCATCTTGTTCTATCCCCTACCATCGCAAACCAGTTTCTTCCAACAACCTGCCTGATATCGTCGTCCACCTAGCCGCCGGACGTCCTACATTACGTTTCTCATTTCTGAGATACCACTCGGTGACGACCTTACTCCACCTACCATCGTTCCTCCGAGCCAGGTGTCCCGCCCAGTTCCATTTTAGAGTAGAAATCCTAGAGAGCACATCGTGAACTTTCGAACTTCTAAGTTGCGAATTCGGTCTTGCAATTTGATGTCAAGCATTCCTCCCTCCATGGCTCTCTGCACAACTGCTACCTTACACATGTCCATAAGAATCCATGTCTCAGCACCATAAGTTATGGTGGGCAAAACACACTGGTTGAAGAGGCATATCTTTAGGTATTGTGATATTTTCCGGCTCTTAAAAACATACGCCGGCTTGTCAAATGCCACCCATCCCAACTGAATCCGTCGTTCGACATCCTTAGTTTTAAGATCCTTGTCAAAGGATAAAGTACAATGTCCCAGAACCGTATACATTTCAACTACCTCTAGCCTCTTACCACGTTCGATTATGTTGATGTTCGAGGGGCCAGGTACAGTTGCCAGCACCTTCGTCTTGGACATGTTCGTCTTCAGACCTACTTTGAGAGATGCATCATGGAGCTTATTTAGCATTTCCTGCAGATCGTTGGACGTTTCAGCAAATAAAACCAAGTCATCTGCAAATCTTAGATGGGACAGATATACACCATTTATGTTAAGACCCATAACATCCCATTATAAAGTTTGTAATGTGTATTCTAGAGCGGCAGAAAACAGTTTTGGTGAAATAGTATCCCCTTGTCGCACCCCTCGGTTGATGGGTATGGGATTGGTATTTGAATGCAGATGTACTTGCATTGTTGATGAACCATATATTTCCTTTAGCAGGTCGAAATATATAAACACAATGTTTTAAATAATTTATTTCAAATAATAGCAGCATTTAACCCTGAAAAATTCAAGTATCCCCTAAAAGATCCACCAAGAAAACTTTACGCTAGACATGTATGAAGTGCCTCTACACTATACAATTATACAACTATACTCCCAATATTTGCGCAACAAAGTCTACTCATCATGATTTACCGTTATTCATGAAAGGACAAATGCGTTATCATTAACGAGAATACAGCTCAAGCCACGATCGAGGTTTAGCGAGAAAATATGGCCAAACATTCAGCCGCAAATTGATAAAAGTGGGGACAATAAATATTTGCTTATAGCTGATTATTTAGTGAACTGCCGAAGTGTAGGCTTTTCGGGAATTATTGGCTTGTATTGTTTGTTCATTAATGAAATAATAGCGCGGGTTTTTTTATCAAGGCTTTTTTTTATTTATTGGCAATAAAACGGAGTGAGTTTTTTTAAATTTTTTTATGTTTTAAAGGGCAAGATGAAATTTGATTTATTCTAATAGAAGAAAGAAAAATGTAATAATTTTTTTAAAATGTAAAAATTTATATTTAGTGAACTTCCGAAGTGAAGGCTTTTCGGGAATTATTTGCTTGTTTTGTTTTATTTAAAACATCAATTTTTAAGGGTAAAAGACGATGGAATTTGATGGTTTTAAATAGAAGAACAATATAATAAAAGTGGGAACAATGAATAAAGTAATTTGGCTTATCGCTGATTATATAGAGAACTGCCCAAGTGTACGCTTTTCGAAAATAATTGGCTTGCATTGTTTTGTTTAATCCTCCACCGACAAAAACCTAGTTCTAAAATTAATTGATGATGATTGATTCGTTTGTTAGTAAAATAATTATGTTGACATTTTTGTCAACTACTGATTGATATTCAGGGTTATATAATTCATAAATGATTCCGATTTAAGAATAATTATGCAAGTTTTTTGTGAATTATTTTAAATAGATTCGTTAAAAATAAATTTGAGATTTTTAGTTTAATGTTTTTCATCGAAAGTCTCAGACTAAAATGGATATTCTTAAACTTGAAAAAAAAACATCATTAGTCTACGAGCCAAATAAAGAGAACTTCTATAAAAGAGACTCTTTAAAAACAAACGCTTGTAATAATAGTAACTTTACGACTGATAACAGAACGTCCATTGTAATATAACTACAATTTACAGAAGAAATACGAACCCTTAAAATTTTCCAAAGGAGCTGCTGTTCGCTCAACCGTTTTAACTAACGAAGGGCCCATTTTTGTTGGTCTAATTTGAATCTATTCGCAAAATGACATAGGAGACTTATTCGTAAATGACCGATTGAGCGAAGCCATGTGTATGAATGTACAGTGCTGGTCTGAGAGGAAAGAGAAAAGAACGTACCAGTTGCTGCGCTTCTTGAACCGATGGCTGTTGGGGCAGAAAGGTTCTCGAATTACCGGCAAGTGCAGCGTAGGACACCCACCTGCTTGATGGTCGGATGACCTGAGCAAGGTTACAGGGAGGCGCTGGATGCAGGCCGCTTCCGATCGATTGTTTTGGAAATCTTTGACTTCCTGTGGCTGATATGATGACGATGACGATGACTTAATAGTGTGTATTATTTGTATGTAGTTTATTGTTTTGATGATTATTTGTACAAATATTCTTTTTTTTCGCCACATTCCTATTTCAAGTTTTGCACTACCCCTGACTTTCACAACATCACTCGTTTGGTTGACTGGTAGATAAGGCCTTAGGCTTTGAGTCCGCCATTATACGTGTATTTGTGTATGAAGTTAAATAAATAAATAAATCCCATCACTATTTTGATTCTTCTCAACCCACTATCACCCTAAAAGTAGCCTCTAGGGTCTTGCGGGCCTGCGCTCTATCTGCTTAGAGCCGCAAGACCCAAATTGCTCTATCTGCCCCATTATAGATAAAAAAGAATGTGGTGTCGTGGGACACCAGGTAGGAACGAAGTTCCTTCGGCTAATGTAGAATCGACACAATGTGTATACGACTGTCGCGCCTGCGCACGTCTCATTTAACGAGGTCATCCTTACGGTTTTACTATCACATTTTTTTCAGTTCGGTCGCGCAGCAAAATACCTATCTCCTCCAAGCCTGCCGTAAGGAACTTCGTTCCAAAAAAACTAGCCCCCTTTTTCATAAAAAATTACAAACGTTTGCTAAACCTCTTTTAGTTAAATATGTTAATCTCGTTGTTTCAATGTCAAATATTGAAAAGAGGGTAAAGGACAAAACGTGTTTTAAAAAAGATAATATTTTTTTATGAATATGAGGGTAGATATATAATATTGTAAGTATATATGTTCGATGATAGCTCAAGAATCTAAGATAGAACTTTATGAACTAGTGATTGGTAGGCAAGTAGATGGAACTCAGCACAAAGTAGTTGTCGAGATATGTGGTTGTAAAATTGTCGCGTGTTCGCAGTTCCAAACAATGACTTTAAAGTAGTTGACAATCTGAAATTTGAATAGTGAATCTTTACCTACAAAGTCATTATTTTGCGATAGGGCATTTTTAGAAAAGGTCTTGATATATCTATCTACCCTCATTTTTTTCACGGCTAAGCGACAGTGTGTAAGTCGCGTAAATTAGGTCCTTAGAAATGGAGGCACAATGTGCTTTGGACGCTAGTTTGTATTTATTTACTATTAAGATAGATTTTATGTTTATTTATTTGATTGTGAAGTACCTTTTCTGTTTTTGAAAGGTCCTATGTCTTTGTTTTTATGCATATAGGTAACTGTTAACTTTTGCATCATTTAAACTCGCTTTTGTTTAGATTTTATATAGCCAAATACGTCAAGGCCACAAACTTGAATGCTGAAAACCGTTCGATTTCTATTTATTTTAGCTTAGCCGAACCTCTGCGACCTTCAGACCGACTCTAATTCCAAATAAAAAAGTATAAAATCCAACGAGATTCGCGCCAAACCATTTTAAAATTGGAACTCGCTCGGCACCTAAGCGGATTTTTATGCTAACACTTTTAAATTTGCATAAAGACCAACCTTAACTGTTTGCGGTAAAGTTGATTTTTGCGTATCTAGGTTGTAAATCTAGTTTGTGACGCTACAAAGCCCGTGCATAGAGAACACAGATTTCAAATAAGGAATCTCACGGCTCATCCGATTGGACGTTAGATACGGCCATTTCGGATATGTTCCTATTTGAAGTGCACCTGCACTGACTCAGCCGGGTTTAAGGGCTGAGACATTTTAAATTTGACGGATTATACCCTATACCTTTTGAAGTTCAAAGACGCGTAAAATGTTAAGGATAGATACTGGCAGCCTGGATTAGAATAAAACTTGCTGTACTTTGCTATGGTATCTCTATCGAAGTTTAAAGCGGAGTAGGACAACATTATTTTCTGACAGTTCTAGAAGTAATAGTCTACTTGAATATCAATATCCCACCAAGTCTAACTTCAATACCTACCTACTTAGAAATGACAATTATTTGAAACGTTGCCTGTGTATTGTGCATGTTACAAAGCAGACTATTAAAGAAGCTATAAACATATAATATCAAGGTCTGTAATCGAATCTTGCTTTGAGAATTTTTCACTTTACCTAATTAGTTTACCGTTTTTTATGGAAAAAAGTTTGTCCTCCGACCTGTTTTTTTTTTTTTGGCAAAACACTTACTGACTGAGAAAAAAACATCTCCGGACGGTCAAAGAAAGAAGGGAAGACCAAGAAAGAGATAGGCGGCGATGGGATCTATAATAGCTAACAAAAGAAAAAAAATACTTATTATAATGTTTATAATGGTTTTTATATCATAACGTTACATGTATACGAGTATTTTTATGATATCATAAAATTTAAGTAGCATATACTGAAGTATAATGAATATTGTTTGTATAAATCTCTAAAGCATATTTATTTTCAATTAAGAAAATTGTCTCCCCTTAAACCAGAGACGTTAGCATAACAGACAATATACAAGCGAGGCAGTTTGTCACGAGGTGAGCGTCAGCAAAAAAGGTTATCGTCATTAATCCTCTTATTAATGGCCCGTGAGATACCCTTGTTTTTCGGACCTTACATCAGACTGGGATTATTGTAACGCTTGTAATTAAATGTTTTTTTTTTGTCTCTGTCTTGTTCTTTAATTAAAAAAGTGATTAATGAAGGATAAATTGTTCTCTATTTTAACTCCCTTTCTCCGTCTTTAGGCCCACAATAATGGTAAACGTGGCTTTTAAATCTTACTATCTAGGGTTTATACTACTTGGGAGGGACATACCCATAATGAATCGAACCATGGACAATAACTTCATCACTATAGTTTACGATAGCAAAATAAAAGTCAAATTAAAAAAAAAACGGCATTTGCATACAAAAGTAGGCAGCTGCCCGAGCAATTTGTATGAGTATCTAAAAAAGTTTTTTTTTTACTGATATTTTTATAGTGATCTAGTGTAGTTCGTGGTTCGATTTGTAACAGGTATGTACTTACCACGTGTATAATTCGATAGGAATACGTGACAATGGTAGTGTACCATAAAAAATTTTTGACCGCCAACAAAAAGAGGGTGTTATAACTTTGACGTTTCTTGTATCTGTGTGTCTGTCTTACTATATGTGGCATCGGAGTGACAAAAGGAATGGGCCGATTTGGGTTTTATTTGAAGCTGACTTGATCGACTGTTTCTTAACAATGTTTGATGGAAATTGGTTCAGCAGTTTAAAAGTGGGGGTGAGCAACCCAAAGTATGAAAAAAAGCCTGAGTAGGGGGTTTTTTTTTTAAATTGGTTTTGACAAATAAATTGTACTTCTTGCTTCACCATGAATCATTTTACGCTTATTAAAATTTAAAGTGGAGGTTTCAGTCCCTTTTCAGATCCACCTAGCATTCAAATACTGCATAATTTACTTCGGTATTCACCGGGGACTCGCACAGTTTGTCTTCAGATACAATGCCACAAGACGAAGGATTTTAGTATTGCTGAGTTAGGTCTAGTTTACATATTGACAAGCGACAAGTGCGAGTGACAAGTGGCTAGTAAACACTGATAAGTGACAAGTAGGTGTTCACACGCACTGACAACTGGATATGCAGTACTGCTATTCACTTGTCAGTCGCACTTGTCAGTGCCTGTTTACACGCACTTGCCACTTGTCACTTGTCAATATATGTAAACCGGCCTTTATTTTGTGATTGACGCTTTTGTTCAAAATAACAAAAAAGGTGGGTTGTACAAACCATTTTTTTTATTATTTATTTTTATGTCATATGGCTGCAAACTAAAAGGCGGGTTAGCTGATGGTAAGTGATCACCGCTGCCCATAGACAACTGCAACACCAGGGGTATAACAGAAGCGTTGCCGGCCTTTCAGAAAGATATAGACTAGTTTTTTGAAGGTTTAATTCAAGGTTTTTATTTTGTACCCGTCCCGTTGTTTTTGTTTCAATTTCAAATCTTGCAAGTAAAATTAGTCGGGAAGTGGCCTTATTCAATTGAGCTGATACTTCACACATTTATGTGAGCTAGGTGACAATGCGATATTACGGTACCGTGTGAATTATTTTTTAATTGCTTAATTGTTGACGTCAAATGGTTACTTGCAGCTAAGTTTACTATAGCCTACTAAACGCTGGTGCAGAAGAAGCGGCAACAAACTGCACTGCAGCATTTTCACAATGGAAATCTACTCGCAATTAAATTAATATGTAAAGTTGATATGTGGACAAAAAAAAAACATTGTTTTTTTTCTTACCATACTTTAAACCGTATTGACTTAATTTGTTTAAAAAAAATCTTTTCCAAATTACTTATTTTGCTGTTATGGAATGATGCTTAGTAATAATAATGTGGATAAAAATGAATGTCTATTTTTGGCTTATTAGATAGATAATTTAAAAGTATGGTATACGTGTAGAGGCTCCTTGTAGGTAGGTAGCCGCGTACTAGCTGGGGCAGTTGGAGCTCCTACATGAAGAGGTAGGTAAGGTACGTAGTGGAGAGCTTGAGAGAAATAACAAAGAGTTATTTTATTTTTTATAACTTCACAATACTAATTTATATAAACTTACAACAATGATATAGATGTAATCAGCTCGAGGGATGGTAGTGGAATGAATCAGAATGATGAGAAAGGAATCTAAATCTAAAATTTAAAAGTTGAATTTTATAACTGAAAAGGAGGTAAACGGAAACATGAAGGACGAGGTTTATTGTAACATCTTTACATACGAAATTTTTCTTTTCTATGATTAGCAAATAAGGACGAGGAGAAAGCGCATTTAAATTTTGTGTGATGTCACGATCAGCTATGATTTTTAACCAAAGGTGACGTAAATAACCCCCACTACGAACTCCGAAGCGCTATATCTTTGTGGATATTTACTGCTCTGCTTAGCGAAAAAATAAGGGTCCTATATGTTTGGATTATCTAGTTGACGGACTAATTAAAATAATATATATTTTTAATCCAGTTTCACTCTTACAGAAAATCGACGTCTGAGTAGTAGCGTCACCGCTTCTATGCTTCGTTCGGCTAGTGAGAGAGTCGGACCCCCCCCCCTCCCTCCCACCCCCTCCTCCTACATCTTCCCTTCCTGAAAGGCTGGCAACGCTGGCTTCTGTTACACCCCTGGTGTTGCAATTGGCCATGGGCAGCGGTGATCACTTACCATCAGGTGACCCACTTGTTCGTTTGTCGCTCTATGACATAAAGAAAAGGTCCACGTCCCTATTTTATCAGAGATACGTAAAATCAGTTACTTCCTCTCAGATTATTATTATTATCAGCTATTATAAAGTATTAATGTAGATTTCCTATCATATAAACACTTTGGTATAACACTCACTATAGCTTCAAGCCCGGTCGATATTTCTTCAAAACTTTCACCCAAAACAATTTAATAAAGAAGCGGCAGCGAAACTCCATAAATATTCATTTTAGACTTGGATATAAAAAGATGCCCAAATAAGAAGTACCTCGAAGCCTCAATCTTTTCCTCGTTTCTCACCAAACCTCTTCAATTTTTAATTCGCCGGCAAAACGGTGGCTTTCCAGCGGACAGTAATTAAAAAGAAAAAGAAAAAAGTGTTTTGTCAAACGCGGAGATTAAAAAGCGATTTCTATTATCAAGGGGTTGGTTGCTAGATACCAGAGATAATCTTGGCGGTGATTTTTGAACGAGCGATGTTCTCTAAGGGCTTTTACAGACGGGCGACAATATGCCCGCGGTAGCTGTCACCTTTAGTCACCGACAGTCGCCGACAGTCGCCGACGGTCGCGCACCACTTTTCAGGGTTCCGTACTCAAAGGGTAAAAACGTCCGTCCGTCTGTCTATCTGGCTGTCTGTCTATTTTATCAAACTTTATTGAGCCAAAAGCTACAATACATGGGCTTAATGCTAAAGCATGTTTGTCTGTCACCTTGTATCTCATGAATCGTGATAGCTAGATAGTTGAAATTTTCACAGATGATGATGTTTCCACTATAACACTACAGAAAAGAATAAAATAAATATTTAAAGCGGGCTTCCATACAACAAATTCGATTTTTGCCGTTTTTGCTCTATATTTATAAAGGCAATCGTTAGACGTTTGAAATATTCACAGAACAATGAGTTGTATATTTGTTTTATTAAATTAATAATTAAATTAAAATAAAAACCAACGTGAAGCTTTTCAAAGCACATACACCAAAAGTGGCCATTTTTCGCAATTGTGCGTATAAAAGCTTCACGTTCTCACTTTAAACTGTAAACAGTAGTTCATAAAATAGTTTGAAGGGTTATCTAGTGCCTGGTCAAGACAAAATTTTTAATTATGTTCCGGACCCCGGAACATTCAGACATCCTCTTAACGTGGGGTCGGTATAGCATGTAAAGATTTTCCATTTGCCTCTATCCTTTGTCATGGTTCTTATGACATTATTTTTTAACCCCCGACAAAAAGGACGGGTATTATAAGTTTGAGACTGATGTCTGTCTGTCTGTGGCACTGTAGCTCTAGAACAGATGGACCGACTCCGATTTTTGTGTTTCTTTTAACGTGAAAGCTAGTTCCCTTGCGGTGGTCCTTAGCTATGTTCGATGAAAATCGGTTTAGGCGTTTAAAAGTTATTAGGAGTTAATGCTTGAAAGTCACTAGCAAATAAAAGTTGGCGCTACGGATTTCGGATATCAATCGGAATATGTAGTTCCGCTACTCATTACTAGATGGCGTTCTTGAAAAATGGGGTTTTTCTATTTGCTTAGCAAATAAATTTGAATCCATATTATCCTTAACCCATCTAAGTAATTTTGTATACTTATAGTAGTATATATAAGTAATATAAGATTTTAACAGAAAAAAAAATTACTTATAAGACTGAACCAAAAGTAGAGTTATGTTTTTATGTTGTTTCTTTAGCACGCTCTGCAGCCACAACCACTTGATGGATTTTAGGTTGTAATGGGTCGTTAGAGTGACACTAAAAAATTTGTCCATTAAAGAGAAAATATAAAATATTTGTAAGAATACATAAATTTGTAGGAACTTACATAGTAAAATACCTTTTCTTAGCAAATAAGGTTAAAGTTTTTTAAACTAAAAACCGACTTCATTCCCAAATTACATAACCGAGTTTTATAAAAATTCTATGAGACCACCGACAAGGATACACTTTTAAACAAAAAATGAATTTTCCAGACCAGTCCAGGCGTCTACAATCAGTGAACATACATAAAAAAATAAATAAAAGCTCGCGACGAACTCATAACTTCCTCCTTTTTGAAAGTCGGTTAATAAATGAATATTATAGTCAAGTGAGCTGATAATTTACTACCATAAATATTACGGTGACATTCAAAACTACATTTCTAATAAAAACTTGCCTATGAAGAATACTGCTAACTAATCAGAAACTGTCATATGCTGAGGTCATTCAACCCAGTGCTACTCCAATCCAATTTGTTTGTTTGTTTACGCTCGTGCGTCTTGTTTACGCAATTCGAGATATCTCTCAGCTCATCTTAATATAGAGCGGGAGAAAATAGGGGAATTTCATTTTTGAGTCAAAGAAGAAAAAAAAGATTAAATAGCGGTATCTTTTATGAAGGGGTTGGCTGCAGAGATAAACTGTTGGCTGCAGAGATTTTTAAAAGAGCGATGTCCTCTAATGGCTTTTACAGACGAGCGACAATATGCCCGCGGTACCTGTCGCCTATAGTCCCCCACAGTTGTCGACGGTCGCGCGTGCAACACTTTTTAGGGGTTCCGTACACAAAGTGTTAAAACGTCTGTCCGTCTCTCTGTTGAGCCAAAAGCGGTGGACTTGATGCTAAAGCATGTTTATCTGTCACCTGGCTGTATCTCATGAATCGTGATAGCTAGATAGTTGAAATTTTCACAGATGATGATGTTGCCGCTGTAAGAATAAATACTAAAAACAGAATAAAATGTATATTTAAGTGGGCTCCTATACAAAAAACGTTATTTTGTTTACGTTCTATGCTCGCATTCATAACCTCCTTTTTGAAATTCGGTTAATAAATAAATCTTGTAGTCAACTGACCTGATAATCTACTACAATAAATACAGTAACATCTGAAACTACATTTCCAACAAAACTTGCCTATAAAGTAAACTTCTTACTAATCAGAAACTGTTATATGTTGAGCTTATTCAACCCGGCGCTACTCCGATCCAATTTGTTCGTTTGTTTACGCTCGTGCGTCTTGTTTACGCAATTCGAGATATCGCTTAGCTCATCTTAATATAGAGCGGGAGAAAATAGGAGGGAGGAAAAATGAGCAGGGTCATAAAATACTTTTGTTACGATCATAAGCCCCATTTTTAACCGATCTTAAAAAAGGAGGACGTTATCATTTCGACTGTATGTGTTTTATGTATATATGCTACGCGATATCTTCGCCACTTGTGAACCGATTTTGATGATTATTTTTTATTTGAAAGCCTTAGGTACCTAGTTGGTCCCATATTAATTTGGTGAAGATATGATGAAGAACTTTGAAGATATGGAAGAAACTCCTGAAAGAAAATGAAGTCGGTTGTATTTTTTTTTGTTTAAAATTGAATTATTGTAGCTAATTTTAAGATCTAAAACTTTGGTCTGAGGTATTTTTTTTTTGATAAAAGTTACTGTTTTAGAGCAAAATTTAATTGAGATTTGACCTTTGACCACGAATAACTTTTTTAGCATACATGGGATCGATGTTTTTTTTTGTGTATGTAAGTGGCCAACACTAGTGTCAGATTTTTCAGGCTGCCTTAAGGCATCTGACATAGCTTGACGACTGCCATACAATGATGACAGCCAGACAACGGCTTATACGTGCCTTCCGAAGCACGGAGGAGCTCGACAAATTTTCATGCCACTTGTGGTCATCCAAGTGGGGACCACGCCCGGTGTCGCTTAACTTGCGAAAGCGCTAGTAATGCGCACTCCCGCCGGGTCACCGAGCTCCACGATGGGATCGATGGGGACTTTTGACACTTTATTTCTAATGGTGACCCCAAGTTTTGTTATTGCAAATGTCTAATTTGACTGGACTAGGAACAAGATAAGGCATTTGTACAGATGCATGTTCACGTCCCTGACGGGGTAGACAGAGGACCGGTCCATAAGACCTAAAGGCCACGCTTAGCGTGATGGTGGGCGTTAAGATGGAAATACCGGCCAAGTGCGAGTTGAACTTGCGAAGAGAGGGTTCTGTACAATGCCAAAGGTTATAAAATAATATAAAATATGCATTGAAATTGTCATATTAGGATGCAAGTTAACTAATAATAGCGCTATCTAGTGGTGTTTTAGTGAACTATTTTCCGTAAGCGAACGTATTTTATTGAGTGTAACATTTTCTTTTCAATCCATAGAATTCTTATAGGTTTTCCTATAATCTACAAAAATTCAACTAAATTTTGGATATTTTTTCAAAATTTTAGGCTCAGTAGTTTTGCGGAATAGTCAAGTTTTGTCTTCTTTTCGTTCATGAATCAAATCAAAGCTTTGAATTTTACAATAATAACAAAAATATATTTGAAATCTTCATAACGTGCCCTTTCATTTGATATATGATACAATAAGGTTTCTAATTTGTCCTTTCTATCTCTATTGAGGTTTTCAACCTTCGTGCCATGTTATTTCCCAAAGTTAAATGTTAAATAATCATTATTGTACGTTTTTGACATTTAACCTACTGGTGAGCCTAAGAAATAAAAAAGTATCTTGAAAAAAAAAAGATTTTTAGTACAAGCTTTTATTGTGAGGCCAACTTATTAAGACAAATGAAATAAGCCCAAGCTCGATGGAGTTGCGTTGTTTTATTACTGAGTTCCATCGACCACCTTCCGTCTCCGTGATCAGACCCTAGACATCGTGTATCATAAAGGGCTCGCCAAGACTAATCAAACGAATCGTACTCAATGAAGTAATGTTGTTTTATAATTGAATATACAACAAAAACCCTGTCCGATCCTTGTAGTCGAGCAACTCAGACCGTCAATATGAACTTTTCCTATGGAACCAAAGCGTGAAACTCGAAAAAAATCGACATTTTCATAAAAATTGCCGAGCCGGCCGAACACTTTAGTATGAAAATGTCGATTTTTTTTCGAATTTCAATCATTGCTCCTATAGGAAAAGTTGTTTATATTGACGGTCTGAGTTGCTCCTACAAGGATCGGACAGGGTTTTTGTTACATGTTGTATAATTGATTTCGAATATCTCCTGGCTCCATCATCAGAACAGCTCATTGAATCCATAACATTGTGTCGCCATTCGATTTACTCGTACTCAAGTATGTAAAATTTCAGCTCAATCGGTTGAAGATAACTGGTTTAAAATTGAGTTATAAGATTTGACCTAAACATACAATATACATTGCTAGTTGAATAAAAGACAATTATAATAAAGATGACTAGAGTTCCCTTATGCTAGACTGAATTAGACTTTCCCATACAAACGTAGTCTAGCTTTTATTCTGAAACGGCATGCCACATATTGGCGAAATCATCTAATTTCAAAGAAATTGCATATATTAACGACTAGGTATAGTTTTCATAGTTTTCACAAAATATAACCTTAAAAGAGAATATAGTGGATCAAATCATATTTGACCTTCAGTATGGAAAACTTCTACACTCTCATATTTTCTTTCAAGTTCAAATTTGACTGTTGAAAACTAGTTATATGCTTACATATACGCAATTTCTTTAAAATTACAAAATACTGCCGAAATCTCACATGTTATTTCAAAATAAAAGCGACACTACGTTTGTATGGAAAGTCTAGGGTAAAGGGATTCTTAACGCCTACTTTTAGATATCTTTTTGGGACTTGCTATCCATAGTTTAACAATACCCTCAGAAAACCTTTTGTAATATTTAACAGGCGTTCAAATCAGAGACGTGTGACGACTGACGGCGTGAGATTTGTAAATAACGGATCCGGTACACAAAGCGAGTGCCTTGAGGCAAACGTCTGAGTTTTATCCGGATTCTATTCGGATAAAAGGTTGCTCTCAGCTATTGTATTTCGAATTGATTCTTGATTTTTCCACAATTTTTTTATACTTTTATGGTTATATATAAATGGCCAGAATTGGTGTCAGATTTTTCTAGATGCCTAAAAGAATCTGAAGTAGTATGACAAATGTTTAACTTGTTTTCCATTTAAGCGTACTCGCATCTGTCACCGCGTTCCTCATACTATGTATACAAACGTACTTTTGTATACTAATAGTGTGAGGAACTCGGTGGCAGATGCGAGTATAAAACGCGGAAAAGACATACCCGAAATAAATCATACCACAGGCTCTACAAGATCACTATAGTATAAAGAACATAAAAAACAGTACAAATTGCCTGAGCGGCTGCACACTTTTGTATGGAAATGCCAATGTTTTTTGCTTCTTTTCCTGTTACTTTAGCTTCATTATACTATAGTGATCTAGCCCGTGGTTTGATTTATTACGGGTACGTCCCTCCTACTTTGTATAGTTCAACGCAACCATACAAAAAATCTTTTGTAATAAACAACAGGCGTATAAAAGCGTGAGATTTGGTAAATCACGGATCCGGTACACAGAGCGAGTGCCTTAAGTCAAACGTCTGACATTTATCCGGATTCTATTTGGATAAAAAAGTTGCTTGAAAGGTTAAAAACTCTGCTATTGTATTTTTATCGGATTCTCGTGGTTGGTTTTTTTTCGTGTATATATCTGTTATGGACGAAGTGACAACTTTGGTCAATTTTCATAATGCCCGGGCATTATGAATAATAACACCAAACTAATTTGGGCGAAGTTTTAAATTATAATTTCTTTATAGACACTGCCTAGATATTATGATTATTGTTATGGGGCTTGCGGGCAATCAAAAAATAGACTCAAAGGACTTGTAAAAACTCAAATAAAAAGACGAACGTCAATGGTCTTTCAATTTCGATTAAAGCAATCGATAGTTTTGATGACGACGAATAAAAATAAAAACGACTATCGATAGTTTTGCTTTTCATAATACAAAAACTAGCTATAGTATCGATACTATCGATAGCTTTTAACGATTGATTGTTACCTTTATTTCAATAGTATCGTCATCGATGTCGTGGACTGTCGCTGAGAGGCAGCGTCGATGTCGTGCAGTCAGTGAGTGTCCCCGAATAAAATGTTTGGTCAATGTGGCATTAACGTCGTTCATGTATCGTCAATGTGTGGGCACATTAATGATACGACGAAACATTGACAACGTTGACAACACATTGACGACGTTGACGACACATTGTCGTCAATGTGTTGTTGACGACAAATTGTTTCATTGACAGTGCTTGACGCGGGCTGCCACTGATTGTCGCTGCGACAGAACATCGACTGTCGCTGCCTCTCAGCGACAGTCTGTTGATAGAGGACTGTCGACCGGCAACACTAGACTTTGGAATTTTCGTTGAAATTGAAAGCGAATTCATATGGACGGACCACGGGGACGGACGTAAAAGGTGATTCTGCGTTAATTTATTCTGCCCCATAGATGAGAAGCAGAATGATAATGCCCAGATTTGATAATTTTATAAGTTTTTATCACTTTTCATTTTCAATTTGGGCATTTTTCACATTACGCAGACATTTATTATACTGTCTAATTATCACTTCGTTCACAACAAATATATAATAAGTGACCAACATTGATGTAAAACTTATCGCACGAATGTTGACGAATGAACTTTTTGAATGAGTGACGTTAAGCCCGTTTTACTTATTGACAAGTGACAAAAGCGAGTGACAAGTGGCAAGTGCGTGTGGACAGGCACTGACAAGTGCGACTGACAAGTGACACATGGCAAGTGACAAGTGAATATCAGTACTGCATATCCAGTTGTCAGTGCGTATGACCATCTACTTGTCACTTACTTGTCAGTGTTTAATTTCTACTTGTCACTCGCACTTGTCACTTGTCAATATGTAAACCAGGCTTGAAGCAGGCAGCCGGTTTCAAAACTAACGCCAATGTTTTCCTTTTCGCACGTTCCTTGGCATGTCTGGGTAGAAATTGGCAAGCCTTATATATTTGTAGAAGACAATCTGGATAGCATACAGTACACCAAGCTCCAAAGCAACACAGCTAATAAGGCAACCATTGCACAAGCGTAAGCCATGCGCGTCTACACTACGTACAGCTCGTTTTGAAATTTGATGCATATAAGAGACCTATCACACATCAATACAACTCAAATTGCAATTACCGAAGTCGACACTGTTGACAAATACTTTTATAGCCTCAGACAATTCTTGGACTACTAATATTTGCATGCTATTACTACTAGCAAAACATGTTTGTTCTTTAATAATTATTGTAAGACCTATATTTCCATGTTTTAAGCAAATAAAGATATGATCATGATTATGATTACATGCACACGCCTCGCGTACGTCGCGCACGCCACGCACTCGCCTCGCTCAAGTCTCGCGCCCGTCTCGCGCTAGTGCCGCGCCCGCGCACACCGCACATTCGCATTGAGTACACGCTTTGGTTAGTGTCGTATAATCTTCATTAGTTGTGTAAGCAGTTGCGGGGCGTGCGTTAGGCATGCGCGATGACTGCACGAAGTATGCACGGACTTTGCGCGTGTCGAGCGCTGGTGAAAGGCGAGCACAACGCGTATCCGGGTCCAGTGCGTGATCAGCGTAGGTCTGAACACGCCCTAAGATCGGAAGTGATATCCTACGAAGTCTTGTTAACTTTTACAATTGTGGATCGTGTTCTAGTTGAAGTCTAAATTGAATTTATCGCGAGCTAGTCGACTCGTCGTTTCAGTTATTGCGAGAGACTCAGCTAATTGTTTGCTGACTCACGCTTCTAACATTAATAACCTGCACCGGAACACTTGGTAATAAAATTAAGAACCATTCTCCCAGTAGTTTGCACTAATATATCTACCGTAGCTCTAGAATAACTTCCTACTTTTGCGACTTTAAAAATGCGGAATCTTTTAATTCGAATGTATAATATTCTTTTCAGAGTTCCATAACACAAAGGGTAAAAACGGTAACGGTACTAAGACTCCGTGGTCCGTCCGTCCGTCTGTCTATCACCAGGCTGTATCTCATGAACCGTGATAGCTTGACAGTTGAAATTTTCACAGACATGTATTTCTATTGTCGCTACTCGTATAATAAAAAATACTAAAACAGAACAAAAGTCCCATACGACAAACGTGATTTTTTTAAAGATAATGGTACGGATTAAAAAATGGCATACGAGTGCAATTTGATTTTTAACGCCCGACAAAAAAAGAGGGTGCAGTATTGTACTAGGTAATAGGTTTGATCTAATTTTTATCTGTGGTATTGTAACTCTCTGACGGATTGACCGATGTAGTATTTTTTTCGTGAAAGAAAGTTCTCTTGCGGTCGTTTTAAGCTGTTTGATAAAAAAATTTGTTCAGCCGTTGTTTAAAAGTATTTGGGGGTTAACGCTTGAAAGCCGGGGTTCTTTAATTTACCTGGCAAATAATGAAAGGCGCAACGGATATCAATTCCACTAAACATTGGTTGGAATATATAGTTCCGCCACACACCACATGGTGTCGCCGGGGTTTTCCAAATTTACCTGGCAAACAAACCTGTAAGCTGTCTGAAAGAGTCTGACATAGCCTGTCGACTGCTTTAATAATCTTCTTTGCCCCTTTTTGATCTGTTGAACTAAAAACAATTATTTCGCTCATGAGATAGATTTTTAAAAATTATGTTAAAGTATATATTTGGAGCTTAGCCCTATATAGTTGCTAATCAAGGACAATGAGAAAGAAGGATAGAGCTAGATAAGAAGCGTTTGAGATGTGGTGCTGGTGGAGAATGGAGGGCATTAGCTGGACGGAAAAGAAAACTGCTGGCACTTGTTGGAGAGAAACGAAAACTACTTCAAACTATTAATTTCTAGGAGAGAGAAAATGTTAGGACACCTAATTAGACATGATGAATTTTAAAAGTAATATAAGTAGTATTTAAAAAGTAATAGTAGACGACCTCCGTGGCGTAGTGGTCACCATGCTAGTCCACCACCCAGAGGTCCCGGGTTCGATCCCCGGTCAGGGCAATTTGGAAAATGGTCTTTTTCAAATTGTCCTGGGTCTTGGATGTTTATCTATATATGTATTTGTTATAAAATATAGTATCGTTGAGTTAGTATCCCGTAACACAAGTCTCGAACTTACTTTGGGGCTAGCTCAATCAGTGTTATTTGTCCCTATATATTTATTATTTATTTTATTTCATATTGGAGGGGAAAAAAAGAAGGAGGAAGAGGTAAAGGAAGACCTAGAGATAGTTTTATAAAAAAACTAAAGGAAAAAATAATAATTAACCAAGAAATAACACCTTCTCTTGTCGACGCCGCTGGTGACAAGAGAGCTGGCTCATATCTCGCGCAGAAGATTGCAGTAGCCATTCAACGCGGGAATGCAGCCAGTGTTCTTGGCACCATGCCACATGAACCACACTTAGATTTTTAAAATAGTTTAATTTAATTTTTATTTAGTTTTTTAGTTTAACTTTATAATTACTTTATTAAATATTAGGCAAAAAAAAAAACAACTGAAGGATCAAATTAATGTTTCAACCTACAATGATGTTAAGGAGTTGACTTGAGACAGAGAGAGATGGAAGGCATTGGTTGCTCCACAGACAAGAGCTTAGCTCTTCAAAGAAGAGGAAGACGTATTTTTTTTTCTCTGTAAATTTCGCGTGGCATCACGTTCAGCTACCATTTTCAACTAAAGATGACGTAAATTACTCCCACTCCGAAATTTCGAAGCGCTGTTGAATTTTTACTACTTTGCTAAAATAAAAAATATGGTTCCTTTATTTTCGGATATTAATCTAGTTGACGGATATAAATAAGATAATATATTTTTTACCCTATCCACATGCCTATTATTGTAAGTTATTTAAGTATATACATATAAGTACTGACACAAATAGTAATGTGCCGCCGAGAAATTTTCTGATCTCGGAAATTTCTTTCCTAGAAAATTTCCGGAAATTTCGGAAATTTTCAACATTTTTAGAGAATTTTAGTTGAAAAATGTCTTGAAGAATATTCTTGCGGGTTTCTCAGAAATTTTTCAGACATTCAAAAATTTCTGGATATTTTCAAGGACGGCACATCACTAGACACAAAGTATTTCAAAAATATAAGTAACGTTGTACGTAATTATATTTTTATTTTCGTGATAAGTCCTGTTATAAAATTTTCAATTTACAATAAAAGCTCGAGTTAATTAAAGCTTGGTAGCTGTGGAACTTTTTATGGCTCCTAACGTGACGAAAATGAGCTTCCAGTGTTCGGATCAGCTGACTAACGTTCACTTCTTAATTAGGGATCTTAGTTCTTAGGGATCTTAAAAATACAATCAGTATGTTTCTGTACATCAAAAAATTGACAAAATATAATTCCATTTAAAATACTTATTATTATAAATTACGACTTAGTATAAAAATATGTAAGGTACTAGTGAATTTCAAATATTATGGTTTTGCAATATTAGGTACGCAGTCAATGTTTTTACCCAGTTTACATCCCTATCACACAATAGTCAATGTTGTTAATAATAATTAAAATTATGTATTCAGTGTCACGAACTGTATTTGCTTTTAATAATACCACAGGAAAACTCTTCCTGCATAATTAGATGCAACTGATAACAAGCAACACTAAGTTTTCAGTACTGCAGTGCCCCTATGGAGCCATTGCAAGAATGGGATGCATACAGAGGAGTTATCTTTTATTAAAATCTTGTAAAGTCACTCGCAGCTGCCCAGAGTTGGCTTCTGCGAATAAAGCCCGCTGTGGATGAAAGATTATTGCGACAATCGCAATCGCAAATACAGTAAGCCTAACAGATACCAGGTGCCTTGCTTTCTGTTTGGCTTATGAGGCATTTCACATTTGGTTGGCAGTCTCGCTCGCACAATCAAACATTTTTAAAGATTATTAAAAAATGTGACTCATTTGTAGAATAGTGTTTCATTAACTGTCAATATTATTATATGTTAGATATTGAAGTCATGTTTTTTTATTGTTTATGTGTGTGTGAATCAAAAGGTCATCAAAAATTTTAAATTTTATATGACCTAATTTTAGATGTAGTCAATGTCTACACAATTTACAAACATGTCTAAAATATCTACAATATAATTATATTGAATGTTATTAAAACACTTTTTTACAAATAAGACACATTTTATAATAATCTTTAAAAATGTTTGATTATGCGAGCGAGACTGCCAACTAAATGTGAAATGCCTCTTGTTGCACTTAGAACTGATTTATTTTCCACGTTTCTTTATGTTTTGACTCATTTTATTAAAACTTTAATAAATGGAAACATGGAAGATTACTAAAGAGATCACTCAGCCGATCCAGGTTGGCATCAATTTTTCATTTTTCTGACATAAAAATATTAACGAAAGGTTAAGGCAAGCACATTTAAATTCCGCTTGACGTCTCGTATAATCTATACAAGGCGGTAACGTTAGAAGTCCCCAACTTCGAGACTTCGATGTTTTTTTATCTTTGTACATTTACTAGGTAATTTTATAAATTCGGATAATCAATAGCTTCACTTACAATATAGGTTACAAGTAGTTAACAAAAGCCAATAACAGGTCTAACACAATACAACTATGAGTTTACGGGAGCGCCAAAAACGCCAAGTACTTATCAGAGGTCGGACTTAGGTAGAGTTATTTATGTACTTACACAAATTACATACTGCGAAAGAATAAAGTGGATATGCTTTAAATCCCGGGATTAATTTTTAAGAGCAGAAAACTACCGTAATTTATTAAATAAAAAAGTTTTTTACTTTTACACGATTTAAACCACTGCACGCGCGACGTTGCCAATATGTAAAAGCGAATAAAAATACTAATGTATATACTAATAAAAATTGTATGTTAATTAACTTTGTTTTATTTGTCTTATCTGTCTCTAAGGTTTTTATTATTATAACTTGTAATATTGTTGGCAACACGGGATCGTCCATTAGAAATTCCGGTAAAATCCACATTAATATCAACATTTCGATGCAAGTACATAAATAACTCTACCTAATTCCGACCTCTGATACTTACTCAGGTCATACAAATTTATACATACAATCAGTTGGGATGTTTTTTTTGCGATGGTAGTTAAATTATATAATAGGCAATTTAATAAACCCACTGCTGGGCATAAGCCATTTGTCTGCACCATCCCGTTAACATTGGGGTTTATAAAGCTAATGATAAAGAATTTTTAAATCTATCCGTTGGACTAAATAGAATACTTATGTAGTACTTTTTTCACTTTGTCAAAGTCCCTGTATTGTAGTGAATAGCCGGTTTTAAAGTTGCAGTGTGCACTTGACAATGCTGATAATTTTAGATTCGGTAAAATAGTTTGGAGCGCATCCAGCGCGAGATTTTTTTTATTTATCTCACGTTTCAGTAGTGCTGTGAGTACTTTATCATTTTGCAATTAAATTTAGTGAACTGCATTTATGATTTCTTATTCATATGGGTCAATTGAATGACATTGGTATAATTTATTATACCTTAAACTTTTGCACGCCAGTGCTTTTTATGTTACGTTACCCCTGACGCCAAGACTAGTAAAACTACTACAATATAGACAAATTCAGTTGTATTTTTTTTTCTTTTTTACAACAAAAGAAACAGATTAAGGCCTAAAACGAGATGGCGAGATATGTTTAGAAAAATAGCAGGACATGACTGGGTGCATAAAACTAGATAGCAAACATGTTGGAAAGCTTTGGAGGAGGCCTGCCCTAAAGAGGCGACTACTACCTGCTAGGAATAAAAGACGTAAAAAAAATACAGATGAATATTAAATAATTTAATTTAAATGACCAAATGACGTGTATCAGAGAAAAAATAGAAAAAAAAACACTTAATGTTGCATTGCATGCTATAACTTAATTTATTGTTTTTGGAAATATAGTTGACAGAACTTGGAACTGGTAGTAGAATGAATGGCTATTTTATTTTATTTAGTAGTCAAGTGACCAACTTTTGATTAATGATTTTAACAAGTTTATGAATTGATGTCTCCACGGGCCTAACGTCTCAACCACGGTCTCAACCCCAAACGGCTCAAATATGAAGCCGTTCATTCATACTTGCGCCGTTTTAGGGTTTCCCCAGTGGCTGCAGCTGCGCCAGCCTTGAAGCTTGTACCGTGAAGATGGGAGACCGCCAGGATGTCGAAACACGTAGTAATATTGATTTTATTTTATTTTATTATTATACGTGCTTATAACTGAATAAATATTTGATTCTAAATTCTTGTAATATAATAATCTCATCCGATTTCATATCGCAAAGAACATGACAAGGCACTCAATAAAATCTAGAAATAAAAAAATGGCCATATTAGAAACGTGCCTCAATTTTAACGTGAGAAATATGGCCTCGCATTACTGCTGTTAAGGTTTTCATGAAATTGCTGATATAAATTTCACGTGAATACGATAGCTACAAAAAAGACGTATTCGCGCATATTTTTGTATTATGGAAATGTTATGGGTTTTTGGAAGGATACATTTTATTTCTTGTTTAACAAATCTTACGTAAGTGATATATGTTTTGACAGTAATAAAATAGAGTGATGAGTGTAGATGAAGCGAAAGAGGTCTGTCAGGACCGTAGCAAGTTGAGGTCCATAGTCTCTGCCTACCCTTGTGGGAAACAGGCGTGATAAATATGTATGTAATCTAAATCTAAATATATAGAACTCGAAGGTGACTGACTGACTGACATAGTGATCTATCAACGCACAGCCCAAACTACTGGACGGATCGGGCTGAAATTTGGCATGCAGGTAGATGTTATGACGTAGGCATCCGCTAAGAAAGGATTTTGATCAATTCTACCCCCAAGGGGATAAAATAGGGGATGAAAGTTTGTATGAAACTTTGTCAATTTTAAACCGATCGGGCTGAGACTTTGCATGCATAAAGCTACCATGACGTAGGCATCCCCTAAAAAAGGATTTTGATAAATTACACCCCTACGCGAGCGAAGCCGCGGGCAAAGGCTAGTAAAATATAAATAAATAAATATAGGGACAAATAACACTGATTGAGCTAGCCCCAAACTAAGTTCGAGACTTGTGTTATGGGATACTAACTCAACGATACATTATTTAAAAAAATATATATATAGATAAACATCGAAAGCCCGGGAGAAGTTTTAAAAGGGCCATTTTCCGACATGCTCTGACCGGGGATCGAAACCGGGACTTCTGGGTGGTAGACTAGTTTTGTGACCACTACGCCACGGAGGTCGTCAAGTACAAAATATGTACTAAAAGATACCAATAAGTCAATAAAGATAAAAATATATTTATTAAGCAGAAATATAATAATAGGTATACGTGCTTTCAATCGTTTAATAAACAAGTTGAATCTCAATCCTTGTTTAGCAAAAACATAGAACTCTCTTAAAGATTTCAAAAATGATAAATCTAAAGCGGCCTGCGCTCAGCGAATTTTAGTATTTTATCAATTTATTTCCAATTTTAAAATTTAATTGATCCCGAGAGCTAATTTAGGTAGATTTACTCCCATGTCGACCTTCAGAAGAATTAAATATAACACTTGTAACAATGTCGATTGTTGGCGTCTAAACATATATACAGATAAAAGATTAGATACGAAGATGTACTTACTAATGTACATTAATATTATTAAAAGTAGTACCTACATATCATATTGTACAGTATCGCATATATCCAAAATAGCGGCACTATGTGCCCTTCGCTTTCAAGACAAAATTTAACTTGTATTATAGGGAGAACTTAAGTATTTACGTATTCCTTATAATAAATTATTCTTAGCTTCAAACGCAGAGACCGGATTTCCCACAAATTCAACAGAAAATCAGTGGTAAAACTTTCTCGGGTAAAAAAAGAAAAATCTCTTAATTGGAAACGGAGCAAGTCGTTAGATGTATGCTTAGTTAACAAGGTTAAATAAATGAGAAGGTGCAGGGTGTAAGATCCAAGCGATTTAGGGCGAGTCCAACAAGAATATTTTTTACCTGACTATGAAGGTTTTATTTGTCAAGAGTATTTGTTGTTTTTCGAGATAAATTTTTGTTGGAAATAATACAAACATTGTCAATATAGCTTAGACTATTTAATTTAATTTGTAATAAAGTCATAACTATACTATACTAAAACTAATTAACTAAAGTAAACTTAAATACTAAAAACAAACAACGGTCATTCCGTCTGTTTTCTTGTCATCACCCCGTGCCAGTCCGATGGGTTCCAAAACTCCTGGTATCTGAAGTGACAGTGAGATACATATATTGGTATATTTATATATGTATTTGCTATAAATATACTATCGTTGAGTTAGTATCCAATAACACAAGTCTCGAACTTTCTTTGGGGCTAGCTCAATCAGTGTAATTTGTTCCTATTTATTAAAAAAAGTGTCATAAGGCCCGCGCTCTTGGAGCCATATAGTCCCAGCTGGATGTAATATCATTGCCAACTGTTCGGTTAAAATCATGTTATTTCAATTTGATCCACTTTCTGATTTCTTATTAATATACCAATGTATGCAAATGTAAATCAGATGACATTTTTCTGACAAGAACCGTATCTGCATATTTATCTTTTAAACTTTATTAGAAGTTAAAACACATTTATCTCCACTGCTTCTGCCCTGTTCCACAAATTAAGGGTAAGCTCCGACCGGCACGGATCAGATTACCCAGATCGATTCAATTTAAATCGGCCGCGCAACTAATAATTAAATTCACCATCCTACCCGGCTTTATTTACTACCGGCTGAAATCGCATTGAAAAATTAATGCTTTAAACAACGCCAATTTATTTTTAACATAAGGTTTATGTGGAGATTATTTATTTAATTCCTTATGTCAATTATTACGTTATAATAAAATAAATAAAAACCAAAGTTATAATTACTTTGGTTTTTATTTATTTTATTATTTCCACTACCAACATAATAATAGGTTGGGGAAAAAGTCTTTTCGCATTTTATATGAAAATTCAAAACATTTTTTAATATAGTTTATTTACATTTAAGTAAAGTATGTAGGTACCATTTTGTTCGATAACTTTTTGCCATCTTATAGGTAGGGACATGATCCCATTGATATAGAAATTTAGGGGCTTCTGATCAAAAAACTGCGTCAAGTAGTTTTGGCAGTCCTCTCGTGATGTTAACCTGACACTGCCTAAAGCATTCTGAAGAGACCGAAACAGGTGGAAATCTGAAGGTGCCAGGTCAGGACTATACGGCGGATGCATTAACACCTCCCAGCCAAACTCTCTTAATTTTTGCTGAGTGGTTAAAGATGTGTGAGGTCTAGCGTTATCATGATGAAAAACCACACCCCTTCTGTTGATTAATTCCGGCCGCTTTCTCTCAACTTCTTACTTTAATCTTATCAGTTGTTAGCAGTAGAGTTCTGAATCGATGGTCCTGCCTGGTAGTAACAGCTCATATTGAATAATGTCACCACACACACAGCATCACCTTGTTGCGAGTTAACCCGGGTTTCGCCACAGTCTGTGAAGCCTGACCGACCTTTGACCATGACCTTTTTCGCACGTTCTTGTCGTATGTGATCCACTTTTCATCACCAGTTATCAATTTCTTCAAAAATGGTTCGGTCTCTTTACGTCGTAATAAAGAATCACAAATGAGTACACGGTTCATTAGGTTTCTTTCAGAGAGCTCGTGAGGTACCCAAATATCGAGCTTTTTTGTGTACCCATTTTTTTCAAATGCACCAAAACTGTTTTGTGGTCAATTCCCAGTTCTTCAGCTACGTCGTAATTATTGATATGCCGATCATGCTCCACTTTTTAAAAAATACCATCCATTTTATTCGTAACAGGGCGACCTGAGCGACGTGCATCTTTGACATCAAAATTTCCGGATTGAAAACGCTTAAAACAAATTTATGCTACTCTCACAGACACTGCACTAGGTCCATAAACATCGCAATTTTTTTTCGCGGCGAGCTTTGCATTTTTACCTTTTTGGTAGTAAAATTTTAAAATGTATCTAATTTCTTCATTAGATTCACTCATCTTGACGGTAAGAAAAACAAATGAAAATCACTTTTTTTCCTAATTTGAATTTGGAATTATCTTCTTTAAAATTTAAGCTTTTAAATGATACCAAAACCATCCAGGTACAAATAGTATAGCCAAAGTGGTTTTATTACAAGTTCATACATACTATATGCGAAAAGACTTTTTCCCCAACCTAATATTTTTCATCTCGTCTATTGGATAACCAATGTTTTTTCTCTAAATACTAGAAGCCAAGTCATTTGTTAATCCCATGGGATTGAAAAGGGAAAAAAGCACCAGGGACGAAAAATATTAAAAACTAAACACGAATACAATTTTTACAATCCAAACTAATATTAGCGATTCAGAAAAAAAAACAAGAAGAATTTAATAGATTAATTATTAAAAATCAAAAATTATCATAACTTATTTGATGTTAATTATAGTAGTAATATCTAGTTAAGTTTTTCATTATTATTTGTATTTAGTTAATACATAGTATAGTTTACTTTTGTTTTCAAGTTTATGAAAAAATAAATTAAATTTGGCAATTTATCATATATACTCAATAAAATATTATCACACGGCGCAATTTACTGGAATACAATAGTCATCAACACATTTTAAAAAACAACATACTTAACTTAAAAAATAATTTGTGAATGAAGGAAAATTTTCATCTGTAAAAATATGTTGTTTTTGGCGGTCACATAAAATGTTTACGCTTGCCTTCCATATGCGGTTTGTTGGCTGGAGCGTTTCGTAATTATATTTCCGATATTCTGGCAACACTCGTGGTCAACGGGCCGCTTAAAAATATTATCATCATCATTATCATAATTTCAGCCGCATAACGTCCACGGCTGGACATCTCTCCCAAGGATTTCCAAAACGACTGATCAAGAGCGGCCTGCATCCAGCGCTTTCCAGCGACCTTGGTCAGATCGTCTTACCACCTTGCGGGTGGGTGTCCTACGCTTCGCTTGCCAGCACGCGTTCGCCATTCGAGAACCTTTTGCCCCATCGGCGATCGGTTCTTCGCGCTATGTGTATATATATATATATATATATATATATATATAGTATATATATCAGTGTGATATTAGACGAAGTGTCTGACAGCATCAGAGACACACACGAGCAACCTCCGTGGCTGCTTGTGTATGCTGACGATATCGCACTGGCGGATGCGGACAGAGGGAGACTGGTGCGACGCGCAAATGTGTGGAGGGAGTCGCTTGAAAACGGTGGTCTGAAGCTAAATGTGGCGAAGACTGAATATATGGCTTGCAATGCTACAGATCCCCCACCCGTACGCATAGGCGAAGACTTGGTCAAGCGTACGGACCAGTTTAAATACTTGGGATCTGTACTTCACGCGTCCGGAGACATCGATGCCGACGTCAAGGCCCGTATATCTGCCGCATGGGCAAAGTGGCGAGAGGTGACTGGTGTCATTTGTGACCCCAAAATGCCGGTTAGGTTGAAGGGACAGGTCTACAAATCCATCATTAGACCTGTCCTTTTATATGGGAGTGAAGCGTGGCCTTTGCTTGAGCGGCACAAGCAGGAGTTGCGTGTCACGGAGATGCAAATGCTGCGTTGGATATGCGGAGTGTCACGGAGAGATCGTGTTAGAAACACCCGCATCCGCGGCAGTCTTCATGTCCGTGACATAGCGGACAAACTGCAGGAAAGTCGCCTACGCTGGTACGGTCACGTCCTACGAAAGCCGGCAAGCTACGTGGGAAACAAATGTATAGCCATGCCGCCTCCGCCGGGGCCCGGCAGGCGGGGTAGACCGAAGAAGTGCTGGCTTGACGTCGTCAAAGATGATATGCGTGCTAATCGTCTTACAACCAAGGATGCTCAAGACCGTGCAAAGTGGAGAAGAAAAAGTCGGAAAGCGGACCCCGGGCTTCTCAGCTTGCAGCTGAGGACGCAACTGGGAAAACGCTGAGATGAGAGAGAGAGAGAGATATGTATATATAAAAATATTATACTAATATTTAATTGAGTTTTTAAATAAATAAATATATATGGACAAATCACTTGTTATAAATGTTATATACAACGTGGAAGGGACATACCCATAAAAATTAAAATAACAATCTAAAAGCAAAAAGAATTTGGTATTCCCATACATATTGCCCGGGTGGATGCAAGCTTTAGTATGGAAATGCCAATTTTTTTTTGTTTAGAACCACCGGCTATACTAGATCATTATAGTATAATGAAATTAAAATAACAATCTAAAAGCACAAAAAGAATTTGGTATTCCCATACATATTGCCCGGGTGGATGCAAGCTTTAGTATGGAAATGCCAAACTTTTTTTGTTTCGGAACACGGGCATACTAAGCCCTTCCACGATAGATAAACATCCAAGACCCAGGTCAATCTGAAAAAGATCATTTTCCATTTATCATCTTACATTAAAGCACCTTCGCACAGTCAAAAAATTCCTCAACAATTTTCCATACCTTCTAGTGTTAATAACATAGATAGATAAGATAGATACATAAATTATTTATTGCATCTATAGCACACTACTATACATGAAAAAGAATAACTTAAACTAATATAAATCTAATATAAATAAAGTATAGGCATGTGTGTGCTACAGTATTACAAAAGACTGTAGCTCAGTGTGGGGAATTGCCCAGAGAGCAAATTGGCCACAACAATCCGATGTACCGAATGTGTCAACTTTATAATTGCCTATGTGTTCATCACCTAAGTTTCCTGACATCTTTTGCACTTCGCTCGCGGCATTCAAAAGGAAATGCCTAATTGTCATCACAGATTCATAATTCATTCTTTCATTTATTAATTTTTTTCTTAGTTAATTTGTTTCATAACTTGATTTTTGCTATAATATACATATTATGTACTTATATAATTGGTTAGTTAGGCTATCTAGTTATATTTATTATTCTTATAATTTATCATTTCATGTACCTAGCTCACTGTATATGTACTATTAAATAAAATAAAATAAAAAATTAGATACTTGCCTTATATATTTGTTATTTCTTATTATAGTTTCGCCCTGTCTGTCTGTCTGTCCGCCGTTCTACGCAGGGACTAAAGGTACTAAAAGCTTGTAATTGGTAAAACAAAATCATGTTTTTTTTTTAAGGTACCTCCCATATACGAGTATGTAGTAAAGTGGGAGTAATTTTTTTTCTTGACTAACCAATCGTGTGGAGTATCGTTGACTAGGTCTGTAAAAATATTGTGAGGATGTGTACACCATTTGTAGGGTTCCGTACAAAGAATTAAAAAACGGAACCCTTATAAGATCACTCGTGCGTCTGTCTGTCCGTCCGTCTGTCACAGCCAATTTGCTCCGAATCTACTTGACCTAATCAGCTAATTTGGAAATATGGTGTAATCTTATAACTCAAACACTAATGTGCAAAGTAAATATTTTTTTTTAATAAGTGTCATTTTCGGGTAACAAATAAGGAAATTGAAAAAAAAAAAATGTTTTGCATACCTTACTGCGTTATGTATCAAATGAAAGGGCTCGTTATGAGGATCTTAAATATATATTTGGTATTATTGTAAAATAAATTTTTTTGACTTTATTCATGAAAGTAGATGAAAATTGACCAATGCCCCCGCTGGTCCCCAAAACGATTGAGCCTAAAATGTTGTATAAAAAAAAATATATATTTCATTGCTTATAGATTACAGGAAGACCTATTTTAGAATTCTATCAATTGAAAATAAAATGGTACTAATATCATACGTTCACTTACGAAAAATAGTTCACTGAAACACGACTAGATAGCGCTAGTAGCGCCGATGAGCTTTCGCGAGTAAAACGACACCGGGCGTAGTCCGTACTTGGATGGGCGACCACACGTTGCATAAAACTTACTCGAGCTCCTCCGTGCTTCAGAAGGCACGTTTAAGCCGTTCCCGGCTGTCATTATTGTATGGCAGTCGTCAAGGTAAATCAGATGCCTTTAGGCCTTAAAAACTGATAGCAGTGATGGTCACTTACACACACGAAAAACAACACTAGTAGTATTTAATTCGCATCTTACTGTAAGGAAACCTTCATGCGCGAGTGCATGGCTTGCAAGTGAAAGCCATGCACTCGCGCATGAAGGGTTTCCTACCATTATATGGAGGCCCCGCCTGGAGGAGGCCTTTACCCGTCGAGGGGTCCAGCTGACGAATGCAACTTAAAATTTGTATTAGAATACTAAATTATTATACTTAACTAATTTAACGAAATTAATTTATAGTAATTAACAGATTGAGAAATAATAATAATAATTAATTAAAAATGTAATGTTAAGGTATGTAAATTATTTATTTTAATCGGAATTATAAAATAAGTTATACATTATAAGGTTTCGCTTTTAATTTATTAATTTAAAAATTTATTGATATAATGTTGTAATGCTTTTATTTTGTGTCCTAGAAATAATTCGCATGATGTACCTTATTGTGATTGTCAAACGAAGCATGTATTTGGTCACTGGAATAAACAGGCTTTTTTTAATTTTTTTTAAGTTTTTTTTTTATTTTATATATTATATGGAGCCCCGCTTAAAATTTTACTATATTTTGTTTTTAGTATATTTAGTTGTTATAGCGGTAACAGAAATACATCATCTGTTAAAAATTCAACTGTCTAGCTTTCACGGTTAATGAGATACAAGACGGACATCAGAGTCTTAGTTATAGGGTCCCGTTTTTACCCTTTTGGTATGGAACCCTAAAAACCAAAAGTTTAAATTAATTTTTTTTTTTAGTTTTGATAATGTAGGAACTTTGTATATTTTTTTGTCAACGCCAAAATTATATCTTCAATAAATATTTTAACATCACTTGTAAATTCCAAAAAACGTGCTAGCTTAGAAAGCTCCCGTCATCTGATACAACAATATAGGTTTGAAGAGATCGCTAAAAGCTAGCTAAAAGCCTGTCTGCCTGCATTAAGCTCCTTTCTAAGGCTTTGCCTGCTTTAAGCCTGCAAGGTTTTCATTTACATACTCTTTGGTCTTAAATTGTGAGGTGATAGTACTGGAATTAGTAACTTGAGATTGCTCAAGTGGGAAACATAATTACATAGATAAATTCTTTATTTGTCATTACAGACGCACAAAAATTAAACTATAAGAACATTAGTGTCACTTACACAGGCTTAAAATACAGACATCACAATAAATTAATTGCATGTGTGTGTGCTGCAGCAAGAGAAATAGGTAGCAGTGCACTGATTTTCAGTAATGGCGTGGAAATTGATACATAACCAGAAGTCGGAATTAGGTAGAGTTATTTATGAACTTGCATCGAAATGTTGATATGAATATGGATCTTCCCGGTATTTATAATGGACAATTCCGTGTTGCCAACAATATTACAAATAAATAATAATAAAATCCTCAGGGATAGACAAGACAAATAAAACAAAGATAATAAACATACAATTATTATTAGTATTTACTTTAGTATTTTATTCGTTTTTACATATTGGCAACGTCGCGCGTGCAGTGGTTTAAATTGTGTAGAAGTTAATAACTGTTTATTTAAGAAATAACGGGATTTTTTTGCTCTTTAAAATTAATCCCGGGATTTGAGGCATATCCACTTTATTCTTTCGCTGTATGAAATCAGTGTAAGTACATAAATAACTCTGCCTAATTAATACCTCTGTACATAACTAATGTTTCTACGTCAGATGCCCGAAAAGTCTGATACCAGTGTTAAACTTACTTTGGGGCTAGCTCTGTGATTTGTTCCTATATTTCTATTTATTTACATTAACCAGATAAACAAGTAACAAGAATATTCAACCAGTTTTTTTTTTTTGTCTCAGAAATACCACGTTAAAAGTTGTGAAAAATTGCTGGCAAACAAATTACTTGTAAAAAATGGTCCCCATTCTGTTTGCCTCTAATTACAGGTAGGAGGCAGATGTATTTAACTGTGCAGCGGTGCTGAGTGATGAGCGGAGCGGAAAAGGAAAGCGAAAGAATTTTTTTTTACGCGACTCCCGAGAAGCCAAAAGCGTTATGTGTTTAGCCGCTATATACGTGTAACGGAACGTGGACTTTGCTTGAGCGGCACAAGCTGGAATTGCGTGTCACGGAGATGGAAATGTTATGTTGGATATGCGCAGTGTCACGGAGAGATTGCGTGAGAAACACCCGCATCCGCGGTAGCCTTACTGTCCGTGACATACAAACTGCAAGAAAGTCACCTACGCTGGTACGGTCACGTTCTACGAAAGCCGGCAAGATACGTGGGAAACAAATGTATAGCCATGCCGCTTCCGCCCGGGTCCCGGCAGGCGAGGTAGACCCAAGAAGCGCTGGCTTGACGTCGTCAAGGATGATATGCGTGATAATCGTCTTACTACCAAGGATGCTCAAAACCGTGCAAAGTGGAGAAGAAAAAGTCGAAAAGCGGACCCCGGGCTTCTCAGCATTGTAGCTGAGGACGCAACTGGGAAAGCGCTGAGAGAACGAAAAGGGAGTATCAACCCGAAATAGTTAACATATTAATCAATGTGAACAACTTTTATTAACATCCCAGAAAACGCAAAAGAAAATTTACATCTCCACGCATTATTATTTAATTTTGTCTGGAGTTAGTTTGTAGGCGAAAGTTGTACATATTGATAGCCCTTTTTTGTTACACATTTCATGTGTTCATCTGTTTCTTAATATTTTCAATAATATCTATGCTATGACACCTTGACAAATGAATTAGATATCTTTGGAAGCGTCTTGGTTGTCCGCTGGTTATATAATAGTCTATTTGACTTTACAGTCAATTTAATGTTTAGGAACTGGCTGTGCGACTATGAGACAAAGGCTCGATCCTCACTAGGCGCGATGTACCTCAGAATCTGTTCTCATGTAGGTACGGTCATTTTCAACTAACACAACTTGCTTCCGGTAAAGGAAGTGAAAAACAGCATTGAAATCGGTCCATCCTTTGGAGAGTTACGATGACACTGACAGACATACAGACAGACAGACAGACATTAGCGTTTATAACACCCCGCTTTATCATCGGAGGTTATTAAAATTCATTGAGCTACGTCAGATGCCTTTAGGTAGGTTGAAAATATTAACACATGTTACTACTGAATCGATTTTCATCAACATAACTAAGAACTATCTCGATCAAGTCAGCTTTCAAACAAAAAACAAATGTATTAATATCGGCCTATTCGTTTAGGCGCTACGATGACACAAACAGACACATAGACACGTCAAACTTATAACACCTTCCTTTTTCGTCGGAGGTTAAAAAATGACAGTAACATCATCTCATTACTAACTACACGCAGTAAACACTCTTAAGCATTAAAGTTAACTTAATTACTTTCTACAAATTACCCGGTAATTTTTTTATATTTTACTTTCACGAGTACACAAGGATGAGTGAGTTTTAATTATTGAGATAATTAACAAATTTCTTATAAAACTAATTAGAAAAAGTTTTTAGTCTTTTATTGGCTCGAAGAAAGTCATTTAATGGTTTAATGTCAAATATTTTAATTAATAAAAATAAAGATTTTATAAAGCAACCTTTACCTGACAGGGACACGAGATTACAATATTTAATTAAGAATGGAATCACTATTTCGATTTCTTTTGCCATCTTCTCGTCCGCTATTACCATCAGGTATGTTTTTGGTTCTGCAACACAAAGCCCTTCTTGCGAGTAGGCGACCAACACTGTAAAAATGATTTTCTTTCGGCGTTTCTTCTCAGCATTGGTCGGTATGAAGCGCTAGTATCGGTAGCTTTTCTTTAAAAATAAATTAAATTTTAACATAATGTGAATTATACTAATTAACTTGTTAAAGTGCCTATAAAGTACTACTGAATAAACATGTGAAATTTGAATTTTGTGATTTTCTATGGTCACCTCTTACGACTAGTGTTCCCGAGGACTATAGGCTTTTAGCCCTAAATTTAAGCCCATCGGTCCTTTTTTAGGGCTATGTCATTTTTAAAAGCCTATTAGCCTAAGTCTTTCTTGTGACTGTAGGTTTTTTAGAGTAATAGGTTTATGTTTAGGCTAAAGCCATTTTTTAGTATCAGCCTGAGTAAGACATAATAATTATGAATAATGGATTTATTATATTTTTACATGTTTATTATCCATTTAAAACAAAAAAGTATTCTTGCACTTGTAATGTCGGTCAGCAACGTTTTTTTTTATCTACAAATAATCCGGTCAAGTGCGAATCGGGCTCGCCGATTGAGGGTTCCGTTACATAAACAATTTAAAAACTTTTATTTGTAGTCAAATGCATAGTCAGATTTCGGAGATAAGGAGAGGGAGGGGTACCCCCATAAGTGGTCCCCATATTTCAAATGCATTTATTTACGTTATACGTCCATCTTTAGGTTACTGACTTTCATATGTGTACACTGTATAGTCAGCAGCAAAAATATGTAACCAAATAAAAGCATACGCATACGTAAGCATTTATTTGGTGACATGTTTCTGCTGATGACTGTAGTATAGGTACCAAAATTTAACACAATCGGTCCAGTAGTTTCGTAGAAAATTGGCTATGACGAACGGATAGACAAATGGGTGAGTGAGTGATATACTAAGGGTTTCAGTTTTGAATTTTTGAGGTACGGATCCCTAAAATAATCTTTTACGTTCAAGTTGAAATTTCCAATTAAATTATACCAGATCGAGTACTTACGGCTTTGAAATTGAAAAAGCAATCATTTAAGTCTTCAATTTCATAAATAAAATACACACTTTTTACTCAAAGTGCATTCCATTAATTGGATTAAATTTTTTCACATCACATTCATCACTCTGATGAAAACTAGATTGGATCTTGCCGTCATGGCATCGGTAAAAAATATTTGATGCGGTTTCTCAGAATTCATATTTCTTTTATAGATTCTTAGAAAAAAGTTTATTTGCGAGGCAAATTAAACAACTCCCGACGTACAAGCGTTCACCCCCAATAACATTAAAACAGCTGGACTGATTTTCACCAAACATCTAGAACCACCGCGATAAAACTTGCTTTCACATATGACCATATTGGATATGATCCATCCAAAATATGTCCACCCGTTCGAGAACTACTTTTCGACATTTTTCAAAATGGCATATGTAATTAAGAAGTCATACTTTAGCAATAAAAAAAAATCAAAATTTCATAAATCTTTATTGTTTATTACATATTAATAACATTTTATTACAGGTCAATATTATAAAACTTAGAATCATACATCACATAAGTACACATAAGATTAGGAATAAACACACAATAATATTTAACAATTAATGTCATCGAATCAAATACATCTCAATGACAAAATTCGTCAAATGAGTAGCTAGTTCTATCAACCATTTTTAACTTTATTTTTAAAGATTTTAATATTACATATAATATGATTTGAATTACTTTGTGCAATTCCGCCACCAGTTAGTTCATGCAAAATACCGTCCGGCGCCCACCCACTACTGTTAGTCCCAGCATACCTGCCACCAACAGCCCGTGTGCAGCCCCAACCAATAGCTGATGCATGCTCCCTCCGATACTGCTGCATCCACCGCGGCTGCTGCATCATCGGGCATCATTCGATGCTTGTTGACCGCCGAACGATCAACAACTTATTTGGTGCCTGAGGTTGCATCGTGGAGAGGCGAAACACGTATGGCGTATGCTGTGTCCGATGTTGCCGTAGCCGCAGAGCGGAAGCTGCAGTATCGGAGAGAGCATGCATCAGCTATTGGTGGCGGGTGCACACGGGCTATTGGTGGCAGGTATGCTGGGTCTAACAGTAGTGGGGGGGGGGGGGGCACCGGACGGCAATAGTTTGCATGAACTAACTAGTGGCGGAATTGCACAAAGTAATTCAAATCATATAGTATGTAACTTTGACTTCCGCAAAGTAACACCTGAATCTATTAACGATTTTAATATTATCAGCTGCTCTGAACTCCTGCGGCAACCGATTACACATTGTTTCAATCATACACTATTTTATTTAGCCGCAACTTTTCAAAATTTCAACGGGTTGGAGGTGACTCGCGAGTTGTATTGTACTGCTCACAGAGTCACTAAAGTAATACCATGGTCCAAATTTACATATTACATTGAATAGTGTAACCTAAACACCGGATTTGGAATAGATCCACGTATTGTATCGATTCGCTCCGGCCCTACGCTACGAAGCTTATGTGCTTACTGCATAAGGTATTATAATGCCCTGTTGCCACATAATTTACTGAAAAGGGGTTAGACATTGGCTTTGGCTTTGTTTTTACGAGAAATGTTGGATGCAAACAAGGAACGTTCCGTTGAAAATTTTAGGTAAAGTCACGGAATTAATATCATACAGAGGGGAAACTCGCAGCGTCTCTCGCAATATGGTATCCCCGCAATCTGACTGCTCACTGCAAAATCAATAAGTAAAATTACGTACTTTACGTACATTGCTGGCGTTAATTTTCTTCTGATATAATTATTTTGATAATGCAATGTGTTTATTGAGTAAAAAGCAAATATATAGTGACATTTGACGTAGAACAAATTTTTTTGTACATTTTATTTATCTAGATTATATAATTTTAAAGTACATCGCTTGGCCGTTGATATAGTTGAACTTAATTTTTCGGAAAAATTAAACGGAACAAATTAAGTGTCATATATATTTTGGTAGATCAAATGTAGATCTAATTATTTATTTCATATATTCATTAACCTGCAGGCTATGATCAGTCGCCAAGTATAGACACATCCAACGAAGTAATATATAAGCTTCAAAATGAATATGTGGCTCGTAGATTTGCTAAATGCACAAATAGTGTCAAGTTAACCTTGTTTAAGGCATACTACCAGGTATTTTATACAGTCTATTTATTTCTATGCAGTCTATGGCTCAAATATACGCAGAAGTCACACAGCGCCCTGCGTGTTCAATATAATAATGGTCTGAGGGCGCTTTTGGGACTGCCGAGATACTGCTCCGCATCAGGTATGTTTGCAGAGGCTGCGGTGGATCGTTTCCAAGCCATAGTGCGAAAGAGGGTGGCCTTCCTGATGCGCAGGGTATACTGCAGTTCCAACAGCCTCCTTGTTAACAGTTAAAAAATAAAGTTCAAATACATCCACAGCAAATCTCAAATATGGCCAGCTATGACAGAACGATATATATTTTAGGCCCAAAATTGTATAATAAATTACCAGACTCTTTAAAAGAACTAAGCACTAGACAATTCAAATTTAAATTGAAACAAATGTTAATTGATAAAATTTTTTACGGCCTAGAGGAGTTTATATCTGACAAATTAAAAACTACAGATTTTTAGATTGATGGATTTGTTAATGTGTTAATCATTTCTTTCTGTTTTTCTATTTGTTAATTTGATTTTTTATTTACAATTCTTTGACAAATATTAATTATTACTTGTTTAAAATTTATTATTTTTTTTTTGACAATTAACTTTGACTAAGTATTTTATAATTTTTTGCACGCCTTACAGAGGCAAGATGTACTGGCACTTTTAAATAATTTGTACCATATTATGTACTTACATTTATGCAAATAAAGAGATTATGATTATGATTTTTTTTACTATCCTTTTGTTGTGTCCCACTGCTGGGCAAAGGCCTCCCCCTTGGTCTTTCACTCATCTCTGTCTGCTGCAAGCTCTTCCCAACCAGGTAAAAACTTATCCAGATCATCTCGCCATCTGGTTCTGGGACGACCTCCCCGACGGCCCTCTGGTAACCAAAATGTTGCTAATTTTGCCCACCTTTCCGGTTACATTCGTCTGACATGTCCCGCCCAGTTCCATTTTAGTTTGGCAGTTTGTACGCCTACATCTGCAATTCGTGTTTGAGAGCGCAGCTCTGTATTACGCACTTTGTCTATGAGACGCAGGCCCAATACGCTGCGTTCCATTGCTCGTTGGCAAACCTTGAGTTTGGACTTTTGAGACTCAGTCAGAGACCATGTCTGCGAGCCGCAGGTGAGAACAGGCAGGATGCACACATCAAATAAATAAATAATAAATATAAATATATAGGGACAAATTACACTGATTGAGCTAGCCCCAAAGTAAGTTCGAGACTTGTGTTATGGGATACTAACTCAACGATACTATAATTTATAACAAATACATATATAGATAAACATCCAAGACCCAGGACAATTAGAAAAAGGCCATTTTCCAACTTGCCCTGGCCAGGGATCGAACCCGGGACCTCTGGGTGGCGAACTAGCATGGTGACCACTACGCCACGGAGGTCGTCGATCAAGGAGCTGTCTTTTGAGTGTGAGTGGAAAGGTAATGATTATGATAATGATTACGATTATCATTGCTGGCAGGGTAGATGGGCCCATTTTAAAACACTGGACTCAACTGCATGTGAGTTCATATCGCTGGTACACATACTAACATGGTAAGTAAGAACAATGTAACTAACAATTTATGGATTTCTTTGTCCGAATTAAACAATTATTATTATCATTATTATATAACCAAGGTCCACATTTACATATTACATCGAATAGTGTAAAGTAAACACCGGATTAGGAATAGATCCACGTATTGTATCGATTCGCTACGCTACGAAACTTACCTATGTGATTACTGCATTAGATATTATAATGCCCTGTTGCCACATAATTTACTGTATGGGGTTAGATATTGGCTTTGTTTTTATGAGTAATTGAGTAATATTGGATACATAAAAAACCTATATACTATAGAACGTCATCTAGCGTTTACTCAAACCTGTCCAAGGATTGTTTCTAGTCTACCCTTTGGGTAGTGGAGGTCAGACGGCATTCGCTCTGTGTAAAAGTCAAAAAAGTCAAAAATCATTTATTTATCTTTGGATATTTGTTTCACTTGATAATTGTCATTTTTTTCTTCCGATTTCATAATAGGTAGTTGTTAACGTCAGATCATATACTTACGACTAAGTTTACTGCCGCCTCCAAAGCACAAGTACAGAAGAAGCGGTAACAAACTGTACTGCAGCATTTTGTCAAAAAACGTCAACCTTACAATTATACTGATATTAAAGTTAGATATGTGGACTGAGAATACATTGTTGTAAAATCCAGGAACCTCGTCAAATCATCTAGGTTAGGTAGCGGACCTCTGACTCTGAAGCCTTACCGCTAAGGATGCAACCAGGAATACGCTCGGATGATGATTGGATACACATAAGAAAAGACCGTGGAAAATTTTGGTTTATTTTACTAACGAAAACTCAATAATTTTAGTTACTTACTTAGGGGATTGGCGTACTGCTCCGCAACCACGCCCGTAGCGCGAGGCCGCCATACAAAAATCAAGCGCATAAACGCGATGTCAGTGTGTTGTCCTATGCGTGTTTGCTTTACAAATTGAGGTACTTGCATAGAATCCGGCCCTGGCTACGCAGCAGGTTGCGGAGCAGTGTGCGAATCGCCTCACTCTTTTTAAAGTTCCGGCTGGCTTTAAGAAACTATTGTAGTTTCACTTTGTCCTTGTATGGTTTGGCTCAGTAACCGTTAGTACTAGAAACTTGTTTTTTTACAAATTATAAATATGAAGATGATATAAAATTTATTAAAAGTCCGCCATTTGTGCACTTTTAAAGGGGATACCTGAATTTTTCGGGGTCCAATGCTGCCCCCATTTGAAATAAATCATTTGATAGGAAACGGAGACATCAATTAAAATTTTGTATTAACCAGGTCCTAGATAACGCTTCAAACTATTTTATGAACAACTGTTAAAAATTTAGTGCCGGAACAGACGTGGCGCAAGTTGCGACGCGTAACAGCTAGTGATGGGCGATGCAGAAATACTCAATCAACCCATTAGAATATTTACTCAGTAGATTGAGTAAATACCGGATAAATATCCGTATTTATCCATTTGGTAAGTAAATTGATTTATATGAGTTGTAACTCATATTTATATTCAAATTCATTATTTCATATTTTCGTGACAATTTTGAAACTTAAATCTAGTTTACACTTGCAATTCTTATCAGAAAGTGTGTGCATACACTATTATATGCTTAAAATGTAGGTAAACGTGAAATGCGACACTAATATATATGAAAATACCATACTAATCATACACTGAAAGTAGGCATCTTTGACTTATTATCATTTTTTTGCTGGGAGGTGTGCAAACACATAATTATATGTTAAACTAAGTAAACAGACATCAAATGCGATGTCAATATATGAGCACGCTCTATTTACTCTATTTATTAAATCTAGTGAGTCAATACTCAAATGGGTAGACTGAGTATTATCCACTGCCCATCTCTAGCTGTTACGCGATGCAACTTGCGCCCCGTCTGTTCCGGCACTTAAAGTAAGAACGTGAAGCTTTTCTACGCACAATTGCGAAAAACGTCCACTTTTGGCGTATGTGCGTAGAAAAGCTTCACGTTCTCACTTTAAACTGTAAACAGTTAGTTCATAAAATAGTTTAAAGGGTTATCTAGGGTCTAATCAAGACAAAATTTTAAATGATGTCTCCTTTTCCTATTAAATGATTTATTTCAAATGGGGGCAGCACTGGACGCCGGAAAGGTATATCCCAGGTTAAGGTGCAATAAAGTTTAAATAAATAAAATAATATATTGTTTTTGAAAAACAGCAAACAGTTAGTTGATGAAGACCTACTTGACGAAAAATTGTTATAATCAATACTAGTAAGAAATCACTTAACTTTCAGCTCAATGAGGTGAGAAATAGATGCAGTTATCGTTGTGCCGTCAATGCGGTGTCATATTTCTGCAGGTATTATAGGGGATTATTTCCGGTAAGGTATAACGCGGTTTGTAAGTCACAGTTTAGTAAATTCGGTGTGGAAAAAGATAAAAAAAAACCTTTAATAATACTAAAAAGGTGGAGAAATATATATGTATACACACACAGACGTCTTTATCTCTTTCGGATTAGACCAAAACCTTCATAGGAACAAAAAAAAATTTGAATGATGGTGACGTAAAGAGGAAAAAAACAGTGGTGAGTCGCAAGCCGCATCGCCTATTAATATGATTCACGATGTGACACCCATTCTTCATACCGGCTTTTAAACAAACGGGTCCCCGCGGCCTATACTCAAACCTTCCCTATATACTATATAACGACCTCCGTGGCATAGTGGTCACCATGCTAGACCGCCACTCAGAGGTCCCGGGTTCGATCCCCGATCAGGGCAAGTTGGAAAATGACCTTTTTCAAATTATCCTGTGTCTTGTATGTTTATCTATATATGAATTTGTTATAAAATATAGTATTGTTGAGTTAGTATCTCATAACATAAGTCTCGAACTTACTTTGGGGCTAGCTCAATCAGTGTTAAAACCACATTAAAAGATCTTAGTGTTTTTTTATCATAATCATCATCATCTCAGTCCTTATGCCAACTGCTAGGCATAAGCCTCTCTTCGTTGACGCCCTGCAACTCGATCGTGCTGCTCTCAACGCTGTACGATCCGCGACTTTAACTATGTCGTCAGCCTGTCTCATCGCTGAACGTCCGAAGCGTATATATACGAGTAAACATAGAGTATACAAACATAAGGACAGAAGGCGAGAAAACGACTTTGATTTAAATGTACAGTGTTTTGGTGACCGCGGGAAAAAAAAACAGCTGGAACATTCTTAGGTTTTTCTTTCCTTCCAGATCAGTCTGGAAAATAACAGTTTAGCACTTTAATAATATATAAATAAATAAATATAAAGGGACAAATTACACTGTTTGTGCTAGTCCCAAAGTAAGTTCGAGACTTGTGTTATGGGATGCTAATTTAAAGATACAACTATATTTTATTAAATAAACATTTCAATATATATATATATTTAAATGGATTTTAACGTCCAAGACCCAGGACAATCTGCAAGACCAAGGCAATTTTCCAACTTGCCCTGACCGGGGATCGAGCTTAAACCTTTGGGTGGCGGACTGGCATGGTGACCACTACGCCTCGGAGGTCGTCACAACTTTATAGATAGACAAGGTAAACCTATTCGCTATGTAAACCTACTGTATATCCTACACTGTGACAGACTTTCGCATTGTTCCAAGTTATTAATTTCACTGCCGATTTGCTTAACTATGGATACGGTCGTTCCTAAAGTGCTAATTGTTAGGTATTCCGTAGAAACGGATTTAGTAAAGACAAATAGTTCCACAAGTCTTCCGGTATTCCTAACTTGTTCACATGTGTAATTGTTTAGGTAAATGTGCGTATTGTGCGTAGTTTGGTTACTAAGACACATGACATGTCATTTAACGTATCTGTTTGGCAATGATACAGTCTTTATCCCTAACAGGGTTAACAAACCCAAGGGCCATAAGAACCACTTTTAGCGTGGTGCCAGGCCTGTATCATTCCCCGTTTAGGTATCGAAAATATACCTACATTATTACTATGCGCGCAGCGACCACTTCGAAGGGGAAATTCATTTACATGATTCGTTTGCCTAGAGACTTGCAATGGATGCCTAGGTTTCGAAACGAAGAGGTGAGAAGTTCTGAAGCGAGCTAAATTAAACCATAGCGCTAACCACATTAAGTAGACATTCCTTTGAATTTCTTTTCTGAGTAATACTTCTGTACGTGGGTACTAGTACTTATTCTGTGGTGGTGGCCAAGTAAAGTCAAATGTGATATGGGAAGATGTAAAAGGGAATCACAATATTAATGGAAGGTAACATTCTAAGTTTGTTTTCCTCCTAAATCAGCCTTTACATAGACCTTTCCTTTTTATATACTATACTTTTTTAAAATATCATTATCAGTTATTCTAATTATCATAACTGGGGACGAAATATTATCCTTTCCATTTGCCATCACTGGGGACAAAAGGAACTGTGAAATAATAGAAATTCCTATTCGTCCTCAGTGAGGACGACTCGATGGTGACATACGAAACTCAATCAATCAATCATTTATTTGTCAAACATACACACAAAACTGAAAGTTATATGATATACCCCACTAATCTTTCATATTATATAAACATACCTTGTTTGTTTGTTCTTCTGTTATAACTTTATTGTACTATAAAAACACACAATCATATACAATAACAACATAAAGAGTAAATTGACAACAGCGGACTTATCCCATAATGCAATCTCTTCCAGTCCTTGTTTGTTTTTAAACATAACGTATATGACCGTATTATGAAGTTCTTGCGTACAATTCGTATAATGAATTCAATAGTTTATAATATGACGACCTCCGTGGCGTAGTAGTCACCATGCTAGTCCGCCACCCAGAGGTCCCGGGTTCGATCCCCGGTCAGGGCAAGTTGGAAAATGGCCTTTTTCAAATTGTCCTGGGTCTTTGATGTTTATCTTTATATGTATTTGTTATAAAATATAGTATCATTGAGTTTGTATCCCATAACACAAGTCTCGAACTTATTTTGGGGCTAGCTCAATCAGTGTTATTTGGCCCCTATCTTAATTTCCTATGTCCCCCTGTCGGGGCAAAGGGAGACACAACCCATCGCCAATTCGATCCGTCAACCGCTGCCCTATATATATTTATTAATATTTATTATTTATAATAATTTATGCAAAAAAAAACGCAGAAATAACCTAACAACACATTTTTAACAAAACGTGTCAAACTAGTAGACTTGCAAAGCTGCGAGGAAAAGCTCTGAATGGAAAGCCGACCCGTCCTCAGAAGGAAATGAAATCGACTCGAGACGTCAGTGAAGAATACAGAATGCCTAATACACGACGTCACGCCACGTTAAGAAGGCCTTATAAAAGCTCCCTACACGCTTCAGACAAAAATATACTCTATTTCTAAAGGCATAAAGTTGAATTTAAGTTACAAGTAGATATCGATAGGTTAAGAGACCAGTGACAAAGAAAAGTGAACGTTGATAAAAAGTGTTACAGTTTGTTTTCGAATGTGGTATTTTTCCAATACTTAGTCTTCGTCAATTGGTATTAACAAAGTATAGAGATTAGAAGGCTCATGTCCAAAGACTCCAAAAGGCGGATATAATGTTGATAAAGTGACGTCATTTAGTTTGTGGACGTGTTGGCAGTTTATTGAATGGTGAAATAAAATGGTTGACGGTGAGTCATGGTTTTACTCGACTACGGCAATACCAAGAGGAAGGGTAATGTTTTTAGCAGTCTTTTTGTATGTATGTGGATATGTATGTCTATTCCATCGCAGCACCCGAATCAAAATCCAATTTTCAGAAATGTTATAAATAAATAAAATGTTTTTATTTCGACAAACAAGGGTCATAATGTACATATTTGTGTTAGTACCAGAAAAAAAATCTAGTTAACATGTCAATCGATTTGTCATTATTGTCCGGGTGACAAAGGATAAAATTTGTATGAAAAAATGTAATATAGGTAAGGAATGTTACATACAAAAAAGTTGACAGTAAAAAAAAAAACTTTTTTGTTTCGATATCGAATGGAATGTCAAAAATACACACATTGTTAGCGGTATATGGTTCTAGTAGTCAGGTATAAGTTTTAAACACTCTTGTGAAATAAAATCTCGAAAATCTGATTGATTTGTCGACGGACCCTTAACAAATCTAGTCCCGCTCGCTTGATATTTTATTAATGCCTTATATTTAGTAATTCTTAAGCGCAAATATACAAATATTCATTAAAAACCTTTTGTTAGAATAAAAGCAAATAAAAAAAACGAGGGTGACTTTCCATCGCTAACTTTGGATTCATCAGTATCCAATCCCCATTTTAGCTTAGAGTTAACTAGATAGCACTACTTTCCGTCTGGCTTCTGACAGAATACGGTAAACGAATTATTTGTTGTTTAAAAATGTATTTTTTTACGTTACAAATGAATGTATGGTTCATTATTTCTTTATTTGCAGTACACTCACATGCTATTTCAGCCTCCTGAAAGTTATAAATCAAATTTTTCATCTTCATTTCATTCCAAGTAATAAGATAACAGAATATCAATATTTAAGCATATTCGCATAGTTATTTTGTTGTTTAAATCAATGTTCATAGTGAACACAACAATGTGTACATATGCAAGTGTACAAGACGAATGGCACGGCGTACTTATTTGATATCGATATTAAGGGGCTACCTGAATTTTTCGGGGTCCAGTGCTGCCCCCATTTGAAATAAATCATTTGAAAAGAAACGGAGATATCATTTAAAATTTGGTTTTGATCAGACTCTGGATATAAATGATTTATTTCAATACACTGAACCCCGAAAAATTCAGGTAGCCCCTTAAAACATTGCTTCCTTACGACTCTTACCAGATTTTTCACGTGATTCAAATCTCTCATAGCGTGGATATTTTTAACCTGTATTGCGTCTGTCTAGGGAGCGATTCTGATTCTGTTACTTTGTAATTCAAATAAAAAGCATTTCATTATTATGAGATTAAATTCACATCAATCAAATATTTCTTGAGAATGCTTATTTATTTATTTGTTGGTAAAATCTTTATTGTAAACACATAAATACAAAACTACATTTAAGAAACAGCACTGAACAAAAGCGGACTTATCCCAGTTTTTTAAGTTGGTACTTACAATTTTATTCACCAAATATGTGTATTTTATCATAAATTTGATTTGTAGCTTTAAATATAAAATATGTCTTTTGTTGATTTATTAAATAGCACATAAAAATATATGATAAAAATCTTGGCCACGATTAAATATGTGATTTGTATGGTTTTTAAGTGAAAGACATCTATCAAATGTAGGTTTTAAATGTAAATAACCTTCTTTTTTGTTTTTAAATCTAGTCGCTTCACAAAAAATGTCACTTACCAGATTTTCGTGTAAGACAAACCTTCCATTTTGACGTAACAACGTCGAGATTTTCAATCCGTATTACGTCTGCCTAGGGAGCGATTCCTACTCCCTTACTATGTAATTCGAATAAACAAACATGCCAACTGTTAGATTGAGATCCGGGAGTGTTTTGTTGAGAATGTGTTCGCAAACAGTAATGTTGATAGTTTAAAAAGATAGGAAGTCATTTTGCCGTCTTGAAGTGTCTATATTATTCGTATATAAGTACGTATATCTAAATATATATAACTCAAAGGTGACTGACTGACTGACATAGTGATCTATCAACGCACAGCCCAAACCACTGGACGGATCAGGCTGAAATTTGGCATGCAGGTAGATGTTATGACGTAGGCATCCGCGAAGAAAGGTTTTTGATCAATTCTACCCCCAAAGGGATAAAATAGGGGATGAAAGTTTGTATGAAACTTTGTCAATTTTAAACCGATTGGGCTGAGACTTTGCATGCAAGCTACTATGACGTAGGCATCCCCTAAGAAAGGATTTTGATAAATTACACCCCTACGCGAGCGAAGCCGCGGGCAAAAGCTAGTTACAAAACTAAAATTGTAGTTTAGAATAATAATAGAATGCCAAACAAGTTTATTATATATAGCTAACTCAAAAATAGTCTTATCATAACTTGTTAAGTTGGGTTGTATGTATTTGTTGAGTTGAGTATTTGTTTTAATGAGTTTCGATTTCTATGATCGTTTTAAGATCTGTATATTGTACGTAGAATAACTTTTAAGCATTTCACTACAAACCTCAGTGGTTTATAGAAATGTTGTTAAATGTTTTTATATTTATTCTGTAATATGTTAGTAAATAAAATAAAAATTACAGGACAAATAAAAAAAAGGACTTTTAAACATATACATGTGAAGCTTTTATTCGCACATTAGTGAAAAACGGCTACGTTTGCCTAATGTGCACAGATTTTTTTTTACATTCTTACTTTAATTTGTAAACAGTAGTTCATAAAATAGTTTGAAAGGTTATCTAGGGTCTAGAAAGACAAAATTTTAAATGATATCTCCGTTTTCTTTCACATAATTTATTTGACTGGCCCCCATTTGACTGGACCTCGATAAAATATCAGATAAATAGCTTCACGTATTGTACCACAAAATATTTTATCTGCGTGTTTACGACTATTAATGTACTAAATAAAATCATCCTATATTTTAAATAAATATAAATATATAGGGACAAATTACACTGATTGAGCTAGCCCTAAAGTAAGGTCGAGACTTGTATTATGAGATACTAACTCTACGATACTGAATTTTAAAACAAATACATATATAGATAAACATCCAAGACCGAGGACAATTTGAAAAAGGCCATTATCCAACTTGCCCTGACTGGGGATGGAACCCGGAACCTCTGGGTGGCGGACTAGCATGGTGACCGCTACGCCACGGATTTTGCCGAATAAATAAAAGGAATATGTAATGTGCCCAGTACATTCAAACGTGCTGTGGCGAGTTGACGGTCGAGTCACTAAACCGTTGCAACGAGGCATAGGAATGCGAGATCACGCCACCTCGACGTCATCGATCATACGATGTTATGACTCTTATTTCACGTACCTGTTCCGATCTCTCAAGTTTAGTAAGTGTTAGGACCGCTAGGTAGTTAGGTACACGCACCCTTACGTAGGACACCTAGGCCTTCAGCGCACCTATCACTTCAGTGCTATAAAGAGTTTGAATAAACAAACAATACCTACAGGAAGAAATCAGAAAGTTTTCCTTTACCTCGTTTCCCACTCGTATCCATCTCAAATAGAAACAGCTCACGTAGCGACTCACTCACTCAAACTGTCACTAGGCAGTTCGTACGTACGTGATACTTGTTGGACCAACATATCTTTCTTACTTTTGTATTATTTTGTATTTTCACAACCCTTTTTATAAGCTTTTATTTAACTTGCAATGTATCTTGTATGTATGAATGTTCAGGTCAAATTTTGCAACTAAATTTTAAATCAATTATTCTCAACCGATTGAGCTAAAATTTTGCATACTTGTGTAAGTCAAATGACAATACAATACTATGAAATCAATGAACTGTTTTGATGATGTTCGGCGGAACTCAGTTATAAAACAAAATAACCTCATTGAGTAGAACTCGTTTGATTTGTCTTGATGAGCAGTTTGTGGTAGACGATGCCTAGGGTCTGATCACGGAGACGGAAGGTGGTCGATGGAACTCACAATGAAAAGATGCAACATTATCGAGTGTAGGCTTATTTCATTTGTCTTAATAAGTACTGTGGCCTTAAAATAAAAACTAGTAAAAGAATTATTTTTTAAAACATATTTAACTTGCAACGTTCATATGTAAAAGCATACTGAGTGTGACTCGTAATAATATTTTATGCAACAGTTGTATAAGGAGGGTTAAAAAATGCGAGTGGCGCAGGTTACCGTTAATTGACGCCATCGAGCATTTTTTGACTACTTATACAACGTTGCATACAATACTTTTTTTACGACTACATTTACTAAAATAAATACATAAATAAACAAAGAAAACTACGACATACTACCATATGTTTGGTAGATACTAGGTATCTATGGAAGACTTATTTCTTTTTTATTGACGTCTTCCTAGTGACCAAAAGTGCTATTTTTGAAACATGGAGTCACTTAAACGAATGTTTTTCATACAAAAAACCGTTTGGTCAGTGACTCCATGTTTGAAAAACGGCACCATTTGTTAAATTAACGATTTTATTATGTTGGCAGTATGGTAGATCTAAAGAAAAAAAGTTATATGTGTATGGCTAGGAGTATCGTTTTGGCGAAATAACATGTGATATTAGGAATAGACTTAAAATCATATAATCTATGTTCTTATATTAGTGTTCGGGACCATTTTAAAGACAGATAACAGTACAGGAGTAGAAAAAATAAATTAAAATTTTCAAATCATTTTCACCTACTTGCATCTTGAGCTGTTCGTCATTTAACTTGCCTTTCGAAGCATAAATTTTCTTTCCTAGAAAACAAACACTGGTTATAATGATACTAACCAATTATTAAACTTTTTTTATTTCAACTTGTACGGTAGATATTTCTTAAGCTTACTTATTTCTCACTCGTATCCATCTCAAATAGAAACAGTTCACGTAGCGACTCACTCACTCAAACTGTCACTAGGCAGTTCTTACGTACGTGATACTTGTTGGTCCAACATATCTTCCTTACTTTTGTATTATTTTGTATTTTCACACCCCATTTTTATAAGCTTTTATTTAACTTGCAATGTATCTTGTATGTATGAATGTTTAGGTCAAATCTTGCAACTCAATTTTCAACCAGTCATCCTCCACCGTTTGAGCTGTAATTTTGTATACTTGTGTAGGTCAAACGACAATACAATACTAATTTCACGACCTCCGAGGCGTAGTAGTCACCATGCTAGTCCGCCGCCCAGAGGTTCAGAGTTCGATCCCCGGTCAGGGCGAGTTGGAAAATGGCCTTTTTGAAATTGTCCTGAGTCTTAGATGTTTATCTATATATGAATTTGTTATAAAATATAGTATCGTTGAGTTAGTATCCCATAACACAAGTCTCGAACTTACTTTGGGGCTAGCTCAATCAGTGTTATTGCCCCTATATATTTATTTATTTATTTATTGTGGTAGTCCCCGAATCGATTAGTTAGAAAGGCAGCTAATTTTAGGGTTCCATACCCAAAGGGTAAAAACGGATCCCTATTACTTAGGCTCCGCTGTCCCTCTGTCTGTCACCAGGATGTATCTCATGAACCGTGATAGTTAGACAGCTGAAATTTTCACAGATGATGTATTTCTGTTGCCGCTATAACAACAAGTACTAAAAACAGAATCAAATAAATATTTAATTGGGGCTAACATACAACAAACAATATTTTTTTATAGATAATGGTACGGAACCCATCGTGAGCGAGTCGGATTCGCACTTGGCCAGTTAAGACGAAGTGGTAGCTAAAATGGCGCCCTCATTTGAAATAAATTGTTTAAAATGAGGGCGCCACTTTAGCTACCACTTCGACTTAACGTAAAACGAAAAATTCAAATCAGTCAAATACATAAAATAAATAAATAAAGAATAAATATATAGGAACAAATTACTAACTCAACGATACTATATTTTATAGCAAATACATACATAGATATAAATCCAAGACCCAGGACAATTTGAAAAAGGCCATTTTCCAACTTACCCTGACCGGGGATCGAACCCGGGACCTCTGGGTGGCGGATTAGCATGATGACCACTACGCCACGGAGGTAAATGAAGAAATAGTAATCAATGCAAATCAAATTAGGCAATAATTGGTTCCAAATCAGTTTAATAATTTCGCCTATAATGTACTTATATCAAAATATTATAGGCAGGTTCCAAAAGTAAAGTCAAACAATTAACGAAAGAAACATTGTCATGAAATGGAACGTTGAAACTTCTCGCAGTTGGGAACTATCGTTACGACGGGATAATTTGAGCCAAATCCCCGGATCTGCCCTAAGCTCGGGATATGGGACTTCCAGTTTGAGAACCGTTGTTTCAGTGATTGTTTTAAAGCATCTTTAATCTTGTAACTTTCCACCTCTATTCACTTGCCTCAGCAACATCAATCGCTATTTTCCATCAAATCAAATCAGATACTTTTTTCTAAACGTCAAAACAAACATTTGCTATGGGATTTACATGAATTACAAGCTAATGACGTCATAGTTTTTTGGAGTCAAATAGTGCTCTAATTAACAGTTTTTCTGCAATAATAAATCTAAAATCACATTAAAATGGATATGTTCAAAGGCAAGTGACATTATTTTGCGACGTTAAATTTTTTTATCAGTACAAAATATTTTATTTTTGACTCAGGAAAATACCCAATTAATGATTTCATACACATTTGCGGCCCGGAAATGTACACCAGAAATATGTTTCTGCACTAACCTACACGAAATTCAATGTTCAAAATGGAATTTAACTAACAACTTGAATCAAATGATATAAACCGTAATGTCTTATTACGGAATTTCTATATAACTGGAAAATTTCAATAGAAAAATCGCTTGCTTTGCTTTCTTTGAAAAAGAAAAAAATGGTCTATTTATTATTATAAGCTTTATTACCCGTTTTATGAACTGGAAACATTTCGTAGTATACCTCAACAGCTGCACGAAAAACCGCGGGCTACTTGCAGCCCGTGCATCGCCCGAAAAGCTAGTTTATTATTATAAGCTTTATTTAGTACTAGCTGATGCCCGCGACTTCGTTCGCGTGGACTTTATGACTCCTGCGTATTAATATAAATAACAACTAATGAAAGAGAGAGAGAGAGAGAGAGAAAGATAGAGAGAGATAAGAAAGTACTTGTAACAGTGTTAGGAGTTAAAAGTCAATATTATTTTAATTCTTTCCTTCGGGAGCCAATATGAAAAGATCCGAAGTGTTACTAACCCTGGAGAAAGCCACATTAAGTTGGCTATGCGAAAAACCAGTCCTTAGATCGACATCAGCAGCTTTAAGCCTTTAAAACTGTGACTTATTTTCATAGCGAAGCAAGTAAACACATGGAACTGTGTATTTTCAAAATGAAAATTGTTGGGGATGAGTGGCATACGCGGAATAAATACAGTTTCACTGGCACCACTCACAGTAAACTTGAAGTGTCTCAGCAGACTATGCCGAAGTTTAGCGGCTAAAGTTCAGTGTCTAAAGTTCGGTGGGGATGACACACTAAATAAGCTGAAGTTCAGCCGCTGAAGTTCGGTGGAAACGCCGGACAGTACTGATGTGCCGATATGAGAATTTAATCTTCCGTCTTTGGCGCGTCTGCAGCTAACGGAAACGGGAGCGGAAGAGGGAACGGAAGTTGAAGAGGGAACGGGAGCGGAAGCGGGAGCGTAAGCGGGAGCGGGAGCGGAAGCGGTAACGGCGGCGGCAGTGGCGGCGGAGGCGGCGGTGGCGGAATCGGCGGCGACAGTGGGGGCGGCGGCGGCAGTGGCGGCGGCGATGGCAGCGGAGGCGGCGGCGGCGGGAGCGGCGGCGGCAGTGGCGGCGGCGGCGGCAGCGGCGGTGGCGGCGGCGGCGGCGGCGGCGGCGGCGGAGGCGGCGGTGGCGGAAGCGGCGGCGACAGTGGGGGCGGCGGCGACAGTGGCGGTGGCAGCGGCGGCGGGAGCGGCGGCGGCAGTGGCGGCGGCGGCAGCGGCGGCGGCAGTGGCGGCGGCGGCGGCAGCGGCGGTGGCGGCGGCGGCGGCGGCGGCGGCGGCGGCGGGTACGGGTTCGGGTACGGGTACGGGTACGGGTACGGGTACGGGTACGGGTAAGGGTACGGGTACGGGTACGGGTACGGGTACGGGTACGGGTACGGGTACGGGTACGGGTACGGGTACGGGTACGGGTACGGGTACGGGTACGGGTACGGGTACGGGTACGGGTACGGGTCCGATTCAGGCAAAAGCATCGGAAGTTCGGCGTTATGTGTTGCTAGTAATGCAAATAACATTGCAGGCATGCATTGGCTGAAATTCAGCCGCTGAACTTCGGCATACAGTGCTGAGACATTAAGTTGGGTTCCGTTACACAGTTTCGGCGGAGTCAAATTTCGCATCAGCATTATTGGCCCTCCGACATTAAGACTTATTTTGTGAGCCGTGAGTCCATTTGCTGCAAGTGAATTAAGAAACTCAACTGGATAATTGGTGGCGTCGTCAACAACACTATCCAAGAAATTAACAATAATTTGCGTCATAAGTTCTTTATTAATTGATTTGTATTGTTAATTTTTTGGTGTCAATATGGCGCGTTCACATAACCAAGAATTTTTCTGGTGTGTTATGCTCTGAAGGTCCGCAAATACTGAACTTATTTGTTCTTCTTCAGACGAAACAACTTTTTTTTGGAAAAATATTCAATGTACAGACACATTTTTTTTACTCTTTTATTATAGTATAGCGACAGCGGCAACAAAAAAACATCATCGATAAAAATTTCAACTGTCTAGCTACAATGGTTCATGAGATACAGCCTTGTGACAGACAGACAGACAAACAGTCGGACGGTCTAAGTAATAGGGTCCCGTTTCTACCCATTTGGGTAAGGAACCCTAAAAATCGAATAAAATAAGTATTTATGGGGGGCTCCCATACTACAAACGTGATTTTTCATAGATCGTTGTGTCCGACTCGCGCTTGGCCAGTTGTATTATAACTCAACAAAAAGTTCTCATCAGACTTAACAACTTTTGCTAAGGCGGCATTTTAATATTTCTTATAGTTTAGCTGGTCCATCATAGTTCTGCATCATGTGTTCCATTTTCCAAAATCAATTATAGCCTATATGTTGCCCAAGCTTCACAGCTATATAACAAAAAAAGTTTCATTCGAATCCGTCCAGTATTTCCGGAGATTAGCGTGTACAAACAGACAAACAGACAAACAGACAGACATTTTTTTTATTTTCTTACTCTATTACTATATCTCCATCGCCCCAAATATTTTTTTTTGAAAAATTTTATTGTACAGACACATTTTTTTTACTCTTTTATTATAGTAAAGATAGATTACCTGTCCTGTATGTCTGCCTGTCTGTCTGTAATCTAATCTTGCTAGTAAATTTGATCTACTTCCCGGTTTCCGAGTGAGCTGAAATTTTGCATTCATACGTATATTACGTGACAATGCAATATTATGATAAGAGGAAGTTTATCTGATGATGGAGCTGGAAGTTGGCCCTAAGTACTCTGTAATTAAACGATGCAACACCATCGAGTTTGGGCTTATTAAATTTGTCTTAATAAGTATTTAGGCCTCCAAATAAAAGTTGTACGACAAAAAGAAAATATTTGTTAGAAAACCGTATTTTACTAGTATTTCCCAGTTGATTACAGGCTCACATGCCTCAGATAATGAAGCGCTGATGAGGACCACGCCACATTTTGCGGTCTCCGTGCAACACCTGGACAGCGGTTTAGTAATTTTACTCGAGTATGTGGTTAGCATTTTCGTTTACTGTTTTTGTTCTTCGTATATATAAATACAGCTACGCCCAGTGCGACCCTACAAAAGTTTGGGAACAAACATACACTAAGGGGGACAAACATAAGCACTTTAGTTCTCTATTTTGTCTCATACATTTTTTTTATCCATAGTTTAGGATCGCATAATATTTTTTTCCATAATAATCATATGTCCGAATGATGCCTAGCCCTAAAATAATATCGCATAATATCATGCGCCCGAAAGTTGTAATCCCGAAATACAGCGTCCTTTAACTTTTTTGCTATAAATATTATGATCCATAATATTCAAAATGTCTATTTTTTCCTATAATTATCACGTATCCTAATTTCGGACGTATTCGGACATCATAATTTTGGAGCATGCAAGCATGCAAGCATTCAAGCATGCGAGCATGCAAGCATGCAAGCACGCAAGGATGCAAGCATGCAAAATGCGAGCAAGCAGGCAAGCAACAGGCAACAAGATTTCTTTCCGTCACGGCTCCGGCGGTGCCAGGCGTGCTAATCGTCGCAGGTGGCTTGGAGCGAGCCGCCGCAATTGAGGCGGTGAGGCGAATTTTACTAGACACTGACTTACGACTAAAAATCAGACCAAATTGCTGGGTTTTCTTCTTTCGTGTCTGCACTATATCCTTGTATCCTTGCATTAGAAGCTAAACTAGGATTTATCTATAACATGAGCTAAAAAGCTTTAAGTGCTCCTCAAGACGAATCAAACAAGCCAAATTCAGTGGTGTTGGGTCGTTTCATTACAGAGCTTCTATGGCCACCTTCCGGCTCCATCATCATATCAGCTCTATGTTATCATAATATTGCATTGTCACGCGATGTACGCATGCGTGCAAATTTCAGCTCAGAAATCGAAAAGTGGGTCAAATTTAATTTAGAAGATTTGATTACAGATAGACCGAAGACGGGACAACTGAAAATGGATACATTAAGCTAGTATTAAACTTGTTTTCCTTAAGTAACGTGCCTGAATTACTACAGTCTCTTGAGTTACTTTTTTACAATTTTCTCAAAACTTATATAAAAATCATCCCTTTTCAAAAAATATTGTTTCATATCCCAGAAATGGTTATGTAATCCTTCATTTTATGCCGCCATTACGTTCCTAGATCACACTTTCGATATGGAAATCACGGGACCCTTCTGTCATTCTAAGCCGACCCTGTCGGTTAATGTTTTCGCAATTTTCTCCAAAACTCCATTCAAAGTAATGGATAATAAAGAGCGAGATAGCATGGCTAAAGGTATATTACTGTCCTCGAGTCGGCATTAGACGTGAAATTAGGCGTTTTTCTTAGGCAATGGCGCAGCTTTTAGGTCAAACGGTTTAGGTAATGGTGGGATTAATTAAGTGGGTAAAAATGGGCCATATTGTTAATTTGAAGAGTTTTACGCCGGTAATAGGGATGTTTTGTGTTTTGATGTAGAAAGAAAATTAAAAAATAATGAAATATTTATTTATACTCATTCATTCATTTGAAAGCACATTTCTATTTACCACCACGGCACCACGGATAAAACAAGCAATTATTAAAAAAAAAAATATTTAAAAAACAAGCTTTAACCTTAAAAAAGTACCTGAGAAGATGATAGTGCTCCCAATCTCGGTGGAATAATGTTGTTTTATAACAGAGATGCCATGACCACCTTGCAGATCAACTATCAGATCAACTCCATGTCATCATAATATTGCATTTTCACGCAATAAACGTATGTGAACAAAATTTCAGCTCAATCGGAAACTGGAAAATGTGTTAAATGTAACTTGCCAGATTTGATAACAGGCAGACAACGGGACAGGAAAACTAAATAAAAGCTTGTAAAAAAAATGAAAATAAATAACAAGTATGTAATTATTACAAAAACAAATAACACGACTGCCTTTTTTATGTTTTTTTTTTTTTTTTTATTTTGATATACCCAGTGTCACTCTCACAGTAAATACAAATCTAACGACACCTCTCAAGCAAAAATCCACCAAACCGTTCAGGCTGCAGAGCGTACCAAACATTTGAATTTGGCGCCAAAAATCCGCCATTTATTTTTTAATTTGATATACCCAGTGTCACTTTCACAGTAAATACGAATCTAATGACACCTCTCAAGCTAAAATCCATCCAGCCATTCAGGTTGCAGAGCGTGCCAAACAATTATACATACATACATACATTCTCTCGAAAAACATTACCCTCCTTCCGGCGCAGTCGGTTAAAAAAACCTACATTGTTGAACTTTAGGTGCGATTTATACTCATAACCCCAAACCCTTAGCTGCAAACCTACAAACAAAACTTTTAACCTTCCCGCAGTCAACTTGATAGTTGCTCTCATTTAAACTTTCGCCTTGTCCGAAGGGTCGAAACGACCTTGATGCATGTTACACTAGATGAGGTTAGTTTAAAAAGTTAGAATTGATGCTCTGTGTTAAGTAGTGTCGGTAGTATTCCCTGCTGGCATGGTAGAAAAGGATAAGACGTAGAATATACTCGTTGTTAATTTTTGTTCTTACATGCCGATCGAGGGAATGTACTTATGTTGCAAGCAATAGTATTAAATATCAATAGTCTATCGATACTATCGTGGCCTCGAAAAACAGTAACAATATCGAAAGGACTATCGATAGTAACAATAGTTTCGATACTATCGATAGAATCGATAGTAATGATTCTATTTGTATTAAAAACTATCGATAATATTGTGACGGATATTGATATTATAATACTATTGATAGTAGTTTAGTTATCGGTAGTTTTTCGTACAAAAACACAAAGGCAACAAAAATGAATATATTTTATGGTGCCTGAAATTAAATCAGTATTTTCAGTGGACTTTTGTATGATGATTATCAACTTAGTTTTGTTTTTTACTAATTAGCTCAATTTGTGGAAAATTTCTTTTATTTATAAAACTTAAAATTCAGTTATTTTGTATATTTTGAAGGGGTGATATTTATAACAAACCAAAATTGTAAAGAGTCAGTGTTAGATTGCAAAATTAAGTTTCACGTTTGCCTTCAAAACAGAATTTGATTCATGTTCCTACCTTTTATTTTGCATAGATATGTGAAGTTGAATTGGCCATGCTATTTTCAATACAAAAATTGAAATACAAATAGTATGGGGAAATTTGGTCTTCAGCAAAATCTTGGATATCTCCGTACTGACATTAAATTGACTAATGATTGAAACGCTGTAGCAAAGAGCAAGATTTTTACTATATCACACGCGTATTTATAAACCGAAAATAATAAACATTTTTGAACGTTAAGGTAATCATTGTTTGAATATTATAAAAATTGCAGTTTTCTTCATCAGATATCATAAAATTGAGAGCTGTTAGGCATATTTTAGTACTGGGTTCGTATTTTACAAACTGAGTTAAGTAATAAACAGCTTTTAGTTTTAACGCACCAAAAACCTTGTTGCCCTGTGTTATCGATACTATCGATAGTTTTACCTTTCATCAATAGTATTGCAAACTATTGACAATCGATACTATCGATTGTCCTATCGATATTGTGACTGTTTTTCGAGGTCAACTATCGATAGTTATGCAATGCTAGAACGGACGAGAATCCGAACCATGTCAATAGACGATGCGGTTTATGTTTAACCCCTATTTCATATTTTGCTCTGATGGACGATGGCAGTTGCAAGTTTGAATTCATGTAGGTAGAGATATAGGTACACTCTTTCTTTGTATGTATGTAATTTTGCAGTCCGCCTAGTCACTTTATATATATTAATTTTATTGGTATTTAATTAAAAGTACAGACTTTAAATGATTTTGACATAAGAATCGGATCTCTTAAAATCGGTCGAATTTGTACTATATAACTAATGATAGTTCGTACAATTCAACATTTAAACAGTTTAGAGTATATTTACCCTACACTAAAAATAAACGTAGGTTTTTGTCAGAATTGCGTTTAATGCGTTGGCCGTCAGATGGCGTTAGATGGCGGCCATTACGGCGTTCCCAGGGCTTACGATTGAGTCCAATCTGGGTTGACCCCGTACGTTTGGCTGTTTATGGAGCTACCCAAATTGAATATTAGTGAAATTGTAATCAAGTGTTGGCATATAAGAAGTCACAATTATACATACATATATTATCACGTCTCTATCCCTAAAGGGACAGACAGAGCATTTTGTTCTTGTGGCTTTAAGTAGACAGAGCTTAGGGCCATAAGACTCAAAGGCCACTTTTAGCATGACAGTGGTTGATTTTAGCTTGAGAGGTATCCCTTGATTCGTATTTACTGTGAAAGTGACACTGGGTATATCAAAATAATAATAAAAATGGCGGATTTTTGGCGCCACATTCAAATGTTTGGCACGTTCAGCTGCCTGAACGGCTCGATGGATTTTAGCTTGAGAGGTGTCGTTAGTTTCGTATTTACTGTGAGAGTGACACTGGGTATATTAAAATAAGAAAATACAAAAAAAAAACGAAATTTAAAGTCGAATAAGCGAGTGCCTTATTCGACTTTTTATTTCGTCTTTTTTTTTGTTTTGTAATAATTACTTGTTGCCCATTCGCTCGATCGGCTTTTGCGATCTGCACGGGAAGAGAAGCAGCTGATAAATGCTAAGTTTGCTCTTTTCTCCCAGACGAGCATGAAAGGGCGCAAAGATTTTCTCTGCAATTGACGTGACACGGCGACACGAGACGTGCTTATTTTAAAAATAAAATTATCAAAAGATTCGAAGCATCATTTCAATTCGCGACTTTCCAATGACTCAAATCAAATACGTTTTTCTAAACGTCTACATAAACGTTTTCTATTGGATTAGTATGAAATACAGACTAATGACGTCATTGTTTCTTGGTGTCATAGAGCGCTCTTAATTTCATTTGTAACGTTTTACTTTATTAACAGTACCAAATAATTTATTTTTGAAGAACGCTTTTTGACTCCAAAAATCTGTGATGTCATTAGCGTGTATTTTTTACAAGTCCCAAAAAAATGTTCGTTTTGACGTTTAGAAAAAAAGTATCTTTTATTTGAACCGTTACAATCGTTGTAGACTATTTTAATGTGTTTATTTTAATTTTATATTTTATACCTATAAATCAAAAAATACGTGTTAATAACAGCAAGAAAATTGGTTAAGAGCGGCCTTCCCGTCTTACTTTTCATACAAACGCTCGTACGTGATTATGGCGTTGTTACTGATCTTTCTTGAAAACTTTTGATCTAGAAGATATCTTGTGCACCATTTCTAGGTTTCTATCGAAATAAAAAATTGAAATTCGGAAAAACAAATTCAGTACACGCCTCCGAAAATTTGCTTTTTTGCACAAATTTTACCTGAACTTCGATCGTTTATAAAGTACTAATAAATTGTAGAAGTAAGAAAATATTTCGATAGAAACCTTGTAAATGTAATGAAAATTTTAAATTAAAAACATTTATTTCACACACATGTAAGGCTTACTGAAAATCACGTATTTCCTGGAACAAGATTAATGAAATTTTCGCACCCTATGAATAGTTAATATTCGTTCAATGGATAGTTAATAATAATACTAATTTCATTCAATAGAACGCAAACCATGCCCTTAGGCTTTATCTCTCTTCTTTCGGTTTGCCTCTTTTTCTAGCATTGTCGTTGATAAAACACCAAGCTTTTCAAGCTATGCTCGCGTTGAAAACAGAGCGGCCGGGAAGGGCCGCCTTAATACCTGATTTTGCGAAAAACAGCCACTTTTGGCGTTATGTGCGTAGAAAAGCTTTACGTTTTTACTTTAAACTGTAAACAATGTAGTTCATAAAATAGTTTAAAGGGTTATCTAGTGCATGATGTACGTTTCCTATCAAATGATTTATTTTAAATGGGGGCAGCACCGGACCTCGAGAAAAATTTAGGGATCCCTTTAATTAATGAAGCAGAAATTAGCATTTGAAATATTGATATGAAGAAAAGTGGGAGCGTGGTGGGAACATCTCACTATCTCTTTCGCACGCGCGAGATCTAATAACGGTGACATCACGAGCGCTGTATGTGCATCTTTTTTTCTGTTATTTGACAGTTTCCCTTTCCATCAGATTTTAAAAGCTTTTAACTGATTTATTTTTGAGCAAATTAAAATTCATTCATTTAGTTTTCAGTTTCCGATCATATCACTCATTGATATGAATAATAAAAATAATTGATTAAAATACCGTATTTTAGTGCTTTGACTTCCACAGTCAACAAACCTATGGACTCAGACAAACAAAGGGAGGCCATAATAAAGCTTACAGTGACACAAAGTTGCGTTAAGCTCCGATGGAAGTTCAGTTAAACTGTAGTGAACAGTGATCCGAGTTTACTTAGCTCTAAACGTCGTTTCGACGGATGAGACGATACGAGAGCTTTTGAGACGTATCTATGTACCTATTGTAGACTTACATTTTTATTTTTGTTTTATTTACTAATTTTTACTTTTTAGTTTTTTATATTACAATTTACTTTCCGAAATGCAGTATTGGCGAACTATTACTGTAAGTGTCGAACCACACAGCAGCGTATGATGCGCGATGCATACATGCTTGCGTCATTCATAGAATTTCTACCCGCGTAACTTGCGCATCAATGCGCCAGGTGTGAACGGTGGGTAGAAATGAGTGACGCAAGATGTATCGTGCATTATGCGATGCGTGTGGTTTAAGTTTAACACTTAATAAGAGTGGCTACTTGTTTTTTTGAAAAAAAAAAAGACAAGTCGATACTCTTATTTAGTGTTAAGAGATTTTTTGGTTAAAAAATTCTAAGTTGGCAATTATACTGCGCCATCTACATCTCGCTTCTGGACAAGAACATCCCCTTTGAATCATACATTTAAGGGGATTCATGCAATTATCGGGGTCTGAATCCCGAAAAATGTTGCCCCCATTTGAAAGGAAACAGAGACATAATTTAAAATTTTGTCTTGACCATCCTTTCAAAATATTTTATGAACTGTTTACAGTTTAAAATGTGAACGTAAAGTTTTTCTACTCAAATTACCCAAAAGCGGCTGTTTTTCGCTAACGTGCGTAGAAAAGCTTCACGTTCTTACTTTAAACTGTAAATAGTAGTTCATAAATAAAATAATTTGAAGGATTATCTAGGGTCTGATCAAGACAAATATTTAAATGATATCTTCGTTTCCTTTCAAATGATTTATTTCAAATAGGAACAGCACTGAACCCTAAAAATTCATGTATCCCTTAGAACTGTTCTACTATCAAGAACTTATTTTTGAGTAGAAAAAAACAAAGAGAAATAGGGATATTATTATATGTATCTTTATTTTCGGTGAAAATCACCTAAAATATAAATCTTAATCATTAATATACCTAGTTATTGAAGTATTTGATTAAATTAAAGCAGAAACTTTATTTCGAACTTGCGAAATACAAATGTGTGTGTTTTTTGTGCAAAATACAAAGCCACGACTTGACATAATTCATATTCCAAATTAGACAGAAAGCATATCAGTAAATAAAACATAACACCTACCACGCACCTATCATTAGTATGCAAGCAGAGTGTGACGTCACACGTGGAATATGTAACACGTCACCTGTTGCAAATGTGCGCAATTTCATGACACTCTGGCAGTCGAGATTAGGGCTAGAGCAGACAGCAGTGTTACACTCATTTTAAGAAATGTTTTCTTTAGTGATCTTACTAACTGTGTAGTTTTCTTCCGTGATCGACGATCCTGAGAGACAAGAAAACAACATAGAGCAAAGAGCGTATAAATCGATCATGGGAATATATTATATAAGAGGAATTAAATACAGATTATGTAGATAGCGAGTCCTGGTGACCCGTAATTACAGGTTTATCGGAAACCTAGTATCGACTCCAGTCGTTTTCGTGTCTATTCGTTAAAGAAAACTAACAATTTTTTGGAGAAAGAAAATAAAATAACGTAGGCGATGCGTCTAGTATCCATCACAATATTAATGCTTTTTTCCACCGTTACGCTAAGAGAAGCCTTAGGGTCTTGCGGCCTTATGCACCATCTACCTCGTTTGTGATAAGGAGATGGTAGTGTTTTCAAAACTAATTATACCTTTATAGTAAATTATAATAAATATACCTATATAATTACCTAAATACTAAATTATACTAAAAATACATTTAATAACAAGTTCTATACAAAACGCGGCAATTTAATTATGGCGTATTTCAACGCCAAACGCACACAGTCTCAATCAGCTTTGTTCAGGAGTTTTAGAGTAAGTAGTTGTAGATTACACACACATTCATATGACATTATTTAATAGCGACAAACAATTGTTTTTAATTTTTGGCTCGAAGCAGTTGCGTATTTGGTTACAATGGTAATTTGAATCGGCTAACGGCTTTTTTTACCTTTTTACTACATTATTCGTGCCAGTGTTTTTTATGATACTCAAACTCTTTTGTTCAAATATGTACAACAATTGTTGTTGTGTCTGCTATAGCCTTTATAAAACTGGACTGTACAATTGTATGAAACACAAATAGGGTGACATCTCTCTGGAATGAATTCTAAATTAGGGTTCTATTTTATACAACTTTTAGTTTGCACATGATTCTTTACTTTTTCGCTTGTGTTTGGTTACAACATTAAATTCTATGCTGGTTTGCGAGATAAATAAAAACTTAGAATGTACCGGCTGCTCCTCTTTCCTTGCAGATCGTAGAAGCCGATTGAGGGAATGGGCGAAAATCCGAATCATTTTGGGTTAGCAAGCCATAACTATTTTGATTGCTTTTTCTACCTTCTTCCCCACCATGACGTTAAAAGAGGCCTTTGAGTCTTGCGGCTCTGGACTCTATCTAATTGGACCCAAAATGCTCTGTCTGTCCCATTACGGATAAAGACGTGATAGTATTAGTGATGTACAAGACTCGAGTCCTCAGAGTCCTCTTATTTAGGACTCTGAGATGTTTACAGGGCTCGATTCTTTTAACGGAAGGCTCGACGACTGCGAGCTTATGTGAGCCTCGGAGTGTGATATTAGAGCTCGAGTCTCTTTCTGCATCCGAGCCTTTTCAGCACCCGCGTCTTTTTACCCGACTGCAAAGAAGGAGGGTTATGTTTTTCGAGTGTGCTTAAAAGCATTGATTTTTCATTTATAAAACAGATCTGTCAATGAGAAATAAAATATGATTGATCACAATATAAGTTAAAAGAATGTTTGCTTGCATACCTTGGATAACTAAAATTTATTTAAAATCACGCCTTGAGTCCTCGTAAGCTCTCAAGAATAGCTCATGTTCATTTTAAGACTCGAGCTCTTTTAAAGGCTCGAGTCGTTGCTCAAAGAACTCGCGCTCGCCTGGCCTCGGAACTCCAAGCCTATTGAGCCCATGGAGCCCCGCAAAAAAACTCGAGGACTCGAGTCTTGTACATCACTAGATAGTATTTATGTATGTTCGATTACAATGTTAAAAAAGAAATGTGGTGTCGTGGGACACCAGGTAGGAACGAAGTTCAAAAGTTCTTGTGTATACGACTGTCGCGCCTGCGCACGTCTCATTTAACGGTTTTATTTAACGAGGTCATCCTTACGGTTTTACTATCACATTTTTTTCAGTTCGGTCGCGCAGCAAAATCCCTATCTCCTCCAAGCCTGCCGTAAGGAACTTCGTTCCAATTATTAAAAACTACGGGACTTAACCCTTCTGCCGTCATGGTCGCTGACAGACTGAAGAACTGCGATGGATGTGCGGCTGTCAAGGGTAACCATATCGGTCTACCCTCTTTTTTCGTCGTTTGTTACATAAGTCTGTGTTGGTTTTTGGTTAAATAACTAGTCTAACTGATTCGGCTCTGGGGGCCTTCAGCCATGCATATCCTAGAGTCCCGATATAGTTAATCCTGCCCTAAAAGTACAGCTCTTGAGACAAGCTCAGCTTTGCATTTGAGAAAACGCATAAAAGATAGTATAGGTGAGGTATTGGCTTAAGGCACGGTACAGCCCGCACCGGTTCAAACTGATTTTTGAAACTTGGTCTGAGTCGCGGCACGACCCTAGCGCGTCGATTCCCTGCCGCTCACTTTCCCCCTTCACCTTTTAGTACCGCTAGCAGCTTGACTTGATAATCTATCATTAATAATAAATAATATAATTCCAGAGTCAGTCCATCCCAATCTCATTCCATAACCTTTCCCCTTTTCTTGCAATAGATCTTTCTCCTGCCGAAACCTATTCAAGGGTCCACCTTTCATAGGTATATTCAGGAATGGGTTTTGGCGGAAGCGCCACATAACATCAACTTCTTCAAAGAGCCTCTACGTGTTGGATCTGTTTCCCCACGCAAGCCTCCCAAAAAACTGGAGTGAAAGAACTCCTGAATCTAAAGGAGATAAATAATATAATAAAATAAGTAAACATAATATTATGTTTCTTAATCATCAAAATGGTTCATTTTTTTCTAATTAAATTTTTATTTTATTTTTTTATAATTTTTTGACTTATTATTTTTGGCGCTCACACAAAGCTGTATTACGCCTCAAGAACTGTACCAGCCATAGACTATTTACCTCTTTTAAACAAGTAGTCTATTATTGGACAGCTGGCCTTATTTAGTTCATTTTCCAGTCTAATATCCACGTCCCTAAATATCCCTCTAAACAGCTTTTACTGACATATTCGTCCGACGACGAGATTACAAAATTCCGTGTCGTGCTCACACGTGCATACGATAAAACTGATATGTGAGACAGAAAGTTTAAATTAAGTGTGAGCAGGTCAGCGTAGTGTATTTTACAATCTTTCATTTAGTTTTACGTACAAGGAAAAAGGCGAAGTAAAAAGTACCCCTAAACGGAAGGGCATGTATGAAGAGATTGATGAGTGTAGATTAAGCGAAAGAGGTTTGTGTGGATCGTAGCAAGTGGAGGTTCATTGTCTCAAAACAGCAGCATCCTCTGTACAATTAATTTATACTTATCATCATCAATGGCATTCTCTCTTATAGTTTTGGTTTAACGTCCAACTTAATTGCATTATTTTCTTTTGTTTTTATGTTGTGTCCTTTATGTACCATAAAAAAAATTACATACATCATCATCTGAGTGTATTCCTGATTGCATTCTCAGCGGTAACGCTTCAGCAGGTTCAGGTGATTTGAAACCCCTTGTGTTACCAATAAACGTCAGACGAAATTCAAAGACATATTTCAAAGTTCATGCTAGATTAACTAAAATTTAACTTCAATCAGACGTACCCTCGACGCTTACAACAAAACATGACTGTTTTAGAACTAAGTTATAAATTATTCACGTGCTAAATTGCCAAATAGTCTGCGCTGAATAGTCTGTAGTCTGTGGTTTGGGAAATTGTTACCGAATTAGTTCTATACGCTGAAATACCTAACTTCTTATTACTGAAACTAAGCTTAGTTAAATTTTAAATTAGTTACACATAATGAATGTACTCAAGGTACAGATACACATGCTCTTAAAATAGCATGCTTATGAGTATGCTTAAAACGAGCGTGCTCTTCAAAGTGATTAGATTATTTTTTTTACTCTTTTGTGATACGTGGGGCGCACTATAAGTTTCCGGAATGAATATGAAAAAATACTATTAAAGGTACAAAATTAATTTATTGTTTTTCAAAATAATCTCCCTTGGCGTCTATGCAATTTTTCATTCGATGAAACCAGTTTTGAAAACTTTTGGGCCACTCCTCTGTGGTAACCTCTGAAACGTGTTTTTCATAGTCCTCGACAGCCTCTTCTGGTGATGAAAATCGGTTACCGCGTAATTGGTTCTTAATTTTTGGGAACAGAAAAAAGTCACAAGGTGCCAGGTCGGGACTGTATGCAGGATGACTCATGAGTTCTACATTTTTCGCCTTCAAAAAGTCGTTTGTCTGTCTGGCCGTGTGAGAACTAGCATTGTCGTGGTGCAGGATGATACGGCGTTTACGGTTATTTTTACGGAGTTCGTCAATAACTTCCGGCAAACAAATGGTCGTGTACCAGTCACTATTCACTGTACGACGATTCTCTAAAGCAACAGTAGCCACGTGTCCAGTTTTATTAAAAAAAGAAGCAATCACCCGCTTAGATGCACTTTTCACGCGCGCCACTTTGGTTGGTTTCGGCTCATCTTGAAAGACCCATACGCTCGATTGCTGCTTTGTTTTGGGATCGTAGCAATAAATCCATGTTTCGTCACCTGTTACTATGTTCCACACCAAATTTGACGCACCTTCGTTGAATCTGGTAAGCATGGCACTGCACCAAGTGACGCGGTCCGTTTTTTGAGCCTCGGTCAAGTTGTGTGGGATCCACCGCGAGCACAGCTTTCTCACACCCAAATGTTTGTGTAGGATTAATTGTATGTGCATGCCTGTCTGTTTCAATCATACGGCGCACAGCATCGATGTTTTTGTTGGTCACAGCGGTGGACGGCCGATCATCGCGAGATTCGTCACTGAGATTGATACGACCACGCTTGAATTCTGAAAACCAGCTATAAACAGTTGTCTTGCATGGTGCTTCATTGCCAAAAGCTGTTTCAAACGAAAATTTTCCCGAGTTAAATCCATGTTGATGCAGACACACAATTTTTTAAATGGCGCCACAAGGTAAAAACAAAAGACAGTCAGATGAAACAAACTGCATTCTACAGCCAAAGAGTTCTATTTTCAAATGTTGCAATAAATTTTTAAATATTGTTTATGTAAGTGGCCAGTTCCGGAAACTTATAGTGCGCCCTATGTATATATGCCTGGGTTTAGCATGGTTTTTTTAAGCGTGCTCCTACTAATCTTGCTCAAAGCAAACTCCGGACGCACAGGATATTTAATAACGTTATTATTTATTGTATTCAATCTTTATTGTTCATCAAATACAAATTGTACAGAATAACAGGCGAACTTAATGCTAAAAGCGTTGTCTACCAGCCAACCTTTTAATCTTGATAAGCATTATTTCTTGCAATATTACGTACGTACCGCGAGATTACATTCCTCAGTGTCCCTTTAAAATCGCCCATCGGCCCATCTTCGTCGACCCCACCCATCTCGGTCCGGTGCTGCTCTAATCCAGGTGCGACCTGTGATTTTGATTTTGTCATCAACCCATTGCATAGGTCGTCGCCCGACGCTTTTCTCACTCGTTCTGGGTCATAAATATACGCATTATCATATTTTTATCCCCAACAGGACATACAGGGCTTTGTCTTGTACTGATCTTGCGGTTCTAAGCAAGCCGAGCCCGAGGCTTCAAGACCCAAAGAACTTATTGCGCGTGAAGGGCGAGAAGGTAGAAAAAGGAATAAATAGTAATGTATTATTAATCCCCTCCCAAAAATAATTAAAGATCTCCAAGGAAATAAATACATTTGACATTGAATTAAAAAAACTGATGATTGACAAAAGTTATTACAATATGATGGAATATTGACAAACAAACTTTAGTTTATAAGGACATTTTATTTCATTGTATAATGTAATAACACTAATTATTTAACCCTTTCACCGTGAGACTTTATATCAGTTGTCGTGCCCCCAGCGCGAGGGGTATGGAATCTAAAATAAATACCTACAACCAAAAAGGGATGTGGATACTTAAGTTATGTGCAATACGAGCAGATTTTTTTTTAGCCGAAATATCCGACGCTCGCGGAATGGGCACGACAGTGTTTGTCGGATAAATCTGACGTTCGCGGTGAAAGGGTTAAATTAAAATTTTGAACCTTTATTTAAAATAAATTAGCTCTAACAATAACTAGTAAATAATAAGCTAGTATATGTAGTGTCAAGTGAATAATTTTAATGAAAAGATGAACTTAATTGAATTATTGAATTGTAATTTATTATTGGTATTTCGTAAATTAATTTAAATACGGATCCGATTCCCAATGCCTGAATAGACAAATTGTTTACAAAATGGTCAATAAATGAAAAATGAAATGTATATCAAATATTGCTAACCATGTTCCGCATTTCCACACGTGATAATATTAAGAGACAAAATAAGGGTTAGTGATATAACTAGAAAACTGCCATACAATAATAACAGACAGCATACAATGTGTATAAAATGTAATTTTTAAAGAAGTATTTACTTAAAACATCAATTTAACATTTTACAATAATTATATGTTTTAGTCGATATTTATTTTTTATCACATGTTCTGTTGCAACACCCTAGCAGGGTAATGTGACTTACTCGTATTAAAATAAAACTTGAATCACGTCTTGTAAAGTGCATGTAAAAGTGCCTCCGTGGTCCAGTGATCAAAGCGTTCGCCTTGTGACCCGGAGGTCATGGGTTCGAATCCCACTGGGAAGGATACTTTGTGAGATGTTGTTTCCAGTCTGGTTATGATATTGCAGGCTTGAATCACCTGACTATCCGAAAAAGAAAGATGATTAAGTATTTCGGAAGGCACGTATAAATTGTGGGTCCCGAACGCCATCTACCGTTTGGTTATCAAACTATCCAAAGATTGGTTCTGTTTTACCCTTTGGGTTGCGGAGGTCACACGGCATTCGCTCGGTGTCAGTAACCTCGTCAAATCTCCTTGGTTAGGTAGTGGAGCTCGGGCTCATGTAGCATTAATGATAATGTTTTCCTTCACCGGAAGCAATTGGTGGTAGTTGAAATAACTTTATCGGAAGTTGCGTAGTACAAGTTGCGTCTATTGAGGAGCAAACTCGTATCTATCAAAGGCATTAAACCACTTTGCTACCAACGCTTCTTGCTTTATTTTGTGGTTTATAGAACGAAATAATAAATAAATGTATAGGGACCAATTACACAGATTGAGCTGGCCCCAAAGTAAGTTCGAGACTTGTGTTATGGGATACTAACTCAACGATACAATATTTTATAACAAATACATATGAAAATAAACATCCAAGACCCAGGACAATTCGAAAACGGCCATTTTCCAACTTGCCCTGACCGGGGATCGAACCCGGAACCTCTGGGTGGCGGACTAGTATGGTGACCACTACGCCATGGAGGCCGTTAAATAATACCGATACAACGTTTGTCAGAAAAACCAACCCGAATGCGAGCCAATGTTGTTATGAGGGTAGGTTAAAAGTTTTGCTTGTATATTTTGCAGCGAAGATTTTAGTTTAGGTAATGTTACTGCAAGGATTCAGTTGTTTTATCCTAGTTTTACCGATAATGTATTCATAAGTTTATGTTTTGGGGTTTATTATCTTTGTTTCAAAATCTAATAGTGAAGTAAATAAAAACTCGTTTGTTTATTTTGGAATGACTGTATGTGTGTGTTGTTGCATACATAATTTTGTATCTCCCTGAAGAATCACGGGTCTTTTCACCCCGGTCCTTTAAGAGGCTTGCTTGGGGACACAGATCCAATATGTAGAGGCCTTTTGGAGAAGTTGATATAATGTGGCGCTCCCGCCAAAACCTTTTCATGGATATATCTATGAAAGGTTAACCCTTGAATAGGTTTCGGCAAGAAAAATGACGATTGCAAGAAGAAGGGAAAGGATGATGGGATATTGCAATAGAAACGTCACCTGTGACCTGCCATAATCACGATTACTTACTATTGTATTGTCTACATTTTTTTATTAAATTTTGTACGGATACAATTTCAGTGTTTAGTTCAATTTAGTGTGAAGACGCTGTGTTGAATTCATTGTGACGTCACATAGCTTATAACCAGCGTACAGCCAAGACGCTTCCAACTATGCCTCATTTTTTAAGGAACCATGTATATCTTATAAGATACGATACGAGGTAACAAATAAACATACATAAATATACCTAACATATATGAAGGAAACATAGCCCTCATTTTAGTCTGGCCGTAGTCGGGTAATAGGGTTATTGAAACGGAGCTTATCACATGTAATATTTTTTTAATATTTACTACTGTTTAATAAATTAACCAAAAAAGAAATACTTTCTCAGCATCACCTGTTGGTTGACTGGTAGAAAAGGCCCCTGGCCTTAAGTCCGCCATTTACATTTATTGTAATGAAGTTAAATAAATAAACACGAGGGGTTGCACTCCGGGAGTGCCGGCAGAAGTGAAAACTTGAATATTAACATTGTACATTTTTGATAATTTGGAATGGTTAGGGAATAGTTTTGCACGAATTGCTTTAATTATCAGTATAAAAGTACTATCATTTATGTGGTAGAATACAATATTTGTTTATTTACAGCGTGCCACACGCAAGCGCCCTGCGCCGCCTAAACGCCGCGCCGGCTGTCTACGCTCCATCCGTCTTACGATTTTGCGATCAGTGTCACGTGTCCTGACGCGAGTTTCCTGAAGCGAGTTCAGCATTTTTTACCCATTACAAAAAAGTGTACAACGGCGCTAAAGAAGTTTTCACTTCAAAAAAAAACTGTTCTGCTTCGTTTTGCGCAAGTGTTAATTTCACGTTATATTTATAATCATTTAATAAACAAAACAAATAAATACATACGGGGAAAGAAAAACATCCTATTTAATTAGTGGGTTTTCGAATTATTTTTCCATTCAGCGCGGAAAGACCGCCTGTCTCTTGGGCACCCTACCCTGCGAGCGCAGCGATTTAGGTTCTATTTTTTATATCATTTGATGTTATTTATAGTACTTATATCTAGTTTAGTTTTTTTATTCATAGTTATATTTAGTTTAGTCATATGATTTATTTACGTTATTTAAGTTCTTCATGTAATTAAAATTATTTAATTTAATAAAAACATTTTACACAAAAAAATATAAAAATAAACTTAAATCGCACTTCTTGAACAGCCTATGATGCATTCAAAACCGGTCTTGCAGTAGGCGCTGCGGTCTTTGCCAGCGCGAATACGGTGTCTATCTTGAAGAACTGTTTTAAAAAACATTCCCATACAAATTGCCCTGGTGGCTGGACACTTTTGTATGGAAGTGCCATTTTTTTTTTGTTTTTTGTTTGTTATTTAATATCATTGTTTGATTTATTACGGGTATGTCCCTTCCACCTTTTGCAATATGTAACAAAAAGCCTGTCCGATCCTTGTAGGAGCAACTCAGACCGTTAATATGAACAACTTTTCCTATGAGACCAATGCTTGAAACTCGAAAAAGAAATCGACATTTTCATACAAAAGTGTTCGGCTGGCCCGACAATTTGTATGAAAATGTAGATTTTTTCTTCGAGTTTCAGTAAGGAAACGTTTTCATTTTGACGGTCTGAGTTGCTCTTACAAGGATCGGACAGGGTTTTTGTTACATATTCTTTATTGATAAAAATTACCCCGTGCACTTACAGTTACCCAAAATACAAAAACTTAAATACTTAATGCTAAATGGACAAATAACAATTACAAACTTTAACAATTTTTTTGAAATTGTCGTAAAAATGTCTATATTTGGCATTCAAGCAATCAAGGCGTTGAGCAAAGTAACAGCTTGGCTAGTGGGCGCGTACCTAGCAGTGTACGAAGTTACCACGGGCGGCGTGAGCATATTGCATTAATGTATATGTCTACCTACGTACACTTTTACAAATTTGTCAAAAATGACTATCGTATCTACTAAGTACATATAAAATATCAAGAGTTGAAATGAAACCCCTAAAGTTGGTTAAAAACATCCTCTTATCCGAGCCCTTTGTGCGAATTACAATAGAAATTAGCGGAGATAATAGAGCCTCTGATAATAGGACTTAATTTCCGTAATTAGGTCTATAAAGTGGGTTAGAAAAAGGGGAGGCTTATAAGGGCTGGCGCATATTACTTTGTTAATTTGCTACATTCAAACCAGAAGTTGACTTCATGTGGCTGGTGTGATGATCTTTCCGTATAAACGGAACCTTATTACTAAGACTCCGCTATCCGTTCTTCTGTCTGTCACCAGACTGTATCTTATGAACCGTGAGAACTAGACAGTTGAAATTGTAGACTAGATTTTAAGCGGGAACATCAACCATCTCAGGTGAACGCTATACCAACTGAGCTATGAAAGAGATAATAAATTAAATGAAGTAACCTTAATTCGTAAAGGAATAAAGTGTCGGAAAACTCTTACACTTTTTTAGCCTAGCCCCCGTCCGTACTCCGAAAAACAACTTCGTTCCAAAAAACTGTCTACAGAAAGGTCATATTATCGTTATTATATTGCCCTAGTGTGCAAAGTTTCACAGCATTACAGCTGAGAATGCATTTGAGAATACTGCCTACATCTTTGTCGTAATAAGTACAATGTAATATAGGTACCATACTTGAGACATTTCCCAAGTTCTTACTACTTTCTATACTGGGTTAAACTAATATTCTTTTAGTACTTTTCAACTGTTCTGTGGTGAGCTCAGTAAGCATAAAAATTCACATAATCAGGTCTAAACCACAAGCGACTTCAGTACCTATTTTTAAAAGTAAAGTATGACAATATGTAAAGTTTTATGTGATATAGATACAATAAGATTCATATTTTCGTATTCCCATTCCCTGTATAGTCGGTGGCGGGTATGCTGGGACTGGCAGTAGTGGGTGGGCGCCGTCCATCACTAGTTTGCATAAACAAATTGGTAGTGCAAACACACAACGTAGTTTTTTGATAGCACGTTTGCGGCGTCCTACCTCACTAACACTATGCGATCACCTGGTGCAGCAGCTAAGGTGGCAGCTGGACATAAAATATAAAATATTCAGTTTTATCTAACCAGTACGAATTCGTTCCGGTTGCCGTAGACACAGCTGGACCATGGTGTTCAGAGGCGCAGCACTTTGTTAGTGAGATAGATCGGCGGTTAAAATCCCGCGGATATGACCACCGCTGTGGATGGTACCTGGTCCAAAGGCTATCCATAGCAATTCAAAGAGGTAATGCAGCAATCATGATGGGTACCTTTGATCCGGGTACAATTCGGGGTGGTATTTTTTCAGCTTTGATAGAAAAAAAAAAATTACAAATATGCCAGTCAGACAATCAGATACTATTGTTTTAAACTAACCTTTTCATATTTTTTTTAGTTCTGTCTATTCAAAATTTGATTACAGATAAACATCTGTAAAACAAATTTTGCGAGTCAAAGACCCACTTCCCGGTTTCCCATTGAGCTAAAATGTTGCACGCATACGTATATTGCGAGACAATGCAATATTATAATGGCATGGAGCTGATCTGATGAGAGAGCTGGAAGGAACATCTCTGTGATAAAACAACATAACCCCACCGACTTTGAACTCGATTGATTCGTCTTGAGGATTTACACTACTAATGACATAAATTATAAAAGTCCAGTACGAAAAACGTCCGATACGAAAAATTTCCAACACGGAAAATGTCCAATACGAAAAATGTCTAATACGAAAAATGTCCAGCACGAAAAGTCTTGAACACTTTAAACTTTTTGGGTCATTGTTGACATTGTCATAAAAGCTTAAAATATTTTAAAAATATTTTACACGTTCATGCAAACTATTACTGAGACTCCGCTGTCCGTATGTTCGTCTATTTGTCCGTCTGTCTGTCCATCTGTCAGTCTGTCACCAGGCTGTATCTCATGAACTGTGATAGCTAGACAGTTGAAATTGTCACAGATGATGTATTTCTGATGCCGCTATCGGTAACAAATACTTAGAACAGAATAAAATTACTATTTAAGTGGGGCTCCCATACAACAAACGTATTTTTATAGATAATGGTTCGAAACCCTTCGTGGGCGAGTCAGTCTCGCACTTGGCCGGTTTTATGTAAAATTAACACTTCTCAGTCCTGGCCTTTAGATCTGTCAATCCATCAAAGATAAAGACATGCCACTACTTCACATCTCCTGTGACTTGCAGCTGGTCCCCGATAGGCATCCGCTACTCGCTCAAGCATGGTTTCGTAGTCATACGGTCATATGAAGTTCCAATATTATTGGAGGCGGCACTTCTTGATTTGTTGTTTTTTTTTTGATGGGAAATCTTCTTTAGCGTCGTTGTACACTTTTATTGTAATGGGGTAAAAAATGTTAAACTCGCGTCAGGCGTCAGGACACGTGACCCTGATCGAAAATTCGTAAGACGGATGGAGAGTAGACAGCTGGCGCGGCGTAGGAGAGGAAGTATCCCAATCTCTTTCTACGGCGCGGCGAATATAAATTGTCATGTTTGTGTACGATAGCGCAATAAATAAATATTGTATTCTACAACATAAATGATAGTACTTTTATACTGATAATTCGTGCAAAATTATTCCCTAACCATTCCAAAATATCAAAAATGCACAACGTTAATATTCAAGCTTTCACTGCCGGCACTCCCGGAGTGCAACCCGTCGTTTTTTTATTCAATACAACTATTGGTTTTTAACAGCATTATAACGCTCGGATTGTTATCCAAATTAAAACCTGTGATGACAAATTTCGCCACTAGTGGGATTCGAACTCGTGTTGCTCACGTTAACACTTCTTTGCTTTAATCAACTTTCAATTCATCTAAATTGAATTAAGTTGAATACCACTTCTAAATAATGGGTAGTAGTGAAAAATAACGCATGCTTTAAATGCGTGTGCACTATGTGATAAGAAAATTCGTCAGGTTGATTCGAAGTCACGGTAGCACAATTGGTAGTGCACTCACGGCGTTAACGTGAGGGACATGGGTTCGAATCCCACTCGTTGCGAAATGTTTCATGACATGTTTTAATTTGGATAATACAAACATATTACATTCCAACCTTAAAAGAAAAATGAACTAGAAGGAGAAGCGCTATTGCATGAGCTAGTCTCAGTAATCCTACCAAGTTTGTCCTACTAGTAGAACTAGTGGGAATTTTTGTCCCAACTACTGTTATGTCACAGCCAACAGGGTATATTGGGACGAAAATTCTCAGTAGTCCTACTGGTAGAACAAACTTAGTAGAACCATTGGGACTAGCATAAATTATAAGCTGAGCGGTTTCGCAAGTTAAGTATCATAGGGCGTGGTTCGAATTTGGATGGGTGAACACATGGCACAATTTTTCGAGCCTCTCCGTGCTTCCCAGGGCACATTGAGCCGTTGTTCCTGTTTGCCGTCAAGCTGTATCAGATGCCTTTAGTACCAATGTTGGCTACTTACACACATAGAAACCCGTGTCAGTTAATAAAAATATTTTTGCTGACCGTACCTTGGGTTGCTTAACTTGCGTATTCCCACCGAGCACGCGAACTCTTGTCATGTCCGGTTCGTGTCCGGTCCAAAACAAGATAAACGTTTATGTATATATACTATAAAACTATTAACCCGACCATATAAGGCTAACATTATATGTGTCGTAGACATCCAAGTGACGTGAACTACCCACATTTACTTACAGTACAAGAACAGAATATAATATCAGGATGAAAACTTACTTACAGTCATGTCACCTTACTGAAGTCGCCGCATGAGAGACCTTGCGTGGGCCTTAAAAAATGTAACGAAAAGCCAGTGCCTCACACTGAACCATGAATTCCAACCACATGTGTTTAATCCTCTGGCCCACACAGACTTTGAATACTGTATCCAACAGGGCTTACCGTCCAGCTGAAATAGACTGCCATTGTAATAAATCAGTTCACCAATCCACATCTATTAGAATAATCGCAATTAATTGAGTCATTGCCAAGCTACAATAAACCACTCAAACGAGTTGTGCACAGTGCGGCTGCTGGAACAAGACTCTTTTCTCTTTTCTGACAACTGTCGAAAATGGCATTGACACGCAATTGCTACCAAACGTCATTGAATTATTCAAAGGAATCTAGTTTTATACTGTCATTGCATTACGCTCCGACATATATAATTTTGAAATGTGCTAACCAAGACCTTTCATTTGATACCCCACTCGAAATAGAAATAAAAGAAATATTTTTTGACCCCCACTTCCTTGTATCTAACATCCGTTATATACATTTTTTGCATACAAATTGTAGCCTATGTCACCCGGACAATCATGACGAATCGATTGACATATCCTTTGTAAAAAATTGGACAAGTGATTCGAATGCTAGGGTGGAACAGACATACACATCCACGTACATACATACATAGACTTCTAAAATCATTACCCTTCCTCTTGGCTTTGTCGTAGTCGGGTAAATAGAGAAACGTCACGCGTTTGGCGTTGATCAATATATCCCTGTTTTGTGAAATATTTAACCGAATTATTTCTTTTTTTCTTTTCCAGCCAGTGTCGGAGACAGGTAATTAAAGTTGGCAGTTAAGCGTATTCTAATTGTTCCAAACTTGAAATTGGTAAAGGCGTACAGAAATTGACTCCAGCCAGTGCCAACCTTACTGGCTTCGTAAATACTTTTTGGTTTGAAACTTTACGCTATAACTTTCTTGTTTCCAAGCAAACAACATCGCCAAACAAAGAAACTAATTAGTTCAAATTTTGTTGAAATTTCAAAGTTAACCCCTTTTTTAGGTCTTACTTTAATTGTAAAATTTAAAGGTATATATATATATATATATATATATATGTATATATACCTGTGTTCCACAATAAAGATATTTGATTTGATTTGATTGTAGTATTTACCTTACTACCTATTATAACTACCTCTTACTAGTTATAATAAAAAAAAAAAAAAAACCACTACCTTCAATTAAAATTCTTTTTCTATGTGTTTCGCATCCAAGTCTTCGCATTCTTTGTAAGATTTGAGCTTATAGGGTGTGTTCAGCGAGCCGCTTCGTTTAATATCCGCCGCTGACCAAAGCCGAGCCGAGCCCCATCTGTGAATATTTTAGCGGCAAAAACTAACAAAAATATTTTCTCAAGTAAATTTTTACTAGCTTTTTCTATGAAATTTTAAGAATCACGGATAAGGGTTGTGAAAATTATTGAAAAGGGAAACTATGTCAACTAATTGAACGAACTAAAATTCGAACCTGAAGATTTTGAAATGCTGAAGTGTCGTGGAAAATTTCGTTGGAAAAAAAATTCGTGGCGGAAAAATCTTACTTTTTTTTCACCTCCCTCCCTCATTCCCATACAAGTAGTCTGGGCTTCACACATTTGTATGGAAATGCTGAATTAATTTTTTGTGTTTTGGCTGTTATATTAATTTATTTATACTTTATTGATCTAGTGTAGCCCGTGGTTTGATTTATTACGGGTATTGGTCGGTTCGGTTCATTGTTTTGTACATCGGTTCCACGATGTACAAAAAAGAACTAAAGGGTCGAGAATTAAGCCCACTTATTTCTATTACACATAATTATACCACAATGGCAAAATCTAATAGATAGATAAATTAAATGAAGTAACCTGCGTCTCCTCCAGTGGTCATATCGAGAAGTTTTTATATCGAGGAGTGGTCATATCAAAAAGTGGTCATATTATCAGGATGTGGTCATCACTGACCGAAAGAATTATGTTCTAAGTATGTCCCTTTGCTAAAATTTTCTGAATGAACATATTTTTAAATGTCATATCAAAAAGTGGTCATATTATCAGGAAGTGGTCATCACTGACCAAAAGAATTCTGTTCTAAGTATGTCCCTTTCCTGAAATTTTCTAAATGAACATATTTTTTAAACCTTTGAAGTGAACGTCAGCTTTTTGACATATACATTGTGCGTCTTTCTCTGTGTATTTTAAAAATGTGATTTATTTTACATTATATTAATTTAAATCAAGTAAAAGTTACAAGCTTATTTACTGGGCAAATAAAAAAAAACTATTGTCCGCTCAAGTCCTTCAATTGTAAACAAATCCACTATTTTCCAACAAGTAAAATCAGATACTTTTTCTAAACGTCAAAACGATAATTTTATATGAGTACTAGCTTTTGCCCGCGGCTTCGCTCGCGTAGGGGTGGAATTTATCAAAATTCTTTCCTAGGGGATGATGGACTATATATATTTAGAAGAAGAAGATAGATAGAATATAGAAGTAAATAAAAAAAATAAAAAAAAAATAATAAAAATTGTTTATTGGGAAACTAGTTATCGATTTATATAAATTGTCAAGTAAATGAGTCAAGTCAATAGACTCTGCGAAATTCAGTGCCATGTTCGTCATAACTAAGACCTTAAACGAGACATAGCAACCAGAACAGACGAGTTTCTCCCTTAGGACTCAAGCACTCGCTAATTCTACATAAGACTGACCGGCGGACTGTATTCCGCAAGAGAGCTCAACTAAACGTGACTAAAATACAGTTTCTATACCCCGAGGTATAAAAAATATCGTGCTGAAAGTTTATTTCTTGTTAGTTTTGTTTTATGTTAGTTTTTCTACTCGTGCTTAAGTTAACACTTGATTGTTTGGGCTTCTTAAAGTTAAAATAAGAAATCATAAGAAATATCTGCTGTACAAGATAACCTATAATTTTTTCATCATCATCATTTCAGCCGCACAATGTCCACTGCTGGACATAGGCCTGTCCCAAGGACTTCAAAAATGTACGATCAAGACCGGCCTGCATCCAGCGCTTTCCAGCGACTTTGGTTTGGTCGTCAGACCACGCTGTGGGTGGGTGTCCTACGCTTCGCTTGCCAGTACGCGGCCGCCATTCGAGAACCTTTTTGGCCATCGGTTCGTCGTGCTATGTATCCCGCCCACTGCCACTTCAACGAGCTAATCCGCTGGGCTATATCAATGACTTTTGTTCTCCTAATAATTTCCTCATGTCTTTTTCGATCACGTAGAGAATCACCGATCATAGCCCTCTCCTCGCCGTAAGCGACCACATTTCAGTGCCATAAGTCATCACTGGTAATCACATTGGTTGTTGGCTTTAGTCTTGAGACATAGAAGTATTTTGGACGAGAAGACACTGCGTAGTTTCCCGAACGCTTTATCAAAAGAAAAGACGATATAATACAAAAATGTTGGTAGTGAGTGAGTCGATACGTGCGCTGTTTCTTTTTGAGATGGATACAAGCGTGCAATAAGAAAACTTAAGGGGATACCTGAATTTTTCGCGATCCAGTGCTGCCCCCATTTGAAATAAATCATTTGAAAAGAAACGGAGATATTATTACAATTTTTGCCTTAATATTACTCTAGATAACCCTTCTTACTAGTTTATGAACGACAGTTTAATATATATTTTAAAGTGACAACGTGTAGCTTTTTATATCATTTTTGCGAAAAACGGCCTCTTTTAGCAAAAATGCTATAAAAAACTTCACGTTCTCACTTTAAAATAGAAACAGTAGTTCATAAAATTGTTTGAAGGGTTATCTAGGGTTATATTAAAGCCAAATTTTAAATAATATCTCCGTTTCTTTTCAAATGATTTATTTCAAATGAGGGCAGCACTGGACTCCGAAAAATTCAGGTAGTAAATTTAAGAAATATCTACAGTACAAGCTGACCTCTAAATGTTTAGTTAGTATCATTATATAACCCTTGTTTATTTTCTAAGTGAGACAATTTATGCTTCGAAAAGCAAGCTAAATGACAAACAGCCCAAGTGCAAGATGCAAGTAAATAAATAAATAAATAAATAAATAAATAGGGACAGATTACACTGAGCTAGCCCCAAAGTAAGTTCGAGACTTGTGTTATGGGATACTAACTCAACGATACTATATTTTATGACAAATACATATATACATAAACATCCAAGACCCAGGACAATTTGAAAAAGGCCATTTTCCAATTTGTCCTGACCGGGGATCGAGCCCGGGACCTCTGGGTGGCGGACTAGATGGCGGACCACAACGCCACGGAGGTCGTCTAGTAGGTGAAAATGATTTGATTTTTTTATTTATTTATTTAACGGGTAACATTAAAATGTGTGTAAAATTAATATTGCACGTTTGCAAGAGCTTATGAAAAAACAAAATAATAAAGAACATATTATGTGATACAACAAGTATCACTAACGTAAGAACTGACTACCACTTTTTTTTTTAAATGACAGACATAGTATGCCTCGGACGGCATTTCCTACTTCACCGGACAAGGTTTGAGGAGCGCCAGAGGCCCGGCTTCCTATATTTATAAACTACTAGCAGCAGCGCAAAGGGCTCCCAAGAGGGAACCTCGGCTTTGGGCGCGCTAGGGACTATGGTAAATTTTGGGGTGCTGCAACACCCATGTTTTGCCGGAAGGGCCAATGCTACGGTGCCAGAAGGGCCTATTTAGGACGCAAATCGTCCAGGTACCGCCGGGTGGTACCTAGTTAACGAGCTAAAAAGTTTCTACGCCTACGTATTCGATTCGGGGGGTCGGACCGCGAGGTTCCTCTGGCTGCTCGGAGCCGCAGAGGTATCGAATTGGACCATGTCAGCCATAATCTGGTCATCGGAATCAGAGAGAACATGCCTCGGACGTCTGCCGGTGAGTCGGCGAGGGTTGTGCTCCGGGAAATACAAAGAAGGGATTTTTTTTTAAATCTCAGTTTGATTTGTTTGATTATAATCATTTATCAAATACTATCAAAAATATTTTTAAAGGGTTTTAAGTATTCAAGATGCATTTTTTCGATATGGATTTCATTCAGTTTGAGTACTTTTAAAAATAACGAAAAAGATAATTTTTACTCAGATTTAGGTTGTCAATTCACTCTTTATGCTGTTATTTTATGTAATTGTGTTTCGATAGTACAATAAAGTTATTACAAACAAACAAATATACTAAGTCTATTATCATAGGACTTTGTCATAAGATCGTGATTCAGAGGGCACTTTAGCATAAAAAAAAGTTACAATAGATCCCTTTTGATTGCCTGCTACCACCGTACACAACTTTCACATACGACAAAAATGCTGCCTAAAGAAAAGATATTCCTATTATTTATATAAATAAGCTAAATAACCTTAATATATATTTACATAGTGTAGTGTCACGTTTTTATTCTTAGTAGAGCAGACAGAGTGCAGGGCCGCCAGACTCAAGACCACACACCGCAGGGCCACTTTTAGCGTGATGGCGTGGCGAAATAAATAAATAATACGGACAAATCACACAAATTGAGCTAGCCCCAAAGTAAGCTTAAGCTTGTGTTACGGGATACTATATTTTATGATAAACACATATATACATAAAGACCCAAGACCCGAGACAATTTAAAAAAGGCCATTTATCAACTTGCCCTGGCTGGGGATCGAACCCAGAACCTCCGGATTGGCGGACTAGCGTATTGACCATTACGCCGCGGAGGTCGTCTAAGGAAAGTGTGTAAAATGGAATCAGAATAGTGATGAGTTGCTGGCACCGCATCATCATGAATTTTTCGGGGTCCAGTGCTGCCGTCATTTAGATAACTTCTTCAACACAGTTTAAAGTGAGAACGTGATGCTTTTCTACGCACATTAGCCAAAAGTGGCCGTTTTTCGCAATTGTGCGTAGAAAAGCGTAACGTTCTTACTTTAAACTGTAAAGTGTAGTTCATAAAATAGTTTGAAGGGTTATCTAGGGCTTAGTCAGGACAAAATTTTGAATGATATCTCCGTTTCCTTTCAAATAATTTATTTCAAATGGAGGCAGCACTAGACACCGAAAAATTTTAATATGCCCATAACATGATTCGCAGCCTATTGTCTATATCAGCTTTTACGATCTACTTGGTAGAGAAACAACTGGTATATGCTAAGTTTTTATTCTCTTAGGCCCGCGTAGAAAAGTGTCAAAAATAAACAATTCATTTAAAAAAAATATATATATCCAACGGCCTATTTATATACTTACCCCCTTATTCATAAAAAACGGTTGTTAAACCTGTTTTAGTTAAAATATGTTTTGTCTCGCTCTTGCAAAGTCAAATATTGAAAGGAGTGAAAGGGACAAAATATATTTTAACTAAAATTGGTTTAGCAAACGTTTGTAATTTTTTATGAATAACAGGGTTAGTATCTCTCTCGGAATTAAGACAAATCTAACGACACATCGCTTAAATCCATCAAGCCGTTTAGGATGCAAAGCGTCCAATAGTCATTTTTACATACCATCGTACGTACATACATTTACTCGAAAAACATAAGCCTCTTTTCGACGCCGTCGGCTAAAAATAAACCATCATTTAATATCTAAAAGTACCTTTAAAATGTCGCCTATCGAAATGTAATCCAGTAATGGCGATGAAAGTACAGAATAAGATCAAATGTAGATTTATTTCATTTAGCGAAGTGAAAATAAACGATGCGCGAGACTGAATAATGCATGGTATTCTTTATTCGCCTGTTGGTCTTATGGTGCATGTCCATTTGCGGGAGACCTTGAAACATTTTTCTTTTCTTTTGATTAAAACAAATCACGTCAACTAATATCACGTAAATAAATAAAGAATCACGTAAACGAATGCCGTGTGGCTTCTGGCAGAGTAGAATAGGGCCACTCCAAGTCCTCCCGTGGATGTCGTAGAAGGCGACTTAGGGAATACAAGCTAAACAAAGCTTATAAACATCAATGAGACCTCTCCAACCCGTCTGGCCAGCGTGGAGAGTGTAGGCCAAGTCCTCTGGCTGCTCTGGCCAAGTATGGCTCTGGTAGGGCAGAGAGGGTCGTGCTCTTGCAATGGAGACTAAAAGACCTGAAGATGATGATGATGAATCACGTCACATGAAGCCCAAGATCAAGAAAGATGCAATTTAAGTATTACAAGTTTATTTTCCATGCAAATTAAACTTGGAAGATTTGATTACTGACAGACATAAAGACAGACAATGGGATAGGTGAAACTAAATAAAAGCTTGTAAAAAGTGATGGGTTTGTGATTCACATTTTCGTTCAATGTGATTTATATTTAAGCATCTTCAAAAAAAGAGCATATAAATTCGAAATCTGTTTTTTTTTAATGTTTTTTCGCCGATTACTCGAATACGCCTGGACTAATTTGGAACATTCTTATTTGTTTGAAAAGACATTTGAATCAATTGGTCCTTTAGAAATTTTATCAAATTCGGTTTTGTTTTTTTGTGTTTAAGTCGGTTATTAGTTTTGAAACAGTATCTGATAAATTATCGTAACACCTAAAAACATAGTTTCAGGGACGTTAATATTTTCAGGCGCATTAGTCAAATCTAAATATATATAACTCAAAGGTGATTGACTGACTGACATAGTGATCTATCAACGCACAGCCAAAACCACTGGACGGATCGGGCTGAAATTTGCCAAGCAGGTAGATATTATGATGTAGGCATCCGCTAAGAAAGGATTTTGATCAATTCTACCCCCAAGGGGATAAAATAGGGGATGAAAGTTTGTATGAAACTTTGTCAATTTTAAAGCGATCGGGCTGAGACTTTGCATGCATAAAGCTACTATGACGTAGGCATCCCCTAAAAAAGGATTTTGATAAATTACACCCTTACGCGAGCGAAGCCGCGGGCAAAAGCTAGTGTATGTATAAATCACATTCAAATCTCAGCAAAAAATAAAGAGTCGAGACTACTTATCTGGCGAGCCTCTTTTCTTAGATTCTGGCTAGTGAATACACAGCTTTAGAGTCAAGGCCCACCGAGACGGTAGCGGTCAGCGACTAACCCGACTTCGACAAGTGTTTTCTCCTGGTTCAATTTAAAAATAGGGAATTCTATTATATACACTTCGTTTTACTTCTTACGATTAGATTGTGACGCTGAGAGCTATGATTTTTAGGTTAATGGTACGCAGGATATACTGATTGAAGAAATGCAGGATATGCCGATTTTACAGGCTTTGTGGAGTTAGAAAAGAACTTTGCTTTTTAACTAGTTTATCTGCCAAGTAAATTAAAAAAAAAACTACTTTCAAGAATGCCATCTAGTGATGAGTAACGGATTTAGATATTTCAATTGATATCCGCAGCGCCATCTTTTATTTGCTAGGAAAATAAAAACAATTTCGTCTTAAAAGCATTAATCCCCAAATAACTTTTAAATAGCTGGACCGAATTTCATCAAACATAGCTAAAAACCACAGCAAGAGAACTTGCTTTCACGTAAAATACCGTAGTGAAATCGGTCAATCAGTTCGAGAGCTTCGATGCCATATAAAGGTACAGACAGGCAGAGAGACAGACAGACAGACACACCGACAGATGTTAGCTTCAAATTTAGATTTTTGTATCGGGGGTCAAAAAGAGAAACATTTTTAATAATCTTTGAAAATGTTTGATTGTGCAAGCGAAAGCCAACCAAATGTGAAATGCCTCTTAAGCAAACGTAACTCAATTTTTTTGAGAGTAATTATCTCTTTGATTGTATCTTTTTTTGGACCTTTTCTTTTTCTGCCAACTTATATCTTCTTTCAATTACTGTCTAGAATTCTTTCCTGCTTACGTCTTATTAAAAGGTCAAGATCGAAGAATTTAGTTCTATAGATCAATAAGCAATTTTTTTTAATAATAGGCAAGCTGCGGGTTCAAAATAACCAGCCAAGTGCGAGTCGGACTCCCGCAAGAAGGGTTCCGTACCATTATCTATAAAAAACCACCTTTGTTGTATATGAACCCTACTTAAATATTAATTTGATTTTGTTTTTAGTATTCGTTGTTATAGCGGCAACAGAAATACATCTGGGAAAATGTTAACTGTCTAGCTATCACGGTTCATCACATGAGATACATCCTGGTGACAGACAGACAGACGGACGGACAGACAGATGGACAGCGGAGTCTTCCTAATAAGGTCCCGTTTTTATTCTTTCGTAGGGAACCCTAAAAGATTATATTTCCAATACCCGCGTCCCCACTTGACAAAATTCACTCTTCAGCTAACGGAATTTTGGTGAACATTCAACACAATGAGTAAAATAAATAAACTTGGTTCGTTCCAAACTGACCACGGATCCTATATTTTGGAAACCATTTGGACGACTGGGTTCGTATTTAAACTTAAAAATTTTGGCAAAATCTGTATACAAATAACAACTCCAAATTCTAAACTAATGCCACACTCGGATAGTCCTCTAGCTATGTCGGTTAAGATATATATAAACTTCCGGAATATATAAAAAATGTGACAACTGAAAAGACATTTAGTAAACAAATAAAAAACTGCTACTTTCTAAATGTTACTATTCGGTGTGAAGATAAACTTAAGTAAAAATATATTAAATATATAAGCAAGAAACAATAAAAATTAATAAATAATGAAATAATAATAAATGAATAAAGAATATAATACCTAAATAAAATCTTTATAAATATAACTGCAATTATGTAAGAATTGAAATTGTGAATGACTGAAATAGCTAAATATAACTATATGTAATTATGAATAACTGACGAGATTCCTTCTCTCTGCTTTGCAGTGCCCAGCAGGGTCCTTAAATGAGTGTAGAATCGTACAACAATATGTATAGTATAACACTATGTATCTGTATAGTCTGCATGTAATTTGAGAAGCAATAAAGTATTGAGTATTCATGAAGCTCCGACCAAAGTTACTCGAGTTCTCGTCGAACAAACATACATACATACAAACGCCGGATTGTTCAATTAGGCAGAAGAACTACGCGCTCTTTCAGAAACAGTTGGTGAGATTATTTTTTTGAAATTGATCCATTTTGGACTGGTTAATTACAAGTTATAGTTAAATTTCAATTACATCCTACTTATAGACCTCGGATCAAAAATAGCAGCTGATGCTAGCATAAACTCGGGAGTGACGCATAGAATTAACACAGCTTGGTTAAGATGGAGAGAACTAACTAGCATGTGTGACAACCAAATGCCCATACAACTGAAGGGTAGGGCAAAACCGCGGTAAGACCTGCTATGCTGTATAGATCCGAGTGCTGGGATGTCTTACAGAAGCATGAACAAAAAATGCACACAAATGAGGTAAAGATGCTTCGGTGGTTACCGGGAGTCACAAGAATTGATAAAGTCAGAAATGAGTACATAAGGGGCTCGTTCAAGGTAGCACCCATAACAGAAAAGATAACAGAGTGTCGTATGAAGTGATTTGGACATGTGACGAGACGAGACAAAGATCATTACGTGGTGGATAACTGTAAATAGGGATACCAAGCGGGCACAACTGGATATTCAGATAACCCGGGATCGAGCATTCTGGTACCGCGGTATGAGGAGGTCCGACCTCAAATAATGCCTAATAGGCCGAGCGAGCCAAGAAAGCGAAGCGTTTGTTTCGAGATTGGCCCAAAAATGTTTTTTTTTCGGATGATTGTCGGTCCGGCTTAGGGTTCATGATTTCTCGAGCTTTTCAATATATCGGGTCTCGAGAATTCTCGAGGCTAATTTCTCGGGGCTTATCGGGTTGTCGAGAAATTGACATTGACGTACGTTTTCTCATATTATTTGGTTTCAATAACATCAATAAATTCAGTGGTTTTCCTCTCAAATAAAAGTATCAAATTAATTATAAAACTTTTCTTGATTAAATTCAAAAACATTAATCTTAGGAATTAACTTATCGTCTCACAAATTTAAAATGTTTTTTTTTTTATTAAAAATTAAAAATTAATTAATTTCAAATTACTTACATAAGGAAAACATATCAGAATAATTAAAAACGAAGCTTGTGTGTTGTTGTTTTACAAAAATAGGAAACATAATTAGACTAAGTAAAATAATTAATGTATCGTTATATATTAAAGTTTGACTAAAAATTAATAGAAAAGAATAGATAGGTACTCGTACCTAGTAAAATTTTAGATCATATTTAGATTATATTATTGATAAAAATAATATAAATAATAAAGCCATGATGTGTCAATAAAAGACTTACCTGTTTGATTTCAATTTATCACGTAATCTGTGAAACACTCACTACGTAAACTATGCTTGGCTAAAGTCGAAACACGATGTACGTGTAAAAACGACGCCGCAGAGCGCTTGCAGCGAGATCAAAGGGTTCCGCTGCGCTTTGGCCCGCGCCGCCACGCACCACAACAAACGGCGATTTAATTTCTATATAGGTACATGATTTCTCGAGTTCTTAACTTTTCTCGAGCTTGATTTCCCGGGAACAAAGCCTAACAATTCCCCGGAATTTTTGGCTCATGAATTCCCGGGAATGAACCCTAGTCCGGCTGTTCTCGCTTAATAGGTCTCATTTTTCAACCGATTCTTGTAAAATTTTGAAGAAGGTTAAAAAATTATACATATTTTTCTTGTCGATTGAGGTTTTAGAATTTTTCAAAATGGCAAAAAAATATGGGGGTTTTAAAATTTAATTAAACAAAATATATTTCAATCATGTCAAAAAAATTTCATAAAGTTTTTTGATACCCTTATCAATACGAAACTTTCTTATCCGATAAACTTCAACGAGTAGGGGTGACTCACGAGGTCTACACTTCTACAGTTCACAGCGCTACTTATATGAAGTCTCATGTTTAATAGATTACTAATAATGATATTATAAAAACTAATTACAGATAAATTCATTATAAAATTGAAACTACACTGAAACCATTTCGAAAATTATGAAAAGCAACCACGCTATTCTGCCACTAGGAGATACTGTAACGTATATTTAATCGTAATTTAAAATAAACTATATAATTACAATTAATAGTATGTAAATAAAAATAAAAATTACAACTAACTTAAAATAAGTAAATAAAATAAAGTTAAACAACATATTTGTACAAAATTAAATAAACACCCTATTAAAATAATAATGCAACAACAACACACAACAACAAACTAACACACATAGAAACGTACCATAAATTGGTAACGTCAGTAATGGCTGGCTTTCATTCTTACTGCGACATACATCGGTCTTTTGTCTCCGTTGCTAGGTACTTATGCGTGGACATTACGAACGGCGGCTGATCTTCACCAGCGACACAGCGTTCGCGACTCCTCTGGCGTGAATACGCTTCGCTTAGCGCGCGCTCATCTCAGCGCATAGTCTAATTTTAAAACTAAGTGGACAATTATTTTGACCCATTATATTTTTTAATTTAAAGTACATTTAAAAAAAAAATAATAAAGTACTTCGTAATTTCTAGTCCAAGTGTTAGCAATACCCGTGAATCGGTAAGTGACGAACTCAATTTTTATTGTAATAGGGATATATATATATATTGTAATTGTGCTTATAGGTTTTCAAAATAGTGTTTCTTTATCTTCTTCATTAGATAGCTTAAACATAAAATAAAACTGGCCGTTAATTGTAAGATGCAATAGGCATCTGGTATTGCATCAGCCAATTTTTAAAAATCTACCGTCTTGTTTTACTATCTAATCTGTTGCTTTATTCATCTTATTTCATTATTCAAAATTTTCCAATGTAACTCTGTTCTCTTTGACCATCAGCCACATTCATGCCTACTAAGTAAAATTAGGTAGGTACTTAGTCCCTTCGTCGTATTACTGGGCGTGGCTGGCTGGTCAAGGACATTCAAAGGACCTCCAATTAATGCTGGACATCATATATTCCAGGGTCCAAAGCTTGGGCTTTTAATAGAAGACGCTTTACCACCTTGCGCCATACCAGGGAGCTCCTCTTCTGCTGCTGAGTGCTGGCCCACCAACACCTATCAACCCCAGCTGACCACCTTCACGGAGCACGGGACGACAATAAGGGCAGTACCTCCATGCGGGAATAGAAAACGGCATAGGGCTTTTGTATCCCACACCCTTTATTAACTTTTAAATAAAGTCTTTGATGTTGACTTAGGTTTGTGTTTTTTTTTATATAACGCCGCCTAAACGTCGCACTGGCGCCTAACGTGTTAATTTCTTCTTTTTTTCTGCTATTAATCTTATGCCGTTTTTCTATTTCTTAGTAGTTGCATGTTTGTGAGCTTACTTTTATTTTTTTTTTGTTTTGTGAAACGTTTATTTATTTTTTGGTTGCAAGCAACTAAGGTGTAACACTAAACACATTTATTTCCATTTTCATTATTGTTTAAATTCGAGGTTTTGTATCGCCTTAGCAAATTTACCGACTACCGTCATTTAAAATTGTTAATACATGTTGCAGTCAGTAACTCATACTTTTTCGAAACCGTCTAGTTTGATTTTTTTTTTGTGATAGTTTACTCGTTTGTGTAACACACTAGTTGCTATTTTATGTGCTTTTTTTTTCTTTTTTCCTCTTTTTTGGTTTTGTGTGTGTGTATTTTTTATTTTATTTCTTTTCATCTTTTCATCAACATTCAGCAACCTTAAACGTTCTTTAATCGTTAACTGATTTGTAAAGAACAAGAGATTTTTTTTCATAAATTTTTACAATTTGAGTTCGCCATTTACTTATTATTGGTTACTTACTTTTATATTATTTTACCTACAGTTGTTTTTTTAATATGGCTTTCCCTATAAAATTTTTGTCACTGCAGAAAAGTGAACTAGAATACGAAGTCACTATTAGAGGTTCGAATCCTGAAACCACCGTACAAGAGCTCCGGAAGCAAATCGCTAAGCTTGCTCCAATTTTCGGAGGATATATTAGATTCACCTTTTAGTACCACCGAAGATCTTGTAGGAGTGTCAAATGTTTTAACTAAAATTAAATTAGCTTTTGATAGTGAAGACCTTGACCGTAATACTGTCTTAAGAATTAAAAACTTGATAAATCATCTTAATCATCGCATTAACAGGATATGTCGTAGTGAGACGGACTCAGCCATTTACGATTCTTGCGTTGATCAATTTAAACTTTATTCAAACAAAATTCGTTCTCTTCAAGATAAAGATTTAATTGATCCCTTGCTTTCTCAAAATACTAGCGACACGTTTGTACCTGCTACCCCTATGAACATATCTGCAACTTGTGATCGTACTTCTCAAGATATTAATAAATTAAAATATGATGGCAAGACTTGCGTTCGTTCTTTTGTCCAAAGAGCCAATGAATTTAAACAAGCACGGAATATTTCTGGTGAAAAATTGCTTTCTTATGCTACTGAAATATTTATAGGAGACGCACTTCACTGGTTTCGTTGCAACAGAGAACATTTTTCGGATTGGGACAGCCTGTTATCACAATTAAAAGAGGATTTCGATAGGTCTGACTATGACTACAGACTTTTATCTGAGATCCGTTCTAGGACTCAGGGCGAATCAGAAAACATTGTCATTTATCTGTCTATTATGTCTGGTTTGTTTTCGCGTCTGTCTAAAACTCTCTCAGAAGATAGTAAATTAGAAATAATTCTGCACAACATTCGCCCGTGTTACTCAAATATATTGGCTTCTTCGCCCGAAATCCATTCTATTGATGAATTGCGAGGTTTATGTTCTAATTACGAAAAAGTCCAAGCACGTCTCTCACATTTCCGGGAACCTCCAGCTCCTTCAGCAGATACTTTAGCACCTGAGTTTGCATATACTAAAGCTAAACCTAAATTTAATCAAAATCATAATTATAACAAGTCACACACATATAATAATCAACGTAATGGAAATATTAATTTACAAAATCAAAACAAACTTAACCAAACCTATGTACATTCTATAGATACCCCTAAGCGTCGTTATTGTCCAAGATGTCGTACGGATTCTCACGGTTTACGCCAATGTACGGCTGATAAAACTAATATTTTTTGTTTTGTTTGCGGCAAAAAGGATGTTAAAACTCCTCAATGTCCTGATTGCAATAAGTCAAATAATAATAAATCACATTCAAAAAACTAATTAATCAGAACTGCAGCAGCAACAACTTTGATAAAAAAGATTGGCAAAATTGGTTGCTTACTATCTCAAATTTTTTCAAGTCTTATAGGGTTGCTACAGTTCTGTCTAATAAACCAATTAATGATTCTAGACCTTATGCTTCCATAAAATTACATGACTTAGTTATTTCGGGTTTACTGGATTCTGGCGCAGCTATTACAATTGTAGGCAACAATGCTCATGAAACTTTCCTAAATAAGGGTCTTCAGTTAAATATCAATGATTCCAACCCTAAATTTATTATTGCTGCAGGAGGTCAACAATTAAAAAGTATTGGTTCCATGAATCTTCCAATTCACTTTGAGGATCAATTTCATATTATTGAAGCTCTTGTTGTTCCTGAAATAAGCAATAATTTAATTTTAGGCATTGATTTCTGGCGCAAATTTCATATTTGCCCTAAATATTTGAATTCTGTTAGTGTAAGTAATCCTAATAATAGCATAGCCCCTAACCATGACCCTAATACATATTTACAAAATTATGAAACTTTAGACGATTCCCAAAGAGTAGTAGCTGATAATGTTATAAGCCAGTTTGAGCAAATCTCTTCAAAGGTTAAAGGCTTAGGGAACACTCAACTTATTACGCATCGGATTGATACTGGGGACACGCAACCCATACGACAGCGTTATTACCGCTTGTCACCGGAGAAGCAACGAATCCTTGTAGAACAAGTCGATGAAATGCTGGCTCTTGACGTTGTGGAACCGTGTGAGAGCGCTTGGTCCTCTCCAGTGTTAATCGTGATGAAAAAGAACGGCGAACCTCGTTTCTGTCTGGATAGCCGAAAACTGAACTCGGTCACGAAAAAAGACGCATATAATTTGCCATATGTGTCAGAAATCTTAGACAATCTTCGAGATGCTCGTTACTTGTCCAGCATCGATTTATCTAAGGCCTTCTGGCAAATTAATATTCATCCCGATGACCGAGATAAAACGGCCTTTTATGTCCCTGGGCGAGGTACATTTAGGTTCAAACGCACAGCCTTTGGGCTTACTAATGCTCCAGCTACACAACAGCGTCTAGTCGATATCCTTTTTGGGGAATTTGACCAACAGGTATTTGCATATCTTGATGATATAATTATTGTAAGTAAGGATTTTGACACCCATGTTTCAACATTAGTCCGCGTTTTAGAGAAACTTAAACAAGCAAATCTCACCATTAATCTTGAGAAATGCAATTTTTTCAGAGACCGTCTCAAATATTTAGGCTATGTGGTTGACAATGATGGACTTAGAACTGATCCTGATAAGGTGCAGGCTATCCTACAATATCCCACACCTTCAACTAAAAAGGACGTTAAACGGTTTCTCGGAACAGCCACCTGGTACCGTCGTTTCGTACCAAATTTTAGCACTATAGCCGCACCTTTAAATAAACTCACTTCCAATAAGAAGAATGCCCCACCTTTTAAGTGGACTGATGAGGCCGATGATGCATTTTTAAAACTTAAAGAATGCCTTGTATCAGCACCAGTTCTATCCTGTCCAGACTATAACCTTCCTTTTGAAGTCCACACGGACGCTAGCAATTATGGTGTTGGTGCTATGCTTACACAAACCATTAACTCTAAGGAGCATCCAATAGCGTACATGAGCAGATCACTGTCTGCCTCAGAAAGGAATTACAGTATCACTGAGCGTGAGACTTTGGCCGTAATTACCGCTCTTGAGCATTGGAGATGCTACCTTGAAAATGGTAAGCAATTTACAGTATACACCGATCACAGTGCACTTAAGTGGTTTCTGTCCTTAAACAATCCGACAGGTAGACTGGCTCGCTGGGGTGTACGCCTCTCTTCTTTCGATTTTGAAATAAAACATCGTCGTGGGTCAGACAATGTTATTCCAGATGCGTTGTCTAGAGCAATTCCCGTCAGTGCCATTAGCTCAAGTAACTCTTTCAGTACTACTTCTGACTCTTGGTACAGAAATATTTATAATGGTTGCTTCAACAATCCCCAAAATTTTCAAAATTTTATAGTTAAAAATAAGACACTTTATCGTTTAAGTAAAGAAAAATGTACTCTGAATTCTGAATTCTCTTGGAAAGAAGTAATTCCTAGTGAATTACGTGAACAGATTATTTTTGAGAACCATTCTGAGCCTACGGCTGGACATCTTGGTATCTTCAAAACTTACAGACGTCTTGCGCTACGCTATTTTTGGCCAGGCATGCATGGGGACGTTGTTAAATTTGTTTCATCTTGCGATAAATGTTTATCTTATAAAATACAAAATCACGCAACTTTGGGTGAAATGGGTCGTCCAAAACAGTGCTCCCGTCCATTCCAGGTTATTTCTATTGATCTTATGGGTCCCTTGCCCGTTACTCGCAAGCAAAATTCATATATATTCGTAGTAACGTGTTGCTTTTCCAAATTTTGTCTAATTTTTCCTATTAGAAATGCTACGTCGCAAATAATAATAAAAATTTTAGAAGAGTCTGTTTTTCTTTTTCATGGTGTTCCCCAAACCATCTTTCTTGACAATGGTGCACAATTTACGAGTAACCTTACGGATAATCTCTTTAAAAAATACAAAATCCCAAATATATTTTTTACGCCAAAGTATACTCCCCAAATCAATACCGTTGAGCGATACAACCGGACAATTATTACTTGCTTGTCAACATTCATTGATGATGATCATAGGTCCTGGGATACTAAGATACCATCTATTCAATTCGCCATCAACAACTCTGTGAACGAAGCTACCGGTTACACACCCTCGTTCCTTGTTTTCGGCAGAGAGTTGGTTACTTGTGGCTCACACTACGTCGATAACGACCTAGGTAGTGAATTAAAATTTTTACCCCACGATATTTATGCGGAAAATTTCGGTTGTCTGTCTGAAATATTTGACAATGTCCAATTTAAGCTTTGGCAGGCACATACAAAAAATACAAGCCATTATAATTTGAGACGCAAGCCGGCTGAATTTAATGTTGGTGATGTAGTTATGAAAAGGGCTTATGTGCAAAGTGACAAAGACAAATATTTCAGCAAAAAATTAGCACCGAAATACATAAAATGTCGGATAATAGCTAAAAAGTCTCCACTAGTTTATAATTTAGCCGATATGTCTGGCAAAGACATTGGTACGTGGCATATCAAAGATTTAAAGTTAGCTACCTTTTATAAATAAATAGATTAATGTATTTACAATACCCATCCTCTTTAATTTAACATCGACGCATGAAACGCTAAGATTTTTTATTTTATTTTTTTTCTCAAGTTAGTCAGATAAATAACTGACCTGACTTAGTAATGTAACTGCCATAGTATCCTTTTAATGTTTATTACGGCTGTTTGAGTGCAAGAAGAATGTGTGTAGAAGTATACTAGTAGTGATGTATGATAGTAAAAAATAAAGTATATATTGAAAAAATTACGCTTCGTTAACACTTGCTCATGCGGATTTTATTTCATAAACATAATAAAATCCTTGAGGACGCGAGGGGGTAATGTAACGTATATTTAATCGTAATTTAAAATAAACTATATAATTACAATTAATAGTATGTAAATAAAAATAAAAATTACAACTAACTTAAAATAAGTAAATAAAATAAAGTTAAACAACATATTTGTACAAAATTAAATAAACACCCTATTAAAATAATAATGCAACAACAACACACAACAACAAACTAACACACATAGAAACGTACCATAAATTGGTAACGTCAGTAATGGCTGGCTTTCATTCTTACTGCGACATACATCGGTCTTTTGTCTCCGTTGCTAGGTACTTATGCGTGGACATTACGAACGGCGGCTGATCTTCACCAGCGACACAGCGTTCGCGACTCCTCTGGCGTGAATACGCTTCGCTTAGCGCGCGCTCATCTCAGCGCATAGTCTAATTTTAAAACTAAGTGGACAATTATTTTGACCCATTATATTTTTTAATTTAAAGTACATTTAAAAAAAAAATAATAAAGTACTTCGTAATTTCTAGTCCAAGTGTTAGCAATACCCGTGAATCGGTAAGTGACGAACTCAATTTTTATTGTAATAGGGATATATATATATATTGTAATTGTGCTTATAGGTTTTCAAAATAGTGTTTCTTTATCTTCTTCATTAGATAGCTTAAACATAAAATAAAACTGGCCGTTAATTGTAAGATGCAATAGGCATCTGGTATTGCATCAGCCAATTTTTAAAAATCTACCGTCTTGTTTTACTATCTAATCTGTTGCTTTATTCATCTTATTTCATTATTCAAAATTTTCCAATGTAACTCTGTTCTCTTTGACCATCAGCCACATTCATGCCTACTAAGTAAAATTAGGTAGGTACTTAGTCCCTTCGTCGTATTACTGGGCGTGGCTGGCTGGTCAAGGACATTCAAAGGACCTCCAATTAATGCTGGACATCATATATTCCAGGGTCCAAAGCTTGGGCTTTTAATAGAAGACGCTTTACCACCTTGCGCCATACCAGGGAGCTCCTCTTCTGCTGCTGAGTGCTGGCCCACCAACACCTATCAACCCCAGCTGACCACCTTCACGGAGCACGGGACGACAATAAGGGCAGTACCTCCATGCGGGAATAGAAAACGGCATAGGGCTTTTGTATCCCACACCCTTTATTAACTTTTAAATAAAGTCTTTGATGTTGACTTAGGTTTGTGTTTTTTTTTATATAACGCCGCCTAAACGTCGCAATACTTAGTTCGATTCCCAGCCAGGGAAAGGTGGAAAATGGCTTTTTAAAATATCCTGGGTCTTAGATGTAGTCCTATTTATCATCAATATAGTATCGTTCACTTAGTATCCTATAACACAAGTTTAAAAACTTACTTTGGGCACAGGTATGGCTCTTTTGAAACGGGTTCACTACGCCAGTTCCAAGCACCATATATCTTGTTACACTTTAACTATGACTACTGATCGTCCACTTATTTGAGATAGTCTTCTATTTAACAAGTTACATAGCACTGGTGTTTCATTTCACCTAAAGTGATTCTATCCAAGTATTATTTTATGTAAAACTATTTGGTCAAAAACCCTTTCATGTACGTCAAACTTGATCAAGGTTTTTTTATACAAATATTAGCTTTAATCCGCGGCTTCACCCGCGCTAATGTCGTTGCCTCGGGAACAGTTCTATTTTCCGAGATGAAAGGAAGGAATGTTCTTCTTCGTCCTCCTACGTGTATGCGAAATTTCAAGAAGATTGGTTTTGTAAATAAAGCGTGAAGAGGTAACAAACAAACATCATTACTTTCCCATTTATAATATTATAGTTAAGATTATAGTTAGCTAACAGTTTAAGAAAAAAAAGGGTAAATAGATAAATTATTCGGATAATCATAAAACGTTGTCTAGCTGTCAATATTCCTCTTTAAAGGTCACATTTTCATTTCATCAAAATTGTTTCAGCCGATTTGGTTTAACAAGTTTATTTGCCAGGCAAATTAAAAAACCCCCGACTTTTAAGCGTTCACTATAAACATATACGCTGAACTGATTTGCAAAGCGAAATAAAAAAACTTAGTGCGATTCAGTTTCACATGCTAACGATTAAGACGACATCTAGTGTAGAGAGTAGAGTGGAACGACCGTAGCTCCATCTATTACTTGCCAGGAAAATTAGAAAAACTATGACTTTCAAGTGTGAACCCCCAATAACTTTTAAACGGCTGAACCGATTTTCATTAAACATAGCTAAGAACCACCGCAAAGGAACTTGCTTTGGCTTAAAAAAAACGCATAGCAATCGGTCCATCCGTTCGAGCGCTACGATGCCACAGATTTTTCATTTTTTCTAGGTCTTGGATGTTATTTATATGTTATTTTATAAAATATAGTATCGTTGAGTTAGTATCCTGCGACACAAGTTCACAACTCAGTGCGGGGCTAGCTCAACCTGTGTTATCTGTCCCTATTTATTTATTTAAACATTGATCACGTAATTAGATAAAATATTCCTAGGCCAAACTCTCGTAGATGAATTGCAGCATGAGAAAATGTACTTAGGATTAAAAGAGTTTAGGTGAAATGCTGCATAGGTGAAATATTTTTCGTCATATCAAAAATTTTAGGAATTGAACTACCAATGAAAGTAATAATGTATGAGTCGTCATAGTTAAAGTGTAACAAGATATATGGTGCTTGGAACTGGCGTAGTGAACCCAAAGGAAACTATATATCTGTGCACACGTTAATGTGTGCGTGTTCGCCTTCGCTCGACAAGGCTCTACGGGGGAGAGGTGCGGGGACGATGGACCGACGCATGTTGCGTTGCGCAGGACCTTAGAAGATTCCGTTCTGTATGTCACACTTATATTAATTACGTGCTTTGGGGCTAGCTCAATTTGTGTGATGTGTCCTCATATTTTTATTTATTTACAGTATTTATTTGTTGACCGGGTCAGTTCTAGTTGACCTGGTTTGCAAATAAATATAAAGACATCGATATTTTCACGTGACTGTTCTATCTTTTACGTGGGTGAACGGGCGAGGGGGAGATAAAGTTGATGAAATTACGAAATTCGTTTCAAATCGGCAAGACACTTCTTTAATGATAAAATAATTGATAATCATTATTTAAAATATTCAATGATCACATAGATTTACACGGATTAGTTTTATAAGTGACGTTTCATCAGAACACGTGGGGCGCGTGCGCAGCGTCTTTGCTTAGCAGCCGCTCAATGACAACCAGAGGGGCTAATGTTAGTACAACAAAGTAGGAAATAATGACGTATAATGATATCGATTCAAAAAGTATTCTATCTTTGTATGATCCTTATATAAACCAAGATCATTTTATTTGGTCATATAATATAAGTTCCTACTAAACGTTACAGATGGCATAACTAGTAAAAGTAACTAAATAGTTTAATAGAATTTGAAAAGATGTCTCTAGTTATTTACTTATCATTACTTATCGATAGTAGATTATAATAATAATAAAAAATATATAAATCGATACAAATGAGGGTGAAAATAAAACCAATAAATATGTCGTTGTAATTTTAACTAAAAAAACATTTAACAAACCGTAAAAAGACAAATGTCCGTAAAATTACATCAACGTCAATTTTGTCTTGGTACAATTTCTATATCTGTAAATGGCAACACCGATAAAGTTTTAAACTTGTACTAGTTTGTAATGTGATGTGAACTTTGGTGTGAAACAAAAACAAATAGAACTGTGTTATATTTTGGATATGTTTTGTCATTTCAACCATGTATATTCTGCGATGATCGTGTGATTTGATAATATAATTGATTTTTATTACATTTTAAATAAGACTTTTATTTTTGAGCCTATTTCGCATTGTTTATGTACTTCATTATTTATAATCCAAAATATTGTGTGACTGCCATCCCCATTAATTGTTTCTTTGGCGTAATTACATAAACATTGTGAAGTATGGCAGGCTTATCCTCCCAAAACAAAAACATTCATCATACGAGGTAAATTATAAAGTAGGTATACTATAGACTGCTTCGTGGTATATATATATATATATATATATATATATATATATATATATATATATATCTAATCCTTACTAAAGATAACAGATGGCGTTAGTTATGCATAGCAAATTTTATTTCCGCTCCACACCGCGAAGGTAGGTGTCTCTATTTCAGTATATACAAAAGTACCATGTGATGACAACTGACTCACGAAAAATGGCCGCCTCCCCAGTGCTTAAATCCGGTGCTATAAGTCTTTGACCTACATTGCTGGAAGTCCAGCATCAACATCTGGTCAAATCCCAGATAAACTTCGATTGAAATCTACTTTTAAAACGACGGATTTTTTAATGCTCACGATCAGATGTTCTTAATATGAATAAAATAATGTAATAAATTTTCGGGGTCCAGTGCTGCACCCATTTGAAATAAATTATTTGAAAGAAAACGGAGATATCATTTAAAACTTTGTTTTGACCAAACTCTAGATAATCCAACAAATGATTTAATGAACTACAGTTTAAAGTGAGAACATGACCGCTTTTCGCTAATGTGCGAGGAAAAACTTTAAACTCTCACTTTAAAGTTTAAGCTGTAGTTCATAAAATAGTTTGAAGGGTTATTTATCCACGGCTTGGTCCAGACAAACCTTAAATAATTTCAAATGGGGGCAGCACTAGACCCCAAAAAATTCATGTAAAGGAGAAACATATTTTTTTTACCCGACTGCGCCAGAAGGAGGGTTATGTTTTTTGAGAGTATGTATAATTGTTTGGCACGCTCTGCAGCCTGAACGGCTCGATGGATTTTAGCTTGAGAGGTGTTGTTAGATTTGTATTTATACTGAAAGTGACACTGGGTACATAAAAATAAAAACAAATAAAAAATAAAATAGAATAAAAACAAAAAAAAGGCAGTCGGGTTTTTTGTTTTTGTAATAATTACTTGTTTTCAAGCTATTTTATGAACTATTGTTTACAGTTTAAAGTGAGAACGTGAAGCTTTTCATAGCATTTTGCAAAAATAGCCACTTTTGGCAAAAATGCGACTATTTCACTGTTTACCTGACATTTTACAAAAAAGTGGTCTGTTTTCATCGATTTTTACAATTTTGGAATATGATAATATGTTAAACAAGGTCCATTATTTTTCTTTTTATGTCGTGTTCGTATGATTTTATTTATAATTAAACATTTTTTTTTCAAAATCTTTTACTTTTTTAATGGAACCAAATTATAAAGAAAACAAAACGTACGAAGCTGGTTTATAGTGTCGTAACTCACGACAGTATAAACCAGCTTTGTACGTTTTGTGTCGTGAGTTGGTACCACAATCATAACATCTGATGTAACTTGACGACTGCCTTACAATGATGACAGCCGGGATCGGGGACGGCCTTCCGAAGCACGGAAGAGCTCGAAAATATTTTATATGGTCACCCATCCAAGTGCGGACCACGCCTGGTATCGCTTAACTTGCGAATGCGCTAGTATTGCATACTTACGCCGGGCTGCGGAGCTCCTCAGTTGTAGTTAGATATCACCACATACCTACTTATATAATATAGACACAGAGTATAGTGCGAACACAAAAAAAAAAAAAAAAACAAATAGAATAACCACCGCAAGGGAGCTTGTTTTCACGTCAAAAATACCGCATCGAAATCGGTCCACCCGTTACGATGTCACAGACAGACATAAATACATTAGCGGCAACTATGGTAAATAAACACAAAAGACACAGAACATGTTACGAATACACGAACGAACAGAGAGAACACACATATTACGAAAATAATAGAAAGATCTTAGGATGTAAATCAGCATCTAATCAATTCCCAATCCAAACACAGGCTCTTGATTTGAGAGAAACTTTGTCGAGCTGGACAGTAATTAAACCGGTACTTGATTGCTAAAAAGGTCTAAAGTATACACGATTACACTTCAACTTTCTGACTTCCCAGTTATACTTCTGTATTTCGCATTTTTAATTCTTTTTTTGATAGTACCTCACCGTGGAAAATCAAATACGCTTGCTCGTATAAAATTACTTAATTACAAGTTTTTTGAAAAAAAAATAATTTTTTTTTTTTGAAAATTTTCTTGTGATGTTGTACCAAGCCCAAACCCAATGAAATTGCGTCGTTTTATTACTGAGTTCCGTCTCTATGATCAGACCCTAGACATCGATCACCATATCTTGATTGTATGATACAAGATACATAGTAAGTTAAATAAAAGCTTTTAAAAAAATATATCGTACTAAAACATACCCAAAAATAAGGCCTTGTACAACTTGACACGTTTTAAATCCGGGCATCAATCCCTAGTGACGGATCGACGGCGGTAAAAATTAAACCAGCCGGGGATTACTACTACGTTTACACACTTTTTTCCTCCTTTGGAGGATTGTAGGCTTGTTCTGAGAGGTTACTTTCTTTTCAAGCCCTAGATAACCCTTCAAACTGTTTTGTGAACTACTTTTATGGTTTATAGAGAGAACGTGAAGCTATTTTTCACATTTGCGAAAAACGGCCTATTTTTCTAATACTTGGGCCGGACCTGCGGCTATCGTCACGAAGCTTCGTGCTATTACACGATACACGCAAATGTGACCGACCGTTATCGGGTATCGTCCCGAATATTCGGACTTCGTGTTAGTTATCGCGCGGGTGGCGATACATCAAAGGATTTATGCACGCTAACAATTCGCTCTGCGTGGTCGCGCTTGCGTTGTTTTCATTTTGACGTTTGTTTTCAACTTGTTTGGACGCGTGCTGTGAGACGGTGCCACGGTTGTTTATGCGTAAAAATGCAGTGGAACGATAAAATTGTGTTAAATTTTTTTGCTTTTTCTTTCTAGGTTTCTTTTTAGGTTTCAATAAATGCATAATGTAATTGTTAGCACACATGTCAAAGAAAAAAAAGTCGTCGTACATATTTAAAACACGTAGATGACGCCATTTTGGATTATTGCCAGATAGTTCGTGAAAAATAACGGAGCCGCTAGTGTGACCAGCGCTTTATCGCGATAAATTTTTAGTGTACAAAAAGTACGAAGATTCGCCGCGAATTGCTTCGGAACGATAGGTACAAGTGCGGCCGAAGCATAACGTGCGTAGAAAAGCTTCACGTTTTTGGCTTGTCCAAGACAAAATTTAAAGTGAAAACTCCGTTTCCTTTCAGATAATTTATTTCAAATGAGGGCAGCACTGGACCCCAAAATAATCATGTATCCCCATAATGACCTCCATGGCGTAATGGTTCACATGCTAGTCCGCCACTTGGAAGTTCTGGGTTCGATCCTAAGCCAGGATTTGCAAAATGGCCTTTTTCAAAATAATCAATGTATTCAAAATCAAATGTGTAATTTGAAACTGAAATCAATTTTATTAAGAGAAACGAAATATAAACAACTAAAATACAAACTGAACTAGAAACTAAACCTTTAGAAACTAAACCTTAAAATAAAACCTAGTTTATAATTTTTTTTACCATGCGGCACGGTGCCAAACTCTGTCTGCGTTTCCTCGCTAAATAGCTATGCTAATTCGTTGAGAAAAGAAGCAACCAGCCCTCTTTTCACCGGCGGCGTCAAATCAGGTGCAAAGTTAACTGTTTGAATAAAGTTCTCGCGCTGGGGCCCCATGGTCTAAACGTTTCCACTTCAAACGGCACAAATATAATTATTGATCTTATCTATTTATCTCTTTCTTACACAAAAAAGAAATGAAATGGCGGTGGGTAGGCCTTTGAATTTGTTTCCCACGTAACTTACCGGTTTCCACAACACGTGACCGCTCTTGTCTATTTATCTATATATGACGATACCTACTAAAACATGTTCTTTATTTTTATGCGTTAGCTAAATTTCTATCACATTTTCAAACCCTCTTTGCAAACACAGTGTTAATTAAATCGTTGTATCTAGGTCGAACATACATTTGTACATAGTAATAAATCCGTACGAAGATATATCTAATATTAATGTATCTCCCAAACTTCATTTTATGAATATTCATTGGACCCTCATGTGTTCTAGGAAAGCCATATTTTGACTCCGCTTTGCTATTAATATTTACTGGAATATTATAATAATGTTACATTATTATGACGACATGCGATTTAGACATTGAACTCCTTATTATAAAACTCGAACTAACTTTAGGACTTGGTTTAAACCATTATTCACCCAAATGAAGTTGACGGTAACAAAAGAGAAGGTGACACATTGCGGAGGGTCTTCTTATTTTGGGCGGATATTGGTTTAAACTAAAGTTAGTTCGCGTTTTATAATAAGACGGTGATCGTTTAGGACGAGTTGCTACATAGACTACTTGCGTTTTAGACGAATGGTCTAATATAATATCTATATAATAGTAACTCTTTCCTATCGCAATACTTTATTTAAAGTTCCCAGTAGAGTAAATCTCCGTCGACCATGTAGACCATTTCACAGCACGGTTTACCGCACCAACGCTGCTAATAGATCACGATTACACCGATTAGTTAATACATATAATAATTTATTTAATGATGTTGACATTATGGTCACACGCTTCAGAGCGTTTAAATCGTCTTTATAAGATTCAAGCTATGTAATGTTTAAAAATATGAAAGAACTGGTGCCTGTCTAACTTAAGTTTCGGAAAATATCTAGAAAAGTATATTTAGCAAAAATCATCTCAACTATCGAATTACTCTTAAATAAAGATTCTACATAAGATCCTTGGGACATAAAAGGTTCCCAGTAATTCCCAGTAATCCTACCCATGGGACTTTGGAACTTTCAGTAGTACTACTGGTAGATCTGTTGGGACAAAAATTCCCAGTAGTTCTAGTAGAATAAACCTGGTAGGACTACTATGACTAGCTCTTATTTCTCATCTGTTATAGTATCAGTGGTGAGCGATATTTTTTATAAAATAGGTAGCTTAGTTTTTTTTGAAGTTGTTTTAACAATCATGTAAACTATATTAAAGTTTCACAATTGTATGTACATGAAAACATGAAATAGATGAAAATGAAATTTGTTCAGTTATTTCAGTAATTTGAATTTTAGATACAATTTGGTACCTATCTAACTTAACTTTTGTAAAATATCAAGAAATGTAAATATATTTGTAGTTCAATCCATCTGAAGTATCGAATTACTCTTAATCAAGATTTTAAAAAGGTTTCTGGGGATATATAAGAAGTTGTAGGACTACTAGGATAATTATCCCGGTAGATTCACTGGTAGGTCTATTGGGACAAAAATTCCCAGTGGTCCTACGAGTAGAATAAACCTGGTAGGACTGCTGGGACTAGCTCTTATTTCTCACTTATTCTGTTATAGTATCAGTGGTTATCGATATTTTTTATAAATAAAATAGGTTGCGTAGTTTTGTTTGGAAGTTGTAAGTTTTAAAAATCATTTAAACTATATCAAAGTTTCACAATTTTCTGTACACGAAAACATGAAATAAATGAAAATGAAATTTATACAGTTATTTCAATGATTTGAAATTTAGATACAATTTAGTGCCTAACTAACTTATGTTTTGGAAAATATCTAGAAATGTAAATATATTCGTAGTTCAATCTATCTGAAGTATCGAATTACTCTTAATCAAGGTTTTAAAAAAGTTTCTGCGAAAGGTTTCTGGGAATATATAAGAGGTTGTAGGACTACTGGGATATTTATCCCGGTAGTTTCACTGGTAGGTCTATTGGGACAAAAAATCCCAGTGGTCCTACGAGTAGAATAAACCTGGTAAGACTGCTGGGACTAGCTCTTATTTCTCACTTATTCTGTTATAGGATTAGTGGGAAGCGATTTTTTTAAAGAATATGTAGTGTAGTTTGGAGTTAAAGACGGTTTTTAGTTTTGAAAAATTATGTAAAATGGATTAATGTTTTACAATTTTATGTACATGAAAACATGAAATTAATTGAAATGAAAGTTATACAGATATTTCAGTAATTTGAATTTTAGATATAATTTCTTTACATCCCACAGCCGACCAGATTTCACCACCGTCTCGTCCAAGGGTGTCATTAGTATGCAAATCCTCATGCAAATATATGCCTATTAGTGTCCCAATACCGCGGGTTATATCGGCTTAACCCTATTGCATGGCAATATGTTTGCTATGGAAATTAGAGAGACGATTGAGACGTGTCCCTTTTGTAATTATTTGATGTATACCTGTCTTGCATATTTTGATTATACAAGTGGAAGAGACATGACCGTAATAAATCTAGCCACGGGCTATATTAAATCACCACAGTATAATAAATGAAAATAACAGTAAAAAGTTTTCTGACCATATTTGCATACCATTCTTAGGGTTAAAGCACACTGCATGACTTAATCTACTGATGCATTTCTTTTTTTGTAAATTATATGTTTTATTGCAAATAAATATATATTTATCTTTAAAAAAATCGACACTCCCATACAAATTTCCCGGGCGGCTGGACACTTTTGTAAGAAAATGCTGATTTCTTTTTTGTTTTTTTAAATGTTATTTGAATGTCATTATACTATAACGATCTCCTCCTTATCTAAAGGAGCGTTTTACGTTTCTCCATCAGGATAATAACCGTCCCACGCGGAGTATTAATGCCTTACGTTTAAACATTCCTATTCATTCGACCGGATTCTACTCCAAATCTTTACAGTACAAGCTGTCTATCTCTGGAATGCTCTCCCTGTTGAAATTCGGACTGCTAAGACCAAAACAATCTTTAAAAATCGCCTTTATAAATATTACCTGACGATATAATCAGTTCTGTTCAGTGTTGCTATATGTATTTATGTAAATATTTTTATGTATCATATAAGTATGTATTATTTATGCTTATGTATATATATATTTATTATGTATTATATATGTGTGTATATGTATTTAGGTATATGTAAGTAGGTAAAATAGAATTAGTACCGCGCCCACCTTGTTTCAAATAAATTTTTCCTCCACCCAAAGGTTGGCTGGAAGAGATTGCATTTATAGCGATAAGTCCGCCTTTGTGCCATTGTTTCTTGTTGTTTTGTAATTTTTGTGTGTCTATTATGGTGCAATAAAGTTGATTTGTATTGTATTGTATTGTATTGTATTGTATTGTATTTAGTTTGATTTATTACTGATCCTTTCCACATTGTATAACAGCTGTCTTGTATATTTTGATTATATTAATTTGTAGTATAGATAGAGAGCGACGGAACGCAGCGGAAAAGTATCTAACTCTATGAATCTTCGTACCATCGTTTTAAAGCGCCAAGGCTTAATCACGACCGTCAAAATAATTAAAATAATTGAACGCCCGAATCGCGACTATTCGATGAATGCATTTTTTTTTAATTTACATTAACGCCCGGACCGCGTCTTTCGTTTTGTTCGGGCGTACAAAAGGCGACTATACGATGAATGCATTTTTTTTACCTTCTTTATAAAACGCCCGAATCGCGACTAAATTACTTGATTACGAAAAATCGACAGCGCACAAAACGCGCACACACAGAATCGCCGTCTTCCTAATGCTGATGCGTTTTAATTTATTTTAACTTTTTATTTAAATTTATTACAAAAATTGTAACAGGTGGACAGGCTCAGGGCGTGCGTTACGCCACTTTCTCTTTTGAATGACGGTTTGAGCGACAAAAAAGGATAACAGCATAGAAAAGTGCTATTACGTGCTGCCTGATGTAGCATAACCCTTATCAGATACTAGCTGAAGTCCACACACAGCCTTAGTTCACGTGGCTAAATTTCAGGCAATCCTTACATTTTCCCGCTGTTTAGCCGTTTTTGGCTGAGTTTCATAAAAAAAATTCACGCCCTATTTTACTTCTTCAAAGTTTTTTTTTTTTTAATAGTGATACAGTAACTTTTGTTTTGAGCTACTTTTGAAAAAATCATATTTTACCATTCTAACTTCAACATTTACTAAGTTTCATATAAACTTTCAACCCTCATTTCAACCCTTTAGAGGATGAATTACCGAAAACTCTTTCTCAGTGCTGACTGATCGAGCAACGCACGGCTGAAACCGCTGAAATTATAAAAAAAAATTGCATTTTGAACGTTCCTGAAATGACGTAAATCATTTCAGGAACGTTCGTGCAAAATTGAATATATATATATCTAATGATTATATATATATATATATATATATATATATATATATATATATATATATATATATATATATATATATATATAATTATTATATATATTTTATAATTTCAGCGGTTGCAGCCGTGCGTTACTCGATCAGTCAGCAATAACATGTCAGCCTATCAGTTTCTTCTATAGCCGACTTCCAAAAAGGAGGGATTAGCAATACGTCACGATCTTTTTAGGGTTCCGTACCCAAAGGAGAAAAACGGGACCCTATTAAAAAAACCTCCACTGTCCGTCTGTCTGTCTGTCTGTCACCAGGCTTATCTTGTGAATCTTGATAGCTAATTAGTTGAAATTTTCACAGATGATGTATTTCTGTTGCCGCTATAACAACAAAAACTATAAACAGATAAATAAATAAATATATAGGGACAAATAACACTAATTGAGCTAGCCCCAAAGTAAGTTCAAATGTTAATTTTAAAACCAAATATTTCAAAAACGAATCTCTAAATCGAAAAACGGTGTACACAAGCTCATATTATTTTTGAAAGACATATTTAACGACTAGCTTTTGCTCGTGGCTTCGCTCGCGTAGCGGTATAATTTATCAAAATTCTTTCTTAGGGGATGCCTACGTCATAGTAGCTTTATGCATGCAAAGTCTCAGCCCGATCGGTTTAAAATTGATAAAGTTCATACAAACTTTCATCCCCTATTTTATTCCCTTGGGGGAAGAATTGATCAAAATCCTTTCTTAGCGGATGCCTACGTCATAACATCTACCTGCATGCCAAATTTCAGCCCGATCCGTCCAGTGGTTTGGGCTGTGCGTTGATAGATCAATATGTTAGTCAGTCAGTCACCTTTGAGTTATATATATTTAGATACCCTACATGATGCGTCGAGAAAAAAAAATGACTTTTCACTTTACTTGTACGGGACCCTAATTTTTTTTCAGTATTTTATTTTACCACTTGTCCGCATAATTTAATACATATCCATGCCAAATCACAGCTTTCTAGTACTTATAATCACTGAATAAAACCGCGGACGGACAGACAGACAGACATGGCGAAACTATAAGGGTTCCTTGTTTACTACGGAACGCTAAAAATGAAACAAAATTTTCTACTATAAAAAATACCATTTGGCTAAGCGCTAATTTGTATAAAAAGTCCAAATGTTCCTTCATTTTGCGATAATTGTTTTTATGGAAAGTAATTCAGTATCATGGATTATACTGGCTCCGAAAAGGTTGCTGGTGTTTTAAAGTTAAACCTCATTAGATGTACTAATGATGATGCGGATCACGCTGGATGCAGGCCGCTTCCGATCGGTCGTTTTGAAAATCCAGCAGCGGACTTCGTGTGGCTGATATGATGATGATTAGATATAATAAGAAAAGGCCGCCGCCCGACGGCACCCTTTATGGCAATATGCTTCCGTTTACCCTTTGCTTGTTCAGAATAGAAGACTGCTTTGGGTAAACGATGGTCTTCCATGCGAAGAACGTGCCCACACCATTGGAGTTGTCGTTGCATCATCATCATCTTGGCGATCTACCACCCTCAAATAAATGCAAATGCAAATGTAAATGCAAATGCAAATGCAAATGCAAGTACAAATGCAAATGCAAATGCAAATGCAAATGCAAATGCAAATGCAAATGCAAATGCAAATGCAAATGCAAATGCAAATGCAAATACAAATACAAATACCAATATCTTTATTTTGCTTAAGCAAGTTCAACTTGGAGAAAATCGCCGCTAAGCGCTAATTAAGTACAAAGAGACCTAAGCCCTCCTACTCGTACAACTCAGCCAGCCAACTGTACTGCCAGAAGTGTAAAAGGGTATTTAAAACAAAATTTGGTCTCAAAGTTAAAGTCAAAGTCAATTTTTTTTATTCAATGTAGTAAAAAATAAATAAAGAGGAAAATCTCACGCTAGAAACTGCTCTACTCGCCATTAATATTCTTGTCCGTGGTCGCCGTTATCGAAAACGATAAGGAAGACTATATATATAGCAATATAGTAGTAGTACGAGATGTTTGAGCTTACAATTAGTCGCCTCTTACGACATTAAGAAGAAGAGATGAAGTAAGGTCCGTCCTATTCTAGGCCGAACCCACACAGGTCGATGAACACCCTTCGGTCGCGTTGGCAACAATGGTTTTTTATGATAAATACACCATTGAACAGATAAACGTGATCTATCTATCACGGAGGTCGTCAAATATAGACGATATTTGACGACCTCCGTGGCGTAGTGGTCACCGTGCTAGTCCTCCACTCAGAGGTCCCAGGTTCGATCCCCGGTCAGGGCAATTTGGAAAATGGCCTTTTTCAAATTGCCCTGGATGTTTATCTATATATGTATTTGTTATAAAATAAAGCATCGTTGTGTTATCCCATAACACAAGTCTCGAACTTACTTAGGGGCTAGCTCAATCAGTGTTATTTGTCTCTATATATTTATTTATTTATATACATACCATAACAATTTTGTCTCAAAAGAAACATATTTCAACAATTTAAGAAGCTATGTAAGTAATCGGCCTTCTGAACGGATATAAACCAGACAATGCTAAAATATTCCCTTGAGAGTATAATTTATTTTAGGTACTTTTAGCCTGACTAACTGCTTACTTTTATTATAACGTGCAAGAATTTAATAAAACCGTTCTGTACAATGCCAAAGATTTTAAATTAATAGAAAATATCACATTTTAAATCATCATAGTAAGATGCGAGTTAACTAGTGAATAGCGCTATCTGGTGGAGTTTTAGTGAACTATTTTCCGGAAGTGAAAGCATTTTATTGAGTTTACCACTTAATTTTCAATTGATAGAATTCTTATAGGTTTTCCTGTAACGATATTTTGAATGGTGCAATGGACGTTATTTTGATTTTTTTTTCCAAATTTTAGGCTCAGTCGTATCGAACATCGAGGGGGGGTTATGGTCAATTTTACAAAAATATATTTGAAAATCTTATAACAAGGGCCTTTCATTTGATATATGAGACGTAAGGTTTGCAAAACTTTTTTTTATTTCCTAATATGTCCCACAAAACTAACATTTATTAAAAAAAATAATATTTATTTACTTTGCACTTTTGTTTTTGCTTCATACGATTACACCATCCTACCATATTTCACCTGATTTACTAGTATATATAAATAAATAAATATATAGGGACAGATAACACTGATTGAGCTAGCCCCAAAGTAAGTTCGAGACTTGTGTTATGGGATACTAACTCAACGACACTATATTTTATAACATATACATATATAAATAAACATTCAAGACCCAGGGCAATTTTAAAAAGACCATTTTCCAACTTGCCCTGACCGGGGATCGAACCCTGGACCTCTGGGTGGTGGACTAGCATGGTGACCACTACGCCACGGAGGTAGTCATATATCGTCATAGGAGGATATAAAGTAGATTTGGAGAAAATTGGCTGTGACAGACGGATGGACAGATAGACGCACGAGGGATCCTATATGGGTTCCGGTATTTAATTTTGTACGAAAACTTAAAAATTATTAAAAATGTCATTAAAACAATTTATTAAAATAACGCTTAAAGAAGAGGGTGTTCATGCGTATTTTAAAATTTATAATTTGCGAAATTTTTGTTAAATACCCGTGTGAAGCCTGGTCGGGCCGCTAGTTAAGTTATAAAAGCTCTTAGAATCTACTAGCTCCTGTACAATTAGTAAGAGACTGGTATCTGCGGAGATTCGCAGGCGGATTGAATACACAAACGGATATTTGCATTTAAAATTGGATGTGACCGTAACGGAGGCTCCTGTACGTTTGTCCATTACATTGTTTCAGATACTGTGTTATTGTTATTAAAGTTACTGTAATTTGAATGCTCCTATTTAACTAAAGTATATTTAAAACTGTAAGGCAAGCTTTATTACATCTTTTCACAGCTTAAAAAATCTAACACCAGAGTTAAACTAATGAAAAACCAACAGATTAGTGATTTTAATTTTATTATGAATCTCCTAATATAATATCTCAGGTATTTAGCTGAAGTAAGATATGCAGAGGCAAAGTTATACCGCACCTACTTACAAGCGTATTTCAAAAATTAAACATTTTCATAATCCGTATAGCGTTTGTTTAGTTATAAAAAGCCCCTAGAATCCACCTAACTCCCACACAATTAGTAAGAGACCGGTATCTACGGAGAATCGCAGGCGGATTGAATACATAAACGGATATTTGCATTTAAAATTGGATGTGACCGTAACGGAGGCTCCTGTACGTTTGTCCATTACATTGTTTCAGATACTGTATAGTTATTATTGAAGTTACTATAATTTGTATGGTCTTATTTAACTAAAGTATATTTAAAACTGTTAAGATATTCTTTAGACCACTTTCTATAATGACGACATGCGATTCAGACAATGAGCGTTTTAGGCAAGTTCCTTTATAGACTATTTGCGTTTAAAATCATTCGAGTCTAACTCTGTCACATCCATTTCGACAGCTTAAAAATCTGACACCACTGTTGACAACTTACAACGCATTATTAAAAACCAACGAACCAACAATCTGTTTATTTTCGCTATGAATCTCTCAAAATAATATCTCTCAGATATTTAACTGAAGTAAGCTACGCAGAGAATGAAGCATTGTTATAATTCGTATAGCGTTAGTTTAGTTACAAAAAGCTCTAATAACCCACCTTACTCACACACAGATAGTAAGAGACCGTGGTATCTGCGGAGAATCGCAGGCGGATTGAATACATAAACGGATAGGTATTTGCATTTTAAATTTGGATGTGACTGTAACGGAGGCTTCTGTACGTTTGTCCATTACATTGTTTCAGATACTGTGTTATAATAACATCAATGTTTCTTTTTGTTTTGAAGAAACTACCGAACTTTAGTTTTCTTCTTATGTGTAAGTCACTTTCATGTCGATAAGCTGTAAACTAGCTGCATATATCTCATATTTCATAAACCGTTATCTACCAGTAAGACTGGATTGCACACACCCACATATTAAAAATACGATTATTTGCTGGTTTTTCAAATATGACACTCACAATGATATATTTTATATAGGTAAACAAAAACGCTCACATTATTACTAAGCACGGGCTACTTACGTAGAGAGTCAGCTACTGGCCGTCATGTTTCGACCTCATCCGGAGGTCTTCACAGACATATTACACGCACTAAGTCAGTAAAAATAAAAATATGAGAATTATAAGCCGGATGTTGAACGGCTTTTATAATTATTTGATTCATCTCATATTGTTATAGCCGTACTAGGCCAAATTCTCACCCAACGCCACTATTGCCTGGGGTATAAATCAGTGACAGCCTTATTCTATTTTTCATTGTATCACTATATCATACACCTACGATGATTTTCCAAGTTAGAGCCCATCAAAATAGAATATATAGGGACAAATAACACTGATTGAGCTAGCCGCAAAGTAAGTTCAAGATTTGTGTTATGGGATACTAACTTAACGGTACTATATTTTATAACAAATACATACATAGATAAACATCCAAGACCCATGACAATTTGAAAAAGGCCATTTTCTAACTTGCCCTGACCGGGGATCGAACCCGGGACCTCTGGGTGGCGGACTAGCATGGTGACCACTACGCCAATCACCTATCATCATTCGTAATATATTTCCAGCTAAGACCCCAAGTACTTGCTAAATCCCATAAAGCAACGCTAAATTAAACCTCCATTCCTTTTCACGTCGCTATAAACCTTCTCCATAAACAAACCCGCGAGAATAAACAATTTAATAAAATGAATAATTACTTGCAACGTAATTGATTCACTGAAATGATGGACGATGGTGTAAAGCTGGTAATACATTGATGACATACTGTTTTAATTTCGCCATGTGGTTTCGGAGTAGAATAGAACTACTCAAAGTCTTCCCGTGGATTTTGTAAAAGGCGACTTAAGGAGATGTTGAGTTGACGATGACTACATGCTATTTTCACCTGGTAGGTTCGCAGCCTTCGTCTGAGAAGCGCTGGCCAATCAGAGAACAAAGAATGCCGGCACTTGGCAGCATAACTGCGCCTGATATAATTATGTAGCAATAGCGCACCCGATATATGGATTTTTTAGGTAATTTTTGGAACGAAGTTCCTTACGGCAGGCTTGAAGGAGATAGGGATTATGCTGCGCGGCCGAACTGAAAAAAATGTGATAGTAAAACCGTAAGGATGACCTCGTTAAATAAAACCATTAAATGAGACGTGCACAGGCGCGACAGTCGTATACACAAGCGAGTAGTGTATAATACCTTTGAGCACGATTTTTCTTTTGCAAATTGTGTCGATTCTACATTAGCCGAAGGAACTTCGTTCCTACCTGGTGTCCCACGACACCACATTTCTTTTTTTCACCTCGGGTTACATTATTGGAGTTTTAGTAAGGAAATAATTATCTTGAAAATATAATATAGCCTATGTTACCCGGGGATAGCGTAGCTTCCCAACGGTGATTTTTGAAGTGAAAACTTCTTTAGCGGCGTTGTACACTTTTTTGTTTGGCTAAAAAATGTTAAACTCGCGCCAGGGCGTCAGGACACGTGACCCTGATCGAAAATTCGTAAGACGTATGGAGAGAGACAGCCGGCGCGGCGTAGGAGAGGAAGTATCCCCCTCTCTTTCTACGGCGCGGCGAAAATGTATGCAGGCGCCTGCTGTTTCGTTTAAGCGGCACAGGAGTGCTATTTTTCATTTAAGGACTCAACGAAACACAAAACGTGTAGTTTTCCAACACACCACTCGCGTAAAAAACAATTCGGACGTATTTTTGAAACCGTCGTGTCAGCGAAAAACAATATTGTTTTAAGCAGAAAACATCGAAAATATGTTTATGGTTTTCTAAGAATTTCACCACTTTTAAAAAAGCAGCACGAAACGGAATGGATTCTCTATGAAAGGTTTCTTTGACATATTTGCGCCACAAATGTCAAAATTACGAGTGGTCGAGACCACTCGTTGCAAATCCTTCGCAAACTATCATTTAAAAAATGCGCCCGTTTGAAAATGCTCCGTCGCGACCGTCGTGTAGTGGCCACACTGCTGTGTATTCGTAAAATTCGTGTATATAAAGTGTTTAATTAATGTAATATAAATTGTCATGTTTGTGTACGATAGCGCAATAAATAAATATTGTATTCTACCACATAAATAATAGTACTTTTATACTGAAAATTAAAGCAATTCTTGCAAAACTCCCTAGCCATTCTAAAATATCAAAAATGCAAAACGTTAATATTCAAGTTTACTTCTGCCGTCACTCCCGGAGTGCAACCCGTCTTTTTTTTTATCGGTCCATTCGTTTCGGAGCCTATTCAATGCAAACAAACAACCAAATCTTTCTTTTTTTTTTAATATTATCATAATAAAAGTCTTATTAGTATAAATGTAAACGTTATCTCATTTTTGAAAATAAGTTATATTTTCTAAACATTGAAAATTATTTTTGTGTACGTGGCCTTATATCATTTCATATTGATGAATTACAGTTTGGCTTAATTTTTGGATGATTATACGCAGAGGATTAGCAAAGTTAAATTAATTTTGCAAAAACCAGGTACCCCCGACAATAAAGAGGAATATTACAGGTTTTACGCCAATGTCTCTGTTTGTCTTTCATCGTAGGTCTTAAACGGTTGGACCGATTTCGATGTAGTGTTTTACGTGAAAGCAAATATCCTTGCGGCGGTTCTTGGTTATGTTTGGAATGTTATAGGTTTTACGCCAATGTCTGTCTGTCTTTCATCGTAGGTCTCGAAAGGTCGGACCGATTTCGATGCAGTTTTTTACGTAAAAGCAAATATCCTTGCGGCGGTTTTTGGTTACATACATACATACATATTATCACGCCTGTTTCCCACAGGGGTAGGCAGAGACTAAGGACCTCCACTTGCTACGATCCTGACAGACCTCTTTCGCTTCATCTACACTCATCACTCTCTTCATGCATGCCCGCCGGTTACGGGTACTTCTTTTTATTTAAGTTTTGGTTATGTTTGATAAAATCTGTTCAGCTGATCAAAAGTTGTTGGGGTTTAGTTTTTTTGTTAGTTTGAGTTTTTAAATTTAAACTTGTGTTAAGGGGATACATGAATTTTATGGGGTTCAAACACCATTTAAAAAAATATTTGTATGAAAACAGAGATATCATTAAAAACTTCATCTTGATCAAGCCCTAGATATCCCTTCAAACTAATTTATGAACTACTGTTTATAGTTTAAACTGAGAACGTGAAACATTTCTTCGCAAATTTGCGAAAACGGTCACTTTAAGCTAATGTGCGTAGAAAAGCTTCACGTTCTCATTTCCTAAGGCACAGAATAAGTACTAGTACTCACGTACAGGAGAATGTCTTACTCAGAAAACAAGTTCAAAGTAATATCTTTCTAATGTGGTTAGCGCTTTAGTTTAATTTTGCTCGCGTCAGAACTCCTCACCTCTTCTTTTAGGCATTTATTGCAAGCCAATTTCATTCTTATTACTCTGGAAAAAAGATTCATGTAACTGAATTTTCCCCTTAGAAGCGGTCGAAGCGCACATAGTAGATATATTGTCGATACCTAAACGGGGAGTGACACAGGCCTGCCTAAGGAAACTTTTTCAGGGATAAAATGTAGTCTATGTTACCCTCGAATGTCTAAAATATATTTAAAAACCTAAGTAAAAAAATTTGTTACGTCAATCTGTTCCTTTGTTTCAACGAGAAGGACAAACAATAATTTTTCAAAACTAAAAACCGTATTTATCACCGTACACAACTACTTTTGATAAAATTTCTATGGGGCTAACTGTTAATTTATAATAATTTAATTGCAAAAATCAATCTTTATTTTTGTACTATGGCTGGCAACCCCCACTTATGTCATCTCTTCTCTATGCTGTGTGCTAGGTGTCAGACATATTATACTTCCAAGAGTTCCAAGTAGAAGTTAAAACAATATAATTTCATACTTCACCAGTTCAATAGTATTTTTTTTACTCCTGTACTGTTATCTGTCTTTTAAATGGTCCCGAACACTAATATAAGAACATAGATTATATGATTTCAGAAAAGTCTATAATCTATTTCTAATATAATAGCACATATGTCGTTATTTCGCCAAAACGATACTCCTAGCCATAGACCTATAACCTTTTTTTTTTCTTTAGATCTACCATACTGCCAACATAATAAAATCGTTATTTTAACATATGGTGCCATTTTTCAAACGTGGAGTCACTGAAAAAACGGTTTTTTGTATGAAAAACATTCGTTTAAGTGACTCCATGTTTCAAAAATGGCACTTTTAGTCACTAGGAAAAAAGGTACATAAAAAAAAATTAAGTTTTCCATATATACCTAGTTTCTACCAAACATATGGTAGTATTTCGTACTTTTCTTCGTTTATTGGAACGAAGTTCCTTACGGCAGGCTTGGAGGAGATAGGGATTTTGCTGCGCGACCGAACTGAAAAAAATGTGATAGTAAAACCGTAAGGATGACCTCGTTAAATAAAACCGTTAAATGAGACGTGCGCAGGCGCGATAGTCGTATACACAAGCGAGTAGTGTATAATACCTTTGAGCACGATTTTTCTTTTGCAAATTGTGTCGATTCTACATTAGCCGAAGGAACTTCGTTCCTACCTGGTGTCCCACGACACCACATTTCTTTTTTTGTATTTATTTTAGAAAATGTTTGTTTATGTATGACAAAAAATGCTCGATGGCGTCTCCTTACGATGCACGCCAAGGCTCGCATCGTAACTTGCGCCACTCGCATTTTATGAACCTTCTTATACAACTGTTGCATAAAATACTATTAATTTTACCCATACCGAACAGATATTCCAACACTATCTACATCTGTTGAGCTATCTTACAAACAAAAAAGATTTTTTTTTTCAAATTGGTCCACGGGTCTTTGAGTAATCGAGGAATATAAATTCTTTGCATGAAGTTAGCGCAGAACATACCTACATAAAAAAAAAAACATTTGAATTGTTAACCTCCGCTCTTTTTAAAGTCTTATCGTTTAATAAAGGGATACCTATCTAAACTTAAAGAAAAAAAAATATACAATATCATTTGTTTTTTTTCTCGTGTATGTAAGTGGCCAACACTGGTGTCAGATTTTTCAGGCTGCCTAAAGGCATCTGACATAGCTTGACGACTGCCATACAATGATGACAGCCGGGACCAACGGCTTATACGTGCCTTCCGAAGCACGGAGGAGCTCGAGAAGTTTTTGTGCCACTTGTGGTCACCCATCCAAGTGCGGACCACACCCGGTGTCGCTTAACTTGCGAAAGTGCTAGTAATGCGCACTCCCGCCAGGCCACCGAGCTCCTCAGTACAATCTCGTAAACAGAATACAGAAGTTCCATTTTAGAAACGCGGGGTCACCGATACGTATGGATTATCCTTAATAAAAAACCGTTCTTTAAGTGACTCGTCGTTTAAAAAATGGCACCATAGATTGCGTGTGTCTATGCGTACCTACTCCACAAGATTGTTATTAAGACGTGTCCAAAGTAATTGCTTCGGGTTTTGTTTCCATTTCTGCTTTCTCACGTGTGTTTATTACATGCTTCGGATGGCAGGGAGGGTCATCCTGTTAAACGGGTAAAGAGGTTTACACACATCCTGCTGCATAGTAAATATAAGTATTACCATGCCTACCCATCGCCTTATAGATATAATTATTTATCTTCCCTTGTCACTAGATGGCGCTATTAACTTAAACATTAAAATCTTTTCTTACTATTATTTAAATAAATTAGTACTCTTATTGATTAAATATGACTTATATACCAATAATAAATAATAAATATACAGGGACAAATATCACTGATTGAACTAGCCCCAAAGTAAGTTCGAGCCTTTTTTTATGGAAAATATGGGATACTAACTCAACGATACTATATTTTATAACAAATACATATATAGATAAACATCTTAGACCCAGGACAATTATTTGAAAAAGGGTATTTTTGTTAAACCCGGGATTTCTTGATGGCAGATTAGCATGGTGACCACTTCGCCACGAAGGTCATCAAATGACGTGCAATAAATATTTTAAACATATTTAACACTTTCTTTGTCACTTTTTGCTAGTCCTGTGTGCTGCCATCTCTGTGAGAGCAGCTGGTACTAAATCCGCTTAATAGCGGGCCCTCCAATAGTTTCTATGGCGTTGGATATCTTTTAAGTTATTATTTATAATATTTATTTTTAGTATTAAATACAGAACGGAAACACCTACGATCCCGCTGACTTACGTCCCCGTTCTCCATTCTCGCGTAGTCGGGTGTGTGTACTGGCGAAACTCGCACATTTTCATGTGTGCCTATGTACAGTTTTGTTTGTAGTAGGTCCAGGAATAATGATACTCCACTTGTATGAAGTGCCATACCTGGGCAGCTGCTTAAAAACTATATATAGGTCAACATATTGGTTCGTTTACGTGACAGTCATGTGCGCACTTTGAATTTTTTGAAATTTGTTGCATATAATCTGAGTCTGTTACACATTAATGCAATTCAAATTGCACTAACCGAAGTTAACACTCGCTCTCCTTGCCTACGCCACGTACTCGCCTTGCGCGCCCGGCGCTCGCCCTGACTAATGGGTACTAAGTAAATAAAACAATCGTAATTATGTGATTTCAGGAAAAGTATGTTTTTTTCGATTAAAATATATCCTGAAATCTCATAATTATGATTGTTTTATTTATAGATTATATAGTCGTATCTATACTTTTGATAGGAATAGCACCCGTGATTCTGATCTCTACTGATCACGCTCTAAGCGTATAGTTTTCAAGTAACTATCCGTCTAAGGCTTGTGCCCTTAGACCATCAGTGCGTTACAAAGACACATCAACTGAGGCTAACGCGACCCTATTAGATAGCATTAAGAAATTAAAATCGTGGCTTGACAAAAAAAAAATTTAGAAATAAATATGAGAAAAACTAAAATAATTCAATTTCACCCATGGCAGAAAAAAGCGCTCTCTTTAAAATTGTCTTTCGAAAATCAAGAAATCACAGAAGTAAATAATTTCAAACTACTAGGAATAACGATAGATTCTTATATTGACTGGAAAAAACATGTGACAAGCATCAAAAATAAATTATCAAAATTTGTATACGCACTAAGCATTCTGAAAGTAAGCACAAACTATGAAACTGCCCGAACCGCGTATTATGCCTACGCGTACTCCTGGCTAAAATACGGTGTTATGCTTTGGGGCAACAGTGTACACGCGCACGACCTACTCCTCATGCAAAAAAAGTGCTTGCGTATACTATGCAACCTACCGTACAGACATAGTTGCAAGGCGTATTTCATAAAACAAAAAATCTTGACTTTACCCTCAATTTATATCCTTGACATATGCACATTTGTGAGAAAAAATTAACACATATTTACACAAATTAAAGACACACACAAAATAAACACGCGACATAAATATAGACTGGCATTGCCATCGAGAAAAAACCTAGACATTTACAATAACGGACCATATGTGAGTGCAATCAAAATATATAATAAACTACCGAAATCATTACAATTAGAACATAATGACAAAACATTTGATAAAAATCTTAAAACTTTGTTATTGACAAAAGGTTACTATTCGGTTGAAGAATACTTAGAAGACAAATTACAAAACGAGTTTTAAAGAATTCTCAAGCCGTTCATCAATTATTATACTGACATTTATACTACATATTTATATTATTATTTTGACATTACTATTATTGAGATAATTGAAATGTTTTAATGTATCAGAAAACACATCCAATTTAATTTATTTAAAATGTAATAGAATTCCCCTGAAATTAATACTTAACTTATAAGTTTATGTAACAGCTGACATTCAATTCAATTACTAACTTGTTACCTACTAACAATTTCTGACATATCCCAAACGAAATATTTCTGAAATCACTATTATTATATAAACTCAACTATATACTTAAAGTTCGCAACACCCTGCCAGGGTTCATGTACTTATTTACCTACTAACCATGTTATAGTATAAGTGCATGTAAGCGAGAAATAAAGAAATAAATAAAGAAGATCACTAGCACATTCGGTCAGTGTTTCCAATTCTTGTTCTTCATAAAATACCATCTTACCACTTTTTTTACTATCTATTGGCTAGGTGATGTGCGGATGTCTGTTTCACTTTTACACTAAAACGGCTAAACGGATCCATCATCCAAAAGCTGTAAATTCGTTCAACCAAAAGCTGTAAGCTTTCTGCTCTCTCTACCCTAAAAGGAAAAAGATAAATCATACCAGTGAGTATGTTTATTTTTTCGTTATTTATTCACGTCTCCTGTGTATTATCTCCCTAAGAAGTTTCTCGAGCCGCTGGAATTCCCGTAATTGGATGAGCCCGACGCATGCCAATTTTCTACCTGCACGAACTTAATCCATTGCACCTTTGTGCTCATATCGCATGAGCATGTCACATGCGTCATTTGGCGCAGTCGGTAGTAAAGACAGAAAGTAGGATACTCTTTAACCCCTAATGTGGCCCGTTTTATTTACTAGGTATATGACATCAAAGGAGTTGTATTTGTATTGATACACGAACAAGCGGTATTGCAGCATGATACAATTTTTTCTAAGTAAGATAACTTAAAAATTAACACAGTTTACAATTAAAAAATCCTATTTTTGTGTGACAATGTTCGTTCTTGGCAGACAAAGGCATACACGTCTTGTACCAAGACTTGTCACATATCACTTAGATCGCTATCTCATTTGGTCTTGACAGGGGTTTGGCGCAGTCGGTAGTAAAGACAGAAAGTAGGATACTCTTTAACCACTAATGTGGCCCGTTTTATTTACTAGGTATATGACATCAAAGGAGTTGTATTTGTATTGATACACGAACAAGCGGTATTGCAGCATGATACAATTTTTTCTAAGTAAGATAACTTAAAAATTAACACAGTTTACAATAAAAAAATCCTATTTTTGTGTGACAATGTTGCAAGCACTTTGTGCCGATATATCAAGACACACGCGTTATTTGGTGCAGTCGGTAGTAAAGACAGAAATTAGGATACTTTTTAACCACTCTAATGTGAACTGTTTTAGTTACTAGGTATATGACATCAAAGAAGTTGTATTTGTACCTACTACGGTATTGCAGCATGATACCATTTTTCCGAAGTAAGATAACATATAAATTATCACAACTTTTAAAAAATCCTATTTCTGTGTGACAATATTCTTTCTTGGCAGAAAAAGGCATACACGCCTTGTACCAAGACTTGTCACATATCACTTTGATCGCTATCTCATTTGGTCTTGACAGTGTGGCCGTTATCGTATTATTTGTCGTACTTGATAGACTTTTTATACAGTAAATAAATCTGGGTCTATGATTGCACATTTGTGCCGATTAGCGTTGTATAATAATCGATAGTTGACCTTGAAAAACAGTCACAATATCGATACCATCGATAGTATTGAATAACCAATACTATCGATAGTCATTAATATTGTGACTGTTTTCAAGGCCACGATAGTATCGATAGGCTATCAATATTTTATACTATTGCTTGCAACACTAGTGCCGATATTGCAAGATACATGCGTTATTTGGCGCAGTCGGTAGTAAACGCCAATAGTAGGATAATCCTTAATCGCCCCACCGTCCCCGCTGTAGAACTGCTTGCGATGACATATTCACCTCATTAAAAAAATACTGTTAGTTAATTCAATACCCAAAACAATACGGTAATGCATTTAGGGTATACAAATAGTTTAATTAGACTTCTCATTACAATTATGAATGAATTAGAAATGGAACAACGACAGTCTTAAAGTTTCTTTACCTCAAAATGTAACAATATTATATTTAGGATAATGAAAGATGGTTCCCGTGAGCTTCAGTGCTAAGGGAATATTTGTAGAGTTAAATTTAAGAGAATGTTCAATCCAGTGGAAATTTTCTCAAAAACAGGATTAAAGTCGGAGAGGATTTGATAGATTTTAACCTTATTTTAACGCCTCTCCTTCAGACAACCTTACGTTAAACTAGCTTAGAATGCGTTTTGTGAGATCACAGGGTTCTGTATTTATTTAAGCTATTTATAAGAAGGCAAAGTATCAAATTTATTTGTCTATGAATTTAAAACAGGTAGATTCGTGTGTTTTACAGATGTGGTAACAAAAAAAGAATGTAAGTGTGTTATGGAACACAAAGTTGTAACGAAGTTACTTTCGTTGTAAAGACGCAAAAAAGTGACTAAAGAAAGTAAATAATAAACTAAAAAAAAAAACAACAAAAATATAAAATAAAAAACAATAAATTTAAAAAAAAATATTTTGATGTATGCTGGGTTTGAACCGGGAACAACATACGCTCTCCCACTTGTAAAACTTGTGAAACTACCTTACACCGTGGTGGAAAAATCTTACACTTTTTTTTACAGTATTTTTTTTCAAATACTATTTCTTTATATTTTTAAATCTCAATTTATCCTTGCACCTTGTATCACATAATAACACGGTTGATATATAATTATAAGCATTGTGCATTATACTTAGTAGAAGATACAATAGATTCCTATAATCGATTGATGAGCATAATCTCTATGTTTTTATGTTATTTGACCATATTGACTAATTAACCTGTAATATTATTATTGTATCTATTTCTAGACTACAGTGCAGATACTTTGAAGAATAACTATTAATCTGTATATGATTTATGAATAAATGATAAATAATACTGGCCCCACAAATCCAAAACACCAAATCTTTATTAAAGGAGGCTTCAGAAAAATATACCATTAATATAATAATAGATAATTAATATAATAAATAATAATGATAATGAAGTAAGGAATCCCAAAAACTTAATCTTATTAAGTAAAAGTAACCATATCTTTTACGCTTACATTTTATGGTATCTAGAAAATGCGTATTCATTGAGAGAAATAAAAATAAATTTGGTATTAATATTTTATAAATATTTCAAACTGTATCGACACATTTTTATAAATATAAATATGCTGGTATGAAAATATTATATTACATTCCCAATTTGGTTAAAAGATAGTTTATTAAACTTTCACAAAACTTACGTTATCTAAATAACTTAAGGACAAATGTCTTTTAATTATTTTAATTTAACGAAACTTATTGCGTTTGATTTTGTTTTTAGTATATTATATTAATAATAGTCATTGTGGCCTTGAAATGCTAAAAGCACTGACCAATCCAATCATACAAAATTGTCTACCACTCACCAAAACAGGGGATGTTGGTACAAGTAATTATAATAGACTTTTTAAAGTTAAAAATAATAATACAAGAGTTATTTTTACTGAACCTTTTATCTCAGGAGATTTTGTCATCACAAAGCTGTGTCGCCAGGTACATACTAAATAATAGCTAAAATCCAATCATTCTTCTTCATATAGCCAACAATGACGTCACTCATGGTCAATATCCGTTTTCCGCTAACATAGACGTCGGCGTGGATTATCATATCCGCGCCAGACTGCCGTTTAAATCCTTTGTTGATATTCCGTGATGTGTAGACAAGAATATAAAGCAACCAAATATGCTAGTATGTAATATCACAGAATAAGTACCAGTACTCACGTACAGAAGTCTTACACAGAAAATAAATTCAAAGAAATATCTACTCAATGTGGTTAGCGCGATGGTTTAATTTAGCTCGCGTCGGAATTCAGCACCTTGTCGTTTAGATACCTAGAAATCCATTGCAAGCCAATTTCATTGTTATTACAAGGACAATTCATAATTCATATATCTAACTGAATTTACCATCCCGGAGTGGTTGCCACGCGCATACTTATAATGTAGGTATATTTTCCAAAGATTTAGAATATACTTTCAATACCTAAAAGGGGTGTGACATAGGCGAAGAGTTACAATATAAAGGTAGTATATTTTCTACGCTAGGAGAATAGACAGCCGATAGATCAAAGCAGTAACTGAGTGGTGGCCGAGACAGGGGAACAGACCACATGATAGTAGGGAAACCAGCGGCCCGTTGGTCAAATGATATTGTAAGATTGATGGGTAAGCAGTGGATGACTAGTGATGTGTCGTTCTTGAAAATTTCGGGAAATTTCCGAAACGTTCTGGAAAATTTCCTAGAAATTTCTCGCTAGATTATTTTTTATTTTAATTAAAATTCTCGAAAAGTGTTGAAATGAAAGAAATTTTCAAGAATCGAGAATTTCTCGGCGGCATATCACTACACAGGACCGTAGGAACTGGCGCAAAAAAAAGGGAGGCCTATGACTAGAAGTGGGTTGATTAGAGCTGAAAATTGAATGAATATCTTTTCTACGCTAGTATACACAAAATAAAAGATACCTGTACGAAGTAGAGGTGGCAACTTTCGAGTCTACGGTCACATCTTGCGAAAACCGGCAAGTTACGTGGGAAACAAATATACAGCTATGCCGCACGGACCCCGACGTGGCAGACCGAAGAAATGCTGAGAGCAATATAATATTTGCATCTGTTCAATTCAATTAGGTACTTTCCTGGGTCCAAAATAAATTATTTGGTACTTACTTACTTACTTCGCTGGTTCAGCGACCCGAAGTAGATCTTGGCCTCCGACATTAAAGTGCGCCATTCTTCCCTATTCTGTGCCAAGTCAACGCCCTAAGATGTACAGCAGCCCTTCACAAGGTGTTAGTGTCCAAGTTGACAAGCAGAACTACTAAAATTCGGATCTCTAAAACAGTCTTTAGGCCGATTTTAATGTACGGGTGCGAAACTTGGACGCTGACTCTGAAGGAAGAGAGCAAACTCTTAGTGACGGAACGAAAGATATTGCGCAAGATTCTGCGACCAACAAGAGGAGAAGATGGGACATGGAGGCGTAGGTATAACCGGGAGACGGAAGAACTAGTGTCCGAGCCGAACATCATCGAAAAAATAAAATCTTCACGACTTTGCTGGCTAGGACATGTGGAGAGGATGGGAGAGGATCGAGCTGCGAAGAAAGCTTATCATGATCAACCGTCCGGGCGCCGTCCGGTAGGGCGACCAAGATATTGATACAAGGATGAAGTCGCCAAAGACCTGAAAGAGCTGAAAGTGATCGAATTATTTGGTACTGTTAAGAAAAAAAAAACGTCACAAAATAATGTTGCTTGTCATAATCATATCGATTTTCAACGTTATTTTAGATTTATTAATGCAGAATAACTGATATCAAGAGCGCTATTTGACTTCAAGAAACTGTGACGTCATTAGCTTGTATTTCATACAAATCCCATACAATGTGTTTGTTTTGACGTTTAGAAAAAAGTATCTGATTTGACTTGTTGGAAAATAGCGAATTACAATTCAATTTATTTATTGCTTTTCATATTGTACATATATTAATCTACATTACGTTTTTTTTTATAAGTAAGTACTTAATCTTTTAATTTGTATGCCTTAATTTTTTTTGTATATTTGTTACTTGTGTCAGTATTTTAGTGTATTTACACTATTATTTACATATTATGTTATGTAGGTATTTTTAGTATTTTAAATGTAAATTTTTATTCGTACAATATGTGAGTCGTTTTTTTTTTAATTTTTACTTGTCCAATGTGTAATAAATATTTTTTATCAACAAGCAGTGCATTTCATCATCTATAAAAATTAAATCCTTGTCCTCTGCTCAGATGTGTCAGTCAGACCGCCACTTCGGAGGTTCTGGGGTCGATCGATCCCAAGCCAGGGCAAATTTCAAAATTGCCCTTATTCTTGGGTCTTCGGTATCCATGGGTCTTGGATCTATCTCCATCTCTAGATACGTATCTTACAAAACCAAAATCAGAAATGCACTGCTGTTTTTGATCAAATGCTACTAATTTTAGGCTTACGGTGAAATCCAGCTAAATTCAAATGCCTACGTTGGCACCGGATTTACGTATACAGCACACGGGAACTTCATGTATTATTCATATCGTACTGCCTTCCATTATTATTGTTAACAATCCTGGTAGAAACATATTTAAAACTGTGTATGTTAAAATGAAATATCCGCAACATGGTTTGTCCAAAAGTAAACATAATAAGTTTCTTTAAAGAAAAAAAAAGAAACATTTTTGTTCAAGCATTTTCCTTAAAAATCTGGGATAGGATAATTAGCATTTTACTGTAAGGCAAAAGTAATTATTGAGACAAACTAAATGAGACTAAACTCGACGGAGTTGCGTCGTCCTATTACTGAGTTCCATCGACCACCTTTCGTCTCCGTGATCAGATCTTAGACATCGTCTACCATAAAGTAAGTGCTCATCAAGACAAATCGCACTAGTCCTACTTAATGAGGTTATGAATAACTGAGTTCTGTCAAATATCTCCCGGCTCCATCGTCAGAACAGCTCATTGACTCCATAATATTGTATTGTCTACCAAGGATACTCGAAACCATGCGTAAAAGTCAGAAAGTAGACCCCAGGTTTCACAGCATTATAGCTAAGGATGCTGACATAAGAGAAAAAGAGAGAGAGAGAGAGAAGAAGAGAGGAAATGACGATAATGCAATTCCGTTACGCTGTCGTCAACTCATAGCGCTTAATCTTTGATTCATCATCATATCAGCCACAGAAACTCCTCTACTAGACATAGGATCCCCAAGGATTTCCTAAAAAACCGATCGGAAGCGGCCTGCATCAGCGCTCTCTTGCAACCATACTCAGATCACCTGACCATCTAGCTGGTGGGTGTCCTACGCTGCGCTTGCCGGTACGTGGCCGCCATTCGAGAACCTTTCTGCCCCATCGGCCGTCGGTTCTTCGCGCTATGTGCCCCGCCCACTACCACTTCAATGAGCTAATCCACTTGGTTATGTCAGTGACTTTCGTTCTCCTACGAATCTTCTCATTTCTGATTCAATTTAAGTAGAGAGTAGAAGAGTATCACGTAGAGATCTCGTAGAGATCACTTCGCTTATTATACAATATGTAACAAAAACCCTGTCCGATCGTTGTAGGAGCAACTCAGACCGTCAATATGAACAACTTTTCCTATGGGACCAATGCTTGAAACTCGAAAAAATCGACATTTTCATACAAAATTGTTTGGTCGGCCCGGCAATTTGTATGAAAATGACGATTTTTTCTTTAAGTTTCAAGCATTGGTCCCATAGGAAAAGTTGGTCATGTTGATGGTTTGAGTTGCTCCTACAAGGATCGGACAGGGTTTTTGTCACATATTGTTTTTTTTTTTTAATTAAGTACTTATTTGCAGTTCGATAACACGAATGTTGTTCTTTATCATGACAAAACAAATATACCTATTTGTACTCAATCAAAACTTTATACTTACAAGAAAGTGGCAAGAATTTCGATGAATATAATTTCGAAGAAGTTTTTGCAAAGCAAAAGCCTGTCACTCCGATTTCTCAGTTGGGTGGTTGGGACGAGTGCGTTGCCCGCCGAACCTCATCGGGAGAGATATTATAACTGTTTTGACACTTCGGATGGCACCTACTGGAAAGCTTTCAACGTGTGAGCTAAGGTCACGACGATGTTACAAGAAAACGAAAGCCTATATTTTCTGTATGCCTTTTCAAAAATATTTTCCCATTTATTCATAAAAAAAAGCTAAACCTCTTTTAGTTAAAATATATTGTGTCTCGTACTTTCAATGTCAAATATTGAAAAGAAAGAAAAAAAAATGGTTTAGCAAACGATATTTAATTTTTCATGAATATGAGGGATAGTATTCAAATAAGTTTTGAGTCAAAAAACAAAATAGCTTTTCAGTTTGACACTTGGGATGGCACTTTCTTGAAACGGCGATGTACATGAAAACAAAAGCCATTTTTCTATATAATGCAGTTTAAATTGCAAAAAACTAAAAAAGAAATGGTTTTGAGTTTAATACTTCAGATGGTACTTTCTTGAAAGCTTTTAACGTGTGACTTAAGGTCACGGCGATTTTACATGAAAATGAAAGCCTATACAGTCTGTACGACTTAAAAAAAAACATGAAAACAAATGGGTTTCTACACTTCAGATAGCACCTTCTTGAAAGCTTTTAACGTGTGAGCTAAGATCACGGTAGTATTACATTAAAACCTTTCGAGACCCGACGACATTTATAAATGTCGTCGGTTTTGCACCGTCGAGAACCGAGGAGGTTAAGGTTCCGTACCTCGAAAGGAAAAAACGGAACCCTTATAGGATCACTTTGTTGTCCGGCCGTGGAGTTATCAAGCTGGAATTAATATCAAAATCAAATACTCAAGTCTACTGTCTCTTGAAGCTGTGAAAAAATCGAACTTATAAGCCAACGCAATCAAAAGATACAACCGTTTATGCCGCAAATTTTCGACGCTCGCAAGGGAATCAAAACCTACAGGGTACTGAACCCATAAACTCAGAATCTTGAAATTTGGTACGAACCAACGTCTTATGGCACAGATAAAGGAAAAATTGCGAAAACCGATAATTTTTAGGTTACACCATACGATAAAAAGATTTTTAATAATTTTAAACTTACTATACCTACAGGTTTGTACGGAACCCTCAGTGCGCGAGTCCGCTCGCACTTAGCCGGTTTTTATCTCTTTCTGAATGCCTTTTTGACACAAAAAAAAACTTAAAAACAAACGGGTTTTTATACTTCAGGTAGCATTTTTTTGAAAGCTTTCAACGTGTGAGCTAAGATCATAGTGATGTGACTTGAAAACGAAAGCCTTATTCGGTGCTCTTTTTTTTTTTTGTTCTCTTTTAAGTCTTTGGTTTTTCTTTAAAACATGACAGCCTTATCGTAACCTAACCTATTATATTTGTCTACATTAAAGGGAGTTACTGTTGCGCAGCCGCTGCTAATTTATATACTGCAATCCCTCCATCTGAAGATGGTTCTCCTTCTTGACAATAAAAAAAAAAGGAAAACATGATAACAAATGGGTTTTGACACTTTAGACAGCACTTTCTTGATAGTTTTCGATGTTTGAGCTAAAGACACGGTGATGTGACATGAAAACAAAAGCCTATTATGTGTATGCCTTTTTAACTAAGAATAATTGTCTCAGTGCGTGTCGAGCCACGCGCAGTATAGGGTTCCGTAGTTACGAATGGCAACTTTGAGTTCATGCCACTAAAAACGTTTAAAAACTAATTTTGTATTTAATTTGTACGAAATTTTACTTTTCCGAGTATTTTTTATAAGTTGATCGCCTATAAGTTTTTAATTTGTAAACCCTACTTAGCTCTGATAGTTTTCCTTTAAAGTTCGTTATATGTAATATAGCTGTGAATTTTTTCACGTGTCCATATATAAGGTTTAACAAAATATACTGAAACTATTTTAACGGTAGTTCCAGTCCGTGATAGTGAACAACTTTCCCCAAAGAACACATAGCGAAATATAAAAAATATTTTTTTCATATATCACCTACCTTTGACTCCTGACTGTACCTCTCCACCCAGCTGAAACGCTGTACTGTATGTAACAAAAGTCGTCTACATACGCTGCGATTACACTCATTCACGAATTATCACATGTTAGTTTGTTATCCTAGTATAATCATTAGGTACCCATATGTAATTTAATCAATTCACACTACACTTTGAATTAGGTAGGTACCTAAGAAATTAGGATGTTTTTATTATTTTGAGGAGTAGCCTTTCACTGTTCAAACGGTTAATAACCACATAGCATTCTTAACAATGGTAAAGCACATGCGATATGTAATAAGAAGAAAAATCAAATGTATACTACACTTGGATATTTTGGAGATTAAACTCACGTACTCCTGTTTACAGTACCTATTGACCAGAGTAACAAAATGCAACTGAAGTTTTTGTCGGTATAGTAAAAGCATGTTATTCCCACGAAGCTGTGTTTCTTTGAATACAAAAATAAAGGATTTAGCAGTAAAAATTCACCGGTTCAATTTTCGCCGACTTTTATAATGTTTTGTTTGTTTCTTTTGTCGGGATATTGTTTACAAAAATACTGTTAAAAACAAGCGAAAAATGTGCAATAAAATTTAAGTCAGCTCGTGCTTGCGGCGAGAACAAAAGAGGCCATAAATGTAAACCGTGGGAACGCTAACTGAAAACAAAATAAACAACCAAAAAACTTTCCAAGATCTGGTCAGTTTTGAGTTACAACTGATGCAAGTAGAATCACGCGTACGTTTTCTCTATGCAAAATAATAGGTATTCAACAATACATAGATGGCTAGTCAAGCGTTAATATGTATGTCGCATTGTATGTTATTAAAATGCCAGCATAGGCACATTTACATCAAAATTAGATGTGTAGTGCAAAGTTTTCTTTATTTAATTAATATTTTGATAACTTTAAGCATCACGGGGTTGACCCCGTCTATGAGGCTTACAGCCTAAGGAAAAGGTGATCGAAAATTAATAAATCACTTGACTAATTTGGTGAATTTATTTTGCGACTGCGATTGTGTTGTGAAGTCGTGTCGTAAGGTGTGAGTAATATCGGGGCATCTAGCTACGTTTGTGGCTGCCTTTAGGTATTACGGTGATAGGCGGACGGTGCGGTACTTGCGGTCAAAGGTTAGTGTATGTTAAAAATAAACTTTATATGTCACTATATGTTCCTTGGGAATAGTTAGTCAGTATCACGGACTGAGCCTACTGGTTAAATAGTTTAAGTATATTTTGTTAGACCTTATATAACCGTTTAGCAGATAGAGGGGAGGAACACTTTACTCTAACAAAAATGTTCACTTTAAAACCAAATATTTTAAAAACGGATCCCTAAATCGATTACTTGTATGGGAGCTACCCTACATTTTTTTTTTCAGTTTTTTATTTTACCACTTTTTATGCGTAGTTAATATACATACTCATGCCAAGTCACAGCTTTCTAGTACTTATAGTCGCTGAGTAAAACTGCGGACGGACAGACAGACAGACAGATATGGCGAAACTATAAGGGTTCCTTGTCTACTACGGGACCCTAATAAAATGGGTTATGACACTTCGGATGGCACCGTCTTCAAAGCTTTCAACGAGTGAGCTAAGGTCACGGGGATGTTACATAAAAACGAAAGCCTATTTTCTGTATGCTTTTTTGACTTTTACAGAAAAAGCAAAAAACTTTAAGAAAAAGAAAGTGTGCGGGAGATTTCTGTAACACATGGTTCTCATTCGGGTAACTATTTTCACTAGTGGATATATTTCTATCACGTCTTTATCCTTTGAAGCAAACAGAAAATTCTGTCTTTCTGCCCCAAGGGATAAAGACCTTATAGTACATTTTGCAAGGTGGAAAAAGGAATCAAAATAGTGATGGGTTTTTTGACCCATTTTTCGATTGGCTTTTACGCATTAATAGAAGTAAATGGTTTTTTTTTTCTTTTCTACCAAACCAGCATGGAAGACACAGATATACAACTTTTTATTTTATTTTATAGGGCGGCAAACGAACAAGCGGGTCATCTGATGGTAAGTGATCACCGCTGCCCATGGACAATCAGGGGTGTAACAGAAGCGTTGCCGGCCCTTCAGGAAGATATAGACTCGTTTTTTGAAGGTTTCAATGTCGTATCGGTCCGGGAACACTGCTGCAGGAAGTTGATTCCACAGTTCGGTCGTACGTGGTAAAAAGTTAAATAGAAAGTTAAGATTCAAAGCGAAACAAAAGTTTTGAAACTAATTTTTATTCATCAGATATTGCCAAAAGACTTCTCAAGTGCAGACAATTTCAAATATTCATATTTCAATACCACTGACTTTTGAAAGTTAAACTTACTTTAAACCTTACTTTCGATTTCGTTTACTACTTCCAAAACTAAGTTTCCAAATGCCCAATGGTTGGTCAAAGCAGTCACGTACCAAACTTAGTTTTTAGTTTGATACAATGAGTGTTATATTTTCTCAAGATATTGCATTGAAAACAACGCCTTAACTGAGAAATAAATGAAAATAATTGGCCAAGTGCGTGTCAAAACACGCGCAGTGTAGGGTTCCATAGTTACGAACGCCAACTTTGAGTTCATGCCACTAAAAACGTCTAAAATCTAATTTTCTATTTAGTTTGTAATTTTTTTTCCTTTTCCGAGTGCATTTTATAAGTTGATCGCCTATAACTTTTTAATTCGTAAACCCTACTTAGCTCTGATAGTTTTCCTTTAAAGTTCATTATATATCCTATAGTTGTGAATTTTTCACGCATCAATATATAAACGTTTAACAGATAGAGAGGGGGGGGGGGACAATTTACTCTAACAAAAATCGAACCCACGACCTCCGAATCACAAGGCGAACGCCTTAACTACTGGGACACGGAGGCGGCATCTTTTTAATTTGCCTATTTAATTTAAAATAGGCAAATTAAAAAGATTCTAAATTAAATGGTATTTATATTTTTATTCTAAGACCCAAAGTAGCTGATGCTACATCTACAAATACTTTTTTATCTAAGATTTAAGACCTAGATTTTTCGAATACTTGTGAAATTTGATTTCCCTAGCGTTCGGCTGCTTTAAATGTTTTTAATACTTCCAAAATTGGATTTCAATACTTGTAATACGCTTCTTATTTCTTATTTTCATTAAATGAATAAGCACTTCCTAACTTGTAGTTAAGACGTGCAAAAAGGAAAAAATACTCCAAATAGGTAATGGTATTTTTTCTATTGCTGCCTTTTTTGATAAGTTAGTTTTTTTTTTCTTTGAAGTAGGTAAATATGTATGTATTGACTTTTTCCCAATAGCACCAAGTAGTACTACTTGTTTTAAACTAACCTACTGAGAATTCAGTTTTTAATTAAATCCAGAGAATATATATGCAATGAGCTTATATTATGTCCAAAGTTAACAATTTCGAGGGTCTGTTATCTAATCCGGGACAAAACAGCGGCAAAATTCAATTTGCCATGGTATTTACCAGTTTAAAGTGGATTTTCACTGGAAAATTCTAGTTTCAAACGTCTAAGTTGGTAGTTATTGTTTCACGTTATACAGGGTGACTGGTAAATCACGTTACATATCGAAAGGGGTGACTGAGTACTCGATTCTCGTTCCAATTATTAAAAAAATATAGCTGCTTAAAATTTGACAATATTATCCAATAAAAACAAGACGTGTGGACACTCGCGCCGTTTCATACAATGTACGCGCGTTCACGTGTCGATCGCGGCCCGCGGGCAGTGTAGCGCGTAGCGAGCGCGCAGTGTCCAAACATTCCGAGACTTTTCGCACTAATGTGATTAAATTTTTCTTTTTAATTAATAAGTATTTTGTTGGTTTTTTTTTTTTACATTTGGTGTGATCATGATTAATTATGTCCTTAAGTATGAAACATGATTTACCTGTCACCCTGTATATTTTAGTAGAGTGGACAATGTAAAATAGTAGTTTTTTGTTACAAATTCTACATATTGTCTGTTTTTGAGTAAAATGTTAAACAACGCATCGCGCCGCTAACCTCAGTGTGTCTCGAGGCGTCATTGTGTACGCGCGTCCTGTAGTCACATTCACACTGATGAAGTGTTCCGGATGAGGTCGGAACATGTCATCCTGTATTTAACTCTCTAAGTGAGTTACCCGCTTAATGCATGCAAAAAAAATATATATTAAATTTAAATTTCTGCTATTTTATATTCGGCCAAATTACTAAATAAACACATAATAAAACAATTATATAATGAAAGTCAAATTTCAGTAAGTGAGTAAATAGATAAGAAAAAATTACACTAATTAAGCTTACCGCAAAGTAATTTCAAATTTATATTTTCAGTTTTTGTTTATTTAGATACTTACTATTCAACGATAATAATAGTAAATAAGGAATCAATTTAAAGATAAATACCCAAGACCTTTTTCTTTATTTCAAGAACAAAATTAATAAATGTAATAAATAACAAATATAAAACTTATAAATAAAAAGGCTCTGGCAAATCGTTGCCCCATGGTATAGGCCCAGAAGGTTGGCAGCATTGCCACGTTGAATAGCAACGCCAATCTTTTGAGCCATATAAAGACCAGCCCTCTGGTCATTAAGGTTAAACAATCTACAAACAGGTGTTTTTTTATATTTTTTATTGAGTCTTTTATTGTGTAAGCTTCAAAAAAGGTCTATCTTACAAATCTTTCAAGATTATGTTTACCATTTTATTTTAAATTTAAGATTTAGATTTCAGATGGAAACGAAAATGTGTCTTAGACTTCAGAAGAAATCACACATTTGCATACAAAAGATTTCGTCGATCGTTCCACGAATTGGGTGTGACTTTAGACGACGAAAGTCCTTCGATTTCAATATCTTATCGGTCAGAGAAATAAACACTTGCTCGTGACGTCGCTCACCGCTGCTCATGGACAACTGAAACACCGGGGTGTAACAAAAGCGTTACCGGCCTTTCAGGAAGATATAGACTCGTTTTTTTAAAGGTTTCAATGTCGTATCGGTCCAGGAATACTGCTGCAAGAAGTTGATTCCACAGTTCGGTCGTACGTGGTAAAAAGTTCCTTTAAAACGTACGGTGGTTGATAACACTTTTTCTTTTTCATAGACAATTCACTCCCTCCGTTAGGCCTTAGACTCCCAGACATTTACATGTGCTACCAACCTAACAGTTATTGGATTTTACACAGAGCGACTACTGTCTGACCTCCGCAACCCAAAGGCTAGATCAGAACCAATCCGTGGATAGGTTTGAGCAAACGATAGATGACGTTTGGGACACAGTTACAGTGCACAGTTTATACGTTCCTTCCAAAACACGGAATTATTATTCTTTTTAATTAATAAGTATTTTGTTGGTTTTATATTTTTTTTACATTTGGTGATTCCAGCCTGAAACATCCTAATCAGACTGGAAAAAACTTTTCACAAAGTATGCTTTCCAGTGTTATTCGAACCCATGACCCCCAAGTTACAAGGCGAACGCCTTGACTACTTGACCATGGAGGTAGTCAGTCATGAAATGCGCTGTATCTGAGATGCAAGTATATGAGAATATTAACTATTTAACATCTCATTTTCAGCTTTTATATTTTAATTGTAGCCTTTGATGCACAACAAAGAATTTACTATTACTACTGCTACTACTTCTTATTTGAACCCACGACCGCCGGATCTCAAAGCGAACCGAATACCTTGACCACTGGATCACAGATGCAGTCTAAATTGCTTTGCATATTTCTGTTTAAAAAGTTTATAGTGATATCTTTAAAAGATTTCAGCGTCTATTACCCTGAAAGAAAAAAGAACATCATATTGATTCGATTGCAATGCGAATTCATAATACATTCTACTAATAAAGTAGGTAAATATGTATGTTCTGGTGGTTATAGCTAGATACATTATCAATTGAATTAACGTACTTTAATATTTTTTTCCAAAAAAATGTGCGGTTGATGTGTGAGGGAGTGTAAAATAAATATTCGACCACGCGGACAAACTCGCAAGTTACCCCCTTGTATACACAAAGAAATAAGTTTATTTCCCGGGACATTTAAAAAAACCCCGATTTCAAGCGTTGACCCTCCATAAACAACTAAACCGATTTCCATTAATAATAGCTAAGAACCATCTCAATCAAGTCAGCTTTCAAACAAAAAAAAAACCGCATTAGAATCGGCCCATTCTTTTAGGCCCTGCCACAGACATACGCACAGGTACACAAAACACGAGAAACTTATAAATTATCTATTTTTTTTTTGTCGAAGTTTAAATAGAACCTGTCGCATCGCTATCTATCTAGTGTACAGTGTTAATAGTACATTACGATATAAGTGCATTATTATTAAACACACGAAGCGGAATTTCGGCCCGAGCCGCAGGCGAGGGCGTAATTAAGCCGAGTGTGTTTAACCAATAGAACGCATATCGTACGATTTTTTTTAATACACTTGGGAGGAAATATACCTTTTTTTCATATATATAACTCAAATGTGACTGACTGACATAGTGCTCTATTAACGCACATCCCAAACCACTGGATGGATCGGGCTGAAATTTGGCATGCAGGTAGATGTTATGACGTAGGCATCCGCTAAGAAAGGATTTTGATTAATTCTACCCACAAGGGGATAAAATAGGGGATGAAAGTTTGTATGAAACTTTGTCAATTTTTTAACCGATCGGGCTGAGACTTTGCATACATAAAGCTACTATGACGTAGGCATTCCTTAAGAAAGGATATTGATAAATTACACCCCTATGCGAGCGAAGCCGCGGGCAAAAGCTAGTACCTCATATACTGAATTCTTTGATTTTAAATAATCTCAACCACTGTAATCACACTGTTGAATTCCATCCGTTTTTTACTTTTTAAAATCTGTCTGGCGCCGCATGGCAGCGGCCGGGGCAGTTAGAAATATAAAAAAAAAATTTAGCAAATAGTGCGCTTATAGAATATAACCTCACTATTTGCGTTTATAAGTATAACACACGCGTGTTTTATGAGCTGCTTTATATTATCTAAAACCGGTGAAATTAGATCCACTTAACGAGCAAGTGTCTTGATAAATAGTTTGTTAAAATTTTATACAGAACACGTAATAAAATAAACAAACTTTAAGAGTCAGAAATACAGTTCGTTCCCATCGATTGAATCCAAAGTCGTCCGACTTTATCGGACTAAAGACTTCGGACTAACGATGAAGGAAACTGAAAAATATCTTTTAGAATGCTATTCGGTACAAACTTAAGAGAAACTTGGTCCGTGCATCTCGCTGTTTTTGCGAGGTTCAATAAAATCCGACTTCAGAGGTAAAAGGAACGGTAGCTTAGACGGCACAGTTAGACAGCTAAAAGTAGGGACTGCGAAAAAATAATGCTGTAAGCGTTTATACGGCTGATACAAAATATTTAATGTATGTCTTTGCGAAACTTGCAAAGCGCATGATCATTATTATTAATTGTCAACGACCTACTGTCGCAAGCTCCCTTTTCTCTGAGCATCGTCATCAGGTTTTTGTTTTTCTTTTAGTCTTCACTACAGAAGCACGATCTTTACCACAGAATTAATATAAGTATAACATATAGAACAGAATCTCCTAAAGTCCCGTGCAATATGCGTCCCCGATCCCCATACTCACACCTTTCTTTCGTTCTCGCCTTTATAAGGTGAGAACGGGTGTGAGGTGTGAGGATGGGGACGCATATTAATTTATTTTATAAAACTTTATAGATCCACAATATACAATTGTTTACAATTAGCGGACTTAACGCTAAAAGCGTTCTCTCCAGTCAACCATAAGGATAAACAGAGGTCTAGTTGCGGCGCAAAATAATTACTAAATAAATCCTAATAAATATACCTACATTTATTACATGTTTATACATACAAAACATACATACAATATATAAATAATGAATGATGGTGGTGAAAATGAAATATACATTATTTTAGAAGATGAGAGTGTACTTTTCTTTTAAAAGAATATTTTGTTGAAATGTCATTGGTCCGCGGGACCTTAGGAAATTCCGTCCGATCCTTATGTATTAGAAAAAAATATATACTTATCTCCCATATTACTGTATCTGGGTCCCACGAGACAGGCCTGACTTAGTGTGGGATCGCTAGAAATTGTAAAACCTTACACAATTCTTCTTTTGTTGTAGTTTAGGATAAATTGTATCCGTCCAAAAAATTATAATAAAATACTGTATTTTGAATACAAACACACAACATTTATTACACAAAAGAAACCAAGAAATTAAAGATATATTTATTGTAGTGTTCTCAAAAAGGTATGTATTTCAGATAGGTATTATTCTGGTAAATAATAATTATTAATATTTCTAATAATTGCTCTGCGATTGCCATGTTTTTAGTTTAAGGAATATCAGACACAATAGTTAAACAATGCATTCTCGCGTAGATCTACGCAATGGCATACGAAAGGTTAAGTGTCCAAATTTCGATCTCAAAGAGTTTTTATCGTGCAGTGGAATCTCAAACGGAAGGACTTTAAAGTCGTCGTTTGTCTGCCATTGTTAGTCTTAAGGCAGCCCTTCCCGGCCGCTCTGTCGTCAACGCGGGCATAGTTTGAAAAGCTTGTTTTTTATCCAGGGCAGTGTTAGAGAAAAAGCGAACCAAAAAGAGAGAGATAGCGCCTTAGGGCACGGTTTGCATTATATTTAATGAAATTAGTATTCTTATTAACCATACATTGAACGAATATTAACTATACAAAGGGTGCGGAAATTTTATAAAACTTGTTCCAGGATATACGTTTTTTTCAGTTAGCCTTACGAGTGTGTGAAATAAATGTATTTTATTTAAAATTTTCATTACATTTCGAAGGTTTTTATTGAAATATTTAGTTTACTTTTGCAATTTATGAGTACTTTATGAACGATCGAAGTTCAGGTAAAATTTGTGCAAAAAAGCAGATTTTTGGAGGCATATACTGAACTTGTTTTTCCAAATTTTAATTTTTTATTTCGATAGAAACCTAGAAATAGTGCACAAGATATCGGTTAGTCCAAAAGTTTTCAAGAAAGATCAGTTACAACTCCATAATTACGTACGAGCGTTTGTATGAAAAGTAAGACGGGAAGGCTGCTCTTAAAAAAACTTGATCATATTCTGCTGGGGGCCAAATATTTATATATATTTTTTCTCAATACATTATCATTTTGTCTATTTTGATGTTTTTAAGTCTCCTCTAAAGAAGCACTACCTCTACTTTAGCGATACAAGTTGTATATTGCTATTATTAGAGTGCATTAAAAAAAAAGTCTACAGTTACATTGTACAGATAAGCTTAAAAATAAATATGAGGAAGATCTTTTCCCAGAAGTAAGAAAAAATGTTTCCTAATATATTAGAAAAAAAATATAACTGCTACACTCGCGAAGTCTAAAGTCTCAGCGAGCAAACTTTGATCTCAAAGAGTCTTTATCGTGCAGCGGAATCTCAAACGGAAGGGGACTTTAAAGGCGTCGTGTGTCGGCCATATTAGTCTTAGACAAACTTGCAAAGCCAATATATATTAAGTATTTTAGTATTCATTTATGTCATAAACAGCTGTCTTTACAGGTTTTAGCCTAATGCGACATGCTTGCTTTACAGTTAATTATATTTGTAACAAATTATCTTTAGTGACTGTCTTCACAAAGTACCTTTGTGAAGTCAGTCAGACTGCAACAAATTAGGTCGGTCTCGTTAGCTACTTTAGTAGCTTGGTTTAGTATGCGCAACGCTCGCGTTAGCAGAGCCTCCTGCCACCGCTCGGCCTGCGCGGCCGGCACCGCCAGTAACGGCAGGCCTGTGTCACTCCACGTTTAGGTATCGAAAATATACCTACATTATTACTATGCGCGCGGCGACCACTTCGAGGGGGAAAGTTCAGTTACAGGAATGGTTTGTCCAGAGTAATAAGGTGGTGATGTCTAGGTATCTAAACGTAGAGGTGAGGAGTTCTAATGCGAGCTAAATTAAACCATAGCGCTAATCACATTAAGTAGATATTTCTTTTCTGAGTAAGACGTCTGTACATGAGTACTAGTACGTATTCTGCGTGGCAGCGGCGGCTGCAGGCGGCGCCATACGTACTTGTTCGGTACACACAGACTAATCGGTGTCAACACATCCGGATTCATAATTTCCCCCCTTAATAAAATTTAAACAAGTATACTACCATTTCCCACTGTCTTCTAACCCTCAGTTGGGTACATTAACGACTAGAAGGGATAAACTCCAAGTTAATATTCTCGCTGTAGTACTCACAAAATACCAACAAGATACTCGTTTAAAAAAATCTAATATATTTTTGAAATGTGCTTATTTCATTTAATATCCCACTTGGTATCGAAACAAAAAGTTTTTACTCTTACTTTTTTGTATGTGACATTCGTTATACAGCGTGGAAGAAACCATATACCACATAATAAGTCGAACCACAGGCTATGCTAGATGACTATAAAAGCAAAATTTAATTCAATTCAAATATATATTTTTAAATAAATTAAATATTTAGGGACAAATAAAACTGATTAATCTAGCCCCAAAGTTAGTTCGAGACTTGTGTTATGGGATACTAACTCAACGATACAATATTTTATAACAAATACATATATAGATAAACATCCAAGACCCAGGAAAATTTAAAAAATGCCATTTTCTTACTTGCCCTGGCCGGGAACCGAACCCGGATCATCATAATCTTTAACATCATAACCTCATTAGATATTATTAAAGTTAGTTTATGCTTATGTGTTGTAACTATTCTTACAAAATAAATTATTTTACTAAGACAATAAGCAATTTTGTGAAATAATTTTAGCTAAATAGGTATCTTATCTTCTTACATATTCTACATCAAATTCTACTTCTTCATTACCATTTGGGGTCGGCTCTGTAAGTCAACTCTCTTCATAATGTTCTGTCCTTCGCCATCTCCGTACTAACCCCCCAAATCCGATCTCACGCATTCTTCCCACGTCTTTCTCTACATCAAATTCTATCAAAAAGAAACATCATAGTCTGAGATCAAAGCAAAAATACGGTACTTCCGCAACGTTGTTGTTAAGACGCTCATAATGCCCGAAAATACTTCGCCGTTCTTGAGGGACTTCTGAGGAATGGCTGTGATCCAGTGATCAATCCTGGATGCCTTCACTACGTGTCTTGTGTGGTTAAGTTGATTTTGAAAAAGAAGTTACTTACAGGTTGTACCTAAAAAATAACGGCTTTTTTATATACTACGACCATTGTGATTGTATCATCCCATTTAACACAAATTTGCTGCATGAAAAAAAAACTAATCTGTGATATATATGTAATATGTATGACAAATTAGTTTTTTTTTTGGCGGGAAGTCTAGGGGTTCAGTTGGAGTTTGCTTTTTACAAATTTCAATGGACTTAATAATATTAAATTGGTGTTGTTTAGTTTTATAAATGCTCATGCTCTTGGAAAATATTTGAAATATTTAAACTGGACAGTAATAGTGCGGCTGTAGTCATATTTATTTGCGGACTGTGGTGGGCGACTTTAGGCGCCGTCCGCCACTGAATCAGTTATGAAAACCAGTGGACTCGTATAGATGTGTCGCCAGAAGCTTCCTTGAAGCAATCCAAGGACCTACACCAACCTTTGATTGTATAGTTAGGCATAGGAATAAGGAAGTGGAAAAAATAAAGATGGGATCTAAAGGCTAGTATCCAGAGCCGTAAAATAATTTAAAAATATGTGTCTGATTGAAAGGGCAGATTTTCTAAGAAAATAAGGGTACTTTATAGCTTTCTTGGAATCACTTTAGCTAACAGACAATCTTATTCGATCCTCTCCGTTTCGTACGTTTGAGAAACAACGATCCTCGCTCTTAAACTCTTTTGAAGGATTCCTTTTGTTCTTTTCAGACTTTATCAATCCGCTGCTATACTTAAGACCTTTCCCAACAACTCAAATCAGCAACTTTTTTTAAACGTGAAAACAAACATTTTATAATGAAATTTGTATGAAATACGTGGTGGTGTCATGTTTTCATGTTTCACGGAGTCAAATAGTGCTCTTAATATCAGTTTTTCTGCAACAATAAATCTTAAATCTCTTTGAAAATTGATATGATTATCACAAGTGATATTTTTTTAACAGTACCAAATAGTTTGTTTATGACCCAGAATAGTACCCAAGTATTAGACGCTTCTAACAACAACTGTTGGAAATGAAAGGAGTGGTGACAAATTGTTTTCAAAAGTGTGTGTGACATTAGCAGCACAGTGACGTCAAGTCCTATCAACTGTTATTGGACTATCAGTTGACAGGTTCTTTTGCTCCATCAAATGTATATCCAATATTATTATAGCTTATTTGACGTGACTTCACATTGCTGCCATTTCGTATCCCATATTTTTGAATTTTTTATTTTATTTTATTTATTGCACTTAAATTATGAGATTATACTCGTAGTACAAAAGTTACAACTTAATGCTAAGCATTGTCTACCAGTTCATCTCTGGGACGTAGCAGAAAAAATGGTAGATGGGGTGCAAATTTAATTAGATAGTATATCGAAAGTAATGAATTAAGATGTATTTAATTACATAAACTATACACAACATAAATATAAATATTTAAATATAATACTAAAATTCTTAAAAATTAAGTAATAAATGCAGATTATAAACTTACATGTACAACATAAACATACTTATACTATTATTGCAGCATTGCTTTCTCGCGATAGTATCGAATTACAATCATCTTGAAGTGATCCATTTTTGTGCTCTCATAATGTTGTCGGGCAGAGCATTCCAAAGCCGTGACAGCAAAAGAATAAGAAAGAATTCCAGTACGGTGAGAAGGAATAGATAGGGTTAATTTTCCAGAAGAGCGCAGCGCCCTGTCGTGAGATGAGCATAAAAACTGAAAATGGGATGTTAAATAGTTAATATTCTCATATACTTGCATCTCAGATACAGCGCATTTCATGACTGACTGTCTCCATTGTCCAGTAGTCAAGGCGTTCGCCTTGCAACTTGGGGGTCATGGGTTCGAATCCAACTAGAAAGCATACTTTGTGAAAAGTTGTTTTTAGTCTGGTTAATAGGATATTGCAGGCTTGAATCACATGATTTTCCGAAAAGAAAGATGGAAGTCACCTATAAACTGTGGGTCCTGAACGCCATTTAGCGTTTGATCATCATAGCCAAGGATTGGTTCTGGCTTATCCTTTGGGTTGCGGAGGTCAGACGGTAGTCTGTGTAAAAACCAGTAAACTCGTCAAATCTTCTTGGTTAGGTAGCGGACCCCGGATTCTGAAGCGTTACTGCTGAAGATGCAGATGCAACCGGGAAAATACGCTCGAAAATGAAATCTGCCCCACACCTGTGGGAGAAGAAAAGAGTGATGACACATTGTATGCTACTTCGCCGTCATCACACCTTTTATTCCAAGCTATATTTTTAAAGCTACTACCATTCTCTGTTTTTCACAGCAATAAATATATCTACTTCGACACTTGGGATTTGGGAGCGCTGAAATAAAATGTCGCATTCACATTGTTTACTGAACGAGAGACGAATGACTAAAATCCATTCATGCCGAGTGATTCATGCTTTTGTTGGAAATAGTTGAGGTTCCGGGGTTCCGTGGTTACAAAAACCGGTGTTTATAGGGTTTTAGGGATTCTCGATTCAGTACTGTCTGGAGTACAAAAAGAACTAAGTCGATAAGATATAGGTACACACTGGAAATATTTTTCACCTTATAAAAAAAAATTATTTACTTGTTTTGAACGAGGACATGGTTTTCTAAGTCCACTATTAGTTTAATTTTTTTGTTATATTGGTGGTCTTATGACTCCGGCTTATTAATATATACAATATGTGACAAAAACCCTGTCCAATCCTTGTAGGAGGAACTCAGACAGTCAAAATAAACAATTTTTCCTATGGACCAATGCTTGAAACTCAAAGAAAAAATTGACAATTTTAATCAAATTGCCAGACCGGCCAAACACTTTTGTATGTAAATTTAGTTTTCTTTTTGATTTCCAAGCATTGGTCCTAAGGGAAAAGTTGTTCATATTGACGGTCTGAGTTGCTCCAACAAAGATTGGATAGGGTTTTTGTTACATATTGTAAAGATACAAAAGAAAATACTTATAGCAGTAGACCGGATTGACCGGACATATAGTCCGGTCAATCCGGTCAATGAATAGTTTATTTATTATTTTATTTCATATTCACTTGGTTCTGCATCGCGCATATTCCAGATCTTCGATTTTTTATTCTTCAACAAAACTGCTCATAAAGCTAATCAACTTTTGCCAAGCCGTAATTTTATATTTCTTATAGTTTAGTCTGACCATTATGGTTCTGCATTAAGTGTTTCATTTTCTAAAATAAATTATACCCTGTATGTTGGCCCAAGTTTTAGCTTTATAACAAAAAAGTTTCATTCGAATCCCTCCAGTATTTCTGGAGATTAGCGTGTACTAACAGGCAAATAGAACTATTGGTATGTCTTTATCGCCTCGCATGTTTTTTTTTGGAAATAAATTCAATGTACAGACAATATTTTTACTGTTTTATTAAATGTATTGATTTAGTGTTATTTAATGAAGTTTACATAGGTTAATATTATTTAATGTATATATATTACAATTTATTCAATATTTTTATCCTTCCAGTGAGTATACTTATGAAATCCAGCGTTCATATTTTGTTAGAATTTTTATGTTTGGAAAGCAAGTAAATGAGACAATTTGTCGTGAGTTTGCAGAGATATGAGGTTATAGGAGAGGTCACGAGTTCACAAGTCTCTGTAGTACATTGCAATAAGACTTCTTCTTTTTGACCGACTATCGCAAAGCCAAGAGAAAGGGTAATGATTTTAGTAGTCTATGTATGTATGTGAGTATGTATGTCTGTTCCACCGTAGCATCAGAATCGCTTGTTTAATATTCACAAATTATATATCAATCGATTCAAAATTATCGTCCGGGTAACATAACCTACAATTAGTATGCAAAAAATGTATAACGAATGTTACAGGGATTTAACATTTTTTTTTTGTTTACTTATACATACATATAGGGTATCAAATGAAAGGTTCTGATAAGCACATTTCAAAAATATGCAACGTGAAAAGAATATTCCCGTAAAATATCAAATCACGGGCTATACTAAATCACTATAGTATTATAAAATTAAAATTACAACCAAACAAGCAAAAAATTTTGATATTCTCATACTAAATGCCCGGGGACACTAGTGATCTAGTATAGCCTGTTTTTCGATTTATTACGGGTATGTCCCTTCCACGATGAATACCCGTGGTTTGATTTATTACGGCTAGTAGGCGACCAATACTGTGAAAATGAGTTTCTTTCGGCGTTTCTTCTCAGCAGTGGTCGTTACGAAGCGCTAGTATCGGTAGCTTTTCTTAAAAAAAATATATACTTTACACGTAACATAAATTATACTTATTGACGTGTAAAAGTGCCTGTAAAGGTCTAATTACTGAATAAACATTTGAATCTTTGAATCTTTGAATGTGTATGTCCCTTCCACTTAGTATAGCTCGTGGTTCGATTTATTACGGGTATGTCCATTCTACGTAATATAGCCCGTGGTTCGATTTATTACGGGTATGTCCATTCTACGTAGTATAGCCCGTGGTTCGATTTATTACGGGTATGTCCATTCTACGTAGTATAGCCCGTGGTTCGATTTATTACGGGTATGTCCATTCTACGTAGTATAGCCCGTGGTTCGATTTATTACGGGTATGTCCATTCTACGTAGTATAGCCCGTGGCTCGATTTATTACGGGTATGTCCATTCTACGTAGTATAGCCCGTGGTTCGATTTATTACGGGTATGTCCATTCTACGTAGTATAGCCCGTGGTTCGATTTATTACGGGTATGTCTCTTCTACGTAGTATAGCCCGTGGTTCGATTTATTACGAGTATGTCCATTCTACGTAGTATAGCCCGTGGTTCGATTTATTACGGTGTGACATCGCGCGGGCTCCAGCACTCCTCCGCCCCTCTTCGGCGCAGCGGGGGGGGGGCATGCCCATATATAAGGCGCGGCGGCCGGCGCTCGTCCTCCCCCTTGGGAGCCCTTTGCGCTGCTGCTAGTAGTATAAAAATATAGGAAGCCGGGCCTCTGGCCCGCTCCTCAAACCTTGTCCGGGTGAAATAGGAAATGCCGTCCGAGGCAAGCTATGTCTGTCATCTCAAAAAAAAAAAAAAAAAAAACGCTCGTCCTCTTTTTCTTCGGCTGCATCTCAAGCTAAGTAGTTCTTCTACCTAGAAGGGCTACTCAACGGATCTAGTGCCTATAACTCACGACCCTGACTACCTAATCTGTACCTAGTGTTCTTGTGAATCTTTGTAACTAATGTAATGTAATAGTTGTTCATTATACCTATCTCATTGGCCAATATCTAGTCTTTCCTTTATCTCATTTATCCTCCTAGATCCTAAATCTAGGTTTTACTAACCAAAACGGTACAACGGGTATGTCCATTCTACGTAGTATAGCCCGTGGTTCGATTTATTACGGCTATGTCCCGTCCACATTGTATACATTGTTAACCGTATATTGCTCCCATAGTCTGGAATTAGTTTTTTAAACGTATTCCTCGTTTTTGTGTCGAATCGTCAAATGACTGTGAACATAAACGGTGAGCAAACATATCTTGAATTAATTAGCTATTAGAAATATTTCAATGTACACCAAAACTTACAACCGAATACGGTTTGTGTATTTAAAACACAAATGATTGTAATACACACTAGCTGCGCCCTGCGGTGTTACCGACAGAAGTAGCTTATGTGTTAATCTAGGCTATCAGCTTCCTGCATACCAAGTTTTATCAAAATTTGTCCAGCCGTTTGCGAAGTAACAAACACACATACACACATACTCACAAACTTCGCCTTTATAATATTAGTGTGATGATGAAATCACATAACTTTATGTATTTGGGTACCACGAAACCTCGCAATAAATTTCCAACACAAGATTCAGTTCACCTAAAAAATATTTATCTTCAGCAAATAAAACTTCCGACACATAAGAAGTACGTACAAGACGCAGCATACGGAACACTGTTATAAATTATTCATTCGAGCTTCGCCTCTCTCGCTCACCGTCGGTCACTGTGACAGAAATATGGTTTTGGAAATCATTGCGTATTTTATTCACGGATCAAATAAATATATGTGTATATATTACGAGCAGTTGAGTTTGTGCGTAAATGTATGGTATATTTGAGGTGTGTATTTTGCTGCGAGTTGCTACGGGGTACGCTACGATAAAACCAGAAGCCAGCGGTCTTATGATGTTTTATCTGAGAGGTCTTTACGTATCTTCCCTCTGTAACGACAAGATAAAATTCATGAATGGACACGTAGTAAAATGAGTTGAAACACGCAGGCAGGTTTTAAACAGTGTTTCTAATGTCTGCTAAGAAAATATAATAATTTTAAATTAAAACACGCGTTTTGTAAAACAATCACCATAGATGAAAAAATGATATAAGTATGTAATAATTCCTAGAAAACATATTGCAACCAAAAAGTATTTAAAATGATTATAATGAAATGTTATAAAAATGAATGTGCAACGGAACGTTTCAACTCATGTCGTACAACCAACATAAAGGAAAATACCACCGTCGAGTACTTATGCATTCACGGCCGCCGTGGTAGTTGTAGGATTCATCAAAAGATGGCGCCGCTATAGTTTCGTAATTAAATATATGTTTAAGTTTGTAAACTTCAATAATACATTGTTTAAAGATGTCTGCCTACATTGAAATATGTAAATAAACATTTAATATTAGTTCAATGGAATAACTGTTTAAAATACGATTAAAAATGGTTTAATTGAGTCTTATGTGGGTCTAGCAAATCGGCGACAAATTTACATGATTTCACGTTGCCAACTGTCGACATGTCTACGTTGACCTGTCAAAACCATGCTCGCACGGGAGTTAGGCATGAGATAAAATACGTTTTATGAATGAAAGTTATTTTGTCGCTCAATTTTGTCTATGTCAACTTTCTGTTCCTAAAGGGTTTGTTGCGGTAAATTACACGAAATGCGACAAATTCGAAGGATAAAATTTGTGGCCTTAATCATACTTGCCTCGCAGAAGTCAAGACCAGTAAACTGAAGTCAGAAGTCTTATTCCAGAAGACAGGAACCAGAAGGCTGCACTATTACGACAGTATCAACAAATCTCGAATCTTACAAAAAAGACCTGCAGAGCGACGCGACGGATACAAAAACAACAAAGCAGTCTAGTATCCTTCCAAGTATATATCACACACCAAGTATTATATCTATCCTCCCCATACTGATTTGATGCAAGTATTTGGTCGGTTCTCTCAACTTCCTCTCTCTTCCCTACTTCCTGACTGCGAATATCTCCTACACTTCTTTATCCCTATCTACGAGTCCAACTGGTTTCACGAGCTATCAGAGTGGTATAACGAGGTTTGGCGTCGCCATGTTTTAGGGGCTGAGGACGATATACATACATCGGCTTTGGTCTGCAAGCGTGAAGACGTACTCTCCAAGGTAGACCTCATTCATACGCTCTTGCAGCGTAACTGCTGGCTGGGCGGACTCAGAACAGAACAGAACAGAGTTGCTACGGGGTACGCTACGATATGTCCACTAGAAGCTACGCCTACTTAGAAAACGCATAATAAAATAGAGTTCTGTGTATTCCCATTTCTAACCTCCGAAAAAAAGAGGTATTATAAGTTAGACGCTTATGTCTGTCACTCTGTGTGTCTGTCTGTGCCATCGTAGCGGTCGAATTAATGTACTGATTTCTATGTTTCGTTATGCCTATTGTGCAGTGCCGGACAAATCCGTAAACAGTTTACCCAACACTGCACGTGAATTAACCTAACTCCCTACTCTGCCACCCTTAGTGTAGTGTAGTATGTTCCTTAAACCTGACTTCCTAACTCTGCCACCCTTATGGGTGTGTAATGAATGTATGTATGTGTAGGTGTGTGTATGTGAATGCGAGTGTAATTGAGGTGGAGTTCCTAACCGTCATCCTACATATCCTAGCACCCTAGCTACCACACCAGTAGGGACCACACCCTAACCTATACGGTGTATTAAATAAATATATAGATAAGTACAGGAAATCTGTAACCATGAGACCTAAGGTTACGTGTGCAGACCAAGTGCAATGTACACGGGAAATGAATTCCCACTATGTACCGATCCCACAGACTCATAGGACCGATCAGCGTGACGGCTAAGGGTGTCTTGGCCGCGGTAGGGAACACAGTAGCCGCACTGCCCTGCAGCACCGCCAGATTATACTGGGGACTGCTATGTAGTCGCTCAGGCGTAGTGGCACGTCTATCCAGATGATACTGGAGAGCTGGGAGGAAATGAATCAACTTCAATCCAAAATTAAAACTTATTTATTTACACATAATTTTAGATTTTTATACTTAAAAATTCTTATACTATACACATTTATACTAAACACACATTTGTAGTATTTTGGATGTGTGTCGTCCGTTTAGACTGCCGATGCAGCGCGTATTCGGGTCATTTCTGACGCTTGCCCAATTGTTTTGCTGATGATGCATTTCGCTGACATTTTGGAAACCTATGTTTGATGTAAATCGGTAGAGCAGTTTAAAAGTTATGATGTTAACGCTTAAAAGTTAGAGCTTTCTCTAACAAAATAATAGATATAACTAAATAGGGACAAATGACACAGATTGAGCTAGCCCCAAAGTAAGTTCGAGACTTGTGTTATGCGATACTAACTCAACGATACGATATTTTATAATAAACATCCGAGACCCGGGACGATTTGAAAAGGGCCATTTTCCTGACTGGGGATCGAGCCCGGACTACTGGATGGCGGACTAGCATAGTAACCACTACGCCACGGAGATCGTCAAAGATGGCGCTACGGATACTACCGATACAACTTCGGTAGTTCCGCTACTCACCACTAGATGGTGTTTTTGACAATCGAGGTATTTTTTAATTTGCTAGCAAATAAACCTGTTTATGTGTGTACTCGTAAGTAGCCATTGCGGCTATGCATATTCACTGCTTTATTATTAAGCTTTTATTTAGTTTCACCTGTCCCGTGCTCTCTATATATGTCTGTCTGTCTGTCTCTCTGTCTGTCGGTCTGTAATCAATTTGCAAGTTAAAGAACCCTTCCTGGTTTCCGATTGAGCTAAATTTTTTTACACAAACGCGTGACAATGCAATATTGCTGGCCATAAGAACTCTGTAATGAAAGAATGCAATCCAAATTTGTCTGAAAAAAAGATTCCGAAGAAATGAATACCTTCTCCTTTTTGGAAGTCGGTTAAAAATAAAACGGATATTAGAGGAAATCAATCACTTCTTTGTGCTAACACAAAAAGCTTTTAAGTACATATAACCATTACTTAGAACATTGTTTTCGCAAAACAAAATGCTCGGGTGCCGGTATTACTGTCAATACGTCACAGGTGCAAATCATTAGTTGCTTGTCAATCTCGTGGTGGCGGAAAAAAGATTTCGGGCAGCTCAAGGACAAACGGTGTGGCCACTAACCACTCCCACGGAATAAGTACTAGTACTCATGTACAGAAGTCTTACTCAGAAAACAAATTCAAAGAAATATCTACTTAATGTTGTTAGCGCTATGGTTTAATTTAGCTCGCGTCAGGACTCCTCACCTCTTTGTTCAGATACCAAGACATCCATGGCAAGCCAATTTTATTCTCATAACTCTGGACAAAGGATTCATGTAAAGAAATTTTCCCTGCCTGCCACTCTTAAGAGTTGGATCTCACTTGCCAGCACGGGCCAGCACTTTTCTATGCTGCTTTCCCTTTCTGTCGCTCAGAATCGTCATTTGCTGGAGCGCTAAGGGCTTTGTCATTTAACTGTCAATTTACAAAAACTTATACAAACTAATAATATATACCTACAATGTTAAGGTTTTGGTAAAGTTTTGCTCCAAATGAAGTGAATGCCTTTTTTTTGTCATAGGGCGGCAAACGAACAAGCGGGTCACCTGATGGTAAGTGATCACCGCTGCCCATGGACAAGTGCAACACTAGGGGTGTAACAGAAGCGTTGCTGGCCTTTCAGGAAGGGAAGATGTAGGGGGAGGGGGGAGAGGAGGGAGGGGTCCGGCTCTCTCACTCACCGAACGAAGCATAGAAGCAGTGACGCTACTACTCAGACGTCGATTTTCTGTGAGAGTGTGGTACTTCCCCGGACGAGCCGGTCCATTCATGCTACTAGCAAAACAGAGTATTGCCGGCAGCGTGGCTCTACCACTAGTATGCCTTCTGTAATTTGCTAATTTTATTATTAGTGACGCTAATGTACTCGTAAGTATAATTTGTAAAATCAATAATCGCAGCAGAACAAACCGACAAGCATGACAGATTAGGTATTCTTTGAGAGATTGTTTTTATTCTGGAGTATTTAGTTTTTTTTTTTTATGTTATAGAGCGACAAACGAACAAGCGGGTCACCTGATGGTAAGTGATCACCGCTGCCCATGGACAACTGCAACACCAGGGGTCTAACAGAAGCGTTGCCGGCCTTTCAGGAAGATATAGACTCGTTTTTTGAAGGTTTCAATGTCGTCGTTTCGTTATGCTAGAGTGTTATACAAGAAGGTATCTTTCTTCTTCGACGACTTCAAAAAAGTGGAGGTTTCCAGTGTGTTCTCCAATTACTCAAAAAAGCATGAAGCAATTTGATTTTTTTTGTTTGAAAAGGCGTACTTGTTAGATATTCCTATAGAAATTTTATCAAAATCGATTGTGTAGTTGGGTGTAGAAAACGATTTTTAGTTTTAAAATAAAAATTAATAAGAATAAAAATAAAAAATACAGACAAATCACAGAGATTGAGCTAGCCCCAAAGTAAGCTTAAGCTTGTGTTATGAGATACTAACCCGACGATACTATATACTTTATGATAAATACATATAAAGATAAACACCCAAGACCCAGGACAATTTGAAAATCAAGGCTATTTCCAACTTGCCCTGGCTATGGGGATTGAACCCAGAACCTCCAGACTGACGGTCTAGCGTGTTGACCACTACGCCACGGAGGTCGTCAAAAAGTTTTGAGAAATTATTTCACCTACTGTACGACATTTTTATTACAGTCTGTGTCACTTGAGATTATAATGTTCTGTATTCCAATCTCCAACGGCCCACTCGGATGAGGTGCGGGTTGATCTGCGAGGCTTCCCGCAGACTTTTACATATCTCGTCTTACTGAGGAATGGGAGGCGTGGAATGAACGTGAAAGGACGCGGAACGTAGATTTTATCGGTTTTTAATAAAAAAAGGGATAGTAAGGAAATGACGACCTCCGAAGCGTAATGGTCAATACGCTAGTCCGCTAATCCAGAAGTTCTGGGTTCAATCCTCAGCCAGGGCAAGTTGGAAAATGGCCTTTTTCCAACTTGTATATCTATATGTGTATTTAGTATACAATATGGTATCGTTGAGTTAGTATCCCATAATACAAGTTTAAACTTACTTTGAGTCTAGCTCAATCAGTGTGATTTGTCCGTATATATATATATTTTTTTTTATTTTGTATAAAGGGGAACTCTGCGAATTTGTCTATAAATATTCAGTGTCTTTTATTGAGCATAAGAATCAAATGTAAAATATCAGTAATTTTGTCGTAGTTTTGAAAAAATATTATAAAAAGGTGTTACATTGGGATTTTCTTTATCGAGTCAAGTTTGTTAGATCATGTAATTGACTGCAAATTTGGCTAGATTCAATCCTTAACTATGGCATATTTATTTTAGATTTTGTGTCTCAGATGATTTCAAAAACTCTGCCTACCAAGTTTTAATCAAACACCATAAATCTGTTTAATCATCTGCTTACATAAAAACAAATACATATTCTAAACACTTTTCAGGAGCTCGGTGGTCTAGCGGGATGCACATTGCGTGACCATAATTGGCCAAATAAAAATCTCGACCTCCTCCGTGCTTCGGAAGTTATGTTTAAGCCATTGGTCAGCTGTCATCATTGTATGGCAGTAGTCAAGCTATGTTCTGACATAGTTTTTTATATATAATTCTATTTCAGGCTGCCCAAAGGCATCTGTGCCTTTAGGCAGCCTGAAATATCGGACACCAGTGTTGGCCACTCATACACTATAAACAAACAAACACCTTTCTTTTTGGCAGTCATGTAAAAAAGATTTAAATAAAATGAATCGTTGTCTCAAAGTCGCTGATTTCATGGGCAAAGTTCAACCATGCTAGATAAATCTAAAGTTTTCCGAGGAGGGAAACATGTTTGCTCTAACCTTTAATGCTGTAGTAGTTTTTCCAAGTAAGCCCACACTAAGTTTCATTGCTTGGGGAAATTGAAAGAAAACAATGTCTTTTCTTTGAAATGTAACTGGAAAAGTAAAGCGTTATTAAATGGTATTTTTAACATCAGACGCAAAAAGGGTTGTTGTGAGTTTTACGCTCAGAATAGTCATTTGCCAGAGCGAAAGAGAACGTCGGAACGCTTCAGCAATGGCCGAGGAAGCCGGTTACCCTATTTCAACCCACTTGGGGATGAATTTTTAAAAATCCTGATACATTCTTTTTCATTTACCGCCAGGAGTATTTTTGCGAAGTTTCGAATAAAATGGTCAAACAATCTTATTTCTCCATACAAAATTTGGACCCACGTTTCACCCCATTAGGGGGTGAACCTGTCTTAAAGGAAATTTGGAGCCTTTGGAGAAAAATGTGCCAAATTTGGAATCTCAGACACCAATTCAGTCAATCATTCAGTTTCTTCGTTTATATATTTCGATGTTTTCCAAATAACTTTAAACCGATAGTTTATTTAGGAGAATATTTCTTTTCCTGATATTTGTTCATTTTGCCGAGGTGGCCGGTCTTAGGTATATTAGATTTACTTAAAGACTCAAAATTTTTGGTATCACCATGATAGAAGCTTATTTTAGAACATTTGTAGGTGAAAATTATTCACCTCTAGATATACTAATGAGTAAATACTAGAGATATTCGTGTTAACTATGAATATCACTGGCTAATGGTTCTATATTTGAGCCCAAAACAATTTTATTTTGATAACAAAAATATGATGCATACTCCTCAGAGCTGTTAGTAAATAGATAACGCGTCCTTTCCACATAAATAAGAAACGTGTTTTTAGCGTTTATTAGTTTATTTGTTTGTCCGTTAGCAAAATTATTGTCCTCGTAAAAAAAAACACAATCATGTAGAGTACATCTTAAGGTTTTCGTAAAAGCAAATCTTCTGTTGCAAATAGACCTATGTAGTACGGCCACAGAATAAGAACTATAACTCACGTACAGAAGTCTTACTTAGCAAAGAAAGTCAAAGAAATTTCAACTCAATGTGGTTAGGGCTATGGTTTAATTTAGCTCGCGTCTGAACTCAACACCTATTCGTGTAGATATCTAGAAATCCATTAATTTCTATTACTCTGGTCAAACGATTAATATAATTGAATTTACCACTCCTGAGTGTTTGCCGTGCGCATAGTAATAATGTAGGTAGATTTTCGATACCTAAACGGAGAGTGACACAGGCATTGTTCTTCGCACAATGTGTGGCTTACTATTATTAGTTCTCTATTTAATGTGACATTCAAGCGTTTGTATGTACGAGTTAATCGGAAGTTACAATACTATCACATTAATATTATTAAGGCGAAATTTTGTGAGTGTGTATGTTTGTTACTACTTCACGCGCAAATGACTGGATTTTTAAGCTATTGCATAGTTTTTATCGCGGGGTTTGAGCGCGGCAACCGAAACAAGAACTTCCGTAACAAAAATAAAACCTAACACCCCCCACTCCACCTACCATGTAGGCTTACAAGCAAATTCATCACAAATCACAGTGGCGCGGCGTTGAAAGCCGTGCATCGTCTAACGGCACGGTGTTTGTGTGCGTGCGACTAGACATATGCGTGTAGACTAGCTGCCAACTGCTAATAACTGATTCTATATCTTTTAGACACGATGCTAGATGAGATAGCGTGCTTTTTGCCCGCGTCCACGAGTGACTTCGAGCCCGCGACTTGTTGTCTTATCGGTCACTACGCTCAAAAAGTGTAATTTGAATTTAAAAAAAAACTGCATAAATAAAAAATGAATAGTTATAATTGCATAAGTTGATAAAAAAAATGCTATGCAATAGCTTTACCGCGGCAGTCCACGAGAGCCACACTTTTTTAAAATTTACTACTTTTTCCGCTAGTGAAAAATAAAGTAAACAGTTTTATAGTGTTGTAAAAAAATCAAGGTACTAAGTTGCTTGGAACATTTTGGTCAAATAAATTTTGATTTGTTTTTATGAAGTGTTCTAAGCCAAGCTAAAGCATTTAGTGAGATAACTAGTTTCAAAAGCGGTCACGATTTTGGAGTAAACCGCTAGCGTAATATTACTCTACCATCTATTTAAATCGTTGGTCTACGAATTACACCTACATTACACTAAATATACACATGTTATCTATTTTTATTGCCAGTCTATTCTGGCTTGAAATGTTTGCGGGATATTTTCAGGCATACCTTACAACGGTCGTAGAGAGGTGAAGCGAAAATAAAATATGGCGTCACGCGTAATTTTAATATCTTGTTGAACTAGGTTCCACAGGTGTTAATATTTGAAGTTCACATCTGTTGACGAAAAAACAGCTGGCAATTTCGCGAAATACACAAAATATATTTTATTTTTGTGTATTTTGCAAAATTAAAGCAATTCATCATAAAAAAAAGCACTAAATGACACTTTTTTGATCTATGATGTTCTTTATTACAAAAATGTGTTTACTCATTTTGCGAGTGATAAAAAGGTATCTGAAATGTATCATGGATCACTCATGACTTTCATTTTAGGTAGTGAATAAGTACCTATAGCTAATTACTTTGTTTTTTTTTTATATTTTTTTTCAAAAACTGATGTATTTCAATTAGAAGCTTACATGGCAATAGACTGGACATTTAAGAAGATGCCTTGGAGCCAGAAAATATTTGACTGGTGTCCAATATAGGGATTTTGCAACCAAGTAAAACCAGGAAGTCGATATCAAAAAAGTGGCTGGAAAGTTGTGAGATGGAACGCAATAGACAAACAGACTAGAAAAATAGAAAGTCTTTTGTTCTATATTTTACTAAATGTGGCTGAGTTATTGATTATGATGATGATGTTGGTCCACCGCTACCCATTCAAGTGCACACCACCTCCGGGGTTGCTTAACTTGCGAAAGCGCTAATAATGTGTACTCTCAACAGACTACTAAGCTCCTATTTGATAAATAAAATATAAAAGTTATTTTAATAGCCGTTGCAATTTTAGTTTTATTATTAATTTAATTTTATTACTTTTGAGAAAAAAAGTAGTTACTCGTTTGGTTTTAAATGAATAATAATTAGAGTAACAACAAATTAAGAATCCCCTTACCCTAGACTTTTCCATAGAAATGTAGTCTAGTTTTTACTTTGATGGCATGCGAGATTTCGGCAGTATTTTATAATTTTAAAGAATTTGCATATATCTAGGCATATAACTAATTTTTGACCGTCAAATGTGAACTTGAAAAAAAAAAATGAGAATGTACAAGTTTTCCATACTGATGGTCAAAAATGATATGATACACTATATTCTCTTATTAGTTCATATTTTGACTGAAAAACCAATTAAATGCCTATGCAATTTCTTTGAAATTACATAATTTCGCCAATATCGGACATGACGTTTCAAAAAATTCATTGTATCAACCTGTATGTCACAAAGACATATACAAAAAGAATGTTTTTAATATGTGTATATATTTATTTAATATGTTACCTGAAAACATTAAAACACTAAAAGGCACAGCGTTTAAAACGACACTAACGAAATGGCTGATGGAACAATGTTTTTACTCCATTAGTGAATTTGTAACCTATTGCAAATCAAAACGAAATATTAAGCTTTGATAGTATTGTAACTTATATACCTAACTTGTATGTCTTAGCTAATTACTACGAGTTTAAATTAATCTTAAACGATAAAAATGTTTGCATACCTGTCTGCAGGTTTATACAATGTACACACTAATATTTACTAACATCTCAGAAATCGATTATACAATGCAAATAAACGATTCTTGATTCTTGATTCTTGAAAAAAAAAAGCTAGACAACGTTTGTATGGGAAAGTCTGATTCTGTCTAGAGTACGGGGACTCTTAAAGCAATTAAAGCTCTCAAAAAGGCACTCATTTGGTTATAAAAAGTACAATAAAACCGTGCAAGAAAATATACATTTAGACGATTCATTTCAAAGTTGAGTATTTAAAGAGCGGTGAACAAGATTGCAGCTCAAAACTTTCTGAAATGAAAATTTTGTAAGCACATAAACTGATTTCATGGTAGTTAGAACTGTAAAACGAACAGCAAAGTTGTTTGAGATATTTTAAATTAAATAATAAGCCGTAAAATTTTATGCGTCTTTAGGGCCCACTTGGTTCAAGAAAGTTTGATTAAATTTTTTAAGATGTTGGTGTTTATTGTTGCTGAAATTAGTTTTTTTAACGTAAATATTCTTGCAATTATGGTAATATCCCTTTTGGTAATTATATTTTTAACACAGGTCACAGGGATTTTTTAACAAATTTAATTAAATTAAAATAAATTGTTAAAACGTTAAACATGTTAGGTTATTCGTTTGAACAAAGAGTATAACTTTATTATAGTAATATGTTTTGGTTATTCATTAGCTATTTAAGGTTTACCCAAACGGAAAAACCAAGACCTTATAACTAAGATTCCGCTGTCCGTCTGTCCTGTCTGTTTGTCTGTCTGTCACCAAGCTTTGACGACCTCCGTGGCGTAGTGGTCACCATACTAGTCCGCCACCCAGAGGTCCCGGGTTCGATCCCCGGTCAGGGCAAGTTGGAAAATGGCCTTTTTCAAATTGTCCAGGGTCTTGGATGTTTATCTATATATGTATTTGTTATAAAATATAGTATCGTTGAGTTAGTATCCCATAACACAAGTTTCGAACTTACTTTGGGGCTAGCTCAATCAGTATTATTTGTCCCCATATATTTATTTATTTTATTTATTTATTTATCTCATGAACCGTGAAAGCTAGATAAAATTTTCACAGATAATGTATTTCTGTTGCCGCTATAACAACAAATAATAAAAACAGTATACCACAAACGTGATTTTATAGATAATGGTACGGAACCCTTCGTGCGCGAGTCCAACTCGCACTTGGCTGGTTATTTTTACTTTTCCGAATGAATTTGTTTTAAACAAAGTAAATAAAATGTTGAAAGAAATAATTTTTCTATTTAGACTTAAACATAACTCTATGAACAAGCTTACTCAAGTGGTCTATAGAATAACCACTTTTTCGAATGACTATGGAACCTTTGAAAGACTTTTACATACAACACATGTAAACCTTTAGGTTGGTAAACTAACTTCTTACTGCTACAGAGTAAAACTCATTACAGAGTCCAAGCTTTATATGTATTATGTAGCGGGAGCGAGGTGATATGCTCGACTGCCACAAAGGGAAGATCTTCCCGCCAGGCATGTTGTTGCGCCTGGGGAACCGCGGCTCCGACGGTGTATCGTCGGAAGTTGTATATATGCAGAGAATCGGGCGAACTCTGAGATCGAGATGTAGGATACTGCTAGCGCCATCTCATATGATTCTTGTGATCTATATTGTCGGTTGCCTCTTGATTTTAGTTCCTCGTAGTGACCGTAGAGGTTGCCACACTTACGTTTACATTAAGAATAAAAAATATTCGAGGATTACGATCAGATTTCGAATATCTTTCAGAGTATTTTATTATAACTAGGTCGAACATTCGAGCGACATTTGAACGTATTACAAAACCAGAAATGTCAACTGACATATTTCTATAAAACAGATCATGAGTTTTACAATAATTATATAAGTTACAAAGTTTCTAATTGTGCAATAAGGTCACCGACCGTCGCTGACAAGTGTCGCAAATGGTCACGGGAATACTGTTGCTCATCTGTTACTACAGTCCTAAAATATAAGACAGTAAACCCTGTGTTCTATCTCCTCTGTGCTATTCACTACGGTAAGTGTATCAATGGTACGGTAATGTGTTTGCTTGACACTCGCCACGGCAAATTGCTAAAAGGTCAGTTTTTCAGCAATCGATTTCAGATATTTGAGGTTTGACAGACTTTAACCCATTTGTCGTAACAATAGATAGTTATTAGATAGTAAGATGGTTGTCAGATAGTTATATCGGGTCACTACAATATAAAAGAGTGGGCTGCGTGCGCTGTCTGCTCTGTGCCATTTACTCCGATAAGTGTGTCAATGGTACAGCAATGTGTTTGCTTGACACTTGTTGCGGCAAAATGCTAAAAGGTCGAGGTTTTCAGCAATTGCACTCAGAATTATTTGGGGTTCAAACCCTGAAGGATTCTAACCCAATTGTCATACTGGTAGATAGTTAGATCATGTTTCTACAACATTAAAGAGTGGACTCTGTGTGATGTTTCCTCTGTGCCATTTATCCGGTAAGTATGTCAATGGTACGGTAATGTGTTTACCTGACACGCTGCGGCTTATTGATAAAAGGTCAAGAGTTTTTTAGCAATTGATTTCAGAATTATTCCCAGTTCAAACCCTCGCCTATCATGCTTACCCATTTTTCATAGTTGTTACATAGTTATATTTTTAATCCTACATATCCTGTACGTCAAGGAACTTTTTTTTCTTTAAAACGCTTTCTAGATCTCTGTGTAGTGCAGATAAACTTCTTCTCGATGCTCCAATCAATGTCTATACTGTACGTCTGTGGAACGCCCTACCAATATCCGTTTAACTTTAAAACCTTAACTAAAAATCACTTTTATTATATTGTATTAGAAAGGGTCACTATAAGATAAAAGAGTGGACTCTGTCTGCTGTCTACTCTGTGCTATTTACTCCGGTGAGTGTGTCTATGGAACGGTAGTGTGTTTGCCTGACACTCGTCGCGGCAAAATGCGAAAAGGTCGCGTTTTTCAGCAATTGATTTCAGAATTACTCAGGGTTCAAACCCTGATGGATTCTAACCCATTTATCATATAAGTAGATAGTAGATTGACCTTGAAAAACAGTCACAATATCGATAGGGCTATCGATAGTATTGAATAACCGATACTATCGATAGTATCGAATACTGTCGATAGTATCTAAATTCAATAGTATCGATACTATCGATAGTTTTACCTTATATCAATAGTATTGCAAACTATTGACAATCGATACTCTCGATTATTCGATACTATCAATTGTCCTGTCGATATTGTGACTGTTTTTAAGGCCACGATAGTATCTATAGGCTATCGATATTTTATACTACTGCTTGCAACACTAGTAGATAGTTGTTAGATATGTAGTAAGATCGGGCACTAGTACTCACGTGCAGAAGTCTTTCTTAGAACAGAAATTCAAAGAAATATCTACTCAATGTAGTAAGCGCTATGGTTTAATTTAGCTCACGCAAGAAGTCCTCACCTCTTCCTTTAGATACCTAGACATGCATTGCAAGCCAATTTCATTCTTATTACTCTGGACAAACTATTCATATAACTAAATTTTCCACTCCGAAGTGGTCGCAGCGCGCATAGTAATATCGAAACTATATTTTCGATACCCAAACGAGGAGTGAAATAGGCCTAGATCGGGTCACTACAAGGTAAAAGAGTGGACACTGTGTGCTGTCTCTTCTGTGTCATTTACTCCGGTAAGTGCATCAATGGTACAGTAATGTGTTTGCCTGACACTCGTCGCGGCAAAATGCTATAAGGTCAAATTTTTCAGCAATTGATTTCAGCACTATTCGGGGTTCAAACCCTGACAGATTTTTACCCATTTGTCATATTGGTAGATATTTTTAGATAGTTCAATCGATTCACTACAATATAAAAGAGTGTACTCTGTGTACTGTCTCCTCTGTGCCATTTACTCCGGTAAGTGTGTCAATGGAACGGTAATGTAATAGCCGGACACTTGCCGCTGCAAAATGCTAAAAGGTCAAGAGTTTTTTAGCAATTGATTTCAGAATAATTTCGGGTTCAAACCCTGACCTACCATTCAATCCCATTTGTCATAATGATAGACAGTTGTCAGAAAGATCGGGTCACAACAGGATAAAAGACTGAAATGTGTGCGCTGTCTTCTCTATGCCATTTACTTCGGTAAGTGTGTCAATGGAAAAGTAATGTGTTTGATTGACACTCACCGCGGCAAAATGCTAAAAGGTCGAGCTTTTCAGCCATTGATTTTAAAAACATTCGGGGTTAACAGCTTGACGGATTTTAACTCATTTATTATATTGGTAGATAGTTGTCAGAAAGTTACATCGGGTTTTTACAAGATGAAAGAATGGGCTCTGTGTGCTGTCTCCTCTGTGCCTTACTCCGGTAAGTGTGTCAATGGTACGGTAATGTGTTTGCCTGACACTCGCCGCTGCAAATTGCTAAAAGGTCAAGAGTTTTACATGCGACGTAGTTTGGGATGTAGACACAGCTTTTGGAGCTTTCAAAGCTAAGGTTTGGATGTAAAAGTGTTAAATATTTGCGCTTTTAGACTTGCAATAATATTCAATAAAAGGGGAGCTTGAGAGCTTTAGACTTCATCTCAATGTACTAGTAAACTATAAATATATATGTACCTGTATAAGATCTGACAAAATATACTAAATATTTTTAAGGGTGCATTCAGCCCATGATTCTGAATAACTTTTCTCAATAAACATATATTGAAATATGAAAATTATTTTTTGGCTTTCCATATAAAGGTCGAATCAGTTGATCGGTTAACTTGTATGGGAGACCAAAAAATATTTTTTATATTTCAACATATGTTTCTTAGTGAAAGTTGTTCGAAATCATGGACTGAATAACCCTTAAAATTGTTTCAGTATATTTTGTTAGAAGTTTAATTTGTTCATTTATTTAACTTCATACATAAATACAAGTGTACGACCCGCCTGAAATTCATCCACATCACTTGGATAGAAGGCATTCAACCACCGTACGTTTTAAAAGGAACTTTTTACCACGTACGACCGAACTGTGGAATCAACTTCCTGCAGCAGTGTTCCCGGACCGATACGACATTGAAACCTTCAAAACACGAGTCTTCCTGAAAGGCCGGCAACGCTTCTGTTATACCCCTGGTGTTGCACTTGTCCATGGGCATCGGTGATCGGGCACTTACCATCAGGTGACCCGCTTGTTCGTTTGTCGCCCTGTAACATAAAGAAAAAGTGTAATGGCAGACTTAAAGCCTAAGGCCTTATCTACCAGTCAACCAAACGGGTGATGTGGAGAATGAAAGGGGTTATGCAAAACTTGAATAGATACCTCTTCAAGTTATGCACTACCCTTTCATTCTTCAAAAAAAAAAAAAAAAGAAACTATATGTAAAAAAATATCATTAAAGCAAATAACTACATACAAATAATACACACTATTAAGTACATACTATGATAAAGAATACCTACATATACTACATAAATATAAATACACTATGATCTATCTGACAGTTTTTGAAGAAAGTGTGCCTTCACCCTTTCTTAAATGAAAAGCCGGTTTTAGCCTTCTGGACATCCACTGCGTTCCATAGTTTAATAGCTTGACCTTTTACATCGTCCACGGACCAACTTAATATTAAATCAAAAACATCGCGCGAAGAAAAATATGATTTATTAAAAATGCCACCCACCATAGTTTCGCCATCTTGAAAAAATCGATAATTATATAGGGACAAATAACACTGATTGAGGTAGCCCCAAAGTAAGTTCGAGACTTGTGTAGTGATCTATGTGAGTAATTATCGAATCTGCTCACAAATTTTAATGAGAATCGGTTAAGTAATCCAACCGGTAGGCGAAAACAGCCAGAAATCTGGTCATTTGAACATCAGGAATTCGGACTCACAAAAGAATTTTCGCTGAAGCTGAAACAGAACGCTTCGCTTGCTCGGTATTATGAAACACTTCGTCATTAAAATTGGCCCTCTTGTTTTTTCGTTTTTCGTGTGTGTAAGTGACCAACACTGGTGTCAGATTTTCAAGCTGCCAAAAGGCATTTGACATAGCTTAACGAGTTCTTCTTTCCTCTATTAGGGGTCGTCTCTGCATGTGAATTCCCACCATAATTTTCTGTCCTTTGCCATCTCTGTACTAACCCCCCATTTCCCCTATATCCGATCTCACGCCTTCCCACGTCTTTCTCGGCCTTACCCCTTTCTCGATACCCGTCTACTTAAAGTCAAAATCAAAAATCATTTATTTATCTTTGGATATTTATATCACTTGATAATTGTCATTTCTTTTTTCTTTCGATTTCTTAATAGTTAGTTATTGACGACAGATCATTTACTTACAACTAAGTTTACTGCCGCCTACAAAGTGCAAAGTACAGCAGAAGCGGTAACAAACTGTACTGCAGAATTTTCTCCAAAAACGTCAACCTTACATTTTTACTGATATTAAAATTAGATGTGTGGACTGAGAATACATTGCTATGTCATAATTATTAATTAAGAATGATGTGAAATTTAAATACAAACATACCGGATCTATATATAATAAAGTAATCATTTTCCAGAAAGTAACCAGAAATAGTTATAGTATGTGTAATTACTTTTTTTTGACATCTTTTTTTTGTAAGTAAAGTTTTCATAAACTCTGTCAATCATCATCATTTATGGATGTATCAATAATACATCCATAAATCGTCGAATTAGCTTCCGCTACCGATTTTAATTTGATCAAGGTAAGTTATCGATATCGTGTTTTGAACCAGAAATAGTCCAAGTACATAAAGTCGTAACTTATAATTTGTTAGTTTATTATTGAGCCAAAGTGATTCTTCTTCTTATCGTGTCGTTGGCTCAAACATTAAATTTTTTCCCTCCAAAATGATGCCACTCTTACAGCGTTGTCTGAAGCCTCATAAAGGTCACTTTTAGTGCAGCTGGTGGGGCACAATGCGCAGGAGAGAAGGTGTGACATAGTCTGGTCGCCATGGCCACACTGGCATTGTGTTGCGGATTTATCAATGTAACCCCATCAAGCCAAGTTATGCCTGCATCGGCCTACCTCAGTCCGAAGGCGATTAAGGCTCTTCCATGTGGACCATGGTAGTTCAAAGTGATGTTACATTGGAAATACCTAACCTTAATATACGCATTTCAGCTACCTGCATTTTATGTTCTTCTTCGTATATGTTGACTTTCATATACTCGTAATAAAGAAACTCGGAACTGACGGCTCGGAGGAGCTTTAGATTTTTTTATGCCACTAACATGTTGTTTATGAAATGATAATTAAAGTAACAATCTGGAGTTTCATCTCGGGTAGCATTTTACACCGCAAGTGATTACGAGCGCGTTAGTAATGCTACATTAAGTCGCCATTAGCTGGAGTACAACTTCATAGATGATGGATGTGAGCATTGACCTCCTTAAGTTATAGACGTCATATTTTGCTAAGGTATTTATTTATCGACTATAATTTGGCGACCTCCGCAGCCTAGTGGTCATCATGCCACGCTGTCACACCGGAGGTCCCGGGTTTGATTCCCGGTCAGGTCAAAATGAAAAATGCTTTTTCTTTCAGATTGACCTAGGTCTTGGATTTATCTATGTACACAACGTGGAAGGGACATATACACATATTAAATTAAACCACGGGCTTTATTAGATCACTATAGTATAATGAAATTAAAATACTAGAAAAATTTTAAAAAGCCAATAGTTTCGGCCGTTCCACACAAAAGTGCGCAGCCGTCCATGTAATTCGTATGGGAATGTCGAAATTTTTAAGCTATTGTATAGCTTTTATCGCGGGCCTTGGCGCGGCAACCGAATCTAAAAATTCCGTAACGGAAATAAAACCTAACACTCGTCTAACGTCGTTTCAGTTCGGCAGACTTCGGCACGGTGTTTGTGTGCGTGCGACTGACGTATGCGTGTAGAGAGTTGGGCATTATACGAATAAAATTTATCTAGATAATATTCGAATAAAAATTTATTCGTGAAAAATTATTCAATAGAACTAAATATCATGATTTTATTCGTTATTCTAAATAACGAATAATTTTTTTTAAACTTACCCTTCTCTTTTTAACCGATTACATCGAAAAAATTGGTCATCATTTTGATTTTTTTTTCACTGGACCGATTGCCTTCAAAATCGATATCTGGACGGCCCTGTGGTCCCTCATATTGAATCTTTGCTCAAAATGTAGAAAAAACTGGCCGCCACTTTAAATTTTTTTGTTACTGGATCGATTGCCTTCAAAACCGATATCTGGACGTTTCTGTGGTCTCTCATATTGAATCTATGCTCAAAATGTAAAAAAACTGGCTGCCATTTTTAAATCTTTTGTTACTGCGCCGATATCTTTCAAAATCGATATCTGGGGGTCCCTGTGGCCTTTTATAATGAATCTATGTTCGAATTTAAAAAGAGTAGCCGCCATTTTGAACTTTTTTGTTTCTGGACCGATTGCTTACAAAATCGATATCTGAGGGTCCCTGTAGTCTCTTTTAATAAATCTGTGCTCGAATTTGAAAAAGGTAGCCGCCATTTTGAACTTATTTGTTTCTGGACCTTGCCTTCAAAATCGATATCTGGGGGATTTATTACGGGTATGTCCCTTTCACTTTGTATATGTATTTGTTATAAAATATAGTATCGTTGAGTTAGTATCCCATAACACAAGTCTCGAACTTTGGGGCTAGCTCAACCTGTGAGATTTGTCCGTATATATTTATTTATTTATAACGTTTAACAAAATATACTAAAACTATTTTAAGGGTGAATTCAGTCCATGAAACTGAACAACTTTCCCCATGGAACATATGTCGAAATATGAAAAATATTTTTTTGGCTTTCCATACAAACTTGGATCAGCTAATCGATCAACCAAAAAATAATTTTCATAATTCGAAATAATAATATGTTCTTTTGGGAAAGTTGTTCAGTACCATGAACTGAATGTACTTTTCAAATAGTTTCACTATATTTTGTTAGACCCTGTATAGGTAAATTGGGTCTGGGAGAGATTAAAAAAAATACACTAGCTGCTTCGAAGCTGATTGAGGGAATTTGTAAAAATACTAACGAAGCCAGCAATCCATCACTATTTTGATTCCGTTTATCCACTTTTTTGATTACCATGGCGTTGTAAGTGGACTTTGAGTCTATCAGCCATGGATTCTGCTTTAAGCCGCAAGACCCAATATGCTTTTTAAATAATGTACCATACCACATAGATTGCCTCCGTAATCGAGTGGTCAAGGCTTTCGCCTTGTGAACCGGAGGTCGTGGGTTCAAATCTCACTGGGAAGCATACTTTGTGAAAAGTTGTTTCCAGTCGGGTTAGGATATTGCTGGCTTGAATCACCGATATGAAAAAAATAAATTATTCTGTGTTTCGGAAGGCACATATCTGTGGTCCCGAACGTCATCTAGCGTTTGAACAAACCTATCTAAGGAATGGTTCTGTCTACCCTTTGGGTTGCGGAGGTCAGACGGCAGTCGCTCTGTGTTAAAACCAGTAACCTCATCAAATCACGTAGGATTCGGTAGCGGACCCGGGGCTCTGCAACAGGGAATACGTTTGGATGAATAGTTAATATACCTACAAACCAACATAGAAAAGCAGCAAATACACGTCGAAATCATAATCTCCTCTATATATTTTTATTTGAAATAAATTCTATTCTTTTCTCCTAAATATTTTAGTCAATGTTACAGAAAGATGAATCTCCGTATAGGAATAACGACATAGAGACATCAGTTTTTAATGCGCAAAGTTTGATTACTTTGGTTTTTATCACGCCAGAATGTCTGAAGTTGGAATGGGACATCAAGGGAATCTAGATCTTAGCGGTTATGAAGGCAGATAAGTATCACATATAGGGACAACTAAGTTACTAGTCACGAAGTGATATATACAATATGTAACAAAAACCCTGTTCGATCCTTGTAGGAGCAACTCAGACCGTCAATATGAATAAGTTTTCTTATAAGACCAAAGATTGAAACACGAAAAAAAATCGTCATTTTCATACAAATTGCCAGCCGAACGCTTTTGTATGAAAATGACGATTTATTTCTTCGAGTTTTAAGAATTGGTCCTATAGGAAAAGTTGTTCATATTGACGGTCTGAGTTGCTCCTACAAGGATCGGACAGGGTTTTTGTTACATATTGTATAGTGATAATGATAAATTTTGTATTATTGGCGATGATAAAGTTAATGTTTACCTTTTTATGTTATATACGTATTTCGCGTGACATTGCAATATTATGATGACATGGATTTAATCTGACGTTGGAGCAGGAAGGTGGCCATAGGAATTCTGTAATGAAACATCGCAACCCCAGAGTTTGGGCTCATTAGATATCGTCTTGCTTTACAAGCTTTTATCTAAAGTGCTCCACTTTAGATAAAAGCTTGTTTTAATTTTTTTTTAATAATTACTTATTTTAATATTAATTATACTGTAATGGTCTATGTAGTAAGAGTTTTTATGAAGATCCGTGTAGATCCACCCACTGAGGAGGTGTTAAGCTAGTTTTGACTGCATTTTCTGTTGATTTCTTGTGTTAAAAAAATTAAAGTAGAAGTGTATATTTTGACAAAGCAATTTTGCAATAGCACAAATATAACTAACTAGCTGATGCCCGCGACTTCGTTCGCGTGGACTTTATGACTCCGGCGTATAAATATAAATAAAAACTAATGAGAGAGAGAGAGAGAGAGAGAGAGAGAGAGAGACAGAGGGAGAAAGTACTTGTAACAGTGTTAGGAGCTAAAGGTCAATATTATTTTAATTCTTTCCTTCAGGAGCCAATATGAAAAGAGCTGAAGTGTTTCTAACCCTGGAGAAAGCCACAATAAGTAGGCCTTGCGAAAAACCAGTCCTTAGATCGACATCAGCAGCTTTAAGCCTCTAAAACTGTGACTTATTTTCATAGCAAAGCAAGTTAACATATGGAACTGTGTATTTTCAAAAGGAAAATTGTTGGGGATGAGTGGCATACGCGGAATAAATACAGTTTCACTGGCATCACTCACTTACTGTGAGCTTTAAGTGTCTCAGCAGACTATGCCGAAGTTTAGTGGCTAAAGTTCAGTGTCTAAAGTTCGGTGGGGATGACACACTGTAAATATGCTGAAGTTCAGCTGCTGAAGTTCGGTGGAAACGCCGGACAGTAGTGATGTGCCGATATGAGAATTTAATCTTCCGTCTTTGGCGCGTCTGCGGCGAACGGAAAAGGGAGCGGAGGCGTCGGCAGCGGCGGCGGAGGAGTCGGCGGCGGCGGCGGCGGCGGCGGCAACGGCGGCGGCGACGTCGGCGGAAGCGGTGGCGGCGGCAGCGGCGGCGGCAGCGGCGGCGGAGGCGGCGGCGGCGGCAGCGACGGCGGCGGCGGAAGGTGCGGCGGCGGCGTCGGCGGAAGCGGTGGTGGCGGCGTCGGCGGCGGCGGCGGCGGCGGGAGCGGGAGAGGGAGCGGGAGCAGGAGCAGGAGTGGCAGCGGAAGTGGGAGCGGGAGCGGGAGCGGTACGGGTACGGGTACGGGTACGGGTACGGGTCCGATTCAGGCAAAAGCATCGGAAGTTCGGCGTTATGTGTTGCTAGTAATGCAAATAACATTGCAGGCATGCATTGGCTGAAATTCAGCCGCTGAACTTCGGCATACAGTGCTGAGACATTAAGTTTGGTTCTGTTACACAGTTCGGCGGAGTCAAATTTCGCATCAGCATTATTGGCCCTCCGACATTAAGACTTATTTTGTGAGCCGTGAGTCCATTTGCTGCAAGTGAATTAAGAAACTCAACTGGATAATTGGTGGTGTCGTCAACAACACTATCCAAGAAATCTAAATATATATTTATATATCTAAATATATATAACTCAAAGGTGACTGACTGACTGACATAGTGATCTATCAACGCACAGCCCAAACCACTGGACGGATCGGGCTGAAATGTGGCATGCAGGTAGATGTTATGACGTAGGCATCCGCTAAGAAAGGATTTTGATCAATTCTACCCCCAAGGGGATAAAATAGGGGATGAAAGTTTGTATGAAACTTTGTCAATTTTAAACCGATCGGGCTGAGACTTTGCATGCATAAAGCTACTATGACGTAGGCATCCCCTAAGAAAGGATTTTGATAAATTACACCCCTACGCGAGCGAAGCCGCGGGCACAAGCTAGTTAACAATAATTTGCGTCATAAGTTTTTTATTAATTGATTTTTAATTTTTTGGTGTCAATATGGCGCGTTCACATAACCAAGAATTTTCTGGTGTGTTATGCTCTGAAGGTCCGCAAATACTGAACTTATAAGTTCTACTTCGAACGAAACAACTTTTTTTTTGAAAAAATTTCAATGTACAGACACATTTTTTTTACTCTTTTATTATAGTATACATTTAGTATGTTTTTGTTCAGCGGCAACAAAAAACATCATCTATAAAAATTTCAACTGTCTAGCTATAATGGTTAATGAGATACAGCCTGGTGAGAGACAGACAGACAAACAGTCGGACGGTCTAAGTAATAGGGTCCCGTTTCTACCCTACCCTATGGAACCCTAAAAATCGAATAAAATAAGTATTTATCGGGGGCTCCCATACTACAAACGTGATTTTTCATAGATTATGGTACGGAACCCTTCGCGCGCGTCCGACTCGCGCTTGGCCAGTTGTATTATAACTCAACAAAAAGTTCTCATCAGACTTAACAACTTTTGCTAAGGCGGCATTTTAATATTTCTTATAGTTAAGCTGGACCATTATAGTTCTGCATCATGTGTTCCATTTTCCAAAATCAATTATAGCCTATATGTTGCCCAAGCTTCACAGCTATATAACAAAAAAAGTTTCATTCGAATCCGTACAGTATTTCCGGAGATTAGCGTGTACAAACAGACAAACAGACAAACAGACAAACAGACAGACTTTTTTTTTTATTTTCTTACTCTATTACTATATCTCCATCGCCCCAAATATTTTTTTTTTGAAAAATTTTCAATGTACAGACACATTTTTTTTACTCTTTCATTATAGTAATATATAGATTAAGTGTTGCTAGTTGCAACACCCACACGGGCTTTTAAACTTTTTGCTCAATTCAACTTGGTTTGTTTGAAACTATGTATTTTTCTAGACATGCTTGACGATACTCGAGTATCTTTATAAAAAGTAAGCGAGTAGATGGAGCCATTTTTAATGGATTTGTAAAGTTCTGTGTAGCGGGAGCGAAGTGAAATGCTCAACTTCCACAAAGGGAAGATCTTCCCGCTAGGCATGGTAATTTATGAAAGTATGAAATGCGTATGTACTATGTGATGAGAAAATTTGTCAGGTTAATTCGAAGTCACGGTAGCACAATTGGTAGTTGGTTAGTGCACTCATGGCGTTAACGTGTGGGACGCGGGTTCGAATCCCACTCGCGGCGAAATTTTTTTATCATCTGTTTTAATTTGGGTAATGATCCGAGCATTGTAATGCTGTTAAAAACCAACGATTTATGAATGAAATATAGTTTATGCTTTTATGTATTTATAAAGGTTTGTATTTCTGTATATTATATGTGTAGATTTATGTTAATTTTATTAAGTTTATAGTTGCTTTAGATATAATTTTTCCTTCTTAATCAGTTGCACCACCGTCTTTGTCTTTTTCACATTCCTCTCCATCCACTGGTTGTCTGGAAGAGATCGCTTTAAGCAATAAGGCCACCTATTGTACTCATTTAATTATAATTATTTCTTTCTGTTACATTTTTCTTTTGGTGTACAATAAAGAGTTATCTATCATGGGGTGGGGAACCGTCGCTCTAACGGTTTAGGCTATCTAGAAATTATTTATTTAGAAATTAGCCAGCTAACTCGACACCTAGGCTGTTCTTTAAAGGCCAGCATCCAATTGGATGTCTAGGCCGATAGTTCATTAATCTAGAATCACTCAACGTTTAACAACTTAGCGTATTAAAAATCAGCCCTTTGAAGATGACTGACCAAGACTCAAACAAGTAATTAAAATTTTGTTATTTTTTTCCACTCCAAACCAAAACAATATGGCGTCAACAGCACAAACGGCTGTCACTGAACGTGTTATTTTTTTTTTAACACAAATTTCATCAATACTCATATATTAAAATATTTCTTTATTACTAGTTCTTTAGTGGTAGGCTTTAGTGTTTATCCCTATGGTTGACTGGGAGAAAATGCTTTTAGCATTAAATTCGCCATTTGTTAAAAGTATTTTTGTACTTTGGACCAATAAAGTTTCATAAAATAAAATAATAGTATATTATGTACTGCAGAGGCCGGGAAATATGGCGTTATAATAGTACATTACTGCAGAGGTCGGGAAATATGGCGTTGCGGGACAAGTAGTTTTACGAGTCCGGCAATGCCATTCCCGCATTTTTACAGAACGTGCTAGGCGTCCAGTTAGCTGGCTGATTTAACCACATGACTGCGACATATACAACGTGGAAGAGACATACCCGTAATAAATCGAACTACGGGCTATAATACTAGATCACTATAGTATAATGTAATTAAAATAACAGTCAACAACAAAAAAAATTGGCATTTCCGTACAAGTGTCCAGTCGCTCCGGAATTTTTTATGGGAACGTCAAGATTTTTATGTTTATTGACTGTTACTTTAATTTTATAAGTATACTATAGAGATCTAGTATTGACCGCAGTGACGTGCACAACTATTTTTTACAAGGTGGCCATTAATCTTACGTAAATTACGAGAACGGCTTCATATCGAACAAAATACATTTGTCACAGTATCCGACATTATATTAAGGGAGACAGGGTAGACAAATTCTATGTGTTTGTATGAAATGCACACAACTGCTAAGTTTAATGCTAAGTTGCATACAGAACTCTGAGATCGAGATGTAGAATACTGCTGGCGCCATCTCATAGTCTTTTTGTGAACTTTATTGTCGCTTCGTTGTTTGGTTGTAGTTCTTAGTCGTAGCGCAGAGGTCACCACATCACGAATTCACAATACGAGTCAGACTACAAAATACGAATTCCAGTTCGGAATTTTCCCTGCTCCGCTGGCACGAGTAGGTGTATCTATTCCTGGCAGGTTAAGGGCGTCCACCATGACTATCACGAGCTTTACGAGCTCTGAAGAATAGCTCAGAGGACTGCCAAATATTTGGTGACAGATCGAATTTAGGCCATTTGTCACGTTAAAAATTACTCGACTGTGTTTAGAGTATAATAAGTTTTATGGAATAATGTCTTTTTTCTACAAGCTTGTTTTGTGCGGATAATACTATTAAGACAAATTAAATAAACTCAAACTCGAAGGAGTTGCGTTATTGTATTAATGAGTTCCATCGACCACCATCCGTCTCCGTGATCATTGTTGTTTTATAACTGAGTTCCGTCGAATATTTCTTGTCTCCATCATCAGAAAAGCTTATTGACTCCATAATATTGTATTGTCATCCGACTTACACAAGTACGTAAAATTTCAACTCAATCGGATAACTGGATGAAAATTAAGTTGCAAGATTTGACCTATACAAACATACATATAAAATATGTAACAAAAATCCTGTCCGATCCTTGCAGGAACAACTCAGACCGTCAATATATAACAACTTTTCCTATGGGACCAATGCTTGAAACTCGAAAAAACAATCGAAATTTTCATACAGAACTGTTCGGCAGACCCGGAAATTTGTATGAAAATTTGAGTTTTTTCGATTAGATTCGTGTTTCAAGCATTGGTCCCATAGAAAAAGTTGTTTATATTGACGGTCTAAGTTGCTCCTACAAGGATCGGACAGGGTTTTTGTTACATATTGTATACAAGATATATTGCAATTTAAATAAAAGCTTGTAAAAACTACCGGTGTGCGTCGTTCATTTTTAGACAAGCTGAGGAACTCGGTGGCCCGGCGGGAGTGCGCATTACTAGCGCTTTCGCAAGTTAAGCGACACCGGGCGTGGTTCGCACTTGGATGGGTGATCACAAGTGGCACAAAAATTTCTCGAGCTCCTCCGTGCTTCGGAAGGCACGTATAAGCCGCTGGTCCCGGCTGTCATCATTGTATGGCAGTCGTCAAGCTATGTCAGATGCCTTTAGGAAGCCTGAAAAATCTGACACCAGTGTTGGCCACTTACACACTCGAAAAACAACAAAACAAGACAAGCTAATGTTAAATGGGTTAGATGCTATAAGGTACCTTTAGAAATCCAATACTAGTTTTTGCGGCTAATAATACATATATTATGGAGTAAGGCACTAACAGAATGGTGGCCTAGGACGGGTAAAAGAAGCATCGGACGTTCTGTAATGAGATGGGTTGACGATATACTCAGGGTCGCGGGTCGCACCTGGATGAGAGAAGCACAGGACCGCGATTGGTGGCGTCAACGAAGGGAGGCCTATACTCAGCTGTGGGCGGAAGATGCCTGGGCTGATATGATGATGCTGATGATGATGATTTTTCATGTATATACGTGGCTATACTAGTGTCAATTTTTTTAAGATCCCAAATGTTTCTGACATAGCTTGACGACTGCCATACAACAATGATAGTCGAGACCAACGGCTTATACGTGACTTCTAAAGCACGGAGAAGCTTGAAATTTTTTTATGACACTTATGATCGTCCATCCAAGTGCGGACCACGCTCGGTGTCGATTAACTTGCGAAAGCGCTAGTAATGCGCACTCCCGCCAGGCCATCAAGCTCCTTATAATACATATGAGAACGAAAGAACGGTATACACGAATTAAGTTTCACTTGAGTTCTGTTGCTGTATACAATATGTTACAAAAACCCTGTCCGATCTTTGTAGGAGCGACTCAGACCGTCAATTTGAACAACTTCTCCTATGGGACCAATGCTTGAAACTCGAAAAAAAATCGACATTTTCATACAAATTGCCTGGCCAGCCGCACACTATTGTATGAAAATGTAATTTTTTCGAGTTTCAAACATTGCTCCCATAGAATAAGTTGTTCATATTGACAGACTGAGTTGCTCCTGCAAGGATCAGACAGGGTTTTTGTAACATATTGTATAAACAACATTATTCGTTGTTACAACACAGGCCCGCTCAGCTTTTTTCTGATAACTATGACAAACAAAAGTGCTTAAATGTTATAACGTTCATTTAAAGGTTTGCTGCACTTTTAAATGATTTTAAATTGAACACACAATTTAAAATTATAGATGCGTAAGTACTTTTGTCACTTATTATGTCATTAAATAATAACTACTTAAGCTAGTTTCCAATAATAAATACCTATATGTTTTAATTTCAATGTATAAAATCTTTACATTATATCGCAAAAGCACTATTCATGAACGTTCCGTTTCAAAAACCGAGTGAAATATAATTCACAAACTAAAAAACAAGTCCCATACACAAAACTCTCTATTCATTTTTATTTTCCAGCCAGCGTGAAAGTTCCAAATTCAAACCACTGAAATGCGCAATACTTTTTTTAAAGTGACAAGTGCCCGTTTCATTTTCAGCCAGTGTTTGGTTCTGAAAATTTCAGGAAGCCCTGAATTCCGTTATAAGTTTACTGTTGAGCTTTGAAAGAGCTTAAACAAAGCTTCCATTAGTGCTTCCGGCTAAATTCCGCCTTATCTTCAATTTCGTCTTGGTGTGACTACTTTGAAATTAACGTCAACACTTCTAAATGCCAGGCTGCATGTAATCGTGGGTAGTTCGAAGCAAGTTGATATTGATTAAAATATTATTCCTGATTGCACCTCCGTGAAGAACTTTGGGTTACAAATTGACTCCACTCTTAGCTGGACCACTCGCATAGCTGCAATTAGTTGAACCACCACTGTTAGTCTTCAGCAATTAAATCGTCTTGGGAGTTTTGTACCTATCCAGACAAAGATCTTACTTGTCCAGTCTTTAATTTTGCCTATCTTTGACTATACTTATGTGTGTATACCTGATCCACAACTGCGTTTGTTTTATCTTCTGTCTTCGAAAATATAATCATGTGACTTCCTTTTTTTCTGAACTTAACTGGCTTCCTATTTGGCAACGCAGGGAACTTCGGTTTATGTGTACTCTTTTTTCTATTCTTACTAATCCTGACTACCCTGAATATCTCAAATGTAAATTCAATTATTTTTCGGCCCCTCTCATGATCGACAACTTCGTTCTAATGAGACACGTCAACTCTTTATGTCCCTTTTCCGGTCAAATACGTCTAACTCTTTTTCTCTTAAAGCATCACGGCTCTGGAATGCTTTACCCGTTGATATCAGAGTTTTTATGAAATTCTCTTTTTATTTTTACCTTCACGCTTACCTTTTAAACTACCATTACTTATAAAGACATCGTCATTTAGTTCTTCTCTTCATAGCTATTAATATGTTAATATAAGTAGATGATTATGTATGTATTGTATAAATAGATATTTATTTTGATATTTATATGTAATAGGTATATAATTTAACTGTATAATATATAGTAATTAATACATTCATATATTTCATGTATATATATTTTTTTGTATTGTGCCGCATCATTTTCTCTGTTAATCCCTATAGTTGACTGGGAGGAAATGCTTTAGCGTTAAGTCCGCCATTTGTTAAAATTATATTTGTACTTTGGAACCATAAAGTCTCATAAAATAATATAAAGTTAAGAAATTTCAGCGCTTTGGGAATTTCACATGAAGTGCATGTCTTGTTTTTAAGTATAATTTTTTACGTTGTTAACGGTAGCTTTCGTTTAAAGAGCACTACCTCAACGCTCCGCTTATAAGGTGTGCAATAAATAAAGCTTACACGTAACGTATACTTAAATTATTGACGTATAAAAGTGTCTGAAAAGGCCTAGTTAAGTATGTATTGAATTAATATTATTGATTGTTAGATAAAACTATTTTTTTATTTCACTTAAGCACTGGTAATGTTATGCACAAACTGCATTTTTTAAACTTTTACAGTATTTTATTCGTTATTTTTGATTCTATAAACGTTAAAGTTTTTATTTTTAATGAAGTTTAAAAAATTGGCATGGTAAGGGTTGTTCTTATTTTTAAAACTACTATTGGCAAAAGCATAATTATAAAAGGCATATTATATCAAAAATATCTATGTATTGTAATTGTGAATAATAAAAAAAAAAGAAACAGAACCTAGATCAAAATAATTTATGAAAGAGTTGAATATACAACAACAAAGCCATGAAAATCAGTGCAATCGTAGAATGTTTAGATAAAAATGTTATGGCATCGGTCTTTAACTTACCCTGGCCATTGTCAGCCTTTAAAATCTTTTTCGCCCAAGCGCCTCTAGACCCATTCATTATTTACGGTTAGATAAGAATGTTTTAACACCACACTTATAGTATGAGTGTCTTCTTTTTTTAGATTTCAGCGAATGAATACGCTGCGACTGGCGAACGCAGTATCGTTGTGTTAGGCGCGCGCACTACAGTAAGTTTAAAAAATATTTTTCCAAAAAGTTTTCATCTCACTAATAATCACAACACTATCTCAATTTAAAAAATAAAAACAATAAGCAACAATAGAGTTCAAATAAAACAATATGGAAATTTAAACAGCGCAATGAAAATTGAAAATTAGAAAAGGTTTAATGTGACGTTTATTTTTTAAGTGAAAAATGTGATGGCCAGTGTTATAGTGAAAGTGTAAAGTGACATAGTGTCAATTTTCGGCGGGAAATGGGATTTGTTCCCAGCCGCGATGCTTCTATTTTAGGATGGTCCAGACCGGTATTTTATTTAAATTGGATGGTATCGGATTCCAATTATTTTTAATGAAATGGTCATGACATTATTTCGAATGTATTTTGCGAAAAAATGTTGAGTTATGCGTCTGTAATTTTGCTGTAGGTATTAATAGGAGAAAATTATTTATATAAAATGGCGGCTTATGGTTCCATTGCTGTACCATTTTTGAAAGTAAATCTTAGACATATAATAATATAAAAATAAATATAGTAGATAATCTAACATTTAATTAGCTAAAGTGAGAAGTAGATTTGTGTTTTTACCGAATATTGCTTTTTACAATATTTACCTAATGATTTCTCTATAAAACGAAGCGTTCAAAAAATTAGCAAGATAAATCAATATATAATTATATTTATGTATTCAGTCTTAAGGAGGGGATAGGTAAATGAATTTTTGGAATCCAGTCCAGTCCAGTCCGTTTGAAATAAATAATTTGAAGGTAAAACGAAGTATCATTTAAAATTTTGTTTCAGCGGCTCTAGAAAACCCTTCAAACTTATTTATGAACTACTGTTTACAGTTTAAAGTGAGAACGTGAAGCTTTTCTTAGCATTGTTGCGAAAAACGGACACTTTTGCCTAAAATGCTAAGAAAAACTTCACGTTCTCACTTTGAACTGTAAACAGTGGCGCCATCATTTCAAGTCGTAGACCTCTAATAAAGTTAGTCAATGTCATGTTTTATAATAAGAGTAGCTGAAACCCACGTCCTTGTGGTCAAATTTTTACAATCCTCACATTTTTGCCGCCGTTTTGAACTGAGTTTCATACAAATTTTCATCGCCTTAGAGAACGTTTTTTTTAATTAATTGACTGTTGTATTAAACCCTGAGCTCTTATGTATTTTTTTACATTATTTACTTAAAAATTGACCAAGTTCTATACAATTTTTTACCCTCATTTCAACCGCTAAGGGGATGAATTTCCTAAAATCAATTTTTAGGGCACATTGACGTGATTTCAGGAACGTTTGTGCAAAATTTCATCCTTGTAGACCTGGCAGTTTTTACTTGCGTTAATCGAACAGTCAGTCAGGCAGTTAGTCAGTTTTTTCTTTTGTATATATAAATATACAGGGGCAAATAATTCCAAGGTAGCCCCAAATTAAGCTTAAGCATTTGTTAAGGGATACTAACCCAACGATACTGTATTTTGTGGTAAATACATACATCGATAAACACCGGACAATATGAAAAAGGCTATTCTTAACTTGACCTGGCTGGGGTAAGGTAATGTAATTAATAAAAAAAACTTGACCTGGCTGGGGATTGAACCCAGAACCTCAGGATTGGTAAACTAGCGTGTTGATCATTACGCTACGAAGGTCGACCAATTATATATAAATAGATAGATATATGAAAGTTAAGTATAACCAGTAGGCATCACATTTTTTTTCAATTTCCCGTAAAAAAATCAGTCCGAACATCTGTTCACATAACAATGAAATGACCCAGTTTTTATTGCACTGTTGACAAGAGAAAAAATAGCACATTTTTCCACACTCAATGTTGCCAGATGTCACCGCTATTAATATTGGCTTTACACCGATACAGACGAGTACAGATGACGACTTTTAAAATATTTTTTTTTCACTCCCAACATAAAGGATGTTGTAAGATTGATGCTAAAATCGGTATGCCTGTCTGTTTCATCGTAGCGCTTGAACGGTTGGACCGATTTCCAGGGAGTGAGGCCACTTTTTTATACCAAAAGTATGTTATAAACAATTTTTTAGGTTTGGGTACGGCCCAGAGGCCCAAAACAGGACTCTATTACTTAGACTCCACTGTTCATCCGTCCGTCCGTCTGTCTGACACCGGGCTGTATCAAATGAACCGTGATAGCTAGACAGTTGAAATTTTCACAGTCAATGTAATTCTTTTGCCGCTATAATAATAAATACTAAAAACAGAATAAATATTTAAGTGTTAAATAATAAATACAACAAAAGTGATTTTTTTGATAATGGTACGGAACTCTTCGGCGCGGATCCGACTCGCAATTGATCGGTTTTTTAATTTAAAATACCGCAAAGCTCCTTTGAAGATAACCATCCAATAAACATTTTCTCTTCGATGTTATTCCGCATTAAACACACAAAATCATATATTACAAACTTTACGACTTTTTAATGAGACAATCACTTCATAACAACGAGAAAAGTAACTACTTGATATAAAATAGTAATATCAATGGCAAAATTTTCTGAGTCCTTGAGCACATTTGAATACAGTTTTTATGAATGTGTTGACATCTTAATAACAACAATATTTCCATATTTGAGACATGAATTTTAACCGACCTCCAAAAAGCAGGAGGTTATTCAATTCGAATATACAACGTGGGAGAGACATACCCGTAATTGCAGCTGAGGACGCAACTGGGAAAACGCTGAGATGAGAGAGATGAGAGAGAAGAAACATACCCGTAATAGATCGAACCACGGGTTATACAGACGACCTCCGTGGCGTAGTGGTCACCATACTAGTCCGCCAACCAGAGGTCCTAGATTACATCCCCGGTCAGGTCAAGTTGGAAAATGGCCTTTTTCAAATTGTTCTGGTCCTTGGATGTGTATCTATATATGTATTTGTTATATAATATAGTATCGTTGAGTTAGTATTCCATAACACAAGTCTCGAACTTACTTTGGGGCTAGCTCAATCAGTGTTATATGTCCCCATATATTTATTATTATTATTATACTTAATCATTAAAATATAATAAAATTTAAATAACACTAAACAGTCAAAAACAAAAAAAGTCGACATTCCCATAAAAATCGCCCAGGCGTACACATTTGTATGGAAATGCCGGTTTCTTGTTTTGTTTTTCGACTGTTATTATAATTTCATAACACTATAGTGTTGTAGCATAGACCGTGGTTCGATTTATTACGGGTATGTTTATTTTTTATGTATGTTCGCCGATTACTCAAAGACGCCTGGACCAATTTGAAAAATTCTGTCTTTTTTTGAAAGGGAACACTCGCGAAATGGTCTCAAAATTTAATCAAAATCAAAGATACGAGAGATCAAATGAATGTGAATACATAATAGCTGTAAAACACATAACTTACCTTTTAGTTTCGTTGTAGTCGGGTGAAAATATGAAGAGAAACTAGAACATTTTCTTGTACATTTACATGATATTTTCTTTAATTAACGTACACGTTGCTCCGCAGGTGCGGCGCCGGTGCAGTGAAAATTAAGTGCGGACGTGTGACACAACAAGACGCTCCCGGTTTCGTGCTAGAAGGTGAGTTTCGGTATTTTAACATCTGATTTATTTACACTATAATAAGAATATAATTTTCAGCAGTTGGGGTTTATGTCTTATGTCCTGGTTGGTTGGTAGGACATGGTTTATGTCCCGACTGCCCAAATTCTTGTACATTAGAAGATTTAAACTCTGCTAATGACAGGAGAGTAAGTGTGGCCACACACTGGTCTACAATTTTATGAAAAAGCCATTCCGACTCACTAAGAAGAAGACAAACAAGCCACACCGAATAAAAACGAGTATTCTTATCTTAGAATTTTATGAAACTGATATTTACCTTTTGGTCTTTAGCGACTACTTTTGTAGCCTAGACGTCATGGGAACTGTACTAATGTGCTATAACTATTTTGACAAACAATGGAATACAGATGTCACTAGACAGTATTGTGAGCGTAATACATACAAATCATCATCATCCGAGCGTATTCCCGGTTGCATCCTCAGCAGTAACGCTTCAGAGCCCGGGGTCCGCTACCTAACCAAGGAGATTTGACGAGATTACTGGTTTTTACACAGAGCGACTGCCGTCTGACCTCCACAACCCAAAGGGCAAACCAGGAACCAATCCTTCGATAGTTTGATGATCAAACGCTAGCTGGCGTTCGGGACCCACAGTTTTACGTGCCTTCCGAAACACGGAATCATCTTTCTTTTCGGATAATCAGGTGATTCAAGCCTGCAATATCCTATCCAGACTGGAAACAACTTTGCACAAAGTATGTTTCCCAGTGGGAATCGAACCCATGACCTCCGGGTCACAAGGCGAACGCCTTGACCACTGGACCATGGAGGCAGCGTAATACATACAAAAGGCGGCCATATCACACACCTCACAAGTAGATAGATACCTAGAAAGCTCTTTATTGTACACCAAAAGAAAAATGTAACACAAAGAAATAATTTTGCATTAAATGGGCGATCATATCGCTTAAATCTCTTTCAGACAACCAGTGGATGGAGAGGAATGAGAGAGAGACAAAGACTAGGTATTACAGCACTTGTGGACTGAAAGAAGATGTAGTAACAAAAATTGAGAAAGGAATGTTGAGATGGTTCGGATATGTAGAAAGGATGGATTTCATGTTGGATCATGGATGACTGAGATTTCAACGCGTCTCCGCGATGTTACGGGCGACCTAAGGGCGGGCAGTTTCTTTGCACAAAGAATTTCTATTGCGGTGTAGAGAGGCAATGCTGCCAGCCTTATGGGTACTCTGACTCGCGGTGATGCGTTGGAATCTCTTTTTTATTTGTAATTTTTATTATATTTTAATTTGTAAAAATGTACAATGATTGAATAAATTATTAAAAAATATAATCAATAAAAAAAAGGATGGATGAAAGGAGATTTACTAAAAAAGTCTACAAAGCGAACGTGTGTAGAAGAGTGAGTCAGGGTCGCCTTCGACGAACGTATCGCGGTCAGATTGTAGACGTTCTTTATAAAAAGAAGAGTTCAGAAGTACCCGTAACCGGCGGGCATGCATGAAGAGAGTGATGAGTGTAGATGAAGCGAAAGAGGCCTGTCAGGATCGTAGCAAGTGGAGGTCCTTAGTCTCTGCCTACCCCTGTGGGAAACAGGTGTGTTAATATGTATGTATATATTACAGCATTTGCAAATTAAGTCTTGATATAGCCTCAACTGCTTTATTTCTCACTCTCTATGTCACGGTGTTGGGGAATACTGCCAATAACACTAAATATAATACTTATGTATCAATATAGCAACAATAATTTTAGATGCATTCCAATGACTGTATTTTTAGGATATTATTCAGTAGCTGCTCTTGAAATAGAATTATAATCTGTTGTAAGATTTTGCATACTTCACTAGCTAAGGGTATAAAGACACTAACAGACGAGCGATACCAGCGACTGTCACGAACTATCAAGAACTGTCGCGTGACCATCACCGACAGGTGTCGCGGGCATCCTGTCGCTCGTCTTTGCGCACAACAATCCTCTGACTACCTCTGTGGCGTAATGGTCAACATGCTAGACCGCCAATCCGGAGGTTCTGAGTTCGATCCCCAGCCAGGGCAAGTTGGAAAATGGCCTTTTTCAAATTGTCCTGGATCTTGGGTGTTTATCTATATATGTATTTATTATAAAATATAATACCATTGGGTTAGTATCCCTTAACACAAGCTTAAGCTTACTTTGGGGCTGGCTCAATCTGTGTGATTGGTCCCTATGTATTTATTTATTTATTTAACAGCGAAGCAGTTGGTACAGTCGGGGGCTGATAAACCTGACCACCTGACTAAAAGTGAAAGGCTTAATGGTATCTGGGTCACTGGTATCTACCCCATACTGTACATCCTACAATTTTTTTTCCTCCCAGACCAATATGGAAGAATCAGACTAACAATACAGATTTATTTCTAGTTTCCCACTAAGGGCTCAGCACACAACACAGACGAAAGATAGCAAGCCAGCGACAGATCGCGACTCTGGTCGGCGAAGATCGTTTAGCGCCGCCAACCGTCGCTTAGCAGGTCGTGGGTCTGTACGATATTCGTGGGTTGTCCCTTTTTTGTAAACAAGTATTAGTCACGATTCGTGTGTTTTAGGAAATGTCAAAACAATGCCTTCCTCGCATAGTCACGTTTCTTGCGCCCGAATAAAACGGCAAACGTTTCGGGCGTTCATGAAAATTTAAAAAAACATTCCTTTACCGAACAGTTGCGTTTTGGGCGTCCGATTAATTTTAACTATTTTGAAGGTCGTGACTATTCGGTGGAGGCATTTTTTTAATTTTCATAAACCTACCGCCCACCCTAACCGCGTCTAACGTTGTTTTAGGGCGCTCGAAACGCGACTATGGGATAAAGGCATTTTTTTTACATTATCTAAATTTACTTGGTTACAAAAAATTGACAACGCACAAAACGCGTCCAGATCGTGCGTGACAGCAGTGACCGTACCGCGACACAAGTCGCCTCGTGTCGCGAGCGTACTGTCGTTCGTTTGTTAAAGCCCTTACTCAACTGCCACATCTAATACATCTCACCTGCGACGCCGAATTACTCAGTGATCCATTGATTCAGTTGGCACCTGCGACTTCCGCGTCCCACCTGCCGGCCGGTATATTTAGACGTGCAAAGGTTGGCGATTCGCGACCAGAATAGATGATTGATTCGAAGTTAGAGCTTTTAGGTATAAACCAGGCTCTCGTCGGTGTAATTTTCAACCCCCGACAAAAAAGAGATGTATTATTAATGAGGTTAATGTCTGCCTGTGGCATCGTAGCTCCCAGACGGATGGACAGACTTCGATGCGGTTTTGTTTATGTGAAAGCTGGTTCTTTTGCGGTTACTTTAAGCTATGTTTAATGAAAATCGGTTCAGCCTTTTAAGTTATTGGGGGTTGACGCTTGAAAGGCAGGTTTTTTTTTTAATTTGCCTTGCAAATAATAGATGGCGCTACGGATATCAATTATAATATGGAGTTCCGCTACTCATCACTAGATGGCGTTCTTGAAAGTCAGTGGTTTTTTAATTTGCCTGGAAAATAAACTTGTTAATCCATCAACTAGTCATAAGTCATAAGTCATTTATTCGCAACATGTAAGCAAAAAGTTAACATTATATTATGCAGATCAACATGTACCCAGTTTGGGCGTAGCAAAAACAAATAAGAAACAATATATACACGTTATTCAAATATTTTATACCTACTTAATTTATTTTTTCCGTGGACGTGAGATTGAGGTAACACACGCTACAAACTAATTTATTTACTGAACTTGTCGTTTAAGAATTCATCTACAGAATAATAGGCCTTTGAGATCAGTAATAATTTTAAGCGAAATCTGAATATTGTGTCTTTTTGTTCTACTTTTATGCTTTCAGGAATTGTATTATATATCTTAATTGACATAACGTACGGACTATTTTGAAACATTTGCATATTTGATATCGGTAGATTTAATTTATTTTTGTGGCGCGTATTTCTGTCATATGTATCTTTAATTTGGATAAATAGATGTTTATGCTTTCTTACAAACAAGGCTGATTCTAAAATGTATAGTGGCCAAGGCCATTGCTTTGAATGAGTGTTATGTTTTCCCGGGGAAATGCTTTACATAATTATAAAAACCGCATCAAGTCGGTAATTTCTCAGTTAATTAAATGGTATATAGTCAGAAAGACAGAAAGAGAGATTTACGAAATTCTAATTATAATAAGTATTGATCTATCTAATCACGTTAAATACATCAATTTGTCTAAATAAAAGCTGTCTTTTAACATCTTCTTTAGCGACTACGACACTGAACTTAAATTTGCTAATTTGAATGTCATTTTTACCTGTTTGTTTTTCTAAGTGGCCAACACTGGTGTCAGATTTTTTTGGCTGCTTAAAGACATCTGACATAGCTTGACGTCTGCCATACAATGATGACAGTCAGGACCAACGGCTTATACGTGCCTTCCGAAGCTTGGAGAAGCTTAAGAAATTTTTATGCAATTTGTGGTCACCCATCCAATTGCGGACTACTCCTCGGTGTCGCTTTGCTTGCGAAAGCGCTTGTTATGCGCACTCCCGCCGGGCCACCGAGCTTCTCACTTTTTACCCAACCAATTGCAATAAAAATATATTTGTCGCCAAATTACTATTTTGAAAGCCTGCCAAGAAGATTATCAGATTAACCTTCACATGTTTACGTTAGAAATATTGTCAGGTCATTTACGAGTACGTTTGTTGAGTTGCTGGATGTTTATTAAACTAGAATTAGTGGCTCTGCGAGCTGTAACTAGACCTCGCGAGTCACCCCGGTCCGTTAAATATTATCGAATAAAAAAGTTGTTCATAAAGCTGGGAATATTTAATAGGTAACAGATGATAAGGCACAAAAATAAAACGACGGGTTGCACTCCGGGAGTGCCGGCAGAAGTGAAAACTTGAATATTAACGTTGTGCATTTTTGATATTTTGGAATGGTTGTTCAATTTCCATATTTTAAACACTTTAAATACACGAATTTTACGAATACACAGCAGTGTGGCCACTACACAGACGGTCGAGCCATCAGCAGCTGTCACCATCCATGGATGCGCGTGGCACGCTGTAACATAAACACACACGAAAATTCGCGCAAGCGTCCTGCGCAACCTAAACGAAACAGCAGACATACATTTTCGCCGCGTCGTAGAAAAAGAGGGGGATACTTCCTCTCCTTAGCCGTGCCGGCAGTCTACTCTCCATCCATCTTACGAATTTTCAATCAGGACACGTGTCCTGACGCCCTGACGCCCTGACGCGAGTTTAACATTTTTTACCCATTACAAATAAGTGTACAACGCCGCTAAAGAAGTTTTCACTTCAAAAATTAAAAGTTGACGGTAAGGTCTGGCCCCTGCCCCGCACAGATCGATAAAATACTGCCTGAGAAACTGTATTTGTCCCTCTCGCCCACACAGATATTCTGTGTCCACCTGGGCTTACCGTCTCAAGGTATAGTCATTGTAAGTCAGTCATCTTCTAAGGGTTAGAATTAAGCCAAAAACTAATGCTATCAGGTTTAATAAAAAATTCCAATGAAATAGCACGACTTCTGAAGGTCTACATAAATGGGAATAATTATCAATTCACAATCATTAAAATTCACAAAAATACTAAATACAATGTTGCCCGAGTAGCGGCCGGTATAAGACTGAATCAAAATTAAACGGCGCTTACCTCTATTGTGATGTGACGTGAACAAGGCAAGCTAGAGGGAGCCACTTGTGCCTTTATTTCACTTGACTATCCATAAATTATGAACTCACTGGCAAATGACTATGCTAATAGTATAAATTATATAAAAAAACAAATGAGATTGATAACATATCTAATATATTGTCTAAAAGGTCATTTACATTTGTTGAGTTTTCGGATGTTAATAGCCAATTAAACTAGAATTAGTGGATCTGTGAGCTGTAAGTAGACCTCGCGAGTCACCCGGACACTTTGAAGATTATCCAATAAAAAAGTTTTTCAGACAAAAAAGTTGCGTCTTTATAAATATATAAATATATAGGGACAAATGGCACTGATTGAGCTAGTCCCAAAGTAAGTTCAGGACTTGTGTTATGGGATAATTTCTCAACGATACTATATTTTATAACATAAACATAATAGATAAACATCCAAGACTCAGAACAATTTGAAAAAGGCCATTTTCCACCATGTGGCGGACTAGCATAGTGATAGTGAGATCGTCATAGGGGAACAAAAAGTTTTGTAGCATTTTTGAAGTTTTTCAAAACGGCTAAAATATGATATTTATAAAATTTTCAAGCAACATATTTGCGCCATTTAAAAAATTTTCGAAAAACTCAATCGACAAAAAATTTATGTAATTTTCAAACTTTCTCGCAAAATTTTCACGAGTATCTGTTTAGAAATGCGAGCTGTAGGCGAGAACAGCCAGACAAAAACATTTTTGGCCAATCTCAAAACTGAGTTGCTTCGCTCGCTTTACTCGCTCGGTCACTAAGCCGTTATAAATAGTTACCACACATCACCTAGCAGTTTAAATTCTTGAACACTCACGCACAGTAAGCGGCTACTGTATGTCGTCACGCGTGGTATGTTGGTGGTCTGTTTCACCCATACACTTCTACATTATTTGAGTTATACAGTATATATAAAGGTTGTAGAAACCAGTTTGTCTCATAGAAACAAGTAATTATCAAAAAAATATTAATTAAAACAAGGTTTTATCTAAATCTAGATTACTCTAATCTCAAGCTCAAGACGAATTAAACGAGCCCAAACTCGATGGGCTTACGTCATTTCATTACAATGTTCCTATGGCCACCTTCAGGCTTCACCATCAAATCAGCTCCACGTCATCATAATATTGCATTACCACGCGATATACGTATGCGTTTAAAATTTCAGCTCAGTCGGAAATCGAGAAGTGGATCAAATCTTGCAAGATTTGATTACAGACTACGGAACAGGTGAAACTAAATATTCACATTAACTCGTAATGTAAACTAACACTTTGCACGGATATTTTCTATAGCTTTTTACAAGCGCAGATCGTAAAAGCCGATCGATGGAATAAGCAAAAATGCGCATTATGTTAATAGGCTATGCGGCTAGCAACCCATCACTATTTTGATTCCTTTTTTACTATCTCGTCCTTCGTCACGCTAAAATGGCCTTTGAGTCTTGCGGCCTATAGAAGCTCCAGGTTTTTGTGAACGGTCGCTTGCGCCAGATTCTCGGCATTCACTGGCCCGAGACTATATCCAACGAACGTTTGCGACAGCTATGTCACGAAACCCCGATCTACCAACAGATAAAACGCCGCAAATGGAATTGGATTGGCCACACTCTGAGCACATACCTAAAAAGGCCAAGGAAAGAATCCCCAAGCAAAGCGTAAAGTCGATCGCCCTAAACAGACCTAGCGGCGCCCCGTGCTTGAGGAAATTAAGAAAATCGGCCGGGCCTGGAGTGAAGTTAAGCGCATAGCTCAAGATAGATCGAGATGGAGAGTCTTTGTGGACGCCCTCTGCTCCAGATACGGGACATAGGACCTTAAGTCAAGTAAGTCACAGTGATCTAGTATAGCCCGTGGTTCGATTTATTACGGGCATGTCCCTTCCACGTTCTATATTACAAGCAAGAACGCTGTTGTACACGAATCCCTCTGATCTAAGCCTCTCACAGGTACCCACGAATCAATAAACAATTTCACGGTGAAATAACCACAGAGAATGAAATAATTAACAGAAACAAAGGCCATTCCGGTTCCGCTTCCACAAGTTCCCTTGGGGGCCTTAAAAGCTTTTACTGAATAAAAAAGAGTTCTCATTGCTTATTAAAAATCTACGCGGCGGTGCTATTCTGAAAGGTAATCGAAAATCCTCCCACCGAATGATATTCAAAGTTTTTGATTAATGCTTCTTTTCATGCATGCTTTTGATGACCTCCGTAGCGTAGTGGTAACCATGATAGTCCGCCACCCAGAGGTCCCGGGTTCGATCCCCGGTCGAGGCACTTGTTGTTTTAATTTCACTATGCTATAGTGATCTAGTATAGACAGTGGTTCGATTTATCACGGGTATGACACTTCCACGTTGTGTATAAAAAATATGTTCTGGCAGAGAAGAAAAAAACTTATAATGTATCAGCCACTTCTCTTCCCGTGTAGTTAATAGAAGCCGGTCAGGGGAATGGGCGAAAATTCAAATCATGTTACGGGGACACATAAATTATTCAGAATCCACTGCTGCCCCTATTTAAAATAAATTATTTTGAAAGGAAACGGAGATATCATTTTAAAGTTTGGTCTCGGCATAACCAAACTTTTGATAATTCTTCAAACTTCTTTTTAGAAAAAAATAATTTTATATATTTCATATACAGTTTAAAGTGAAACTTTTTCTTCGCACATTTGCGAAGAAAGGCCACTTTTGTATCGCTTTAAAGAAGGAAGTATAGCACGTGGTCCGTTCATACAACATAAGCAGATGGAGATAACTTTAATCCAATTCCAAATGTTATCTGATAGCCATGAGTTTTCACTATGTTGTTGACACAATTAAAAATACCGTTAGGGATACAGATATATAAATATATACGGACAAATAACACTAGCCGAACTAAATGCGATACTTATGTCATGGCATACTAACTCAACGATACAATATTTATAACAAATACATATATAGATTTACATCCAGGATCCAAGTAAATCTGACAAAGATCATTTTCCATCTTTACCTCACCGGGGATCGAACCCGGGACCTCCGGTGCCACTGCCTGGCAATACGTGGTCACATTGCCAGCCAGTCAGCAGGTCAGGCAGGTCACAAGCTACATTAAGCCGCAGAGGTCGTCGAAATATTCGCAAATAAAGTCGAAATAGTCCAGATATTTTGTAAGACCATCGATCTCGAGTTTACTGAATCGCGCCGTCCAGAGTGACAAGGCTGGGTATGTACGATGGAATTTTAATGCGACCTAAACTGTCTCTTGAAAATCCATTAGCGTCCGTCTTCTTCACTGTTGCATAAACATACATATACTTTATTGTGCGTATTGTACAGGGAATACTTACTGTATTTGACCTTATTTGGTTTCCGACCAAGCCTTTCAATTTTCATATAACTGAATTTCCCACTCCGGAGTGGTCGTCGCGCGCATAATTATAATGTAGGTATATTTTCGATACAAAAACGGGGAGTGACACAGGCCTGCCTATATTGATATGATGTGCACTCTCTCTTTCTCTCATCTCAGCGCTTTCACAGTTGCGTCCTCAGCTGCATTGCTGAGGAGCCTGGGGTCCGCTTTCCGACTTTTTCTTCTCCACTTTTCACGGTCTTGAGCATCCTTGGCTGTAAGACGATTAGCACGCATATCATCCTGGACGACGTCAAGCCAGCGCTTCTTGAGTCTACCCCGCCCTGCCGCAGCGGAGGCGGCATGGCTATACATTTTCCCACGTAACTTGTACCCGTAGGACGTGTTCCCATTGCTACCAGCGTAGACGACTTTCTTGCAGTTTGTCTGCTATGTGCACATATGTTACAATTCATTAGCTCGCTCCAAACTGTGAATATGTGATCCTTTTTACGATCTTTTATCGCGGCAACCTCTTCTTTATCTCAGCACGGTCTGCATCCTCAACTATGCTACTTTGGAGCCCAGGGTGCGCTTTCCCCATTTTTTCTTCTCCTAATATAGTACAATAGCTACCCGAGAAGGTTTATTTGCTAGGCAAATTAAAACCGCCCGATGACACCATCTAGTGATGATTGACAAAACTACATATTAGCCAGGTAATATAAAAAAACCGACATTTAAGCGTTAACCCCCAATAACTTTAAAACGGTGAATTGATTTCCATCAAATCAAAACCACCAGCTAAGAACCACCACAAAAGAACTTGTTTCCATTTAGCAAAAACCGCATTGATATAGGTCCATCCTTTTGAGAGCGACGATGCCACAGACAGACAGACATAAGCGTCAAACTTATAACACCCCCTTTTTTGTGGGAGGTTAAAAAGTAGTGCAAGATTGTAAATAAAACGGGATAGCTAAAAACAAAAAAAAAACAATAAGTGAAATACAACTCATATTTCATGACTTCTCGACTTAGATGACGAAATGTATAGATGTGGCAACAGTGCTCACACGTCTCTACAAATAAGTATGTGGCGACCTCTACGGCCACTACGAGGAACTACAACAACTAACCAATTAAGAGACAACTGGCAATATAGTTCACAAGAAGCATAATTATGAGATGGCGCCAGCAGTATCCTACATCTCGATCTCAGAGTTCGCCCGATTCGCTGCATATATACAATTTCCGACGATACACCGTCGTAGCCGCGGTTCCGCAGGCGCAGCAACATGTCTGGCGGGAAGATCTTCCCTTTGTGGCAGTCAAGCATATCACCTCGCTCCCGCTACAAGTACGTTCTTTCTGAAATGTAAGTATCCGAAGTTTTTTAATTTGTATCCTATGTCCGGATTTTCGAAGAGCCCAGTTCTTAAATATAAAAAGTCCAGATTGTCGATTATCGTAGAGTCCCGGAATTTTTTTTGATAGACTCTGTGGAATTGCTCGAGTAATAAAATTTTTTAACTGACATTATTTTATCTCGTGGATGGTGATCTCAAAACTTTTTACGGTGGAAAAGACAGCGTTGCAATTTTACGAGAATGGCGTTTTTGTTATTTCAATAATTACTTATTGACATGAAAAGTCATGTCAGGCCTGTATCACTCCCCGTTTAGGTATCAAAAATATACCTACATTATTAATCAGCGCGCGGTGATCACTTCGAAGGGGAAGATTCAGTTACATGAATCGTTTGTCCAGAATAATAGGAATGAAATTGCCTTGCAATGGATGTCTTGGTGCCTAAACGAAGAGGTGGGAAGTTCTGACTCGAACTAAATTAAACCATAGCGCTAACCACATGAAGTAGAAATTCCTTTGAATTTCTTTTCTGAGTAACACTTCTGTACGTGAGTACTAGTACTTATTCTATGGCCATGTTGTACCACCACTAATTAATGTAATTTCAACATAATACATGAAGTAAAAGCAGAGGCAAAAGTCGCGTTGAGTAGGGGGGTCCAGCATTGAGCCGAAAATAGTGAAACATGGTAAAGAGTCCACCGATAAGAACCACAAAAACACAAAGTTCTTTCATTCATTTATTTTGATACAAAATCATTTGTGTTTAAATATAGTTTACGTAAAAATAGTTAAATAATTCAATTACAACAAATTGAATTAAAATATCTTATTTATTGATTGATGATGAGTGTGACATCTTCAGAAAATATAACATCAATGTTTCGCAAATGTAAATCTACGCAAAGTTCTGCTTTCAAGAGAACTCACGGTATTGTTAATGCCTGTTTTGTTCTAAGTTTTTGTTCTCTTGAATATACTTTGGGATTTTAGTGTTTTGACATATTTTTTTTTGTATAGAGATTTTCATTTTTTTTTATTTGTTTCTTCATCGTTTTCTTTAGCCTTTATTTATTTCAAAACTTTATTTTCACATAATAGATGGCACAAAAGGCGGACTTAATTCTATTAGCATTCTCTAGCATTCAACCTTACGAGTAATCGGGGAACATAAATAAAAATTACCGGCTAAGTGCGAGTCGGTCTCACGCACGGAGGGTGTTAATCCATGTTTTAATCATACCATTATCTATAAAAAATCACGTTTGTTGTATGGGAGCCCCCTTAAATATTTTATTCTATTTTATTCTGTTTTTATTTTGTTTGTTTTTCGTGTATGCAAGTGGCCAACACTGGTGTCAGATTTTTCAGGCTGCCTAAAGGCATCTGACATAGCTTGACGACTGCCAAACAATGATGACTGCCGGGACCAACGGCTTATACGTGCCTTGCGAAGCACGGATAAGCTCGAGAAATTTTTGGCCCACTTGTGGTCACCCATCCAAGTGCGGACCACGCCGTGTCCGCTTAACTTGCGAAAGCGTTAGTAATGCACACTCCCGCTGGGCTACCGAGCTCATCATCATCTGTGAAAATTTTAACTGCCTAGCTATGTTCATGAGATACAACCTGGTGACAGACAGACATACAGACAGACAAACGGACGGACGGACAGCAAAGTCTTAATAATAGGGTCTCGTTTTTAACCTTTGTGTACGGAAGCCTAAAAAAACATAATATATAAGTTCCTCCTTTTTTGAAGTTGGTTATAAAGGCGCAATACATAAAAGCCACTGCGGATTACAATAATACACGTATAGACTCAACACAGAAACACTTTTAGTCGCCCCGCGGGTGTTTTCGTTTGTTGTTACGTTTGCACGATTCGCATAAACTATAGAGGGATGAAGAGAATGATACGATCCGAAAGTTTGTTTATTCATTGTATGAATTTTATCACAATATACAGGGTGTTTTTTAAATCACTGGCATCCTTTCTACTGGTGAAAGTACTCATGAATATGAGCAACTTTTTGTATGGGACCGACTCCATCCAACCGAAAAAAAATCTGCTGTTCCATACATTTTGGGATTCTAAGTATTGTAAAATAGTATGGAAAAGCAGATTTTTTTTCGGTTGGATGGAGTCGGTCCCATACAAAAAGTTGCTCATATTCATGAGTTCTATCACCAGTAGAATGGATGCCAATAATTTTAAAAACATCCTGTACATGTGGACTGGGTAAGAAAGAAAGTTATTTAGTCCGTCAACTAGATTATTTATAAAAAAAGAACCCACATTCGTTTTTCGTTTACAAACATAGTAAAAATTTACAAAAACACATCGCTTCGAAGTTTCGAAGAGTGCGGGCGATTTCAGTTACCTTTGGTTTACAATCGTAGCTAATCGTGACGTCACGCGAAATTTAAATCTTCATCATCAAAGAATTAGTTTTTTTTGTTTTTACTGCAAATGTATGTTCGTCATTATTTGCTTATCAGAGAAAAGAAAAAATAAGCACACCATACTTTTAAAATAATTTATCTGTAGCGGGAGCGAGGTGATATGCTCGACCAAAGAGAAGATCTTCCCGCCAGGCGTGTTGTTGCGCCTGGGGAACCGCGGCTCCAACGGTGTATCGTCGGAAGTTGTATATATGCAGCGAATCGGGCGAACTCTGAGATCGAGATGTAGGATACTGCTGGCTCCATCTCATATGCTTCTTGTGAACTATATTGTCGGTTGTCTCTTGATTGTAGTTCCTCGTAGTGGCCGTAGTGGTCGCCACAAAAAAATTATGAGCCAGAAAATTTTTTTTTCGTTCACATTCATATTTCCGTGCTTATTGATTCACACGCTAGTCTATCATTTGAAAGTTATGGGTTTGATCCTCTGACTGCAAGTTGGAAAATGGCCAGTATGAAATTTTCATGCATCTTGGGTGTATATACAAATATATGTCTAGCTCTCTGAATAAATCAGTAAATATTTAAAAAATACATGAATTAATATACCCCAACTTAGATAAGCAATAAGCATATATTTACTCATAAATATATGATTGATGTGACATGTTTGAACCCCAAAGTAAGTTTAAACTTGTAATACACTTACTTAAAGATACTATTTTATAACAAATATATATTATGTCCCAGCCATCACGCTTCAAATCAGAGTTCTTAGGGTTCCGTACCCACAGGGCAAAAACGGAATTACTAAGACTCTGCTGTCCGTCCGTCCGTCGGTCTGTCACCAGACTGTATCTCATGAACCATGATAGCTAGACAGTTGAAAATTTCACATGATATATTTTTTATTATAGCGGCAACAGACTCAAGTATATAATAGAATAAAGTAAATATTGAAGTAGGGCTCCCATTCAACAAACGTGGTTTTTTATAGATAATGGCACGGAACCCTTCGTACGCGAGTCCGACGCGCACCTGGCTGGTAAATTTTTAATTTGCCTGGCAAATTAACTTGTAACATAAACCTTTGACGCTTTTTAACATAGTTACTATGTGGAAAGGTAGGTGTGTATGTATGTGGATTAAAAGTGTACAAAAGGTAAGACGAGGTGAGAGTCGGCGGATTTCCTCTAGCAGGTAATTGCCCACTCAAAGAGCTCGTGTCAGCATTTAAGACACCTGGAGACCGTAACGAGGCGTATTGTGCCTTGCTACGCCGCATTTCTTTTCTTTTGTACGACAAACGTATGTCTTTTTTTGGAGCCTCTTAAAGGTGAGATCAAACATCTTGGCCATTCTTAGGGCTGTTACAGACGAGCGACATTATGCCCGTGTCACCAGTCGACTGTTACGAATTTAACAGTTCGTAACTTAACACTCGTCTGTGAGCCCTTGAGTATATCGATATTTTTACCCAACTGCGCCAAAAGGAGTGTTATATTTTTCGAGAGTATGTATGTTTATATTTTTGTATTTATATATGTATGTATAATGTATAATTGTTTGGCACGCGTGAACGGCTCGATGCATTTTAGCATGAGAGGTGTCGTTAGATTTGTATTTTCTGTGAGAGTGACACAAGTTATATCAAAATAAAAAAAATTAAAAATTAAAAAAAGGCAGTCGGGTTGTTTGTTTTGTTATAAGTACTTGTTTTCTCAATGTCTCGTAAAATTATAGACATACAGGATGGAAAGAGAGGAAGATGACGACTTACCTGGGAGTAGAATCATCTCCGTTGATTTGAAGATGTTGGGTACAAACCCAGAAGTGACACAAAACCACCAAAAATGTCGCAAAAGTATAACTGTATATGGATGGATATGGCAAGGAGAGAAGAGACTATTCGTAATTAGAGAACCTAGTTGTTTGTTCACAACTAGATTCTCTTTTCAAAATTATGAATTCAGAGAAAAAAATTACAGCAGGTTTCGGTCCTAAGAAAAGAATCTTTTTATGTAGTTTCTGACCGTATCTTACAAAAATTTTACAATATGAATGCGAAAGTTTGTATGGATGGAAGGTTGGAATGAAATTCGGCATGAAGATAACTAGCTTATTACTTAGGGCTTTATCAGATGAGCAACAGTATCTGCCACACCTGTTGGCAATGGTCGCCGACCTGTGTCGCGCGATGGTTACTGACTGTCGCCGATGGTCGGTGACCTGTGACGCGCAACAGTCAGCGACCGTCACTGAGAGGTGTCACGAAATTTCGCTTGTCTGTAAGAGCCCTTAGATTTACAACACTAAGGATACTTTTTATCTCAAAAAATAGGAGCTTGGTGGCGCGGAGGGAGTGCGCATTACTAGCGCTATCGCAAGTAAAGTGACACCGGGCCTGGTTCGCACTTAGATGGGTGACCGCAAGTGGCATATAAATTTCTCGAGCTCCTCCGTGCTTTGGAAAGCACGTACTCGTATAAGCCGTTGGTCCCGGCTGTCATTATTGTATGGCAGTCGTTAAGCTATGTCAAATGCCTTAAGGCAGCTTAAAAGATCTGTCTCCAGTGTTCACAACTTACACACACGAAAAAAAGAAATTTTGAAAAATGTGAGGTTCCCATGGGATTGTCATATACCACTTTTACCACTAGTTACGCCGCGGGCAAGAACTAGTTTTAATAAAGCATAGAAATCTTTTTTCAGTACGTATATAAATTATTGCTGCTTAATTACAGTAGTAACAGTTATGACTATAAGCGATTCTGGAGAATAATTCTATCATTTCATTTGCAAAATAGATGATTTTGCATTTCTATTACCATTTTAATAGCTTTCGTTGAATACAAATTTATTCATTTCAGCAGCGATTGTAAATGGTTTGTTGTGTGAGAATGTTTAGGTACAATACGGGTGACGACAGGGTTAGAAAAGTATAATTTTAATTAATCCATCTTTTAGATTATCCAAAAATAATGGTCCCAAATTTTTCAGTTTGCCAAAAAAATTAAATTTTAAAAAGATACGAAGTATCAAATTTCGGGAGTGGGGGCTTGTGACGTCATCTCTATGTAAAAATCGTACGTAGCCGTGACGTCATGCGTAATTTCAATGCGCTGTATCTTTATCACTTTTTGTTTCTCAGAAAAAAGACAAAATACGTGTACATAATGTTTTTAATAAAATCTAACCGTTGGGCTAAATATATTTTCCATTCGTCATACCTATTTATATTATTATTTGATGTTAATTATCCTGGTCAGATTTTACTACATTTATAATTCGCTGGATTCAAATCAAATCATTTTTTTAAATCAAAACAAAAATTTACAAACAAATCACCAGTCCTGACAATTAAGTTTAATTAAACAAATTTGACAAGTTTTTCCGGACAAATTGCACGTACGAGTATTGTCTGTCACAATTTTTGTTTGTTAAACAAGAATATGTCAAAATGTCACGACACGTCGACATATTTGTAGATTTTCCAAATTCGTAAAATTGTCAGTGATAATAATGTTTATTGATTTGACGACCTCCGTGGCGTAATGGTTAACACGCTAGTCCGCTAATCCGGAGGTTCTGGGTACTTACTTTGGGGCTAGCTTGTTGGATTATCACCAGCTTTTCCCCTGTCATCTGTCATTGTCATGTTTATTAAATAGGGCCCTTTATGTGTGTATGGTAACTCGGTACCAAGAGAAAGAATGCGAGAAGAGTTTTGGAACGAAGTTCCTTATCGCGCGTTGCAAAAAGGAGCTAGACGGAAAAAATTAAGACCAAAAGTTGTAACGACACTTTTTGTTCATTCAAATTTATGAAGATAATAAAAACATGATTTTATAACGCAGAAACTAGTTTGAATGTAATTTATACCTATTTATATTTATATTTTACTTCGTTCCATCCGGGTGTCCCTTGACACTTCTTTTTGAATTTTTATTTTTATTTCAAACATGTGTCAAGCTATCTTCTTGACCAAGAAGGGGTAACGAACTATGGGGTTTCCAAAGCAGTCTAAAGTGCGTGTTCAAAGATAAATAAAAAAAAATGATTTATTCCTCAAAACATGAATACAAACATGAATACAAAATCACTGTAGGTTTTAACAATTTTTAAAACTAGAATCAGTTGAAAATCTTTTCCCTATTTACTTTATTTACTACACTTACATAGAGGGTAGGCATTGCTGTGTGGTATTGCGTAATTATGCAAAGTCACTAAGATAACGATAACAGTCTAGCAATGACTAAGTATACAAAAAGAGAGTAAATACGTACTTGCTACTACGTATAAAAGTAAGTATAAAAGTTTTTACTTACGCATTTACATAATTTCTTACGTCATAGTGTCATCCATGAGTAAAATCGAAACACTGATCTACTCAATTAACAAATGATAAGTATTATTTAGGGTACAACATCCAGATGAAATGCCAATTCACTCGGAAGTATGTACAATTTGGTTTCAAATAATTAAGTACAGTGCAAAACAGCATTGTTTGAAACAAGCTACTCCGTGCGGCGAATGTTGAAGTTCATTACTTCTATTGAAACCTGGCACACACCGCACGCCGCCATTTTCTGGTATTTCCTACAAATCTAGCTAGAAATACACAATATTTTTGTCTGGAGTTCAAATTCTAAAATTTTAAGGGTTTATAGTAAATAAAGTCGCCTCTTTACGCCAAAGATGCGACTAGTACCTACGAGGAATAAAAGGCTTAAAAAAAGGACGATGACTATTAAAGATTTTAATTTAAATTACTAAAATAAATCTTATAATTTATTGAATAAATTATTAAATTATGTTCTAATATATTGACATGCATGTGTATAAATTTGACGTTCCGATCAGAGAAAAAATTACTAAATGTTGCATCGCATGCTTCATCCTAAGTTATTGTTTTTGGAAAAATAGTTGACAGAACTTGTAACTGGTAGTAGAATAAATGGCTATTTTATTTTATTTTTATTTATAGTAAATAAAGAAACCTTATAGTTTTGCCATGTCTGTCTGTCTGTCTGTCCGTGGTTTTAGTCAGAAATTAATAATACTTACTATGTGTGTATGTTCATTATGCCAAAAAAGCGGTAGAATAAAGTAAAAATAAAAAAAAATTTGGTACCTACCCGTTAAGTGGGTGTCAGTTTTTATCTTTCCGACCAACCCATAGTGTGAGGTTGCGCTAATCCAGGTATGCTTCGTAAGACACGTTGACCCATTTGGCCTCGCTGTCATTGTTAAATGACATTCTTAAAGCTAAATTAGGTGTTTTGAGGAGGCTTGAAAAATTAGACTCCAATTTTACACACAAATGATAAACAAACAAAATTTTGATGTACGGTATTTTCGTATTTGCCATATTACCTTCTCTAATAGTAATCAAAGGGTAGGGAGGAATATGTACTCGCGAGATGAAACGCGGTAACGAATTTCCGCGTCTCGCTTCCGAGCTCACAAATCATGTTATCCAGTTAACACTAAATGTAACATTACATTCGGAAACTCTGCTTGCCTTTATTTACACATTTACGCTATTAAATTTGGAATACGAGCTTAAAGAAGTATGTGTGAAAGACCGGATTAGAAATGATGTGGTACGTGCGAGGTGTGAGGTGAAAGAAAATGTAGTGACAAAAATTGAGATAGGAATGTTAAGGTGGTTTGGACATGTCGAGAGGATGAATGAAAGAAGACTAACTAAAAATATTTATCGTGCGGATGCGGTTGTGAAAACCGGACCGGATCGACCTAGACGAACGTTATGCGACCAAATTGTAGATGTTCTGAAGAAAGGTGAAGTGAGGAGTACCTACAAACGGAGAGCATGTATGAAAAGAGTAATGAGTGTTGACAAAGCAAAAGAGGTTGGCAAAGATCGTAGCAAGTGGAAATCTATAGTCTCTGCCTACCCCCATGGGAAACAGGCGTGAAAATATGTATGTATGTTAAGCTATTAAAGGAATATTACTTATATGAAAGGTTTATTTACTTTTTCACGGTGTGTTTACATTTTAGAAATAATAGATGTATAAAACCATTTTAATAATGGGCTATTCAGGGATACTTTTAAACACCAGCAAAGTTTTTGGACCATTTGAGTTCTGTAAAAAAATAATATATGTTAAAATTAGATTAAAAAATTTCGTCCTACCATATAAATCCGTTTGGCTGAGCGCTGATTAGTATGGGAAGCCATTTTTTTTAGTATTTAGATAATTTTGTTTATGGAAAGTAGTTTAGTACCATGGACTGAAATTGCTCCAAAAATGTTGCTGGTATTTACAAAATAACCCTGTATAAAGGTAGCTACAGATATACTTACATCCTACTTACCTTTCTTCTTTGATAGCCTTTATTCACCCATTGTTGGGAATAGGCTTCTTTATTTACTTTCTTCGTCTTAAAGTTTCCATAAAGGTTGAATGGCCTTAAAATGCCGTGCTGGCCTTTGCGGGTTGGCAAGTTCACACTTTCGTTAAAGGAATTTAGTCTCTTATTGCTTGTGATAGCCATATTTGCCTCTAAAGGTCTAATTACTGAATAAACATTTGAATCCTGAATCTTTGTCGGGTTAGTTAATCGCCCCGGCCGATACTTGTCGTTGACTGTTCTACGGCTGGGTAGGTCTCCTCCATACCTCCTTTTTTTTTTCGGAGGAAAGATCCCTGTTACGGAAACACGCTTTAAAATTCACTTTTACTTTAAAAGATTTTTCATAAAACAAATTAAAGGTATATGTAATGCCGTGTAACTGACCAAAAATAAAAATGAAAATATTTTTATTTCTAACAACATTTGGTACATAAAAATTTGTGATTGTGTCCTTCTGTTTAGTGGAATACACCTATATTAAAAGGGCACACTCTTCCAAAGCTATAGTAAAACAGTACCTATTAATCGATTTATCATAATTTATATAGATTAAATAATTTATTTTGAATGAGGGCGCCACTTCTGCGCGGTTTTCGCTTTAAGGCGTACGAGGAGGCGTAGGCACAACTCGACAGAAGTGTCAATATTAAATTTAGGTTAAAATTAGAATCAAGTTATTGAATATCCATCACAATGTCATCTTCAACAGTCTAAATGGCCAACCAAAGGGACTAAAGGGACCATAGGCGAACAATGTATTAGGAGAATGATTGAAGGGTACTATTGAATGAATGAATCCGAAAACTTGTACCTATAGAGTATATCAATCAATAGATGAATTGAAGGACACAGTTTGATTCCTTATCGGTGGTCGATAGGTACATATTCTTATCGATAGGAGGTAAGTACAATCACAAGGAAAATAGTTCTGTTAAATGTTTTCGTGCGAGTGTTTGAGGAGCTCGGTGGCCCGGCGGGAGTGCCCATTACTAGCGCTTTCGCAAGTTAAGCGATACCGGGCGTGGTCCGCACTTGGATGGGTGACCACAAGTGGCACAAAAATTTCTCGAGCTCCTCCGTGCTTCGGAAGGCACGTATAAGCTGTTGGTCCTGGCGGTCGTCATTGTATGGCAGACGTCAAGTTATGTCAGATGCCTTTAGGCAGCCTAAAAAATCTGACAGCAGTGTTGGCCACTTACATACACGAAAAATAAACAAACTATTTTATTTTTTTAGTGCACGTTGCATTAAAAAAATTAAATTTTTTTTCGTACATGCTAATTATCAAGACAAATTTTATTAGAATAAAATCGATAGGATTGCTTTGTTCAATTATAGAGTTCCTATGGCCACTTTCCAGTTCCATCATCAGATCAGCTCCATTTTATCATAATTTTGCATGGTCTTGCGATAAACGTATGCATGTAAAGTTTCAGCTCAATCGGAAATCGGAAAGTGGGTCGAAAACTTGACAGATTTGATTACAGCTAGACATAGACAAACAATATGACAGGTGAAACTGAATAAATGCTTGTAAAAAATTATAGAATACGCAAGCCAATTTCAAGTAAATTTTGAAATATGGCATTAGGTCCGCCTCTTGTAATTTTTTTCTATACAATAAAGTTTAAATAAATAAATAAAAAATAGCAATAAAGATGGAAGTGCATTGTTATATAAGTAGATATGTTCTAGAATATTAATTATTTTTAGATATTTTAAGTATTTCAATATCAAAAAAATCACTACATTTTTCATGATGAAAGGATAAACAAAGAAATGCAATTTCACTTCATTATTCAATATACTCAATTTCACTAGAAGTTTTTTAATTGATTAAAAAAATAACAATCCGATCCTATTCTCTGATTGCCTATACATTTCTAGGATGCCCATGTAAAAAAAACAAAAAACTTATAAAAGGACAATCAGATGTACATTTTTTTTAAATTTGTATTGATAGTTGCAGCCATAGAATGATGGTTATTTCTGATGTATGCGATGTTATAAAAATAAAAACATATAAGTATTATACTGATTTACTTTTTGTCGTGACAGTACACACATACACAAACTGAGCACCCGCAATCGACGTTCAATAAACGTCACGCTTTGAGCAAGTTCCAGAGCTTTCGGCTCAGTGACGTCACTCCTGATTTTAAAGCTTTGTACACATCCTCATTGTTCTGCTAATTAGCTGAAATGGCGTCGAGGGAACCAGTTTAATACAGACTGGGTTCCTATTTGTCTCTTTAAAAACAATATCAAATAAAAGCTATTATAGATATAGACAATATAGATATAGACAAGTGAGGGTTTTCATAACACCTAGTGGCAGCACAGTGACGTCAGGTCCAAACGACTCATGTCATTGGACCATAAGTTGACGAGAGTTATTTCGGTCTGATCCACCGATCGGATCCACTGTCATCACTTTTGTCCGGTTGGATCCACTATAAAATTGACTAGTCCGGTCTGATCCCCTACCTTTTTTATGGGTAAATCTGTCAAAAGAATAACAGTTATCGATTAAACTATGACACTAGGGTATCATATTTTGGGGATCAGACCGGAATAACTAGTCGACGACTACGCACACAAAAAGCAAGTTGGAGAAGTAACGGTCGATAACATGTTCTATTCTACTCTGCCGTCACCTGCTTCTTCTTCTTTAGGTGCCGCTTTACACCTGAAAGATTGAATGAATGAATAAATGAATGAAAAACTCTTTATTGCAGCGGTACAAAAAAATAAAAAAGAAGATTCACAATTTAAAATACACTGGTACAATAGGCGGTCTTATCGCTTAGAGCGATCTGTTCCAGACAACCGGTGGATGGAGAGGAATGTAGGCACGTCAGAAATAACGGTGGTGCAAAGAAAACTATAAGTTTTTAAGATTGGCCGTCATCTCTTTCTTCATTTGTCCATGACGAGCCTGAACAGTTATTCTGCTGTTATGATACCAGTCAATTGTCAGATGATCCTCAGCCATGCCGTCGCCACTCGGCTAAAATAAACTTATGATTGACTTGATAGATATGAGACATATATCTTCCATCAGATCCAGTCAAAGGCATATTTGCACAGCTGGCTAATTGATGTCTGCTCTAATTATGAGGATAATGCCACGGAGACAATACTAAAGCCCGGTTTACATATTGACAAGTGCGAGGTATGACATCCTTATAGTCGTACGTGATGTGAACTCAGATATATATTTAATTAAAAAGCAAATATTTTTTTTTGTAGTTTAGCACATCACGTACTAACTGGACGTGTACATTCAATATAACACTGTACAATGTTTTCGTATAAATACTCTTCATAATTCAAATAAATTATCCACTATCCCGTCGCCTCCTGGCCTGTAGACGGTGATGGATCGAACCAGATCCAATGGGTTTAATTAGTACCTTCGTGGTCGCTATACGAGGGACATGTGGCAAGTGACAGGTGTTAATTGCGGTTGTACAGGCAGTGACATGTGTGAGTGACAAGTGGCAAGTGACAAGTGGCAAGTGACAAGTGACAAGTGATAAGTGGCAAGTGACAAGTGGCAAGTGGCAAGTGACAAGTGAAAAGTGACAAGTGGCAAGTGACAAGAGGCAAGTGACAAGTGGCATGTGACAAGTTGCTTGTGACAATTGGTAAGAGACAAGTGGCAAGTGACGAGTGAATAGTAGCCTGTTCTTTTCTTTGACAGTGTGACTGTGACTTTCTTCTGTAGTTCTCCCCGCGCAACCTTGCTTTTCCTACACTCGCCCATCGCCGCTGCTGTAGCCGGCATATCACGCACGACATATAGGCATATAATTACTGTATATCCACTTTTCATTGACGATTTATTATCCTGTCATAACGTAGGTTAGTATTTTGTTAAAATATAAGTCCTCTCAGTTTTTAATTTTAAAAAATTTTTTCACCATATTTCCGAAGTGTACATATGTCAGCACCACCTGTAGGTTGACTGGTAGAAAAGGTCTACGGCCTTAAGCCCGCCAATTACAATTTCATGTAATAAAGTTAAATAAATAAATAAATGATATGTGAACACCTTGTGGTCACTTGTCAGTGTTTACTTGTCACTTCTCACTCGCACTTGTCACTTGTCAAAATGTAAACCAGGCTTAACGTTCGCAAATAGACTTAATGTGTGGAATATGTATCTGCGAAGTTTGTGTATTGTGTATCCTATAAAATACACATACTATCACGCGTTTATCCCTGATAGGGCAGACAAAGCCGTGTGAATTATATTCAAGGTTTTGTTAAATATACAGGCTTGAAAGAGGGCACTCAGTACCACAGTTTAAGTACTAGTAGGACTCACGTACTGAAGTCTTACTTAGAAAAGAAATTCAAAAAAATATCTACTCAATGTGGTGAGCGCTATGGTTGAATTTAGCTCGCGTCAGAACTCCTCACCTCTTCGTTCAGTTACCTAGACATCCATTGCAAGCCAATTTCATTCTTATTACTCTGGACAAACGATTCATGTCACTGAATTTTCCCATTCGAAGTGGTTGCCGCGCGCATAGTAATAATGTAGGTATATTTTCGATACCTAAACGGAGAGTGACACAGGCCTGTTAGAATTCAAATCACGTTCCAAAAAAAAAAAATAGGTTCTTAAAAGTTGATCAAATTATCCAATAATGAAATCACGTTGAAATACATGTAATTAGAATGTTTAATTGGACATGTCAAAGGCCCTTAAAAATTGTTCAAAAAAAAAATTGAAATTTCATTAGCATTATAGGCTTGATATTTGTAGGGCATTTTAGTGATGGTAGAATAGCGTAAATTATCTCACAAAATTAATACAACCAAATAAATCATTATTTAAAAAAACCGACTGCATTTTATAAAACCTGTGTCACTTTCACAGTAAATACGAATCTAACAGGGATCCCTTTTTCTCGCATAATTGGTTTTGTACTAATGTTCTTTGGCATACCGGTTTTGGCATAAAATATTTTGGCATTATAGTTCTTAGGCATCACTGTTTTTAGGCACACGGATAATTTCGGCATAATTAACTTTTAGGCTAATTTCTTTTGGCATAATGTTAATTTGTATAATCTCCGTAGATATAATAACTATAAGACTAATACTATTTAGGCATAATATTTATAGGTAACAGAAACAAAATTAAATTATTTGTAAGTGTTTATTTTTAATAATCATGAAAAATATATATAAACACCCGGAACAACTGTGAGGGCAGACGGGAATTTAGGTTCAAGTTAATTTTTTATGACCATCCGGAGCAACTGTGAGGGCAGAAAGGAAGTTAGGTTCAAGTTATTTTTTTATGACTACCTGAAACAACTGTGAGGGCAGAAAGAAAGTTAGGTTCAAGTTTTTTTTTTATGACCACCTGGAACAAATGTGACGGCAGAAAGAAAGTTAGGTTCAAATTATTATTTTTTATGACCACCCGGAGCAACTGTAAGGGCAGAAAGGAAGTTGGGTTCAAGTTTTTTTTTTATGACCACCTGGAAAAACTGTGAGGGCAGAAAGAAAGTTAGGTTCAAGTTATTTTTTTATGACCACCCGGAGCAACTGTGAGGGCAAAAAGAAAGTTAGGTTCAAGTAATTTTTTTATGACCACCTGGAACAACTGTGAGGGCAGAAAGAAGGTTAGGTTTAAGGTAATTTTTTATGACCACCTGGAACAAATGTGAGGGCAGATAGAAAGTTAGGTTCAAGTTATTTTTTTATGACTACTCGGAGCAACTGTGAGGGCAAAAAGGAAGTTAGGTTCAAGTTATTTTTTTTATGACCACCTGGAACAACTGTGAGGGCAGAAAGAAGGTTAGGTTCAAGTTATTTTTTTATGACCACCTGGAACAAATGTGAGAGCAGAAGGGAAGTTAGGTTCCAGTTAATTTTTCAAATTTTATTACAGCGTATTTTATTAAAATATGTGAGTGTTAACATTTTATTAGCTAACTGTTTTGCGTATTTATCTGCAAAAACTTGTGGTTTTGAATAATTTTGCTTTAATAAATTTATGATAAATAACTTTTATGCTTAGAGAAATGTTACGTCTTGATAAATTATGGTTTGATTTCAGTATGTTTAAAAAATTCATGCTTTATAATGTTATGCCTAAATATGACTAGGCTTAGACACATTATGCTTCTAATAATTATGCGTAAACATTTATGCACAAGAACGTTATGCTTAAAAATCATTATGCCAAAAAACGGTATGCCATGTTACATTATGGCTTAAATTATTATGCTTATGGATAGTGAACCATCTAACATCACCTCTCAGTATAGAATCCATCGAGCCGTTCAGGCTTCAGAGCGTGCCAAACATTTGAATTTGGCGCCAAAAATCCGTCATTTTGTTTTTTATTTTATATTATTTTAATAGAGCCAGTGTCACTTTCACAGTAATTAATACAAATCTGACGTCACCTCTCAAGCTAAAATCCATCAAACCGTTCAGGCTGCAGGGCATGCCAAACAATTATACAGTTGGGAAGAAGTGTGAACCATCGCGCACGATGCTAAGCGGTCGTCGAAAAACTTGTCTTTCGTGATGATTTTTAGCTATGTTTTATAGAAATCGCTTCAGCTATTCAAAAGTTGATGAGTGTGAACCAGACCAGGCAGGGCTATTATTCTTTCGACTTGCTCCTGATAAGTTTTCGCTGCGCCCCTAGTGCTCGATTCCAACACATACGTACCTCCATGCCAGTATCATCAAAAACGTCCATTAAATTAGACAAAACATCGCGCTCATTTTTTGGCTCAGTTCTATAAATAGATTTATCTTGCAAAATATAAGATAATTTGGTTAACCAACACCAAGTCCCTTGTGCTTTTATCACCCTGGATGAAATAAAGAAGGCCTATACATAGCACTGCTCTAGGGTACCTATAACATCTAAAAAAAAAACAAGGGCGCAGTTATAGAAACTCGCACAGGGCGCAAAAAATCTAAGCGCACGGTAGTGCGCAGGCCAAGTTCCAGCAACAGGCCGCGCGCATGCCGTGCACTATTTACACGAACCGTTTCGACCCACTTTTAAGTAAAAGTGATCCACTGGTAAACATTTGCCATTCCCAAGACTTGAACTTGACAGGTTTTCGTGCTGTACGTAACACTTGATTAATTGTATGATTAAATTTATTATTTATATATAATTAAATTAAACTAATACAACCTGCCAAGTTCAAGTCTTGGGAATGGCAAATGTTTACCAGTGGATCAGGCTGTTGATGAAGATGATTATGTTCGATTTTAAAGTGCATCTAAACTTGGCATTGGATTGTATTTCAACTCTTTTTAGCCGAACAATTAGCCGATAGGAACTTGGCCCCCTTTTTAACAGGTATGTTTTTGGTGGGATGATATTTACGGCACTGCAAATATCGTCAAAATCAACGGCCATGGTTAGATACAGAAATCACGTCTATATCCCTAACGAAGTAGGTAGAGCCTAAGGCTGCAAGACCTTAAAGTCACTCTTGGCGTGAAAGTGGGTGTGAAGATGGAATATTTTGAAATCTCCAAAATATCCCAGTTTAATAAAGAGAAGAGTGTTTAGAATTTCTATCCACTGCGTCAACACTGCCTTTGCTCACCGCTTCACTCAGTTTGCATCTTCATTTATTTATAATAGTATTTGCAGGATGTGTAATATCAGAGAATCCTCAGTTGGAACAGCAAGATCTTCTATTCAATCACTTTTGTTACCATGGACTTATGATTTTACCGAAAAGTTCCTACGCATTGAAGACTAATGTACCCTTCATTTTAATATTATCACTTGATAATTGTTTTTTCTTTTGATTTCAATCTAATATTATTACTTGGTAATTGTTTTTCTTTCTATTTCATAATAATTGTTACTGTCCGATCATTTACTTACAACTATGCACATTTATTTTATAAAATACTAACTTAAAAATTTACTAGTATAATAGAATAGAATAAACTATACTACTTATAAGCTTTTTCTGATAATAAGCTATTGCCGGCTTAAGTCAGTTTACATAATAAAATCAGTTTTTGGAAATGTTAATAAAGGCTTCCACAGAACAAGCATTGTTGCCTAGTGTGGGGCCACCAGTAAACATCACTAGTTTAAGGAGTTCGATAAATAAACGCATTTGTATTTGTATTTGCATTTGCATTTGTAATACCTAACCTTCCGAGCGCGAGTCGGACTCGCGCACCAAGGGTTTCGTCTATTATCTATAAAAACCATGTTTGTTATATGGGATCCCCTCTTATATATTTATTTTTGACTTTTTGACTTTGCGCCTTCATACTGAAGTTGATGCACAAATATCGGTGACCAGTGGGTGGGAACCTAGCTGTTAGTTGTGTTGTTTTTTTTTTGTATTATATTTTATACTTGATTCCTGTTACTATCACTAGATTAAGTGCACACTGTTCATTAGTTACATAATATGAATTACATCTGAAAAAAAGCTTATTATTATTATCACAAACCACATGCTTGCCTTTAAAAATATCTTCAGTACCAATAAATAAAATCCTACTTTTTTCGCAAGACACAAAATTATTCAACATTCGAACGGTCACTTTGTACCTCTCATCAGTGAAAAGCGCAATGGAGCGAGCGTTCTAAGCATGAGGACATTGATGATAAATCAGTAGATATATCAACGATGCTTAAAAAAAGTAACACCTTCCAAAACGCGGAAAAAATGGAGTCTAGGTTAATCAAATCGATGTGAAAATATCAAGAGAGTAGTTTTGTGTTTCCAACAGTGAACTGAAAGTTTGACAGTTTACTCCATAATAAAAAGGAAAAACTGAATTCATTTTCTTTCAGGAGTTTCTTCGATATATCTTCAGAGTTCTTCATCATATATTTACCAAATTGATACGGGGCTAATTGGTTCTAAAGGCTTTCACTTTAAACTGAGAAAAGGAAATAGCTGAACCAGTTTGGCTTCTTGCTATTTGAGACGAAGTGGTAGCTAAAGTGGCGCCCTCGTTTGAAATAAATTGTTAAAAACTTATTTAATTTTTATAATAACATGCTTTTATTAATATGTTTTATATGTTGTGATGTGACTTTATTTTAATTGGTTTTAATTTATCTATTTTTTTCTTATTATTTAGTATTATATTAAAATTGTAAATTGTTAAATTCATTAGTTATTAGTATAATCCGAAATTTGTATGCCTGAAAGGCGAATCACAGTTTGTATAGATTATAAGATCTTAATTTATACCTGTGGTACACAAATAAATGAGTTTGAAGTTTGAAAACTAAATACGGTGATAATTAAAAATTTGATTTGTATCACTATCTAGAAAGACCTTTAAACTATTTTATGAATAACCTTTGAAAGTAATATTGGTAGTCCGTCTAGTTTTAAAACGGGTTTTTAAATCTAGACGGACTATTAGTAATAATTTCAAAGGTTATTCATAAAATAGTTTAAAGGTCTTTCTAGACAGTGATACAAATCAAATTTTTAATTATCACCATATTTAGTTTTAAACAATTTATTTCAAATGAGGGCGCCACTTTAGCTACCACTTCGTCTTAATTAGTAGATACCAAATTATTTTGTTTTCATTAGCAAAACCATAAAGTTACGTCTCCCAAATTACAACTATTAATAAAAACACATTTTAACTACTAGTAACTCTGAATTCAGTAGTCACTCGATTTTGGTAATGTGTAGCAAAAAGTTTTGCTACTAGCAACCATTCTTTTTTCTTAGTGTACAAGTGGCGATAATACCGCGTAACATACATACAAATGAAATGGTCCCAACGAGTGGCAAAGCCTCTTTCGCTCTCTTTCCATGCCTGTCGGATTAAAGCTTTTATCTTCCAGTCGCTATAGTATTTATTGGTTTATTTTGTCGCACCATCCAGAATATTTAATAGTTCTTAAATATAAGGCTCTGTCCAAGTAACTTTCAGACGTGTGGCCCACATTTATAGGTCTTCTCTTCAGTTTTGCCCTTCTCATTATTTTAAAACCTCGAAACAAAATGAGTATGATTGTCTGTATGTACCGTGGTAGCGACCTGTCAACGAAACTAAAAGATGTGATATTTATAATGTAAGTAAAATTTAAAGACAGGATTATTTCATAAAGCAAATAAACTGAAAAAAATCACTTTGTGTTGCGTTATGTAACGAATTAGAATAACTATTCAAAGAGGAAACGTAGTCAGCATACCTCGCACCATACCACAAGGTCAAAATTTTAAGGATTTCAAACACCAAAGTCCAGTGGTTAAGGTTCTCTTTGTGATCCGGAGGTCGTGGGTTCGAGTCCCACTGGAAAGCATACTTTGTGAAAAGTTGTTTTCAGTCTGGTAGGATATTGCAGGCTTGAAAAAAAAGACGATTCCGTGTTTCTTTATAATCTGTGGGTCCCGAACGCTAACTAGATTTTGTTGAAATCTATCCAAGGATTGGTTTTGGTCTACCCTTTGGGTTGCGGAGGTAAGTCAGTAGTGGTTCTGTGCAAAACCTAGGTACCTCGTCAAATCACCTAGGTTAGGTAGCGGACCCCGGGCTCTGAAGCGTTACCGCTGAGGATGCAACCGAGAATAGGCTCGGATAATGATGATGAATTAAGAAGAATGTTTTATGTTTAAGTTTAGTTTATAGTGTTTATAGTCAATTAAATTAATTTAATTTCTTTCACGCAATAAAGTGTCCAAAAGTCATGTGACATGTTCAGTAAATATTACATCATTGCACCCGGCAGGCAAATTTCATAAGGATAATAAAATAATCCTTTTCGTGCCTCGTCCAAAGCTTTATCTCATTTATAAACCCGAATATCAAAGGCGACCCATGGTTTTATTTGCAAGCGTTTATAGGGTTCACGTGGAGTGAAGAAAGGCCGTCCTGATTTCATTATATTGTTTTTTACACTTGGTAGGATTAATCAAAAACATGAGGAAAAAGTCAAATTCTTCTGGGTTACGGAGGAAAAAGGTTTGTCGATAATAGCTAATGTCGAAATAGCTAGTTGATTTTTTGTGACGATTAAAACTTCGTGGCAAAATCTGGTTACTTTAAATTTTCTTTGAGTCCTGGCTGGCGTCAACGTGGTCGCCAATATGCGTAGCAAAAAAGCACACTAAGAAAAAAAAAACGACAGGCTGCACTCTGGGAGTGCCGGCAGAAGTGAAAACTTGAATATTAACGTTGTACATTTATGATATTTTGGAATGGTTAGGGAATAATTTTACACGAATTGCTTTAATTATCAATATAAAAGTACTATCATTTATGTGGTAGTATACAATAATTATTTATTGCGCTATCGTACACAAACATGACAATTTATATTCGCCGCGCCGTAGAAAGAGAGGGGGATACTTCCTCTCCTACGCCGCGCCGGCTGTCTCCTCTCCATCCGTCTTACGAAATTTCAATCAGGTCACGTGACCTGACGCGAGTTTAACATTTCTTATCCATTACAAAAAAAGTGTACAATGCCGCTAAAGAAGTTTTCACTTCGAAAACAACTCTCTAGGCTAGGAAAATAAAAAACAATCTTGAAAACTTTTAAGCGATCCCCCCAATGACTTTTGAAACGATTTCCATCAAACATAAAAAACCGTATTTAAATCGGTCCATTATTTTAGGAGCTATGATGCCTCAGACAACCAGACTCATCAAACTTATAACACCCCTTGTTTTTCATCATGGGTCAAAAATATGATCTTAATCAAACTAATATTTTATACAACTATGGAATAAGTATACAATTATACGTAATTATTATATCTGAAAGTAGCAGAGATATGAGGCTTGGTATGGGCAAATTATGAGGAGTAAAAACGATGTAATATTTTGTAGACCTCTTTTAAATAAAGATCTCTTGTCCAAACAACATATAGACGTCAAAGAAATACTAAAGATTTCAATAATAAGTGCACATAACCGATTTCTTGAATCTCGTGTTTTTCTTACTCAGCGTGAACAAAAAGAGCCCTTGGGACTTTCAGAAGTCTCTTTAATGCCAATTTTTAATGTCTCTATAGGACGATATGACAGATTGGGGAAGGAAAACACGATTTACTTAGTTATGTTACATTGTCGAAATATAATATATTTCAACAAGTATTTCTGGTCGGTGTGCTAATATTATTATCACACCGACCAGTATAATATTATTATAACTAACGAGCTCTAAATTCATTACAACTATTAAACACGTACAGTCAGTCCCAGACGTTGATTATTTATTACCCTTTATGTACAAATACAAGCGTAATGACAGACTTAAAGCCTAAGGCCTTAGCTATCAGTTAACCAAACGGGTGATGTGGAGAAAGACAGGGTTATGCAAAACTTTAAAAGATTCATTAATAAGTATTAAAAAGTGGTCTTTGAATCTTGTGGCCCTGGGCTCTGCTTAGAGTCGCAAGACCCAAAATGTTCTGTCTGCCCTGTCAGGGATATAGACGTGACATAATATCTCTTATATAGTATGTATTATAATGACCCAGTTTTGGCTATGTACAACTTACGACTTAAGTTCGTTAAAAGTAAGAAAAAAAAATACTTTAGTAAGTAATAAAAACTTATTTTACAGTCGCCAGCTTTGTCGAGTTTAAAGTGAACCGTGATATCGCTACGTCTCGAGATTACAGCTCCGGCTATTGCATTGTAGGGTTGACGTGAACAAACATATTCAATCAATATTTTTTTCTGTTTCAGGTAATAAAAGACAGTTTTTAAGCACACGTGTGTTGTTTACATTTTGTAAGTACCTGCGTTTATTTTATTTTTACATTTAACATAAGTTTTAATTTTACATGTGCAATTGATTCGAATGTAATACACAACAAATAGGGATGTGGAATGGGTCCAAAAAATAATATTTTATTTAGTCTATCAATAGGCTATATGACTTAATTCGTTTTTGGACACTATTTTATACGAATAACAAATAACACTAACAATAAGCCGTTTTGCGAAACTAAGAAGTTAATTGGTTATTAAATGAGGCTGCAATTATCATTTTAAATATGAGAGTGGGAGCATGGTCACATTTCGCTTTCTCTTACGTAAGCGTGACACCTACTGACAGTGACGTCACGCGGGTGTATGTGCATCCTTATTCTGTGATTTGACAGTTTCCACCGGATTTGAATGGCTTATAACCAGCTTATTTTTGAGCGGAGTAAAATTGTAATTTATGTTTTCGGTTTCGTAGCATGTTTTGATTTGAATAAAAAAAATCTAATCAAATATCGAATTATGTACATTATCCAAAAATAATGACCCCTTATTTTTCGTTTCACAATGAAGTAAGAATTCATAAATATACACGGCATTACATTTTCGTAGTTAATTACGCGTCACCATATAGTAAAGTCGTTTTTTTATCGTGACGTCATAAAATGCGCTTATCTTTGTAATTATTTGCTTTTCAGAGAAAAAGAAATTACATATATTATATTTTCCTGATCTCCCTGTAGAGCAAAAAATTTTTGTCCACATCTGTATAGTCAAATGTCCGTTCTCTCTTATAGACGAGTGACGGTATACCCGAGACACCTATCAGTGACAGTTTGTGACAGGAGTGACAGTCGCTGTCAGGTGTCGCGGCCATATTGTCGCTTGTAGGTTAAATTCTTTACTTGCCAACAAATCACAAGCTTGGAGGCAGTTGTCCGTTGAACACAGCTATGAATTATTTTTACTCGACTACGGCAAAGCGAAAAGGAAGGGTAATGGTTTTACCAGTGTATGTATGTTGAGGGTATGTATGTCTGTTCCACCGTAGCATCCGAATCGTTTTTCCAATTTTCACAAATGATATCTCACTCGATTCGTCATTATTGTCCAGGTGACATAGGCTACAATTTGTATGCAAAAAATGTATACAACGAATGGTACGTACAAAAAAGTGACAAAAAAGTGAAAAAAATATTTTGTTTCTTTATTGAGTGGGTTATCAAAGGAAAGGTCTTGATTTTTACATTTTAAAAATTTACACTGTATGAGTATTTTTGAACGTTTATCTTGTGAACGTTGATCTAACAATTTCTGACAGAAAATATTGCAACAGAAAGTGACAATGCGCTTAGTTCTTCCGACTAAGTGTTTAGAACATTACCTTTATATTTTTAGACCGAAAACATCTTTCTTTAGATACGAGTAAGCATAGAAGAAATATTCACTTTTACTCAAACATTTTCCGATAAGACTCTCGAAACTCAAGTACCATTCTTTACATTAGCCGGATCATAAGAAATATCCAAACTCCGCCAGCCCTGTACGCAAACGAATTTATTTACAATTTTCCTTATGAAATACTTTGAACGTTCCACGAGAATTTATTGAGGGACTTTCTAAAAGTAATAGAAGTTTTGACGAGGACTTCACTTGAAGATGTTTTGATACAATTTCATATATTTTAACTCTTTTTCGATGCTTGACTCTGGTAAGCCGTAAAATTTTAGACTTATGATATAATTTTGCTATGTCAATGTGAACAAAGGTCTTGTTATTATAGATTGATAAGATATAGTTTCTTTTACATAATGCTTTTTTAGAATACTTTTTAGGGTTCCGTACCCAAAGGGTAAAACGGGACTTTATTACCATAACTCTATTTATATTTAAAGTGAATATACCTACAACTTAATATTCTATGAACATTTCAAGCATCTAGGAATAGCCGATTTAAAAAAACAAAAACGGCAAAAAAAATCACATTTGTTGTGTGGGAGCCCCCCTTAATTATATATTTGATTTTGTTTTTAGTATTTGTTGGTACAGCTGCAACAGAAATACATCATGTTTGTGTGAAAATTTCAACTGTTTAGCAATCACGGTTCATAAGATACAGCCTGATGACGGACAGACAGACGGACGGACGGACAGACAGCGGAGTCTTAGTAATAGGATTCCGTACCCAATGGGTAAAAACGAGACCGTATTACTAAAAACAGAATAAAGTAAATATTTAAGTGGGGCTCCCATACAACAAATGTGATTTTTTATAGATAACATTACGGAACCCTTCATGCGCGAGTCCGATTCACACTAGGCGGGTTCTCTAATTCGCTTTAAAAGTACTTACAGTTTTATATATTATAATTTTTATTAAAAATACATGAAACTTAAAACAGCTAAATGATTAGTTATACATATAATACTTTTATATATTAATTTTACTTTGCTAAAAACATATCTTACATCAGTACCTCACCGCAACTCAAAAGAGTCTATGGGGTAACATAATAAAATATTTTTATTATGTTACGGCCTCCGTGGCGTAGTGGTCACCATGCTAGTCCGCCACCCAGAGGTCCCGGGTTCGATCCCCGGTCAGGGCAAGTTGGAAAATGGCCTTTTTCAAATTGTTCTGGGTCTTGGATGTTTATTTATATATGTATTAGTTATAAAATATAGTATCGTTGAGTTAGTATCCCATAACACAAGTCTCGAACTTACTTTGGGGCTAGCTCAATCAGTATAATTTGTCCGTATATATTTATATTTATATTTATTTATAGTTAAGATCCCCTTACGACCGTTATTTATTTTATTACCAATTAGTTTATGTTTTACCGAGTTTCAAAAGGAAATTATATTTTTTTATTTTACTGTATGAAGGGAAGAAATGGCTGGTTAGTTTATTAAATTAATTTTATGTTATTTTGTTCGAATAGATCATTTGGATCTTAGTTTTTGCATATTGTTTATTAACAAATAGCAAATTAAAAGTTAAACACATAGACACTGAAAAAAAGTATTTATTATTTAACTAAATTTATACATTTGATTCAAAGATTCAAAAGTTTACTCAGTAATTAGACCTTTACAGGCACTTTTACACGTCAATAAGTATGATTTATGTTACGTTTAAAATATACTAAAATTTAATTTATTTTTAAAGAAAAGCTATCGATACCGGCGCTTCGTAACGACCACTGCTGAGAAGAAACGCTGAAAGAAACTCAATTTCACAATATTGGTCGCCTACTCGCCAGAAGGTCTTTGTCATATTATTAATATTATTATTATCTTTTAATTAATAAATACTTGTAATATAATACAATGTTGACACATTATAACATGTAATGCTTGCGAACAAGTAAACAAACATAAATTGCGTCATAAAAAATAAAAAATATTTGATGAACAAAATTCGATAATAAAGAATAATTACATATGGAATAACAAGAATTTACCTTTATACAACGTGAAAGCGACATACACGTAATAAATCGAATCTATACTAGATCACTATAGTATATTGAAATTAAAATATCAGTCAAGAAAAAAAAATTGGCATTTTCATACTAAAATGTGCTGCCGCCCAGGCAATTGGTAAGAGATACCAAATTTCTTTTTTGTTTTTGACTTTTATTTTAATTTAATTATACTATAGTGATATAGTAGCCCGTGGTTCGATTTATTACGGGTATATCCTTTCTACGTTGTATAACTCGTTTGTGTTTTATTATTGTAAAAATATTATCTATCACTAACTAATATGTGAATATAACTGAAATATTTTTACAAGCTTTTATTTAGTTTCAACTGTTTCGTTGTCTGTCTGTCGGTCTGTCTGTCTGTCTGTAATCAAATCTTGCAAGTTAAATTTGACCCACTTCCCGATGTCCGATTAAGCTCCAATTGGGCCCGCATACGTAAATCGCGTGACAATGCAATAACATTCGCAACCCCATCGAGTAAGGGCTTGTTTGATTCGCCAGAAGGTGCCCTTCAAACTTTTAAGTTCATTGTTTAAGACAAAAGCTAGTTTTTTTTTTGGAACGAAGTTCCTTATCGCGCGTTGCGAAAGAGGGCTAGACGAAAAAAATTAAGACCAAAATTTGTAACAACACTTTTTGTTCATTCAAATTTATTATGATAATAAAAACTTGATTTTAGAACGCGGAAAAGAGTTCGAATATAATTTAGACCTATTTATATTTATATTTTACTTCATTCCATCCGGGTGTCCCTTGACACCTCTCAAGTTTTTTTTTTTATAATTGCTTATAAGATAGGGATATCTAAATAACTACTTTACATTCAGAGAACGGACAATAACTCACAGCATTGTCGCAACCTATCAATTGACCGCCAACATCTATGCTAGATAAAGATTTATTACGCCAACGAATTCATTCATTCCGAGTACTCATATCAATCTTTAATTTAAATTCAATATATTTCATGTGCATGTATGTTGGTTATTCAAATCTACCTCTGGACTGTTGCCAACCCGATTTGCAGTGTGAAAGCTGAATATTATGGGATTATGTCATATATGTTTGAATATCGCCTGAAAATGGGAATAGAATTTCATCTAAATTGAATCATTTGTTTTTCGACGACCTCCGTGGCGTAGTGGTCTCCATGCTAGTCCACCACCCAGAGGTTCCCAGTTCGATCCCGGTCAGGGCATGTTGGAAAATGGACTTTTTCAAATTTCCCTGAGTCTTCGATATTTATCTATATATGTATTTGTTATAAAATATAGTATGGTTGAGTTATTTATTTATTTATTCTAAGAGTACATATCGACATCGAAAATAGTGATGATGGCTACGAATAATAATGGAGTCTGGAAGAACAAGAAATATAATAAAAGAAGATAAACCTCTACTTGTTTATTCTAAATCTTTATAATAAACCTTATTATAAATGTTACTTTTGATATCTGTCAGTTTGAATTTATGTTACTGCATTCAAATTTTCATTCCAATCCGTTCTGCCCATAGATTTATAAAAAGTTTTTAGGTCTATGTTTCTGCCAGTTGTGTGTGATTGGTTATCATTTTATCATTGAACTTGTAATTTTTTTTTAATTTATAATATTATTGCAGTATCTTATACGCATAATATCCCGTCTTTATCCCTAAAGGGGCAGACAGAGCATTTAAATCTTGTGGATCGAAGCAGATGAACACCTACACACCAAGATCTCCAAGGCACTAGCGCAGGCAAAAAATCGTAACAAGTGTAGGGAGATCGTAAAAAAGTTTGGTCGGGCACATCACGACGCTCAGCAGTGAGCAGACGACTGTAGGAGGAGGATCGAAGCAGATAAAGCCCAGGGTTGCAAAACTTAAAGGCCACTTTTAGCGTGATGGTTGGCAAGAAGGTGGAAAAAGGAATCAAAATAGTGATGGGTCGCTAGTCGCATCGTCTATTAACCTAATTCGCATTTTCCCCCCAATCCTTCGATTGTCTTCTACTCTTTGCGCGGGAAGAAAAGCGGCTGGTACGTTTTAAGTTCTTTTTTTCTCTCAGACCAGAATGGAAGAAGCAGTATCATCATTTAACTACTTAATTACATCCTTCATATAACCACATATAATGAATAAATATATAGGGACATATCACACTGATTGAGCTAGTCCCAAAGCAAGTTCGAGACTTGTGTTATGGGATACTAACTCAACGATACCTTATTTTATAGCAAATACATATACAGATAAACATCCGTTAACATTCGAAACTTATATAAAGTGGTCGCAATCCCCAAATAGTTTCTGCACTCGACCTCATAATAATGGTGTTATAAATCGACCGACACTAATCGGCGTTTCATATTTACGTAAGTCAATACTATAAAAAATAATTTTTACCACGTGATCTCTAAAAAAATATTTAATTTTTGTCGGATAATTAAAAAAAGTTTTCATCAAGATATCATAAGTAGAAAGACCCATAAAATTAAAGTCTAACTGCTTTTCCAATAAGGGTGACGACAGGGTTAGAAAAGTATAATTTTGATGAAAATAATGGACCCATATTTTTCAGTTTGCCAAAAAGTTAAAATTCCCAACGATACGAAGCATGAATGTTCCGGAGTGGAGGCTTGCGACGTCACCTCTATGTAAAAATCGTACGTAGCTGTGACGTCATGCGAAATTTCAATGCGCTGTATCTTAGTAACTGTTTTTTCTCAGAGAAAAGAAAAAACGTGAATAATATTTTTTGATAATCTAACCGATGGGATAAAAATATTTTTCCATTCGTCATGCCTATTGAAAATAGGGCAGAAACACGTGAATTTAAAAAAAAAGTTTTATGTCACCTCTATGCTTCGTAAACTCTATGGTTTTATATGTTTTATTGTTCAGTTAGGATAGTGGTAATAAAAGTTTGGGACCAATGGGGGACCAAAATGGGTCGTAGTAAAACTAAAACCGATTTAGGCTCCCGTGTTACTAATAGCTATTTTACAGTCATTGATAAAAATGTACGCTGGGGGAATAAAGAACAAATTTATTTCCTAGGCTTTTTGTAATTCTGAATTCAATGAAAATGTTTAGTTTGATTGAGGTTTTCTTATTATAAATAACCGTTGATGGTAATTGTGTAAGTCCGTCTAGTTTTAAAACGCGTTTTCGCCAAATGTTGCCACTTTTAACAGCAACGCGTTTTAAGCTACATGGATACCAAAGATACTTTCAACGATTACGTGTACATTAAATACTCGTAGTTTAAAAGTCTATTTAATAACTGTGGGTTAGCAAAATGTTTATTTTCATCATATTTACTATTAAACAATTCATTACAACGTCGTAACAACGGTGTTTCTCTTCGTGATCGAATCAGAAATGAGGAAATTCGTAGGAAAACAAAAGTCACTGACATAGCCCAGCTTGTTGAAGTGGCACTGGATGGAACATAAAGCGCGACGAACCAATGGCCGATGGGACAAAGAGGTTCTCGAATAGCGATCGCATACTGGCGAGCGAAGCGTAGGACACACAAGGTGGTCAGACCTGACCATGGTCGCTGGAAAGCGCTGGATGCAGGCCGTTCTTGATTGGTCATTCTGGAAATCCTTAGGAGAGACTTATGTCCTAGACTTATGACGTTATTCGGCTGAAATGACGATGACAATGATGGCTTTATTATGAATGAGGGCGTCAGACCATGACTGGTAAATTACATTCGTTGAGATAGGCCTATTCCCAGAAGTAGGAGGATGAAGGCTGCGGATGATGATGATGTGGGCGCTACTTCTACTCTGTATTCGCCTTAAGGTTGAACTAGTCACGGGCGCGAACTCACAGGTGGGCACGGCCAAAAAGCATGCTGTCTTACCTAACATTGTGTTCGGGCAAAGTAGTAAAGTGAAATGCATGATAATTCATGGTAAATTATACGCGAAAAAATATACGTTAAGTCTTTTGGGAAAAAGGGTTTTATGCAAAAATTACTGCATTAATCACTTAAGTACAAATTAAGTTTATTAAAATTTTCGATAATTAGGCTGTGTCGGTGTGGACTTTATTTTAGGGATGTTACATTTCTTTTATTTTATATTTACGCCGAAAGTTGCATAAACATAAGAACGACGTTGCATAAAAACAAAAAGACGAATCTTTGCTGGCTTATAACATTTTTTTCTATTCTGTATCCATACAGACAAAATAATGAGACAAAACGATATTTTAATGTTAAACTGTGAAGGAAATCCTCTCCGAAATTTGTTTAGAAGAAGTATCAACTTGTTACAACCTTAATAAACTCCTTTGCAAAATTATCTCCTAATATTGTGTTATAATAAATATTCAACAAATAACATTAAAATCTAAAATTTTTGGTGACATTTGCCTGAAATAACGCTGCACTATGAAATATAGAGTCACAAGTGTTCAGACAATAACTCACACATTTTCACGTCTCAAATGTTAGCTACGTGTTGTTATATACTCGTAAGCTATATTTTCCTCTCTCAGTCTATTTTCCCGGTCAGTAATATAAAGATGACCCGGATGGCTTAATATTTCAACCCACGCCGTTGAGTTTTAGTGCTACGCGATCGCATGTGACATCATGGGAAGTTGAATAGAGTTATGAAATAATAGATAGGACAATTAACAAGAATTGTGATTTTGTTTCAAGTAAGAATCAGGCAAGGACTTTTGATTTTAAAACAATGCAAAAATAACATATTGCAGTTTCCATTCCATTAAAACATATTTTTGAAACAAAAACACTGTAGCGTTAAAAGTAACATTAAACACATAATATTAAAATTTCCGAATAATATTCATTGTAATAGCATAACTTAATAATACACTTTTTTAAAATTTATTAGTGTCCCCAATAAGTTTATTAGAAAGAACTAAGACGCAATAGTTCACATCGCCCAGGAACATCAATGAGTAGAAGTCTAAGTCCATCCATCCATCCATTTTCAGCCCACATCAACCCACTACTGGACCTCCCTTTTTTTGCGCCATTTCCCACGGTCCTATGCCATTCTCATCCACTGCTAACCCGTCAACCTTACAATATCATCTGACCAATGGGCCTGTGGTTTTCCTACTGGTCACTTCCCCTGTCTCGGCCATCACTTGGTTACTGCTTTGGTCTATCGGCTGTCTTTTCTCCAAGTGTCCCACCCATTCCCACTTCAACTGCGTGATCCGTCTACCTAAGTCATCGAACTTAGTTCTGCGGCGAATCTCTACGTTTGGTACACGGTCCATCAGCGTGATTCCGAGAATGGTGCGCTCCATCGCTCTTTGTGCAACCATAATTATGTGCATGTTCTGTTTTGTAAGCGTCCATGTTTCAGCACCGTTAGTGACTATAGGTAGAATACCTTGGTTTTCAGGCATTGTGGGAGTGAGGACTTAAAAATATCTTTAAATCTTCCAAAAGCAACTCATCCCAGCCGAACCCTTCTCTCAATCTCTTCCTTTTGCCCGTTTGCATCAAAAGATAAACGATGCAAACGGACAAAAGAGATTTTGAAGAAGTCTATGTACTTTTGCTTAATACGCTCGATGGCCAAATGGTTGAAAAGTTCATCACACTGTCACAGAAAATCGCGTCAAATGATATTTAGGCAAGTTTTCATATCTATGTTTACATAACTCTATGGGACGATACCTTTACTTTGTCCCAACGGACTAACCTAAAGTATAAAAGTTCGCGGTACATTTCCCACCAAACGAACGCAAAAGACGGTCAAAACAAGTTATTATGATAATCATTGGGTATAACGTAAAATAAAACCGGGTTTAAATGCACAGAGCCTCTGTTTGCGTAGTAAAACTACGTTTTTATTGGGGGTTTACAAGTTTAGTGGGGTTTCTGAAAACGTTTCGTAAATAGTTAAAATTACGAGTATATTATTATTATTATTTGTGACTGTATAAGTAGAAATGAATAGTGTAGATACAAATGTCTGTGAATGCACCAATATGGCTCCAACGCAAGACAGATAGTTGGAGACCATTTTGTGATTTTTTTTATCCTATTTTCCTGACTACGGCAAACCTATAAAAAGGGTTATGTGTTTCGACGCTTTATATGCATATATCTTTGTGTTTATGTTTTGGTGGTGCTTTCAAAGGTGCAACGTGCGTAACAAATAAGCACATTTAAAAAATATATACATTATTAGCTATGAATTTATTCGATAAACGTAGTTTTTAGTAATAAACTTCCCGTAGTCGGGGGGGTTCCAGTTTTTATAAAAAATGTATCTTCTGTCTTTTGTTCATTAATGGGTAATTATTATAATTGATTTTATCCTTAAAATAAAATTGTATCTATCTATCTAAAGTTTATGAGCTCTAGTTTCGTTCGATCGAAACAAATGTTAATGTTATAAAAGGTACTGTTTCCTTTTACAAATGTATTCAAATTAGCTATTTTTTTCTTTTTTGCTTCTTTCTGTAATTGAAATTATGACTATTTTTATACGCGGAATAAAAAAAATTAAAATATCAAAAATTTGCATTCTTTGGCAACTTCGCTCACGTTGTATTTTTATACTTTTTTGTAAGATATTATTTGTAAATTGAGATTCTCTTTCTACACAGATACTCTTACTAAACAATTGTTTTTGGCTCATAAGGTAATTTTAAAAAAAAATATTGTATTCATGTTTTTTTATTCTATTCACTGATTAGTAAATTATGACAAAGTTACAGCGCATTTAAATTACGTTCGAAGTACAATTTTCACTTAACTAGAAAAATATTTTTTTTTCGTCCCGTTTAAGTTGATCGATCTGCTTCTCCGAGTTTGTATGGAAAGCTAAAAATTAATTTTTCACATTCCGATAAGATGTTCCTTGGGAAAAGTTGTTCAGAATAATGGACTGAACTCATCCTTAAAATAGTTTTAGTATAAAGGGTGCGCTCGGTGGCCAGTGGGAGTGCGCACTACTAACGCTTTCGCAAGTAAAGCGATACCGGGCGTGGTCCGCACTTGGATGGGTGACCGCAAGTGGCATAAAAATTACTCGAGCTCTTTCGTGCTTCGGAAAGCATGTATAAGCCGTTGGTCTCGGCTGTCATCATTGTATGGCAGTTGTCAAGCTATGTTAGATGCCTTTAGGAAGCCTGGAAAATCTGACACCAGTGTTGGCCACTTACACACACGAAAAACAAATAAACAGTATACCACCCCTTATACTGTTTGTTTGTTTTTCGTGTTTGTTTGTTCTTTTACAACACCAGCAACATGTTTGAAGGAAGTTCAGATTATAATACTGAAATATAAAAAAAATTATCAAAAATTAAAATAAAAATCGACTTTCCATATATATCAGCCCTTAGCCAAATGGATTTTGTAAGGGAGGACGAAATTCGTTCATCGATTTTCAATATATTTTCATAGAAAATAGTTTAGTACTATTGACCGAACTAGCTCTAGGTGTTTCAATATTAACCCTGTAGTTTGCAAGATGTTATACATTCGAATTGATAATCTCCTCCTTTTTTGAAGTCGGTTAAAAACAAAACAATTCGTAAATGCGTAAAGCTTGTGCAATATTATCTGTGAAATAAACGCGGGAACACAGTTTTCCGAGTCGATGAGTATCAGTGATAGACTGGCTTCCGATGTGAATCTCTTGTTTATAGGGATCCGTTTTATTTTGTTTTAACTCCCGACAAAAAAGAGTGGTGTTAAAAGTTTGACGCTTATTTCTGACTATCTGTCTGTCTGTCTGCGGCATCGTAGCTCTTGAATAGATGGAACAATTTCGATGCGGTATTTTTACGTGAAAGCAAGTTCTCTTATTGTGTTAATGTTATTGGAGGTTAACGCTTGAAAGTCGAGGTTTTTTTAGTTTGTCTAGCAAATAATAGATGGCGCAATGTTTTTTTTTTGCGGTCAAAATCAATTGGGGATATCAGTTAGAATATTATTTTGTTTCGCTAATAATCAATAGATGGCGTTCTTAAAAATATATAATTTTTTTTTATTTACCTGGCTAATAAGCTTGTTAAAGTTTTTAAGTGATGACACTGATGTTCTGAGAAAAGTTCTAAACATGAAGGTAAACAGGAACAGAAATAAAGGGGGACCTATGTAAAGGTGGACAGAGTGTGTCAATCAGGATATGACTGGTAAGAATGTAACAGTTGAATATTCTAAGGATCAAGTAAAATGGAAGCAACTTTCAGGCTTTGCCAATCCCACCTAGTGTGTGATAAGGAAAAAAAGTACTAAACCTACAAGGTCTTAATAAGTAGGTTACAGGATTTTTTTTTCTGTAGACTTATCAATTAGACGGATGGGACTTTCAGTTTCAATTTTATTTATGACATCAGAATTAATTAAGAAAATATTGCTTTTCTAAAGCATTGAGTAAAATAAATAGTGAAAACATAAAATGAGGTTAAGGGGATACTTGAATTTTTCCGGGGTCCAGTGCTGCCCCTATTTGAAATAAATCATTTGATAGGAAACGGAGACACTATTTAAAATTTTGTCTTGATCAGGCTCTAGATAACCCTTCAAACTTCCCTAAGAACTTGCCAGAGGAAAGAGATACATGAAAAGCACTCCACTGACAAAAACCCAGCTCATAAATATAAGAAGTAGAAAGTATTAACAAATATTTTTAATACTTTTGAAAGCAATTAAAAACAGGTAAGATCCTGAGAACAAACAGTCAAATGCCTGAATACGTTTCTATAAAGCCTTATTACATACAGCCTTATAAATATTTCATTTATTTTCAATATTACAAAGATTCATCAGCTACAAGCTTCGTCAAGCCTTATAAATACACTAGCTTTTGCCTGCGGCTTCGCTCGCGTAGGGGTGTAATTTTTCAAAATCCTTTCTTAGGGGATGCCTACGTCATAGTAGCTTTATGCATGCAAAGTCTCAGCCCGATCGGTTTAAAACTGACAAAGTTTCATACAAACTTTCATCCCCTATTTTATCCCCTTGGGGGTAGAATTGATCAAAATCCTTTCTTAGTGGATGCCTACATCATAAGGTCTACCTGCATGCCAAATTTCAGCCCGATCCGTCCAGTGGTTTGGGCTGTGCGTTGATAGATCACTATGTCAGTCAGTCAGTCACCTTTGAGTTATATATATTTAGATTTACATATATATGGACCAATCACACAGATTGAGCTAGCCCCAAAGTTAGCTTCATCATCTCAGCCCTTCTTCCGCCCACTGCTGAGCATAGGCCTCCCTTCGTCGACGCCACCCATTTCGGTCCTGTGCTGCTCTAATCCAGGTGCGACCCATGACTTTTACTATGTCGTCAACCCATCTCATTGCTGGGCATCCCACGCTTCTTTCACCCGCTCTGGGCCACCATTCGGTTAAAGCCCTGCTCCACCTGCCATCACTCCATCGAGCCAGGTTATGCTAAGTTCCACTTTAAGTGCATGACCGCTGTTCCAACATCTCGTACTTTATGTTGTCGGATTACGGTGTTGAGCACCCGATCCTGCAACCTGATGCCAAGCATGGCACGCTACATGGCTCCCTGTGCGACTCTAAGTTTGTGCACAGCCTCCTTAGTCAGCGTCCATGTCTCGGCACCATAGGTCATAGTGGGCAGGATACACTGGTTGTATAGTAATAAAAGTAAGCTTAAGCTTACCTATGTTATTATGGGATACTAACCCAACGATTATATATTTAATGATAAATAACAATGGATGGATGGAGGGATAGAACCCAAGACCCAGAACAATTTGAAAAATACCATCTTCCAGCTTGCTTTGGCCGGGTATCAAACCCGGAACAAGCGTGGTTATCACGCCACGAGAAGGTCGTCATTCATACGGAGGAGGGTTATTCATGAATAATATACTTTAGTGGTTTAAAAAAAGGTATTAAAAAGAAATTTTACAGTTGAGTACTTTTTTATTGCACCCATTTTATGAGTCCCATCACTGTCATCATACACTCTTATTCGTCAACATCATAAATATGAAATTTTATAGATCATTAAAATATACGGAACACAGTCTATAATACGCAACGCATCCTTACTTCCTTCGGATTGTATGGTCTAATTTTCTGGCGGGAACAATATTGTATTCTATTTTAGGGCCGGACACACTTATCTGGATTAGCGATAAGAGGTTTTTAAGAAAATTCATGTACCCCAACCGTTTTATAAAAAACACACTGGTATAACTTTAAAAAAAACTAATCTATTTTTTTTGTTTATTATCAATATATTATGATAACTAATTGTGTGAAAATCCACACTAGTACTAACATGAAATTGTGCTTAACTTTCTCACAAAATATATTTACAGTCACGTTTTTTGAAATTTATTATAAATTAACATACGAACAACAAAACATTAAGGCGCCCCTTCCCGGCCGCTCTATCGTCAACGCGAGCATAGTTTGAAAAGCTTGTTGTTTCATCCAGGGAAATGCTACAAAAAGAGACAAAGCAAAAAGAGAGAGATAAAGCATGAGGGCTCGGTTTGCACTCAATTTAATGAAATTAGTATAATTATGAACTATACATTGAGCGAATATTAACTATTTATAGGGTGCGGAAATTTCCTAAAACTTTGTGAAATAAATGTTCCTTATTTTAAAATTTCATTAAATTTGCCAGGTTTATATCGATTTTTTTTTTTACTTTTACGATTTATGTGTACTTTATGAACGGTCGAAGTACAGGTAAAATCAAGACGGGTAGGCCGCTCTTAAGCAACTACAACGAACTCTGTACAGTTTATTAATTATATCTCCATCAGTGTTTTTAAATAAGTTTAACTACATTTAACTAATTTAAAAAAATAGTCAACACAAAACTAAATTATGAAAGAATATAATATCACAAAATAGTCCATGACAAGCTCTCAAAAAATATTTTTTCAACAAAATAAAACTTATCTCTATTGTACGTCACCAACCTTATTTTGTCTTGCCCCATCCCTTTTCATATGTTTTTTTTATATCTCGGAGGGGAGAAATTGGGGTGCGAAAAATGAGCAAGAGTTTAATTTTGCTATTATCCATTTTCCGCCGCTGATGTATTTTTGGTGTTCTTTTGTTTAGTTAGTATTTTTTTCTATTTATTACTAGAACAAATACAATTATGTAGAACAAATATAATATAAAGAATTTACTGTAGAGAAAATTATTGATACTGCGTATTATACAACGTGGAAAGGAAAAGTATAGCCAGTGGTTCGATTTATTACGGGTATGTTCCTTCCAAGTTGCATACAATAGATGCAAAAAAGTTAAAAAAGTGCCCGTCACACTAGAAGCGTTCACTCTTCGTATAGCGATGGCAATTCTTTTAACCAAATACCATTCCGGAGCGGGGGTCTACAATTATGTTTTTTTACGTGTTGATAATATCTTGTGTAGATTACTAGAAACATAAACAAAATTGCTGACTTATCCACATAATTAGGTAAGAGAAAAATGCTCATACAATGACACTTATTTATGTGAGTGTTTGATTATGAATGACAACTAAATAATACGTCACGGGCACGTGATGTTTTGAACCAATCAGCGCTCAAGGTGCGTTCCAGGCGCGTCCAATCGCATTCAATTATAATGTCAGATTACAATTTGACAGTTTGATGAGGAGAGATTATAAACCATCGTAAATTAATACGTTATATTGTGAGTACGGATACAGTTCACAATTTATAATCTTGCGCGATTGTTTATAAACTATCGGTGTTGTTACATAGCTATTTAAAATTTTGTATGTCAAATATTTTAAGAGGTGATTTATTGCATTATTTTGAACTGCATTTGATGAAAGAGTCTTTTTAGAGGATGCTTTTCAACACCTTGCTCAAGAAAGATTCATTTTTTTTACTTTAGATTATGTACTTGGATATCAGTTTATTAATATTAGGTTGGGGAAAAAGTCTTTTTTATATAGTATGTATGAACTTGTAATAAAACTACTTTGGCTTTACTATTTGTACCTGGCTGGTTTTGATATCATTTAAAAGTTTAAATTTTAAAGAAATTAATTACAAATTAGAATAAGAAAATGCGTGATTTTCATTTGTTTTTCTTACCGTCAAGATGAGTGAATCTAATGAAGAAATTAGATACATTTTAAAATTTTACTGCCAAAAAGGTAAAAATGCAACGCAAGCCGCGAAAAAAAATTGCAATGTTTATGGACCTAGTGCAGTGTCTGTGAAAGTAGCACAAATTTGGTTTAAGCGTTTTCAATCCGGAAATTTTGATTTCAAAGATGCACGTCGCGTCGCTCTGGTCGCCCTGTTACGGATAAAATGGATGCTATTTTTGAAAAAGTTGAGCAAGATTGGCATATCAGTAGTTACGACGTAGCTGAAGAACTGGAAATTAACCACAAAACAGACTTGGCGCATTTGAAAAAAAATGGGTGCACAAAAAAGCTCGATATTTAGTACCTCACGAGCTCTCTGAAAGAAACCTAATGAACCGTGTACTCATTTGTGATTCTTTATTACGACGTAATGAGACCGAACCATTTTTGAAGAAATTGATAACTGGTGATGAAAAGTGGATCACGTACGACAAGAACGTGCGAAAAAGGTCATGCTCAAAGGCCGGTCAGGCTTCACAGACTGTGGCGAAACCCAGGTTAACTCGCAACAAGGTGATGCTGTGTGTGTGGTGGGATTGGAACGGCATTATTCATTATGACCTGTTACCACCAGGCAGGACCATCGATTCAGAACTCTACTGCGAACAACTGATAAGATTAAAGCAAGAAGTTAAGAGAAAGCGGCCGGAATTAATCAACAGAAGGGGTGTGATTTTTCATCATGATAACACTAGACCTCACACATATTTAACCACTCAGCAAAAATTACGAGAGTTTGGCTGGGAGGTGTTAATGCATCCGCCGTATAGTCCTGACCTGGCATCTTCAGATTTCCACCTGTTTCGGTCTCTTCAGAATTCTTTAGGCAGTGTCAGGTTAACATCACGAGAGGACTGCCAAAACTACTTGACGCAGGTTTTTGATCAGAAGCCCCAAAATTTCTATAGCAATGGGATCATGTCCCTACCTATAAGATAGCAAAAAGTTATCGAACAAAATGGTACCTACATACTTTAGTTAAATGTAAATATATATATATATATATATATATATATATATATATATATATATATATTATCTATATGTTTAATGGTTTATTTTTCTATATGTACTTATGTAGATATTTATACTTTGTTTACTAAATTATGAATTTCATCACGCCAGCCATACATATTTGTTTACTGTCTAGATAGACCGTAAAAAAAATCACAGATTTTGTATTTCTTTTGCTGCTATAACAACAACGGTACGGAACCCTTCGTAGGCGAGTCCGACTCACACTTGGCCGGTTATATATTTTTTAAATTTATTTGTAAATGAATAGTTTTATTTCTAAATGAAAATACTGAAATTACACTTCTAGGAATAAAACGTCTACTTTTATAAAACGTTTCAGGAATAAATAAGCTGAAAGTCGAACAAAGTCGGGTTAAGTTCAAACATAGTTAAGAAAGTTAACTGTAACATTAATTACGTTTCCCGATCTCCACCTTGTATTCTATTTCTTGGGGAAATTCAGGCTTTTAGCTAGCCTTTGATCTCATTAGAATGTCGGGCTGCAAGCGAAAATCTGGATCTTGCATTTTAGACGTCATCGTTATTAAGCCATAGGTTTTAATAATAACTAAGAGTGTTTATTAATACTTAAGCTATACAATGTGTATTTTTTATACTTGATCAAACGAAATGTGCGGATATAAGACGAAATATTATGAATAAAAAACCGAAAAAAATCGTTATTAACACTTTCATTTTTTTTTGTCAAGGTCGTGTTTCGATTTTATACAAAGTTTAGGAAGCTAAGAAAAAAAAATTATATATAAAGGGGACAAATTACACTGATTGAGCTAGCCCCAAAGTAAGTTCGAGACTTGTGTTATGGGATACCAACTCAACGATACTATAATTTATAACAAATACATATATAGATAAACATCCAAGACCCAGGACAATTTGAAAAAGGCCATTTTCTAACTTGCCCTGGCCGGGGATCGAACCCGGGACCTCTGGGTGGCGGACTAGCATGGTGACCACTACGCCATTAACAATGCCCAACAGGAAATTAGTTAAAAAATAATTAATGAAAAAATTTAAGTGCCTGGATTTTTTAAATGACTAACATAACGATATTTTTCCCATTTATTTTATCGATAATATTTGATCAAGTATAAAAATACACATTTTAGTATAATTAAGAAGTACTTATTATTATTATTATTTATTTATTAGCACACTTAACAGATTACAAACACAAAAAGAGAAATAAATTAATCATACAAATATAAGAGCCGGTCTAGTCTGCAATCCTAAAACAAGTATGCCTAAAAGCTACATTAGTTTCAGAATCAGAAGCTAGGGTACACTTCTTCTTTCGAGTCGAATGGCTATACAAAATCAAAATATTTTCAATTTGACCAGTACACTATAAATACAAAAATATAAAGTGATAGATAATTGCAACAAAACAAATCAAAACAGAAATTAAAGAATTACAAAAGCATGTTAGTTACTTACTTCTATCTGTATTAGTATTTGCCGCCGAAACTTGTACAGCGAAAAGTTACAGATATCAACGTCCCTGTTAGAGACTGGGACTTATTATTTGTTTGTACGCCTATCACGAGTCTTTTCTCTATTTATCCCGAAGCTTGACTGGTAGAGAATGCTATTAGCATTAAGTCCGCCTTTTTTACCGTGTTATTTTGGTAAATCAAGTTTAAAGTAAATAAATACATATTAATATTCATGTCATGCGATAAAACACGATGCTTTTTAAATTAAAAACTGCTTTCAACGCCTATCTACAAAATCGATTTTGAATTAATTTATATGAGACAACCTCGCAATAAACAACAATTAACTCTTCATCCTACAAGTAATAAAACATCATCATCATCAGAGCGTATTCCCGGTTGCATCCTCAGCAGTAACGCTTCAGAGCCCAGGGTCCGCTACCTAACCAAGGAGATTTGACGAGGTTACTGGTTTTTACACAGAGCGACTGCCGTCTGACCTCCACAACCCAAAAGGCAAACCAGGAACCAATCCTTGGATAGTTTGATGGTCAAACGCTAGGTGGCGTTCGGGACCCACAGTTTTACGTGCCTTTCGAAACACGGAATTATCTTTCTTTTCGGATAATCAGGTGATTCAAGCCTGCAATATCCTATCCAGACGGGAAACAACTTTTCACAAAGTATGCTTCCCAGTGGGAATCGAACCCATGACCTCCGGGTCACAAGGCGGACGCCTTGACCACTGAACCACGGAGGCAGTCAATAAAACAATTGACCTGGGAGGAATTCCTCCCAGTGACAGGCAAGGGGCTAATTGATAACAACTTCCTTTGAATTGATAACTCCTTCTATTTTGAAATGGGTTAAAAAGTATGTTTAGGCTGTCTAAAACAAGGAATGCATGTACTAACTATTCACAAGGGGTCATTTTTCGGGACAACATGGTTTTTAGGATATTTAAAGTAGTAGATGGACTCATGTTTGATTTCCGCCTGGCCCAATTTGAAACCGGTGTTTCTTTGCGCGATAGAATCAGAAATGAGTAGATTCGTAGGAGAACGAAGGTCACCGACATAGCCAAGCGGATTAGCTCATTGAAGTGGCAGTGGGTGGGGCACATAGCGCAAAGAACCGATGGCCGATGAGGCAGAAAGGTTCTCGAATGGCGGCTACGTACTGGCAAGCGCAGCTTAGGACACTCACCTGCTAGATGGTTGGATGACCTGAGCAAAGATGCAGGGAAGCGCTGGATGCAGGCCGCTTCCGATCGCTCGTTTTGGAAATCCTTGGGGGAGGCCTATGCCCAGCAGTGGACTTCCTGTGGCTGATATGATGATGATGATGGCCCAACTTGAGTTCGCAGAATAATCTGAATCACGTAAGGTCATTTTCTTAGTCCGCTACTTAAATTCGGTTAGTAAAACATCGTAAGGAAACCACCATATGGGCCAAATCTACCACCTGCGGAGCAACTCCCACCTTGTAGAGACCTCCCTTGGTCAGTCTGGAAGTCTCTCAATAGACTTCGGGCTGGTGTTGGGAGATGTCCAGAAAACCGAGTTAGGTGACGTCACGCTGATAACGTCCTTTGCGACTGCGGTGCCATTCAGTCGATGGACCACCTTCTATCGTGTCCGATTTGCCCTACGTCGTGTACCATCGAGGACTTGAATAAGGCTAACGACAGAGGGATCGCCGTGGCCACATACTGGTCAAATGTCATTTGAATTAGAAAGTATACTGGAACCATTTTGACTCGACAAGAAGAAAGAAACCTTTTACTAGTGCGTAAGAATGGCTGTTGTCGATAGGTGACAATCTTCGAGCTATCAGATGCCTTTAAGTAGCTCGAAAATCTGACACCAATGTTAGCTGCTGACGACCGCTGTGGCCTAGCCTAGTGGTCATCATGCGAGGCTCTCACACCGGATTCCAGGGCCCGGGTTCGATCCCCGGTCAGGTCAAGATGGAAAATTATCTTTTTCAGATTGACCTCGGACTTGGATGTTCATCTATACAATATGTAACAAAAACCCTGTTCGATCCTTGTAGGAGCAACTCAGACCGTTAATTTGAATAACTTTTCCTATTGGACCAATGCTTGAAACTCGAAGAAAAAATCGTCATTTTCATACAAACTGCCGGGTCGGCCGAATACTGTTGAAGTATGAAAATGTATTTTTTTCGAGTTTCAAGCATGAGTCCCATAAAAAAAGTTGTTCATATTGACGGTCTGAGTTGCTCCTACAAGGATCGGACAGGGTTTTTGTTACATATTGTATATATATGCTGCTAACACATACAAAGAGAAAAAGGATATGAAACTGTTACAAAATAACAGGTAGGTATATCATAAACCTCAACGGAAACTATCTAGGGACGCTCCTATCTCGAATCATACCCCGATCTCGCTCACCTAAAATAATCCGACCTCCGACCTCATTTGCAAACTTTCCACATAAAAAGCTAATGGTGCCACCATCGCCACCATATCATGCCAAAAAACTTATCTCAAAATCTGAACAAAAAGGACTCTCTCCAGGGAAATAATATGAAAAAGACAAATCGGCGAGGAGATTGCGCCCGGTCAGATTTCCACTGTTTAGGGCCGCATGAAAAATGACCACATGTGTGGACGGGTAGAGGTTTTTAGAGTTCTTTCGGGGACTTGTAAATTGTAAAATAGTATATTACGCAAATCTAAATATCTATAACTCAAAGGTGACTGACTGACTGACATAGTGATCTATCAACGCACAGCCCAAACCACTGGACGGATCGGGCTAAAATTTGCCATTCAGGTAGATGTTATGACGTAGGCATCCGCTAAGAAAGGATTTTGATCAATTCTACCCCCAAGGGGATAAAATAGGGGATGAAAGTTTGTATGAAATTTTGTCAATTTTAAACCGATCGGGCTAAGACTTTGCATGCATAAAGCTACTATGACGTTGGCATCCCCTAAGAAAGGATTTTTATAAATTACACCCCTACGCGAGCGAAGCCGTGGGCAAAAGCTAGTAATGAATAAAGGACCTTAGATGAATCACGAAAAAGTGAAGTTTTCTTACGACTGAATAACGATCGCTGGGAATGATCTTTGATGATAAAATCCTGAGCGACGCGAGTGATTCATGGCCCTCGATGTAAGTCCGTTTTATTCAAGAGTTGCCTGTATTACTTTATACCATGATAACATACGAGAACAAGAAAAAATTTAAGTTTTCAGAGGGTGTAAATAATATTTTATAATGTTATGTCTAACTAAATTATCATCAGCCACGGGAACTCCACTGCTGGACATAGGCCTTTAAGGATTTCCAAAACGACCGGTCGGAAGCGGCTTGCATCTAGTGCTTTCTTGCAACCTAGCTCAGGTCGTCTGACAACATAGTAGGTGGGTGCCAGTATGTGGCCGCCATTCAAGAACCTTTCTACCGCATCGGCCAACGGTTCGTCGCGTTGTGTGCCGTCCACTGCCACTTTAATCTCTTTATAATTTGACTATATTCTCTAACAAAATAAAGGTAAACTATTTGAAGAGTACATTCAGTATAAGCAACCAAACAACTTTCCATAAAAAACAAACCTCATTGTTGTCTTTAAAAATCTACGTTTAATCCCTAAACCTTTCCGTTTCTGCATTCCCTTATCTAAGTGCTTTAACAGATGAGCGTCACTGCGACAGTATGCCTCGTTACCTGTCAACAAAAGTCGCCGACTGTCGCGCGACTGTAGGCGACAGTCGCCGCGTTATGTGACAGAAACTGCGACATTCACCGACTGTCGCGGGCGTATTGTCGCTTATCTATGAGAGCCTTAAATGGGCATTTAATTTGAGAAGATTAATTTGTAAAGAAAATATAACTTTGTACAGAACCCATATCATAACGACTGACACCTTCTTAACCCTTTTTCATTTGAACATACATGGGTTTTATATCTCAAGAGATGGACTTGAGACGGGCGGACAGATATTTTGTTAGACAATGAAGTTTTTATATAGATTTATTGCGAGTCAAACTGTCGTCGCGTGTATAGAAAATAAGAACTAAATTATTCAGTAATTTATACAGCACGACTTTATCCCTAAAAGAGCAGACAGAGTAAAGTGGGCGAGAATCAACCCACTGAACACCAGTCACATTACAAAAAGCAACCGATTTACTCCCCGCCTATCTAAGTAATAAATATCCGTGTAGATTCCCCATGGATGTAATCAGGCGGCATTGTGCTAAACAGGGTGTTCACCAAATTCACTAATTTCCGAGCTGCCTTGTTACTGCACTGTCGCGAGCTAATGAGAGACAGGGGACTATTCTGAGATTATATCGAAATAATTTAAATTTTTGATGACAGGCTGGTCGATAAACATTTGAAGCTTGGTATATTGTGTCAGTTAGTTTTAAGACTGATTGTAATATGTCGTGGTTATGGTGAAAAAGTTATAAATTATACATTATTATTATAGAAACTATAGCTAAATCGTTTGAACGGTTTTGACTATTTGTTCGTCTTATGATGCTCGTTACAAAATAACAATCAACACAACACGAAGTCGTGCGACATGTCCGAACTAATGACCCCCTTTTGCAGCATGTTATCGGATTTACCTAACAAAAAATAAAACAATACCTAAACAAACGTGACGTCTTCGAATAATCGGTGAACCTAATAACCTCCTCCATTTTGGAAGTCGGTTAAAAAGGATAGTTATCTATTGTAGGTAGTTAACTAGTCCATTTGCTCGAATAGTGTGCAGTATACCCAAAATTGGAAATTACGTACACGTAAATAAAATTATAAATATATTTTATAATCATTTCGTTATTACGATTAATTAGACGCCGTAAAATCAAAATACATACAAAGTATATCTTCCAAATTATTTGTTAATGTTAATTAGAAAAGTTTAGCTGCTGAGGATCAATGTTTTTGTATACCTTGTAAAGGTATACAAAAACTCGGTGCAACGCACCAATGTACTCTGCAAGTGTACGGCCCAGGCGTCATCCTTGATCGAGCCACCGCTGTCTTTGTTGAACCGCCGGCAAAGAGTATCAACGATTAACGCAAACGGACATATAGTAAAAAGCGTGCGACAGCCTGTCATAGATTGCGAGATAACCCCCGCATATAATTCTGTTCACGTAGGCTGCTGCCGCGGATAACTAAGTTTATGCGAGGCTCACGCGGTAATGTTGCGAGGTGTACGCTCTGCTACTATGTTCATTTTTGGAAACCAATGAAGGTTTTAAAATTATGGTATAACAGGGGGCAGTGCAGACACGTAAAGTCACAGAATAAGTACTAGTATTCAGGTACAGAAGTCTAAACTCAGAAAATAAATTAATAGAAATATCTGCTTAATGTGGTTTAGCGCAATAGTTTAATATAGCTCGCGTCAGAACTCCTCACCGTTTAGATACCTAGACTAGACATCTATTGCAAGCTAATTTCATTCTTATTACTCTTGACAAACGATTCATGTAACTGAATTTACCCATTCGAAGTGGTCGCCGCGCGCATAGTAATAATGTAGTTATATTTTCGATACCTAAACGGGGAGTGACACAGGCCTGGTCAGGTCTAATCAACTGTTGTCTAACTATCACAGGTTGACAGGTTCTTTTGCCCGTCATATGTATCCAATAACAGCAGCTTATTGAGCCTCACGTCACTATGCTGCCATTTTGTACCCCATATTTTTGAAAACCCTCATTCATCTCTTGTGTAAAAATCAAAAGACTACTCTTAGCAGTTTGCGTGCTCGTTCCTATGCAACTAATCCTTACATAAGCGAAAGCATGAAACGGACTTCTTTCGGCGACCAGTGTCGACCGTAAGCGATTGTCTCGCGACAGGATTTGCCGCAATCACATTCTCGAAACGCGGAGTTGAGAAACACCTAAATGAATGGTTCCATACAAAAAACCGTTCGTTTAGTGGCTCCGCGTTTGAAAAATGGCACCAAATGTCGGGAAACGCTCGTCTCGTCTGTTTTGACACGTCGACAGAAAGTCATAGTGCAATCCTATTGTCAAAAAGTAGAACTTTCATTCATCTCCAATAATGTCTCGGCCATAGGCAAAACTGCCTGTAAATAACAAAAAAGAGTTTAGGAACTTAAAATAAGAATCTTACGCAGTAAATCAACAAAAACAAAGGGCGCCAGCCCTTCGGTTTTACGCTCACGACCATTGTCTTAATTCAGAGGTTTCGATAAGGTTTGATGGACCGTTAAAACTTGAGATCGTCCCTGTCCTAAATGTAGAGTTGATGACCCCTCTCTGTTGATGTCGCTACGTCTAATAATTTGACTATTATTGTAGATTTTTAGAATGAAGTTCTTTATGCCACGTTACGATATATAAATATTATAAATACGTTACGTATTTTTTACATAGATTTCTTTTATGCTTGGATGTAATACGTCTAGTAATTTGACTAGCATAGTAGAATATTTTTAGAATGAAGTTCTTTACGGCACGTTACGAAGGCACCTATTATAAATTTGGAAATTTACCGATTTTGGTTTTTTTTTTCGTAGATTTATTTTATGTTTAGATGTAGTACGTCTAGTAATTTGACTAGCATTATAGAATATTTTTAGAATGAAGTTCTTTACGGCACGTTACGAAGGCACCTATTATAAATTTGGAAATTTTACGATTACGGATATTTTTTCGCAGATTTTTTTTCATGTTTGGATGTTGTAACCTTCTCCTAAAGGTTCCAAAATAATCCACTAGATGCTCTACTAGTAGGGGGTACAAATATTTCGATTTCCCTATTACTTACTTTTCAAATCCACTTAGGGTTTTATAAATGGTTTTATTAGAAACTTAGTGTTTTGTTATTTCATTTATTTCAAGATGTAAACAAAAATGTTTGTACCCCTTTTATATCCGCATTTGGCAATTTTTTTTAAACTTTTGTCAATTTTTTCTTTTGATTACCTGTAGCATAGAAAAATATGGAAAAAAAAAATGCTATTGGCAAAACGCTACCAATTTTTTTTTTGTCATATTTAATGTAAAATACTATACCGTCGTTTGTTTTGATAAATTTGAGAAAACTCTTTACCACTTTACAAAATCCACTAAATGAGACGCGAGAACCGTTTCATAGCAAATGCATCCCAGTTTTCCCACCAATGTTCCGTGAAATGGCACAGAAAATAAAAGAAACGATTTGTCTGGAGTAAATCTAGCGGATAGTGCGAATTATGGCTGGAAGCTGTTTATCTGGGAAGCTGGATGTTGCTTTGTTGATGGCTGTTCACCGCAATACAGATTTCTTCTTTGTTTTTACTTTTTCTTATTAAACTTTCCGTTTAAGTTTACATTTCTAACTGACTTCCAAAAAGAAAGAGGGTATCGATACGTCGGAATCATTCTTTATTTATTTTATCTTTATTGTTTATCAAATACAAATTGTACAGAACAATAGGCGAATTTAACGCTAAAAGCGTTGTCTACCAGTCAAACTTTGGGTTATGCAGATAGTCTATTTGGGTTGCAAGACTTGCAAGACAAAAGTAAAGCACATATAAATAAATAAGTATATACGGATAAAAACATGAAAATATAATAAATAAATAAACAATAAATAAATATATACGGACAAATCACACTGATTGAGCTAGCCCCAAAGTAAGTTCGACACTTGTGTTATGGGATACTAACTCAACGATACTATATTTTATAATAAATACTTAAATAGATAAACATCCAAGACCCAGGACAATTTGAAAAAGGCCATTTACCAACTTGCCCTGACCGGGGATCGAACCCGGGACCTCTGGGTGGCGGACTAGTATGGTGACCACTACGCCACACAAAACGTGTGCTGTACTATCTTTTCATGTAATTATTATTATGCTAATATTTACTACTAATATTTTCATGTATCATTCTTTCATGCATGTATCATCATTATAGCTTTTTTATATGTTTTCACCGATTATTCAATGATGCCCGAACCGAATTGGTAAATTCTTTTTTTTTTGAAAAGGAGTACTTGTCAAGTGGTCCCATAAAAATTTTATCAAATCGGTTGTCTCGTTTAGGGGTTTAAGTAGGTTTTTAATTTTGAAAAATTATTATATGTCTTATATTTGGAATAAACTTTTTGTTTTAATAAAGTTGTTTTTTTTTACCCAACCTCCAAAGAGGAGGTTATAAATTCGTCGGAATCTGATAATTATGTAAGATCAACGATTATTGGAAGACGCCTGGACCGATTTGGAATATACTCTTTTATTTAAAAGTTCATAATTGTTAGGTGGTCTAAAATTTTTTTCGAAAACCGTTTTTAGTTTTGAAAAATTATCATATGTATGGCCTAGTAGAACAAGACCGCTCCAAGTCTTCCCGTGGATGACTCGACTCAGGTCATTTATACGTAAGAACAATCTCATTATCATCATCATCAGGTCTTTTTGTCTCTACTGCAGGAGCACGACCCTCCCTGTACTACCAGAGACAGTTGACCAGAGCAGTCAGAGGACTTGGCCTACACTCTCCTCGCTGGCCAGAGGGGTTGAAGAGGTCTCATTGATATTTATAAGCCTTGTTTAGCTTGTATTCCCGAAGTCGCCTTTTATGACATTCACAGGAGGACTAGGAGTGGCCCTGTTCTTCTCTGCCGGAAACCACACGGCCTACGTACTATCTGAATAGAATCTGAACTAAGCTTATAAAGCCTGGCCAGCGTGAAAAGTGTAGGACAAATCTTCTGGCTGGTCTGGCCAAGTAGTACAGAGAGGATCGTGCTCCTGCAGTGGGGACTAAAAGAAGACGTGATAGTGAAGATGATGATATGTGTATGTCTCATCTTAGCTTCGGAGCCAGGGGAGCGCTTCCCGCTTTGTGCTCTCCAAATATAATATGCATGCAGATTTACACATTTGACGCCAGTAGGCTATTCATATTTTGCCGCTCTTAAGCTGCGTTTTATGAAATATCACAAAAAAGCACTCTTCTACGTTCTCAATTGCCGCGATGCACGAAATGTGCCGCCAGTAGGATATTCATATTTTGCCGCACCTAAGCTGCGTTCACTGAAATATCGAATATAGAAGCACCTTTTTACCTTCTGTATACGAGTAGAGAGGGTGCAATTGGCCTCAAATTTGCTGCACCCCCAAATGTGCACTGTATGCATGTAAATGCCGAAGATCACAAAATAAGAAGAAAATAGCGAAAACAGTTTGAACTATTTGGCTATAGTTTTTGGGTTCAGTCAGAGAGGAGCGCAGTGGACAGGATTTTTTGATGACACTCTAAAATAAACTTTAAACTATTAGCAAAAACTGCAAAACGCGAGTATGCTTGCGCGGGTTCGAGACCGCGCGAGCATTTTATGTTTTAATGTTTATACACTTTAGGATATGGTAATACGACCTTATTTTTTAATGAGTTAGTAATTTCCTCTCTTTCTAAACTGCCCCTTACAAATGGCAGCTTGCCTGACGTCGGCCCTCGTTGGGAAAGTATGCATACCTAACACTAAACTAACGAGGTAAAATTATTAATTGTGCAACATGTTCGCTTTGGACGTCGGCCAAAGGCTTTGGTGGTACGTAACACTGCTAATGAAAGTGGATTAGAATTCATTAATTGTCTTTCTATGTTATTATCTTAGAAGAAAATGTAAGCCCACCTTCTGAGATATGATGAGTTTTTAAAAGTAATAGTAGAGCAGAAAATAATGAGAAGAAAGGTTAAAGATATTTATATAAAACAACTGAAAGATAAAGCCATGTTTCAACCCACAGAGATGTAAATATACATATATGTTTCTATTTATTATCTGTACGATGCCAAGGCAGTGTGCCAGTGATTCTATATTTAGTCTTGAAAAATAAAATATATCAGATTTTCCTTTTCAAAGATATAAAAACTTGAAATGTGACGTAAGTAAGTAAAATTATTAATTGTGTGTAAATATTTTTTCATAATAATGATGTCAAAGAAACAAACATCTTTGTAAGGTTCCATACCCAAAGGGTAAAAACGGTATTTATTTATTTAGGTATTTAAAATCTTCATTGAGCCAAAACTTACAATAGGTGGACTTAATGCTAATGCCTTGTGTGGGCACGCTCAGCAAACGCCAAAAATGTGGATGTGGCTAATGTTACGTGCAGAATCATCACTGGGACTTTAAAGCCTACCCCATTACACCAGTTATATACGCTGTATGGAATAGCCCCGCCTAGCGTCCGGCATGCTGTTGCCTATGGAGGAGAAAACCACAAACAGGCACATGACAGCAAAAATCTGCTTTATGGGCAAGGACCTCCCCCACCGCGACTTAAAAGCCGCAACAGCTTTTTGAGACAGCGTAGCTTACCACCTAAAGAAGTCTTGAAGACTAAACTCACACTGTGGCAAAAAAAGTACCCGTCCTCACCGTTTGACATTCCTCCTGAAGAGAAGCTGCCTCCGGGTAAGAATCTGCCTTTGGCTGTGTGGAAATCTTTAAACAAACTCAGAGCTAGTACAGGGTAGTGCCGGAATGCCCCACATGGGGTTGGAACTCTGGCAACAATTTGTGTGACTGTGGGGTCACACAATCCAGGGACCATCTTTTGTCATATTCCCACTTTTTCCCCGACTCCTTGTGCTAAGGCAGATCTGAATGTGGCCAATGACAGGGCGGTTGCCGTGGCTAGGTTCTGGTCTAACAATATCTAATTTGAGCCATTTCGATAAGAAGAAGAAGAATGCTAAAGCATTCTCTCCCTATCATTCTTTAGGAAAAGAAACAGATAAGAAAGTCAGTCGTATGCACATTGAAATTATAACGATGTATTTTCAGTAGTTCATATCAATGAATGTTTTTGCATTGATTTGGAAGTTAGACGTGCATGAATAACTTTCTACATGTGTGGTCCAAAGTAAAAGATAATAAATGTTTTTCTTTCGTCAATACGTTAAGTGGCTACCTGAATTTTTCGGGGTCCAGTGCTGCCCCCATTTAAAATAAATCATTTGAAAGGAAACGGAGATATCATGTCAAATTCTTGTCTTGATCAGACCCTAGATAACCATTTAAACTATATTTCTGAACTACTGTTCACAGTTTAAAGTGAGAACGTGAATCTTTTCTACGCACTTAAGCGAAAATCGGCCACTTTTGGCTAATGCGCGAAGAAAACGTTCACGTTCTCACTTTCAACTGGAAAACAGTAGGAGAGCCGAGATAAACGAGCAAAAGGAATAAGCTTATTCAAAAGTTGCGTGAGCATTTTAATTTCATTAGTAAATCTTTGGGACACTATATGTGACGCTTATGATTCTAAGGAGTAAAGATTACAATGGCGTGAAGTGGGCTTTGTTTATAACTTAGAGACACTTCTTGCATGGCGAGCCATCAGCTGTGGAAAATATCTTTTCGCTTATAAATTAAAGCACACTTGCCTGCGGGAGCCCAGATGAACGAGCAAAAGGAATAAGCTTATTTACAACTGCAAAGCGCCTCAAAAGATGCGCGAGTGTCTTAATTTCAGTAGGAATTCGGGACACTATATGTGACGCTTTTGATTTCAGGAGTAAAAATGACGATGGCGCGAATTTATATGGTTAATAATCTCTTTGTTTATAACCTAGAGCATACTTCTTGCATTGCGCGCCGCCAGATGCGGAAAAAATCTCTTCGCTTATAAGTTAGAGCACACGTTTTGCATGGCACGCCATCAGCTGCGGAAAAAATCTCTTCACTTATAACTTAGAGCACACTTCTTGCATGGCGCGCCACCAGCTGCGAACAAAATATCTTTGCTTATAATTTGAAGCACACTTTTTGCATATCGCCTCGTCAGCTGCGGAAAAAATCTCTTCGCTTATAACTTAGAGCACACGTCTTGCATGGCGCGCCGCCAGCTGCCTGCGGGAGCCCAGATAAACGAGCAAAAGGAATAAGCCTATTCACAACTGCACAGTGCCACAAAAGATGCGCGGGGCGTTTGAATTTCATTAGAAATTCCCGCGGAAAATTAGATAAGGATTTTCAGTACAAACTTATACTAAGTTTTCAGATTTGAGAATCTTAGATTACTTTACATTTAATATCTAAACTTTTTTTCAAAATCTGTAGCAATTAGGTGGGTATTAACAGATTTTTGATAAAATAATGAAGTCATAAGAAAATAAGCTTAATTAAGTCCTACCAAAAGGGACATTTCGTCCCAATAGATTAGACAGTGCTAACGGGAATTAAAGTCCCAATTAGACTTAGGATCCTATACTCACTACATTTTTCTGGATGTTACGAAATTAATTATCATTATTAGATATTTTTTAACCTCCGACCAAAAAGTGGGGTGTTATAAGTTTGTCGCTAATGTCTGTGTGTCTTTGGCATTGTAGCTCCCGAAAGTATGAACCGGTTTCGTTGCGGTTTTCTTTATGTGAAAGCAAGTTCTCTTGCGGTGGTTCTTGGCTATGTTTAATGAAAATTCGTTAAGCCTTTTAAAAGTGATTGGGGGTTAACGCTTAATAGTCGGGGTTTTTTTTATTTGACCAGCAAGTAAATAGATGGCTCTACAGATAAAAATTCCACCATCGGTTAGAGTATGTAGTTATGGCACTCATCACAAGATGGCGGATTTGAAAGTCGGAAGTTTTAATTCTAGTTTTTTATTTTAATTTTTAAGTTTTAATTAGCCTGGCAAATAAGCTAAATTTTACTAATTTTAAATAAGTTTGCTTATTCAAGGTGCTAAATTAATTAATCACCTCCTATTTTATTTGATTCGATTAGGTCGTTGAAGTGGCAGTGGCGTATAGACATAGCGCGAAGAACCGATGGCCGTTGAGGAAAAAACTGGCAAACGAAGCGTAGGATACCCACCTACAAGGTGGTCTGACGACCTGACCAAGGTCACTGGAAGGCGCTGAATGCAGGCCGCTCTAGATTGGTCATTTTGGATGCCTATGTCCAGCGGTAGACTTTATTCAGCTGAGATGATGAAATGAAAGATCATAAAGCAGATAAGAAGACCGCCTTGTAGGTGGATGTCCTACGCTTCGCTTGCCAGAACGTGGTCACCATTCGAGAACATTTTTTCCCCATCTGCCAAATTTTAGTAAATCATTTTAATTATAACGTGAACTATCAAATGAAATTAATCGCTTTTAATCAACCAAAATGTGATTATCAGTAAAGCGGTTATATTAATTAACAAAATTATTTATCATTGTACTCGTTAGGCTTCTGAACTTGGATTACAATGTAATTAACACATGCTTTATAGATTTTGTTGTCAAATATTCAATTTATCAGATATTATGTAGAAATTTAAGTGTACCGTTATAGATTTAGCTATACTTAACCCCTTAATTATGAATTCAAAGAACTTGTATAAAAAATAACATATCATAGGTATAATAAAATAATAAATCAAACCTTGACTATTGATAATTGCATGGTGACTGATAAAATCAATTTGAGTAAGTTGAATACTTAAAAATACCGGCCAAGAGCGAGTTTCTTTCCTTTTGAACCACGTAGTGATTGATTAGATATTTACTTTTTGCAGTAGACATTAATCTATTTTGGTAAATATTTGCATAGTTGGTTATTTTTTAATTATTTTTTCACATTTATTTAGAAAAGCATTAAACATGCTTCGGCTGAAATGGAATTTCCGGATTCGTAATTATTGTCAATTATTGTTGAAAAGTGCTCATCCGGCAATTCCATACTTCTCGTCCTCTGCAGTAATGTACTTTACCCTAATAGTTCGTCGTTACTGTATTAAAAAATAAAATCGATCCATATTTTCACGTTTATCAAATAAGTATAAATTCACAAAGATATAAAGCATAGAATTTCCGGACTAGGGGCTTGTCGTCACCGACCTTCACAATTCATACGAGTCTGTGACGTCATGGGAAATTCAATGCGGTCTGCTCTGTCTTCGTCATTTTTTGTTAGTCAGAGAGAAGAAAACATACGTGTACAATATTTTTTAATAACCTGATGAGCCAATAATTTACTTTCGTCTACATTGTTATCGTAAGGCCGTTTCCCTGCCTGATGTTTAACCCTTCGCTGTGTCGCATATCAATTTGTCTTGAAATATTAATTTTATTGACCGCAATTTTTTCTTAATTCCAGGAGGCGGTATAACTCCCTAGCAGCAAAGCGACCACCGAAGCGGTTCGTGCGGGCCCGCCAACTTGGTGGGCCCGCCACAGGAAAGTTAACACAGTAAGTTTGGACGTCATATTAATTTGTGAGTGGTTACGCAAAAAATCAGCTCGAGCAAAAATAACTAATTGGACTAAAACTAAGCTGAAAGCCCACAAAATCGAAATTAAGCTAGCCGGAAAATAAGACTTGTGTTATGGGATACTAACTCAACAATACAATATTTTATAACAAATACATTTACAATATGCAACAAAAACCCTGTCTAAAATTTGTAGGAGCAACACAGACCGTCAATATGAACAACTTTTCTAATGGGACCAATGTTTGAAACTCAAGAAAAAATCCATATTTTCATACAAATTGCCGGGCCGGCCGAACACTTTTGTATGAAAATGTCGAAAGTCTTTGAGTTTCAAGCATTGGTCTCTTACAAAAAGTTGTTCATATTGACTGTCTGAGTTGTTCCTCTAAGGATCTGACAGGGTTTTTCTTACATATTGTATAGATAAACACCAAGACTCAGGACAATTTTAAAAATACCATTTTCCAACTAGTCCCTCGTGTGATCCCCGGTCAGGAGACCGGGGATCGAACCTCTGAGTTGCGGACTAGCATAGTGACCACTACGCCACGGAAGTCGTCAAACCGTTTTCTATAACCCCTTTAGGACCCTTTTTTGTGTAACCACCCATATTTTGATTTCCTCTGTGGTGTTTAACAGACTAGCATCATTTCAAAATCGTTTTTTAGAAGATGTCCTAGCTTTTATGGACTTGCAATAAATATTAACTAAATTTAACTTAAATAAACTTTAAAACTAAAGAAATACTTTTCAAAACATATACCTACTATAATAAATATATACTATATAAATAAATAAATAAATATATACGGACAAATAACACTGATTGAGCTAGCCCCAAAGTAAGTTCGAGAATTGTGTTATGGGATACTAACTCAACGATACTATATCTTATAACAACTACATAAATAGATAAACATCCAAGACCCAGGACAATTTGAAAAAGGCTATTTTCCAACTTGCCCTGACCAGAAATCGAACCCGGGACCTCTGGGTGGCGGACTAGCATGGTGACCACTACGCCACGGAGGTCGTCATTTTGAATACCCGACGTTAAAAAAAGGGGGAAATTCTTATAAGTTTGACGTGTCTTTATGTCTGTTTGTGTTATTTTAGCTCCTTTATTAATGTAGATCGATTATGATGCGATTTTATTTGTTTAAAAGTTGACATATTTGAGATAGTTTTTTAGTTACAGTTGCATAGTTAATCTTTTATTTTATTTCTTGTTGCTATCATATCACGAGACAGTGATTGCTGAAAGATTTCATCACTACTAACCAAGTTAGTATATGCTACCAACAAGTAATTCATCTTTTAGTACGGTAAGAAAAGGATATTCTATGGCGATGGGTCCGCGAGTCAGCAGTTTTCAATCAATTTCCTTAATAAAAGGGTAAAGTGTGCATAATATTATTACAAGATCCAGCCAAAACATGTTTTTCGCTCAAAATCTTTGCGTCTGCTGAAATTGTTTGTTCAGTTTAGCTAAACATATTTTAAAACAAAAGAATGTTTTTAACCCCCGATAAAAAAGAAGGGTTTTATAAGTTTCACGGCAATGTCCGTCTGTCTGCGTGTCTGTCTGTGGCATCGTAGCACTCAAATGGGTGAATTGATTTGGACGCGGTTTTTTTTTACGTGAAAGGAAGTTCCCTTGCGGTGGTTCTTAGCTATGTTTTATTAAAATCGGTTAAGCCGTTTAAAAGTTATTGATGTTACCGCTCAAAAGTCAGGGCTTTCACTAGCAAAATAATAGATGGCACTCCAGATATCCATTTGATGAGTAGCGGAACTACCGTTGACGATCTCCGTGGCGTAGTGGTCACATGATAATCCGCCACCCAGAAGTTCCGGGTTCGATCCCCGGTTAGGGCAGGTTAGAAAATGGCCTTTAATTGCAAAAAACGGCTACAAAAGTGGCCGTTTTTTGCAATTGTGCGTAGAAAAGCTTCACGTTCTTACTTTAAAGTGTAAACAGTAGTTCATAAAATAGTTTAAAGGATTATCTAGAGTCTGGTCAAGACGAAATTTTAAATGATATCTCCGTTTCCTTTCAAATGATTTATTTCAAATGGGGGTAGCACTGGACCCCGGAAAATTCAGGTAGACCCTTAACATGATTCGCGTTTTTGCCTATTCCTTCGATCGTCTTTTACGATCCGCACGGGGAGAAGCAACTGGTACATTCTAAGGTCTTCTTTTCTCCCAAACAAGCATGAAACGACATATTATCTTATTCTACAATGAATTAAATTATATACACAAGAATTGTTCGTTTAAAATACAAGATTATGAAACCAGCCCATTAAAAAGTTAAACATTTTAAAGTCTAAGAATTATGAAGCTTAGGCAGTTTGTTTTGGTTTTGGTTAACACTCATTATTATTCATTTGTTTTTAATGAGACTTTATTTTCGTGGTGAATTATTCAAGCTGCAAGTAGATTAAAAATAGTAATTGCAGAATAAATGAAAATTTCACCGCCCGCGTTAATTTTTTGAACCAGTAATGGTTGATTATAATCGTTAATTTTACTTGTGAATATAGATACCGATACATTTTCACGTCTTATGGGGGCACCGCGTGTTAGAATCTAATTTTTCTCTCGCCTCCCCCGCACACAAATTTATACTAGCTGAAACAAGACATCTTGCTGAGCTGGAACGCGGGCAGCGCGGCGGCTCAAGCGCATATGGTTTACGCGCGGGTGTTTCTTTTGCTTTTTTCGTTTGACAAAGAATATTTAAAAGTTATTAAAAATATATGATGTCTCCCTTTTGTTTGATACAATTATAATAAAAAATTACAAGGGCTAAGTTATTGAATTTCTTGAATAGCAGTTAATAGCATTTATAAAAAATGCTATAAAAAGCTTCACGTTCTTATTTTAGAAAATAAACAGTAGTTTATAATATAGTTTGAATAATCTAGGGTTTGATCAAGGCAAAAGTTTAAATGATATCTCCGTTTCTTTTCAAATGGAATTTCTATTTGAAAAGAAACGCATTGGACCCCAAAAATTTAGGTAGCCCCTTTATCCCTGATGGGGTAGAGTCTAAGGCCGTAGGACCCAAAGGCCACGCTTAGCGTGATGGTGGGCGCTAAAATGGAAAAAGGAATCAAAATTGTGATAGGTTGCTATTCGCATCGCCTATTGACATGATTCAAATCTCGCTCATTCCCTCGATTGGCTTTAATCTGCGCGGGAAGAGAAGCAATTGGTACATTCTCAGTTTTCTTTTCTCCCAGACCAGCATGGAAGTATTTAAAAGCTTGAGAATTATTGGAATAATATGGTACTTATAGTCTACTAGCTTTTGCCCGCGGCTTCGCTCGCGTAGGGTCGTAATTTATCAAAATCCTCTCAAGGGATGCTTACGTCATAGTAGCTTTATGCATGCAAAGTCTCAGCCCGATCGGTTTAAAATTGGCAAAGTTTCATACAAACTTTCATCCCCTATTTTATCCCCTTGGGGGTAGAATTGATCAAAATCCTTTCTTAGCGAATGCCTACGTCATAACATCTACCGGTATGCCAAATTTCAGCCCGATCCGTCCAGTGGTTTGGGCTGTGCGTTGATAGATCACTATGTCAGTCAGTCAGTCACCTTTGAGTTATATATATTTAGATTTGTTTAGGTATTTAAAATAATGTAAACAATCTGGGATACTAACTCAACGATTCATAATAAATACATAATATATACAATAAACACCCAAGACGCAGGACAATTTGAAAAAGGCCATTTTCCAACTTGCCCTCCTTGGGAATCGAACCCGGAACCTCTGGGTAGCGGACTAGCATGATGACCACTACGCCACGGAGGTCGTCATATTGTTTACATTCTTTTATAATCCTAACCAGATGGACTATAGAGAATAGGTTACCCTAGACTTATCCGTACAAACGTAGTCTAGATTTTATCTTGAATGACATGTCAGATTTCGAAATTGCAATCTAGACATATAACTGGTTACCACAAATCAAAATATAAACTTGAAAGTAAGTGTGTAGAAAAATTATATACAATATGTAACTAAAACCCTATCCGTTCCTTGCAGGAGCAACTCAAATTAATATGAACCACTTTTTCTATGGGACCTATGCTTGAAACTCGAAAAAAATATCAACAATTTCATTTATTTTTATATTTTATTTACAAAATTCATGTACACAAAATACAAACAGAGGAACGAACAAAGTAAAAACATTGAGTACATAGGTACTGCTTATTTCATAAGAAATCTCTTCCAGCAGACCCAGGACAGGAGAAGAGAAGAAAACAGGTAGTAGTAGGCGTGTACAAAATAGACTCAAGTTAAATACAAAAACATAAAATAGGTACTTATCTAAAAGTTCAAACATAAACATACATATTATATAATACATAAACTAAAATATAATAACTATAAATGTAAATAAATAAAATTATATATACGTTAAGAATAAATATACCTATATACATATATGCCATTCATTACGGTTAAGGAGAGATACTTTTGCTCGCTTCCTAAAAACAGAGAATGATTTGGAGTCTCGTATAGTGTGTGGTAGTGAGTTCCATAATTTCACCGCTTGTACAGAGAAGGAGTACAAATGTGTTCGGCCGGCCTGGCAATTTGTATAAAAATGACGATTTTTTATTCGAATTTCAAGCATTGGTCCCATAGGGAAAGTTGTTCATATTGACGAATTGAGTTGCTCCTACAAGGATCGGACAGGGTTTTTGTTACATATTGTATACTGATGGGGAAAATGTCTAGTAGCTAGCTACCGATCACTATCACATCACACTATGTAATATAAAATATCACACTAATATTATAAAGGCGAAATTTTGTGTGTGTGTGTATGTTTGTTACTTCTTCACGCGCAAACGGCTGGAAAAATTTCGTTTAAAATTTGGTATGCAGGGAGAGATTAATACATAGGCTACTTTTTATATATATACCGCGGGTAACACCGCGGGGCGCGGCTAGTTTTGAATACGTTTCCATATTTAACCCCAACATGTATGTTTACTTTTCTGATTCGTATCTGTGTTTTTTCTTATGTACTACAAAGCTTTATAAACAAACAAACAAAAAAACCATCTCCCTAAATTGCATTTGTGTTAACGGCCCGGGGGGGTTACTCCATTAAATACTACGATAGTCGTCCGATAGTGGCGTCTTATTTCTTTGTCAAACAAAATTAGACTTTATTATAATAAAATAATGCTCAATGTTGCTTGACACTGAAACGCGAGGACGCAGTAACTTTAGTCTTGTGTACCGCTTTTAGAGTAACCCCCCTAGTCTCTACCTATCCCGTTTACCCTTTTACCGCGAACGTCGGATTTATCCGACAAACATTGTCGTGCCCATTCCGCGAGTGTCAGATATTTCCGACAAGAAAATAGTACTCGTATTGCACATAACTTAAGTATCCACAGCCGTTTTTGGTTGTAGGTATCTATTTTAGATTTACTACCCCTCGCGCTGAGGGCACGGCAACTGATATAAACTCTCGCGGTGAAAGGCATAAAGACGTTATAGTGTACCTGTATAGCATACATTTGCGTTTCGTTCTTCGTGATTAAGTTGCCTAGGTTTATCTTGAAACATTTTTTCTGAATTAGGATTTCACACAGCTCGGTCGCATTTTTCAGACGTCTATTAAATCGTAGCTATCTGTCGCTGACTGTGTAGTAACTACGGTTATAGTAAGAAGGCGATATGAAGAGTTAAGTGGTGCCATTACTAACATTCAGCTTTCAAAGATTCAAAGATTTAAATGTTTATTCAGTAATTAGACCTTTACATGCACTTTTACACGTCAATAAGTATAATTTATGTTACATGTAAATTAAAATTTTAATTTATTTTTTAAGAAAAGCTACCGATACCAGCGCTTCGTAACGACCACTGCTGCGAAGTCATTTTCACAGTATTGGTCGCCTACTCGCCATAAGGGCGTTGTCATATTATTATTATTGTCTTTTAATTAATGAATACTTATAATATAATACAATGTTGACATAGTGAACTTTCTTTATTGTAGAAAAATGGGACTTCCCTATTGCTTACTTTTCTTGAAAGTGTAGGCGCATTTGGAGGGTTCAAGATTCTTGTCTGTTGCATACCATTTTATTGAAGTAATAAATGGTATGATTAGCTGACGTTTCATTTAGACCATGCTAGTTAAGTATAAATAGACAAAAACCATCCGAATCGGCCTTAAATAACAATTAAATTACAATATGTATTGACCATATTACTAACTTAAATACCATTTCAGGCGTAAAACCATAGCATTTTAATGGTGTTGGCTTTTGTTTTTCTCCAATTTGCAAGGTCTACTATAAGGCATCCTCGAGAATCATTGTGTGACGTTGTGTAATTCATCTAGCAAGAAATAAAGTTATACAAATGAATTCAAAATTTAAGAACTTCGATTTTATTTTCATACTCGTTCAAAATCGGAATAGGCCACCGCCATAACCAGTGAGAGAGAGAATTTCGCCTTAAAAATAAGATTTGTTTTAATTTCTGTAACATCTCCTCAATTCTTTAATCTGTTTTCACCCGCTTCCGCTTGAAACGTAATTACAGAGATATAGTGGCAATTGGAACGCTGTTATCCGAATGTTCGGAGCTTAATGAGTGAAATACGATTTATTTCTTGATTGCACCACATGATGACACGACCAATAATAAAAATATAATTAGCCTTCCATTAAATTTTAAGGTATTTTCCTTATTGATAAATCTCTCATAAGTAACACTTGATTGTACAAAATCACATTTATAGTTATAAATATATATATACAGTACTACAGGTTAGGTATATTATAGGCGGCCTTATCGCCAGGACAATCTTTGGATGACAAAAATACGGTATTTTAGTTCATAAGAAAAAATATAAAAAAAAATATATTCTTGTGATAGTTTCGGCTGAAAACAGTTGGGAAATGTTAGTTTAAGTTCATAAACTACCATAACAAATTTTAAGATTCAATATATAGTTTTCAGTTTTTATAATCTGTTGTAGACACCAAATAGTAGCCGCCATGATATTACGTCATACGCCTGTGTAAATTAAAAAGTGTCAGAAAGCATACATTGGTGCCTTTGTTTACACGCATATCTGACGCCATGAACTTATAGCAATATGGCGTCCACTACTGCAATCGCTACTTGTGAATTCTAAATCTGGGACTTCAACGTCTTCGGCAAGGTACGCGCGAAATTTTTAAATTTTATAAGCGCCATGGAATTTAATTTAGTAATTTTTAATAATATGCCCTATATACTTACTTTTTAATTTACACCCTATTGTGCTGAAAATGAAAAACGATGAAGAGATAAATGTTATATAATAGTAATCTCCAATAATGTTTTTTGTTGCTCGTAAGTGACCAATATACGTAACTGCCTCCGTGGTCCAGTGGTCAAGGCGTTCGCCTTGTGACCCGGAGGTCATGGGTTCGATTCCCACTGGGAAACATACTTTGTGCAAAGTTGTTTCCAGTCTGGATAGGATATTGCAGGCTTGAATCACCTGATTATCCGAAAAGAAAGATGATTCCGTGTTTCGGAAGGCACGTAAAACTGTGGGTCCCGAACGCCACCTAGCGTTTGATCATCAAACTATCCAAAGATTGGTTCCTGGTATGCCCTTTGGGTTGTGGAGGTCAGACGGCAGTCGCTCTGTGTAAAAACCAGTAACCTCGTCAAAACTCCTTGGTTAGCTAGCGGACCCCGGGCTTTAAAGCGTTACTGCTGAGGATGCAACCGGGAATACGCTCGGATGATGATGATGATGATGAAGTGACCAATATACTGGAGTCATACGTCCAAAGTTATCTAAAGGCATCTGCCAAAGCTTGACTTCAATACAATAATGATAGCCAGGACCTAAGTTTATTATATTTTACACATTCTGCCAGTAAAGCTCACTTAAAAACCAAATTGGGTAGGTATACTAAATAAAATTAGGTACATTCTAAAATAATAAATAAATATTGAGGCAAATTACACAGCTCGAGCTCACTCCAAAGTAAGTTCTAAACGTATGTTTCGGAATACTAACTGTATGATAAACTCTACCTTAGGTGTTTTAAATTACACATACTTTTATGAATATTAAATATTACACGATAAACCTTTCAAACTATTTTTAAACTACTACTTTGCTACTCTAAATACGTTATTAACAATTTTAAAAGTACTATGAAGTTTCTTCTCAACTAATTTCTTGGAACAAGAGCTTAATAATGTAACTTAGAGTTACACATGTGAAACTTTGAACAAAAGTTAAAGATGAAACTTTGCTTCGAAATTATTCAGAACCAAAACGTGTTGGGACAAGTTACCATTCATTGAATTTAAAAAAAAAGAGGGGTATTGTAAGGTGACGCCAATGTCTATTTGTCTGTCGGTCTGTCTATCTGTGTGTCTGTGGCATCGCAGCTTTCATCGGGGTTTTTTTAATTTGCCTGGCAAATAATGGATTTAGGCAAATAGTAAATTTTTATTTTTTAATATTGTTTTTTAAGTACCACATATGTGTCTGTTTACTAATGTATCATATTAGTAACAAAATTTTTTTTATATAATATTTTTAGCAATCCACCTAAACCTATTTCAAGCTACATCAATAAAAATATTTAATAAATAGTTAAGTTTCGACACTAAATGTCTGCATGGTGATACATGCAGACATTTAGTTTCATGCGCCACGTCTACTATGCCACCATAACAGTGAGGATTTTGCCTTACAAATAAGATTTCCTTTTAATTTCTGTAACATCTCCTCAATTCTTTAATCTGTTATCACCAGCTTCCGTCTGCATGTATCAATTTTAGTAAGATATTTTCTGTAATGACTGCTTGTGTCACAATAGAGATATAAAAAAAAACTTGTTACCCAACTTCGCCAGAAAATTTTCCTATGTCCCCTGGGTGGGGTAGAGGGCCACTACAGTACTTCGCCATCTCGTTCTGTCTTTAGCAACGCGCTTCACTTCAGGCCAAGATAGCCTGATTGTCTTCATTTCCGCTGTTACCGACCATCGACAGGTCTGTTTTGGTCGACCACGCTTCTTCCTGCCCTGAAGAGTCCATTCCAGTGTCTTGGAATGTAAGTGGATTCCCTCTTAATCGTGTGGCCGATCCATGTGATCAGTGTTTTAACGCTGACAAAAAAGATTCTAATATTCATAGAAAGATTTAGAAATTCTGATATGTAAGTAAATATATGTGTATTTTTTAGACTTGATTAAACGAAATGTGCGGATATAAGACAGAGAAAAAATCGTTATTAACACTTTAATTTTTTTTTGTAAAGATCGTTTTTTTTTTATTTTTATCTCTTTAAGTAAATGGCGTATTTTCTTCAAAGTGGTCTCATTTGAAAGCTACAAAGCTTAAGAAGCTAAGAAAGTAAAAAATAATTAACAATACCGAACAGGAAATTAGTTAAAAAATAATTAATGAAAAAATTAAAGTGCCTGGATTTTTTAAATGACTAAAATAACGTTTTTTTTTTTTCATTTTTTTATCGATAATATTTCTTCTTATATCCGCATCTTCGTTCGATCAAGTATAAAAGATACTCATTGTATATCAGAATTCTGAAGTCAAAGGAACATGAAAATGCGTTACTCAGAATTTATAAAGAGGATATAAAACGGATTCCAATAATCTGTATCAGTGATAAGACCAGCAGTTATTTCTTGTTAATAGCACCCATACTAATTACGTTGTCACTGAGAATATTTTAAGGAGATTTGCATTTTTATTAGGGCGCTTAAAATGCCCTTCATTGAGATGTAGTCGTGAAAATGTTTCCACAGCTTCCTTTAGGTGATTGAGAATAGATTTTATATTAATTGATTGATCATTATTTAGAATTACAATATTAATGAAAATAGACAATGCAATTTTTTTTTCATAATTTTAATGGTTCCTTACCCAAAGAGTAAAACCGCGACCCTATTATTAAGACTCCGCTGTTTGTCTGTCCGTCCATCTGTGCGTCCGTCTGTTCGTCCGTCTGTCTGTCTGTCACCAGGCTATATCTTATTAACAGTAATAGCTAGACAGTTGAAATTTTTACAGATGACGCATTTCTGTTGCCGTCATAACAACAAATACTAAAAAACAAATATTTCAGTGGGACTCATAAAACAAACGGGATTTTTTAGGAATCCGTACAAAAATGAAAAAATGGAACCCATATAGGATCACTTGTGCGTCTATCTGTCTATCCGTCTGTAACAGACAATTTTCTCCAAATCTTCTGGCAAATCAGGTGAGATTTGGTAGGATAGTGTAAACCTTTGACTCAAACACAGATGTGCAAAGTAAATTATTTTTTTTTTTTAAATAAGGGAAAGTTTGTATCTCATAAGAATGTGAGACTCTATTAATACGAGATAACGTCATCATAATAGAAGTGAGATCTATTAAGTTCTTATAAGGGGTTTAAAAGTATTGTACAAGCTTTAATTTAACTTATACAATGTCCTTTTTAATTAAGTACAAATATTTTTAATGGGGTTATTCAGTCTATCATTTTGAACAACTTTGCCCAATAAATATATATCGAAATACGAAAAAAAATATTTAGGTTCTCATACAGATCGAAGTAGTCACGTGATATCGTTACTATGAAAAATGCAAAAAAAAAAATCGTATTTCGATATATATTTATTGGGAAAAGTTGTTCAAAATGATGGACTGAATCACCTCTTAAAATATTTGTACTTAATTAAAAAGGTCATTCTATGTACATTTGTATCTTGTATGTACATATGTTTGTTCAGGTCAAATCTTGCAACTCAATTTTTAACTAGTATCCTCAAGCAGTTGAGCTGAAATTTTGCATACTTGTGTAAATAAGATAACAATACAATATTAAGGGGCTAACTGAATTTTTCGGGGTCCAGTGCTGCCCCCATTTAAAAAAAAGATATTTATATGTAAAAAAAAAGGAGATAAAATTTAAAATTTCGTCTTGACCAGGCACTAGATAACCCTTCAAACTATTTTATGAACTACTGTTAACAGTTTAAAGTGAGAACGTGAAGCTTTTTTACGCACAATAGCGAAAAACGGCCACTTTTGGCGTACGTGTCTCCGTTTAATATCAAATGATTTATTTCAAATGGGGTCGCAGTGGACTCCGGAAAATTAAGATATCCCCTTAAACTATAGTGCTACCCACATTAAGTAGATATTTCTTTGAATGTCTTGTCTGAGTAAGACTTCTGTATGTGAGTACTAGTACTTATTCTATGCTACGACTCTTAACACACTCGGTAAGAGAATTAAAAAAGTATTTTACCACTACTGTGGTAGTGGTAAAATACTTTTTTTTGTTTGTAACTACTACTGTTTACAGTTTAAAGTAAGAACGTGAAGCTTTTCTACGCACATACGCCAAACGTGGCCGTTTTTCGCAATTGTGCGTAGAAAAGCTTCACATTCTCACTTTAAACTGTAAAAAGTAGTTAATTAAATAGTTTGAAGGGTTATCTAGAGCCTGGTCAAGACGAAATTTTAAATGATATGTCCCTTTCCTTTCAATGGGGGCAGCACAAGACACCGGAACATTCAGGAAGCCCCTTAAAGAGTCAATGAGCTGCTCTGTTGATGGAACCGGGAGAAATTCGACGAAACTCAGTTATAAAACAACATGAACTCATTGAGAAGGACTCATTTGATTTGCTGGACGAGCACTTTATGATAGACGATACCCAGGGTCTGATCTCGGAGATGGACGGTGGTCAATGGAACTCAGTAATAAAACGACGCATCTCTATTGAGTTAGAGCTATATAATTTGCCTTAATAAGAACTTTGGCCCCACATAGAAGTCTATACAAAAAAAAAACATTTTTGGAGTGAAAACTTCTTTAGCGACGGTGTACACTTTTTTTGTAACAATTAAAAATGTTAAACTCGCGTCAGGGCGTCAGGACACGTGACCCTGATCGATAATTCATAAGACGTATGGAGAGTAGACAACCGGCGCGGCGTAGGAGAGGAAGTATCCCCCTCTCTTTCTACGGCGCGGCGAAAATGTATGCCTGCGCTTGTTGTTTCGTTTAGGCGGCGCAGAGCGCTTATGCGAATGTTCGTGTGTGTTTATGTTACAGCGTGCCACGCACATCCATAGATGGTAACAGTGACAGCTGATGGCTCGACCGTCTGTGTAGTGGCAACACTGCTGTGTATTTGTAAAATTCGGGTATATAAAGTGTTTAATTAATGTAATATAAATTGTCATGTTTGTGTACGATAGCGCAATAAATAAATATTGTATTCTACCACATAAATGATAGTAGGTACTTTTATATTGATAATTAAAGCAATTCGTGCAAAATTATTTCTTAACCATTCCAAAATATCAAAAATGCACAACGTTAATATTCAAGTTTTCACTTCTGCCGGCACTCCCGGAGTGCAACCCGTCTTTTTTTTTTAACTAGTGGCCGACTTTACTTTGGCCCTACTTAATACTTTAAAACAGGCAAAAAAACTCAGTGTAATCCCTTTTAAGTTTAAGAACTAGATATTCGACATCGGCCACAAAATTTTTTTTGTATTTTTTTCCTAAACTATTATTTGTTCAAGGCAATTTGACAGGGCGTCGGGAATTTCCTAAGTAGTTCTAAACTTTAATGCTTTAATCTTGTTTTTATTAGTTGTCGTATATAGATATTACTTAGTGTCAGGTGTTTTATTGTTCTGAAGGGTTGTAAGTATGAAATACTTAGTGGACTTAATACTTTTTAGGGTTCCGTAGTAAACAAGGAATCCTTATAGTTTCGCCATGTCTGTCTGTATGTCCGTCCGCAGTTTTACTCAGAGATATTAGTACATTAGTATCTCCTCTATCAGCTAAACGGTTGTTTATAGACACAAAAAAAATAATGAGGAAGTGATATACTCATAATGAATCGAATCACGGGCTATTATACTACATCACTGTAGTATAATGATAATAATGACAGTAAATAATTGGTCAAGTGCGTGTCAGGCCACGCGCAGTGTTGGGTTCCGTAGTTTGAGTTCATGCCTCTGAAAACGTTTAAAAACAAATTTTCTATTAAATCTGTATGAATTTTTTTGCTTTCCGCGTACATTTTATAAGTTGTTCGCCTATAACTTTTTTATTTGTAAACCCTACTTAGCTCTAATAGTTTTCCTTTAAAGTTCGTTATATATACTATAGCTGTGAATTTTTTCACGTGTCCATATATGACTGTTTAGCAGATAGAGGAGGGGGGGACACTTGACTCTAACAAAAATTTTCACTTTAAAACCAAATATTTCAAAAACGGATCCCTACATCGAAAAACAGTGTTCACCAGCTCATGATATTTTTGAAAGACCTATTCAACGACACCACAAATGATTGGTTAGTCGAGAAAAAAAATACTTTTCAATTTACTGGTATGGGAGCCACCCTAAAAGGTTTTTTTTTCAATATTTTATTTTACTACTTTTCCCGCATAATTAATATACATACCCATGCCAAATCACAGCTGTCTAGTACTTATAGTCGCTGAGTAAAACTGCGGGCGGACAGACAGACAGACAGACAGACATGGCGAAACTATAAGGGTTCCTTGTTTACTACGGAACCATAAAAACAAAAAAGTCGACATTCCCATACAAATTACTCGGGCGGCTGCACACTTTTGTACGGAAATGCTGATATTCCTCTGCTGGGCATAGGCCTCTCCTAAGGATTTCCAAAATGACCGATCTAGAGTGGCCTGCATCCAGCGCCTTCCTGCTTGCTTGGTCAGGTCGTCAGACCACCTTGTGGGTGGGTGTCCTACGCTTCGCTTGCCAGTACGTGGTCGCCATTCGAGAACCTATTTCCCCATCGGCCATCGGTTCGTCGCGCTATGTTATTTTATTATTATGAATAAATTATTATTCCCATTTACTATGTCAATTAAAGAGTTATAGTCAACAAACTAATAAAATATACTCGGAACATGAACATTTCATACAAATTCAATAAAAATCTTTTTAAGGTCTTTTTAGTCCTTAAACCGTGAGGCGTGAACTCAGTCGGCATTTGCAACTACGAAATCCCACACTGCGGGTGACTCGACACGCACTTGGTCAGTTATTTCTTTGGTTTGTAGACACGCAATGTGAATTAAGCCCTGCTGGAAGAAAGAGAAAAAAGACGTTATAAAATATCTGGATCTATTTAAATTTATAGTTTCGCCATGACTGTGTATACTTTGTGTATTTTTTTCTTCTTTACAGCGTATATTGGTCCACTACTTAATAAAATAAAAAAAAAATAAGGCGCAAAGTAAAACTACAATAGTATATAAAACTAGCTGACCCGGCAAACGTTGTTTTGCCAAAATTGAGGATTGTATGTATTTTTGTATGTTGTATCATAAAAAAATAGAAATTAAAAATTTTGTCTAAAAAACAAAAAAAAAAATTTAGGGGTGGACTACCCCTAACATTTAAGGGGATGAAAAATAGTATATAAAACTAGCTGACCCGGCAAACGTTGTTTTGCCAAAATTGAGGATTGTATGTATTTTTGTATGTTGTATCATAAAAAAATAGAAATTAAAAATTTTGTCTAAAAAACAAAAAAAAAAATTTAGGGTTGGACTACCCCTAACATTTAAGGGGATGAAAAATAGATGTTGGCCGATTCTCATAGATACCGGATAAGCACAAAAAATTTCATCAAAATCGGTCAAGCCGTTTCGGAGGAGTATGGCAACTAAAACTGTGACACGAGAATTTTATATATTAGATAATCTAAATAAATAAAAAAATGAAGACGCAATCTGTAAAAGAAAAGGCAGCAAAAAGTTTACTCTTTTATTATTTAATGATGATGTCCATTCTTGAGAGGAATGTAGATGCTGTCAGAGATGTTGGGTACTTAGTCGTTTAGTAACCTCTTACGACATCCACGGGATGGAGTGATTTTGTTGTAGACTTGGCATTATGAATCAAACATAACTTTTAAATTAGACACTTTTGTTCTTTATTTATATAATATCTTTTTTTATAAGAGTTGGCATGAATAACAATATCATGTTTAAATTCTAACACTTAGGAATCTTCAATATTTTGATTTAAAAAAATTACTTGAACTATTATCTACATATAATAAGATTCTTACAAAAACACAACTATATAATTAAACTAACAATTCATCAACCAAGTAAGGACTTAGTTGGTCAGAATCTGAAATAAAGAAAATGCTAATCTAAAATGCCACTCCGAATTATATCTGGCTCAAAGGTATATTATACTGGCTGCGTTTCCTCTTTGGACAGCGATGGATATCCTTTGAACCAAATACGATCCGGAGCGGTGGTCATATCCTCGGTCCTTCAAGCGACGTCCTATCTCACAAATAAAGCTCTTTGCTTCAGGACACCACGGGCCAGCCGTCTCAACGGTGACTGGAACAAACTCACACTGCGAGGATATCATTGAGTATTTGAGGCATTTTGTCTAACCGCCACCCGCGCAGCCGACCCAGGCGAGCACTTGCTACTATTTAGAATTGAGATAAGACGCCGCATACGTGCTCACGGAGTTTGCATCCCAGAGCAAACTGCAACCTCTCTTCCAAGGAACCAAAGTTAGGCCATCAGGATTTTTTCCGTCCGTCCTTGACAAGCCATACCTCATACCTCTACCCCTTCTCGCCTTGTCGAGGCGGCTGCAGGCGCCTGCAGCCGCCTATATTGTAATGTTTGCATTTTAATTAAAACAGCGGATGGCACGATATACTTTAATATTATTACTTATTTTACAATTACAATGTATGCTTGCGAGATACATAAGAGATAGTGATCAGCACAGGTTACTTATATAACTATCGGCAAAGGCCGTGACACTGACATATGTCAAGTTGACAATGACGTATGTTCCGATACTACAAATAATTAGATATGTCGTAGACATATCGTAAATTTAATCTCTTCATTAAATGATCGAGAATTTCATGAAATGGTCGCATTATAGAAATGTTGCACTGGTTACTGGCCACATCGTGATGTGGATTGGGCGGATCAATGATAAGAAATTGTTTCTCGATATGATCAAATAATTTCGACCATTTCATGAATTTACCGTGTCACTTCATGAAATGGTTGATTATATCGTAAAATTGTTATATTTTTAGTGTACACTATACATTCATGTTGTGCGGCTTGGGGTGGCCCAAGGGCCACCCCGCCGCAACCTTGACCTACCTATAGGACTCTGTCATAAGTTTTTGTTTTTGTTTGTTTTTTTCAGCCTATTTATACGATCCGGCCAAACGTGGATGACAAAATCGTGAAACGTTGACGATTTCATGATCTGGTCAAATTAAGTTGGCCGTTTCATGAAATGCGACCATTTCATGAAATGTTCGATCATTTCATAAAGTGATCAATCTACGATATGGCCACGACAGATATATTAATTCTGTGACGGTATGTGATATGATCAGTGCTCTGCGAATTAAATCGGTTAAAGCTCTATGCCGCGATAAACGTCCTGCACATCAAAAACAGCTTACGGCGTCATGTCCATTTGCTTCCACCATTTTTCCACAGTGTATTTATTAATTTAATGACATAATTATAATATAGCAAAACCCTTCTGAAATGAGTTTCTTCTCAGCAGTGCTCATTGCAAAGCTCTGGTAATGGTAGCTTTTCTTTAAAATAAATTAAATTTTACTATACACTACACGTAATGTAAATTATACTTATTTGATGTGTAAAAAGTGCCTATAAAGGTTTAATTACTGAATGAACATTTGAATTTTTAATTATAAATTAATGATAAAATATGACTAAAATTTCAGTCATTCTCATAACTGCGACTAAGTGAACTTCATATTAATTATATTTAGGTACTTATACCAAAGTACTTAAAGTCGCAGGTACTTAATTATCAAGTCAAATTCATTACACCACAATCGGCCAAAAGCTAAACAAAAGTTTGTTTCTCCATTTTCAATTTGCAGAGCCCAATTTAACGGTGCAGTGCTTCTCAAAGTGTGTGGTTTGAGAAAGGAATTCAGAATGTTAGTCTAATTAGGGTTGAAGCCGCAAAGGTTGTAGGCATGTGGGGACTTGCAGCGGGTTCTTCTCTTCTCTTCTTTTTATTTCTTTATTAAAACTTAATTGTTTTGTAAAACAATAATTGTTAACAATTGGCGGACTTAACGCTAAAACCGTTCTTTCCCCGTCTAACATAGGGATAACCAGATTGTCTCATTGGGCGCAAAAAAAAAACTAATGTATACATAAATTAAAAAAGTATAACACTAATATGTTATGGATATAACCATATTATATAATAATATACCCGATACTTACACTATCAACTAAATACGTACATAAGATAGGCATATATTGTACGCATATACGTACATACAAGGTATGTTGATGATGAAAGTACCTAAAAAATACTTTAAGGATTAACATTATGTTCTGACAATCAGGTGTTTGCATGTATGTGCGACGGTACATCGAGTTTTTTTGATAGATACATACTTTCATACATACATAACATACACACACTATCACGTCTTCATCGTTAATAAACAAAGCATTTTGCGTCGTACGGCTCTAAGCACACAGACTTAGGACTGCAAAATAGGCATGACAATGACAAAGATGACGTCACGGCTAAGTACGATTTTTACATAGCGGTGATGTCGCAACCCCTTACTCCGGAACTTTGATGCTCCGCATCTTTTTGAATTTTTCCTTCTTTGGTATACTGAAAAATATGGGTCTATTATTCTTTAATAATCTTAAATCAGAACTAATGACAATATACTTTTCGGACCTTGTTGTCACCCCTATTCAATGCTAGACGAGGAGTCCACATTCTTGTCCACCATTACGCTAAACAGGAAAAAGGAGTTAAAATAATAATTGAAAAAAAAAAACATTACTTTTGTGATTGTTTTGTAATAGTATTTTTCTAGTCCGTAAATTACTTCTTTATATTTTACATAAAGAAAAATTTTCAATCCAAAAAAAAAAGAAATACAAATTTACAATAATGAATGTAATTTTTAAGTCAAAATTAAAATTATTGTTTTCATTCGCCTGTTATACAAAATAAAAAAGGAGGTCAAGCAATTAGCCGAAAACAGAAACACATGGTAATTACTCTGACATGAACTAAGTCTTAAATTCATTGATGATGATGCTTGATACATACGAGTTATAATGAATTTTGGTGAATGTTTGAGAAATACTGCTCCATTCAGTGTGGGTGGGATGAAAATGAAACATTAACGTATAAGCGAGGGCCATTAGCGCGTTACTTCTAATTAAGTGTGTAATTCCAGGTGAGATTTATTGCCGAGCGGTCGAAACGACGCGGATTAAACGTTTCGTTTCTTGTTGAAGTTGGAAACAAAAATAGAATTTTAAGTTTTTGATTTCCAGTTTATCATCATTTCACACGCATAATATCAACTACAGGACACAAGGCCCCTCTTTCTGACTGATCCCCTGAGATGGGAAGGTGCCAGTGTGTCAACGCATGTGGCGTCCCACACTAACGCCCTACCGCGTTCCCAAGGGATCAGTTAAGTGTATATTTTAATAAAAATACACGTCATGATTGTTTACATTTATTTAAATACCTAACCAAATGGACTATTGACATGTCTTACAAGCATTTATTTAGAGTTTCACCTGTCCCAGTGTTTGTCAGTATATCTGTCTGTAATAAAATGTTGCAAGTCAAAAGCCACTTTCTGATTCCGATTAAGCTATAATTATGCATGACAATGCAATATTATGAGGACATGGAAATGATCTGATAATGAAGCTGTAAGGTGGTTATAGCATCTCTGTGATAAAACAACATAACCCCACCGAGTTTGGGCTCAATTGGTTCGTTTTAAGGAGCACTTAAACCTTTTTAGATCATTGTTATAGATAAAAACTGGTTTTTATAAATAATTTCTTATTTTTAGTGGTAACTCTTTAGCTTGGTAGGCTTTTTTCTTTCTTACCTAATAACAGCACAGGACTGTTCAAGTAGACTCTGAGAACTTCTCTTGCTTTGCTCGCTCGTTCAATTGATATATCCAATAATGAGTTTTGGCGGCAGCACCACATCACAAAACACCAATTTGTCTAAAGGGCATCTACGTGTTGAATCTGTTTTTTCCCCACGCAGGTTTCCCAAAAGACTGAGGTGAAAAGTCCCGTGATCCTCAAGTATATACATATATGATAGTAGTAATTGGTAACGTAAGTACTTATATCATTTTAAAATAGGTGCTTATTCACATTTTTTGGGGTAACACTAACGTGAGACACAAATGATTAGTATGAAGTTAACGGGTTACTCACGTAGAGAGTCCTGATGAAGACCTCATCCGGAGGTCTTCATGAGAACTCGAGGCGACATCGTGCACGTGCTCTATGCACAAGCGTCCTGATAAAGACCTCCGGATGAGGTCGATACATGTCGGCCAGTAGGTGACTCTTTACGTGAGTAATTTACTTCATACTAAAATACTTATTCATTAGTTTCAAGGCAAGATGATAATCAAAATGTTTAGAAATTCATAGCAAAATTTGAATATTGTGTAGAGAAATGTCCGAGCAATAATAACAAATGTCAAACTTTGCCGGAACAATAGTTGTGTAACTTTGGGCACAACTGTCCAACTTTGTAAGTAGGGAGCAGTGACAGTCATCAATTTTCAACTCGGCTACAGTGGCTGTGCGTCTGCAATACTCATTTGAATTTATATGTTTGATATAAAATGTCATTCATTGAGATTGAAGAAATACTATTTGGAAAAATCCGGCCAAGTACTAGTTGAACTCGCGTGGAGAGGGTTCCGTATAATTCCAAAGTTTTTAAATTAATACAAAATATCACATTTGAAATGCTCACAGTAAGACGCGAGTTAACTACTACTAGCGCTATCTCGTGGTGATTTAGATATATTAAGTAAGCGTATTACATTGAGTATACCGCTTTATTGATAGAATTCGTATAGGTTTCCTATTATCTACAAGCAATGAACTATATTTTGCTTTTTTTTTAAATTTTAGGTTCAGTAGTGTTGGAGAGCAGGGAGGAATAGACAATTCTTGTCTTCGTTTATGAATAAAATCCAAATAATTTATTATCCAATAATAATAAAAATTATTTAACGAGAAATAGTAAGGTTTGCAATTTCGACTGCCTCCGTGGTCCAGTGGTCAAGGCGTTCGCCTTGTGACCCGGAGGTCATAGGTTCGATTCCCACTGGGAAGCATACTTTGTGAAAAATTGTTTCCAGTCTGGATAGGATATTGCAGGCTTGAATCACCTGATTATCCAAAAAGAAAGATGATTCCGTGTTTCGGAAGGCACGTAAAACTGTGGGTCCCGAACGCCACCTACCGTTTGATTATTAAACTATCATAGAATTGGTTCCTGGTTTGCCCTTTGGGTTGTGGAGGTCAGACGGCAGTCGCTCTGTGTAAAAACCAGGAACCTCGTCAAATCTCCTTGGTTAGGTAGCGGACCCCGGGCTCTGAAGCGTTACTGCTGAGGATGCAACCGGGAATACGCTCGGATGATGATGAGTAAGGTTTGCAATTGGTTTTTCATTTTTCTAATTTATCCCCCAAAAATATGACCCGAAATAAAATAAAAAATATTTTTATTAACTTTGCACATCTATGTTTGAGTCATAAGATTACACCATCCTACAAATTTTCACCTGATTTGGTCCAGTAGATTCGGAGCAAATTGGCTGTGACAAACGGACGGACAGACAGATGCACGAGTGATCTTATGAGGGTTCTGTTTATTCATTTTTTATACGGAACCCTAAAAACTATCATATCGTAAGCAGAAAGCTTTCCATATATCTCATCATCCTTATCAACCCCTACTCATCAGAGGCATCCCCTATAAAAACTCTCCATTCTGATATATTATGAGCTATAAAAGTTAAGCTAGGCAAATTAAAAAAAAAAACACTTTCAAGGGTTTCACTCTTTATAACTCTTTAAAAGCTGAACCGATTTCCAACAAACATAGGAACCATTTCGATAAAGTTAATTATCAAACAAAAAAAAACCGCAATAAAACTGGCCCATTCTTTAAGACGCTACAATGACACAGACATACACAGTTACAGTGACATAGATACTTAGACACGTCAAACTTTTAACATCCCTCTTTTTCGGGGTTAAAAAATATGAAAAAATATTTTTCACTTCATTTTCATCAATGAAAAGTAAGTATTGAAAATAATATCATTAATCTTTCAGTTAAAATGCCGCGTCACATACAAGTTACGCCCCATTTGTCCTTAACTGAACCACCCCTTAACTGACGAGAAATGACTTACGATTTTTAAATATTGAATTATGATCGAAAGGATTAAAAAATGATGTATGGAATTTTGTAAATAATATGTCTTTGATTATTTTTAAAGAAGATGTAACATGTTAGTTTTCTGTTTTCTGTACCATATTTTATTTTTATACAACGTGAAAATGCTGCTAGTATTATGGGACAAGGACGATTCGGAGCAGTTTATTAATCTGGCTGTCAATTTTGACGAATTATGTTGCGGATACTTATTTGTAACTAGGTAAGTACAACTTTTGACGAAGCATGTTGCGGATCCTTATTTGTAACTAGGTAAGTACAACATTTGACGAAGCATGTTGCAGATACTTATTTGTAACTAGCTAGTTAAGAACAACTTTTGACGAAGCATGTTGCGGATACTTATTTGTAACTAAGTAAGTACAACTTTTGACGAAGCATGTTGCGGATCCTTATTTGTAACTGGGTAAGTACAACATTTGACGAAGCATGTTGTGGATACTTATTTGTAACTAGGTAAGTACAACTTTTGACGAAGCATGTTGCAGATACTTATTTGTAACTAGCATGTTAAGTACAACTTTTGACGAAGCGTGTTGCGGATACCTATTTGTAACTAGGTAAGTACCATTTTTGACGAAACATGTTGTCGATTCTTTTTGTACACTTTTTGACGAAGTTTGTTGCTCCTTGATAATCTGTGTACTGTTTTTATGTGAAAATAAATTAATTTACACGGTAAATTAAATACATTTAACACTTTTTACCGAACTGCGACAGAAAGAAGGTTGTTTTACGTGTATGTATGTATATTTTTTTGGAACGCCTCTTGTGGAATTTTAGCTTGACAGCCTACTTGACAGGTTTTGTTAGAGTGACACTGAGTATAACGAAAAATAAAAAAAAATTCTCAGGTATTAATTATTAATTTTTAAAAACGTTAAAATGATCGGATTATTATCCAAATTAAAACATGTAATGAACTATTCACACGGTACAAACAAACGATAGTAGAATTGGTAGTGTAATCGCGGCGTTTACGTGAGGGTTCGAATCCCAATCGTGGCATTTTTCACGCGTCAATTTACATTCTTTGAAAATATTCACTTAGTCGCGTTTTTAATTATGTTGTTTTAAATTATCATTTAATTTTTAGCTACCCTTTTTTTTGCGCCATTTTCATTTTTTTTAATTAAGTATTATTTACAATTAATTATGATCTAATCTTTGTCTTGATAAAACCAAACCAAACTTTCCATAATTAACAAAAAAAAAAAATACATTTGACGCAAAGAATTTTCCTAACTAGCCCAAAAAATATGTAGATAAGTAGGCATAAAAACGAAGGGGTGATAGCGCGATCTTGCAGAAAATCTCTTCTGGGTGCCATCAGACGTTTTTCTGTATAATACGACCATATTTTGGAGATAAACGATATTTGACTCGTAATTAAGTGGTGGAGCAATGCATTTTGGTATGGTTATACGACGATAAGTAATATTTGTTTGGTAATATTCGGAATAACAAAACTGGTACAATATCTTTGAAAAGTTAATGGTGTATTAGGGTCAGTTCAGATAGAGAGGAGCGCAGCGGAGACGATTTTTTATGACACTTGAAATTAAACTTTAAACTATTAGCACAAACTGCATAACGCGAGCATGCTCGGACGGTCTCAAGACCGTGCAAGCAATTTTTCATGCTGAAACGTTTATACACTAGGCTAGAGTAATCTTCTTCTTTGCCTTTCCCTTTTCCCACTTTAGGTGAGATCGGTTCTCCTAATTCTTCTTCGCCAGGTTGTTCTATTCTGGGTTGTCAGTGAGTTTAGATTTTCCTTATTCATCGCTCGTGCCATGCTCGTCCACCAAGTGGCAGGAGGACGCCCTTTTCCGCGCTTTTTCTCCGGCAGCTCCAGTGCCTTGTGAATGACATAGTCGCGGTCCCTTCGCATCACACACTAGGCTAGAGTAATAGTCTTATTTGAGCGTTTTCCCTCTCTGTTTATATTGATGATTGAAGTCCGATATATAGTTTACTTTTATGCTTCCAAACATGAACCTATAGACAAATACACACTGTCAATTTACTCTTTATGTTGTTTATTTTATGTGTTTTTTGTGTGTTTTCATAGTACAATAAAGTAATTACAAACAAACAAACAAACACACAAACACTGTCACACATACACTCAACACTTTCAGCTACACAAATCATATAACTCCCTATCCCCCTCCCAAAGCCCTCCACCTTAAAATAGATTAAATTTAGTATGTAAATTGTATGTAATTTGTATTTATCTTACCACTTATAAATTTTAATTAAGTAAGAACCTTGTTAAATGTTTGCTGATAACCATATTCCGGATTTGGGCGTAAACAACTGCAACACAGTTTTATACTATAGCGGTTTGTTTACGATCATAATTTGTTAAATGCACCTATGTTTCAAATGTTCAAATAAATTCTTTAAATTCTGTTAGGGTTTTTTCATATTTTTTTAAGGTTTCTTATTTTTGTTTATCTTAACGTGTACCCCGTTGTATCCTCAGCTGTTCTGCTTCAGAGCCCGGGGAGCACTTTACCGTATTTTTCTTCTCCAAATATAACAAGCATGTATTGCGAAAACAATGCGAAACCAAGAAGAAACAGCCAGACTGTTAAATGATTAGTCTTTAGTTTTACGACCCGTTGCAGCCTGACGTCAACCCTCTTTGGGTAATTTTGGGTTCCGTAATAGAATAGGGATGTGGCCTAAAAACATTTTTTGCTTCATTAGGTAGAATATTAAAAAGTATGATGTACGTTTTTCTTTTCTTAAATATTTTAACTAACTAACTAATAATAATTATTATTAGTTAGTTAAAATCTTTATTGTACCAAAAATGAATAACATACAACAGATGTCAAAAGGCGGCCTTGTCGCAAATGAAATCTCTTCCAGGCAACCGAGGTATTCGGAGACATTTGACGAAAACAGGTAAGGTGCAAATAACGTGATTTAAATAATTTACAAATAACGACGAAGATAAAGCGCATTTATATTTCGCATGACGTCACAATCAGCTACGATTTTAAACCAAAGGTGACGTAAATCATCCCCACTAAACTTCAAAGCGATGTATCGTTGTAAATTTTTACTACTTTTGTAAACGAAAAAATATGGGTCCTTTATTTTTGGATAAACTAGTTGACGGCTTAAATACTATAATTTAATTTGTTCCCAGTCTACATCCCTATTGAACCATAGCCATCAAGCTAATTTATTTACCAAACAAAAATTTTGCTTGTTTTCAGAATAGTATCCAGATATATATTTTTTAATTTAACGGTAATTCGACCGCAAAATTACTTTCGGCGCTACTAATAAAAATATTTCAAAATATGCAACGACCAAAATTAAAATTCAAAAGTGAAATAAAAAACGAAATAAAGAGCTATAAAGGTAACGACCAAAATATGCAAATTCTAATGACACCTCTTTCCGGAAAATTGCCGTTTCGACCAAAATTTTCCATTGCGTGTGCGTGCATTTAACCTTACTTTCCTTCAATTGTACTCCAGTGTTCAAGTTTAAAGTTACAAAAAGTAGTTAAAGGCACAAAAAGTCTACAATTTCAATTACTTTTTTACGTTTCAATTTACTTTAAAGAAAATGTTATCTAAATAGTAAAAAATAATATCTTTACCTGAAAATATTGGGTATACACCGCTTAAAAGGTCGTTTTGAAAATCCTTAGGGGAGGCTTACGTCAAACAGTGGACTTCCTGAGACTTGAGACTCAAATAAATGTACGGTAAAAGTAACAAAAAGGTTTCTATATTATTTTAATCTTTGTGATTCATTTTTTTTTCTTTAGTCCAAATAAAGTCTAACTGTGAGACTATTAGGGCTGAAACACTGTCCTTCGAAGCTTAAACAATGTACAAATATCGACAGAAATCTTTTTTTTTACATGTTTAACCCAAATTCCACATTAAACATAAAAGGCCATATTTACATTAACCGGCTATATCGTACAAAAAAATTCAAACACAATATTTCCACGATCTTTATTACAGTAACGTGATACCACTATCGTATCCATAAAATGTTACGATGGGAATTATATGTTTCGACGCACTCTCGTTGAGGAGCCGTTTCAGGTTGTAAAGATTGGCAGATGGTCTTTTTAACCGAGTTTTAAAATGATATGAAGATGTTGGCGAAAACTAGAATGTGGAAACCGGAATCATTATTTTGATTCATTTTCCGCGTTCTTAGGATTGGACCACATCTGGCAGCAAGGAACAGCACTTTCGCATGCGGGTATCCTTTTCTGTCGCTCGGAACCGTCATAAGCTAAAGTGAGAGGGAGCGACGGGAAGCACCGTTCATGTTGAAGCGTTCCGACGTTACTCTCTCTCGCTCTAGCACACACAGACATACAGATATACATGTTCATGTTCCTTAGTAAATAAGGAACCCTTATAGTTTCGCCATGTCTATTTGTCTGCTTGTCTGTCTGTCTGTCTGTTTGTCCATCCACGGTTTTACTCAGCGACTATAAGTACTAGAAAGCTGTAAATTGATAAAGGTATATATTTGCCAAAAAAGTGGTAAAATGAAATATTGAAAATACATTTTTTTTTAGAGTACGTACTTCACTTGTATGGGACAAGTAAAGTAGGAGTAATTTTTTTTCTCGACTAACCATCGTGTGTGTCTTTTAAAAATATTGTGAGTTTGTGACCACCATTTTTCAATTTAGGAATCCGTTTCTGAAATATTTGGTTTTGTATTGCAAATTTTTGTAAGAGTCAAGTGTCCCCCCCTACCCCTCTATCTATTATACGGTTATATACGGACAGGTGAAAAATTTACAGCAGTTGTTATAACGAAGTTTAAATAAAAACTATCAGAGCTTAGTAGAGTTTACATATTAAAACGTTATAAGCGACCTATTTATAAAATGTACTTGAAAAATGAAAAGTTCATAAAAATTTAATAAAAAATTAGTTTTTAGACGTTTTTAGTGGAGTGAACTAAAAGTGGGCATTCGCAACTGCGGAACCCTACAGTGCGCGTGGGCCGACACGGACTTTGCCGGTTATCATATATATGTTCACCGATTAATCAAAGACACCTAGACCGATTTGGAAAATTATTTAAGTTTGAAACGGCATTCTTGTCTAGTACTCCTATAAAAATTTCATCGTGTTAGCATTTCCATAAATCAGCCGTAATTTTACTAATACTGACAACACAAAAGTTAAAAAATTGTAACACCGGCCACGCTGCTATCTCCTGTCAAGTTTGACATTAGAACGATTGCCGCGTTTTTAAAATTACACGAAAGGATTTTATAAAAAGTGTAGAAGTGTATTTATTTAACAGTACAGAATATATAAGATTTAAAGTGCTCCCAGGTTTTATTTAAAAGTACCCGAATGAGAAAATATGTGATACCCAGACGATCCGGAGATCGTAACAATCGGTTGTACCTATATAGTTTGGTGGTGAAGTAAGTTCTAAGTTTTGAAATATCACTGTCAGAAATTTGCTGTCGCTAAAACCCAAATCTGAAAACTTAACCTGTAAGTGCGTCTTTCATAACAGTGAGAACAGGTATGTTATTGTAATGTGGCCGCCATCAAGGAGGTTACATGGCGGGTGAAGCCTTTATGAGGTGGGCGTGAGCTCATATCTAGGGTTACATCTCGCAGAAATGATTATTTGCAAGTGGAGGCCTATTTTAGACTTACACACCCGTGATATTCTATAATTTGGCAACTAAAGAGGTTAAATAAGGGTGCTACAATATAAGCTCATCAGTCTTATTTTTTTTACAGATACCTGATTTTATATCATGAAATCTGATCGAAGGAATGAATGAGAATCTCAATAATGTCAAGAGGCTATATATATTGATAGATATATAGAGTACCTTGATTTCATTTTTCAATCTTCACTCCCACCATAAAAAGGCCATTAGATCTTTCAGCTTATTAAGGATAAAGTTGCGAGTGTATTATGTAAATGCGTCTTATAATAGTGTAGATAATGGCGGCCACATTACAATAACATACCTGATGTTTTTGTAATGTGGCCGCCATCAAGGAGGTTACATGGCGGGTGAAGCCTTATTGAGGCGGGCGTGAGCTCATATCTAGGGTTACATCTCGCAGAAGTGATTATTTGCAAGTGGGGGTCTATTTTAGGCTTACACACCGTGATCTTTTCTAATTGGGAAACCAATGAGACAAAAAAAAATTGCTCTCATTTTTAACTGACTTCAAAATAAGACGAGGTTATCAATTCAACTGTATGTTTTTTTTGTATGTATGTTACGCGATATTTTCGTCAACCGTGGATCGATTTTGAAGATTATTTTTTTATTTAAAAGCCTTTACTACCCAATTGGTTCCGTATTCATTTTATGAAGATATGATGCAGAATTTTGGAAATATGGATGAAACTCCTAAAGAAAAAAATTCAGGCACTTAATGAGATGTTAGTTACAATATTAGCTTATCAGTCATAATTATTTTCAGCAGGTACCCAGCTAGCAAAGTTGGGCAAAATGTAATTAAACTACTGACTACAATTACATTTTGCAACTACATAATTACAAAAAGTAATTGAAAAAGTAGTACTAATAGTAGTAGTAATAGTAGTACAAAAAGATTGTAATCACAATAACAAACTACTTTTTGAAACTACATATTTTATAAATATTAAACTACATACTTATAAATTTTCGTTTCTTGCTTACAACTTTTTACACTTACAATTTTGAAAACACCACCTTTAACACACGCCCGCGGTAATAAATTCATATTGTAATTTGTAATTATAACTACTTAATTACAATAACAAATTACAACTACAGTAGTTTCAATTGTTGTAGTTAAATTTAATGTAATTTCAACTACTTGTAATTGTAATTTGTAATTAAACTACACAATAGTAGTTAACTACACCCAACTCTGCCAATTAGGTAGAACATAATAGCCAAAAGCCATATTTTTCGTGATAGCGGGCGAGAAGGAGGAAAAAGGAATCAAAATTGTGATAAAGCCATTTTATAGGCGGGTTTTTTTCTGCTAGACCAGTACGGAAGACGCATGTAAGTATATGCCTTTGTCATTATCTACATTTCTGGAATTATATCCCTTTTATACCTTATAATAAACTTAAAAAAAAACTAATAATCGACTTTTGCACATAACAACACAACCGATTTTAATAAAATTTCAATGGTACTTTCAAAGACAAAAAAATCCATATTATTCCAGGCTTCTTCTAGTAATCGTGGACAAACTTAAAAAAAAAACATTAAAGATTCCGACGAATTAATAACCTCCTTCTTTTTTGAAGTAGGTTAAAAACAAAGAAATTTCAACAGAGACATTAGTCGCGTAAAAAATGTAGAAGCCAATCTTGTGCCTTATTGCAACCACTAATTACGGGGTGTTTGAAAAAGAAAACGATTTCCAATTACGGCGAGACGGTGCGGATCGGTTTTTTTACCCGTTGCTTTTATATACAGCTATATAACTTAACTAGTTGCGCCCTGCGGTGTAACGCGCGGAAAAAGTAGCCTAGATTTCAACGACATTATTCTAGATAACCCGTCATCCTATTAAATAAACTACTGTTTACACTTTACGTGAGAACGTGAAGATTTTCTTAACCTATGTGTTAATCCAGGGTGTCAGCTATCTGCATACCAAATTTTATCAAAATTGGTCAGGCCGTTTGCGTGTGAAGAAGTAACAAACATATACACACACTCACAAACTTTCACCTTTATAATATTAGTTTGATTATCAGAGATCGGAATACGGATGCTATTGCTATCAAAAGTATAGATATGACTAAAAGTTCCAGAATGTCTCGAGCATCTAATTACTAAGTAAATAAAATAATCATAATTATGTGATTTCAGGATGAGTTATTTTTTTTTCGATTAAAATATATCCTGAAATCACATAATTATGATTGTTTTATTTATAGATTATATAGTCATATCCATACTTTTGATAGCAATAGCACCCGTGATTCGGATCTCTGGTGATTATTTCATGCTGGTCTAAGAGAAAAGAAAAAACTAGAATAAAACAGCTGTTTCTCGTCCCGTGAAGATTAAAAAAGCCGAAAAGCAGTACTTCTTAATCGAAATTTAATTAGGCACGCGCAGTTTTTTTTATGTATGTTAGTGGCTAATTTTGGTGTTGCATAGCTTGCATAGCTTGACGGCTTCTATACAATGATGACAGTCGGGTCGGGGCCAACCTTTTAATATGCCTTTCGATACACGGAAGAGCTCGAGAATTTTTTTAATCGACTTATTATGCCTTTCGATACACTGAAGAGGTCGACAATTTTCTTAATCGACTTATTATGCCTTTTGATACACGGAAGAGCTTGAGAATTTTTTAATCGACTTATTATGCCTTTCGATACACGAAACAGCTCGAGATTTTTTTTAATCGACTTATTATGCCTTTTGATACACGGAACAGCTCGAGAATTTTTTTAATTGACTTATTATGCCTTTCGATACACTGAAGAGCTCGAGAATTTTCTTAATCGACTTATTATGCCTTTCGATACACTGAAGAGCTCGAGAATTTTCTTAATCGACTTATTATGTCTTTTGATACACGGAAGAGCTCGAGAATTTTTTAATCGACTTATTATGCCTTTCGATACACTGAAGAGCTCGAGAATTTTCTTAATCGACTTATTATGTCTTTTGATACACGGAAGAGCTCGAGAATTTTCGAATCGACTTATTATGCCTTTTGATACACGGAAGAGCTCGAGAATTTTTTAATTGACTTATTATGCCTTTCGATACACGAAACAGCTCGAGATTTTTTTTAATCTACTTATTATGCCTTTTGATACACGGAACAGCTCGAGAATTTTTTTAATCGACTTATTATGCCTTTCGATACACGAAAGAGCTCGAGAATTTTTTAATCGACTTATTATGCCTTTCGATACACGAAACAGCTCGAGAATTTTTTTAATCGACTTATTATGCCTTTCGATACACTGAAGAGCTCGACAATTTTTTTAATCGACTTATGTTAAACCCATGCATTTATGTGCGGACCACGCCCAGTGCCACTTAACTTGCGAAAGCGCTAATAATGCGTATTACTTATTTGTTTGGTTTCGTTCTTCGTGTGTGTAAGTGGCCAACACTGGTGTCAGATTCTTTAAGCTGCCGAAACTGAAAGGCATCTGACATAGCTTGATGATGACGTGCTTCCCGAAGAACGGAGAAGCTAGAGAAAAAATCCATGTGCGGACCACACCCAATCTCACTTAACTTACGAAAGCGCTAATAATGCGTTTTCCCACCGGACCACCGAGCTCTATGCACACAATGCGAATATTGCGCATATATAAAAAGAAAACGTAGTACTTAGGTACAATTCAATTTCGACTATGACTATACAAGCTGAATTGATATTATACAGGGTCGCATAACAATACACTGTTATTGTTATTGTAGATATTTACCGTGTAATTTTCTTACATGTGGGAAAGCCAGTGCTATTGTCAAGATAGGTAAGCTGTGAACATCTGTTTTTAACGCCTGATGCAAAAAGTGGGGTAATAAACGTTTGACGCCAGTTTGTCTGTAGCATTGTAGCTCTCGAACGGACCGATTTCGATTACATTTCTCTAGATAACCCGTCAACCTATTAAATAAACTACTGTTTACACTTTACGTGAGAACGTGAAGATTAACAATTTGCTTAAAACGGCCACCTTTAACAAAAAATGCTCGTAAAATAGTTTGAAGGGTCATCTAGAGCTGCGTGAGCCAAAATTTAATTTTAAATGATATCTCCGTTTCCTTTTAAATCATATATTTAAAATGCACTGGACCCCTTAAACTTCATGTATCCCCTCAATATGTCATTTTTCTTTATATATTTATAAAAAGTTTTTTTTTCTTATTATAATAGGTACGAAAAACGAAACAAATTTATTATTTAAAACAGCGAAGACACATTTTGTTCCTTTTTTTTTGACTGGCTATAATCGAGTTTCACATTTCTACAAGTTCCAATTTTGTAACAAATTGGACCATATTTTTAAAGAAGACATTAAGACCCGGCCCGCTCTAATTTGCTAGTGTACTAAAAATTAGCATAAAACACTTTGGTACGTCAAGATCATGTAAAAGGATACCTGAGAAAGCCTCGTTAAAAGTAATGGAGGGAGGTAATTGTTTTTTTTTTTTTGCAAAAATGTTCTCCGTTTTATTTAGCTCCGCAGGTGATGTTTCACAGCTTCCTGGTTTTCTTTAAATTGAGTTTTTCATGGCAAAAGAACTTTCACTTTCTAATTATTTTTGTAATTGAAATACCTTTAAAATAAGTAAAAACGTTCTTTTTTAAGAAAATTTTAACCAAATCAAACAGTTATTTATAGGAGGTAAATAAATGATATATTAATGAGGAAGTGTGTCAACACTATTAAAGTAACAAAAATATTTATTTTTCATCTTAATTTTTTTTAAATTAGGAAACACTTATATCAGTGTATATATTTAATAATTTTACATTACAGATTTTGTTTTTTTTTTCCAAAAACTTTAATAAAAACATTTTCGTATTCATTTAATTTTTAAGTGATACCTATCATCATTCTATGCTAATTACTTAATACATTCCACATAAGTAGCGGTTCAACACGATGTCGTAAATAACTTTTGACACCAGATGCCGACAGCTTGATACGAAGTTATTCGTACAATGTGTAGACCGATTATACGAATAGACAGTGAAAGTGCTAAATATTTATGTCCACATTCATAATTTTACAGACAATTTGTGATGACAGGGTCAATCGCAATATACTTAAATATACAGGTACGTATGAAGCAAGTTACCTAACTGGCCAATCTTACTATATCATTAATTTTCTCTCAAAATTTTAATAATATGAAAATGAATATGGAAAGATAATTTTTCAAAACTGAAAACCAACTTCACCCCCAAACTTTATAACAGATTTTGATAAAACTTCTAAGGAGCCACCTGACAAGTATAAAATTTCAAACAAAAAAATAATTTTCTACATCGGTGCTGGCATCTTTGAATATCACAAGTGAACAAAAAAAGTTGGGTTTGTTATTAAATGCTTATTTTCTGATTGTCTACAACGAAAAGTAACCAGAGGCTTCATTTTTACGAAATAAAGTTTGCCTTTGTACATTTAATAAGGAAAAATAAATATTCAAAGATTTTGACAAATTTACCAACGGAAGGGGGGTTACGGGTGCGAAGCGGGGAGTGGATGGTAGTCCCGGTAGTATCCGCCCCCGCATTATAAGGAAACGGCATCATTTGTTTGGCTCGTGATCTAAAATAGCTTGCAAAAAGTGTAAAAATGACGTTGACTTTTGCGGCGAATTAATTAAAGTAAGAGATAAAAAATTCGGTTTGATAACTAACAAAACTCCTTGAAGCTTATGGAAGTTATTTTAACCTTATTTGAAGTCAAGATAAAATATGGGCACCTCACTTCTTACTTTAAAGTTTTAAACTCATGGGTTGCAGAATGTCCCTAAAGTACTTATGCTCCATGCTCACTTAGATCAGTTTAATGATAAATTGGGGGCATATTCAAAAGAGCAAAAGGAATGCTTTCACCAAGATGAGATGAACTTTGAACAACGCTATCAAGGACAATGTAATGAGAACATGATGGGTGACTACATTTGGAGTTTAATACGAGAAAGTCCCTGCTTACACAGAAGAACAACTAAAACTATTAATTTTTAATGCTTCTTTGTGCTTTTTTCTGTATTTTAGCATAATTATTTATTATGCTTTATAAATAAAAACTCCTAAAATTTTTTTTTTTGCTTTTATATACTATTTACTGAAACATAAAAAATAAATATCCTTAAATTTTAAAATTTCGTTCTGGTAACTACAAAAGCAAACTTTATTACATAAAAATATTTTTTCCATTATTATTTACACATAATTAATCAAAATCAGGCATACAGAACCCAGACTCGATAATTGGCCAAGTGCGTGTCGGGCCACGCTTAGTGTAGGGTTCCGTAGTTACGAATGCCAAATTTGAGTTCACGCTACTAAAAACGTTTAAAAACTAATTTTCTATTGAATTTGTATGAAATTTTCCTTTTCCTAGTACATTATATAAGTTGATCGTCTATAACTTTTTAATTTGTTAACCCTACTTAGCTCTGATAGTTTTTCTTTAAATTTCGTTATATTTACTATAGCTGTGGATTTTTTCACGTGTCCATATATAACCGTTGAGCAGATAGAGGGGGGGGGGACACTTGGCTCTAACGTTGTTTACAAGCTCATAATATGTTTGAAAGTCCTATTCAACGATACCCCACATGATTAATAAGGCGAGAAAATAAAATTGACTTTTGACTTTACTTGTATGGGAGCTTAATATAAATTAATATACATATCCATGCCAAATTACAGCGTTCTAGTACTTATAGTCGCTGAGTGCAACCGCGGACGGACAGACAGACATGGCGAAACTATAAGGGTTCCTTGTTTACTACGGAACCCTAAAAATCGTGTTTACTTGTTAGTTAACACTCATAAGAAAATGAAAAGATCGCGACAAATTGATAACTTCTCCAGGGGCTTAAAAACGAAACTGAGCCAGTTTATATAACTTACATTTTATTCAATAGGTATTGGTTTTGAGCTTCAAAATGACAAAAAAATCATTAGATCTATCAAAACACTTCATATCTCAATCAAAAACAATCTTTTTTTAGAAGCAGCTAGTTCTAAATAATTAAATCTGGTGCTAACTGCCTCAGATACAGACAAATTGCCTCAGTGGTCCCAATTACCTCAAGGCATTCGCCTTGTGATACGGAGGTCGGTTTGAATCCCACTGGGAAGCAGACTTTGTGAAAGTTATTTCCAGTCTGGGATATTGCAGGCTTGAATCACCTGATTATTAGAACAGAAAGATGATTCCGTATTTCGGAAGGCACGTACAAACTGTGGGTCCCAAACGCCATCTACGCGTTTGCTCTTGAATCTATCCAAGGATTGGTTTTGGTCTACCCTTTAGGTTGCAAAGGTCAGCCGGCAGGCACTCTGTGTAAAAACCAATAAACTCGTCAAATCACCTAGGTTAGGTAGAAAACCCCGGACTCTGAAGTGTTGCTGCTGAAGATGCAACCGGGAATACGCTTGCATGATGACTAACTGATAAAGATTTTTTTTATAAAACACTTGTGGCACGCAGTACATGTACGCACCTAATGTGCTTATATTCCCGGGTAAACCCTGGAAATGTTCTGTAATTACCATCTAGTTTTTACCGAGTATCGCTTACGGATGGATGTACGCGAAGGGGCACTTTTTCACAATTTCGTATGTATTTTATGTACATTTGGATTAATTTTACTATTGCTTATCCATTTGATTGTTTATCTATGTCGCAAGGTAATGAATCACAACAACATATGACGAGTTGACAAACAAATGTACGTGACGTAAATTGATATAATTTATTGTAATATTTCAATGAGACTTCTAATGTTGAGGGAAATTTCCTTGTTTGTTTGTACTTAGTGAAATTCATCAAAAAGGAATGAAAAAGTAATTTATTGTTATATTTATAGGTATATAATTTTTTTGGATTACAAAAACAACACAAGCATAAAAAAGAGAAGATATTAAGTTGTCTCTCAGTCAGGAGACAACGCTATTAGTCTGGTTTTACAGCTATGGGGGAGATTTTATTTATTTATATTTCATACACAAATACAAGTGTAATGGCAGGCTTAAAGCCTAAGGCCTTATATACCAGTCAACCAAACGAGTGATGTGGAGAATGTCAGGGGTAACGCAAAACTTGAATAGCTATGTGGCATAAAATGACTATATGCATACAAATTATACACTATTAAGTATTAACTATGATAAATAATGCCTACAAATACTACATAAATACACTATGATCTATCTGACAGTTTTTGAAGTTTTTTTTTTATGAGTTTCTTAAATGAAAAGTTGGTTTTAGCCTCCCGGACATCAACTGGGAAATCGTTCCATAGTTTAAGGGGATACCTGAATTTTCCGGGGTCCAGTGCTGCCCCCATTTGTAATAAATAATTTGATAGGAAACGGGGACATCATTTAAAATTTTGTCTTGACCAGGCACTAGATAACCCTTTTTATAAACTACTGTTTACAGTTTAAAGTGAGAAAGTGAAGCTTTTCTACGCACAATTGCGAAAAACGGGCACTTTTGGCATATGTGCGTAGAAAAGCTTCTTCTGCACTTTAAATTGTAAACAGTAGTTAATAAAATAGTTTAAGGGGTTATCTAGTGCCTGGTCAAGACAAAATTTTAAATAATGTCTTCGTTTCCAAATTATTTATTTCAAATGGAGGCAGCACTGGACCGCGGAAAATTCTGGTATCCCCTTAATAGCTTGGACTGTAAAAGAATGTGTAAAGAAGCCATTCCGGTAAACTGGCAAAAATAGGTTGAAATTGTTAGAGGAACAAAGATCTTCAAAATGGGTCCTGACACTGAAAATTAGACTTGAGGTATCCATACGGGTCGCCCGTAAGAGCTCCCGGAACGGAAACACATGTAAGAAGCTAAGTCTATATGATAAATTTATCTCTTGTTTAATTTTTTAAATATATTTTAGTGCAAAATACATTTAAAAATATATATACGAGTATATATTGACGACCTCCGTGGCGTAGTGGTCATCATGCTAGTCTGCTACCCAGAGATTCCGGGTTCGATCCCCGGTCAGGACAAGTAAGGCAATGGCCTTTTTTAAATTGTCCTGGGTCTTCGATGTTTATCTATATATGTATTTGTTATAAAATATAGTATCGTTGAGTTAGTATCCCATAACACAAGTCCCAAACTCACTTCGGGGCTAGCTCAATCAGTGTTATTTGTCCCTATATATATATTTTTTTCGTTTTAAAGCTAAAAATTACTTGCATTTCGAAACGACCACTGCTGAGAAGATTAGGCCGAAAGAAACCCAGTTCAGTATTGGTTCCTATCGAGCCTGATGGGCTATGTTACAATTACAATACAGATTAACACTTAAGCTTAGTATGCATTATAATATACATTTTAATAATAAAATTAAAATTTGCAGTCAACTATTTCCAAGAAAAAATAAAGAATTTTGATCCGATGTGACCATTAACCAGTGACGCCCTTAACTCTTAATAAAATAATAATTAAATAATAAAAAAAGTCCTTTATTTGTACTCCTAGCCTTTTATTACATGTTGGGAACCATAAAACGAATATTAACATTATAAATTCATCAAAAAATAAACCTGAACACCTCCAGTAAAATTTAGAGCCATATTCAAACATAAATCATATTTTACGATGCATAAATATGTTTCAGGGTATGTGACAAAAATGCATAATATATGTACGAGGTCTGAAAGATATAAACAATGGTTTTCGTGAATTTTATGTGACGTTTACTACACCTTTCGGTGGTTTTGGGGTGTTTGTAATTTTACCTATTTCTGAAACATTTAAATAATGTAAATACACTGCTCAATTTCAAATAAGTTATATTAAGCAGGATAAAAAATAGTTTTTTTTGTCGAATCTATTTTATCGTATCTAATAGTATGACTGGATAGACTAACCTAAATTTAAGATGGTTTTGTCTTTATAGGCATTTTATAAAACTCTAACAATATAAGTAGAAAGGTAAAGTTAAATAGAACAAATTTTCCGTGTGGTTCCGTTAGGGTAGAATATTGCCATTTCAAGTCTTCTCGTGGATGTCGTAGAAGTCGATTTAGGAAATACAGACTAAACAAAGCTCAAAAACATCAATGAGACCTCTCCAACCCGACTGGCCAGCGAGGAGAGCGCAATCCAAATCTTCTGGCTGCTCTGGCCAAGTAGATTTGGCTCTAATAGTCATGTTGTTGTAGTGGTGACAAAAACGACCATCAAGTCAACTTTGTATTATTGAAATAAAAAAAATAATAAATTACCATCTTGTATCATAACATCTTTTTAAACAAATAACTACTCCTTTTTGTCTTGTTTTTTTTTCCTGGGTCTTGGATGTTTATCTATATATGTATTAGTTATAAAATATAGTATCGTTGCGTTAGTATCCCATAACACAAGTCTCGAACTTACTTTGGGGCTAGCTCAATCAGTGTTATTTGTCCTTATATATTTTTTTTTATTTTATTTTCTCTTTAAACTTCACGTCTCTGGAATACTTTACCCGTTGACCTAGGAGAAATTCCACCCAATTCTTTATTAAGAGGAAAGGTCACGCTCACCTTTTGAATTCTCTGTCTTCATAATTTCTATATAATTTCTGAGACTAATAATTTTTCAAAACTAAAAACCGACTTCACCCCCAAACTACTCAACCGATTTTGATAAAGTTACTATAAGACCACCTGGACAGTATACCAATTCAAATAAAATAATATTTTTCCAAATCGGTCCATGCGTCTTCGAGTAATCAGTGAACATACATAAAATAAAATAAAGGATCGCGACGAATTGATAACCTCCTCCTTTTTTTGAAGTCTGTTAAAAAAAACCATCAAATCGAGTTTGTTCTATGTTGATAATTAAATAAAGCACTAATAAATTACCACGTAGTATTTACCATAAGACCCTTTTAAACAAATAAGAAGTACTCCTTTTATCTTCATACTTTACGGCTCTGGAATGCTTAACCCGTTGACATCATAGAAATTCCCACCCAATTCTTTTTTAAGAGAAAAGATCACGCCCATCTTTTGTTTTTTTTTCTTAATTTCATCATCATTCAGTTATTGTTTCTATTAGGGATGATACAAAGCAAGTTTAGCAAAGATTCGGAATGTCAGAGTAGAATAGTACCTTTCCAAGTCTTCCTGTGGATTTCGTCGAGGGCGAAGAAATACATGCTAAACAAATTCCGACCCGTCTGGCCAACGTGGATAGTGTAAGCTAAAACGTCTGACTGCTCTGGCCAAGTATATATGTTTCTGGTAGTTCAGAAAGGGCCATGCTCCTGCAGTAAAGCCTAAAAAACACCTGATGAAAAGAATTGCAAACTTCAAAAATACTTCGGTAATTCTTATCTCCAAAATTTTAGAACAAATTCGGCCTACAAAGCTTTATTTGAACATTCGCAAGCGTTTCCCGGCGCCTTGTAATCTCAGAAGGTAATCGGCAATATATTTTAATAAATTCACATTTAGATTATAATCTTCCCGCTTGCAAACCTTTAATATCAGCGAAAACATGGCCAATGTTTTTGCGAAGTGGGTTATTAAGATAAAATTATTAGTTTACAAGTATTTCTCTTACAAAAGTGTTATTTAAGACGAAGTGGTAGCTAAAGTGGCGCCCTCATTTGTAATAAATTGTTTAAAACTAAATATGGTGATAAATGTCTAGAAAGACCTTTAAACTATTTTATGAATAACCTTTGAAATTATTACTAATTGTCCGTCTAGTTTTAAAACTGTTCTTCGCCAAAAGTGGCGCCACTTTTGGCGAAAAATAGTTTTAAAACAAGACGGACTACCAATATTACTTTCAAAGGTTATTCATAAAATAGTTTAAAGGTCTTTCTAGACATTTATACAAATCAAATTTTTAATTATCACCATATTTAGTTTTAAACAATTTATTTCAAATGAGGGCGCCACTTTAGCTACCACTTCGCTTAACCGTGATTTTTGATACTGATCATGACCAAAAATGGGAATCACGGTTGCTATTTCTATCAAAAGTATGGATATGACTAAAAGTTCCGGGATTTCTCGAGAATCTAATTGGGTACTAAGTAAATAAAACAATCATAATAATGTGATTTCAGGATAAGTATATTTTTTTTTCGATTTACATTTATCCTGGAATTACATAATTATGATTGCTTTATTAATAGATTATATAGTCATATCCATACTTTTGATAGTAATAGTACCCGTGATTCAGATCTCTGATCATGACGCGCAAAATGAAAGAGATTTCCGGGAAGGCTTATTTCTTGTTTAGTTTCACTTCACGTTGAACCACACTCCAAGTCTTCCTGTGAATGCCATAAAAACCCATTTTATTCGACGTTTCCAATTATAATCGGATGCTCAAAATGGCTTATTTACAGGAAATACGATTAAAGTTTGCGAAAGAAGTTATTGTGTGAGACTTTGTCATTGTGTGGAATATTTTTGTGAAAATTGGAATATTTCTTATCTTTATTTACCCTTAAAATGTGTATGAACAGACCTATGGATATTTGTATCACTTGATAATTGTCAATTTTTCTTTCGATTTCATAATTGATAGTTGTCGTCAGATCATTTACTTACAACTAAGTCTATTGTCAATTACTAAACGCAAGTATATAAGAAGCGGCAACAAACTATACAGCAGCATTTTCTCCAAAAACATCAACTTACAATTATTATAATACTAGTATTAAAATTAGATATGTAGACTGAGGATATATTGTATGTCATGATTATTAATTAAGAATGATGTCAAATTTGAAATTTGTGTCAATTTGTCAATTAAGTACTTATACATGTAGGTACCGAATGTACTCATTATGACATTAGTGTGTGTACAAATAAAACGCCAAGCCCAAGCCAGACTTTCTAGCTCAAGACCCGATGAGATGATAAATCATTTCTTGTTTAATAAGAGGTCAGACATGCTTTTGGTCCACGGCTATGTACCTATTTGTACATTTAACTCTAATAATTTTAATTGAATTTCATGAAATAAGGTAGATGAAAGATTTTAATTTCGAATTTATTCCAATCCAAATCAATATGTTGTCAACATGATTACACATTAATTTTTATTTTTGTTCTTGTTATAGTTTTAATTAAGATTTTAATTTAATTTATTGTTTTAATTGTATATATTCTTGTATAAAAAGTCTCATTAAGTTTATCATATAAATCCACGGTAAAGTCAGCCACAAAAACCGTATTACCTGCGTCATGAAAGGATATCAAACTTGGACCATTCATTCGCTTTTACGTCGGTCTGGCCCGTCTTAATAAACCTTATTCTGTCAACTCAGATCCAATCTGTCGTGATTGGACGAGCTCGACGGATTGACAGTCTCCATGTCACCAACCTACCGTTTTCACTGGAGCTGAAAATTATTTTTAAAGAAAACCTTTGAAAAAATTGTTTCGGGAAAACATTTCGGGGGAAGAAGGAATTGAGGGGTTAGTTTATGTCTTTCAGGTAAAATTTTTGAGATGAAATGAGAATGTTAAGGGGCTACCTTAATTTTCCGAGGTCCAGTGCTGCCCCCATTTGAAATAAATCATTTAAAAGGAAACGGAGACATCATTTAAAATTCTGTCTTGATCAGACCCTAGATAACCCTTCAAACTATTTTATGAACAACTGTTTACAGTTTAAAGTGAAAACGTGAAGCTTTTCTACGCACAATTGCGAAAAACGGCCACTTTTGGCGTATGTGCGTAGAAAAGCTATAGCTTATATCTATAGCTAGATATTTTGATACCTCACATGATTGTATTTGAATAGTATTACATGGTGCCAAAAACCGCCATTTTTAAATAGTAATAAATAAAAGATGGCAGTTTTTTGGCGCCATAAATTACTGTCACTCAGAATAAAGACAAATCTAACGACAGTTTTAAAGCTTAAAGTCATCAAGCTGTTTCGGCTGTAGAGCGTACAACAGTAAAAAGTATGTATTTACTTACATACATACACATTCATTCGAAAAACATAATCCTCTGTCTGTCGCAGTAAGATAAAAAGGTAGCATATCATGTTTACTTATCCAAAGTAAGTCGAAATATGTGGTAAACCATAGAATTATTCACGAAAAGGTAGCTTCTTACGTTAATTAATACCTACGGAATCAGGATTACGTAACTGAATTTTCCCCTCCGTAGTGGTCGCCGCGCGTATATAATGTAGGTATATTTTCGATACTTAGACGGGGATTTACACAGGTCTGATCTAGATATCTCGGCACACGCTTGAAATTTTATAAAGTTCTGATAAAAGATACTTGAATCATGATCGATACTTACATAAACTATAACGAACTTTATAGATCAGCTTATCGCTTGAAAAATATGTGTAAACTTTAAGCATATAAAACAATCAAGTAATAACCTATTTGGCTTAACACTAGATCAACTTTATAGTTATAACCATGGTCTGCCGTCGACGCTTTACATATAATGAAGTTACAGATGTGTAGCTCATGAAATATAAACTAATAGGCAAAATGAAGATTATATAATTCAAACGCTCTTTATTGCACCATTAAAAAAAAGCAAAAACAATTAACGGAAAAAAAGAAGACAGAATTATGATAAAAGGCGGACTTATCGCATAGCAATCTCTTCCAGTGAACCTTTGGGTAGAGGGAGAAGTGAATATTTAAAGATACTTGGTGCAGTATGTCAGGTTTAATGTAAATAGTTACGATATAGAACTTATCACAATATATAAATACATACAAATACTTAAATACACTACATACATACCTATGAATTAATAAACATACATATAAAATATGTATTTTAATAATAACAAAATAATGAAATATGAGCATAATGGATCCACTACAAAATAAATCATAAGTTGGACAGATAGTGAGTTTTTAATAGAGTTTTGATACTGCACAAATTACACAAGTCTGCGATGAAAAAGTTTTTTAAATAAATTTATCACAAACATGTACATGTTGGTCTGTATATAGCAAATATAAACTTTTGTTTAACGTATCACGTCACATTCTTTTTGTATATAGATAAATATATAACATGTATGTAGTATATATATAGGGATAATATATTGATTCCATGATCTATATTCCTATTATATACTCTATGACCAACCATCCTATAGTCTATTATTACTAACCGATCTTTCCCCTGTGAGAAAAAGTAACAAAAAAAAACGTTTTATTACGTGTTAAGTCTATGAAGAGCGCATGCGCCAAACCGAGCGCGCGAAACGCTTTCTCCGAGACGAGTATAAACCTTCTGAAAAAAAAAGTGTGGTAAAAGATTGTTTTATTTAATCTCTTTATATTTAACGGTTTCACCAGGACGTAAAAGAGATGGAAAGAAGATATCAAGGCCGTTGGGACGTTAATATGATGGCGGACTATTTATGTTTTATAATTCTTTGTATCCAAATACTATATCATCTTGATCTGATAAATGTGACGTGGTACAATATCATGTGAATACAGTTTTCTATTATTTTTAAGATTCTTAAAACAAATATTAACCATTTAACAAAAAAACTTTTCAAAAAAGAAAGACGTGTGGCACTCGGGGACTGCCGCGGTAAAGCTATTGCATAGCATTTTTTATCAACTTTTATTTATGCAGTATGTTTTTCTTTAATATTAATTCAAGTTTTTTTCTTTGATATTAATTCAAGTTACTCATTTTAAGCGTGGTGACCGATAATATTTTTTTTTGTCTTTTATTGAATAAATGAGAAATTAATATCTATCGTTTAAAATATTTTTATTATCTTACAATACATGTAGATAATTCAGGAATTTTATTATTAGCAATTAGTCTCAGAGTTGGGAAAAATTGGCCATTTTTTTCGAGCATAGATTCTTTGTAAGAGACCACAGGGACCCCCAGATATCGATTTTGAAGGCACTCGGTCTAGAAACGAAAAAGTTCAAAATAGCGGCTACCTTTTTCAAATTCGAGCATAGATTAATTATAAGAGACCTCAAGGACCTCCAGATATCGATTTTCAAGGCAATCGGTCCATAAACCAAAAAGTCCAAAATGGCGGCTATCTTTTTCAAATTCGAGCACAGATTTATTATAAGAGACCACAGGGACCCCCAGATATCGATTTTGTAGGCACTCGGTCTAGAAACGAAAAAGTTCAAAATGGCGGCTACTTTTTTCAAATTCGAGCATAGATTCATTATAAGAGACCTCAAGAACCTCCAGATATCGATTTTGAAGGCAATCGGTCCAGAAACAAAAAAGTTCAAAATAGCGGCTTTTTTTTTCAAATTCGAGCACAGATTTATTATAAAAGACCACAGGGACCCCCAGATATCGATTTTGTAGGCAATCGGTCCAGAAACGAAAAAGTTCAAAATGGCGGCTACTTTTTTCAAATTTGAGCATAGATTCATTATAAGAGACCTCAAGGACCACCAGATATAGGAGCAGCTCGTCTCGATTCATGCGAGTTTCGTAGAGTCGTACAATACGTCTAATCGCACGCACACAACGCCGTGTCGAAGACTGCCGAACTGAAACGACGTTAGACGATGCACGGCCTTTAAGCCACACCTCCGTGCCCGTCGGAGTGGGGAGCGTGAGGTTTTTTCGTTACGGAATTTCTGGATTCGGTCCCCGCGATCAAGGCCCGCGATAGAAGCTATGCAATAGCTTAAAAAATTCGCAGACTTGTGTTATATATTAAATATATACAGATTATTTACATCAGCAAATTTTTTACTACTATCTCTCATTTGTATTCAAAATTCACATGTTTATTCAAAGCGCTCTAGGCATGAGCTAGGCTTGCGCTAGGCATGAGCTAGGCTTGCGCTAGGCATGAGCTAGGCTTGCGCTAGGCATGTGATAGGCGTGGGCTGGGCGTGCGCCTGTCATCGTTACTTGTACTTTTTTACTCGGCTTCGCTTTTTTGACTACTGAATATATTTTTTTACGCAATTTATGTATGTTTACTTGTTCGCAAGCATTACATTTTATAATGTGTCAACATTGTAATTTATTATAAGTATTTATTAATTAAAAGACAATTATAATAATATGACAAAGCCCTTCTGGCGAGTAGGCGACCAATACTGTGAAAATGAGTTTCTTCTCAGCAGTGGTCGTTACGAAGCGCTGGTAGTTATCGGTAACTTTTCTTTTAAAATAAATTAAATTTTTAATATACTTTACACGTAACATAAATTTATACTTATTGACGTGTAAAAGTGCCTGTAAAGGTTTAATTACTGAATAAACATTTTGAATCTTTGAATCTTCAGTTTTGACTTTTAGTTAATTTTTTAATTTGAGTACATCTGTACTGTTTGTAATGTATCTCGTTGCATCTGAGCCTGCATTGCTTTCTCCATAAAACTGCAGTTAGTTTACGACGTTCTGCAAAAAGTCGTAAACGCGGGGCTTACCATCGTAAATTAGAAAGAGATTCAATTAAAGTAATTAAATCTTTATTTTCAATTGTTTTTGTTTGTTTTTGACTGGAGAAAAGAGAGATAGATCTAGACAAAGTGGAAATTTTCGTTCCTACTGTTTGTCGTGTTGGAAAAACAATTAGCGGACGAGAGATAAAAATGGAAGAAAATATCATAATACACTAAAAAAACGCATATCTCTTGAATATGAGTGAAATAACTGGCCAACTGCGTGACGAAAAGTGTTTCGTAGTTGCGAATGCCAATTTTGTATTTACGGGACTGAAGCGTCTAAATAACTACTCTTTTCACGATACCAAAATGTCTAAAAAAATTTTTTTGAATTTTGATATTTTACTTCTCCGAGTAAATTTTATAAGTTGGTCTATTGCCTATAACTATTTAAAGTTAAACGCTACTTAGTTGTGATAGTTTTCCTTCAATCATCGTTATACAACGTGGAAGTGACATACCCGTAATAAATTAAACCATGGGCTTTACTAGATTACTATAGTATAATTAAATTAAAATAACAGTCAAAAATAATTGGCCAAGCGCGTGTCGGGCCACGCGCAGTGTAGGATTCCGTAGTTACGAATGCCAAATTTGAGTTCATGCCACTAAAAACGTCTAAAAATTAATTCTATTGAATTTGTATGAAATATTCCTTTTCGGAGTACATTTTATAAGTTGATCGCCTATAACTTTTTAATTTGTAAACCCTACTTAGCTCTGATAGATTTCCTTTAAATTTCGTTATATTTTCTATAGCTGTGAATTTTTTCACGTGTCCGTATGTAACTGTTAAGCAGATAGTGGGGGGGGGGGACTACAACAAAATTATTCACTTTAAACACAAATATTTCTGAAACGGATCCCTAAATCTAAAAACGGTGCTTACAAGCTCATAATATTTTTAAAATACCTATTCAACGTTACCCCACAAGATTGGTTAGTCGAGAAAATAAAATTGACTTTTGACTTTACATGTATGGGAGCTACCCTAAAAAAAATTTGTACTAAATATTTAATTTTACCACTTTTTCCGCATAATTAATATACATACCTATACGAAATCACAGCTTTCTAGTACTTATAGTCGCTGAGTAAAACCGCGGACGGACAGACAGACAGACAGACATAGCGAAACTATAAGGGTTCCTTGTTTACTACAGAACCCTAAAACGCAAAAAAAAAACAACTTTCCCATACGGTTGCACACTTTTGTATAGAAATGCCAAAATCTTAGTGGTTTTTGTCCGTTATTTTAATTTCATTATACTACTTCCTGAATTGAAATGTACGTATACAACCGTTTAGCTGAAAGAGGGGGGGGGGGGAGGGGGGACACTAGACTCTAACAAATAATTTTTTTTTTTGGGTAGCTCCCGTTCATATAAAGTGGGTTTATTTTTTTCTCTTGCCTAACCTATACAAAAGTCAAGAAAAAAAAATAATCGTACCTGGGTTGCTAACCGCATCGTTAATAAACATGATACGTGTATTTGCCCATTCCTTAGATCGGCCTTTACGATCCGTGCGGGACGAGAAGCAGCAGGTATATTTTAAGTTTTTTCTTCTTTCCCAGATTAGTATGTAATGGAGGAAAAAAGGTATAACTCCACGATATCGCTTCAACATCGTGTGTAAATCGTGGTAGCACACACTGACTCTGTTATGGGAAATATCAAGAATATTACTTTGATTACGTTGTTTATGACGCGTTTTAATACCAGTATCGGAGTATCGAGACAAACAAAGTAATACTTATCACACTTTTAACCTTTTAAGACTTATTATGGGTTGGATCTCACTTGTCAGTACGGAATAGCATTTTTCTATATTTCTTTCATTTTCTGTTGCTCAGAAGCGTCATTTTCCAAAGCGAGAGAGAGGGACGGGACTTGTTCCGTGCTGACAAGTGAGATCCAAGTCCAGCTCTAAATCAGTCGCCGTGCTCCCAGCGTGAGAGGTAGTACATCTAAAATAAATACTTACAACCAAAAAGGCATGTTCTGTAGTAAACTTAAGACGAAGTGGTAGCTAAAGTATGCTAGAGGAGGTGGAGCAGATTCGTGACTTGGGTGTGACCCTGGACAGTAAGCTGAGTTTTGTCCCTCATTGCGATGCTATTGTTACTAAAGCATTTCAGATGCTCGGATTCATCAAGCGCAATACTACAGACTTTAAGAACATCAAAACTCGTATTGTCCTTTATAATGCATTGGTTCGTAGTCATCTGGAATTCGCAAGCGTAGTATGGAATCCGTCCTATAAAAAGCATATCGATAATATTGAGCGTGTCCAGAGAGCTTTCACACGACAGCTAGCATTCAAAATCCCTAACTTTAGTTACAGAAACGATTATAGTGACCGTTTGTCAAAATTTGAGCTCATATCTCTTGAAAAACGCCGCCAAATGATAGATTTGGTATTCTTGTTCAAATTAGCTCGTGGCCTAATTGACTGTCAAGATATTTTTGATAACCTTAAATACACTGTTCCTAGGCTTAATTCCCGAAGAAGACCATTCAGGACGTTTGTTATTCCTCAATCTCGAACTAATCTCGGTAGACACGCGCCTTTACCAAGAATGCTTACTAGTTATAACAAGGTTAATGAAAAGTGTGACTTAGATATTCACCACGATTCTCTCTCCAAATTTAAACATACAATATTGTCATTTACATAGCATTGTACTAGGTAGATTTTTTCCGCGTTGTTATGCGAACATTATATCATATTGTAATACCACAGATAACATAATACTATACTTGTAGTGATACCGTATTCTCAATGTTTTAATCCTGTTTGTGAATGTGTTATGAAAACGTTGTGTTCACCTGTAATTGAGTTGCATGCTAGATTAAGTACCTAATTGAATGTATAAGATAATGTGAACATGTGACTTGTTGGTGTACCTTAAATAAATAAACAAATAAACAAATAAAGTGGCGCCCTCATTTGAAATAAATTGTTTAAAACTAAATAAGGTGATAATTAAAAATTTGATTTGTATAAATGTCTAGAAAGACACTATTTAATGAATAACCTTTGAAAGTAATATTGGTAGTCCGTCTAGTTTTAAAACTGTTTTTCGCCAAAAGTGGCCACTTTTGGCGAAAAACAGTTTTAAAACTAGACGGACTATTATTAATAATTTCAAAGGTTACTCATAAAATAGTTTAAAGGTCTTTCTAGACATTTATACAAATCAAATTTTTAATTATCATCTTATTTAGTTTTAAACAGTTTATTTCAAATGAGGGCGCCACTTTATTTGTTTATTTGTTTATTTATTTAAGGTACACCAACAAGTCACATGTTCACATTATCTTATACATTCAATTAGGTACTTAATCTAGCATGCAACTCAATTACAGGTGAACACAACGTTTTCATAACACATTCACAAACAGGATTAAAACATTGAGAATACGGTATCACTAGTGAAATATGAGCTTTTTTTGTCGGAAATATCCGACGCTCGCGGGATGGGCACGACAATGTTTGTAGGATAAATCCGACGTTCGCGTTGAAAGGGTTAATGTTATTAAATAGGTGTTCCTTTAGTAAAACAAAAATAAATAAATATATAGTGACAAATAACACTGATTTTCTAGCCCCAAAGTAAGTTCGAGACTTTTTGATGTTAAGTGTTATAAGATACTAACTCAACGATACCATATTTTATAACAAATACATATATAAATAAACATGCAAGACCCAGGACAATTTATAAAAGAATATTTTCCAACTTGCCCTGACCGGGGATCGAACCCGGACCTCTGGGTGGCGGACCAGCATGGTGACCACTACGCCACGGAGGTCGACAATAAAATTTGTTAAACAAGTGAGCGAAGTTCTCCGAGTCTACTTGAACAATTCGGTGCTTGTATGTATGTATGTATGTTTGTTCGACGATAACTTGATTATCTTTGATCGAAGCTTCGTGAAATTTGATTGGTGTGTAGATATGGCTAATAGAATTTTTAGGGTTTCGTAGTAAACAAGAAACCCTTATAGTTTCGCCATGTCTGTCTGTCTGTCCATCCGCGGTTTTACTCAGCGACTATGCGTAAAAAGTGGTAAAATAAAATACAAAAAAAAAATTTTTTTAGCGTAGCTCCCATACAAGTAAAGTGAAAAGCCATTTTTTTTTCTCTACTTACCAAGCATGTGGGGTATCGTTGAATAGGGTTTTCAAAAATATTATGAGCTTGTTAATAACGTTTTTCAATTTAGGGATCCGTTTTTGAAATATTCGGTTTTAAAGTGAACATTTTTGTCAGAGTCAAGTGTCCCCCCATCTATCTGCTAAATGGTTATATATGGACACGTGGAAAAATTCACAGCTATAGGATATATAACGAACTTTAAAGGAAAACTATCAGAGCTAATTAGAGTTTACAAATCAAAAAGTTGTAGGTGATTATCTTATAAAATGTACTCGGAAAAGGAAAAATTTGTTCGAATTCAACAGAAAATTAGTTTTTAGACGATTTTAGTGGCATGAACTCAAAGTTGGCATTCGTTACTACGGAACCCTACATTGCGCGTGGCCCGACACGCACTTGGCCAACTATTATTAAATATAAACATGAGCCAAATCAGAAAATGAGTTGCCGAGATATTGAGTTCACGAATTCATATTTCGGGGCGAACTTCTCGAGTTGACAGAGCGAATCGTCTCAGTTTCGAGATTGGCCTAAAATGCTTTTTTTACGGCTGTTTTTTGTCACCTGCAGTGGTGCGATTTTTCAAACACGGAGTCCCTTAACGTACGGTTTTTTGTATGGAAAAACCATTCGTTTAGGTGACTCCGCGTTTGAAAAATGGCACTTGAGGTCGCCTTTCTCAACAGATTGTGAGAAGGTTCGAAAAATATATAGATTTTTTTGTCGAAATTTTTCAATATGGCGTGTATATCAATTAAAAATATTATAAAATCATATATGAAAATTTTTCAAAAATGTCATAAACCTTTTTTAGGGTTCCGCAGCCAAATGGCGAAAACAGAACCCTTATGGATTCGTCATGTCGGTCTGTATGTCTTTCATGTTCGTCACAGCCACAGCAAACTTGGTAAGTGAATGTATTTTGTAAACTGCGTTAAGATTTTCATACAAAAAGAGAAAAAAAAAAACAATAAATTTTGGGGTTTTCCCATACTTAGAACAGAAACTCAAATTGTTTTTTTCATCAAACCCGTAAGTGTGCGATATATATGGATAGGTCGTCGAAAATGATATTGAGGTTATTACTATCATTTTTTTTCTAACCTGAATCCCCCCCTAACTTCTAAAATAAGAGAATGATAAAACTTAAAAAAAATATATAATGTACGTTACCATGCAAACTCCCACCGAAAATTGGTTTCGAAACGAGATCTAGAAAGTAGTTTTTTTTAATACGTTTATTAAAACATCGATCAAAGTTACAACGAACTACAAGAGTATGTTTTTACATTCACTTTTTCGAACTATAATGTAAAAACATACTTTTATTACATTACTACATTCTCTCACTCACCTCTTTGTTTAGATACCTAGATATCCATTGCAAGCCAATTTCATTCTTATTACTTTAGACAAACGATTCATGTAACTGAATTTTCCCCTTTGAAGTGGTCGCCGCGCGCATAGTAATAATGTAGGTATATTTCGATACCTAAACCGGGAGTGACATAGGCCTAGTTCAAGTAACATCACATGACGACCTCCGTGGCGTAGTGGTCACCATGCTAGTCCGCCACCCAGAGGTCCCGGGTTCGATAACCAGTCAGGGCAAATTGGAAAATGGCCTTTTTCAAATTGTCCTGGGTCTCGCATGTTTATCTTTATATGTATTTGCCATAAAATACAGTATCGTTGAGTTAGTATCCCATAACACAAGTCTCGAACTTACTTTGGTGCTAGCTCAATCAGTGTTATTTGTTCCAATATATTTATTTATTTATTAAATAAGCCAATTGCTTCGCTCGCTCTTTTAATTAATTTTCTTTGGCAATTGATAATAATTTCGCTTTCTAATTAGGTTTCAAATGAAATAAATTGATGTTTATTTTCCTCAAAACAAAATTTTGTGTTCCATTAACATAAATTCTAAAATAACGGGCAATAACGGAAATGAGCTTATAATAATGAATAATTACCTATTTTGAATTAAAATATTTTTGATTAATTTATGATTTAAATGAACCAATAACAGTTTAACGTAAAACTTTTAAGCAGTAATTAAAAATATCAACGATTTTGTTCAAAACAAAAATAAACTCATACCGGTTGTTATTAACCGACTTTCAAAAAGGAGGAGGTTATCAATTTCGTGCCCAAAGGGTAAATACGAGACCTTATTACTACGACTCCGCTGTCCGTCCGTCCGTCTGTCTGTCTCTCACCAGACTGTATCTCATACACCGTGATAGCTAGAAAGTTGAAATTTTCACAAATGATGTATTTCTATTGCCGCTATAACAAAAATACTAAAAACAAAATCAAAATAAATATTTAAGTTGGGCTCCCATACAGCACATGTGATTTTTTTATGATATTGGTATGGTACACTTCGTGCGCGAGTCCAACTCTCACTTGGCCGGTACCTAATATTAGCGTACTGTCGCTCGTCTATAGAGCTCTAACATGTGCAAATTTGTATAAGAGTTCACGAACACAATTCCCCGAAACGCTCTGAGCATCATTTTAGATATGTAAATAAATACAAATAACACAAAGGAATACGAAACATCAAAATCGAATTGTGAAGGCAAAAGTAGTCGACATAGGTACCTCTCGCACTCGTTCATCTTTCTTCGTTTATGTTTCATACATTATTTATTTATAATAGAACAACAAACAGTTACCAAATACAGTGTTACCAATCTTACAGACTAAACAGGCCTTTTCAAGTACGTGTAAATAATTTTGTAACCCACTACGTTATTCACAGATTGTGTAATAACATATTAATAAAACAGTTGCTACTAGAGAGAGAGTTAAAATATTAAAAAAACTTAGTTAACTTAAAGTAACTTAGAAGTTGTTGTTCTAGATCAAATAATGTATATATAAATATAATGGGACGAATTACACTGCTTGAGCTAGCACCAAAGTAAGTTCGAAACTTGTGTTATGGGATACTAACTCAACGATACTATATTTTATAACCAATACATATATAGATAAACACCCAAGACCCAGGACAATTTGAAAAAGGCTATTTTTCAACTTGCCTTGACTGGGGATCGAACCCGGGACCTCTGGGTGGCGGACTAGCATGGTGACCACTACGCCACGGAGGCTGTCTACATATCTATGCCAGCTGATAACTGACAACACTTTGGCTATGGTTCGTTTTATATCTAGTGATGTACAAGACTACATACAAGTCTCGAGTCCTCCAAGTCTCCTTACGAGTCGGAGTCGTTTACAAGGCTCGACTCTTTTAACGAAAGGCTCGACGATTGCGAGTCTTTTTTTGCACCCGAGCCTTTTTCTGCGCCCGCGTCTTTTTACCCGACTACGAAGAGGGAGGGTTATGTTTTTCGAGTGTGTTTAACAGCAATGATTTTTCATTTATAAAACTGATCTGTCAATAAGAAATAAAATATGATTGATTACAATATTAATTGAAAGAATGTTTGTTTGCATACCTTGGATAACTAAAATTAATCTAAAATCATGCTTCGAGTCCTTGTAAGCTTTCAAAAACAGATTTCGTTCATTTTAAGACTCGAGCTCTTCTTAAAAGCTCGAGTCATTGCTCAGAGGACTCGCGCTTGCCTAGCCTCGGAACTCAAAGCCTATCGAGCTCATAGAACCCTGCAAAACCGACTCGAGTCTTCAAAATTAGAACTCAGACTCGACAAGACTCGAGTCTTGTAAATCGCTAAATATCCGCTTACTTCCTATCAGAATATATCTGTCATATGTTTGCTTTGTTATCGAGTTGCTTAAGAAGGAAGTATAGCACACACTTTGTCCTTACAGGAAAAAAAACCATGAAATATAAACTATAAACCTATTTTTTTATTGTGCTAGTAAAATAATAAAAAAATCATTGAGGTCAATAAAATTTAGGAGTGGGCAACATTGTTTCTGTTTGTATGGACGAGTGCGTGCTATATTTCTTACTCGATAAACGAGGTCTGATAAAGGAAAACAGAAAAAAAACCATGAAATATAAACTATAAAACTATTCTTTTATTGTGCCAGTAAAATAATAAAAACATCATTGAGGTCAATAAAATTTAGGAGTGGGCAACATTGTTTCTGTTTGTATGGACGAGTGCGTGCTATATTTCTTACTCGATAAACGTGGTCTATGGTCGAATGGGTGCGACAGGAAAGAAGAACTCGACATGTGTTGAACAAGAAATTAATATTTTCCCTAATGTTTCTCCGCAAGTTCTGATCAAAGAAACTCAAGAAACTCATATCTGAGGGGAAAGGTGTACAGTTGTATGCTAATTATCTGCTAACGACGAAGTGCAAGAAACAACGTACTTCCGAAGTATTTACAAAGCTAATTTCCGTGTTGGTAAGAAAGTAGGTACTTAATCTGAAGGTTACTGCGCACAGAAACAGAATAAAGCCAAGAAAATATGGGTGGAGTGCGTAAAAAAGGACATGGATAGGAATAATTAACGACTTCTGTAGCCTAGTGTTCATCATGCCAGGCTATCACATCGGAGGTCCCGGTTTCGAACCCCGGTCAGGTCAAGATACACATACGCATAGTCTACGCGCGTCCCCTAGTCACATTCGCCCTGATGAAGACCTCCAGATGAGCTCGAAACATGTCGGCCAGTAGTTGAATCTCTACGTGAGCACAGAAATATCTACTTAATGTGGTTAGCGCTATGGTTTAATTTAGCTCGAGACAGAACTTTTCACCTCTTCGTTTAGATACCTAAAAATCCATTACAAGCCAATTTCATTCTTCTTACTCTGGAGAAACGATTCTTGTAACTGAATTTCCCCTTCGAAGTAGCCAGGCCACTCAGAAAGTATTGCGAAAAAAAGTTTTTTGTTTGTGAGACTGGCCAGTTAGAATCTATTTTGAAAATATAATTATTTATAAGCAAAAATTTAAAATTTTCCTCCAAATTTTTTGCGGACTAATTCAAATTATCGTGTCTCATTGAAAAATGGATCTGAGCCGAGAACATTTTCGTGCTATGATTTTTTGCGATTACAACTATCGCCTGAAACCGGATGAATCGTACGATATGCTTCAAATGGCATTTATTCTAAGGCAACCGTGTATCGTTGGTATGATGAATTCAAGCGCGTTTGACTAACTTTGGGGGATGAGGAAAGAAGTAGTCGCCCTTTGACGGCTGTTACGAAAGAAAACGTGCTAGCAGTGAAATATTTAATCCATGAATATAGCCGAGTTACGTATCAGGAGATTTAGCACATCCTGCAGATTGGATCAAGAAGCGTTTACGAGATTCTACACGTGCATCTTCGCGTGAGGTGAATAGTTTCTCGATGGGTGCCGCACAACCTTACAGATGCTCAAAAGCAAGCCCGGGTGGAATGGTGCCGCGAAATGATAAACAAATTTGAAGCAGGGTCGTCTCGGCGTGTTAACGACATCATTACAGGTGATGAGTCCTGGATTTATCAATACGATCTAGAAACAAAGCGCCAGTCGACGGTTTGGGTGTTTCAAAACGAATCGACGCCTACCAAAGTGAAGCGATCTTTGGAAAGATTGGAGTGAGCGGGGAGAAGATTTTGATTGCGAGCTTTTTCAGTTTGACTGACTACTTGGTGTCAATTCCTTTGCGGAATCAAAGAAGCATCAACGCCAAATGGTATACTACCTAATGCTTGCCAGAAGTTTTGTCTGTTGTGAGAAACAAGCGATCAAACACAGGGCGCCGCGGGCTACTGCTCCACCACGACAACGCGCCCGCCCACACCGCGCTCGAGGGACTTCCTGGACAGCACGCCGGTCAAACTCCTCAGTCTTCCTTATAGCCTTGACCTAGCACGATGTGACTTCTTTTTATTCCCGAAAATAAAAATATGCTCAAAGGGATACAATTTTCGTCGCCGGAGATGCGTTGTCAGCGTTTGAGCAGGCTATAAACGAGGTGCCTGCAGCGGACTGGAAAAAGTGTTTTGAAAATTGGTTCAGACGCATGAAACTTTGTATAGAGCCTAGTAGAGAGTACCTAAAAAGATTTAATTAAAAAAAATATCATTAGAACCCTATTTTTTATTTTCGCAAGTCTTTCTGAGTTTCTAACGTAGTGTAGGTATATTTTCGATACATAAACGGGGAGTGACACAGGCCTGACATGAATAACCTGTTTAATTTATACTAATAGTGACCTTTTGGGTGTTTACCTCGGGGTAAAAATAAAAAAAAATGTCTTCTCATGATTTTGCTTTTTTCGAGATTTTTCTAATTATGGATATTTGGAAGTTTCGCTTCACAACCTGTCCGCTCCGTGGTCTAAGTCTTTCAAGAACACTTTTAATTGGAAGTTTACCTTTGAGGCCAGGTTTGATTAGAGTTAACATTTAATTTTTAACCGGCTTCCAAAAAGGAAGAGGTTTTCAGTTTGTCACGGTTCTATTTTTTTATACATGTTCACCGATTTTTCGAAGACGCCTGGAAAGATTAGAAAAAATAGTTTTTTGTCTGAAAGGTTTTCTTTCCAAGTGGTCCCATACAAACTTTATCAAATCGGTCGCTCAAAGTCAGTTTTTATTTTGAAAATTTTTCATCATATCAGCCACAGGAAGTCACTGCTGGACATAGGACTCCCCCAATAATTTCCGATGGGAAAATGAACGATCGGAAGCAACCTGCATTTTTTTTTTACATTATATTGGTTTAGGCATTTGTCCTCAATCTCACCTGATGGTAAGCGACGATGAAGACTAGGATGAAGGTATTTTATTAATTAATGCTTTAGTCGAAGGAAGAAAAGTAGGCCCCGGAAACGTAGGTGTGACGACTTGCGACAGTTTGAGAGGGAATGGTTGGAAGTGGCATGATCGAGATATTTCGAAGGAGATGGGGGAGATCTTTGCCCAGCAGTGAAAAGTAAAGTTTAATTAAAAAATATACTCAATATACAATGTCCTTTTTAATTAAGTACAAATATTTTAAGGGGTTATTCAGTCCATCATTTTGAACAACTTTGCCCAATAAATATATATCGAAACACGAAAAAAAAAATTTAGGTTCTCATATAGATCGAAGTAGTCACGTGATATCGTTACTATGAAAAATGCAAAAAAATTTTTCGTATTTCGATATATATTTATTGGGAAAAGTTGTTCAAAATGATGGACTGAATCACCTCTTAAAATATTTGTACTTAATTAAAAAGGACATTGTATAAAACAAACAAATCAGCAGCTCGTAGGTATATGACATATAAAAATAGTCCAGTGGACATTATACGGCTCGATATGGATGATAAGAAATTCTTCTTCACATAGTCATTTCAAGAAAACGTAAAAAGAGTAAGAGAAAAATGTGGCACAAATCCCAATTCATTTCAAAACATTTCCGTCTTTAAAAAAATTTTTCATGAAGCCAAAAGAATAGTTACCGCAAAAGATTTCAAATTACTATGTGAAGTATGTAGGTTTCAGGAAACAAAAGGTATACAGTACATCGTAAAACGTACGCCTAAAGACGCAAATTGGTAGTTATGGACATAGAGCTCGTAACGTATAGAGGGTTCACTTGAAATATTTTGGGGAAGCTGACCCTTTTTTATGAATTTATGATACAGAGAAACAACAATTTCTGTTTCAAGATGATTCTTATTTGGGTAAATGTATAGTCGCACAATTGAGACGCAGTTTTTGGTTTTATTGTATTTTATTTATTGGTACACAAAACAGTCTTACAACACAACTTTACGAAACAAAATATATAATAGAAACATGTGAATGGCAATAGTTTTAACTGATTTTGTATCTACATTATTTATAGTTGTTTCAAAACGTAAAATATTTGTAGTATTTTTTCAAGTACCTACCGAATTATTTTTAATAACAAAAAAGTCCTTCTTTTTCACAAAATATTTTTAATAAAAGAAAACCAACCAATTAACTCAATAAATAGTTATATTAAAAGTACGATAAAAGACCTGTAATCTAAATTGTTTTATTTTAAACGCTTTTTTGTTATACGCATATATTTGTATAACGATCAAGTGAAACAAATATTCAAATATAAATAAATCATTTTTGACTTTAGCATTTTGAACGTTTTGTAAATTCTGAGATTTATTTAAACGAAATTACCAGTTAACTTTGTACCTACCTCAAAACGGAAAAAAGGGTATGTTAATAAAAAATCATTTCTTAAATTAAATAGGTCTATGATTTTCTTTTAGGTCTACGATAAGTTGTAAAATAAAAGAGGTATGTTATAAGATTTTACTCGCGTGTAATTTTACGAAGCGCAGTAAAAGTTATAGTATCTTGCTAAGTCAATTTGTAAAAGTGCTGAACCCACTACCTGTTTGAAAAGACCGAAGAACGTTGAGTAGCTCACTTGATAGCGAACTACTCGATACTTTTTCTATACAAATTTCGGAGGGGATTTTCTCCACTGTTTGACATTATACATTTAAAGTTTAACATGTTATCGTTCTGTGTAGTTTGTACAAACCGTGATAATGTAAACTTTATTTAATGTTATTCGTTAAAATGGGACAAAAAACTGATGTAGGTATCTAGTCTAAGTGTTAATATAATAATACCCATTTAATCTAAAAATGAGTGGTTATGTTCTCAAACTGGTTACTTTGATACTTTAATTTTCGGCTTTACTCATACAAATAATTTGTACAAACTCTGAAAAAAAAAACTTTATTTAATGTTATCCCTCTAATAGGAAAAAAACGGACGTAGGTATCTAGTTTAAGTGTTACTCATTTACTCTAAAAATGTATGGTTGCTTTACAAACTGCTTGCTTTGTTACTAAATTTAATTTTCGGTTTCATTTATAAAAAAATTGTTGTAGTATGTATGCACTCTTTAAACAAATAAACGTTATTTTTTTTTTATTTTATTTTTGTCTGATTATAAATTATAAATTTCGGCTTTTAATTATACTATTCTGTATCCATACATACAGAATAGTAAAATTAAAAGCCATTTAAAAGTTATCAAGCCATCAAAGACTTTTTTTTGTTTATTTTTACGCAACTTTCGGCGTAAATAAGTAGTACTTGTAAAATAATTGTAAAAACTCTAAATAAAGTCCGCACCGGCACAGCTTAATTATCGAGAATTTTAATACACTTAATTTGTAATTTATTAATGCAGTAGTTTTTACATAAAACCCCTTTTCCCAAACGAATTTACGTATGTTTTACGCGCTCGGTTTACAATGAATAATGATGCATTTCACTTCACTGCTTGTCTAAACACAATGTTAGGTGAGACAGCGTGCTTTTAGGCCGCGCCCACCTGCGAATTTGGGCCTGCGACTAGTTCAACCTTAAGGTGCAGAGATTAGAGAAGAAAATCGGGTAAGTAATCAAAATCATTTCGGCGACAAGTATAATTTATATCAGGAAAATAAAATAAAAACTTTGTGACTTTCAAGCGTTCACCTTCCATAACTTTACAGCTGAACCAATTTCCATCAAACATAGCTAAGAACCATTGCTAGAGAACTTGATTTCACGTGAAAAACCGCATCGAATTCGGTCAATGCGTTCAAGTGCTACGACGCCACAGACAGACAAACAGACTGCCAGATAATAGTATCAAATTTGTAACACCCCTATTTTTGTAGGGGGTTAAAATCAGAATTAAAATAGAAATAATATCCCATTATTTTTTATTTTATCTGAAAAACCAAAATTAAAAAAATACAGCGCATTGAAATTTCGCATGACGTCACGGCTACGTTCCTTTTTACGAAAAGGAACGACGCAAGCCCCCACTCCAGAACTTAGATGCTTCGTATCTTCGTGAATCATATTGTCAAACTGAAAAATATGGTTTAATTGTTTTTGTTCTATCTAAAAGACGAACTTAATTACAATTATACGCAACAGGCACTTAAAGTTATTTTTTTCAGAATGGAATTTTATTTTGTGTCTTTATGGTAAGTGTTTGTTTTTATTGCCTTTATAAACATTCCAATTCATCACACCGTTTGCGTATCAAGGCCGCTTCTAAATATTTGAGGAGGTAGCAAATAGCAACTCTCAGATGTTTATTTTTTATTTGCGTTTCGAAATCCGGGAGACTTTTCAAGGTAACTTCTGCTGGCAATGAGAAACCCTTCTAAATTTTGCTATCGACATATGAAAAGATATATTATAGATGTAGTGCCTATCAGTGTTGCAGTGGCGTTGGGTGCCAATTTGAGGTAGTACAGCTATTCTTGCTTTTCGTGTGTGTAAGTGGCCAACACTAGTGTCAGATTTTTCAAGCTGCCTAAAGGCATCTGACATAGCTTGACGACTGCCATACAATGATGACAGCCACGACAAACGGCTCTGAAGTACGGAGGAGCTCGAGAAATTTTCATGCCATTTGTGGTCACTAATCCAAGTGCGGACTACGCGCGGTATCGCTTTACTTACGAACGCGCTAGTAATGCGCTCCCGCCGGGCCACCGAGCTCCTCAAAGTACAGCTATAAAATTATGAAATGAAATGAATAACTACCTAATTATGTTCTATAAAAAATAGTAAGCCGTTTAGTGTTCGGCTTATAATTCGCATATTTTTACTGACTTAGTGTGAGTAATATGTTTGTGAGCGTGTTTATACAAAATTTCATCATTGTGAGTTTATTTGAATAACCAACGAATAATTTTTGAATATGTGGGTGTGCTGTGTGTGCAATCAAGTCATTCTGCTAGTTTACGGCTTAATAAAATAGTAAATGGACAATTGAATGCACGGTGCACCGATACGTAGGTAATATCTATTTGTTATATTAGACATCCCTAAGGGAACTCGATGGTAATAGGCTTCTTAGGAGGCCCGGCGACTGATGCCTATAAATATTATCAAAATTGTCCTCATTTGAATAGTGCCTTAGACAAAGCGCTTATCCGAACGATTTTGTATTAAATGATAAATAAGAATGGGAATAAACTGTATTTAGAACCTTAGTATTTGTTATTATAGCGGCAACAGAAACACATCATCTGTAAAAATTTCAACAGTATAGCTATCACGGTTCATGAGATACAGCCTGATGACAGATAGACAGACGGACGGACAACGGAGTCTTTATAATAGGGTCCCGTTTTTACCCTTTGGGTACGGAACCCTATAAATAAAATCTGTCACCAGTGTCACAAGTTATACAATGTATAAGGGATTAAAGAAGGTATTAACCCGATAGCTAGTAAACGCACTAATCAATGTGAACAACTTTTAGTATGGGACCAACCCCGAAACCGCAAAAAAAATCTGCAGCTTCATACAAAATTAAATACCCGCCTTGCAAAAATTTATGAAGCTGCAGATTTTTTTTTTCAAATACAGGGATGTTCCCTGTGTAAAAGTTGTTTACATTGATAAGCACGTTTACGTAGGGTTGATACACCCCTTTTTGTCACAAGTGTAGATACGAAAAACAAACCACTAGGTCTTGGTAAATAACTTGTTTTCGAAATGGTTTCAACTCTTTGCCTCTAAAATATAATTTACAATTGAAACCAAGAAAGACAGTTATTTTTAATTGCAAGAATATCTTGAACTTCTTTGTTTTCTGTAGTAAAAGTAGAATGAAAAGCACAATAGCAGTTGACTGCTAGTAACATAATAACGCGGTAACTAGCACATTTACGAAACTAAATAAATCAAATATCTAATTATTTTCTAAAAAGTAACGTTTTAATTTAATGTTTTTTTTTTTGGAAAGTTGTTTCTTGATGTCACCTGGTAATGAGTTGATTAATCGCGGTACCTGATATCGCGCGGTCCTCCTACCGTAGACGTTGGTTGTTTGCGCGCTCCGTGCACAATTGGTTTTGAGCGAAGGCGCGCGTAAACACAGCATATTCAATTTTAGTTTAGTAATTTTAATTTTAAAATTAATCAAATACCTACTTAATAAAGAGAAAAAAGAAGCATATTGACTACAAACGCTATAAACTTAACCTAATCTTATCCTCTAAAGATCCAAATGTTTTAATTTCCATTTTTTTACTATTGTGTCTGGTATTGGCGGTTTTGAACAAGTCTAAATTAAAGAAAATATTTTTTCAAATCTATTTCTACACTAAAACTATTTACTTAAACTATTTACGATTTCTACACTCACCTGCAATACCTATTTTGATTTCTATAGGACCACCGAATGAAATTCCTGTTAATCAAAAAAAAAAGACTTTTCCAAATGGTCCAGGCATCTTCAAGTAATCGGTGAACATACCTTCTTGTTTTTTGAAGTTGGTATAAAATAAGACTTGATGGACAAATACGCAAGGAGGTCTCACAATGTCTTATTATTACTTTATCTTGCGTTATTGCATCTTGAATGCTTGAAATCGGAAGGTACATTTAAATAAACACATTTTCCAAGTTGCGGTCACGATAATGAATTATGATGATACAATGGTTCTGTATAACTATGTAAATTGGCAAAACGAAATACCTAAACAGTTGGTTCACTGATAAGTATTTGATTTCGATTTTGAAACTGTTAGAAATGTACAGAAACTATATTGTCATACAGCTGAGATGTCTGTGAGACACCTACTTCTGGTTCATTGGAGTTCTTTTTATCCGTCGATGGATTTTCTTTTCCCGCCAGTCAGCTTAATTCGCAGCATAGCACGAAATTTGCCCTATCCTTTTTGTATTTCATAGAACCACATCTAACTTTTTAAAATAAAATCAGAATGCCTGTTACCGTCTTCTACTGTAGCGCAACCAAACAAGCCACCTCATTGTGTTCAAACCAACAATCCCATTTTCTCCAGCGTCCTCAGTTTGCTCTAACTTGCCAATTGGGGATAAACACAAAATTAAAGAAAGAAAATAACGTGTGGAAAGCAACCCTAGGATTACTTAAATTTTGTTTGAAACAAGACACACTAAAAGTGTTATATTTCTTTTTAAGACCTGATAAAAAAAGAAATGTGGTGTCGTGGGACACCAGGTAGGAACAAAGTTCAAAAGTTCTTGTGTATACGACTGTCGCGCCTGCGCACGTCTCATTTAACGAGGTCATCCTTACGGTTTTACTATCACATTTTTTTCAGTTCGGTCGCGCAGCAAAATCCCTATCTCCTCCAAGCCTGCCGTAAGGAACTTCGTTCCAAAAAAGAGTCACAGAAAGTAAATGTCAGTCTGTCTGAGGTGTATAGACCGAATTCTATGCGTTTTTTTAATTGCCTGGCGAATGTCAGATTTTTCAACATGCCTTTAAACGTCTGACATATAAATATAAATATTTTGGCGGGGAATGAACGTGAAAGGATACGGAATGTCGATTTTATAGGTTTTTAATTTAAAGTAAAAAGGGATAATTTTTATAAAAGGGATCGCTGCGAATTTGTTGATAAATATTTAGTGGCTTCAATTGAGCACAAGAATCAAATGTAAAGTATCAGTTGTTTAGTCGAAGTTTTGGAAAAATATTACAAAAGGGGGTTACTTTGGGACTTTTTTATCGAGTGAAATTTTTAAGATCAGGTAACTAACTGCAAATTTGACTAGATTATGTTTTTAACTAAGACCTATCTTTTTTCAGATTTAAAAAATCACTATTTTGTATGTCTCAAATGGTTTAAAAAACCCAAAAGCCTACCAAGCCTTATCTTCTACAAAGGGCCTCTACGTGTTGGATTTGTTTTGAAAGCATCTCAAAGGACCGAAGTGAAAAATCCCGAGATTCTCAAAAATTGATACATAATAATACATTAATAAATATAAATATGACAAAACAGACTGAGCAAGCCCCAGTATACATAAATAAATATGCATGTGTTAAAATTTTCTAAATATAAACGGCACACAAGTTCAAACAAAGTTTAGATGTATAATATAATGTATACTAAGCTTAAGTGTAAATCTGTTTTGTAACTGAAACATAGCCCATCAGGCTGGGTAGGGACCAATACTGAACTGGGTTTCTTTCGGCGTAATCTTCCCAGCAGTGGTCGTTCCGAAACGCTAGTAGTTTTTAGCTTTTGCACTTAAATAATATTTAAAAAAATGACCTTCAATAAGAGATAAATTTATCCTACATTGAATAAAAATTTTTGACTTTGACTTTTAAACTCGTACATTTTAAGTTTTTTTCCTTTCTCCCAGACCAGCATGAAAGAGTTCCATTCTCTCCGCGTGTCCGTCTAAGCCTTCAAGATTTAGCTTCTTCGTTCTTTCCGATTATATATTTTGGTATGGCCACTCCTGATTTTACTGAAATTCGCTAATACTGATTTATAATTAAATATTGTATCACTCCAGCGGGATGTTTACCAAATAATAACTCGGTTTCTTCGGCATCCCACACACTGTGACGTCATCTATATCCGCCCTCGGACTGACGTAGATAGTGACGCTATAATTAAAAATAATCACGCACAGTAAATCTATCCGAACGGGCAAACAATATTAACGGACAAAGTACAAGTACTATTTTATTTATTTTTGTATCTAAATAAGTTTTTTTTGTTTTTCGTATGTGCAAGTAGTAAACACTGATGTCAGAAAATTGAGGAGCTCGGTGGCCCGGCGGGAATGCGCTTTCGCAAGTAAAGCAACACCGGGCGTGGTCCGCACTTGGATTGGTGAGCACAAGCGGCATGAAAATTTCTCGAGCTCCTCCGTGCTCCGTTGGTTCCGGCTGTCATCACTGTATGGCAGTAGTTAAGCTATGTCAGACGCCCTTAGGCAGCTTGAAAAATCTGACACTACTCGTAGTGTTGGCCACTTACACACACGAAAAGCAAGGCGGCAGTTTTATCTGACATAGTTTGACGACTACTTATGATAATGATGACAGCAGAACCAACGGCTTAACTAAACGTGCATTCCAAAGCACAGAGAAGCTCAAGATTTTTCATGCCACTTGTGCGGACCACGCTCATTGTCGCTTTACTAGCGAAAACGCTAGTAATGCGCACAGTTTTCTTGTTTCGTAATTACAAACTAAGAAGAGATGGACTTACATCGCTTAAGAGTCCCCTTACTCTGGACAGAAACAGAATTTCCCATACAAACGAAGTCTACGTTTTATTTTGAAACGACATGTCGGATATGGGAAAAATTATGTAATTTTAAAGAAATTGCAATTATCTAGGGTTATAATTGGGTTTCGACAGTAAAATTATGAACTTTAAAGAGAATATAGTGTTTTATATCATATTTGACCATCAGTATGGAAAACTTCTACACCCTTATATTTTCTTTCCAGTTCACAATTTTACTGTCAGAAACCAATTATATCCCTAGAATGTTTAAAATTACAAATTTTTACCGAAGTTTGACATGACGTTTTAAAATAAAACGTAGACTCGATTTCATAATAGGTAGTTGTTGACGGCAGATCATTTACTTACAACAAAGTTTATTGCCGCTTCCTAAGCGCAATGAAAAAGCCATTAATGTTACCGTTACCGTAACCTGCGTTAAATTTTCACTTCTGTCGGCACTACCGCAGTGATTCTGGTTTTTTTTACCATTTTCTACCTTTACGCTGAGAGGGGCCGCTGTCTACCCCATATGGGGTAGAGACGTAACAATGTACTTATCTGTATTTTTTTAGCCATTTAGGTCCCATAGTTGGGCAAAAGCGTCCCGTCTTTGTTTCCAATTATTTCTATCCTTAGCTGTCCCACTCCATTCCTGGTCAAAAGCGGACAACTCGTCCCTCCATCTCATCCTAGGGCTTCCTCTGGACCTCACTCCGTCTGTTGGAACCCATGTTGTTGTTGTGTGGGCCCGTGTTTTGGGCAACATGCGGCAAACGTGACCCGCCCAGTCCCACTTTAATCTAGCAGACTTCTTTTCAACTATATGTATTTTATTAAAACTTTTATTTTATACTTTTATTTTTATGATGAAACTTTCCATATTTGTTTAGCAAAACTTAAATCGTTTTGGCCTACGTGGTTATGACGTCAAACTCATCCTACGGCCGTAGATGAGACGTGACGACATAATCTATTCATAGTGATTAATAAAGTGTTGTGAAAACTGAAATAGAAGTTAATAGGAGAGGTTTAAAATAGGGTTTTATAGCTAAATAATGTGCTTTATGTTCCGACTATATTTTTTTTGTATACAAGTTACGCGATACCGTCGCCAACCGTGGACCGATTTTGATGATTTTTTTTTAATTTGAAAACGTGTAGCACCTAGTTGGTCTTATATCAATTTGGTGAAGATTTGATAAAGAACTTTGGAGATATGAAAAAAACTTCTTGAGAGAAAACGAAGTCGGTTTTCTTTTTTGTTAAAAATTGAATTTGTGGTCCAACTAGAAAAAGTTAAAAGCGTCTTTTGCAGCTCATAGAACGACATGACATTTCGACCATGTGTGTCTTTTTGGTGATAGAAAAAGTGTCCCTACATGTGAACTAGATCTTGATCTCGTACCAACTTGCAGTTATTGTAACTGAACGGATTTGACCTATTTTCCAAGAACCTGACGACTGTATCGAATAGAATTAGGTTTAAGATTTAACTGGAAACGAACCATCTGGCCAAACATCAAAGCATATACCTTTATTTTGGCAACTGAACTCAAAAATAAAGACGCAACATAACTTTTACCTATTTGGACCGAGTGAAGCGTCTCAATTTCGAGATTAGCCAACAAGGCTTTTGTCCGGCGGTTTGTCTGTCTGGCGGTTCTCGCCTAGAGGTCGCATTTCTTAACCGATTGTCGTGAAATTTTGTGAACAGGTTTAAAAATTATATAGAATTTATAGTCTATTCGGTTTCTTGGAATTTTTCAAAATGGCGGGAATATGGGCTATTTCAGAAAATTTTCAAAAATATCTATCTTCAAACTGTTTTGTGGGTACAAAACAATTTAAAGATATTTTTAAAAATTTGAAAACAATTTCTTTTGTAAGCATACTGCTTAAGTAGTACTCAAGTACAGAAGCCTTACTCAGCAAAGAAATACAAAGAAATATCTACGTATGAAATATAGTAGTATGTACTCAACATGGTTTAATTTAGCTCGCGTATGAACTCGGCACCTATTCGTTTAGATACCTAGAAATACATTGTAAGCGAATTTCATTCTTATTACCCTGCATAAAAGATTTATAATAGGTACGTACTTACACAAAACTGATTCAGTGAGCGGTGGATTTTGTACTGAATTTCAGACTGCAGAGTGGTCGCCGCACGTAGGTATATGTTCGATATCTAAACGAAAAGCGTCGCATCTGTGACTCTCTTTAATTTGGCAATCACACCCGGGTATAAAGTCATTGGCATTTGAATGAGAAAGGACAGGGGATCTTTATTGGGTATTTATAGATGACGAACGTCAGGTATGCGATTAGTATAGAAACAGAAAGTAGTAGTGGCTATATTTAGACTGTGATTTTGTTTCATCTGGCTTAGATTGATACCATAGATATAAATAGTTCGAACATTATAAATAAATAGTTAGATTGAATATATAGTTCGGTTCGATCCCCAGTCAGGTCAATATGTAAAATGATATTTTTTACATTGATATGGATCTTTGATGTTTATTTTTAAATGTTGGTATTATCTACATGTGTAAATGTTATGAAATATATGGTATAATCGAACTTACTTTGGGGTTAGCTCAATCTGTGTAATCTGTCCATAAAATAAAGAAAAGAAATAGTACATCATCATCACAGGTATTTTTTAATTTCCAATGCAGGAGCACGACGCACGACCCTCTCTGTACTACCAGACCTACTGTGTTAATTTATTATGTGTCTTACCTTGGAAAATGGTATCGTATTGCTTTACTGATAGTTTGTGAAGTAAGCACGCACAAATAAAACCCTTTTAAGGTCACTCAAAAATATTTCGTTTCTGGTCACATTTTTTAATATGCCACACCTATTATGTACACTCTAAATCTATGTTTATTTCACATATTTATATATTGCGTTTTGTACTTCTGCGTAAGTTTTCATAGTATAATAACTAAACGTTATCTACAAATGATTGATACAAACAACAAACGATTTCTCGCACGTGTTCACATCCAAAAATAGAACTTAGAAACGTGTATTTCGGTACAAACGAAACTTTTTTCGTGTGCATGTTGTTTGCGTAGTTAATGATTGCTCTTTGTTTCTGCAAATAAGGCGCAATACCCGCCATATTTTAGCCGACTTCAAGGAAGGACTACCTCATACATCTCTTGGAAGACACTCAACTCGCATTTAGCGGCCATTTTGATCTTGACACTGACTTGTTTACGTGCAGTTGATGAATTTTAAAGCATTCATCTTTCCTTTATTATGATTTAGTTAATTTAATTATGTCACATACGTGGATTTAGAATAATTGACTGCCTCCGTTGTTTAGTGGTGAAGGCGTTTGCCTTGTGACCCGGAGGTCATGGGTTCGATTCCCACTGGAAAGCATACTTTGAAAAGTTGTTTCCAGTCTGGATAGGATATTGCAGGCTTGAATCACCTGATTATCCAAAAAGAAAGATGATTCCGTGTTTCGGAAGGCACGTAAAACTGTGAGTCCCGAACGCCACCTAGCGTTTGATCATCAAACTATCCAAGGATTGGTTCCTGGTTTGCCCTTTGGGTTGTGGAGGTCAGACGGCAGTCGCTCTGTGTAAAAACCAGCAATCTCGTCAAATCTCCTTGGTAAGATAGCGGACTCCGGGCTCTGAAGCGTTACTGCTGAGGAAGCAACCGGGAATACGCTCGGATGATGATGATGACGTGGATTTAGAATGATAAATTTAGCCCATTGTTTAGATTATTAAAAAATATTGTGAACGTATTTCTTCTTAACTCTGAGAAAAAAAAATCACAAAGATTCTGCGCAATTAAATTTCGCACAACGTCACGCTTTCGTACGGTTACGTCGCAAACGGCACTCCGGAACTTTGATGCTTCTTATACTGAAGTTTTACTTTTTTTGGTAAAGTGAAATGGAATGAAATGAAATAAAAATTTTAGTAGCATAAGTGACGTCCTGTATTGTACGTCACTTATGCAACTAAAATTTTTATGTTGTTATTACAAGTAAATTAAATCAGGATCGTACACTTGCTGTTTCCAACGTGCAGAATGAATGAGTATGTTTTTACTACAGACAAAATAGTATTTACCTTGTAAAATGAATGAAAAATATGAGTCTATTATTTTTTGATAATCTTAACGATGAACTAATTAAAAATAATACTTTTTTGACAGGATAATATCACCCCATATATCATCTTACACTACCCCTTTACTCAAACTGTATCAAAAGTCACTTTAACTATTAGAATATGGCAGAAGCCCACGATCGTCAGATCTTTCAAGCCAACTACAGGCGTTTGGTGTGACGTAAAGATCAGTTCTTTATTTTTTTAAATATATGTAATTAATTTTCAACAGTAGAGTTAGGTACTCATTAGACATCTATGGAGTAGCTTCATTGCTATAAATTTGGGTAACTTAATTTGCTGTTGACTGTAGGTAGTAGCTATTATTGACATTTCTTTCAACGTTTCATATAACTTATATTATACTTTCTATAAATAAAAGAATAAAAAAGACGTGCCGTAATAAACAAAGTAAATCCATTATTTAAAAAATAGTGAGCTCCGGAAGTGCCAACAGAATGAAAACTTGCTGTCGGTTACGGTAACAGTGTCGCAAGTTCAACGATTTTATCCCATCTCAAAAAATGCCTAACGAGCCTTAAGAAGTTTTCACTTAAAAAAAATGCAATTAGGAAGTTTCCTGTGTCATAAATTATTTGGTACTGTTAATAGAATAAAACGTCACAAAATAATGTCACTTGTCATTTTTCATTTCATCTACATATTTTCAAGCATTACATGTTATAATGTGTCATAACATTGTATTATATTATTAGTATTTATTAATTAAAAGACAATAATAATAATATGAAGAAGACCAACACTGTGAACATGAGTTTCTTTCGGCGTTTCTTCTCAGCAGTGGTCGTTACGAAACGCTTGTATCGGTAGCTTTTCTTTAAAAGTAAATTAAATTTTACTATATTTTACACGTAACATAAATTATACTTATTGTCGTGCAAAAGTGCCTGTAAAGGTCTAATTACTGAATAAACATTTGAATCTTTGAATCAACGTGATTTTAGATTTATTATTGCGAAAAAACTGATATTAAGAGCGCTATTTGACTCCTAAAAACTATGTTATCAGTAGTCGATATTTACAAATCGCAAAGAAATGTTTGTTTTAACGTTTAAAAAAAGTATCTGATTTGATTGTTGAAAACTTACTTCTTGTGTCGTTGTCGAAATTTACAAAGAAAACTATGTGCTGGCCAAAACTGCATAACTCAACGACAACCACAAACATAATGCATTTCACAATAATGAAATTACTTTGCAAAAATCCGAGCTCTCTCATCCATAAATTGACTAAACGACCACAATTCTGGCAACGCAACACAATAAATAAACAGGGAGAAACAAAACTGCATTATTTTGCCCAACAGCATTTCCTTAAAATACGTCACAAAAATCGGATAATGTGAATAACCGGCGAAGTGCATGTCTGACTCGCGGACGATAGGTTCCGTATCAATATTTATAAAAAATCACGTTTGTTGTATGGGAGCCCCAGTGAAATATTTATTTTATTCTGGTTTTAGCATTTCTGTTTATAGCGGCAAGAGAAATCTTAAATACATCATCTGTGATAATTGCAACTTTCTCGTCTTGGTATCACTGTTCATGAGATACAGCCCAGTCACAGACAGACAGATAGATAGACGGATGGACGGACAGCAGAGTCTCAGTAATATGGTCCCGTTTTTACCCTTTGGGTACGGAACCCAAAAATCGGCTCTCTCATAACGAGTGTTGGTGTTAGATTTTTTTAGAGTTGCCTAAAGCTATCTTATATATTTTGAGTGATCTTTTCGGCAGTGGTCGTTCTGCAACGCTTGTTTGTACCATTTGCATTAAAATAATAAAAAACAATTCCCTTATATATGTAAGAGATAAATTTATTCTTCATTGAATTACATTCCTTTGACTTTAATAGCTCAATGACTGTCATCTTGTGACAGTAGTCATTATTAAACACGAAATTTTGTGAAAGAGGACATTTTGCGAAAGGGAAATTCTGCGAAAGAGACATTTTGCGAAATGCACCATGTTGCGGAAGCGGACTGCCTCCGTGGTCCAGTGGTCAAGGCGTTCGCCTTGTGACCCGGAGGTCATGGGTTCGATTGCCACTGGGAAGCATACTTAGAGAAAAGTTGTTTCCAGTCTGGATAGGATATTGCAGGCTTGAATCACCTGATTATCCGAAAAGAAAGATGATTCCGTGTTTCGGAAGGCACGTAAAATTGTGGGTCCCGAACGCCACCTAGCGTTTGATCATCAAACTATCCAAGGATTGGTTCCTGGTTTGCCCTTTGGGTTGTGGAGGTCAGACGGCAGTCGCTCTGTGTAAAAACCAGAAACCTTGTCAAATCTCCTTGGTTAGGTAGCGGACCCCGGGCTCTGAAGCGTTACTGCTGAGGATGCAACCGGGAATAGCTCGGATGATGATGGGCACCATGTTGCGGAAGGGACATTTTGCAAAAGGAATATTTTGCGATGAAGCGTAGTGTTGAGACTTTTTTACGATATTTTTTTCACCGGAAACAAGTGGTGGTGGTTGATACTTAGAGGTACAAGTTAGTGGGGATCAAACTACCTCACAGACACACAGCCACTGCTTAAACCCACCACACAGCTTCATCGGACAATCGGCTGTGCAATGACCTTTTCCCGTCCAAATTAAACTGTGACGAGAAGAAAATAAATCTTAACTCTGCGCAGGCGCAGCGGTGTGTCCAGAAATAAGTTCCCGCGCACACAGTATCGAGTTCCACGCAGTGTCTCCTAGCACTTTCTTGTGCGCAAACGCCTGTGATAATACTAGTCAGTGGTACCAGATAACCCAGCAATATGACAAGTAATTTTGGAGTGTCTTGAACCCGAATCCCTAACTTTTTGCTTGTGTTAACTGGATTGCTATAATTACGCTGTAAGTATGCTTTGTTACCGCCCAACTGAAACGTTACCCGCCCAATACTGCATTCCTAATACGCAAAATTTGATGACACTGGTGTTTGGAAAAGTTTACGAATTCTTCCATCTTTTAACCGACTTTAAAAAAGGAGGTTATTAACTCAAATGAATCTGTATATGATTTTTTATGTTTGTTCCTGATTACTGAAAGACGCCTGGAAATTCTTTTTTCTTGTTTCAACGGGCATAACTTGCGTTTGCCAACAAGTATGCGTTTTATGACAAATTTAGTAGATTAGTACTATGATACAGGTGATGATAATACCAAAAGAAGACTGTTGATTAAATTTTAGCCACTATTCTAGTCATTTCAGTTCATGACGGTGTCTTGTATCCACTCATCTCTCAGCAAAACTTTAACTTTAAGAGTAATAATTTTAAAAACTTTAAACCGACTTCAACACTAAACAACTAAACCAATTTTGATAAAATTTCTATTGGACCGTCTGACAAGTATGCCGTAAAAATAATTTTCCAAATTGGTCCCGGCATCTTTAAGTAATCGGGAAGCAATAAAAAAAGATTCCTCTCTTTTTTGTAGTCAGTTAAAAAATCAAAAATTTAATTTGCTTCAAAGAAAGTATTTGGCCATGTGATGACCTTTAGTCTCGCAATGCGCGCTTTAATTTACGCGCAAAAAAATGTAAAGTCATGCGTTCAGACAAAGAAATTTCCTGTATGTTTCCCAAGTTTCTTCGTGACATACATTATAAACAGCGGCAGATGCGACACTTTTATAATTTAATAAGTGCTTTAGAATTTACAGTTCGGACTTATTACATTTTGTACGAGATGGAAAATTAGATTTAAATTTCAAAAAGTTTAATGAGTAATTTCCTAAGAGCGAATACCTTGACCATGCTTACCCATCGCCTCATAAATATAGTTATTTCACTTCCTTGTCACTAGATGGCGCTATAAGTATTATTAAAACATTAAAATCTTTTTTTACTATTATTTAAATAAATTAGTACTTTAATTAATCATATAGATATAACTATATGAAATGCAAAACATATTTCTAAAAAGCATATTAAATACTTCTTTGTCACATTTTTGCTAGTCGTGTGTGCTGTCATATCTGTGTGCCTACCCACAACTCCAGTTTTGCCTACTTATGGGCCCTCCAAACGTTTTTTATGGCGTTTGGTATTTATTAAGTTAATAATTATATTATATTTTCCTTGGCCGATATACCCACCCTTTAAATTTCTGTACGTGGCTTTTACCAAAAACGAGTTGCTAATATTTCGATACCTAATAGACCGTTATGAACTATCAAAATTGATGTTATAATACCAATAAGATTACACCATCTGTTTGTGCGCGCCAGAGCTTTACTATATTTTAATAAATTTATTTGAATACATGAGAGCGTTTATTAGGAGGAAAAAAGAAATAATTGTGAAATTAAAATAAACTATAAATATAAAAATCTAAAGATTTAACTGTGCGTACGACTTGAATAGCAATAGTCTTAAATACCAAAACTATCTGAAATACCTGAAATATTAACCTACTTATCAATCCTAATCCACTTATAGATTACATGTTTCGAAGTTTATTATACTAGATACGATACCAGATAGAAATAGGCCTTTACCCAGATGGGAAAATTACATGTACATTTTTTTTCTTCAGTTTCTTGACGTACCTTAATACCCAAAATAATTAAATGAGTACGTTAATATTATTACGATCTAGCCTATTAAATTAGACTTACTAGTAATTTTACATTGTAATAGTATAAGAATGTGTACATGGCTAAGGAAGAAACGAAGGAAAATCCGGTTATTCTTCTATCTTTACCTTTGTTTACAGTTTGCGTGAGGGTGAGTTGCATTTTGTTGAGTTTTCTCTATGGTGACACAAAAGTTTCTAGCACAAATTAACGTCCCGATCTCTTCCGCATTCGAGTGTTGCTCCACTTCGAATTCGTCATCTCATTTCGTTCCTGCAGTTTACGTTATAATTTATCGACTGCCTCCGTGGTCCAGTGGTCAAGGCGTTCGCCTTGTGACCCGGAGGTCATGGGTTCGATTCCCACTGGGAAGCATACTTTGTGTAAAGCTGTTTCCAGTCTGGATAGGATATTGCAGGCTTGAATCACCTGATTATCCGAAAAGAAAGATGATTCCGTGTTTCGGAAGGCGTAAAACTGTGGGTCCCGAACGCCACCTAGCGTTTGATCATTAAACTATCCAAGGATTGGTTCCTGATTTGCCCTTTGCGTTGTGGAGGTCAGACGGCAGTCGCTCTGTGTAAAAACCAGTAACCTTGTCAAATCTCCTTGGTTAGGTAGCGGACCCCGGGCTCTGAAGCGTTATTGCTGAGGATGCAACCGGGAATACGCTCGGATGATGATGATGAGTTTACGTTATAATTTTATTTCAATGCTAGCTATTGGCCTACTTTCCACGTCGGTTTTAATATATAAACACCAGTGGGTATTTTTTAGGGTTCCGTACCCAAAGGGTAGTAACCGGCCAAGTGCGAGTCGGACTCGCACGCAAAAGGTTCCGTACTGTCAACTATAAAAGTCACGTTTGTTCTATGGGAGCCCCACTTAAATATTTATTTTATTCTATTTTTAGTATTTGCTGTTATAAGTAAAAAAGTAAAAGAAACACGTCATGGTTCATGAGATACAGACGGACAGACAGACAGATAACGGAGGCTCAGTAATAGGTTCCCGTTTTCACCCTTAGGGTACGGAACCCTAAAAACGGGACCTGGTCCGTAAACCAGGCTGTAACTCATAAACCGTGATAGCTCGACGGTTGAAATTTTCACAGATAAAGTATTTATGTTGCCGCTATAACAAGAAATACTAAAAACAGAATTAAGTAAATATTCAATGTAGCTCCCATACAAGAAACGTGATTTATTTTCAGATAATGGTTTAGAACCCTTTGTGTGCCGGTTTGACTCGGCTGGATATTTAGCTTAACGCCCACCATCACGCTAAGCGTGGCCTTTGGTTTTTATAGCCCTAGGCCCTGTGTATCCCATAGTGATAGACAGGGCCCAGAAAGACGTGAAAATGTATTTGTATGTGGGATGGAGACAACAATGACAAACCACTCTATTATTTTTTTCTAAAACACGTCACAGTAAGATTCTTTTTCCATACTATGATCAAGCCTGTGTCACTACCCGTTTAGGTATCGAAAATATACCTACATTATTACTATGCGCGCGGCGACCACTTCGAAGGGTAAAATTCAGTTACATGAATCGTTTGTCCAGAGTAATAAGAATGAAATTGGCCAGCAATGGTTGTCTAGGTATCAAAACGAAGAGGTGAGGAGTTCTAACGCAAGCTAAATTAAACCATAGCGCTACCCATATTATGTAGATATCTCTTTGAATTTATTTTCTGAGTGAGACTTCTGTACGTGATTACTAGTATTTATTCTGTACTATGACACCGAAAAAAAACTGACTCTTAAATGTGGATGATGATCACTTTAACATAGGTATCATGTAGGTTTTTCGTGTTTATAAGTGGCCAACACTGGTGTTTATTTTTCAAGCTGCCTAAATAAATAAATACGGATAAATCACACAGATTAAGCCAGCCCCAAAGTAAGTTTGAGACTTGTCTAAAGGAATACTAACTTTTCGTCACCATATTGTAATACAAATACATATATAACTTATTTGACCTTACCACCTAAACGCATCTAACACAATGATGACAGCTGGGAATAACGTCTTATGCATGTCAGAAATTTTTATGCGTCTTGTGGTCATCCAAGTACGGACCACGTCCAGTGTCGCTTTACTTGCGAAAGTGCTAGTAATGCGCACTCCCACCAAGCCAGTGAGCCTTGGCTGTGATACACAAATTTATTTGCTTGGCAAATTAATAAAGCCCCTGACTTCATCCCCCAAAACTTTTTAACCACGAAACCGATTTCCATCAAACATACTCACAGCTAAGAACTAAAAAAACGCATCAAATTCAGCCTATTCGATTAGGCGCCACGACACTACAGACAGACACACAGATAATCAGAAACAGACACATAAAACTAATAAATACCCTATTTTTGTTGTCAGTGGTTAAAATCATTCTGTTCACATCAACTTTTTGACTGACTTCAAAAAAGGAAGAGGTTATTATCAATTTGACTGTATGTTTTTTTTTTTGTTTGTTTGTTACACGATGTCGTCAACTGTGGACCGATTTTGATGATTCTTTTTTGTTGGAAAGCCTTTACTATCAAGTTGGTCCTATATTCATTTGGTCTGATAAAAATGAAGTACGGTGTTTTTATTTTTTGTTAAAAATTGAATTATTAAAATTAGAAATTAAAACTTTCCTTTTCGTCTATTTCTGGACCGTTAGCACATCTCCCCTTGACCATATCGCTGATGATCTAACGTCCGTGACGCTTCCTCCACGTCACATGGTTTTATGCGCAATTTAACTAGTAACAAAAATAAACACCAGGTGTGTCTGTTACTTTGTACGTTTAGCTTCAAGCTCTTCGTTCGTTTATACCGACGATGTACTGCTATAAAACTCCTTGCCATACAAAATGTAACAAAAACCCTGTCCGATCCTTGTAGGAGAAACTCAGACCGTCAATATGAACAACTTCTCCTATGGGACCAATGCTTGAAACTTAAATAGAAATTGTCATTCTCATACAAAAGTGTACGGCCGGCCCGGCATTTTTGTGTGAAAATGTCGATTTTTTCTTCGAGTTTTAAGCATTGGTGCCCTAGGAAAAGCTGTTCATATTGACGGTCTGAGTTGCTCCTACAAGGATTGGACTGGGTTTTTGTTACATATTGTATGTTCTTACTCACCTTATTTCGTTCACATCATTCCGTCCACCTTTAAAAATTAAATTTTTGAATTCTTCAAACATTTCTTTCTGATCATTCTGACGCATTCCTCCACCACCTCTCATACAGATAGCAACTTCATCATCATTTCAGCCTCATCACGTCCACTGCTGGACATAGGCCTCTCCCTAGGATTTCCAAGATGACCGATCTAGATAGGCCTGCATCCAGCGCTTGCCGTTGTTGAAAGCAACTTGCTTCTTAATAATTGTGTAAAGTAATACCAGTTTTGTTATTAATAACGAACAAATTTATACTTCCTTCGTCGTTCAATCCTTTGTCGTTTAATCTCTTGCAATTTCACTACTTACACATATTTTATGTGAGCTTACCTACTGAGCTGGGACAGGTGGAGTTCTCACACTACAATGTCTTTTTTATTAAGTACAAGGGGTGATTCGGTCTATCATTGTGAAGAACTGTACCAAATAAATGATTACAGAAATAAAAAAAATACAAAAAAGAACGCATCCTGACGTAGTTATGTTTAAGCAACTCCCCTTTTGTCCGAAAATTAAAACTTCGAATATCTTTAATTTCGATGAAAAAAAAGTATATCTCGTTAACAGCACGTGGGCCATTTGAATAGCGAAAAGGCATTTCAAGCGAGTTTTAATTGTCATGTTTGTATTGCTGAGCAGAAATAAACCACGTTGCATGTAAAATGGCTATAAAAGTTTACTGGAGCACGTTAACTGAATACCCAAGAGCTGAAATTTATTCATAAGTGAAGAAATTATGTACAACTAGCTGAATCCTCACATTTTCCTGCTGTTCAGCCATTTTTAGCTGAGTTTTATTCAAACTTTCACTCCAATTTTACCACCTTAGAGTTTTTTTACATAGTGGCACAGTAAGCTTTGTTTTTTAACCGCGAGCTCACGAGTTATTTCTTGCATTTCCAACTTTATCGATCGATCAGTCAATATTTGTACGTGGCATAAAGATTAAATTTTCAATGCGGTATTTTTCTTAATTTTTACTCTTAGTAGTCATTCTAGATTGATTTATAATTTGTTTGTTCATAAGTCATAATTACTGAAAAACATTGAGGTAGGTTTACGTGATGACTTTTTATTTATAATGTCAAGAAAATCCAATTAATCAGGAAACAAATGTCTGGCCATGCCGCTGTCACTGAGTCCCGGCAGAACCGTCATTTTAGAATACTTATTAATATACGGTGACGGAGGGGTTTTTTCCATACAAAATAGCATTTGTGTGTGTGACTTCGCGTTTCAAAAATAGCGCCTTAGGTAGACATATCTCTGGGGTGGAAAAAAAATGAGGATTGAGATATTCAAGAAAGACAAAGATTTGAAATAAAAATAATGGTGGAGCGTTAATCGTATCGAACTATTGTTTTTCGAAATTACGATTGTGACTAAATAATTAACCGTCGAAATTTTGAATGACACTACTTTGAAGATGCGTTTGGACCTTTAAAGAATTAATATAAGTATTACTTACACACAGGATGGAAACTCCTAGGGTCCCGCGCAATATATGCGTCCCTGTTCACGGTCCCCGCACCTCTCCCCCGTTCTCGCGATGTCGAATGTGTTGAGGGGCGAACACACACATTGACGTGTGAACGGATGTATAGTTTCGTTTGTAGTAGAAGTAGCAATGATACTTCGCTTCTATGAAGTGCTATACTTGTGACATTAAGGTTTGACGTACAATGCGACACAAATAAGTTGAACAGAAATGGCGGACTTCAAAGCATTTTTGTGCAAAGTTCCGACACGTAAATTGAACCGAAATGGCAGTCGTCGGCGCATTATTTGTACCTGCGCCGATAACCGCCATTTTGGTTCAACCTCTGTACCAGGAACTTGTACAAAAATGCTTTAAAGTCCGCCATTTTTGTTCAAATTATTTGTGTCGCATTGTAACAGATTTTAAATATGAGCGTAGATAGATAAATCAACCTTAAATTTAAACGATATTTTATTTACTCACGATTATTTGCGTTTAGTTTAGATGTTACGTTTTCCGCACTTGAATGGGTGGCACAAAAATTTCTCGAGCTTCTCCGTGCTTCGGAAGGCACGTATAAGCCGTTGGTCCCGGCTGTCATCATTGCCGAATGTCTTTAGGCAGCCTGAAAAATCTGACACCAGTGTTGGCCACTTACACACACAAAAAACAAACAAAGATGTTTATGAACTATGTTTCCTATATAACTCCGAACTTTTATCGACCTTGAGTCACGTATACATTCCCGAAATAGAGTTTACGACGTTCCGAATCTAGGAAGCTTTCAACGTGTTATCTTTACCATGTGTAAGTCACATTTATTTTTATTTTGGCAGGAATTTAAATTTTTCACGTTCAGCCATTTTTCTTCGTATTTGGCTAGGCAACGGATCTTTTGTGTAAACGTTGTGTTCTCGGAATATTATTATTAAAGGAGAACAAAGGCGTTGGCACTTGTGTTTTTCTTAATTTCTTTTGAAATTAACAAATTTATTAAAACTGTAATTAAAGGAAAACATGATAAATATTAGGTTCTATTATACAGGGTTACTTTTTAAACAACATTAACATTCTTGGAGCAAGTTTAAGTAGTCCATGATCCTGAACAATTTTAGAAAAGAAAAAAAAAATATTCGGTTTTCCATACACATTAGCGCTCGGCCAAACGGATTTTATTGGGAGGTAGAATTTTTTTATAAATTTTTATTTTATTTTATTTGCTTGGAAGATTATCGACTACAATAACAGTGTAACATTAAATTTAAAAAACTTGAAGTCATTTATAAATCTCCACTTATAACATTTACATAAGCGATAAATGAACCGACATGTTAACGACAGTCTAAAAACTTTTTAATGCGTAAATACAACATATTATGTACTATAAATAAATAATGCTGCAATTGGATAGGTGAGAGGTGAAGCTGAGAGAAAGAATTACTGATTAATGATAAATGTGTATAATGGATAAAACTGAATGCACTAATTCTGGTCAGAAAATGATTTGTTAATGAAGGCTTTTTTCAATGCCACTGTCTTCAAACCTAGTATGTCCATATCTGCATCAGAGGAGAACCTATTATAGTTATTACAGGCTCTAAGTAAGAAAGAATTTTGTCGATAATTAGTAGCTGCTGCGGGCGTGATGAATGTGGGAATGATTCTGAACATTAATATTTAATAACTTTTGGAACGAAGTTCCTTACGGCAGGCTTGGAGGAGATAGGGATTTTGCTGCGCGACCGAACTGAAAAAAATGTGATAGTAAAACCGTAAGGATGACCTCGTTAAATAAAACCGTTGAATGAGACGTGCGCAGGCGCGACAGTCGTATACACAAGCGAGTAGTGTATAATACCTTTCTCTTCCTCCCTCTTTCTTTTCGTTCTCTCATCTCTTCTCTCTTTATTACCACTCCACCCCTCCAATGCATAGTATATACTCATGAATTCATGGACAAGCACGTGGCGAATACTCACATTATAGATCTACATTTTACTCGTGAGTAGCCACGTTTATTTCTACATTAGCCGAAGGAACTTCGTTCCTACCTGGTGTCCCACGACACCACATTTCTTTTTTTTATAAAAAAGTAGCTCAGTCTCTTGGGCTGAACTTGCTCTAGAAATGTTGCTGGTATTTAAAAGGTAGCCCAGTATAGTATAATTAAGTTGCTTAAAATGGTAGAAAAAAGTCTACAACAAACAGTTAGTAATCTACGTTTTTCTTGATATTTTTAGTAATCACCATCATATGACTTTTACTCTTAGAAAATATAAGATGTTCCGCCTAGTCGCAAAGTATTTCCAATATATATTATATTATTTTCCGATGTAAGAATATATTATCTATTCAGTAATTGTATATTATATTTCACCTGTTGCTGGTAATATATATGCTATTTTCAGACAGATTTCTAAATTGATAACTTTTAGTCAGTACCCTGAATTCATTAGGTAAAATAATAAATTTGAAATTGTTTGCAGAGCTATACTATGATAATACTCATTAAGAGTAACATTTTAGCCAAAACCAACAAAAGTCAGCTAATTTTGATTGTAATATTAATCCAAAACGTCCAAACCAAATTAAGATTCTAAGAAAAAACGTTTTTCCCGGTTGTTGAAATTTTATTATTTCTGTGAATTGAAATATTAAGTACTTATTGATATAATAACAGTAGTTAGCATGAAAATAGCGGATTCTATGAATTTTCAAAACAAACAACGCGACTCACCTCTCAAATATGATTAACTTTTTTAAACAATTTTCAACCTCCTATGCTCACGGCATTAAATTTTTTTTTGCTTGAAACGAGCCGCTTACTTTAGAGACATATAACTTATTTTCTAAATACAAGATTTATTTAAAACAATCAACATTCATAGACAAGATATCTCTAAATATTTTATGACTAACTTTTTTTTCTAACTATTGCGCTGCCAAAACTGTCGTTCTTATGAAACCCTGACTCACCAAACTCGAGGCCGACTCGCATATTGACACATTGCAAACTAATTACACACTTACGCATCACCTAGACCTGGTGCTCGCTAAATTTCTATTTACATAGGCCGCGTCTTCTTTATTTATTCAAGTAATAAAAAAAAATCAGGCAAATGCGAGTCAGACTCGCTTCCGAAGGGTTCCGTACCATTATCTATAAAAAAAATCACGTTTGTTGTATGTTTGTTGTTAAGAGGCTACCTGAATTTTCCGGGGTCCAGTGCTGCACCCATTTGAAATAAATCTATTAAAAAGAAACGGAGATTTCATTTTAAATTTTGTCTTGATCAGACCCTAGATAACCCTTCAAACTATTTTATGAACTATTGTTTACAGTTTAAAGTGAGAACGTGAAGCTATTCTACGCACAATTGCGAAAAACGGCCACTTTTAACGTAATTTCCCTCATCTATTACAATACGTACAATGAAATGAGATGTAGTATTTTCTATGTTGTGAAAAGAGAAAAGAGATGTATTATTTTCGATGTTTAGTTATGAATCCCAGACGATTATCTCAAACTATTTATATATCTAAAAAATGTTACTTAATTTCAGTCCTCGCTATTACTAACATTTTAATATCAATTTTCAACGATTACTACCTTTTCATATTTTATGTCCTCTACAAAGGATAAATCGTGGGGACTTTCAATTTCTAATTTTATTTCATTGCCTGAGAACCGAAACACTCATTAACATTAAATTTTAAAATGTTTGCACTGTCTCTAACAAATATTACTGAATTTTGATCTCTGATATCGTCTACTAAAGATTCCAATTCGTATATCACTGTATTAACTGAGGCAACTGTTTATAAATACGAGTATAGAGCCGCGTGGAACACCAGACGAGGCTATTTATAAATCGCCGGATCTTTGCGGAAACCCTCGCGAACGCCAAATTAAACTTGCTTTAAAATTAAATGTCTTCCACGTTGGTTAGGAGGAATGTGTGCACTTTTTGGCCTTTTTCAAATTTTTTTGTATCTTGGATGTTTATCTTTAGCATTTGTTATAAAATATGGTATTGTTGAGTTAGTATCCCATAACACAAGTCTCGAACTTACTTTGGGACTAGCTCAATCAGTATAATCTGTCCCTATATATTTATTATCTATTTTATTATCTATTAGCTGTCTTCCCCGTAGGTTGTTCTACATATTGACTGCCAATCATGTGAAGGGACGTGTGTAGTGATCTACTTCTTTTTATTTTAAAGAGCAGGGTTCTTCTTGGTGGCTTTCCACGTCTCTCTTTCCCCGCCAAGTTCTTAACATCTTATAATTTTTTCACGTTTAATTTTCTTTTACTTGTGCAGTGATATGCTGCTGAAAATATTCTAAATTTTCTCGAAGTTTTCCATTGTTAAGAGAATAACCAAAATATTTCCGTAAATATTCTCCTATATTTCCATTATTAGGAATATTGTCGTGAATGTTTGCGGGAATATTTCCCGTTCCCAAAATTTCCGAGAACGTTACATCATTACGCGTGTGGGCTGTTGGATTAAAAATATTTTTTCTAGGTACTTAACTTCCAAGCTTACCTGCGTTTAACATTGTTTTGGTGAATTCGCATTTAGTAACAGAAACACATATACGAACTCTGTCTTTGTTTCTAAAGCATCAGACAGAGCATTTTTGGTCTTGCGGTGATAATTTTATACAACGTGAGAGGGACATAACCGTAATAAATCTAACCACGGACTATACTAGATCACTATAGTATAACGAAATTAAAATAACAACCAAATAACGAAAAATAAATTCGACATTCCCATACAAACTGCCCGAGCGGCTGCACAAGGACCACGGTTTTGTACGGAATCGCCAATTATTTTTTTGTATTTTGGCTGTTACTTGAAATTCATTATACTATAGTGATCTAGTATAGCCTGTGGTTCGATTTATTACGGGTATGTCACTTCCTCGTTGTATAGTTAGTTTTGATTGTTTTGTCCATCGACGCGCTCCCATATTTATAAACTATTGTTCCTTTTAAATAATAACATATTTTTTTGTGTAAATTATATTAAATTTTGATTTATTGAATAAAAGAATTTTCAAAAATATATGACACCTATTCAATAAGCTGCTGTTTTTGGACATAATTGTCTTTTCTTACTATTTAAATTTTGACGGCTTTGGATACTAGTACTTTAGAGCCTATCCTTATTTATTCACTTCTTTATTCCTAACCCTAACTCTAACTATTCAATCAAAGGTTGATGTAGGTCCTTTGATTGCTTCAAAGGAGCTTCTGACGACAAATCTAAACCCACTGGTTTTCATAGCTGATTCAGTGACAGACGGCGCTAAAGACGCCCACCACAGTCCGCAAATAAATATCACTACAGCCGCACTATGAGTGCCCCCTTTAAAGATTTTACATTTTGTCCATGAGCATGAGCATTTGTAACACTAAACTACACCAATTTCATATTATAAAGTCCACTAGAATCAATTTGCGAAACAATTTAAAGCAAACTCCAACTGAACCTCTTGACTTCCCGCCAAAAAACCGGATGTGATTGTCGGAGCAAAAGAACCTGTCAACTGAAGGTCCAATCACAACACTCGATTAGAGCTGACGTCACTGTACTTTCTGGTGTCACATATTTTTTAAATACCCTAATAACTACGAATTATTTTCTTCTCTCGACAGGTACGTAAAGCAGCACTAAGAAAAGATGGAGCAGTTCGAGTCGCTGTTGACGTGCTGCGTCTGCCTGGACCGGTACCGGAACCCCAAGCTGCTGCCATGCCAGCACAGCTTCTGCATGGAGCCGTGTATGGACGGCCTCGTCGACTACGTTAGGCGACAGGTACGTTCTATAAAACAAACAAGTCATCAATAAAGACAATAAGAAAAACGCAACATAAAAGAAAAATAGACAGATGCTGGTGGCACGTTAAAATGTAGTGTTGATGTAACATAAACTGTAAACAATTTTATTTGCCAGGCAAACTAAAAACCCCCGATGACACCATCTGGTGTTGACTGGCAGAACTACATATTTCAACCGATGTTAAGTGGAATTAATATCCGTAGTGCCATTTATTTAAATATTTGTCAGGTCAATTAAAAAACCCTGACTTTCAAGCATTAACACCCAATGACGTTTAAACGACTAAACCGATTTTCATCAAACATAGCTAAAAACCACCGTAAGGGAATTTGCTTTCACGTAAAAAACCTCGTCGTAATCAGTCTATCCGTGCAAGAGCTACGATGCAAAATACAGACTCACCTAGACAGAAAGACAGACAGACATTAGCGTAAAACTTCCTTCTTTTTTGTAGAGGGATGAAAATGTAATATTTTTCTTTAAAAAATTTTGATAGGGTATCTTGTGTAAAATAACACGAGGTTTTTATCAAGTAACTTCTTTACAGGTGAAATGTCCAGAATGCCGAGCAGAACACAGAATCCCGTACCAAGGGGTACAGGGATTCCCGACGAATGTCACCCTGCAGCGGTTCTTAGAACTGCATGCTCAAATCGCAGGGGAGCTTCCCGATCCCACTGCTGGGCAAGTCATGGAAAGGTGCAATGTCTGCTCAGAAAAAGCTTATTGCTTGCCATGTGCTCATTGTGACAAGAAAGTCTGCGAAGACTGCAAATCAGCACACATGGAAGTTCTTCGTAGGGAAATATCGAGAATCAATAATCAAATTCGTCGTGGTATCAATAGGCTTCAAGATATATTAGGTATAGTTGAACGCAACACGACAAACCTTCAAACAAACTGCGCTTCGGTAGCTGGAGAGATCGATGAGATACACAAACGCTTGGCGAAAGCATTAAAAGATCGCACCGATTTCCTAAGGAATGAGGTAGACAGGTATCTTGCAACTGAGCTTAGAAACTTAACAAATCTTAAAGATAATCTAGAGTTAGAATTAAGCAACATACAGAGTAACTGTGATCTCGCTGATAAATATATAAACGATGACGTCGAGTGGGAAGACACGGAGTTAGTTGACACTAAAGAAATATTCTTGAAAACAGTTGAATTTCTCAGAAACTATGACTATGAACCTGGTGACTATAACCGTAGGATGAGGTTTATAATGACTCATGATCCTAATCAATTAGTCTTACATGTTGCAAGCTACGGTGAACTGAACATCACTAATCCTAATGCTTACTCTGGTGGTATCCAACAAAGTCAGTCAGGCCTGACACGATCAAAGAGTGACCACCGTTTGGCTACACAATTCCGCCAACAAGAAGAAGCTAAGAGTTATATGGAAAATGATGAACCAATATTGGGTGGACGTAAATTTGGTGAACGCCGTCCACCACCTCCAGAGAAACACACAACAAGAGATTATGGCGCGGATGATTATAGCGGATATGAGTCTGAGCACAGACCTTCGCGACGATTCCGCTCTCGTTTTGTCAGAAGTCATCAACAAGATAACGATTCTGACTCCGAACAAACAAGCCGCGCAGTGAAAGCGGAAGAGAAACAAAAAGAAAAAGAAAAGGTTGCCGATACTGAAGATGCTACTCGAGGTCCGCTCAGTGGAATATTTAGGTTAAGTGACTGTCCACGTGTCATGCAAAGGATATTAGACGTTGACAGTGGCAAGAAAAAGGAGAAAAAAGAACCACCTCCACCTCCTAAACCTGTACAACCTGCACCACAACCACGCAGGCCTCCACCACCTGCACAAAGGCAACAAAGTGAAGATGATGAAATAACGCGCCTCAAGAGACAAAACAAAGGAGCAGCCTCTTCTCAAGAACCTGACCGAGCTGCTCAACGAGCTACAGAAGAAGAAAGAAATGCTATTAATCGTAAACCACCGACTCCTGCTCGGGAGGTGAGTTGGGATGGAGACACAGATTAAATATGTACGGAGACAGTACAACGTAGAACGTAGACAAATCATCGATACTAACAAGGAAAACGCGAAACTAACGGCATTCCATAAAATACACTCCACGTTTAACATAATTTTGCACGCATACACAACACGATAAATAGTAACGTTTTGGTGTCCAATTCGAATTTCAATATATTTCTCAGGCGTCCAGTGACGGTGAATCAGATGAGTCTGTTGGATCTCTACAACGTACGCAGCAACGTAAAAATGCTACTCCAGCTGCAAAACCAGCAGTCACTGCTAGGAGACCATCCGCAACAGAAGCACCTGTCGCACACCGACCGGCAGCACGCGCTCCCAGTACTGAATCGAGCGCATCGACAGAAAGTACCGGCTCGGCGGTAAAACATACAGGTGCGATACTAAGCATTGCTGAATTGAAAGCAAAATACAGCAGTGTTGGGCTCCCACCAAAACCAACTCGTTTATTTTTCACAGGCAACGAGCGAACGGCTCCAGTAACTACGAATGGAACAGCCGGTGGAGCACAACGTGTACAAAGTCGTTTCATCGGCTCTCAGCGACCGACGCCCGCCCCGGCGCCCGCCGAGCCGGCTCACGAAGATTCCGATACAAGTTCCGAAGAGGAAACGGATTCGTCAGAGGAGAGTGAAGAGGAGCCTGCTTCGCAAAGAAAGCCCGAGAGCCAGGCGATGGCTCGTAGTGACATAGGTCCTCTACTGGCACGTAGCACAAACGCTCGTAACGACGCTCAGGACAACAAAGCTAAAGATCCTCCTGCCCCAACTCGATACCGTTCTAGAAATTCCTCTCAAACTGATGAAGAACCAACTTCTCGCTATGGCACCAGCAGCGGGTCTTCATACGGAAATCGTTACGGCAGCAAACCCAAAGAAGAAGAGCCTTCATCCTCATTTGATGATGACTCAAAGTACCCCACCGCTCGATCAAGATATCTCGCTCTCAAAGAAAGACGTAACCGTCTTGCAAGGAGTAAGAGCAGTCACACCGGTTTTGGGGTAGGCGACGATGATGACGCAGACGAGCCTGTATCTCCAACCACGGCTTCGCCTTCAGCTTACCTTGCGGCTCGATACGGCTCCGGCACAGGAGGTTCGGAGTTGTCTCGCAGCCGTTCGTCGCATGCATTGAAATCTAGAGAGAGCTCGCCAGAGCGTCCAGTCACTGGTGAAAAAGATGGAGCGGCCTTGAGTTCTTGGGCTAGATACTTGAAGAACAAATACGGATCGCGCGGCAAGGAGCGTGATACGGGCACGACGTCGAGTACATCACGTCGCCTGTCTCTCGGGTTGCCCTTGCGTTCAGCTAATGAGCTTGCCAGTTCTGATGACGATTCAAAAAACGCGGCAGGCTCCCCCATCTCCCCTACGGCGGCTACAGCAGCGGTAGCAGGTTAGAATAAAAGCGTGGCGTGTAAATAGGTTTGAAGCTTGTGGAAAATGGGAGTGTTTGAGTTTGGAACTTGATTTTAATGTTGTTTTCTGATCTTAGGTTTCGCAGCAGCAGGTTCCTCCCCTAGGAGCCAGTATCTGCAGAAACGCCGTTTACAATTCAGCGTGGGGAGCCGGGGGAGCGAACCCGGTTGTTTTACATGGCCTCGTGGTATCGCTGTAGGCCCCGACAACACAATGGTCGTGGCTGATTCCTCAAACCATCGAGTTCAGGTGGGTTATTATTAATTTTAATCCAATTTTCAACCGACTTCCTAGAAGGAGGAAGTTATCAATTTCGCGAATTTGAAATCGCGATCTTTTTTATGTATATTCACCGGTTATTCGAATACGCCTAGACAGATTTTTTTTGTTTACGTGCCTTACTTTCAATATTTCTACACGTAATCAGCACGAAGATGAGAGCGTTAATGTAATAAGTTCAGTTTGATATGTGTTGTTATTGTGTAAATTTTCGTGTGACTGATAGAAGTATTTTTTTTACAATACTTGAACAAAACTTGGTTCCATAGAAAATTTATCAAAATCGGTTTTTGGTTTTGTAAAATTTTATGGATAAATTAAAAGTGAATCCACAGAATTATTAAATATTACACCATGAATAATTTTTTTTTCAAGGAAAGCGTATAAAAATGATATAAATACCAATGATAACAGACGCAACATTCCAAAATGTGACTTTATTTATACAAATTACAACACACGATAGGTACCTAACTACAAAAAAAAAAGACGAAACGTAAATATTAATTAAAGATCCCGCTTGGATCATCGCCGGAACAAAGGTACTCATTACCTCAAAATTAAACATTAACTGTCCTTACTTATATAATAATTATGTAAGTATGTTTGTTTTTCAGTTCATACCAACGGATCAATGCAGAGAAGTAACAAATGTTACAATTTATCCTGGGATACGTTTTTGAGGGATACGCACGAACGTCACGAATGATGTCGCGGATAAGAGCTAGTAATATACACAATGTTACGATAGAAATAAATGAACTGACAATGTAATCGAATTTGTTTACCAAGGAATACTGCGGGACATATTTCCGGCTGGAATTCGTCTGTTTACATTCGTGCAAAAATAGACTTTCTCGACCTTGCCAATGTTTCGCGTTCAATGATGTCCTATTTCTGAAGTTAATAAATATATATGGACAAATCACAAGGTTTGAGCTAGCCCCAAAGTAAGCTTAAGCTTGTGTTATGATATACTTACCCAACGAAATTATATTTTATGATAAATACTTATATAGATAAACACCCAACCCAGTACAATTTGAAAAAGGCGATTTTCCAACTTGCCCAGGCTGGGGATCGAACCCAGAACTTCCAGATTGGCGGTCTAGCGTGTTGACCATTACGCTACGAAGGTCGAAGTTGCCTCTTTAATCTTAGTTAGATTTGTTAATAAGTAAGTAGTCATTGGTTTCTAGATTGTAATTTTTCAAAACTTAAAACTGACTTTACCCCCAGACTGTTTCTCTGGAACCTTCTAACAATACTTCCTTTTAAACAAAAGTATGTAGGTAATCGGTGAATATACATTTAAAAAAAAAAGATTCTAACGAATTGATAGCATCCTCCGTTTTGGAAGTCGGTTTAAACAAGTGATAAATTTTTAATATACAAATGCAAAGTTTCACAATTCTCTATGCTTGGTCTTCACTTTCAAATCTTTGTCAAAAATAATTTTAATTTGAGATAATTAAAATCCATAGCCAAATACGTAACACAAATTTAAAATAAATAATCAATTAATTCTACGACATTATTCAATTTATTTGATTTAGATTTAAATTACTCTTCTCACTAGGTACCTACTACCATAGTGGAGAGGTCAAATTATCAGGCACTGTCTTCAGGATTCTGTTCTGACTACCCCTAACTCTGTTGATCAGGGATGGATAAAGATATTTAAAAAGTTTCTAATCGCATGCTGAATTTGAATTTAAGTCAGCAGCACACTTTTGAATTTAAGTCCATTTTTTATTTAGCCATATTTGTTTGGGAATTATAAAAATATGTGACTTCAAATTTTCTGATATTTTCTGTACGAGTGTACGATTTCATTTAAACACGCTAAAAATTATGGAATGCTAGCTGTGGTGCCAATTTTCAAACGTCGAGTCACTACACTAATGGTTTTCTGTATGGAAAAACCATTCTTTTAGGTGACTCCACGTTTCAAAAATGGCACTTCTGAGCAGTAAAGCCTCTCGTACATATACAAATTAATTGATCTAAGTTTGTGTGACAGAATTCTGATGTAATTGATTAGTAATTACGGTTCAGAAATTACCTTTAGAGATTAATTATTCAAGTACACGCTCCATATTAATTTACAGGAAACTGAACAAGACATTTAAGTAAATCGCATTCAAATGGGCTAGGAGTTATCAACACAAGTTTTTTTTTGTCAGGCAAATAAAAAAAAACTGTGTCTTTTAAACATTCACCCCCATAACTTCAGAATTGCTGAACCTATTTATATCAATCATAACTAAGAATTACGGCAAGAAAACTTGCTTTCACGTAAAAAAAAAACCGCGTCGAAAGCGGATTTCGATAACTACACAAAACAAACTGACAACCTAAACTCAGTGATGAATTAAGAAGTTTCGTACCAAGAACCGATTTAACAGAAGAACCGCCAAATTAGTGAAACTGTTAGGAAATTGGCGTTTAGAAACTGTCTAATGAGTAAATTAAAGACTGACCAGTGATAGAATAACTTGAATAAACCTACCAATGTATGAAATCACGCCGGATTTTAATCTGGAACAAACTTATTTAACTGTACTTGTTTCTGTACAACAGGTATTCGACTCCAACGGCATATTCGTCAAGGAGTTCGGCCAGTACGGCAGCGGAGAAGGCGAGTTCGATTGCCTGGCTGGCGTGGCCGTCAACCGCATCGGACAGTACATCATTGCTGATCGATACAACCATCGCATACAGGTAAAGATATACATACGTACTTAGCAAATAAATGTTTGAGTCTTTGATATTAGAATCTTTGAATTTTAAACCTTGAATCCTAAATCTTGAATCTGAATCTTGAATCTTAAATCTTGAATCTTGAATCTGTGAATCATTAAATCTTTGAGTAGCCAAGGAATAGGAAGTAATTTTATTAATTATACTATTATTTGTTTATCATACATATTCGCCAAGGCAACGTAACATACTATATCTCATAAATTTCATATTGCTACTGCTCTACTGGTACTCATAAAGACATCTTAATCGATTAAGTTGTATTAATTTATAATCCTTATACAGTTTTATATCAATGCGAAACTTTGTTTGGACGTACGGATTAGAATGAAATTTTCCACGCAGATAGCTTATAACCTGAAATACTCGTAATATATAAGATACTATTTTCCTAGAAAAATGTGAAGTTCCCGTGGGATTGAGAAATAACTTTTGACTACACGGTTAAAGCTGCGATAAATAAATATGCGAGTTGATAAATTTTTAAAATAACAACTTATAATCAGTACAGTAAAATACCTACTAACAAAATTAAAAGAACTGCTGTTTGGTAACATTTACAAACTGTTTATTTTACGCTACACGTTAACGGTTAGATTTCGTACTAGAAATTAATAAGGTGTAAGATTCAAGAACGCTATTAGAAGCTTTTAACTTCCATAAACTACTAATTACGAATTTAATAGCGCAAGTGAAGATATGAACTATTTTACAAATGCCTTCGGGAATACTCTTTATTAGTATAAATTTTTAGAACACAATTTCAGCTCTATGCACATCGTGTTAAGTTTCAAAATTAAACAGATAATAATAATTGTTTGTTTTATTGAAGTAAAAAGAGCTTTGTACGTACGGAGTTATTAGCGTATAATGGAGTTAGGCCACGAAATCGCATGTTTGATAGGCAATAGTATTTTATTTTGTTTTCTTCTTTTAATATTATAACTATGGTACCTACACATTAGTTGTTATATTGCATTTGTCATTTTTATCATTGCAAATAAATAAGGAAAATTGGTATCATGTGCATCAAATTTCACTTAAATATCATCATAGATTTTGTATTTTAATTTATGAATCATATTATCTTTCGAGGTTTTAGAATTTATCTATCTTCAAATTACCTGTCAGAAAGTAGCTGATAGTAAACTTTAGTTTTGGAAACTTTCAGCGTTAGGTAAGTCATTTACATAATTAATAAATAATAATAAATAAATAAATAAATAAATAAATATATAGGGACAAATAACACTGATTGAGCTAGCCCCAAAGTAAGTTATAGACTTGTGTTATGGGATACTAACTCAACGATACTATATTTTATAACAAATACATATACAGATAAACATCCAAGACCCAGGACAATTTGAAAAAGGCCATTTTCCAACTTGCCCTGACCGGGGATCGAACCCGGGACCTCTAGGTGGCGGACTAGCATAGTGACCACGACGCCACGGAGGTCGTCAATCTTAATTTTCGATGTATGATAAATACTAGCTGATGCAATATGCTCAACATTTCCCAGGATAAAAAATATTCTATCGTTAATCTTGACAATAAGCTATCTACTATATGCCAAATTTATTCCAATCTGTTTAGCCGTTTTTACGTGAATGTGGAAAAAACATCCACACAAACAAACATCAATTGCTTTTTATAACGCACAAAAAATCACTTACCCTGCACTTTTCGTGGCCTAGCCGCATGAGAAGCACTCAAAATTCCCAATAGTATACGTGCGTTCGATCTGCTACGAAATTTCCCTCAGGATGAGAATGGGAATTAGTGTTTATTCAAGTATTTATTGAATTTTATTTGTTTCCCGAGGGACTAGTTAGTCCGTGACACAGCAGAAACAAATCGAAAGTGAAACGGGATGTTTTTGCGAAATCCGTTCTAATTGGCCAGCTAGAGTTGTTTGTCTAAGTTTTTGGTGGAAAATAACGCAAAATCCAAGAAATAGTGTATCCAAGATATATTTTGTATTAAAAAAATAACAGATACAGAGATATAAATGTGATATCAATTTTTATTATTGTTTTATTTTACAAGCTTTTATTTAAATTGCAAGGTGTGTAGATATATTTGTTTGAGTCAAATCTTGAAACCGTATTTAGATATTATTCAACCTATATAAGTCGAAATTATACATACCTACTTATGTAATTATGGTGGTAATATAAAAAAGTGACGTCATAGCATCAGTCTTATGATGGAGTCGGGAGGTAGCCTTAAGAAGTCAGTAATAGAATGACTTAAACTTATCGTATTTGGCCTTATTTGTTTTGTTTTGACAAGAATGTACTTTGGTCTCACAATAAAATCGCATTGTTTTTCCACATACTTATTTTGTGTATTTACGAGACTGAATGGAAAGGATACTACAAAAGTCAATAGAAATATATTTTAAATAATTTGAATACAGTATAGTGTTCTTGTTGCGATAAGTACTTTGAAATTTTGAATCTCAACGGTTCAAAAAAATATCTTTGATCCTGCCAACCTTTTAAGAATTTAATAAATACATACATGATTTTGTATGTTTACGTCTTTAGGGCTTAAAACATTCGAGTAAATGTCATTTTCTAATCATGTGCTATTTTAGCAAAGTTACTATTGATTTATTACTGTATTACCTAATATATAATAGATGCTAAAATTAAAATAATGATAAACTAATCTAAAGATAACAAATTATACTAAATTATAAAACTAAAATAATATATTTTACTAAAACTAAATTAAACCTAAAAGGAATCAAAAATTCCACCTTGGATAGTACCTGGTTCAAAGGTGCCCATCACGCTAGCAGCGTTTCCTCTTTGTATAGCGATGGCAATTCTTTAAACCAGATACCATCCGGAGCGGGGGTCGAAACCTTCGCCTGTTAAGCGGCGTTAGCAAAGACATTTAAGGAATATTCTTTTGTCGCAGGTGTTTGACCCAGCAGGCCGTTTCTTGCGAGCCTTTGGCAGCCAAGGCACTGGGGATGGCAAGTTCAACTACCCTTGGGGTATTACCACGGACGCCCTCGGCTTCATATACGTGTGTGACAAGGAAAACCATAGAGTTCAGGTAAGACAAAATAATTTTTCAAAACTAAAAACCGTCTTCAACACCAAACTTCTTCTTGATCTTATATTTAAGAGCTAGGCTTTTTTTAGTGGAGTTTTTACTATTCCTCTCTTTCGTACGTCAAGTTCTAAACCTCCTTATGTTTTCATATTAATTTTTTTCCTTAATACCAAACTACATAACCGATTTTGAAACGAAATTCTAGGGGCCACCTGAGAAATATTTTTCAAACAAAGAATTTGCCAAATTGGTAATCAGGGAACATACATAAAAAAACGACGGGTTGCACTCCGGGAGTCCGGCAGAAGTGAAATCTTGAATATTAACGTTGTGCATTTTTGATATTTTGGAATGGTTAGGGAATAATTTTGCACAAATTGATTTAATTATCAGTATAAAAGTACTATACACACGAATATTTGCGCAAGCGCCCTGCGCCGCCTAAACTAAACAGCAGGCGCAGGCATACATTTTCGCCGCGCCGTAGAAAGAGAGGAGGAAACTTCCTTTCCTACGCCGCGCCGGCTGTCTACTCTCCATCCATCTTACGAATTTTCGATCAGGTCACGTGTCCTGATGCGAGTTTAGCATTTTTACCCATTACAAAAAAAGTGTACAACGCCGCTAAAGAAGTTTTCACTTCAAAAAAAATTGATATACACCATCGAATTGATAACCTTCTCCGTTTTTGAAGTCGTTTAAAAACAGGATGGTAATTAGCCAAATGAGACTGGAAATCATCATCGTCATCATCATTTCAGCCGCATAACGTCCTCTGCTGGACAAAGACCTCTCCCAAGGATTTCCAAAATAACTGATCGGAAGCGGCCTGCACCCAGCGCTTTCCAGCGACCTTGGTCAGGTCGTCTGACCACCTTGTGTTTCACATGCCAGTACGCGGTCGCCATTCGAGAACCTTTTTGCCCCATCGGCTATAGGTTTTTCGCGCTATGTGTCCCGCCCACTGCCACTGTAACGAACTAATCCGCTTGCCTATATCAGTGACTTTTGTTCTCCTACGAATTTCCTCATTTGTGATTCGAAATAGTGATTGATTTCAACATCTGAAAATTGGCTATGCAAGGCAATGGTGTCATAATCATGCAATAAGCATGCCGAAGACCGTAGTCTTCGTCATGCATGGCTATGACACCCATTTGTATGTGTCTTAAGAATCTATCATTATTTTGAATCTCTTTTCCAGCATTACGCTTACCGTCGCCTTTAGGTCTTAAAGTTCTGGCCCAACGTTTTTTTTTAACCTGATACGGGCTCTTACCGACAAGCGACAGTATATTATGCCCGCGACACCTGTCGTTGACCGTGGGCGACAGTTTGTGACAAGAGTGACAATCGGTGACAATTGCCGACTTGTATAGCGATCATACAGTCGCTCATCTGTTAGAGCTTCATGATATAAAAAGGAGATAAGCATGTCTCATTAAGAGCGGCGTTTCCGTTTTACTTTTCATACAAACGCTCGTACGTGATTATGACGTTGTAACTGATATTTCTTGAAAACTTTTGAACAACAGATGTCTTGTGCGCAATTTCTAGATTTCTATTGTAATAAAAAAATAAAATTTCGAAAGACACATTCTGTAAACGCCTCCAAATATCAGATTTTTTGCACAAATTTTACCTGAACTTCGACCGTACTTAAAGTAAAAAGTAAAAAGAAATATATTTTGACAGAAACCTTGGAAATGTAATGAAAATTTTAAATTAAATACATTTATTTTACACACGGGTAAAGCTTACTGAAAATTATGTATTTCCTGGAACAAGTTTTATTAAATTTTCGCATCCTATGAATGGTTAATATTCGTTCAATGGATAGTATAGAATAATACTAATTTCATTCAATAGAACGCAAACCATGCCCTTGGTTGCTATCTGTCTTTTTGGTTTGTCTCTTTTTCTAGCATTGCTCTGGATGAAACACCAAGCTTTTCAAACTATGCTCGCGTTGAAAACAGAGCCGCGGGGAAAAAATGATGCCGTAAACAATGTAAGAAGAGAAGTAAAAGAACGGGGAAACAAACCCCTTTCTCCGTAGTATCCCAGCTATTACGCAATTGTGAGCGAGAAAAGATGAGAGACAGAAAGAGAGAGCGAGAGTGAAATAGATAAAACTGACAAAGAACACGTGTTTTGGTCATGTGTCCAGTCTTGGACACACGTGTCTCGCTTCATCACAAACCTGGCAGCGTGCCGAACTATTCGCAATTAAACATGATATCAGACATACAACTGGACTAAGTGAGCCTTGGTTTTGACCTTATTTTAAAACGGTCCATTTTGGACTGAAGTGAAGAAATTTTAAACTTTCAGCTGCTTTCTCTCAGACCAACTTACTCCACTAACAAAGAAAGACTCAAAAACAATTACCGAAATAATATTTATAGCAACATACAAGTCATTTATCATTATGGATGAATGATGGCTGTCTCTGTTTCACTCCTTTGTTCCTTTGTCTAAGTGCAGAAAAAATGCCAGTCATATAATATAGGTACCCTATATAAGATTTTTTCTCCTCCTTGTAAATGGTCCCGAACACTAATATAAGAACATAGATTATATGATTTCAGAAAAGTCTATAGTCTATTCCTAATATAATAGCACATGTGTCGTTATTTCGCCAAAACGATACTCCTAGCCATAAACCTATAACTTTTTTTCTTTAGATCTACCATACTGCCAACACAATAAAATCGTTATCTTAACATATGGTGCCATTTTTCAAACGAGGAGTCACTGAACTAACGGTTTTTTGTATGAAAAACATTCGTTTAAGTGACTCCATGTTTCAAAAATGGCACTTTTACTCACTAGGAAGACGTCAATAAAAAAAATTAGTCTTCCATAGATACCTAGTATCTACCAAACATATGGTAGTAATTCGTAGTTTTCTTTGTTTATTTTTGTATTTATTTTAGTAAATGTGGTCGTAGAAAAAGTATTGTATGCAACGTTGTATAAGTAGACAAAAAATGCTCGATGGCGTCAATTTACGATGCTCGCCAAGGCTCGCATCGTAACCTGCGCCACTCGCATTTTTTAACCCTCCTTATACAACTGCTGCATAAAATACTATTATGTACCTATGCGTTGGCGTCTTTTTATAATTAAAGGACACTGAATTATAATTGATAGTAATTTTCAATAGGAAACAATTCCATGATGTGATGGAGATATATACTCGTACAAAAATTTTAATTTTTTCGAGCGCATTCGTGGGATATACGTCCATACAGATATCCGGACATCGACGAAAATTTTTTTCAATTTTTTTTTTCATATGTTATGCTTGAAAAATATTTTTTACAAGTATTATGTGTTTATAAAAGGGTTGTTCCTCATATCTCTGTACTTATATTATTGTTTTGGTGCAATATGAAAATACCTAATAGAGGCAGCTTAAATAAAAAAAGTGCTTGACCCTGAAATTTTAAGAGTAGAGCCCTACCTCAACGCTTCATTTATGAGGCGTGCAATAAAAAATAAATATAGGTTAGTCAGTCAATAAAAGTCAATTAATAGTATAAATCTTGCTCAAAATATAAGTATAGTATAAAACATTGACTTCTTTTCAATTCGGGTGCCTTATTGGTCATCTGATAACCGACGACCTCTGTGGCCTAGTAGTCATCATGCCAGGTTGTCACCTGGAGGTCCCGGGTTCGATCCCCGGTAAGGTCAAGATCGAAAATGATATTTTTCAGCTGGATCTGGGTCTTAGATGTTTATCTATACCTATATGCATTTGTTATAAAATATAGTATCGTTGATGATTTAATGTCCCATAACACAATTCTCGAATTTACTCTGGAGCTAGCTCAATCTGTGTAATTCGTCTGTTTATATTAATATTAAATTAACCATTTCTTTTTCACCAGGTGTTCCAATCCGATGGTACATTCGTGGGCAAGTTTGGTTCCTTCGGCTCCAAACTTGGCCAGCTTGAGCATCCCCACTACATCGCTGTGTCCAGCACCAACCGAGTCTTAGTGTCAGACTCCAACAACCATAGGATCCAAGTATTCGACGTCAACGGACGAGTGCTGTCGTCATTCGGAGATGAAGGGTCTGAGGATGGGCAGTTTAAATTCCCGAGGTAAGTTTTCCAACGTTTTTCAAAGAACTTCTTTGATTGGAGAAAGAAAGCCATATAATATTTGGGAGACATTTGTACTGAAACTTTAGCCCAAGAACACAAACAGCGACAGCAGTCAGAAAGAAAACAGTTGAAATTCGGCAAAGAGAAAATCTATTTTCTTCGCATTAAGTTTTTATTTATCATCAATGAACACATTTATTACCAAAAGGCATGACAAATCGTTAATTTGAGGACATGTTGTCGTCATCAATACGAACAACTTTTACTAAGAAAGGGAATAATTCCGAAATCGCTGCTCCATAGTAAACTCACCGCGCCATGAGGAAATGAGTAATATTTTTAATCTTGTGTCTACTACGAAGAATTAAAATTATATTCATACAACTACCTAGGTACTACTAGTAAATCTAGATAACTTTGATATTTTCTGTAAGTGCGTTCAGAGTAGCCATTGAGTTGAGGATGATAGGATGACGTATTAAATTAAACTTTACACGGATGCTCTAACTAATCCGTTATATGGACGGTAGAAGTGACTAATTATCATATTATATGTATGGATATTTACAGATATCAGCTGTGACCACCCTCTTGTGGCTTTTGTCTCAAATTGCCCATAAACTGTGGTCTCTGGTCTTCTAAATTCCCTTTACGATCTCTAAGTCCTTAGTATAACGCACAGTTTGGTTTATGTAGGTCTAATGTCTGAAAGTTTTTAGTTATGATCGCATCGTACGTAGGTAATTTAGCAACTTGATCTTTGATCTCAAATGTAATGTCGCTGTCGAATGTTGGATTTGTCTCTCATTTTGTATGATAATTACATTATTTTCGGTATTTTGATTTCCCTCTTGTAACCCTACTTATAAATATATATTACAGGCTGTAAAATGAAAGCACTTCAAGAATTATTGTGTTATTATGTTTAGTTAATCTCTTCAATACATAATGTTTAGTTAATCTTAGAATTAGAACTACAGGGAACAAACGCATCTCATCTCACCTTCATGTAAAAGCTGTTATATACAGTACCTTGGCCGCAATTTCTTTGCCGATACAAATAGCGATGTTTGACCCAAATGCGAGATATTAAAAATAACTTTGAAGTTCCGACGACTTACTCTTGCATGGAGGTAAAACAATATGGATCAAGGCTGATTGTATTTTGATAATATTTTAGATTTAGTACAAGTTCCAAAAATAGATTTTACTTTTGTTGTGTTTCTTTTATGATCATAATGACTTATTCATTCCTTCTTATTTGTCTTAATTGAAATGTAGGTTTAGATTGGGTTTTAAAAAGTAAATTATGTTAAACTAAACTACTTAATTCCTTTTAGCTTATCATCTTAATAATTCAGAAATTATTTGTGACTTTACGTGGCTTTAAATTACTAAACAAGGTAGAAAAGAAGAAAACAGACTTTATTTTCTTTCAGGAGCATCTTTCGTATCTCTAAATCTCTTCATCAAGTTAACATAAAACCAACCTGGTTTTGAAGGTTTTCAAATAGAAAAGAGTCATCAAAATCGGCTCATAAAGTGGCAAAGATATCACGAAACATAAATCCAAAAAAATAAAAACACACGGGTTGAATTGATCACCTTCTCCATTTTTAAAGTTGGTTAAAGACTTTATCTGTTTTGTTTTCAGGGGTGTAGCGGTAGACGACCAAGGCTATATCGTGGTAGCTGACTCCGGCAACAACCGAATCCAGATCTTCCACCCTGACGGCACCTTCCTCAGGGCTTTCGGGTCTTGGGGCTCGGGAGATGGGGAGTTCAAGGGTCTGGAGGGAATTGCTGTCATGTCTGGAGGAAACATCATCGTGTGCGATAGGGAGAACCATAGGGTTCAAGTATTTTGAAGTGAGTAGTTTATTCTTGTTTTCTTTTTTCTGCCATGATCCATGGTCGGGGGACAGAGGGAGCATGCACAGAGTATTTTTTTTTACAAAATTCATTTACTCAGAATACAAACACAGAAACAAACAAAGTAAGAACATTGAGTTCATAGGCAGAGATTGAAGCTGCAGTTTTAGCGCCACCTATATATTATTTATACCTGAAATTGAAGCTGCAGTTTTAGCGCCATCTATTTATGTTATTCCAAAAACATTTTATATTTAGTTTGTTAATCTCTAGTTAGAATTTTGTTACCAAAACGCTTTGTTTCTACAAAAAGGTTTCTTGCCAACTCATAATGGGGCTTTTACACCTGCTCCTAATTTTATTAAACAAATCGATTTTCAGGCTAATTATTTATTTGGACAATGCAGGCTTTTAAAAAAAAGTAATGGGATATTAGGTAGTAAGTAGTTTCAGAAATTTTCTTATCAGTTAATCATTAAATATTTACGGTACAAAAAAAAAACATCGAAATGCTAACCGAATATAACTTTCCGACGTTTATCATTAATCATAAATATAATTTCTTTTTCATTTCAGGTGGACACTTTATCGAACAAATTGTGCCAAATTAAATCAAGATATAAAATAAACCGTTTTATTATAAATGTAAATAATTTTATACAAATCGAGTCACTGTTTATATTCATCTGCTATTTAAAAGTGTTTTGTTATTATACGAAATGTTATTGAATAAACATATTTTATGCTTTTATAATTCAAGTTTAATTTGACTTATTATTTTACCCTATTATCTTTAAATCCTGTAACCCAAAAAAAAGTGTCTGTCTGTCTGTCACCAGACTGTATCTTATGAATCGTGATAGCTAGACAGTTGATATTTTTATAGATGATGTATTTCTGTTGCTGCTGTTACAACAAATACTAAAAACAGATTATAATAAATATTTAGGTGTGGCTCCCAAACAAAAACGTGACTTTTAAAGATAAAATATTTATAACAGCAACAGGAGACGTAAAATATATTGAAAGAATGTTAAGTGGTATTTTTATTTTCAAAATAGTCGTCACTATAGCCCCTTCTTAATAAAATTCTCACTTCACTAAATTTTTTACCCTAATCTCTGACACAAACGAAAGGAAATTTAGGAAAAAGGTAGAAAAATACCATTTTTCCAATCAATTAAATTTCTTTTCTTTTGTTTCTTTCTGTATTTTTCTAAGGTACCTCCCTATAAAAACAATAAAAAAAACAATTGTGTATCGTTTTCGCAAACATGGCCTAGAAAAAAGTTTTAAGAGGAAAATGTTTTTCTAGGCCAGTGTATCGAAAAATATACACAATAGAAGGGGGGTGTGCGAAAACGGGAAGATATAAAAAAATATACATTTATGACATTTATATGACTTTAAACAAAAACAAAACAACTGAAAAAAAATTGTGGTATAGAAACATAGGGCTTGGAGCTGAGCGTGTAAATACCACGAAAACTAATAAGAATGATTTAGGTCGCCACAGGACATGGTAGCATGAACATGGTAATATATCCAAAGTTTTTTTTTGTTACACCGGCAAGACGCAAAAGCGTAGTTCTTAAATTTATTGATGATGATGATTTTAAAGATCAGTTTACTCCCATTACTCTGAACAATTTCCATTAAAAGTATAATTTATAAAATTTTCTCAACAAACATGTCTAAAATACTACTAAAAATCAAACAAGATTACTCTATCAAGCATCAATACAGTCACATTCGCATTATTTGAAAATTTCTATCTCTAATGCAATCAAATATGACAAAAGCAGTAATACTAATAAAATGTATTTAATTTTATTAGAATCCTTTCAATAAGTCTCTCGAATCAACGAAATTTAATAATACTAAGGCTGTAAGTGGATTTCAATAAGTAAATTAAAAAGCCTTTCGGTAGACAACTATTTTTCAACAAACATTCCATCATTGTCAAGACTCGTGTACAGGGCTAGATGATTTCTTGTGTCTTATAAGACACTGGGTATATTAGTTATTTCTGCAACTGTAGTATAATAAGGGATATTAAAACACGAATGTGGGTTTCACATGAGTGTTTTGATACCTAATTATTACAGTTGCATACAAGACTTTATCTACACCCATGATATGAATCCTCTATTAAGTAGTATAAGTTATGTATAAGGTATATATATAGTTAAGTATAAGGTTTTAAATCCATAGGGTGTTGTACAGTGTTGTAAGAACTCTATATAAATTCATGGTAAGTTTAATTGCTGAGTATCTAATACAAACTAACTATGTATTTATAGGTAATAATGAAATTATTTATTGTAATTATTATTTAAATTTTGGAATGCAAGTTCGTACGATTATTGGAATGCAAATTATTTTTGTTCGATATTAGTAAATATATTATTACGTCCTTTTCATAATGGGGCCACTTTAAAATTACCACCTTTAATGCTTTTATCCCATTAGGGATAAAAAATACTGTATTGCAAACGCGAGAACTGTAAAGCGAGGAGGTGGAAAAAGGAATCCCAATAGTGATGGGTTGCTAGCCGCACTGGCTATTAATATGATTGGCCAATTCCCCTGATCGAAAGAAAAGCAGCTGATATATTCAAGTTTTCTATTTTCTTTCAGGCCAGCATGGAAATATTTAATTAGGCTATTTAAACTATATAATAAAATAAGCATTATTTAAAAAATACCACGTGAGCGGGGACCTTGGTCTTGATACGACCATGTTGCTACCAACTAAGCTATTAGGTGTTCAATTCCGCACGGCAAATTTCTCCACCATCTCCTATTCCTTCAACACGCATTAGGCTAGCGTCACCTAACACTGCTATCTACTATTACAAGTAAGGTATCCTTTAAAAGGTTTATGTTATTCAAACTTTAAAACTGACTAGTATTCATATGGTATCTAACTAACTTGACGAATGTCATACAATGATGACAGTTGGATCAACGCCTTAAGGTGACTTCCAAAGATCGTAAGAGTTTAAAAAATTCTTAAGATATTTGTAGTCTCTCATCTTAACTGGCCTGCTAGCGGCATTGCAGACACAGTAGATTTTCAACTGTTTGTCGGACACGGTCATAGGTCATCATGGCACTTCATAGAATCGGAGTATTATTGATGCCAACTGCAACTACAAACGAAAAAATACATCCGTACACACTTCAATGTGTGTGTGTTCGCCCCCAACACACTAGCCAAGGCGGAAACGGGGGCGAGGTGTGGAGACGGAGTACGGTGACGCATATTGGAACCCTAGGAGACTCCGTTCCGTATGCAATACTCATATAAATTCTGTGATCAGGTGACCGTCAAGGCGTTTAAAGACTTGCGAAAGCTGACCACTAATCTCAGCAACTAGTGATCCTTAATCCTCCGTTCTAATACTCCATCTTATATCAATTCAATTCAATTCAAATATATATTTATTTGTTAGTAGCCATTCAGGTCCCATAGTTGGACAATGGCCTCTCGTTTGTTTCCAGCTATTTCGATCTTGAGCTACTTCTTTCCAATCCTTGTCAAAAGCAGACAAAATTCAAAATTCAAATGTTTATTTAGTAATTAGACCTTAACAGGCACTTTTACACGTCACAAAAACGTCAATACAGGTCGTTACTCCATCTCATTTTAGGCCTTCTCCGTGATTCTTTCCTTTATTATCATGGGATATTTATATTATCTCTACATAATTGACACTTTGTTTTGTTGTTCAACTTTTAACATCAAATAGTTACTAACATCTAAGTTTACTGCCGCTTCCAAAGCGCTAGTGCAGAAGAAGCGGTAACAAACTGCACTTCAGCTTTTTCTCCAAGGACGTCAACTTACTATTAAATTGATATTTAAATTGATATGTAGGACAAAAAATTCATTGTTTGCCATGTCATAAATTAAGTTTAATTTTTAAACAGTCGAAATTTTAAAATAATGTCAAGTTGCAGATTCACTATGCACCAAATGTACCTAATTATGACATTTGTGATATAGTGTTTAAGGTTGTTATTGGTCTTATAATATAACTTCTCACAGAGTACTTTCTTTACATAAGCTTTAAATTAGTTGTCTAGCATATCAAGGGCCGATTTTGGCAATTTAAAAGTATGTAGAAAGAAAAAAAAAGTATATAGGTAAATACGTAAACAAGTAATTGTAAAACGAGCTGGTGCACGCGACTTCATCCACGTGAAATTTTGTTTTATTACGCACCTCTGTTCGCGAATTGAAAAAAATCTGTAATTTTTGTTTGTATACAACTTTATTGTGTTATGATAAAATGTAGGTGTCTCATAAGACAGGAGACTTTCTTGTGACGTAAAACACAATTGTACAAAGTCAGATGGAGCGGCTGGCATTTTCCAATGCTGGGATTAGCGTCGACGATGTTAGATTGATTGAGAATCCATCGGATTTGTTCACCCAAATTACTGTAATGTTTTGTGGTGCAATCTTGACTGAATGATAAATAAATAAATATATAGGGAAAAATCACACAGATTAAGCTAGCCCGAAGTAAGCTTAAGCTTGCGTTATGGGATACTAACCCAAGGACACTATTTTATGATAAATAAATATTAGATAAACACCCAAGACCCGTGAAAATTTGAAAAAGGCCATTTTCCAAATTGCTCTGGCTGGGGATAGAACTCAAAATACACGTATTGGGGGACCAACATATTGAACATTACGCCACAGACGTCCTCGAAATAGGGTGCAATTATACGAGTTCCGATAATAAGAATGCTGAATCTTACATTCATACTTTACATGACTACCTATCAGTGGCGTTGCTATAACTACAAAACTATGAAAAGAATTTATTACTTTTACAATCATAGGTTCTTCAAAGGTTAATAAGGTGTTCACTATCCTACTATATATTTTTATTAAGTTTATATAAAATTTATTATACAGTAACGTTATAGTTGTATTGAAGTGCTTATACAGTAAGGCCACTATGTCAGTCCGAGTACAGGAACAGTTCACCGTTGCACTGGAAGATGCCTTCAAGCTTCTGGACTGGGAAGGATTTGGCATCAACACCAATGGCGAGTATATCACTCACCTTCGATTTGCCGACGATATTGTTGTCATGGCATAATCGATGGAAGACTTAAGTACTATGCTCGGAGACCTAAATCGAGTTTCCCAACAAGTTGGTCTTAAAATGAACATGGACAAAAAGAAAATAATGTTGAATGCCCATGTCGCGCCACTACCTGTTTGTGTTGGGAGCTCCACCCTCGAAGTTGTAGACCAGTACATCTACCTAGGTCAGTTGATCCAGGCAGGAAGTTCCAGTTTCGAGGAAGATGTCTTTCGACGAATCCGACTTGGCTGGGCAGCGTTCGGAAAGCAACGCAGTGTCTTCTTGTCCAAAATACCTCAGTGCCTCAAGACGAAAGTGCTTAATCAATGTGTGTTACCAGTGATGACTTATGGATCTGAAACGTGGTCCCTTACTATGGGTCTCATAAGAAGGCTCAAGGTCGCTCAGCGCGCTATGGAGAGGGCAATGCTCGCTGTTTCTCTACGTGATCGAATCAGAAATGAGGAAATTCCTAGAAGAACAAAAGTCACTGGCATGGCCCAGCGGATTAGTTCGTTGAAGTACAGTGGGTGGGACACATAGCGCGAAAAACCAATGGCCGATGGGGCAAAAAGGTTCTTGAATGGCGACCGCGAACTGGCAAGCGAAGCGTCGGACACCCACCCACAAGGTGGTCAGACGATCTGACCAAGGTTGCTGGAAAGCGCTGAATGCAGGCCTCTCTTGATCAGTCATTATGGAAATCCTTGGGAGAAGCCTTTGTTCAGCAGTGGACGTTATGCGGCTGAAATGATGATGATAATGATAATGATAAAAATTTATTATCTTGAGTACATTTAAATAACCAGCGCAATTTTTTGTTTTTTGAATATGTGGCTGTTTGTAATCCAGACATGTTGCTAGTTTATGGCTTATAAAAATAGTAAATGGACATTTTAATGCGCGGTGCGCCGGTATATGTAGGTTATAATTGTTATTAGTAATAAAATCGTATATATTAAAAACCGCTAAGAGAACTCGATGGGAATCTTCTTAGGAGGCCCCACAACTGTTACCTTTATACTATGTACCTCACCGTGTTTCCAGCAGAGTAGAATAGGACCACTCCAAGTCTTCTTGTTATAAAAATGTTGCAATAAATTTCTACCCTGCATGTTCCTACTCCCCTCCTTCCTAAATCATTTCATTTTGTCCACCTTTTCAAATTTCTTTTCTGGATTCAATTTTTCAATTCTAGACACATTCCTTCCTCATCATTCTTCTACCAGAATGATGGCAACTTAGTTATAATAGGTTGGGGAAAAAGTCTTTTCGCATTATATATGAAAATTCAAAACATTTTTAAATATAGTTTATTTACATTTAACTAAAGTATGTAGGTACCATTTTGTTCGATAACTTTTTGCCATCTTATAGGTAGGGACATGATCCCATTGCTATAGAACTTTTGGGGCTTCTGATCAAAAAACTGCGTCAAGTACTTTTGGCAGTCCTCTCGTGATGTTAACCTGACACTGCCTAAAGAATTCTGAAGAGACCGAAACAGGTGGAAATCTGAAGGTGCCAGGTCAGGACTATACGGCGGATGCATTAACACCTCCCAGCCAAACTCTTTTAATTTTTGCTGAGTGGTTAAAGATGTGTGAGGTCTTGCGTTATCATGATGAAAAACCACACCCCTTCTGTTGATTGATTCCGGCCGCTTTCTCTCAACTTCTTGCTTTAATCTTATCAGTTGTTCGCAGTAGAGTTCTGAATCGATGGTCGTGCCTGGTGGTAACAGCTCATAATGAATAATGCCCTTCCAATCCTACCACACACACAGCATCACCTTGTTGCGAGTTAACCCGGGTTTCGCCACAGTCTGTGAAGCCTGACTGGCCTTTGACCATGACCTTTTTTGCACGTTCTTGCCGTACGTGATCCACTTTTCATCACCATTCGTCGGTCTCATTACGTCGTAATAAAGAATCACAAATGAGTACACGGTTCATTAGGTTTCTTTCAGAGAGGTCGTGAGGTACCCAAATATCTAACTTTTTGGGGAACCCATTTTTTTTCAAATGCGCCAAAACTGTTTTGTGGTCAATTCCCAGTTCTTCAGCTACGTCGTAACTACTGATATGCCGATCTTGCTCCACTTTTTCAAAAATAAAAGCGACGTGCATCTTTGACATCAAAATTTCCGGATTGAAAACGCTTAAACCAAATTTGTGCTACTCTCACAGACACTGCACTAGGTCCATAAACATCGCAAATTTTTTTCGCGGCTTGCGTTGCATTTTTACCCTTTTGGTAGTAAAATTTTAAAATGTATCTAATTTCTTCATTAGATTCACTTATCTTGACGGTAAAAAAAACAAATGAAAATCACGCATTTTCCTAATTTGAATTTGGAATTATCTTCTTTAAAATTTAAACTTTTAAATGATACTAAAACCAGCCAGGTACAAATAGTATAGCCAAAGTGGTTTTATTACAAGTTCATAGATACTATATTCGAAAAGACTTTTTCCCCAACCTAATAATTGTTTAGTTGCACAATTATATTAGTTGTGTCAACCTTTTCGTTTCTCTCTTCTCTCGATTTCTTGCTTTACGTCTACTTATATCTGCAAACTTCATATGGAAGTACACCTACTGAGCTGGAACACGTGGAGTTCCCACACTATGAATTGTAGAAGGTGACTTAGGAAGATAAAGATAAAAATAATTCATTTGCCAAACATGTGTTACAAGATATTACATTCAGTTTCGTCCAAATACAAGCTAAACAAAGCTTATACTCTTCAATATCAGTTAGACATTTCCAACCCGCCTGGTTAGCGTGAAGAGTGTAGGGCAAATCCCCTGGTTGTTCTGGCCAAGTATGGCTTTAGAAGTTCAGAAATGGTCGTGCCTGCAGTAGACATTTAAAGATCAGATGATTATGATGATGACATGACAACAAAAAAAAAATATTTTAATATTTTAAAGGTTCAGATACCATCTGTAACTTGTGGCGTTGCTCACGTGGTCAGTGGGTTTTGACCATCTATTCCACATTTTTCTTGGATTATAAGTATGTTTTGTGTTAATTCAGGTAACATACATGTTAAAGAGAGGTTATTTACTGGTCTCATTCAACTATCTGTATTTTGTTAATCTTAAATTTAACAGTTTAAAGAAAAAAAACCTGTCAATTGAACAGTCATTGTATGGCGATATCTATTTATTAAAAAGGCTATTGCAATAGTACTAGATTTCAAAATTAAATTCAGATATATTAAAATTTTATTTAGATTTTATCACCGGTGTCGTAACGTTCGGTGTAACCATAAACCAAGATTTTTTTTTAAATGTAAATCTATGGGTGTATCTGACAAGAAACTCTCATAATTTTATTATCGTATTATTTTAATAAAAAAAAATTATTCTAAATCTTATTAAACCACCGTTATTTTTCTTTTTATAATAAATTTCAACAATTTCTTTCGTTACAATATTTTTATCTATAGAGACTTCGTTTTAATAAATAGATTTTAATTTGAAAAAATTAGTACAACAAACAACAAATATGCATTTATAGATTACGTTAGTTGAAATTTCATTAATATCCGTTTAGCCATTTACCGTCAATGTGCAGAAGCATCCATAGATCTATAGGTACCTATAAACTTTCGCATTTATAATATTAGAAGGATGTATGTAAGTTCGCATACATACATACATGATTTTTTATTCCACCATAACTTTGTAAGTTTTAATGAAAAAAAAAAACAATTTTTGTACAATTTTTCATTGTAAGGCCAAAGTTCTTATTGACACAAACGTAGTAAGCCCAAACTCAATGGCATTGCGTCATTATATTACGGAGTTCCAACGATCCCCTTCCGTCTACGTCTGACCAGACCCTAGACTTCATCTACCATAAAGTGCTCGTCAAGTCAAATCAAACGCATCCTACTTAATGAGGATCTGTTGTTTTATAACTGAGTTCTGTCGAATATCTCCCGGCTCCGTCATCAGAACAGCTCATTGACTCCGTAATATTATATTGTCATCCGACTTACACAAGTATGCACAGTTTCAGTTCAATCGGTTGAGGATAACTGGTTGAAAATTTAGTCGCAAATTTGACCTAAACAAACATGCAAGGTATGTGCGTTGCAAGTTGAATAAAAGCTTGTAAATTAGTTGAACTGATTTGCATTTCGGGTATCGTTACACATAGATACATATACATGTTCACGTCTTCATCCCTGACAGGGCAGACAGAGCCCAGGGCCGTAAGACCCAAAGACCACGCTTAGCGTGATGGTGGGCGGTAAGATGGAAAAAGGAATCAACATTGTGATGGGCTGCTAGCCGCATCGCACATTAACATGATTAAAATCTCGCACATTCCCTCGATCGGTTTTTAAGATCTGTGCGAGAAGAGAAACAGCTAGTACATTCTTAGTTTTTTCCTTTCTCCCAGGCCACAGCAAGGAAAGGTCTCCTATAGGGTTAGACATAGACTATGCTTTTTTTTCTAGCCATTCAGGTCCCATAGTTGGGCAAAGGCCTCCCCTTGTTGTTTCCAGCTGTTTCGATCTTTAGCTACTTCTTTCCAATCCTTGTCGAAAGCAGACAGGTTGGAGGGCAAGGATTGAGACTAACATCTTCCTTAATCAAGCCAATCTCACCTGCACGTGGTGCTCTCTGCTAAATAACAGACGAGGCTCTGGCGACCCGCCAATCCGCACTGGACCAGCGCGTTGGGTTACGGTCCAAACCCCCTTTTATGATGTTAGACAACTAAGTATAGCCCCAAGTGCCCGGCGGTTTCAGAGACAAACCTGGTGACGACGGCGCCACAGTTAGCTCAGGAATCAGGGGTGCTAAAAATCCCCGGGCGAGATCGATTAGCCATAAGTCGACACAAGCTAAAGCTAAAATGGATACCAAGTCAGACTATGCTAAATAACTTTTTTTTTTAAATTAGCGAAAACTGTCAGACAGTTCACGGAAAATCGAACAACGCAAGACAAGCTTATATCTATCGATACTAAATTTACCAGCTAGTTTCCATGAAAAAGTAAGATTTATTGAGAAAACTCAGCCCGACCCCGTTATTTCCGTCACGTCCGCGCAAAAAGTATCTTCCAGTTGGAAAAAACAGTACACGTCTGTTTTATTTCCGACAATCAAATTTTTATTACACACAGACAAGCCGATTACTAAATCATTGTGCGGCTCGGCGGAATACTAACCGATTCTGATATCACAAACTACAGAGACTACAGAAGTAAACATTTGTAAACTCACGTATAAAATAAATATCGTTCCAACTTTAAGTATAGAGGAGAGGTACCAAAAAAAACTGTAATTTAATTTATCATTTTATAGGTATTGTTGACCCAACGAGCAAAGCGTCTCCGTTTCAGTTTTGGCAAAAATTCTTTCGATGTTCAGATTTCCGGCTGTTTTCGCCTACAACACACATTTCTTAAGATACATAAAATTTTGGGGTCCAGTCCCCCATTTGAAATCTATATATATAAAAGCGAAAATCACTCACTCACTCATCACGAAATCTCGAAAACTACTTGGTTAATGAAGATGAAATTTGGCAGAAAGGTAGAATGAGACTAGGGGACGTCCACTAAGAAAGGATTTTTGGAAATTCCATCTCGAAGTGGGTGAAATAGGGGTTGCCAGTGTCTATGAAACTTCGTAATTTTTAAAGTAAGACAAGAAATTTTAATTTATTGTAGTAAGTAGTAGAAAATATTAATGCATTTATTAGATTTTGAAAATAAAATCCCTATAGGGGTGAAATTGAGGTTGCAAGTTTGTATGAATCTTCGTCATTTATGAAGCGAGACACATGACATTTTTGAATTAGTGATTAGTTAAAAAAACAATAATCGATTAATCGGATTTTTAAAAATTGCATTCCCGGATTTACTTTAAGGGTTGCAAATGTATATTATTATTAAACTTCGTCATTTTCTAAGTGAGATACAAAAACTGAGACAAATAGATCTTTCGTTCTCTTTTGCCTTAGCAAATGACGGTAATGGGAACGGGAACGGGAGCAAGGTCCGCTAGGCCTTTAAATTCTTACTCTATTATAAAGATTGTTATATTGAATAAATATTCAAACATTTTAAATTTTAAACATAATAATTCATATGTTATAACAAAATTATTAACGTAAATAACCAATTAAAATCCTATTAGAAATCTTTTCGACTTATATGCGGACGAAGTCGCGGGTTAAAGCTAGTATATTATATGAAAGGAAACGAAGATATAATTTAAAATTTTGTCTTTAGTATGCATTAGATAACCCTTCAAACTATTGTATGAACTATTGTTTACAGTTTAAAGTGAGACGTGAAACTTTTCTTTGCACATTTGCGAAAAACGGCCTTTTTTGGCGCAGCAGTTTATGACAGTTTATCAGAAAGTTAGCGGCAGTCTCGCCGATAAGTATCGCGGACATACCGTCGCTAGTTTGTCGCCTTAAGCCAAGCCGCGAACGGACAGACAAACATGCGGACATTACGAAACTATAAGTGTCTTGTATGGACTTTGGAACCCTAAAAACTATATGGTTTTGAACTGTCATTATATACTTATACTTAACTGCTTTTTAGTATATCAGTCGATTTTTTAAAATCTCATACTTAAATAATTTATCGAGTATCAGTTCACTAAAACAAACTTTTTTCTTACGTCACTTAAATACAAAACAGAAAAAATCTAGATGTAATAATATAACGGTGTCAGCGTACTTTATATAGAGAGCCATATCTGTTACTCGCTAATTTACCCAGCTCATATCTTTTGCTCTCAATAAAATTGATATTCCAAACACACGTTTCTGAACGAAATATGTGATAAGGCGGAAACTCACTGAGGGCATTTTAGGTTGTCTAAAATAGCAGATAATACCGAGAGCAATAAAAAAAAAATTCAGATCACATAAATTACCTTGACACAATGCCTTTCTAACCACCGGGCAATTTTGATGAATTCAGAAAAGGCCGATAAGTTTCGATTCGCTTTAGACGATCATCCTCAAAGCGAGTGTTAGAAAGAGCGGCGACCCGACGGTTTCGTTGTCTACAGCGCACTGAGCGTGGCTTCGCGTGTCGCCATCATCGCTACTCTATTGGAAACGATGGCTTAATTGGCTAATGGTGGTGTGTCCGTAGTTGTTGGGGTATCCCCAACAACTACGGACACACCACCATTAGCCATTTTTGTAGCTGTAGAAACCATCGTGTTATCGTTGTTTTCAACCTTAGGTATACTCAAGACAAAATTTTTTTTTACTTATTCTGGTTTGTGGGATACAGTCAGCCCTTTGACAGACAGCAGCAGTGACTAAGTAAAAGGATCCCGTTGGCATTTTTTGGGTAAGGAAAAAAAATCTATATAATATAAAAACGGTGCGACGTAATAGAAAAGCCCCTTGCCAATATCATCTTCATAAATATTTATCGAATACATTTAAATGAACATTATTTTTTTCTCGTTACATGAAACTATGTCAATCTCCTTTCATAGAAAGTAGTTTTGTTTTATATATGAATTTCTTTTGAAAATATTTTGTTTAAAACGCAAATATTGCTCACGAGTTTGATTTTATCAAATTTTTGCTTTTTATAGAAAGTCAAATTAATCGAATTCCATTCCAATTAAAATTACTCCATCGATAAAAACGCAGATCTTCAATAAAATTCAAGTAGAATATGCATTATAATTTACTTTTTTATGTATAATAAAAACTATTATAAAAGCTAAGTCAATTTCTTCAACTTTGAAACTAAATAAGTAAAAATAGTTTATTTTCGATGAATTGCAAAAAGAAAATATTACTTTTTGATGTCTTACTACAAGTTATGCAAACTAAATGAAGTTTCTCATATAATAAAACAAATATTTTCATTCGCGTCACGTAAAATATAGAATGAGAATGCGGTCCATTTTATTACCAAAATAGACCCCACTTATTACCATTTTATTACAAGCGTTTACGTCAAATATTGAAATTTTAAATTATTGCCCATTTGACCTCGCGGTGACATTTTTATGCAACCATTTGACCTGGGAACGGCTATTAACGAAAAAGGCAAGGAAAATTAATATTATCGTAAAATTTATCGAAGATACGAGTACAAAGATTAAAATAAATTGTGTAGATGGAGTTCTAATTGCAGTTTTAAAAAAATTGTAAATTGAATAGAGGGAAGAAAAACAGCACTGAGTTATTCAAAAGTCAAAAATCATTTATAAATCTTTGGATATTTGTATCACTTGGTAATTGTCACTTTTTTCTTTCGAGATCTTAATAGCTAGTTGTTAACGTCGGATCATTTACTTACAACTAAAGTTTACTGCCGCCTCCTAAGCGCAAGTACAGAAGAAGCGGTAACAAACTGTACTGCAGCATTTTCTCCAAAAACGTCAACCTTACAATTATACTAATTAAAGTTAGATATGTGGACTAAAAATACATTCTAATGTCATAATTATTAATTAAGAATGATGTCAAAGTTTAAATGAATGTCAATTTGTAAATAAAGTACCTGTACAGATTGTACTCAAATTATGACATTTGTGAGTGTACAAATACAAACCTTTAAGAGGGACCCGCGCCAAGCTCAAGTCATATTAATACGCCTGCCGGTAGCGTGGTAGATTCGGGCAAACATATCTTCTCATTTTTGGACTCCGTTATTGTATCAAGGAAATATAGATCCTTTTCATATTATCTCTACCTAGATGTAGAGATAATATGAAAAGGATTTAAATTCGACTTTGTAACAACGGCCAGACCGAGCCGCTTCCAAAATGAAAGAGTCTTACAAACTGTCTAGTAAATTCAGCGTTAGTCAGCTTACGCTGGTATAGAAACTATGTAGGTATTGAATATTCAATCGGTATTACATAAATTCGCTTGTCAAGTAATTTGAAAAAAGATCTAATTCGCAAACCATTTCGAGGAATAGCCTCTAGGAGAAGCTTTCTCTAATCAGATTTTAAAACAAGGTCCTAGTTATTTAGATATTTGCAAAAGTCCAAATAACCTTCGTTTTCAAGCAAGGTCAACCTATTTGAGGAAGTGAAGTCACGATTAAGATTGGCCATTTCCGCTTTCAGTACTGTACTGTTTAACGAAGTTCATATAACTCCATGGTACTGTCACTGTCCCTGTCATCTCCCTACAACAATATAACCAACACAACAAAAATAATTTAAATAGGTGGCATAGGAAAAATGTAAACTTTGATTGCTGTGTGTCGTCACTTCTAATGCAAAGTTTAAAATTATATAAAAAAATCCTAATAACACTTAGAATTTTTTTATTCAAATTACCTTCTTAAAATGGTCCTTAGGGTTACCTTCTTAATATTTTCTATTAAAACCATCTAAAAAAAATTATATTATTTAGTAGACAAGCCAATTCTGTTTGCCGAAAGTTGATAAATATTATAATTCGTCTCAGACTAGCCACTGTCGCTTAATTATCGAAAACTGTATGGCAGCCATCGCTTCTCTCCTATTTTCCCCGTTTGCGAGGTATGACGTACGCAGATGATGGCAACCGAGGCCCAAACGAGCGAGCGGACGCAGTGACTATATTGCCGTTCCTTTCTGGAATTCGCTTCGAATAATTATTTTGTATGTTAACGTGTTTTATACAGTTAATAATTGTTTAAAATTGTTCAAATTTTAAATAATTATTAGGTTATTTTGTAATTAGTAGAGAAGCAATGAATTTATCATCTTTCCGCAAACTTTACAAACAGATCATATACTGGGAAAATAAGGCACATGTAAAAGCTATTATCTACAAAACTTCACATCTTTTATGTTATGAGTATCACTCTGCTCAGGATCTACTAAGGTATTGAACATATTTTGTTAGTCATATTTATATATTTAATACATAGACAAAGCTACTTAGGGCATGATATAAATTCAAACACTTAAAAGTGGACGACAAATTTATGAACTAATAGAAAATGCAAGTTTCACACACGTGTTTTTCGCGGTGGTAAAGAATTTTTCGAGTTTTGCAAACCCTGTCTACCGCGACGCATCTACAAGTTTATTTTCATCTTTGGTTGAATTTATGAAGTTATGAATTTCCGATATGTTTAATTGAAACATTGAAGATTTGTTTACGCCAAATATTTGCAAGAGACTTTTATTACTTTCTTGTAGATTTCGAATAACTTGTTTTGCGTATATCAACAATTACAATAATATTAATTATGTACTAACTAACATTATTATCCAATATCCATTAGCTTTGCTAAAAGAATATTAACAAAACAATTTGACTCCTAACTTTTATTAAAAATTGCAATATGGCGAGCGCGTGGCGAAGATAAGGCGTGCGCATGTTGACAGTTACTACGATTTGAGTTGTATTGATGTGTGATAGGACTCAAATTTTATGCAAAAAATTCAAACCACGCTTGAAGTGCGCAAGGCGTGGGCTTAATTAAAATTGAATGCTACAAATCTCAAAAATTTTAAAGTGCGCTTTGCTAGGCAGGCGCTAGGCATGCGCTAGGAGTGGGCTTGCCATGTGGGTGTCGTATGAACGCGCCCTAAGCATATTCTTCTGAAAACAGTGAATAAAATGCACTTTTTGACTCACTATTTTGATGTTTGAATTTAGAACGATTTACTTTTAATTTTAGTAATTGTTCCAATTTTAATGTCCATTTTAATTAATTGTACCTTTTTTTCTTCGTTAAATGTCTATTTTCGCTTAAATTTTTCTTTTTAACCGACTTCCAAAAGAGGAGGTTATCAATTCGTCGAAATCTTATGTTTTATATATGTTGATCGATTTATTCGAAGACGTTTGTACCGATTTAGAATATTCTTTTTTTAAGGGAATAAATACCTGTCAGGTTGTCCCATAGTTTTTATAAAACAGGTTGTGAAGTTCGGTGGTGAAGTCGGTTTTAAGTTTTGAAAATTATTCTCGTAGTCACGGTATAAAGTATAGTATGCAATTCTTGAATAAAGCGGATTTACATCGAGGGCCATGAATCACTCGCATTGCTCAGGATTCTAACACTTTAATCACTCGCTACGCTCGTGATTCAGTCGTTAGAATCCTTCACCTGATCGTGATTTATCTATGGCCCTCGAAGTAAATCCGTCCTTTATTCACTAATTGCATAATATACTATTATTACACACAAAACTTTTTATCTCAAAACGAAACGTGACGTTTTTCTGATAGAGATACAAATTTAGAGCTACTACCCCTTTGCCCAAGTACTATGTAAATTGATAAATAAATGTGTATATGTATATAGGGACAAATTACACTGATTGAGCTAGCCACAAAGTAAGTTCGAGACTTGTGTTATGGGATACTAATTCAACAGTACTGTATTTTATAACAAAAACATATATTGATCCAGGACCCAGGACAATTTGAAAAAAGGCTATTTTCCAACTTGCCATGACCGGGGATCGAACCCGGGACCTCTGGGTGGCGGACTAGCATGGTGACCACTACATCGCCACGGAGGTCGTCATATAATGTTAAAATAATTTTATATTTTTGATAATATAATGTTTTATTTTTAAAGAGATATATTTTAGTTTAAAGATAGGTTATTTAGTTTTTAGTTTAATTATTTTTTTTATGTGTTGTGCTGTTTTTAATTTGTTATAAATTAATTAATTTTACGAAAATATTATTTTATAGATAACTAGCTTTTGCCCGCGGCTTCGCTCGCATAGGGGTGTAATTTATCAAAATCCTTTCTTAGGGGATGCCTACGTCATAGTAGCTTTATGCATGCAAAGTCTCAGCCCGATCGGTTTAAAATTGACAAAGTTTCATTAAACTGTCATCCCCTATTTTATCCCCTTGGAGGTAGAATTGATCAAAATTCAAAATCCTTTCTTAGCGGATGCCTACGTCATAACATCTACCTGCATGCCAAATTTCAACCCGATCCGTCCAGTGGTTTGGGCTGTGCGTTGATAGATCACTATTTCAGTCAGACAGTCACCTTTGAGTTATATATATTTAGATATAATTTTTGAAACCTGACCTCAACACCAAACTATACAAAATATCTTAATAAAGAAATTTATATATATGGTACCACCTAACAAGTTTGTTTTTCAAACAAAAGAAAAAATTATTCCTAATGGTTCAGGCGTCTTCGAGTAATCGAGTAAAATACAAAAACGAAACACATTTAAATTCAAATTGATAACCTCTCCTTTTATTAAAGTCAGTTAAAAATAGAAACATTTTACAAAGTTACGAAATAATATCTTTAAGCACTTGTAGTTAAGAAAACAGCACCAATTAATCTAACGTGTTATATCGCCCGTAATTTCTCGGACGTTTCGCTTATCACCCTTAACACTTATTATTAAAATGATTGCTCAGTCATTTCCTATCTTGATGATACAAAAAAGCAAAAAGAAAATAGGTACTTAGAGGTATTATGCCGAGTGGTTCCAGTAGAGTAGAAAAGGATTATGTAAAACAAAGTTGACAATCAATGGGTGTTACCATTACCAGCGATGACTAATAATTTTGAAACGTGGTCATTCTTATGAGATTCATAGGTAGTAAACCTATGGAACTCATAAGAATGTACAAGCTCGCTTAACGCACATAGAGAGGACTATGATGATGAGACATGGCGGATTTTCGGCGTCAAATTCTAATGTTTGGCACGCTCTGCGGAGGTGTCATTAGATTCGTCTTAATTCTGATTGGCACTGGGTATATAAAAAGGCAGTCCGTTTTATTTAAATACCTAATGACTTGTTGGATAACCTAATAACTAATGACAGACTAAATATAATAATATTTTTGAAGCCAGTCTACATCCCTATTGTAGGTTCTTAGGCGGTTCGCACATTGCTCCGCATCCCGCAGCGTAGCGCGGGGCCGGACTGTATACAAGTACCTCAATTTGTATAGAAAACCCGCATAGTACAACACACTGACACTGCGTCTACGCGCGTGATTTTTGTATGGCGGCCCCGCGATACGCGCGCGTTGCGTAGCAGTGTGCCAATCGCCTTAGGGCCGTAACAGACGCGGCGCAAGTTGCGCCGCGTAACAGCTAGTGATGGGCGATGCATAAATACTCAATCAACCCATTTGAGGATTTACTCAGTAGATTGAGTAAATACCCGATAAATATCCATTTGGTGAGTAGATTGATTTATATGAGTTGCGATTCATATTTATATTTATATTCATATTCATTATTTTATGTTTTCATGACAATTTTGAAACTTAAATCTAGTATACACTTGCAATTCTTGTCGGAAAGTATGTGCGTACGGCATAATATGCTTAAAATATTGGTAAACGTTATATGCGACGCTAAATTATATAAAAAATACTATACTAATCATACACTGAAAGTAAACTTCTTTGACTAATTATCATTTTTTGGTGGGAGGTGTGCATAGACGTCATTTTACGTAAAAATAAGTAAACAGACATCAAATGCGATGTCAATACTTGAGCACGCTCTATTTACTCTATTTATTAAATCTAGTGAGTAAATACTCAAATGGGTAGATTGAGTACTATCCACTGCCCATCTCTAGCTGTTACGCGACGCAACTTGCGCCCCGTCTGTTGTGGCACTTAATATGAAACTTATCACACATTGAAACAACAAGCAAAACACAATAAATAAGGTCATTATTTACCGAAACGTCGCAATAATTTTGGCAAACGGCGATAATTAATCTAACTTATTAGCAGCATAAGGGCGACACAAGGAAATATTTCGCGAGGGGTTGTATTTACGATTTTGATATAAGTTACTTGCTTTCGCATGCGGTTTTGTGTTTTCTTCTGCTTATAATCAGAAGTGTACTTTTTTAATGGAAGATGTTGTTTTTTTTTTTAAATCTTAATGTGAATGGTAACCGCTGTAACACGTGTGACTCGGTTTGTGTTACTCATTTCCTACACATTGGTACAAACATACACTGTCTTCATGCCTTATTATGCATACTACGCTATAATTATTGTAGTCAACTTTGCATTGGGTATATTGGCAACAATATTTGTATTCGTAAAATATATATTGGAAAGATTGTGTTTGTTGTGTACTTACACATTAAAAATATTAATATGGATACAAATTAAATTAAAAATAAATGTGTAGTTTTGAAACTTACCGCCCGGATATTAGATTAATCTTTCGCTGGCTAGGACGACACCCGCACGACAAGCGCCCGCCAAGCGCGCTTTTAAATGTTTGAAATTTGTTGCATATAATTTGAGTCCTATCACGCTATCACACATCAATAAAACTCAAATTGCATGTATCGAAGTCCACACACCCAGTCCTCGCCTTCGCCACGCGCTCGCCTTGCCTCCGCCTTGTCTCCACCTAGCCTCCGCCTTGCGCCCGTCCTGCACTCGCCCCGACTGGACTTCGGTAATTGCAATTTGATTTGTATTGATGTGTGATGGAACTCAAATTTCAACAAATTCAAACCGCACTTATCGTGCGCTAACAACAAAAGCCCTTAGCGCCGAACTAACGTATTTTTTGCGAACAAAAACTGCTCCGCCCACATATTTGTTGCCTAAACAATAAAATTATCTAAAATCTCTCTCAAACTACTAACCCAATTTAAATAAACAAACCAACCTGATATAAATATTTGTCTCGCACGGAATTGAACCCGCACACCATATGAATACGTAAACGGAGGCTTTTAACTTTGCTTTGTAAACTTATGACAAAAAAACGTTGGATTCAAAGATTCAAATGTTTATTCAGTAATTAGACCTTTACAGGCACATTTACACGTTAATAGGTATAATTTACGTTACGTGTAAAGTATATTAAAATTTAATTTATTTTTAAGGAAAACTACCGATACCAGCGCTTCGTAACGATCACTGCTGAGAAGAAATCTTATAATATAATACAATGTTGTCACATTATAACTTGTAATGCTTGCGAACAAGTAAAAAAAACATAAATTTCGGGTAGCATTGGGGTAGCAATAGGCATAAGGTACCTTAAAATTATTTTTCCACACCTGTTCTGTAATCTCATAATCTGTCTTTAAATTGATCCCGAACACTAATATAAGAACATAGATTATATGATTTCAGAAAAGTCTTTATTCCATTCCTAATATAACAGCACGTGTGTCGTTATTAGTACCAGTGTCGAAAGTACCAGACGAAAAGACGTTCAACAAAAACTTTAGAAATTGTTAAACACAGTCCGCGATATCAAACAGTAGTCTTATTTAATAAATTGCCAAATCATCTAAAGGTAGTACGAAAACTTTCAAAATTTAAAAGTGAATTGAGAACTCTGCTTCTGAAGAAGTGCTGCTATAGTGTTGATGACTTTTAATTTCGCATTAGTTATTAAATTGCAATTTGGAGCTGATATTATATTATTTGCATAGACTTAAATGTATTATCGAAATGTACTAATTAAGTAATATAGGACATATGCATGCATTTAAAATGAATTTTAATTTTGTATTTTTTTTTTGTATTTTTGTAATATTCGAATGCAATGTATTATTGTTTATGAATAAATTGAATTGAATTGAATTGAATTGAATTGAATTGAATATTTTGCCAAAAAAATACCTACTTTTTTTTCTTTCGATCTGTGCCTCTGTAGATGCACTTAGTTTGAGGTTTTTCTCGATCAAAACTAACTTAACAAAAAAAGCACAAAACTGTATGAATTAGTTGTTTGAACTTAAGCAACTGAATTCATACACTTCGTATTAAAAGTAAAGCTTTCCAAAATAAATTCTTTACTCTCAACATAACTACATCTATATTACTACTAAATATCATTCTTTCTTCTGGTTTTGGGTTGACTGGAAGAGATCCCTTAAAGGAATAAGTCCGCCTTTGTATTGTTTTCTTTTATATTTGTGCTGTGTCCTTTTTGTGTAATTAAAAATTTACATAACATAATAAGAAAATCTTTATTTTAGTATAGTCAATATAGGAAGTGAAAGCCAATTAAAAAAAAAACACAAGGTTAACCAAGGTATTTAGTATCTGCCTAACATAATATGTCAAACATTTTCATATTTTTCCTTGTTAATCTTTGTGTTTTATTTAGTAAATATAGTTGTAGAAAAAGTATTGTATGCAACGTTGTATTAGTAGATCAAAAAATGCTCGATGCGTCTCCTTACGATGCTCGCCAATTGTGCCACTCGCTTTTGTTGCACCAAATACTATTATGAATGACCTTTGAAAGTATTATTATTGATAAATAATAAATAAATAAATATACAGGGACAAATTACACTGATTGAGCTAGCCCCAAAGTAAGTTCGAGACTTGTGTTATAAGATACTAACTCAACGATACTATATTTTATAACAAATACATATATAGAAAAACATCCAAGACCTAGGACGATTTGAAAAAGGCCATTTTCCAACTTGCCCTGACCAGGGATCGAACCCGGAACCTCTGTGTGGCGGACCAGCATGGTGACCACTACGCCACAGAGGTTATTGATGGTCTACTTTTAAAATGCGTTTATGCTAAAAGGGACCCCCTTTTTGAAAAACTTTGGATGGTTGTTCTTGAAATATGCAAAAAAACCACAAAAGTGCAAACAAAAGCTTCGCGTTTTGACTATATACTGTAAACAGTAGTTCATTAAATATTTTAAAGGGTTATCTAGAGCTCATGAGACATAATTTTTCAATACTAAAACCGACTTCACCTCCAAACTACTCAAACGATTTTGATAAAATTTGTATGGAACAACTTGGCAAGTATGCTTTCAAACATAAAAAAATATTTCCATATCGATCCAGACACGATGAAATGATAACCTCCTCCTTTTTGAAAACCGGTTGAAAATGATTTAAAGGTCTGTTTAATTCCTATTAATTTACAAGACGTTATTTATCACCACATTTACGAATAAAATACTTATTTCAAATGAGGGCGCCACTTCTGGCCCATATGAGGCATGGAAATCAATTATGCGAACTATAAAATATATTTAGACAATTTTATTATCTATACGGTATGAACAAATGTTGTGCGAATAACAATAGATTTAAAAAAAACTTTGAACAACTTAGTTCATAGTATTTTTATTCTTTTAGAACTAAACTTCTTTTTTTTCATAAAATGAGTTTATAACCAATTCTTACTACTATTTAGATATTATTTCGTTTATGAGCCAGGAAAATTAAAAAACGAAATCTCCGACGACACCACGCAGAACTACAAATTCCAACCGATGTTAAGTGGAATTTATATCCGTAGCGCCATCTATTATTTGCCACCTAAATTAAAAAACCCCGACTAACAAGCGTAAACCTCCAATAACATTTAAACAGCTTAACCGATTTTCATTAAACATAGCTGAGAACTACCGCAAGACTACTTGTTTTTACGTGAAAAAAAAAACTGCAACGAAATCGGTCCATCCGTTCGAGAGATAGACAGACAGTCAGACAGACATGAGCGTCCAACTTATAACATTTTTTTTTTGTGGATTAAAAAGGATGAGAAAAATAGTAACAACAAATTTTGATTTTTCCTGGGCGGATTTTTTTCTTAGGAAAAGTATACGTGTGCAAAGAAACTACGAAGATAATGCAAAATATATTACCTCCAATATTGCTTCATCCCTTCAGATATTCCGGCCATATATTTCCCGCGTAATACAGTGTGTACTAATAATTTAATCTACCTAACAGCTAAACACGAGAGTAAGGAAATGTCTAGGCTTGACTGGGTCCATAGTTCCTATGACCAGATTGCGAAGGTCTCCCGCTCATCCCACGTTTCAAAGACGCAAGGATGAAATAGGGGCTCTTAAGTGAATTGAAAGGGTCTATGTTGATTGGTGGTGTGGATATATAGGCCCTACTATATCAGTCGACCCGAGAAGTCGTCTATCTCTTGGTGTGCTCGCGGAATTTGTGGTCTAAGTTACAAGCAGCGTCCATTTTGATCATAAATACAATATTAATATATATATACGGAAAAATCACACAGATTGAGCTAGCCCCAAGGTAAGTTCGAGACCGGTTGTGTTATGGGACACTAACGGTGAACGCACATTTATCCGAGCTGAACGCGTGGAATCGATTGAAGTTTTTAAGGCCTCGCATATTATCTTTCGGTGCGGTCTATCCGCAATCAACCGCGCCGAAAGAATTGTTTCTATTTTCTTTACACCTATCGCACTGTGATAAATCTTGGCAAGATTTTTAATGTCAGAGCGTTAGAATCACTCATTTTTGTAACATTTAAGATAAATCGAAGTAAGTAACTCGATCGCAAAACTCTCGTTGCTCTTACGCACACACTTGTCATTGTCAAAATGCAGGCAATTCGATCGCTTCGATCATATCTACCGCGCCGAATCTGATAATCATCCGAATTCGTCTAGGATATCTGTGTTTCTTCGAGATTCGGATGATTCGACGCGGTCAGGTATGCGAGGTTTCATAGGATTTCGTTCGGCTCGTTTGACGTGTTCGGCTCGGATAAGTGTGCGTTCACCTTAACTCAACGATACTATATTTTATAACAAATACATATACAGATAAACATCCAAGACCAAGATCAATCTGAAAAAGATCATTTTCCATCTTGACCTGACCGAGGCTTGAAACCGGGACTGAACTGGGTTTCTTTCAGCGTAATCTTCCCAGCAGTGGTTGTTCCGAAACGCTAGTAGATTTTAGCTTTTGCACTAAAATAATATCCGCTGTGTTAGCAATATAATGCACTAATGAAACTATTATTTGGAATTAGGTACTCGTAATATTTATTACGTAGACAAACACGATACGTCACAGGTAAGTAAGTAGGTATCAGAACACGTCTTATCTGGAAGCCACGCTGGGCAGCTCTGAGCGGGATCCCTGGCGGGCCCTCTTGCAGGCACCGCGATCTTCAACCTCCCATGATCTTCTAATACCGCAGATAACATTTAAAATAATTGGCCAAGTGCGTGTCGGGCCACCCACAGTGTAGGGTTCCGTAGTTACGAATACTAACTTGAGTTCATGCCACTAACAACGTCTAAAAACTAATTTTCAATTGAATTTGTATGAAATTTTCCTCTCCGAGTACATTTTATAAGTTTATCGCCTATAACTTTTTAATTTGTAAACCCTACTTATCTTTGATAGTTTTTCTTTAAATTTCGTTATATTTACTATAGCTGTGAATTTCTCACAAGTCCATATATAACCGTTTAGCAGATAGAGGGGGGGACACTTGACTCTAATAAAAATTTTCACTTTAAAACCAAATATTTCAGAAACGGATCCCTAAATCTAAAAGCGGTGTTCACAAGCTCATTTTTTGATTTATTTTTGTATACATATAATTTGAACGTGGCATCCGTGGAAGACCAGCGTTCTGTTTCACATTACAACATTGACGACCTCCGTGGCGTAGTGGTCACCATGCTAGTCCGCCACCCAGAGGTTCCGGGTTCGATCCTCGGTCAGGGCAAGTTGGAAAATGGCCTTTTTCAAATTGACATGGGTCTTGGATGTTTATCTATAATGTTTTTGTTATATAATATAGTATCGTTGAGTTAGTATCCCATAACATAAGTCTCGAACTTATTTTGGGGCTTGCTCAATCAGTGTAATTTGTCCCTATATATTTATTTATTTATATTTAATTGTATTTTGTTTAGTACATCATTTGTATTTTTTTTTTGTATCAAATAAAGCTTTTTTCTTTCTTTCTTTCGAAGTAAATGTTGTAAACCTTTGCATTTAAGAGAATAATGGCAGGAACATATCCCCGTATTATCCCCGTAGACATCGACAACTCTGTGAGACCACATCCTACTTAATATATGTATGACAACACAGCGTAGTTTAAAAATAGCCTCAATCGGGAACCAAAGACGCTATCTGCGCCTCAATCGGGCATCAAAATTACGAGTTTTGTACTCTAGGCATGAACTCCGAATCTCCCCAGAGCTAGACTAACTTTTTAACCACTATATTTAGGTCGCCAAGTCATAGTAAATCGCTAGCGCTTATAAACAACCTTCTGCGACGACACCCCACTAACATATATCACATCATAGCGTTATAGTTTAACGACACAATATGCTACTCAATCGGGCACCAAAATGACGAGTCTTGGGCTCTGGAATGGAAACAAAAGACTCCGAATGGTAAACTAGCGTGTTTAGGTCGCCAAGTATTAATAAATCGCTAACGCTTATAAACAACCCTCTGCGACCACACCCCACTAACATATATCACAACATAGCGTAGTTTAACGACACTATCTGCGCCTCAATCGGGCACCAAAATTACGAGTCTTTGAAATTATTGCGTCGTAATTCTTAGGTTTTATACTTAAGGTATGGATATACACATAATCATATTCATAGCCTAAATATTCAAATGACAAATATAAGTAATAATGTTGAGAATAGGCATGAATAATAGAAAAATAACTTAAGCACATCGGTTAGATTATTAAAAAAATAATTGTACACATTTTTTTTTTTCTGTGAAACAAATAATTACAAAGATACAGAGCACTGAAATTTCACATGATGTCACGGCTAGGTACAATTTTTACATAGCGGTGACGTCGCAAGCCCCCGGAATTTCACTCCGGAATTTTGATGCTCCGTATCTTTGCGAATTTTTACTTTTTTGGTAAATCAGAAAACAGAGGTCCGTTATTATTTAATAATCTAAAAGATTTATGGGGCGCTTTTGGATTTTTCAAACTTATTTATTTGTATTTTATTTTACTTTATTCGAAACACATACAGGATACATTACATCAGGAACAAAATTTGTAATTTCTACATATAATCTTACTGTTCTCCCTTTCTTCTACACTGTACTTAGATCGTCCACATTTCACACACTTTACCGAATTACCTCTTGTTAATGGCACATGTATTCACGCCTTGATTCCTCTGTCCTAAATTACCGCTTGTCCTTAAGGTAAGTTTGTCAAGTAGACAAGGGTTTATGGGCTCATGAAACGGATTTCTTAGTTTCATTGTGCAAAAAGACGTGAGGGATGCGAGCAGTGGCTTAATTACTTTTGTTTGAGTTTTAGTACTTGGGGAATTTCTTTGTTTATTTGTGTCATATGTTGGATGGGGAAGATCTTGGATAAGGGCGAGACTTCACTCAGGGCGTTTTCGGATGACACGCGCATGCCAAGCCCACGCCTAGCACAGGCTAGCGCTCTTTGAAATTTTTGAAATTTGTTGCATTTTAATTTGAGTCGTATCACATATCAATACAACTCAAATTGCATTGCATGTATTTGCTCATAAAAAAATTTGCAAAAGATATTTTAAAAATATAAATGTATAAATATATATAAATAACAATTTTAAATACCTACTATTGAATTTTATATACAGTATGTTACCAAGTTGTCCAGCACGGCATGCGGCACGAGCATCGGCTCCGTGCCAAACCTCTTGAAAAGCCCTTATACTAAGTTTTCCCTTTCGCCTTCCTCGACGACATGTTTATAAGGAAGATGCATTTTTTTTCAGGCACATTCAATAAAGAACTACCTTGCTAACCCAAAATCTCTTTAATATATAAAGGTTACAAAGTCACGTCGCCTTTATACGGCGTCTCGGAGCGCCTTAGAAAGACCTGACAGGAGTGACGTTACTTATGTCGCATTTGTAGGCGTGATGTAAAAACAATGGTTCGGGTGCTATTTCAAACATTGCGTTTACAGAATTGGCCCCATAACAAAAGTAGCTATATTTTTTAAAGAAAAGACTATGGTAATATTATAATTTTTATTACTTCTAAACTTTTTATTACTTCTAAACTTTTTATTACTTCTAAAATTGACTCTTGATTGAAATCAGACATTTATCAAAATCTACTCATTATGCATCTTCTCTATTGCAGAAAAAACTCGGGGAGTAACTTTAATTTTTTCCCGTTTGTCGCACCACGAGCCAGGCGCCGGAAAACGCCCGGAATCTAAATCCGCTTGGCCATCACTACTTCAAAATTTTCCGACACGAGAGGGATTTAAACCCACACTCCAAAATACCCATACTCCAAATAGGTGTGTCGGTAAGACAAACGCACACTATTTCAAATTTTTACCCAAAGTTGAGTCATATTGCTAGGGCATTTGTGAAATAATAATTATACCTGAGTACAAGATAACAATGTATTGGTAATACATGTTGTACAATATATTGAATGTTGTCATTGACTACTAAGAAATTTCTATCTGAGACAAAATTTCTTCTATGATTTTAGTTGCGTCTTAAAACAATTAATCTTGTGAATTGGAATAACGAAACCGAAATTTTTGATAAAGATAAAATATTGAGAATGATATATTTGTCAAGTATAAAGTTCCTATGTAATAATTATAATATGTATTTGTATCATTAACATTGCGTTGAAGTACAATATCTGAGCCAAAACGTCGTAAAAAGAACTCCAATTTAACGTAAACTATTGATCAAAAAATATTTTTATTTGATTAACTAATTCACTTTTTTTTTCTTTTCTAACCCCCGACAAAAAAGAGGGGTGTTATTAGTTTGACGCTAACGTCCGTCTGTCTGTGGCATCCTAGCGCTCGAACGAATGGATCGATTTCAATGCGGTTTTTAGGTGAAAGCAACTTAGCGTGCGGTGGTTCATAGCCATGTTTGATGAAAATCAGTTTAGTTGTTTATAAGTTATTTAGTTTTGTAATTTACCTGGAAAATAATAGATGGCGGTACGGATTAGAATATTATGTAGTTCCGCCACTAATCACTAGATGGTGACGTCGGGGGTTTTTAATTTGCCTGCAAATCGACTTTGTATTTATCTAATAAATTTTCTAACGGCTAAGCTATGTGTTTGAATTTTGCAAAATCTTATACGTAAAACATTTCGTTGCAAAAAAGACATTGCAACGACTACAACCAGGGGCGTTACTCCAAAAGCGCTACGCAAGACGAACGTTACTGCGTAACCGTGTTTCAGTACCAAGCAACATTGATCCCTAACGTACGATGATACAGTCAAATTTTTTTTGAAATAGAAATGAGACGTCACTTTCTTTCGAAAGACGTATTATTTTATGGAGTAACCCGCCAGGTATCTCACGACGATAATAATTTCGTACTTAGCTGTAACTCTTCAGACATTATACTGTTATGTAGCAAAATCTGTAACTCTTTCGTGGAGTATTTAAATACACCCCGCCCCCCCACTCACCCTCCATCCCTGTAATCCCTGTGAGTAGGTAATGATAAGGCGGCCCTTCTTGGTGGCTTTGTCGTCAACGCGAGCATAGTTCGAAAAGCTTGTTTTTTCATCCATTTTTTTCATCAATGCTAGAAAAAAAAGCAAACCAAAAAGAGAGAGATAGCGCCTTAGGGCATGGTTTGCACTATATTGAACGAAATTAGTATTATTATTAACTGTCCATTGAACGAATATTAACTATTCATAGGGTGCGGAAATTTCATAAAACTTGTTCCAGAATATACGTTTTTGTCAGTAAGCCTTACAAGTTTGTGAAATAAATGTTTTTTTTTATTTTTACAATTTATGAGTACTTCATGAACGGTCGAAGTTCAGGTAAAATTTGTGCAAAAGATCAGATTTTTGGAGGCGTATACTGCACTTGTTTTTCCAAATATTCATTTTTTATTTCAATAGAAACCTAGAAATAGTGCACAAGATATCGGTTAGCTCAAAAATTTTTGAGAAATATCACTTGCAACGCGATAATCGCGTACGAGCGCTTGTATGAAAAGTAAGGCGGGAAGGCCGCTCTTAATCGGCCATTTCTCCACGTAAAAAAGGGTATTTTATCCAGTATATATGTTTACAATAGGTCATTGGCGATTTCCTAATTTGGCCATCCAATTGTAGACCAGTACAATACATTCTCTTAATCACCCATTGAGTAAATTACTACCTATCGTCTATGTTATCAGTATGTTGCTTGTTATTTAATGTAGGTTACACAATAGTCCCTAATTAACTACAGTTATAAATGACGTCATTAGTATAGTAAGTGATCAATTGGTAATGCGGATAGAGCACAACTTGTACGTTCTCAATTTGTTCATAAAATAGTTTAAAGGGTTATCTAGGGTCTGATAAAGACAATACTTTAAAGGAAATCTCCGTTTCTTTTAAAATGATTTATTTCAAGTAGGGTTAGCACTGGTCCCCGAAAAATTCAGGTAGTTACAAGCTAGATATAAATAAGATAAAATATGACCGACCAAAATGGCAAACGATTTTACATATTTTAAAACTTTGATTATATCTCCATAAGTCTTTGATGGGCTGTAATAAACACGGTCTTTAGTTATTCAGGGATTAAAAAGGCACTTTAGAATAATAAAACGATCAGTGCTAAAGTGCGCTAAGCCTCTAATCAGCGGTCCTAAATTTAAGCTTTCAAATATGAATATCTCATCATTAAGTTTTAAACGCTTCTAATCTATCTCTATCCTTTTTGGTGTACGATAACCAAAAAAGATAGATATATACATTTAAAATAGAGATATAAAAAAGAGCGCTTGAAATTGAGTACTGGCGGAGAATGAAAAAAAAAATGTTAGACAGAAAAAATTACAAACGAATAGGTATTAGAGAAAATGGGAGAGAAAAGACAAATACTACAAATTATAGAAAATAGCAGAGGGAAATGTTCGGTCATCTACTACGTCATGACGCGTTTTAAAACAATAATGGAAGGAAAAATGCAAGGAAAAGGAGGAGTAGGAAAACCAGTAAGATAATGTTTCGATCAGATAAAAGAAAAATTAAACTTAAAAACATTATAAGGAGGAACTATACCTAAGGAGGTATTATAACTTGGCGAAGGAAAGAGAGCACGACAGGCACTCCACTGACAAGAGCTCAGCTCTTAAATATAAGAAGAAGAAGAAGGACTTTTTAGTCTCTAGAGCATGACCCTCTCTGTACTACTAGATCCAAACCTAAATAGCCAGAGGATTTGGCCTTCACTCTCCACGCAGGACAAACGGGTAGGAGAGGTCTCAACCACACGGTGGATCTATTTGCTTAAAACTTTATGTACTATATATTATCCAAAATATTTGACACAATTTTATAAGCTTTTATTTAGTTTCACCTGTCCCGTTGACTGTAATCAAATCTCGCAACTTAAATTTGATCCACTTCCCGGTTTCCGATTGAGTTGAAATTTTGCACGCATGCGTATATTGCGTGATAATGTAATATTATGATGACATGGAGCTGATCTTATAATGGAGCCGGAAGGTGGCCATAGGAACTCTGAAATGTTTTTTTTTTTAATTGACATGCATAGGTTCCCTCGGACGGCATTTTCTACTTCACCGGACAAGGTATCGAGCCAGAGGCCCGGCTTCCTATATTTATAAACTACTAGCAGCAGCGCAAAGGGCTCCCAGGGGGAAACCTCGGCTTTGGGTGCGCTAGGGACTATGGCAAATTTTGGGGTGCTGCAACACCCACATTTTGCCAGAAGGGCCTAATTAGGATGCAAATCGTCCAGGTGCCATCGGGTGGTACCTAGTGAATAGTTAATGTTTCTACGCCTACGCAATCGACTACGGCGAATGCGGGAGGTTGGACCTTGAACTCTGAAATGAAATGACATAACCGTTTATATACGAATCCGGTGCCACTGGTGCGTGGCGTGCGGGGGGCGATCACTGGATGAAAATATGCGATCCAGTGCTGGATACTAGATGCTGGACTGAACCTCTTGAAAACTGGCGACATCATATGATGTCGTCAGGTCATAGGGGTTTCTAATGTACAATTGGGTCTCAAGAGGTTAAAACATGTTTACATTATACAGTGCTGATCCAGCGCCGGAATCCAGTGATGCTGGCGCCAGCTAGTGAATCAGTGTAAATCAGCCACCATCTCAACTAGCAAAAGATTTTTTTACGCCGAAGTTAAATAGGTACTCGCAGTATAACTATACAAACGAGGGACAATAAGAGCCGTGTAAAAATTTGCTTTGATCTTTGTCCAACGAGTCTAAATGTGAAGATTTACCGAGACGTTTTTGTGACCGCTAACACTTGGAAACACTAATTTAGCTTAACGGAAACTTAATTTGAGAAAACATTCAGCTCCACGCTTTTCACTTAGTGATTTGGCGGAGTTTCACTGTTAGCGTTTATTATAATTTTTCAAAGTGAAAACCGACTTCAACTCAAAACTACAATACCGATTTTGATTTCTATGGGACCGCCTGACAAGTATGCTCTTTCTTCAGCAACGTTTCCTCTTTCTCAGGCGTCAGTGAACAAACTGAACATACATAAAAAGAAAAGGAAACGTTCCGACGAATAAATATAGAATAAAGAATAAATATAGTATGTTATATTTACTTAACTTATTTATGTAGTTATGTAGTATTTTTATTTAAGTGTATTTATAGAATATACGTGTAGTGTATTATGTAAATTAAAAGTAATCTTAGCTACCTATTGATTCAAGTTATAGTTTTCTTTGCATCCACCGTTTGTCTGGAAGAGATCGCTCTAAGAGATAAGACTGCCGATTGCTTTTTTTTGTATTGGTGCAATAAAGACTTTTTCATTCATTCATTCCATCAAAGTGGCATATCAAGAAGGAGATTGCTTGAAGAGTGAAGAGTTCTGACGTGGGAATTACTAAGGAAGGAAAATTACTATCCTACATGAAAAATGATATTTCATTAACTATCTGTTTTTCGCTGAAAGTGGAACCACAGCCTAAGCCGACTTGAGACAAAAAATATAATTTTAGGTAAACACTGCCCTTGGGTCAATTAGAGTAGATTTTTAATTACGAGGGTAAATAAAAAAAATTGGTTGCGAAGGCGACGCTAGGTCATTTATCATCGACTTTAATTACGGAACAAAATAATAGATTGTGAGTTAACCCCCTTAATTAATTAAAAACCTCAACCTCTTGGGTAAGTGTTTTCTTATTGGAGAAATTAACTGACTTTGTGATGTTTGTTCGTCTTCAAGTAGCAACCAGTAACTGCTTCGGGACCAGTAAATTGTATCGATATATGGTCACTCGCTGGGAATCTTTTTGCTGAAATTATGATGTTGATTTAAAATATGATTTTAGGTATAAAAAATTTTAGCTAAGAAAGTCACTCTTAGGTCTGGGTATAACATTATTTAATAAACTTCCCGAAGCGATCGTTAACCTACCAATGGCAAAATTTAAAATACATGTTAAAAAAGTTTTATTGAATAATGCGTACTATACTATCAATGATTACTTAAGAGATAAAAACGCGTGGATACTTCCTAAACATTGTCCATTTGACTCCACACATGAAACATAAAATAGCTGCATTTTCTGTTACCATAATAAGCTTACTGTAAAAACATGTATGCTCTGCGATCAATAGGTGACCAACATATAACTACTATTTTCTCTTGACAAGGTCTGCGAGTTCGGGTTTTTCATGCTCACTAAAATGTCCAATCCGGTGGTGGCGTCGCTGGTCGGGTCGTTGGATTCCCTCTAATATGGTTGAGTTTAACGATGGCTGATCCGTGCGTCAACTCGTGAACGGGTGCTGCCGGGAGGGACTGGTCAGCTCGGCTTCGCTTTTTTTGACTACTTAATATTTTTTATTACGCAATTTATGTTTGTTTACTTGTTCGCAAGCATTACTTGTTATAATGTGTCAACATTGTATTGTATTATAAGTATTTATTAATTAAAAGACAATTATAATAATATGACAAAGCCCTTCTGGCGAGTAGGCGACCAATACTGTAAAAATGAGTTTCTTTCGGCGTTTCTTCTCAGCAGTGGTCGTTACGAAGCGCTGGTATCGGTAGCTTTTCTTTAAAAATAAATTAAATTTTAATATACTTTACGTAACATAAATTATACTTATTGACCTGTAAAAGTGCCTGTAAAGGTCTAATTACTGAATAAACATTTGAATCTTTGAATCTTTGAACCTTTTTGCCCCATCGGCCATCGATTCGTCGCTGTGTCCCGCCCACCGCCACTTCATCAATTTTTATTTATTAAACTTATTACAAAAATCGTAACAGGCGGCTTTCTATCAGTCAACCTACAGGTGATGCCGATAAAAGCTAATTTTAGACGACATGGTATATTCTATATTTACTGAGTCAATGATGCCTTACTTAGAAACTTCATAACTGTTTTGATTCTTTTTTCACTCTTGCCCTTAGTAGTAAGTACTAGTGGCCTTTGAGTCTTACGGCACTGGATTCTGTTTTCTCAGAGCCACGAAACCCAAAATGCTTTATTGCCGCTTTAGGGATAAAGACCTTGGGTATATTCATGTAATGTATGGTGACCACGCACTGGCAAGCGAAGCGTAGGACACCCACCCACAAAGTGGTCAGACGACCTGACCAAGGTCGCTGGAAGCGCTGAATGCAGGCCACTCTGGATTGGTCATTTAGAGTCCTATGTCTAGCAGTAAACGTTATAATATGACTGCGATGATGTATAGTCGTCTCTTATGACATCTTAATAAAGCGATTTTATTTCTATTTGTTGAATATTTGACCTGTAATTAATTCATGTTATGATTGTTTTATGTACAAAAGTATACTATGTTAGGTCCGTGGGAGCCATCAACTCATAAACTATAAAGTTTTTTTTTTTATCATAAGCTGGTCGAGGTGTCGAGTGACCAAAGGGCTGGAAATTACTTCGCCCAACGAATAAGCATTGCCATCCAACGTGGCAATGCTGCCAGCCTTTTGGGCACTCTACCGCAGGGCGATGACATGCACGACGTTGATTATTTATAAGTTTTCCTTTTCTTTTTATTTAATTAAATTTACTTTTTATTTTAGTTTTTCGTACTTATAGATTTTAATTTATTTTTAAGTTTTATAATTTAAATCTCTTTTTGTTATATAAGATATACAACATTTATTATGTTGCATATCTTACTATGTTATATTTAATTACTTTTGATATTCATATACGTTGTGACGTGTAATAATAATAATTATGATGCTGATGAGTATTTGAATACGTTCTTCCTCTTTTCGTGTCGTTGGCTCAAAATTATTTTTTTTCCCTCCAGAATGATGCCACTCTTACAGCGTTGTCTAAGGCCTCATAAAGGTCACGTTTAATGCACTTGATAGGGCACGATGGGCAGAAAAGGAGGTGTGACCACGATGGCTCAAGATGTGAGTACCTGATGAGATGGTTCATGCTCAGTGACGTGCACTGCTATTTTTATAGGGAAGGCTCTGTGATCAGTGCTTTTCCTATAAAATATGGAGCCGTTCTTGTAAATTAGGTAGGATAACCTAAATAACAAGAACGATTCCATATCGAAGAAAATAGGTACATTTCTCACTTTACCTTCATTATTAGGGTGGCTCAGGGTAGACACATTTCTATTTGTCTGTATGGAGTGCACGCCACTGTTCAGGACGACCTCCATGGCGTAGTGGTCACCATGCTAGTCCGCCACCCAGAGGTCCCGGGTTCGATCCCCGGTCAGAGCAAGTTGGAAAATGGCCTTTTTCAGATTGTCCTGGGTCTTGGATGTTTATCTATGTAGGTATGTATTTGTTATAAAATATAGTATCGTTGAGTTAGCATCCCATAACACAAGTCTCGAACTTACTTTGGGGCTAGCTCAATCAGTGTTATTTGTCCCTATGTATGTATGTATGTATGTATGCTTTTCTTGACTAAAAAGCAAGCGACTATACATCAAAAGTCTCTCAACAATTTCGCGCCGACATTAAAGCACTCGTAAATTCGCTGCAAAGTACATCGCGCTTTACTACCGCCTCTAAGTACCCAAGTCACGTGCCCTGAGTTTGGTATAAAAAGACGACGTGTGTCGCCTCTGTGGATTTTTTCTATTAGTCTCTCGATCTGTGACACGTTTTCTACGTAACTTCCTAATGCTGTTTCCTTTAGGGCAACGCCACACTTTGACTGATTTCAGCGTCAAAAGTTTTTATTACTTTTAGCTGACAGTTAAGCTAGATAACAAAGAAGTTAGTCGTCTGATGGACTAGTTCCATCCCGCTCGTTGTTGTTACGTAGAGCTAGATAGTAATTAAAAGTTTTTTTTTTAATTTTTTATACATAATGCTGATTTTAATACAATTTTGATGCAATCAAAAGTATTTTATTTCTTTTATAGCATCTATAAATAGTCATTAACGTGTAATAAATAATAACAGCTGAAACACAGAGAAGAATGGCATTTGTAATTCGCTTCTTGCCAACAATTCAAATGGGATATTTTTTTCTAAATGTAAAAACGTAAATTCTCTATAAGATTTGAATGAAATACAGATTAATGACGTATATGTCTGTACGTATTTGTCTTCTTTGTCATATAGCGTACTTAACAATCTATCCTCTGCCTAGGCCTAGGATACAAACCTATAGGTTTGTATCCTAGGCCTCCTCTATCTCAAGTCATTCGGGTTTGTGTTGCGTTTTTCTTGTTCATGGTGAATTGGCTACTTTAGAGATGCCATGTCTTCATCGCGCCATTGGTTTGCCATAACTTTTTCAAATCATAGTCACCAGGCCCTTTAAAATAAATATATACGCACAAATCACACAGACTGAAATAGTCCCAAAGTAAGTTCGAGGCTTGTGTTATGGGATACTTACTCAACGATATCATTTTCTATTATATAATAAGATCCAGGTCAATCTGAAAAGATCATTTTCTATCTTGACCTGACCGGGGATCGAACCCGGGATCTTCGGTATGACTGCCTGGCATGGTGACTACTAGACCACAGAGGTCGTCTCTTAAGTTTTGTTTCTTACTTGTTGCCTTGTCTACCTACTTAAGAGTTATCTAAGGCCGCGTTCAGACACGCACACGCCAAGCCATGCTTAGCTCACGACAAGCGCGGTTTGAATTTTCTGCATATAATTTGAATCCTATCGCTCATCAATACAACTCAAATTGCATTTATCGAAGTCCAGTCGGGGCGAGTGCCACGCGGACGCAAGGCAGAGGCAAGGCTACCGAGTGGCAAAGGCGAGGCATGTGCGAGTTAATGCAATTTTGATTTTATTCACGTGTGATAGATAGGACTCAAATTATAAGCAAAAATTTAAAAAAATTTAAAGCTGCTATTCTTTCTCTAGGCTTGGCGTGCGAGTGTCGTCCGAATCGCATACGGTTTGTCACTCAATACGTAAGACTCTTGACAAATCTTTCTTCGAACTTTCGACATGTGTGTCGTAGCCCTTAGTCGCAGGGTGTTCTCGAAAACGAGTAAGGTGATTTTTCAAGTTTGACTTGTTCGGAGTTTGGTGATTGAGTTGTGAGAAGAATGTTTTTGCCATCAGTCATTTCGGCTGTTTAGATATGTTAATAGGGAATTCTCAATTAGCTTTCTTATTTTTGCTTTTCTTAATTGGATTTTTTTTACTGCTTTCGTAGTTCTGTGGTCAAGGCGCTCGCATTGTGAAAAGTTGTTTCCAGTCTGGCAAGAATATTGTAGGCTTAAATCAACGATCTGATATCTGAAAAGGAAAATGATTCCGTGTCTCGGAAGGCAGCTATAAACTGTGGGTTCCGAACGCCATCTAGCGTTTGCTCAAACCTATCCAAGGATTAGTTCTGTTCTACCCTTTGGGTTCTTTTTCTTCTTCTTGTCGAGTCAAAATAGTTTTTTTTTAAGTTACCTCGTTTTATCATTGAGTTCCATCGACCACCATCAGTCTCCGTGATCAGACCCTAGACATCGTATACCATAAAGTGCTTGTTAAGACAAATCAAACAACCCACTTACTGAGGTTATGATGTTTTATTACTAAGTTCTGTCGAATCTCTCCCAGCTCCATTATCAGAACAGCTCGTTGACTCTATGCCCTTCTCTCATGCCCTTTGTGCCTTACTAGCTGTACCATGCTTGACCTATACTCTAATAAATAAATAAATAAATATATAGGGACAAATAACACAGATTGAGCTAGCCCTAAAGTAAGTTCGAGACTTGTGTTATGGGATACTAACTCAACGATACTACATTTTATAACAAATACATATATAGATAAACATCCAAGACCCAGGACAATTTGAAAAAGGCTATTTTCCAACTTGCCCTGACCGGGAATCGAACCCTCCTGGGTTCGATTCCCGGTCAGGGCAAGTTGGAAAATGTTACCATGCTAGTCCGCCACCTAGACGTCCTCCTCTAGGTGGCGGACTAGCATGGTAACCACTACGCCACGGAGGTCGTCAACACCTGTCTCTACTCTGCCTCGGAGGAAGGCGTAAAAGTGACAACACACTGGAAGAACAAAATTTGAAATTTGAACCAGCGACACCTTAAGAAGAAGATTGACTCTATATTAGTATTGCCATCCGACTTACACAAGTATGCAAAAAAAACATGTCAATTGCTTGAGGACAACTGGTTGTGGTTCTGTTTAAGGATTTTTTTTTAAATTATATTTGACCAGTATGTGGCCACGGCTATCCCACTGACGTTAGTCTCATTTAAGTCCTCGATGGTACACGACGTAGGGCGATTCGGACATGATAGAAGGTGGTCCATCGACTTAATGGCACCGCAAAGGATGTTATTAGCATGACGGCACGTAATTCGGTTTTCTCGGCTCCTCCCAACACCAGCCCGAAGTCTATTGAGAGATTTCCAGACTGACCAGGGGAGGTCTTTACCAGGTGGGAGTTGCTCTGCAGGTGGTAGGTTTGGCTCGCAAGGTGGATATTTGTTTATCCATTGTGCAACTCTTGCATCATGAGCCTTTGGGTTGCGAAGGTCAGACGGCAGTCACTCTGTGTAAAAACCAGTAATCTCGTCAAATCGTTAGCGCGTTACCGCTGAGGATGCAGCCGGAAATGCGGGAGGATTATGATTGGCCCCTATTTGTCCAGTCCTGCCCCCGCAGCATAGATAGACCTGAAAAAGTTTATATCGCGCGACGGACTAGTGCTATCCTGCTCGTTATTATAACCCAGGCGATATAGTAATATACAACGTGGAAAGGACTTACCGTAATAAGTCGAACCACAGGCTATACTAGATCACTATTAGCATAATTAAATCAAAATAACAGCAAACCAAAAATTTTTTTGCCATTCCCATACAAAAGTGTGCCTTTAGAAATCAAAATGTCGTCACCCTTACATTCTTTTAGATTCAAAGATTCAAAGATTCAAATGTTTAAAGATTCAAAGATTCAAATGTTTATTCAGTAATTAGACCTTTACAGGCACTTTTACACGTCAATAAGTATAATTTATGTTACGTGTAAAGTATATTAAAATTTAATTTATTTTTTAAAGAAAAGCTACCGATACCAGCGCTTCGTAACGACCACTGCTGAGAAGAAACGCCGAAAGAAACTCATTTTCACAGTATTGGTCGCCTACTCGCCAGAAGGGCTTTGTCATATTATTATAATTGTCTTTTAATTAATAAATACTTATAATATAATACAATGTTGACACATTATAACATGTTATGCTTGCGAACAAGTAAACTAACATAAATTGCGTAATAAAAAATATTAAGTAGTCAAAAAAAGCGAAGCCGAGCTGACCAGTCCCTCCCGGCAGCACCCGTTCACGAGTTGACGCACGGATCAGCCATCGTTAAACTCAACCATATTAGAGGGAATCCAACGACCCGACCAGCGACGCCACCACCGGATTGGACATTTTAGTGAGCATGAAAAACCCGAACTCGCAGACCTTGTCAAGAGAAAATATTAATTATATGTTGGTCACTTATTGATCGCAGAGCATTTACATGTTTTTACAGTAAGCTTATTATGGTAACAGAAAATGCAGCTATTTATGTTTCATGTGTGGAGTGTAATGGAAAATGTTTAGGAAGTATCCACGCGTTTTTATCTCTTAAATAATCATTGATAGTATAGTATGCATTGTTCAATAAAACTTTTTTAACATGTGTTTTAAATTTTGCCATTGGTAGGTTAACGATCGCTTCGGGAAGTTTATTAAATAATGTTATACCTAGACCTAAGAGTGACTTTCTAGTTTTAGCAAGTCGAAATTTAGGCGTATGAAGCTGATTTTTGTTGCGAGTATTATAACTGTGAACATCACTATTTTTCTTGAAATTATTTAACCTAGATTTAACAAATAGAAGATTTTCGTAAATAAATTGAGATGTCACAGTAAGAATATTTATAGATTTAAATAACTCTCTTAAGGAATCGCGTGATTTTAGTCCGTAGATCGACCGAATTGCTCTCTTTTGTAGCACAGAGATAGCATGTATGTTAGCCGCTTTACCCCATAAGAGCAAGCCATATGACATTATGCTGTGAAAATAACTAAAGTATACTAGCCTAGCAGTTTCAACGTTAGTACACCGTCTGACCCTCCTCACAGCATATGCTGCCGAACTAAGTTTCTTGGCAGTGGCCTCAATATGTTTATCCCATTTTAAGTTCCAGTCTACAGTTATGCCTAAAAATTTGGTGTTGGGTACCCATTCTAGAACTTGACCATTAAGACTCAAAGGTATGTGAGTATTAGGTTTATTCAATAGTGAAAAATTAACGCACTTAGTCTTTTGTGTGTTTAAGGCCAGATTATTAGTCGTAAACCAACTAAGTACTTGTGACATAGTATTGCTTACATCGTCATAGTTTGTGCATTTTCTGTCAACCTTAAAAAGTAAAGATGTATCATCAGCAAACAATACTACTTCACACAACTTTTCTGCAAGACAGGGGAGGTCATTAATATAAATCAAAAACAAAAATGGACCAATTATTGAACCCTGAGGCACACCCATGTTCACAGGTGCACTATCTGAGGATACTCTGTTGATTTCAACTCTTTGAGTTCTATTATCAAGATAAGATGAAATAACAGAGAGTGCAGTATCAGTAACGCCATAAAATTTTAGTTTATTTTTTAATATTATGTGATCGACACAATCGGATGCCTTCGACAGATCGCAAAAGATACCTATAACGTCTTGTCGATTCTCCCAGGCTTCGTAAATAATTTTAACTAAGGTCGCTGCTGCATCAGTGGTAGAGCGCCCTTTTGTAAATCCATATTGGCTACAGTGAAGTAATTTATTAATATTAAAATACGATACTAGCTGGTCTAATATAATTTTTTCAAATATTTTACTTAAAGCCGGTAATATTGAAATTGGTCTATAATTGTTCGGATCATCTTTGGATCCCTGTTTAAACAGTGGTATAACTTTACTTGCTTTCATTAAGTCAGGGAAAACACCTTCTGAAATACATTTATTAAATATTAAAGTTAAGTGAGGAGCAATCAGGTCGATGATACTGCTCAAAACGGAAACCGAAATACCCCATAGGTCCTCAGTTTTTTTAGTATTAAGAGCCTTGTAAGCCGAGATAATGTCATATGGAGTTGTGCTAGTAAAGGTAAAAGTTGTTTTGGGCGTAGATGAATTACTTTTCAATAGTTCATCGGCGGCGTTCGGACATGAAAGCAATGACTGGGTGATATCTTTGGAAATGTTAGCAAAAAAAGTATTGAATTCATTAGCTACTTCGATATCCGAGTCAGCGGTTTTATCTCCAATTTTTAATGTGAATGTTGAGTTTAAGTTTAGATTGAGGAAGCTTGTGGAAACTTCTGAAGACTTGAGTTGAGTTATATATGTATAATTGCTTATGTTTATATTTATTGCATATGTATATATATTTTATGTGTGTATTCATATATGTATTTATATTTACTGTGTTATAGTAAAGTATTTATTTACAAGTATTAATTTTAAATAGTTTGTAGTGTAGTAAATAGTTAAGTGTAATTGAATTCTGGTTTCTATTGTGTTTCTTCTGTATATTGTACCCGCTCTCTACCCTGTGTTGTAAATTGTCCTCATATTTCAAGGTTGACTGGAAGAGATCCCTATCTGGGATAAGTCCGCCTTTTGTACTGTTTTCTAGTTCAAACCTGTTTTTGTCCTGTGTTTATGTACAATAAAGATTTTACAAACAAACAAACAAGTGTGCAGCCGCTCGGGTAATGCGTAAGGGAATGTCGAATTTTTATTTGATTATTTGGTTGTGGCTTTAATTTTATTATACTATAGTGATCTAGTATAGCCTGTGGTTCGATTTATTATGGGTATGTCCCTTCAACGTTATATGATAATGCTCGAAAGGAACTAAGTCATTTTGGCCGTTTAAATATAATAATGAATCATTTTTTGGTCTCATTGAGTTTTTTTATGTCCTATATGTAGGATGAAAGAGTTATGCATGGAAAGGAACGTACGGTTTGTAAGAGAAGGAAAGACGATACAAGTAAGATGGTGTGAAAGAGAAAGGAATAGACGCGCGGAAAGTTTGAATTTGGAAGGATGCGTGAAAAAAATAGTTGAAGTTCTTGAAGATAGAGATTAGGTAAAGACAAAACAAGATGTAAGACGTGTTTTAAAGATAAGTTTAGGTTTAAAGACGTAAAGACGGATTTGTAAAGTTTAGTTTAAATTTCAAGTCGAAATATATCAGTTTTTATATTACTCTCAAACACAAGTTTCTTTCTGTGGATCTTCCTCAGCCCCAATCCCATAGTTTTTTGTGGTTTTAATTTCATTATACTAAAGTGATCTAGTATAACCCGTGGTTCGATTTATTACGGGTATGTTCTTTCTACGTTATATGATAATGCTCGAAAGGAACTAAATCATTTTGGCCGTTTAAATATAATAATGAATCATTTTTTGGTCTCATTAAGTTTTTTATGTCCTATATGTATCAGCCTTTTTTCCTGTTTGTATCAGAAGCTCGGTAGCCCGGCGGGAGTGCGTGTTACCAGCGATTTCGCAAGTAAAGCAGCACCGGGCGTGGATGGGTGACCACAAGGCGCATAAAAATTTTGATCTCCTTCGTGCTCCGGAAGGTACGTATAAGCCGTTGGTCCTGGCTCCATCATTATATGGCAGTCGTCAAGCTATGTCAGATGCTTGAAGAAATTTAACACCAGTGTTGGCCACTAACATGAAAAAGAAACAAAACAAACATCAGCCTTTTGTATGTCCACTGCTGGATGATGAATTTCTGTTGCCAAATACACTATATAACAAGCAAAAAACTTAAAACAGAAAAAAATAAATATTTAAGTGGTACAACAAACGTGATTTTTTTATAGATAATAGTACATTACTGCAGAGGCCGGGAAATATGGCGTTGATGGACGAGTAGCCTTGACAATAATTACGAGTCAGGCAATGCCATTCCCGCCGAGGCATGTATAGTGCTTTTCTCAATAAATGTGAGGAAATCATTAAAGAAATAACCAGAAATATGCAAATATTTACCGAAAGCAATTAATGTTAACTGCATAGAGTATCTTCGTACTTTGAAAGAAAAGAATCCCGCGTTTTTTAGTGCAATGGAAACATATTTTAAGCAAAAAATGTAATACCGTAGATTTTTTTTTCTATCGCAACGAAAATTAAGCATATTTTCTTGTGATTTTATAACAACATTATTGTAATAAAATTGTGGTCATTAGAATATAAATAACAATAAATAATGCTCGAAGAGTGCATTTTTATTATGTGGGAGCAATTGGCTGTATGACAAGCTATTGCAATTAAACGCTTAATGTCTTTGCTAAATGTAAAAACAAAATTGACATCTAAAACGTCAATGTCACTGTCTTGTCATTGTGAATACACTTTATTCGTCTTTTTGTTTTGAGCAGCGGCCAGGAATGAATTTTCATACTACTTTCCTGGCTTAGTCCAGCAAAGTAATGCACGAGCCAAGAATTACAAACTTCGTGTCTTCTTTTCACTACAATAATGCCTACGTTTCCGAGCATGTTTTAAGAATTGGTACTTTACCATTCGTGTGTTGAAATAAAGAAATAGTACTTTCAATTGGCCGGTTTTTCACAATTACCCTAAGTTTGGCCTTTGGGTCCTCTAGTTCTAGGCTCTATTTACCCCGTCAGGGATGAAGACGAGATATGTATCTGTAAATCATAAAAAGATTTTTGTTTGAAATTAATTATCACTAAGCGCTCTTACAGACCAGCGACATTATGCCCGCCACATCTGTCGGCGATTTTCGGCGACCGTCGCCGACCTGTGTCGCGCGACTATCGGCAACGGTCGCGCACAGCGACAGCATGCAAGCGACCGTTTGCGACAGTGGCGCGACACATGTCAAGCGGTCACAAACTTTCGTTTTTAGCGATAAGACCGCCCGTTTGTACATTTAAATGTCTTTTCTATGTTTATTTTTATGATTTTAATCACTATATGACAATTTAACAATACTCACTTAAATAATATAAACAAAACAAAAAAGAAACTAAAACTAAACTAATTACTTAAATTACTTACTTATAAATAAAAAAGCCCTGGCAAATCGTTGCCCCGTGGTAACGTGCCCAGAAGGCTGGCAGCATTGCCACGTTGTATGGCAATGCTTATCTTTTGAGCCAGATAAAGGCCAGCCCTCTGGTCACGCGTAATTTCAGTCAATTTTCGGGCGACAGCGTTGTATTATTTATGCGCTGATGGTCCCCACGGCCCCAAAGTTTCAACCCCAAACGGCTCAAATAAGTAATTATTGCCGAGGCTACTATATTTGCGCCGTTTGAGGTTTTCTGCAGCAGCTGTGGCTGTCCCAGCTTTAGACCTTGTGACCGGGAGATGAGACGGCGCCAGAGTGTCGACACAAGTAGCGTCCCACACAAGGGGCCGTCCCAATCTCCAAGGCACAAGGGTCATCCCATCCGGTCTCTTGCCGTCATCCATAACCAGGCCGCTAGGTTCTAGGTGTCGCTCGTCTGAAAGAGCCCTTAGTTACTGTAAACCGGTGTATTAGATAAAACTTGGCTAACTGGTTACGCAATTCTGGGTAAGGACAGAAAAACGGACAGATTTCATTTACAGCTGAATTAACCTGCGGTCGAGTTTACCCGAAAGTTTTCCGGGAATTGTGAAACCAGCGGGAATTCTGTTGTCAGAAAAACCTAGGCACGTGCCTGGCAGTTGGCAACAAAAAATGTTGGTGACCTTGTACTCTAAAAGTTTAGAGCCTACCATTCAAAAAGTTTCAAGCTTAGTCTTTTTTTTTTGAGTACTTTTGTGTGTTCTGTTAGAACATTTCTAACACCCGCCGCGCCGGAAGGCATTCTGCACATATGTTTTGTTCTAGACTCCTCATATACGCGTTGACTTTTTATTGGTTTTGCAAAAAAGAATGTCGTATAGCAAATAAATTCCTCTATCCATATACGTAATCCAAATTTGTGTATGACATGAGATAAACATGTTGCGAAAATGATTTCCGATCGAGACCACGTAGTTACTTTCCAGCAATCACGTTTCATGAGATACAGCCTGGCGACAGACGGACAGCGGAATCTTAGTAATAGGTTCCCGTTTTTACCTTTTGGGTACAGAACCTTAAAAGACACCCTTTAATTAAATTTACGTAGCAACGGCACCAGCACTACGTTTAAATAAGAGAGATAACGCCTTGATACCTATACGTGTAGATACTTTTTGAATTTTGAGTGCCGTTGATGATAATTTTGATGATAAATGAAAATGCCATAATCTAATTGAAAGTTCGATGACAAGTAAATTTGATTAAATTTTTTACACATGTCAGGGGTAAGGTAGTTGGAACGAAATTTGACCTATGGTACATGCGGTATAGACCGAGCTTCATTGGTTTGCCACAGCTGATTGTTCGTCAGCTGATGAAGGTGGGCGGTTGGTTGCGAGGTCCTTCCGACAGGGGGCTCCACAGCAGTAGGGTTGCCATTCGCGTAAGCAATGGCCTTTGCGGCTCTAAGAGTGACCCAGGGCCACAAGACTCAAAGCCCTATTTAACCTTTATATTTTTCTTAATACCTTACAAAATCTCTTTTCTGATTATAAAGGTTTTAATCATTACCCAACCGGTACATTTTCAAATATAAAAATGATAAAAACGAAAATGCGATAATATATCTTGCCAAACAATAAACAATAACTCATACGCGAAGCTATATAACACAAAATACATTTTATTTCTAGCAGCCTTATACAATTAGAAAGAAATGTTCGCAAGGGAGCGAAGCCTACTAACGAAGAAATAATGTCCCATTAATAATAATTTACAGGGAAGAGAAAAAAATGGCAAGGGCAAATTTTTACAGGTTAATGGAGGTTCTTTTAACCCCCGGCAAAACAGGACGGGTGTTATAAGCAGAAGTCGGAATAAGGTATTTATGTACTTACACTGATTTCATACAGCGAAAGAATAAAGTGGATATGCCTCAAATCCCGGGATTAATTTGAAAGAGCAGAAAAATTAAAGTTGCCAATGTGTTGAAACTAATAAAAATACTAATAAATATTGTATGTAATTATTTTTGTTGTATTTGTCTTAATCTATCTCTGAGGTTTTTATGATTATTTATTTGTAATATTATTGGCAACATGGGATTGTCCATTAGAAATCCCGGGAAGATCGATATTTGTAGTTATCTCCTCTGGTTGTAGGGTTGACTGGAAGAGATCCCTGACAGGGATAAGTCCGCCTTTGTACTATTGTGTTTTTTTTACTGTATTTTAATTGTGTCTTTTTATGTAAAATAAAGAATTTATCTATCTATCTATCTTAATATCAACATTTCGATGCAAGTACATATATAACTCTACCTAATTCCGAACTCTGGTTATAAGTTTGACGCTATTATTTGTCTTTGTGTGTATTTTTTTTTTGTGGCATCGTTATAGCTCTTGAAGAATAAAAAGATTTCGATGCGGTTTTTTAAAGTAAAAACAAGTTTCCTTGCAGTGGTTCTCAGCTATGTTTGATGTAAATCGGTTTACCGTTTTGAAAGTTATGGTGAGTAAACGCTTGAAATATTAAATGATGTTTTTTAATTTGTCTATGGAAAATCAACCCGACGGACTCGCTGAATTTTTCGCTTTTCTATGCACATCAGACAAAAGTAGCCGTTTTTCGCAAATGTTCGTAAAAAAGCTTCACGTTCTTACTTCAAACTGTAAACAGTAGTTCATAAAATAGTTTGAAGGGTTATCTAGGGCTTGGTCGAGACAAAATTTTAAATGATATATCTGTTTCCTTTCAAATTACTTATTTCAAATGGGGGCAGCACTGGACCCCGAAAATTCATGTGTCCCCGGCAGAGTACAATATAATTTGTCACAAATCTGCTCTCTCACGATCGTTGTAAGAGGCGACTAAGGGAGATGTAACCGAACAGGCAGCAGCGTCCTCTATACTAAGTTGGTATCAAGTTAGCATGAAGTCTTGGTACTGTGGTACGATCACCAGCCCAAATATTGATTATGGGGAAATCCTCTCTTTTTGGGGGAGCCCTTTTAATTGACCGAGCAAGCAAAGCGACTCAGTTTTGAGATTAGGAAAAAGTGGTTTTGTCCGACTGTCAGTTTGTCTGTCCATCTGTTCTCGCCTACAGGTCGCATTTCTCAACCGATTGATGAAATTTTATGAATAGGTTCAAAAATTATACAGAATTTTCTTGTCGATTCAGTTTTTCGAAAATTTCAAAATGGTGAAAACTTAATAATTATCATATCACAGCCATTTTTACAAAAATGACATAAACCTTTTTTGTTACTCTTCTTGAAACACAACTTTTGGTCTGAACCACTTTTTTGCGAGGTGACTCGCGAGGTCTACAGTTCACAGAGCTACTACGGGACCAACGGTGGGATGAGAAAAGGTCCAATATATCGGACATTTAATAAGCATTACGGAAAAATATGACATCTCCCAAAATTCGATCACTCACGAGTTTTTATGAAAAAATTACCTATGTACTGGAAAATATCTGCAAATTTCACATTTCGCAGTGAACCCTAAAAACTGTACCAAAGGGCAACACGGAGCTTAACCGAGCAATAAGGGAGGGCGTTAATTAAAAGGGAGCCCCTGATTGGCCGGGCTTCGTCTAGCGGGAAATTTTGAGTTACGAGTTTCAGAGTCCACCAAAAGTTCACACCACAAGTTTCGTAGTCGACCAGCAAGAATACATAAACAACACTACGTCTTTTTCGATAATAGAGCGGACAGAGTCTTTACCGCTGATGGGGCAGACGGGCATTTTGGATTTTGAAACCTTTGGTACTTGCGAAGTATGGAAGAGAAATTATAATGACACTTGTCACCCATTTTGAATGCGCTATGGAGAGGGCTATGCTCGGTGCTTCCCTACGTGATCGAATCACAAATAAGGAAATTCGTAGGAAAACAAAAGCCACTGACATAGCCCAGCGGATTAGTTCGTTGAAATGGCAGTGGGCGGGACACATAGCGCGACGAAACGATGGCCGATGGGGCAAAAAGGTTCTCGAATGGCAACCATGTACCGGCAAGAGAAGCGTAGGACACCCACTCACAAGGTGGTCTGATGACCTGACGAATGCAGGCCGCTCTAGATCGGTCATTTTGGAAATCCTTGGAAGACTCCTATGCCCAGCAGTGGACGTTATGCGGCTGAAATGATGATGATGATGACCCATTGTCACCCTTCAAAGTGCAAACTAAGTTGGAACTAGGTTGGGACTCATCTGTCAGCACGGAACGAAACTTTCGCATCCTGTTATACTTGGCTTTCGTGGCGTTCCGTGGCGTTGCGTAGCTCTTTCTCGCTCTAGCAAATGATAGATCTGAGCTACTGAAAAGGATAGCAGCATAGCCTTCAAAGGTTTCGTTCCGTGCTCACAGACGAGTCCCAACCCTTGGGATACTTAACTTGCGAATGCGGTCTTCTCTTGGATCACCATGCTCCTTGTATAAAAAAAAATTCAAACCAATCCAATATCTTCGTCGAAAATCAGCATCATGTGAATTTTCTTCTATTCCATAGTCGTAAAGTCACAAGATACATACTCCTGTGACTAATAGGATAAAAACAAGTTGCTAGGCAAGTTAAAAAACCTCTGAGTTTGAAGCGTCCAATCACAAAAACGGTTGAACCAATTTCCATTAAACGCCACCACTAAAAACCATTTTGATCAAGTCGGCTTTGAAACAAAAATAAACATTTACATTGGCCCATCGGCGCGCTGCAATCTGCGATGCCACAGACAGATATACAGATGTCAAACTTATGTCAGACTACAATTTTATTGGAGTCTGACATTTTAATTCTTCATGGCTTGGGAAAAAAAAAAGCAAATAAACATCCAAGAGTTTTAAAATATTTATTCATTTAGGTTATTGCTATAGCTCTAATTTATATATATATATATCATGAAAGATTTTACCACCGCGTCGGAAAGGCTGTATCATCACAGAGAAGAAGCGGCCAGAAACTCTGTGGTAGCCCTTTTAAAATATTCCACAATTATTACATATTTGGCATAAAAACATAATGCTATATAAATATTTCATCAGTAATTTAAATAATAAGAATTACAAGAATATTCAGTACCCACAGTTCCATGAAATGAACACCTTCACGATTGGCAACGAAATAGCCGACGTTTGTTTGCGCATGGCATTTTATAGTCAAAGTTAGATTGTGGACCAACACGCGCGCACAAACAAACGTCTTTTAGTATTAAATTCTGTTTTGTGATGTTTTGTTACTTTAATTAATTATGATATAGAAAAGAAATTACAATTAAATAACATCTTACATTATGTAACTTCTGGTCAAAATGATCACGTGTACTTTTACGTAAACAAGTGATTCATATACAATTTCTGTACAGGTGATATTTATGAATGTAATGCAGATAATATTGACTAAATGTGATACATAGGTATGGTTAGATATTGTACGTTGACACTTATAACACCACTCTTTTTACGTCGAGGTTTAAAACAAGTGATTATTTAAAAATATTTTTAAACAAGCTTTTATCTAAAATAACGAACTAAAAGTAAAAAGTGCTCGACAAGTCGAATCAAACTCGATGAGGTTGCGACGTTTAATTACAGAGTTCCTTTGCTCACCTTCCGGCTTCATCATCAGATCAGCTTTATGTTATCATAATATTGCATTGTCACGCAATAAACGTTGGTGTGCAAAATTTTAGCTTAATCGGAAACCGGAAAGTGGGTCAGAATTTAACTTACAATATTTGATTACAGACAGGCAGACAGACAACGGGACGGGTGGAAACTAAATAAAATCTTGTAAATAGTTAAGATTTAAAAATACTTTACAATAAACACAAAAAACTGCTCTTCACTATTCTCTAAATTTTACGCCCAAGCTTTTTATTTTCTAAGGCATAATGTAGGTAGACAATCAGAAAGCAAACCACTCCAAACACATTTGTTAGGGCGCTCGCGCTCTTCGCAACGCCTATTTTCACCTACCTACATCGGGCTTGGTACAAGTTAAGAGAATTCTAAATTTATCATTTTAATGAGGTCCTCGATGGCTTGGCGGGTGTGCGCTTTTACTAACGCTTTCAAAACTGAGTGATGCCCGAACCTGGATGAGTGACCGCAAGTGGCATAAAATTTCCTCGAGACGAGAAGGCGCTGCACGGAACACTTGTGTCAATGTTACTTAATGTTAGTTAGACATGTGTCAGTCAGTACAGTAAAAAAAAACTCGACTAAGAACTTGTGCTTGACATAATACTCGGACAGCAGCGCCGTCGCCTAGACGCCATAAAAATAGTGCATTACTGCAGAGAACGGGAAGTCAGGGACTGCCGGACGAGTAGAGTTTTACAATAATAACGAAACCAGCAATCCCATTCCCGCTGAGGTATGAATAGAGCTTTTCTAAATAAATGTAAAGAACTAATGAAAGAAAAACCAACTATGCAAATATTTACCGAAAGCAAATTATATTTACTGCAAAGAGCATAATCACTACATCGTTTACTAAAAAAATCTGGTTTCCCGCATTTTTTAATTTTTAATTGTCAATAAGTGCGAGGAAACATGCCATTAGAACACTACAATGTCCTTTTTAATTAAGTACAAATATTTTAAGAGGTGATTCAGTCCATCATTTTGAACAACTTTTCCCAATAAATATATATCGAAATACGATTTTTTTTTTGCATTTTTCATAGTAACGATATCACGTGACTACTTCGATTTGTATGAGAACCTAAATATTTTTTTTCGTATTTCGATATACATTTATTGGGAAAAGTTGTTCAAAATGATGGACTGAATAACCCTTTAAAATATTTGTACTTAATTAAAAAGGACATTGTATAACAGCCCAGGTATATTTCACGCAAGGAATGTAATACCGCTGATTTATTGTTTTTTTTCTCTCTCAACGAAAATTAAGTATATATTCATGATTCTATACCAAAATTTTAATAAAATTGTTGTCATATCATTTACAACGTGTATCGGGAGTCAAATCGAAAAAAAAAATCGTAAAAAAATCTTCACCTCCATACAAAATTAAATACTTACCGTGCCAAAATGTATGGAGATACAGATTTTTTTACGATTTCAGGAATGGTCCCATACTAAAACTTATTCACATTGATTACAATGTTCACTCCTTTCGGGTTGATACACCTTTCCGTTACACGTTGTATATATATATGCTCGAAGAGTACATTTTTAGGGTTCCGTACCCAAAGGGTAAAACGGGACTCTGTTACTAAGGCTCCGCTGTCCGTACGTCTGTCTGTCACCAGGCTGTATCTCATGAACCGTGATAGCTAGACAGTTGAAATTTTCACAGATGATGTATTTCTTTTGCTGATATAACAACAAATACTAAAATATGAATTTAAAAATATTTAAGTTGGTCTCCCATAAAAAAAACGTGATTGTTTATAGATAATGGTACGGAACACTTGGCCGGTTATTCTTTCCTCCCAGACCAGCAAGGAAGAACCGGCAACAAGGATATTTCAAATGACATTTAAAAAAAGACATTTTAAATATGCACAGTAAATTATTATTAATTTTACTATATATCTGTTACTGTACTGTAAATGTTTTTGGTTAATATTTTATCTAGAACAAAAAACACCACAAAAAGAAATCTTTTTTTTTTCAAATAACAAGTATTTTTTTTTATTAATGAAGCAACAATTAGCATTTGAAATAATTGCTTTGAAGAAAAGTGGGAGCGTGGTGAGGATATCTCACTATCTCTTTCGTACGCGAGAGATCTTATAGCAGTGACGTCCTTTTTTTGTCACTTGACAGATTCGCTTTACATCAAATTTTAAAAACTTATAACTTATTTACTTTTGAGCAGTTTAATAAATATATTTCGTTTCGTTTTCGGAATATGTTACTGATATGAATACTAAACATTATTGAATGGAATATCGCATTGATATCAAGTAAGTAAGTAAAAACACTTTGTTGCACCAAAACATAAAATAATATTCAAATATGTGAACCAGATGGGGCGGCCTTGTCGCCAAGGCAATCTCTTATAGGCTACTTTTGGTAACAGGATTGGTAAATAAAAATAATAATAAATAAGTGGTACGATAGTGAGAATAGTAGCAACTTAATTATACCGTGTATCAAGGAGCATTAAAAAACGGTCCCGAACGCCACCTAGCGTTTGATCATCAAACTATCCAAGGATTGGTTCCTGGTTTGCCCTTTGGGTTGTGGAGGTCAGACGGCAGTCGCTCTGTGTAAAAGCCAGTAACCTCGTCAAATCTCCTCGGTTAGGTAGCGGACCCCGGGCTCTGAAGCGTTACTGCTGAGGATGCAACCGGGAATACGCTCGGATGATGATGATCAAGGAGCATTAAAAAATATATATAGAGGACTAGCTGAAGCCCACGGCGTTGCCCGCGTGCAACATTTTTGACAATCTGACGGGAATCTCACATTTTCTCGGGATAAAAAGTATCCTATATGTTAATCCAGGTAATAAGCTATCTACATGTCAAATTTCATTCTAATCCGTACAGCCGTTTTTGTGTAAAAGAGTAACAAACATCCGTCCATTCGTACATACTTTCTCGTTTATAATATTAATAATATATATTATATATGTCTATAATATTACTAATACTAAGATAGTAAGATAAGTAAGAAAAATTTTGTTCCGGTCGCTGTGGAAACAGCTGGCCCATGGTGGCCTGAGGCTAAGAGTTTCATTAGTGAGATAGGGCGCCGTTTACGGGACCGCGGATATGACCAACGGTCGGGTACCTGGTCCGAAGGATATCCATTGCTATTCAGAGAGGCAACGCAGCTAGCATAATGGATACCTTTGAACCGGGTACAATCCGCGGCGGGATATTTGATTAATATTTTTATTTTATTTATTTTTTGAAGCTTATGTATATTGTGTCTATTAGTGTGTGTATTAGTTTTAAGAATATGACTTATAGTAAGAAAAATACATAATACGAGTATCAACAACTAGATCACTCATCACTTACACCACGCACTCCAGTACAAGCCCTGAGGGGAGGTATCCCCGTCGTTTATTTTATCTCTAATATTACCGTTTTATCAAACGAGTCGACTGACTCGAACAAGCTCGCAGGTAGCACCTTAAGAGAGAGGTTGTGAGAATGAGCGCCATTTTTACTAAATTAGGCTTTAAATCATAATGTCAGGCCTAAAAGATCTTTATGTGACCCTTGTCGTTGAGACAACTTTATAGTTTAGGCTAGTTAAGTGGAGTGTTTAAAACCATATATCTGAGACATTCAAAAAAAGAAAAAAAAGGTTGAAAAAAAGAGATACTTAAGTCTTAGTTAAGGATCTAGTCTAGTCAAAGTCGCATTTAGTTACATGATCTAACAAACTTCACTCGATAAAAAAAAACCCCTTTTCAACTGACTTTAAAAAAGGAGAAGGTTATTAATTTGTTGGAATCTTTGTTTTTTTTTTATAAATATGTTCACTGATTACTCAAAGACATCTGGAAAATTTGTTTTTTGTTTGAAAGGTTTGTTAGTTTTTTTATCAAGTGGTACCATTCACTCTTTATAAAAATTAGTTGTGTAGTTTGGGGGTTGAAGTCGGTTTTCAGTTTTGAAAAATTATTTATTTAAAACCATGACCAGAGGTCGGAATTAGGTAGAGTTATTTATGTACTTACACTAATTTCATACAGCGAAAGAATAAAGTGGATATGCCTCAAACCCGGGATTAATTATTAAGAGCAGAAAAATTCTGTAATTTCTTAAGAAAAAAAAAAATATTTTCTTCTACACAATTTAAACCACAGCACGCGCGACGTTGCCAATATGTTAAAACTAATAAAAATACTTATAAAAATTTTATGTAATTATCTTTGTTTTATTTGTCTTATTTATCTCTGAGATTTTTAGGATTATTTATTTGTAATATTATTGGCAACATGGGATTGTCCATTAGAAATCCTGGGAAGATTCATATTAATATCAACATTTCGATGCAAGTTCATAAATAACTCTACCTAATTCCGACCTCTGACTATGACTACAACTGAACAAACTACTGATATTTTACATTTAATTATTGTGCTCAATTGAAGCCACTTTTTTCACTAGTCTGTCGGTATAGTGTCTAACTGCTGGGCAAAGGTCTCCCCCTTATCCTTCCACACGTCCCTATCTTCAGCGTTCTTCTGCCAGTCGTACATAAAATCAAGGTCGTCCCGTTATCTAGTCCTCGCTCTACCCCTGCCCCTGCGTCCATCTGGCAACCAGAATGAAGACAATTTGGCCCATCTTTCGGGGCGCATTCGGCAGAGATGCCGCCCAGTTCCATTTTAACTTTGCGGTTTATTAAATAATATTTATTGAAAAATACGTTCATTTCTTGCCGCCGTTCCCCAAGTCAGTTAAAATACGTAAAAGTCTGCGGGGTACCTCGCAGATCGCCCCGTACCTCACTCGATAGGGCAGTTGGAATACAGGGCCATAATGGATAGTAATATTACATTACTGGTTGCTTCCATCACTTGGTTGATACCTATATCTACATGGTCGACGCTCGCTCATAATGATGGTATCTGCATAATTATAATCTAACCTACGTTCCGTGAGAAATTGGGGTAAATAATTAATAGGTTACCTTTGCAAAGTGTTCATTTGTCATACAAATTTCAAACATTTCCTATTGCTATTTAGGAAATGTATACAATGTCTGAAATTAACACATTTTCAGTAACTCCCATACAATTTGTGTGATTATCTTAACACTTTTATAATAAGAAAGTTGAAAAATCTGTCCTCTTTGATTATACATAATGATTATTTATACTCTTGCACTTAAATTCTCAAAGTGTTCTTATTCTTCTTCTTCTAATATAATAGATCTGGGCCCTTGTAGGCGGGGTGCTTTTATGTCTCTCTTTCTTCCGTTAAGTTCTTAACCTCCTTAAATGACACGTTTAATTATATAATATAATTAAACGTGACATTTCTATAATATAATAACAATAACAATTTCACGTTTAATTTTTCTTTTATTTGATCGAAAATAATTCTTCTGGGTGTTCCTACTCCTCCTTTTCCTTCTATTTTTCCTTCAATTATTGTTTTAAAGAAAGCATCTTGACATAGAAGATTAGAGTAGATTCACCCAAAGATGTCAGTGATCGCGATCGGCGGCGGTCGACAGCGGCTGGCTGCGGTGAGTAGCGATTGTCTTAGTCTCGTTGCGCCATCGTAGAGACCTGAGTTTTATCATGAAAAATAATGCTGGTATTTTATATTCCCCAGTCGAATTACTCTATGTGGATAAAAATTGAAATATCAGTCCTCAAAGGATGAAATTTTCAGTTCCTCAATTTACGGCTCAGTCGTTATTACTGGCAACAATAGGGCTCCCTAGTGTACAATGTGCCCAAAAAGTTTCGCACCGAACACGCGAACTGTGACCTTTAATTTATAGACGCATCATGAAAGACTAATAATAAAACTATACCCGCAGAGCAGCTTGTGGCGAGCTGTTGGTGAGTAACTATACCACGGATCCGAGTGCTCCAGAGAGCCAGTGAGAGCCGTCGTCCCGATGCGTCTTCATCGATCGGGGTGGAGACCCAAGATGACTCGCAGGGCTCTCAACTCTGCAGAGGTGTCATTAGAGCTGATGCTCTAGGGGTGGAAGTGTTAAAGGGCAACATGCAGCGAGTAACTAAGGAGAGAGCGCAGCACACCTCTCGACACCCTTGAGTCGCCTGCACCGATATTGCTCCGTTGCCGGCGATGCGGGGGCCCATCTTGTGGTCGGAAAGCTATATAACCTGCTTGCAAAAGTCAGTAAACATGATTATGGCAGGTGACGTTTCATTTGCATTATTCCAGCATCAGTCCATCCCAATCTCATTCCATAACCAATAGACCTTTCCCTTTTTCTTGCAATAGATAATATCTAAGTAGAAGGAAGAAAGACTAAGAAAGTATTGTATAAAAAAGGAGAAAGTTGACGTCATATGGATGTCAAAAGAATGTCTCGAGAGAGTAAGAGAGATAGAGACTACTCCAAGGACAAGAACTTACTTCTTAAATTATACAATACATAGATAAAAAACTAATTGCACAGCTCTGAAACACCATACATATTGAGGAAAATTGACACACGTAGATAAAACGTCTGTGATCTGTACTTATACACGCTTCCGTGTATGAGTAAAGCATAGGGCTTTCGTAGATTTCACCCGACTGTTTTAGCTGTCTGTTATTATTGGATGGTAAATGTCAAGTACGTCATAGTGATAAACGTTATAGAGTTATGGGGCCACTGAGAAACATAATCTCGCGTGCCGTGAGTTTTAATTCTATACGTTTGTGGGTACATACATGAAGATTTAAAATAAATTATTTTGTTGGGATAAAAATAAAAGTTTCCTAATAATGTCACTTGTGATTAATCACACACGTAACGTTATTTTCAACCGACTTAAAAAAGTAGAAGATTATCAATACAAAAAGATCTCCGTTTTTAGGGTTCCATAGTAAACAAGGAACCTGATAGTTTCGCCATATCTGTCTGTCTGTCTGTCCGTCCGCGGTTTTACTCAGCGACTATAAGTACTAGAAAGCTGTGATTTGGCATAGGTGTGTATATTAATTACGCGGAAAAAGTGGTAAACTAAAATATTGAAAAAAAAAATTTTTAGGTGAGCTCCCATACAAGTAAAGTGAAAAGTATTTTTTTTTGACTTATCAATCATGGAGGTATTATTGAATAGGCCTTTTAAAAATATTACGTGTTTGTGAACACCGTTTTTGATTTAGGGATTTAGGGAGTATATGGACACGTGTTATGGTTTTATATGGACACGTGAAAAAATTCACAGCTAGGGTTATATAGTAGGGTTTATAAATTAAAAAGTTATAGGTGATCAATTTATAAACAGTACTCGGAAAAGAAAAAATTGGTACAAATTCAATAGAAAATTAGTTTTAGACGATTTCAGTGACTTGAACTCAAAGTTGGCATTCGTAACTACGGAACCCTACAGGCACTTGGCTGATTATTTTTATGTGTGTTCACCGATTATGCGAAGACGCCTGATACAATTGGGAAAATTATTTTTTTATTAAAATTGGTTGAGTAGTTCGGGGAAGAATCGGTTTTTAATTTTGGAAAATTATAGTTTTTTTTAATGCAAAAAGCTTTTTGATTTGATATATAAGAACGCTGTTTGATTCAAAAAAAAATTGACACCACAGTCTGGTATTTCGGAAAAAATATTTGGTCGGGCGGAAAAAACGATCTCAACACGTAGCTAGAATACGACTGATGTACGGAGTCGGTCGATCTTGTGTAGTTTTACCGGATTATGACACGCGCGCCACGCCCACTTGGCACTTCCAAATACAAATCCCATAAAAAATGTTTGCTTTGACATTAAGAATAATTTTTAAAACAAAAAATCGACTTCCACTCCAAACTACACAACCTATTTTGATAAAATTTCTATCTATTTCCATTTTTGTCCAGGTAGATGTCTTCGGATAATCAGGGAAAATAGATACATAAAAAAAATACAGGCTAACTTTTTACCCACCAGCCACATTTTTGAAGCAATTTCAATCCATGACAACGAACTACTTTCCATAAAAGCAATTGAAGAAAAACGAAAACAAAAATTCCCATACAAATCAACACTTGATCAAATTTTATAATGAGAAGGCGAAAAATTATTATCGATTTTTAATTTATTTATAAAACTTTATTGATCCACAATTAAAAATTGTTTACAATTGACAGATTTAACGCTAAAAGCGTTCTCACCCAGTCAACCATAGGGAAAAACAGATAAATTGTTGCGGCGCAAAAAATAAAACAATAAATTTACAACACAATATACTTACATTTAATAAACATATACATAATTTTACATATAATATAATTGATATATACCTTAGATTAGAATATTACGGATACATACACATATATCATACATACAAAATACACACATACGCTACATACCAACACCGATGATGAAGACGGTGATAGAACCTATTAAAAAAAAACTAATTTATTAGATGAGAATATACTCTTCTTTTAAAAGAAAATTTAGTGGAAATTTCTTTGATGTCAAAGGGTAACGCATTTAATTAAGTACTTTTTTTCTAAAAGAAAGGAAGTATCATGGACAGCTTGCTAGAATTTGGCTGGTGGGTAAAAAGTCACCCTGTATACATTCAAATTAAAAACTTCCTTTTTCAAAAGTCGGTCATAAAAGTATCTATTTGGCTTGATGGAAACTAGCCGATTATTCTTATAACCAGAGGTCGGAATTAGGTAAAGTTATTTATGAACTTACATTGATTTTATACAGCGAAAGAAGAAAGTGGATATGCCTCAAATCCCGAGATTAATTTTAAAGAGCAGGCAAATCCCGTGATTTAATTGGTAAATAAAAAAGTTATTTACTTTTACACAAACCACTGTACGCGCGACGTTGCTAAAATGGAAAAGCTAATAAAAATACTCATGTAAATACTAATAAAAATTGTATGTAAATTATCTTTGTTTTATTTGTCATAACTATCTATGAGGTTTTTATTATTATTTATTTGTAAAATTATTGGCAACAAGGGATTCTCCATGAAATATGAATACATAGAAAATACATAAATTCATCCATATTAGTATCAACATTGCGATGCAAGTACATAAATAACTCTACCTAATTCCGACCTGTGCTTATAACGTATCTTCACCTTTGCAAAAGTCTTAGGCTGTCAAACGGAAATGTGCTTCATTTTCGTAAGCGTACCCTTTTGGCGCCAACTTGCCCTGGTTTGCTCTAAAATTTAATTCCGTATGAATATTTTGTTGGTCAACTCGTGTTGTGACTAAATTAATACGTTAAAATGGTCTCGGATACCGAGATTAGAGGATAAAGTTAGGTAAAAATAATAAAATTTTGGCTGACCGCAGACTGTTCTAACTATAGATTAGAACAGTCTTTGGGCCTTAAGAGTCTTACAGAATCAGACTTTCCAATACAAACGTAGCCTAGCTTTTATTTTAAAACGGCATGTCAGATTGACATGCCGTTTTAAAAAAAATAAAATGAAATTATATTATTTCAAAGAAATTGCATATATTAAGGACTAGATATAACTAGTTCTCACAGTCAAAATATGAACTTAAAAGAGAATATAGTGTATCATATCATATTTGAGCATCAGTATGGAAAACTTCTACACTCTCATATTTTCTTTCAAGTTCATAATTTGACTGTCGAAAACTAGATATAGGTAATTTCTTTAAAATTACATAATACTGCCGAATTCTTACATTTAATTCCAAAATAAAACCTACGTTTGTATGGAAAAGTCTAGGGTAAGGGGATTTTAACACGTTGAACGCCCAAAGAAAACATGATAATTTTTTTATTTCGTTCGGGCCATATAGGACAGTGTAGCTGTATAGTCTATTTCACAAAACTTCGTGCATGTGACGTCTATCATCTCAATACATTTTGTTACCTATAATTTTTCGAAACTAAAAACCATGAACTACACAACCGATTTTGATAACATTTCTATGGGATCACCTGACAAGAATTTTCCAAATCGGTCCAGACGTCTTCGAAAAATCGGTGAATGTACAGTACGCTTCAAAAATGCAGTCATAATTAATCATACAACTAGTATGAGAAATTATGACTGCATTTTTGAAGCCCGACTGTACAAAAAGCACAAAAGATCCCAACGAATTGATAACCTCCTCCTTTTAGAAAGCCGGTTAAAATTGACTAAAACCACAGAATAAGTACCAGTACCCACGTACAGAAGCCCTACACAGAAAAGAAATTCAGAGAAATATCTACGTCACGCTTAAAGTGACCTTTGAACCTACGGCCCTAGGCTCTGTCTCCTCCGTTAGGGATATAGACGACATATTGTACCTGTAAACTGACATTTAATTAACACATTACTCCTCTATTGCTAACATTGGTCTAGTACACGCGTCGTTCAGTATTTAATATACCGGCGAGTGTAAGTGCCGCCACAGACGGGGCGCAAGTTGCGTCGCATAACAGCTAGAGATGGGCAGTGGATAGTATTCAATCTTCTCATTTGAGTATTGACTCACTAGATTTAATAAATAGAGTTAATAGAGCGTGCTCATGTATTGAAATCGCATTTGATGTCTGTTTACTTATTTTTACGTAAAATTACGTCTATGCACACTTCCCACCAAAAAATGATAACTAGTCAAAGAAGTCAACTTTCAGTGTATGATTAGTATAGTATTTTCATGTAATTTAGCGTCGCATATAACGTTTACCTACATTTTAAGCATATTATGGCGTAAGCACACACTTTCCGACAAGAATTGCAAGTGTATACTAAATTTAAGTTTCAAAATACATGAAATAATGAATATGAATATAAATATGAGTCGCAACTTATGTAAATCAATCTACTCACCAAATGGATAAATAAGGATATTTATCAGATATTTACTCAATCTACTAAGTAAATACTCAAATGGGTTGATTGAGTATATATGCATCGCCCATCACTAGCTGTTACGCGGCGCAACTTGCGCCGCGTCTGTTACGGCCCTAATATTACACTACAATTGTTTTGGAGCGGGTTGATTACACATTCTGGAAGTAACTTTGGAACACTCGGGTTGTAAGGGAACATTATTTATTGTTACACTAGATTCAGTCTATTTGGACAACTTTTGAAATCACTGGCTAAGTGCAAGTTGGATTCGCGCACGTAAGGTATCGTACCATTATCTTTTAAAAATCACGTTTGAAACATTTATTTTATTCTGTTTTTGAAGTGAAAACTTCTTTAGCGGCATTGTACACGTTTTTTGTAATGGGTAAAAAATCTTTAACTCGCGTCAGGGCGTCAGGACACGTGACTCTGATCGAACATTCGTAAGACGGATGGAGAGTAGACAGCCGGCGCGGCGTAGGAGAGGAAGTATCCCCCTCTCTTTCTACGGCGCGGCGAAAATGTATTCAGGCGCCTGCTGTTTCGTTTAGGCGGCGCAGGGCGCTTGCGCGAATGTTCGTATGTTGTTTATGTTACAGCGTGCCACGCGCATCCATGGATGGTGACAGTGACAGCTGATGACTCGACCGTCTGTGTAGTGGGCATACTGCTGTGTATTCGTAAAATTCGTGTATATAAAGTGTTTAATTAATGTAATATCAATTGTCATGTTTGTGTACGATAGCACAATAAATAAATATTGTATTCTACCACATAAATGATAGTACTTTTATACTGATAATGAAAGCAATTGGTGCAAAATTATTCCCTAACCATTCCAAAATATCAAAAATGCACAACGTTATTATTCTAGTTTTCATATCTACCGGCACTCCCGGAGTGCAACCCGTCGTTTTTTTAGGTTTGTTGTTGTAGCAGCAACAGAAATACGTCATCTGTGAAACTTTCAACTGTCTAGTTATCACGGTTCATATACCAGCCTGGTGACAGACAGACGGACAGATCGACGGACGGACAGCGGAGTTTTAGTAATAGGGTCCCGTTTTTATCCTTTGGGTACGGAAACCTAAAACTTGCAAAGAACTATCACGAAAATTTTACGAGAAGTAATTATAATAAATGCGTATAACATTAGTAATAAGTAAGTGTTATAACATAATAATTGTTTCAGATGCAGTTAAGTTTTAGTGTTATTTGAATGTAGGCAAAAGCAAATACATTTGCAATAACACTTTCATTTAATAGGCATTTCACATTGAATCTAATGATTATATTTTACATGTATATGGTAAAACAATATTACGCATATTGTTATGTTAAATCGTTATACAAATTTCCATTCCCGCGTAGTAATTTGGAAATTATTTTGTAACTTTGAATGTATTTTAATAAGTTAAGTTTAATAAGTTTTTGGGGTCCCAGTGCTGCCTTCGTTTAAAATAAAGAAAGAAAATATGAAAAGATTCATTTAAATCATTTCCTTTTAAATGATTTATTTTAAAACGGGGAATCACTAGTCCTCTAAAAATTCATGTATCCCCTTTTTAACAAGACGCATTACTACCGCTTTCGTAAGTTAAGAGACACATGACGTGGTCCACATGAAGCAAGCCTCAGCTACCCGGCGGTCAAGGCCCCAGAGAGAGAAATTCGTCAATGCATGACATTACTCTGAACCCGGCTGCTGACAAATTAATGAGAGAGACTGAGTCTATCAAGTTATTTATTGACCGAGCGAGCGAAGCGTCTCAGTTTCGGGAATGGTCAAAAATGCTTTTGTTTGGCTGTCTGTCAGTCTGTCCAGCTGTTCTCGCCTACAGGTCGCATTTCTCAACCGATTCTCGTGAAATTTTGTGAGAAGGTTTGAAAATTATATAGTTTTTTTTTATTAGTTCAGTTTTTCGAATTTTATTAAAATGGCTGAAATATAAAAACTTTTAAATATAATCAGCCATTTCGTTTTTTTTTTTTTTATTTCATTTCAAGAACATTTTTTTGTTTCATTTAGCAAGACACAGTCTTCCAAAGTGGTAAAATGTCCCCCCCTGTAACTTTTAAAATAAGAGAATTATAAGACTTGAAAAAATATATGATGTACATTAACATGCAACTTCCACCGAAAATTGGTTTGAACGAGATCTAGTAAGTAGTTTTTTTTAAACGTTTAATAAAACATCGATCAAAGTTACAACAAACTACAAGAATTTTTATATTATTTAACTTGCTGCTACGGAACCCTTCACGGGCGAGTTCGAATCGCTTTTGGCCGTTTTTTTATCCTATTAACTTCAACGGGTTAGGGTGACTCGCGAGATCTACCTACAGCTTAGATATCCAGTAGTTATAAATTTATTGAAAAACATATTTATCAATTATCATAGATTTGTATCACACTAGAGACGAAACTCAGACCCTTTGCCAATAAATTGGAATATGTCTCAATATTCCCTTATTTGAATAATAATCGAATAGTACCCCTTCTAATAGATTCCGCACGTCCCTTGGTGCGGAATTAGAGAACTAACAATGATGTGTTACTGAAATTTGAATACTGGCTGATATCACGACACGATTGTTATGCGATTTTATGTTCTAGGTACATTAGTAGTTTGTATTTATTTTATTGTATTTATTTATCAATATAACGGTACATATCATTACAGGTTGACACCTGATGCGATAGTACATTATCATAACAAATTATTGTGACATCGCGCGGGCTCCAGCACTCCTTCGGCGCAGCGGGGGGGGGGCCCATGCCCATATAAGACGCGGCGGCCGGCGCTCGTCCTCTTTTTCTTCGGCTGCATCTCAAGCTAAGTAGTTCTTCTACCTAGAAGGGCTACTCAACGGATCTAGTGCCTATAACTCACGACCCTGACTACCTAATCTGTACCTAGTGTTCTTGTGAATCTTTGTAACTAATGTAATGTAATAGTTGATCATTATACCTATCTCATTTGCCAAAATCTAGTCTTTCCTTTATCTCATCTATCTTCCTAGATCCTAAATCTAGGTTTTACTAACCAAAACGGTACATTATCATTAATGATACCCGTGTGAATTCATTCAGAGTAGTATTAAACAAGTCGATTTTATTGGCTACAATATTAAGTAGCCAATAAAATCGGCCGCAGCGGCGGCCGGTGGCGGCGCCGCACGTATTTGTTTGGCACATATAGGCCAATCTGTGACAACACAGTTAAATACACATACGAGTTAGTATTTACTGGTCTAAAGAATACAATACAAAAAACTTTATTGCACCAAAAAACATTTCCATATTCGAAAAACTTACAAAATAAGGGTAACATAATATAATTACATAATATAATTACAAGAGGCGGCCTTAGCGCTGAAGCAATCTCTTACAGGCAACCAAAAAGAAAAGGAGTGTGAACTATATAATAAGATAACAGGTGGCGCAGTTAGAATTTTATAAATTAATATTGTAATAAATATAAATAAAAAATATATAGGGACAAATCACACTGATTAAGCTAGCCCTAAAGTAAGTTCGAGACTTGTGTTATGGGATACTGACTCAACGATACTATATCTATACTATAATAAAAGAGTAAAAAAAATGTGTCTGTACATTGAAAATTTAAAAAAAAAATATTTGGGGCGATGGAGATATAGTAATAGAGTAAGAAAATAAAAAAAAATGTCTGTCTGTTTGTCTGTTTGTCTGTTTGTCTGTTTGTACACGCTAATCTCCGGAAATACTGGACGGATTCGAATGAAACTTTTTTTGTTATATAGCTGTGAAGCCTGGGCAACATATAGGCTATAATTGATTTTGGAAAATGGAACACATGATGCAGAACTATAATGGTCCAGCTAAACTATAAGAAATATTAAAATGCCGCCTTAGCAAAAGTTGTTAAGTCTGATGAGAACTTTTTGTTGAGTTATAATACAACTGGCCAAGCGCGAGTCGGACGCGCGCGAAGTGTTCCGTACCATAATCTATGAAAAATCACGTTTGTAGTATGGGAGCCCCCGATAAATACTTATTTTATTCGATTTTCAGGGTTCCTTACCCAAATGGGTAGAAACGGGACCCTATTACATAGACCGTCCGACTGTTTGTCTGTCTGTCACCAGGCTGTATCTCATGAACCATTATAGCTAGACAGTTGAAATTTGTATATATGATGTTTTTTTGTTGCCGCTGAACAAAAACATACTAAATCTATACTATAATAAAAGGGTAAAAAAAAATGTGTCTGTACATTGAAAATTTTTCCAAAAAAAAAGTTGTCCGAAGATGAACTTATAAGTTAGTTCAGTATCGGCTCACAAAATAAGTCTTAATGTTGGAGGGCCAATAATGCTGATACGAAATTTGACTCCGCCGGAACTGTGTAACGGAACCCAACTTAATGTCTCAGCACTGTATGCCGAAGTTCAGCGGCTGAATTTCAGCCAGTGCATGCCTGCAATGTTATTTGCATTACTAGCAACACATAATGCCGAACTTCCGATGTTTTTTCCGTACCCGTACCCGTACCCGTACCCGTACCCGTTCCTCTCCCGCTCCCGCCGCCGCCGCCGCCGCCGCCGCCGCTGTCGCCGCCGCCGCCGCCGCCGCCGCCACTGCCGTCACTGCCGCCGCCGCTTTCGCCGACACCGCCGCCGCCGCTTCCGCCGATGCCTCCGCCGCCACCGCCGACGCCGCCGCCACTCCCGCCGCCGCTGCCGCCGCCGCCACCACTGCCGCCGCCGCCGCCGCTGCCGCCGCCGCCGTCGCCACCCCTGCCACCGCTGCCGCCTCCGCCGCCAATGCCTCCGCCGCCGCCGCCGCCGCCGCTCCCGCCGCCGCTGCCGCTGCCGCCGCCGATGCCTCCGCCGCCGCTGCCGCCGCCGCTTCCGCCAACGCCGCCGCCGCCACTTCCGCCGCCGCCACCGCCGCCGCAGCCACCGCCGCCGCCGATGCCGCCTACGCCGCCGCCGCCACCGCCGCCACCGCCGCCGCTCCCGCTGCTGCTTCCGCTCCCGTTCCCACTTCCACTTCCGCTCCCGTTTCCGTTCGCCGCAGACGCGCCTTAGACGGAAGATTGAATTCTCATATCGGCACATCACTACTGTCCGGCGTTTCCACCGAACTTCAGCGGCTGAACTTCAGCTTATTTAGTGTGTCATCCCCACCGAACTTTAGACACTGAACTTTACCCGCTAAACTTCGGCATAGTCTGCTGAGACACTTTAAGTTTACTATGAATGGTGCCAGTGAAACTGTATTTATTCCAAGTATGCTACTCATCCCCAACAATTTTCCTTTTGAAAATACACACTTCCATGTGTTTACTTGCTTTGCTATGAAAATAAGTCACAGTTTTAGAAGCTTAAAGCTGCTTATGTCGATCTAAGGACTGGTTTTTCGCATGGCCATCTTAATGTGGCTTTCTCCAGGGTTAGTAACACTTCAGCACTTTTCATATTGGCTCCCGAAGGAAATAATTAAAATAATATTGACTTTTAACTCCTAACACTGTTACAAGTACTTTCTTATCTCTCTCTCTTTCTCTCATTAGTTTTTATTTATATTAATACGCCGGAGTCATAAAGTCCACGCGAACGAAGTCGCGGGCATCAGCTAGTTTTATAATAAATATTTAAATAGATAAACATCCAAGACCCAGGACAATTTTAAAAAGGGCATTTCCCAACTTGCCCTGACTAGGGATCGAACCCGGGACCTCTGGGTGGCGGACTAGCATGGAACCAGAGGTTTCGGGTACGATCCCCGGTCACGGCAAGTTGGAAAATGGGCTTTTTCAAATTGTCTTGAGTCTTGGGTGTTTATCTATGTATGTATTTGTTATAAAATATAGTATCGTTGAGTAAGTATGCCATAACACAAGTCTCGAACTTACTTTGGGGCTTGCTCAATCAGTGTAATTTGTCCGTATATATTTATTTATTTATTATCCTAAAAAGAATCACGTTACCTGTGTGGGAGACCCACGTAAATATTTAATTTATTATGTTTTTAGTATTTGTTGTCAAAGCGGCAACAAATACGTCATTTGTGAAAACTTCAATGTCTAGCTATCACGGTTCAAAAAATACAGCCTGGTGACATACAGAAAGACAGACGGACGAACAGTGGAGTCTTAAATGAAATAAAATGAAATTTATTGCATAAGTGTCGTACAATATTGGTGTTATAAGTACATTAATAGGCTTTACACCTTTGATTGGCTGTCTCGCTTGCACAATCAAACATTTTTAAAGATTATTAAAAAATGTGACTCATTTGTAGAAAAGTTTTTCCCTAACTTTCTATATAATTATATTGTGGATATTTTAGACATGTTTGTGTATTGTGTAGACATTGACTACATCGAAAATTAGGTCATTAATATTTTAAATTTTTGATGACCTAATTCTCGATACCCACACACATAAACAATAAAAAAACATGTCTACAATATCCACAATATAATTATACAGAAAGTTAGGGAAACACTTTTCTACAAATGAGTCACATTTTTTAATAATCTTTAAAAATGTTTGATTATGCTAGCGAGACAACCAACCAAAGATGTAAAGCCTCTTAAATCAGGATCGTACACTTGCTGTTTCCAAAAAAATATAATATGTTTTTGCAGCAGACAAAATAGTACCCAGTTAAATAAATGCTAAGATAATACAGTACAGGGCCAGTTATATGTATATAGAAAATTTACTGACTAAAATTTGTTACAATCGAATTCTATTTGGTTCTAAATATCATTAATAATAAAAAAAACTATTTGGTTAAATTCTATCTGGTTCTAAATATTCATTAATACTATAAAAACATTTTTCAACGAGCCAATCATGTGATTTCTTTTCAAAAAGTCTATTAGGTAGGCTTTTTTTAGAATTCATCAGGTACTCTATTAAATATTTTTTCAACTCCTGTACTGTTATCTGTCTTTTAAATGGTCCCGAACACTAATATAAGAACATAGATTATATGATTTCAGAAAAGTCTATAGTCTATTCCTAATATAATAGCACATGTGTCGTTATTTCGCCAAAACGATACTCCTAGCCATAGACCCATAACTTTTTTTCTCTAGATCTACCATACTGCCAACATAATAAAATCGATATTTTAACATGTGGTGCCATTTTTCAAACGTGGAGTCACTGAACAAACGGTATTTTGGATGAAAAACATAGGACAAACAAGTCACTAGGAAGACGTCAATAAAAAAAATTAAGTCTTCCATAGATACCTAGTATCTAGCAAACATATGGTAGTATTTCATACTTTTCTTTGTTTATTTTTTAGTAAATGTAGTCGTAGAAAAAGTATTGTATGCAACGTTGTATAAGTAGTCAAAAAATGCTCGGTGGTGTCAATTTCCGATGCTCGCCAAGGCTCGCATCGTAACCTGCGCCACTCGCATTTTTTAACCGTCCTTATGCAACTGTTGCATAAAATACTATTAACGCACATTCGTTGAGTTAGTATCCCATAACACAAGTCTCTTAACTTGCTTTGGGGCTAGCTCAATCAGTGTTATTTGTCCATAAATATTTATTTATTTTTATTTTTTATCGTGCAGCTGCCTATAGAACATATGAAAGTTGTACTAGCAGGCAAGAGCAGTCGATCCGGATATCTGCAGCTGAAACTACAATGATCGCCTCGCTTTCTGAACAGGTGCTTATTTTTTGATGACAAAAACATAGGTTTTATATATGTATAGGCCTGAAAGAGTTAAGAGTTTATATTTTTTGAGAAGTGATTTACAACTAGTTTGAGGAGGAACGTTACACTTTGCTCTAGCGCAATTTTTCTGTACTAAAAATAACCTATTTATTTCTACTGAATTTCGACACAACAGAATGCCGTATCTTAAATTAGAGGCAACGTATCCCTGATAACTGATAAGCCTGTAGAGCTGTTTTTTGATTAGTTACTGCGGTAAGACGTCCTAAGACATAGACATAACGGTTTAATTTTGTGCACAGTTTATCTACATGTTGCTGCCATGTACAACACTTATCTAATGTTATGCCGAGAAACTCTGCATTTTTGACTTCGTCAATTTTTTCATTCTTAAGGGTTAGTGACAATGACGGTCCGCTACCACCTGGGTTATGAAATTGCAGGATCTGTTAACCTTTAGATTATTTAGTTCAAGCCATTGCACAATGTCCGATATTGCCTCGTTTATATCCCTATTATATGTCTCTTTGTTGGAGCATGTAGTACTATTAAGGCTACATCATCCGTAAAGAGCGAGCATTCATGCTGTGTGACATTTGGTAAGTCATTAATATAAAGTAGATTCAGAAGTGGACCCAGTATGCTACCTTGTGGCACGCCATATTAAAAAATTAGTATTTTTGCCATATACAGTACCACTTCCTTTTTTTCATCCAGTTTTGCAATTTCTACATACTGAGTTCGTTCTGTTAAATACGATTTCGTGAATTAAGGCGGCCCTTCCCGGCCGCTCTGTTTTCAACGCGAGTATAGTTTGAAAAGCTTGGTGTTTCATCCAGGGCAATGCTAGAAAAAGAGGCAAACCAAAAAGAGAGAGATAGCGCTTAAGGACATGGTTTGCATTCTATTAAATGAAATTAGTATTATTATTAACTATCCATTGAACGAATATTAACTATTCATAGGGTACGGAAATTTCATAAAACTTGTTCCAGGTGATACGTGTTTATCAGTAAGCCTTACAAGTATGAGAAAATAAATGTTTTATATAGAAATAAATTTATGAGTACTTTATGAACGGTTTAAGTTCAGCTAAAATTTGGAGGCTTATACTGTTTTTGTTTTTCTAAATTTCAATTTTATATTTCGATAGAAACCTAGATATAGCGCCCAAGATACCTGTGAGTTCAAAAGTTTTCAAGAAATATACGAGCGTTTGTATGAAAAGTAAGACGGGAAGTCCGCTCTTAAACCATTCTAGCGGTTTTTTCATGAATACCTTACACCTCACACCTGCTCAACAATATTTTATGACTGACTAAATCGAATGCATTTGTCAAATAGAGTAACAGTGGTCGGGTTTCTTTTATTGATGTTTTCCGTTATTTTATTAATTAGTAATAGGTTCCCGTTTTTATCCTTTCGGTACGGAACCCTAAAAGCAATAGTATTTATTTGTCCATTATATTTATGACAGGAATCTCTTTCTTGTTGTACTCTTAACTTCACTCTCTTTTCTGATTGCATGGGGGTAAGCATGCCCTGCGGATAATGCCATGCGCAAACTATGGAGGGTAAATGGAAGGAGAACTGTCTCTGTATGTAAAAAGTGTCCGCTGAAATGTGTTAAATTAGGGTGGCGCTACAGTAGCAACAGGGTAAATTTTAAATCAAGCGCCATAATTACTATTTTAGGTTATATTTTTCAAAATATATTGGACAACGTAAACAAGAAACGTTTATTAAATTTAACTTTTACTAGCTGACTAATTTAGCCACAAAAATTATTTAACCCAGTAATTCTGTGACTCGGCTAACTTCAATTTGTCACCAACGGCTACATTCATTCCATACCCTTTGCTGCAGCTAGCGCCACTCTTGGAGGATTTTTCAACTGTTATTTACTGCGTACAGCTGGACACTTTTTCAAATATCCCCCATATAAGATAGTTCTCCTTCCATTTACCCTCCATAGCGCAAACAAACGTCGGACATTACAATCGTAAAAGTGTTTGTTTCATGAAGTACTTCATTATTAATATTCTTGCCATTTAAATTGCTGATAAAATATTTAAATCAAAGATAATGATTTTATGACAGTTATGGAGGACCTATTTTAAAAGAGCTACCACAGAGTATCTGGCCGCCTCCACTTTGTGATGTGTGTGTGTCTTTGTGTGTGAGCCTTTCGGCGCGATGGTAGAATCTTTCACAATATATTCAGATTGGAGCTAAAACAATAGTCTAAATGAATAAATATTTTAAAACTCTTGGGTGTTTATTTGTTATTCCTTTCCCAAACCATGAATAATTGCAGAATTTCTAGGCTCCTATAATGTGTAGTCTGACAATATTATTTTTTAAAGCTAGCAACCCACTTACCACGTTTCGGTCGTAAGCAGCAAGTGTGCAATCAGAATACCAAACGTTCTCAGATATGCTCTGGAATGCGGAAATTCGGGAAATGTGTCGTGTTTGTGCAAGAAGATCACAACCTAATAGAGGTTAGTAGATAAGGTCAGATCGCTCAGATTAAGCCCTCTCTAGATGACATATCAATAAGCTATAGGAACCTATGTTTAAAAAAATGTATACCCGACTTCGGAATGGGATACTGTCAATTAATAACAAAAAAGATGCACATACACCCGCGTGACGTCACTGTCATTAGGTTTCGCGTGTACAAAATTGATAGCGAAATATCTCCATCTCCGGTTCTTATGTTTGAATTGTTGCCTCATTTAAAAACCAATTTATTTGCTGTTTTCGGAAAAAGACCCTTGTTAGTTATTTGTTGCTTGTATAAAATATTGCTAAAAAACAAACTTGGGGGAATAAATAAACTATTGCAAACGTAGCACTCGTATATATGACTCCTTAATGATCGATACAGCACTCAAAAACTTTTTTCAAAATTATTTTTCTACATTTGCCTCTTCCTCCATAAAAAGTGTAGCTCCTTGGTCCTGCCATATCATTATCGTACGGTAGTTAGGATACAGAAACATGTATTTCGATGTATTCTAATGCATAGATTATTATATTTTATGCAATGTGGATACCATTTCCAAATTCTTTGATCACAAGATTCATGAGTTTATTTTCAAGCAAATAAAAAAGACTCAACTGTCAAACTTCCAGTTCACTCACTTTTGAACCACTGAACCGATTTCCATCAAACACAGCTGGGAACCACTGCAAGGAAACTTGCTTTCACATGAAAAACTCAGCGAAATCGGTCCATTCGAAAGCTACGATGCCACATACGTAAAAACAGACAGACAAACATTGGCGTCAAATTTATAACACCTCTCATTTTGTCGGGGGTTACTAAAAATATCTAGCAAGATCTAGAGGTTCTTTAGCTACATGATAATATTTGTTTGAGATCTTCTTCATCATCCGAGCGTATTCCCGGTTGCATCCTCAACGGTAACGCTTCAGAGTTCGGGGTCCGCTACCTAACCTAGGTGATTTGTTAACGAGGTTACTGGTTTATATTAGGGATGTATAATGAAAATAAAAAAAATAAAAAACAATTTTTATTTTTAAATGTTGAAAAAAAATGATAAAAAACGTAGTAACCTTGTTTTTTTAGAAAGAAAAAAATATGCTGTCATTGCTTTCTTATTTCTAACATTTTACTTTAATTAGTTCATTACTAATGAATGTTCCTGTCTCCCGGACCGGGAAATCCCCATTCGGTTTATGTTTATACCAAGTTGTACCGAGAATCCCGGTGCGCAATTTTAATGTTGCCAATATATTAATGTAAACTTGGTACTATTCCACCAAAAATTATGGTAGGTTCGCAAATAAATAAAAAACTCTAATTATAAACTGTTAAGTATTAATCTTTTACGGAAACTGCCTTATCAATTTTGAATTTTGTATTCTTGAAAAAGAAACATGCTCCACAAAAAAATACGTTTTTTGTCATGTTTTTTTTTTCAAGTTTTTTTTCATGTTAGAAAAAAAAACTGTTTTTTTGCAACACTAGTTTTTACACAGAGCGACTGCTGTCTGATCTCTGCGACCGGGTAACAGATCAAGTTGGAACACGACCGTTTTCAAATTGTCATGAATCGTAATTCATGGCACAGTAATGGGGTATCGTGGAGTATAAAGGTCTTTATTATAAACAAATTAGCTTCATCGTACCAGCCCTACCTATGTTATCTGGTTATGTAACGTAAACACCGAATATAAATCCTTGGAATAGGTGAATAAACTTATTTCTACGCGCCTGTCTATTGTTTCAGGGATTTAAATTTTGCTGTTTGTTTTTCGTGTGTGTAAGTGGCCAACACTGGAGTCAGATTTTTCAAGCCTAAAGGCATCTCAAATAGCTTGACGACTGCCATATAATGATGACAGCCGGGACCAACGGCTTATACGTGCCTTCCGAAGCACGGAGGAGCTCGAGATATTTTTTTATGCCACTTGTGGTCACCCATCCAAATGCGGACCACGCCCAGTGTCGCTTTACTTGCGGAAGCGCTACTAATGCGCACTCCAGTTGGGCCACCGACCTCTTCAATAATTAAAATTTTAAAAACACAGAATAATATCTAAAACTTGATGCAGTTTCAAAACTCAATTAAAAGCTCACTATCCGTCCAACTTATGATTAATTTTGTAGTGGATTCTTTCGCATTATGCTCATATTTCATTATTTTATTTTATTATAATATAAGTGTATATGTATGTCTAAAATTTGTAGGTATTTAAGTATTTGTATGAGTTTATATATTGTGGCAGGTTCTATAATGTAACTACATATTTACAGTAAGTCTGGCATACTGCACCGCCTATTTTTAAATATTCACTTCTCCCTCTACCCAAAAGTTGATTGGAAGAGATTGCTATGCTGGATAGTTCGCCTTCGTACCATAAATGATAATTATGTCTTTTGTTTTTCCTTTTGTTTATCGTGCAACAAAGATAATTTGTATTGTATTGTTTTGTAATATCCATGTTTTTTAATGATTTGAGCGCGAGGGCGTAGATCTGTTGTTTGTCTTGCTACACTTATTCACTACTGGGTTAATTTCGATACGATTATCGCTAAAATTTAGAACTAGAACAAGGTACATCTACTTTGGTATAAAGGTCAACTTGTACGGAAGGCCTTACAGTTTCTTTTTGTTCGTTCAGTTCACTTTTTTTTGACGGCCGCTGTGGCTTAGGGGTCATCATGCCATCACCACGCTGTCACACCGAAGGTCCTTGGTTCGATCCTAATCAGGTCAAGATGGAAAATGATCTTTTTCAGATTGACCTGGGTTTTGGATGTTTATTTATATATGTATTAATTATTATTATTAAATATAGTATCGTTGAGTTAGTATCACATAACATAAGTCTCGAACTTACTTTGAAAAAGCTCAATCTGTGTGATTTGTCCTAAGTATTTATTTATTATTGTCAAAAACGGAGTCCTAATAAATTTATACAGAAAAAGAGGAAGATAGAAGACGAGAAAAAGACAGGACAGTGCAGAAGACCATCATCATCCGAGCGTATTCCCGGATGCATCCTCAGCGGTAACGCTTCAGAGCACGGGGTCCGCTAAATAGCCTAGATGATTTGACGAGGTTACGGTTTTTACACAGAGTGACTGCCTTCTGACCTCCGCAACTCAAAGGATAGACCAGAACTAATCTTGGGATAGGTTTGAGCAAACGGTCGATTGCGTTCGCGACCCACAGTTTATATGTGGCCTTCCGAAAGACTGAATAATCTTTTTTTCTGATAATCAGGTGATTCAAGCCTGCAATATCCTAACCAGACCGATCTTTTCACAAAGTATGTTTCCCAGTGGCATTTGAACCTTCGACCACCGGACCACGGAGGCAGACCAAGAATACAAAATTGAAGGTATTTCCTCAGCAGTGGGACATAACATAAATAGCTTATAAAAAAACAAACCGTTGGTAAAGTCTGCACTTATAATTTTTCAAAGCTAAAAACCGACTTCTAAAACTAGAGGTATATAACCGATTTTGATAAAATTTCTATGGGACTACAGGCGTCTTTAAATAAACGGTGAACATAGATCTCCTAAACAAATTGGATCGTTTGGCCAATAACTGCATCAGATTTATTTTCAACATTCGTAAATTTGATCACGTCTCTTCATTTCGCTCTCAGTTAGCATGGCTCCCTATCCCCTTACGTTGTAACGCTGAAATACTCTCTATGCTTTTTTTTATCTTGAATAACCCGCACTCCCCTAACTATGTTAAATCTAAATTTAACCTTCTCAGTTCCACTCACTCTCGCACACTTCGCTCCTTAAGCATTTCCATCCTTAATATCCCTCCTCATCGCACTTCCTTCATGGGCAAGTCTTTCCAAGTCCAGGCTTCCGGAGTCTATCCTGGCAATGCCCTTCCGGAGTCTATAAGAAGAGCTTCTAGTCGTTTGGCTTTCAAAATTACATACATACAAAGGTACATAAATTGTTTCTACAGCAGTCCTAGCCTTTGTATATGTATATTCTACATAACTGTAGATATTTGTATTTTGTATACTTGATCATAAATTTCATCACGCCAGCCACACATATTTTCCGCTTGGTCTAATGGTGACCGGGAGAGAATGCCATATGGCATTAGGTCCGCCTCTTGTAAATTTTTTTTAAATTGTGCAATAACGTTGAAATAAATCAATACATAGTAAAAAGATTCCCACGAATTGATAAACTCCTCTTCGAAAAAGACTTTTTTTTATTCCTTAATTTTCAAAGATGGCGAAAGCCTTAGTAGTTCTCCATAAACTTTTATGAATGGCGATAATTTTTCGAAAAATACTTACATTTATATTTATTTATATATATATATATATATATATATATACATATACATATGTGTATATATATATGTGTGTGTGTATAAAAGCGAAAATCATTCACTCACTCATCACGAAATCTCGAAAACTACTTAACCAATGAAGATGAAATTTGGCAAGAAGGTAGATTGTGATTAGGAGACGTCCGCTAAGAAAGGATTTTTGGAAGTTCCATCCATTCCATCCATTCAATTTCATCCCTAGGGGGGTGACATAGGGGTTACTAGTTTGTATGAAACTTCGTCATTTTTAAAGTGAGACACATGACACTTCTGAATTAGTAGTTAACAAAAAATAACAATCCATTTATTGGATTTTAAAAAAAAACGCATCCCTAGGTGCGCGTTAGGGGTTGCAAATTTATATATTATGAAACTTCGTCATTGTTGGAGTAAGACAAACATTTTAAGATAAATAGATTCGCTCTCTTTTGCTTATCAACAGTAATGGGTAATAGGAACGGGAACGGAAACGGTAATGGTAACGAAAACGGGAAATGTAACAGGAACGGTGAAGAAACGGCAAAAAAAAAAATTAAAATCCTGTTAAAAACATTTTCGACCTCTACGCGAACGAAGTCGCGGGTTAAACCTAGATTTTAATATAAAAATGGCCTGTTCACGCCACTCATTGCCTCACCTTCCCTAAAAATTTCGTGGAAGGCGTTCCTTGTCCGTCATCTTGATAAATGGTACAATACATCTACGCGATCCCACGCCTTTTTGTAGTCTCGTTTGCCATGTGATTTTCCAGCTAAGTTTCTATCAAATAAATATATGGCGTGTTCGAACGACACGCGCACGTCCAGGCCTACGTCTAGCGCATACCTAGCTTACGCCATGCGCTCTTTAAAATTTATTGCGTATAATTTGAGTCCTATCATACATTAATACAATTCAAATTGCATTAACCAAAGAAGGCACGTGCACGCTTCGCCTGCGCTACGCGCTCGCCTTGCGCCCGCCCGGCGCTCGCCCCACCTGAACTTCGGTAAATGCAATTTGAGTTGTGTGGATATGTGGTAATTTATGTTTGTTAACTCGTTCGCAAGAATTTCATGTTACTCGTATAATGTTTCAACATTGTTTTATATTAAAAGTATTTATTATTTAAAAAAAGACAATATAATACAAGATAAAAAGACAAGATAACAATAATATGACAAAGCCTTTCTGGCGAGTAGGCGACCAATACTGTGAAAATTAGTTACTTTCGGCGTTTCTTTTTAGCAGTGGTCGTTACGAAGCGCTGCATCTAGGCTTTTCTTTAAAATAAATTAAATTTCAATAAAAACTACACGTAATGTAAATTATACTTTTGACGTGTAAAAGTGCCTGTAAAGGTCTAATTACTGAATAAACATCTGAAATTTGAATTTTATAGGAGTCAATTTATAGGCAACAAATTCATACCGCGCATGTCGTGCGCTAGGCGTGGGCTAGGCGTGCGCGTGTATTCTGAACGTGCTGGTCCAGTCTGGTCGGTCAAAGTTAAATTAATGAATAATATTATTTAAAGGGCTACCCGAATTTTTAGGGGTTCAGTGCTGCCCCCATTTGAAATAAATCAGTTGAAAGGAAACGGACACATAATTTAAAATTTTGTCCTGATCAGACCCTAGATAACCCTTCAAACTATGTTATGAACTACTGTTTATAGTAAGAACGTGAAGCTTTTTTACACATAATTATAAGCGAAAAATGGACACTTTTGGCTAATGTACGAGGGTCAAGGTGACTTGCGAAGTCTTAAGCTCACAGAGCCACTATTTTAGTTAGTTTTTTTTTTATGTCATAGGGCGGTAAACGAACAAGCGGGTCACCTGATGTGATCACCGCTGCCCATGGACAACTGCAACACCAGGGGTGTAACAGAAGCGTTGTCGGCCTTTCAGGAAGGGAAGATGTAGGGGGAGGGGGGCTCCGGCTCTCTCACCCACCAAACGAAGCATAGAAACGGTGACGCTACTACTCAGACTTCGAATTTCTGTGAGAGTGTGTAGTTTCTGTTGTACTTACCCCAAAAGATTACTTTCTCAGCATCACCTTTTGGTTGACCAGTAGCAAAGCCCCCGGTAGAACCGCTTTTTACATGTATTGAAATGAAGTTAAATAAATAAATTAACAAATAACAGTAACATTACCTGTAAAACGATACATACGTTTGTTTTATGGGAGCCCCACTTAAATATTTATTTTGTTCTGTTTTTAGTATTTGTTGTTATAGCGGCAACATGAATACATCATCTGTGAAAATTTCAACAGTAAAGCTATCACAGTTCATTCATGAGATATAATCTGGTGACAGTAATCTTCAGGTCTTAGTAATAGGCATCCGTTTTTACCCTTTGTGTACGGAATCCTAAAATCGAAATATTAATATATTGAAGGTAAGTATACCTTCAAACCTTCGAATGTACATGTTTACATGGTTAATGCTAATGGAAAACTAAAAGGTAAGTTATATGCGAAATAATAATAAACAAACAGACACTTGTAACGTAAGTATGTTAGCTAAACGCTTGCTCTCAGAAATGGTCTTCAAGGGTAAATTTCATCTTGTGGCCACACACCTTGGTTTATTCCTTAAGAGAGTAGCGATTTCCTTTTTTACCGTAAGTTCCATCTCTTAGGGATCATCCATAAATTACGTCACATGAACTACATGACCTTTTGACTCACCCTCCTCCTTGTCACAGTTGGTCACAATTTTGAGGCCCCTTCACCTAGTTTGACGTCACAGATAAAGATTTTTTATTTAATTAAAAAATAGCGAAGTGAAGCTACTAAATATTTAACTGCTAGATTTTTTACGTTTATTTATTATAAGTTTAAATTTTGTGTTTTATTGCTTAGATTTAGATTTTGTATTGTGACTCTCCGCTGCGCTCCTCTCTGTCTGAAGTGACCCTTACACTGTCACTATATACACATCTTGAAATCCATTCAAGGTGTCTTGACAAACATTTTTCATTAGTCAGATGTTAGGTCCCACTGATCGGAAAAAGCCTCCCTTTTCTTTTCTCTACCTATATGTTTTCTAATCTGCTTCTATCGAATTATATAACTACTGAGAAAATGAAACGCATAAAGTACAAGCATTAAACAAAGTTACCCGTTGCCACTTGTGCCTTTCACCCCACATCTAGAAACCCGCTATATCTTGTGACTTATACGGCCACTTTAAGGGCAGATTTCATTGGAGACCCGCCTTAGGCCGTGAATAATTCATTTCCAGTGAGCTCTTACTGAATAAACATGGACGAATGTACTTGTGTAGTTTTATTTTTACCTTCTAAGGCCATTGGAGATAGCTATGTAGGTGGAATTATGTTCGTATGTAGCGAGAATTAAATGTTATACACTAGAATAACCACGAAATGTGCCTTATTTATTACATTTGTTGTTTGAGAGGCCTGGTGTCGTGTTCCAGCGTTATCGTGGGAGGCTACAGGACACCGCGACATCGTGCAGTCATAGAATAGTTAGTATTCACGTACAGAAGTCTTACTTAGAAAATAAATTCATAAATTTATTTACTTAATGTGGTTAGCGTTATGGTTTAATTTAGCTCGTGTCAGAACTATTCACCTGTTCGTTTAAATACCTACACATCCATTGCAAGCCAATTTCATCCTTATTACTCTTGACAAACGATTCATGTAATTCTAGGGCCGCACCTACGCCTATCGTCACGAAGCTTCGTGCTATTTCACGATACACGCAAATGTGACCGGCCGTTATCGGGTATCGTCCCGAATACTCGGGCTGCGTCCTCGTTATCGCGCGGGTGATGGTACTTCGAAGGGGTTTAACGCGCTAACAATTCTCTCCGCGTGGCGTTTGTTTTCAACTTGTTCAGACGCGTGCTTTGCGAAGGTGCCACGGTTGTTAATGCGTAAAAAGAAGTGGAGTGATAAAATGGTATTATAATTTTGAGATTTCTCTCTCTAGGTTTCTTTTTAGGTTTCAATAAATGCATTATGTAATTGTTAGCTCACATATAAAAGTAAAGAACGTCGTCGTCCATTTTTAAACACGTAGATGACGCCATCTTGGATTATTGCACAATAGTTCGTGAAAAATAACGAAGCCGTACGAAGCTTCGCCGCGCATTGCTTCTGGACGATAGACGCAGGTGCGGCCCAAACATAACTGAATTTTCTCATTTGAAATGGTCGCCGCGCGCATAATAATTATTTAGTTATATTTTCGATACCTAAACAGGGAATGACATAGGTCTGGTGCAGTGCGTCACATATATAAAAATAATGTTATTATATACTCGTAATAATATTTATGCCAGTCTGTAAGGTGTTTATGGGTGGGCCTTGTTGCCTGAAATCATCATCATCCGAGCGTATTCCCGGTTGCATCCTCAGCAGCAACGCTTCAGAGCCCGGGGTCCGCTACCTAACTAAGGAGATTTGACGAGGTTACTGGTTTTTACACAGAGCGACTGCCGTCTGACCTCCACAACCCAAAGGGTAAACCAGGAACCAATCCTTGGATAGTTTGATGATCAAACGCTAGGTGGCGTTCGGGACCCACAGTTTTACGTGCCTTCCGAAACACGGAATCATCTTTCTTTTCGGATAATCAGGTGATTCAAGCCAGCAATATCCTATCCAGACTGGAAACAACTTTTCACAAAGTATGCTTCCCAGTGGGAATCGAACCCATGACCTCCGGGTCACAAGGAGAACTCCTTGACCACCTTGGGCCTTGTTGCCTGAAATAAAACGATTTAATTTCATTCAGTCATTTCATTACCTTAGACAGACTTCTGTGACCGAGTGGTCATCACGCCAGGCTGTCATCAGAAATCCTGGGTTGGACCCTCGATCAGGTCAAGATGGAAAATAAAAATGGGATTATTACATTTATTAGTAGGTAATGATAATAAATATAACATTCAAACTAAAAACTAAAATAAAAAACAAATAAATAAAAAATTTCGTGTAGATCATTGCCCTGCGGTAAAGTGCCCAAAAGGCTAGCAGCATTTCCACGCTGGAAGGCAATGCTTATTCGTTGGGTGAAATAATAACCAGCCCTTTGGTCATCTGACACCTCGACCAAAATCTGACTAAAAAATTTAAAAAGTTTATTGGTTGATGGCCCCAACGGACCTATATCGTCTCAAACCCAAATGGCTCAAATATGAAGCCATTCCCTAGGCATTCATAATTGCGCCGTTTTAGGATTTCCGCAGTGGCTGCAGCTGCGCCAGTCTTGGAGCTTGTACCGTAAAGATGGGAGGCAACCAGCGTGTCGACACACGTAGCGTCCCACACCAACGGCTTTCCCAACTTCCATGGCACATGCCTCATACCATCCGGTCTCTTGTCATCATCGCGAGCCAAACCATTTGGTTCTAAAATGTCTGGTGACAAGAGCGCGGTGTATTATATCATTTAAATTAGCATGATGTGCGATTCTGTCGGCGCTCCTAGTGTATTTATTCTGAAAAATAGTATCGTTGAGTTAGTATCCTTTAACTCTAGTCTTTCTTTGGGGCTAGCTCGATCTGTGTGATATAGCCGTTTATGGTATATATTTATTTATTTATCTTACGTTTCGAACGGATTGCACTGACCGTGATCTCAGAGTGAGACGTGAGAAAATTAGCTTAAAAGCTATAAAGGTAACATCTTTCTATCAGGCATAGCTTAGGTATATTGAACCGTGTCTCTTGCCGAAAACTACTCTCGGCAATGTTTAAATTTAAAAAATTTATTTGTTTCATCTGCCTTCATGATTTGACTTTGACTGATTTTTATCGAAGCATCAAGGACTTTGGTAGGCACCAAAGTCCTTGATGCTTCGATAAAAAATAGTTATCGTCGAAATAATACTCCAGTTATCGTCGATCAAGCATGCATGCATACATACTCGTGCATGACGACCTCCGTGGCGTAGTGGTCACCATGCTAGTCCGCCACCCAGAGGTTCCGGGTTCGATTCCTGGTCAGGGCAAGTTGGAAAATGGCCTTTTTCAAATTTTCCTGGGTCTTGGATGTTTAACTATATATGTATTTGTTATAAAATCGTTGAGTTAGTATCCCATAACACAAGTCTCGAAATTACTTTGGGGCTAGCTTAATCAGTGTTATTTGTCCCTATATATTTTTTATTTATACAAACGCTATAGATTGTTCAAAAAGACTTCTTGGTTCGCCTTGCTCGGTCTAATTTGCTACTGTCTGTTTTCGTTTTCGTCAAACATCTCCAAGTACCTCGGTTGCCTGGAAGAGATTGCAGTTGCGATAAGGTTGCAGCGCCTTTTGACATCTGTTTTATGTTTTATGTTGTCCATTTTTATGTAACATTATGTTTTGGTGCAATAAAGATTTTAACTAACTGTCCAACAAGACAAAACAAACATTTTCTATTGGATTCGTAGACTAATGACGTCATAGTTTCTTGGAGTCAAATAGCGCTCTTAATATCAGTTTTTCTGCAATAGCAAATTTCAAATCATGACAAGTGACATTATTTTGTGATGTTTTATTTTTTTAACAGTACCAAATAGTTTAGTTTTGTCCCATCAAAGTACCCAATTCTTTTAATGGAGCAGTGTGATTGTCCCCCCCCCCCTCCCAAAAAAAGAACTCATATTGTAAAGGTTGACAAAAGAATTATTTCGACTTTTAGTTAGATTTTGCTTATGTGTAGTTGTTGTTGTAGGAGCTGACTGTAACTTACAAACTGATGTAAGACTTTCGATTTCTAACTAAATTAAATATATTAGAGCATCGATCCATATACTCATAGGTAATTTATGGACGGTATCTTTGCGATGCCAAATTTCCTTTTTTCCCTGTTTTAAGCAATCCTTAGGTCAAAACTCTATTGAAGATAAGCAAACATTTGCTGTAATTAGAAAACCAATAACTTTAAGGTTTCTGGATTTAAGAATTCTGATATCACTAGACAGATTTACTCTATTTTTTTCGATATACCAATAACGGAATGTAACGTAGCTTACATGTGGCACATACTCGCTTGGCTTGAATGGAGTTTCAGGCTAATACCTTGGTGTTGTCCCAGTGACCTAGTGTTCATCATGCAAGGCTGTCCCATCTGAGATCGAACTTTGGGGCTAGCTCAATCTGTGTGATTTGTGCGTATATATTTATTTATTTTATAGCACCACACCAAACCTTAAAACACAGAATAAGTACTAGTAGTCACGTACAGAAGTCTTACTCAGAAAATAAATTCAAAGATTTATCTACATAATGTCGTTAGCGCTATGGTTTTACCTAGACATCCATTGCAAACAAATTTCATTCTTATTGCTCTGGACACACGATTCATGTAACTGAATTTTCCCCTCGGGAGTAGTCGCCGCGCGCATGGTGATAATGTAGGTATATTTTCGATATCAGTGACATAGGCCTGATTATAGGTCATGTTTTATTTAAAAATAAAGGTGAAACTATAACTAAAATAATCGCGATCAAGCCCTGATTTTAAGCAGTATACACAATTTATTTCACTTCTATTTGACTTTCAAAATATCGCCCAGTCGGTGTTTTAAAAGGTCCTAAACTAACAACTGAATCAAGCACTTAGGGCCTATTGACGTCACAGAAAAGTATATTTACGTTCAATTTTAAGCCTTATTTCTTTAACATTAGTAACTATCAATAACATTACAATTTTACTGACATATAAAACAAGGGAGCCAGGAGAGGATACGTAAGACCAAGATGGGTTCATGGATCTCTCTTTTTCTATCTTTTGCCTAGCCTTATCTCATTCCATTTGGGATCAGCTCTCCTCGTCATTCTTCGCCAAGCTCCTCGATTTCGGGTCGTCAAGACATGTATTTGGGCTTTGTTTGTGTCATTGTTTGTAACGGACATCTAAGTTTGTAGGGGCCTTCCTGGCTTCTTGGAAGATGGGTTCATGAATGAAGCAAAAAAAGAAGGAGGTCGTGTCGTGGAAGTCAGGCATTTAGCTGAAAATAGAGAAACATGGAAATACTTCACCAACAAGAAACTAGTTCAAACGATTCATGTAACTGAATTTTCCCCTTCGAAGTGGTCGCCGCGCCAATAGTAATTATGTAGGTATATTTTCGATACCTAAACGGTGAGTGACATAGGCCTGGCCTAGGTCGCAATACTCAAAGTCCACTTTTATCGTGATAGTGGGCGAGAAGGTGGAAAAATAAATCAAAATAGTGATAGGTTACTAACCGCATAGCCGATATTCTATTCCCGCGGGAAACATTAACGAAAAAATCAGCCTTTATTCACATGGGAGTAAAAAAAGCAATTTTTTGCCAAAATCCTAAAGAAATCCGAGAAATCATTTCGAGTATTCCTTTCATGTAGTCGGATGATTTAAGTTAATGATTTTATTGCGGGCCTTTAATGGATATCCTGAGAGTACGCTATGGCGACGTAATAAAAATTAATCAGAAAGTCGGTTTTGCAGATCGCACTGTTGCATTGTATTAATTAGTTTAAAAACTTCAAGAAGAAAACGAAGATAATAAGTATGGGAACTTAGAGGAATAATTTGGAGGTTAATGCATGACATTATATATTATTTTAAATTAATAAAAAATGCGTGATTGTCGTGGAACACTCGGTTGAAAACAGAAAATTCTTACACTTCTTTTACCTAGCCTCCATCTGTCAAATCCATACCGTTCGAAAAAATTCGCCGTTTCAATACTGATTTGCGTGTTTCTTTGAGTTTAAGCACTCGTCAAAGTTCAGTTAGGACTATTTTCCTTAACGTCCCGAAATATCTTTTTAATAATTTTTTTTTTATAGACACAACCAACCGTTATTTTTTTTAATGTTACAAAAGCCGTCCGATGTATCGTCCAATTTAATATTCATGTCCATCATCATAATTTTGTCGCGCTCTACGTGAAAATACGTATCTCTCTGTTTGCCTAATCTTATTCCATCTAATTTGGGGTCGGCTCTCCTCGCCATTCTTCGCCAAGCTCCTCGATTTTGGGTCGTCATAACATTTATTTGGGCTTTCTTTGTGTTATGTTGATAACGGACGTCCAACGTATGTATTTAAATAAATCATTTTCTATGAGAAGCAGTGGGGATTTTTTTCCCCAGAAGGGATAAAAAAATTTAAACACGCCTAAATCTTATTCCAGTGTCAGGAATAACATAATTTTTATCTTAAATAAATATGATATCTTTCGGAACAATCAATTAATTATAAAAAAAAAGTGTTCGCAATTTGGTACACCACTATCTTAAAGCGGCCATTGATTTTGTCTTGCATGACGTATAAAAAAAATAATGTCATATGACAGTTGACAATTTAACTGCCATATAGAGACACTGTCATATGACCCCTTTTAGATGCGTCAAGAGCTGATTGCCAAATTCTACGTTTTCTGAATTTAATAAAGAACTAGCTTTTCGGGCGTTGCGCGGGCTGAAAGCAGCCCGCGGTTATTCGTGCAGCTGTTGAGGTAGGCTAAATATGTTTCCAGTTCAGAAAAAGGTTAAACATTGCAGTCTGTTGAGGAAACATGAAAAAATGTGTGGGCGGCCATCTTGGATCCAAAATCTGATTGCAGTTTCGAGTTTCGCGGGGTGCTTTACCCCAGGATACAAAATTTCAGACCCCTACGACGATTTAATTTTTTTTAATGTAGACGCCTCTTGGATTCCAAAAAAATATCAAATTTGGATTTTTTGGCTCAAAATACATATAGATTTCGATTTTCAGCCAAATCAGAAGCAGTCGACTTTCGGCGGCCATCTTGGATTTCCAAAAATTAAAAAAAAAAACGCAGCCCTTGGTGGAAGTGACTTGGGCTCGCATCACTCGGCCTGCGGCCTCGTGTCAGTCAGTCAGTCAGTGGTATTGTAGGTTTATATATATTTACAATAAGGAATACCGAATTTCTGATCATTTTTTACTATGAATGAATATCTCGAACGTGGGATCCCGATCTGTGTCAAACCTCAAAGGAATAATGAAAAAAATTGATTCAGTTTTATTCTTTACCAGTCAAATTTGAAATTGAAGGTTTTTTATTATTATTAGGATATTTGGCTAGTAGTATTTCATTTCACTTAAGAGTCCACTTACCTTAGACAAAATCAGACTTTCCCATACAAACTTAGTCTAGCTTTTATTTTGAAACGGCATGTCAGATAATGGCGAAAATATGTAATTAAAAAAGAAATTGCATATATTAAAGCATATAACTAGTTTTTACAGTCAAAACATGAACTTAAAAGAGAATATAATCGATCACATAATATTTGTTCATCAGTATGGAAAACTTCTACACTCTCATATTTTCTTTCAAGTTCATACTTGACTGTCGAAAACTAGTTATATGCCTAGTTATATGCAATTTCTTTAAAATTACAAAATACTGCCGAAATCTCACATGTCATTTTAAAATAAAAGCTAGACTACGTTTGTATGGAAAAGTCTAGGGTAAGGGGATTCTAATTGATAGTGATTGAAAAAGACGGGTGTTATAAGTTTACGCTAATGTCTATCAATCAGTGTCATCCTAGCTCTCGAACCAAAGATTAGAATATACCGAAGATTTAGAATAAACAAGTAGTGTAGATTTGCCACCGAGCGTCCAGAGGTAAGAGAAAGACATTTTAATGATACTACGTATATTTTTTTCATAGTCGGGTTATAGGCACACTTTAAGTATATGCAATTTGAAGTGTGCGTTTAACCCGACCATGAAAAAATGGTCGGTCGTGACAACTGACAAGAGACGTGAAAAATGATAGAGACAAAACACGGAACTCTTTTCTTTTTCTTCTTTTAGAAATCTCAATAAGACTTTCTCGCTCTAGCAAAGCGTGTCAGGCCCTTGTCTCGAACAGATGGACCGATATCGATGCGTTTTTTTTTTCATTGAAAATAATTTTCCTTGTGGCAGTCGTGCAATAACATTTACAGCTTAAGTCATTTGTTCATTTCGTTTCTTTTAAAGTGCAAAGACTGCATCCATTGTGTGATTTCGATTTGTTTCACGGTTTCGAATGGAAGCCTCAATGGCAGGCCCTCTCCGGTGCCAAGAAACTCTTGCCTTATTTGTGTTTCCGAGACATTGGAGAGCATTCAGACGTACATAAATGTATAAAGTAGCGTACCAGTTTTCTTGGTTGCAAATCAGGGATATTTTGTTGCTTTTTTAAGGTTCCGCACCCAAAGGGTAAAAGCAGGTTCCTATTACTAAGACTCCGCTATCCGTCTGTCCGTCTGTCTGTCCGTCGGTCAGTCTGTCTATCTGTCTGTCACTAGGCTGTATCTCATGAACCGTGATAGCTAGACTGTTGAAATTTTCACAGAAGCTATATTTCTGTTGCCGCTATTACAAAAATACAAAAACAGATTAAAGTAAATATTTAAGCAGGGTTCCCAGACAATTAACAAACGTGATTTTTTTATAGTTTATGGTCCGAAACCTGTCGTGCGTGAGTCGAACTAGCACATGAACGGTTTTTTTTTTCAAATTAAATTTTAATTAAGATTTATCAATCTTTTTATTGTTAGTGTAAGAAAAAATAATATTTGCCCTTAGAATGTTTTTCTGCGCAAATTGTAAAAAACGATCTATGGAATACTTGAAAATCTAAAAAAACATGGCGATAGGTGATGCTGCTAGCAGCCCGCCACTAATTTGATTATCTTACTATTACATGCTAAAATTAACCTTTAGCTCTCATAATAATAGCCTTGGACTACGGGGCTAAAAAAGCCCCGTAGTCCCATAACTAGAGTGACTACGTCTGTAAGTACCTACGGGGTAGATCACAAATAGATAGGTTAGGCTATTAGTAAGATTCTCTGATTTTCACACATTCCTTTGAACGGCTCTTACGATCGGGAAGAAAAACTATCATTCGTTTTTTTTTTCTTTTATTGGTAGACCTGCCAAAAATAGTAGAAAGTGTTAAGTAAACCTTACCTTGGTAAATTACAGCAACTTTGAAACCACAAGCCAAATATTTGAAGCAAGTTCAGTCCATAATGGCTAAAAAATCACCCTGTATTAGATATTATTTAGCATCATATACTTTTATGAAATATGAAACTATTTTAGCAAACCTGCGCGGTTATACCCCCAAATGTCCGTAATAGCCCAATGTGCGGATATTTCCAAATTGCAGCGCTTCCCCGGATTTACGGTACCACCTTATGTCAAAACTCATTCGTTGAACTTATATTGTACTTATAATTTATAGACATGTATTTTATTAAGGCAGGCGTGGTCCGCACTTGGATGGGTAACCATCTATTTATATTATAACTTGGAAACAATAAATAAATGAAATGAAATGTTAAGTGGCACAAAAATTGATTAAGCTCTTCCGTGCTTCGGAAGGTACATATAAGCCGTTTTGGTCCCGGCTGTCATTATAGTTTGGCAGTCGTCAAGCTATGTCAGATGCCCTTAGGCAGCCTGAAAAATCTGACAGCAGTGTTGGCCAATTACACACACGAAAAAAAAAACAGGAAGCAAACATCGACAATCCTTTACATAAACTCTAAATTTTCATACTGTGAGCAGGGCTTTAAGATGTGTTGCGTCGTCGCAACGCAAAAGTTTTGACGCATTGCCGGTCACAGAGGCGCTGTGTCAACGCAGCGTTACTACAACTTAAGGCTCGTTTAGACAGTGCGAGCTAGCGTGCGTGTCAGCCGGCCGAGTAGCTTGCGAGTTGGACAGTAGCTCGCAAGGGAGTTACTTCAACATATTTTGTTTTCATTCGCCTCGCAACTCGTACATGACAGCAGCTCGGTCATCACTCGCATCGTTTGGACGCCTTCGGCAATAGCTCGCCAGTGCCATCCGGGCAGTTGTGAGCGGAACCTGTGTTTTTTGTGTGCTGCGCCCATGTCGCGAACACCTTGACAAACAACTCGCAAGACTGGAAATCAGTTACTATGTGTCATGTAGACAGCAAAGGCGCCAAAGCTACTGGCGTACGAGTAGACAAGCTGAGTAGCTGTCTATTGGCTAGGCAGCAGCTTGCACTGCTAAACGAGCCATTCGCAATAAGTACACTCCTCCTGCTTCGTCTCGGGGGCTGCAGTCAGTCGTGTGTGCGTCGCGTCGACGAAATGCACCGTGTGACTTAGGGCGCATTCAGACGACACGCGTAAGCTAAGCCCTCGCATTGCGCACGACAAGCGCGGTTTGAATTTATTGCATATAATAATTTGACTGCCTCCGTGGTCCAGTGGTCAAGGCATTCGCCTTGTGACCCGGAGGACATGGGTTCGATTCCCACTGGGAAGCATACTTTGTGAAAAGCTGTTTCCAGTCTGGATAGGATATTGCAGGCTTGAATTACTTGATTATCCGAAAAGAAAGGTGATTCCGTGTTTCGGAAGGCACGTAAAACTGTGGGTCTCGAACGCAACCTAGCGTTTGATCATCAAACTATCCAAGGATTGGTTCCTGGTTTGCCCTTTGGGTTGTGGAGGTCAGACGGCAGTCGCTCTGTGTAAAAACCAGGAACCTCGTCAAATCTCCTTGGTTAGGTAGCGGACCCCGGGCTCTGAAGCGTTACTGCTGAGGATGCAACCGGGAATACGCTCGGATGATGATGAATAATTTGAGTCCTCAAGGCGAATCAAACGAGCCCAAACTTGATGAGATTGCGTCTTTTTATTATAGAGTATTTATGACCACCTTCTGGCTCCATTATCAGATCAGCTCCATGTGATCATTATATTACATTGTACGCGATATTCGTGCTAAGTTTCAACTCAATCGGAAACCGAGAAGTGGACCAAATTTAACAGAGAATTTGATTACAGACAACGCGACAGGTAAAACTAAATTAAAGCTTGTAAAAACATTTTTAACAGTTGATAAACTCCTCATTTTCTTGGGTAGGTTAAATATAAAATTGGAAAATCACTTTCCATTCACATCTTGCACCGCATCCAATCGGAAAACAAGGAAACTTTGGACAAGTTGGACACTTGGCCACCCAGCCCGATAATTCCAGTTCACGCCTGAACACCAATTTTGGCTCGATATTCAGATATTTAGTCCCATTTCTATATCGTAGACTATTTAGTTTATTACAGAAATGTATTACAGAAAGCTTTTTCTCTCTTTAATTATTTAATGATGTGAAAGTAGGTTATGCCGTAGAATAATTCCACTTTTGTTCAAATATATACTTACCTGATTTCTTTTTGTATTTATCAAAATTGACGAAAATTTCCAATGGAGCAAAATATATTAATAAGTTCTAAATTCAAATGTTTCTATATGAGTACACCAATTTATTAAATGTTGCCAGAATAAACATCATGTACATTTTTCTCCAAGGACAGGACCCATATAGTAAAGACCACGAACAAGATGGAGAGATGAAATCTCAAAATAAGTTTCAAGATGACAATACAAAAGAAATGATATGAAAAAAAAAAAAAAATTAACAACATATTAATTTGTGAAGTTCAAGTACTTTTCAAGACGAATGCTATTGTATATTCGCTGTTTAAAAAACAAAACAAAACGAGCGATTGAACGAACGAACAAACAGACAAACAAACAAACATACATCAAATTCGTCAGATTATTAAAGATTTTAATAGTAACATAATCAGTGTCGGGTGAAGTAAGTATTTTCCATGTCTCCCTATTTTTAACCGACTTTCAAAAAGGAGGAGGTCATCAACTCTTTGCGATCTTTTTTATGTATGTTCACCGATTATTCGAAGACGCCTACACTGATTTGAAAAATTATTTTTTTGTTGAAAGAGTATAATTGTCAGGTGGTCCCTTAGAATTTTTATTATTCGGTTGTGTAATTTGAGGCTGTGTGAGTCGGTTTTTAGTTTTGAAAAATAATTGATTAAGTGTTTAACCAAATGAATAGGAATTAGAACACTATATGTGAGGTTTTATACTTTGACAGTTTCGCCAACTGGTCACTTTTTTAATTAAATAAATAAATATACAGGGACAAATTACATTGATTGAGCTAGCCCCAAAGTAAGTTCGAGACTTGTTTTATGGGATACTAGCTCAACGATACTATATTTTATAACAAATACATATATAGATAAACTTCCAAGACCCAGGACCCAATTCGTCAAATATAGCAAAGAGGATATACATACACAAACATACATACATACTAGTATATCTTTATCTTTAATGCGACAGACAGAGCATTTTGGGTCGTGCAGCTCTTAGCAGATATACAGCGTAATTTTTGTCAACTGAATGAGCGAAGCAAGCGAGCAAAGCGACTCAGATTTAAGATTGGCCAAAAATACTTTTGTTCGGTTGTCAGTTTGTCCGGCTGTTCTCGCCTACAGGCACCAAATAAGTACTAGAACTTACGTACAGAAGTCTTACTCAGAAAATAAACTCAAAGAAATATCTACTCAATATAGTTAACGCTACGGTTTAATTTAGCTCGCGTCAGAACTCCTCACTTCTTCGTTTAGATACCTAGACATCCATTGCAAGCCATCCGGCTAAAAATGCCTACCGTTATACTAATCATGGAAACACCACTAAGATACACCATCGCTAAGTTCTTAAACTCGAAATTATGGGCAGATTGGCAAAACCCTCGTGGGCAGTCTTATCTAAAATTTCAGTTTGACGAATTAATCCGAAATTTTCGGCCTAACTCTCTAACTTTGTTCATTTGTCAATTTTGATTTGATGTATTAATTGAAACCCTTTCTAAGTAAAATGTTCTTGAAAATACAGTGTTGGAGTTCAGATAACATGATGTTGTTATTAAATATTTCCTTTTGAGATTTTGTTATATATAATTCTCAATTCTAGGAAGAGAATGGTCCATTTGGAGGGCTGTAGAGGGATAGGAAGACCGAGAAAGAAGTGGAAAGAATGTGTAAAGACAGCTGATACGAAGGAACGAAGGGCTAGTGCAAATATGGTGAATGACAAAAAGAAGTGGAAAACGTTGACATACAGAGCCGACCGCAAATAGTTAAATGGCGAGGAAAATAATACATACTTTCTTACTGCGTTGGCTCAGCGACCCGAAGTGGGTCTTTGCCTCCAACACCAGAAGACGCCACTGTTCTCTAGCTTGCGTCGACGTCTTTGCAGACTTCGTCTCTCCAGCGGTACCTAGAGCGACCCACCGGTCTTTTCCCGGTCAGTCTCCCCGTGTACACTCTTTTGACAGCACGATCCACCTTTATCCTCTCCAGGTGACCCAGCCATCGGAGTCTTGCCGCTTTGGTCTCTCCCATTATGGTCTATCGATGACGATAATTCTCAAATTCTTGTTGACCTATAGACTGAAGATAAATAAGTTTTATACTTAAGTAGTAATGTGGTGAGTCGTTTTCAGACTAGTATGGGATCACTGCATTTGAGTAGATGGATCTAACGAAACTCACTGACTGTCTGTTCAACAACAGTCATATTACACACTAGCTGAAGTTCACAGTTTGGTCTGGACGTGTTTCGTTGCCCGTGTGCTGAAATTTTAACAATCCTCACATTTTCCTGCTGTTCAGCCGTTTTTAGTTGAATTTCATAGAAACTTTCATTCTCTGCTTAACCCCTTTTTAGGGTTCCGTACCCAAAGCGTGAAAACGGAACCCTATTACTATGACTCCGCAGTCTATCTGTCTGTCACCAGGCTGTATCTACCAAATATGCTGTATTTTATTAAAGCAGCAGCAAAATACATCATCTGTGAACATTTCAACTGCTTAGCTATAGCATGGTTCATGAGATACAATCTGGTGATAGACAGGTAGGGAGTTCTTACTACCCTTTGGGTACGAAAAAATTCGGGTAATTCTTAGAATTATTATATTACATTTAAACGACATTGAATAAGCTAGTAATTTTCAATAGGAAACAATCCTGTGACGTGTTGAAATCATTGAAATATGTTACAAATACATTAAGTATTTCGAGTGTGATCGTAATCCATACGTCCATACAGACATCCGGACATCCACAAACAGTTTTTTTATATGTTATTCTTGACAAATATTTTCTACACGTAGGTATTAAATGTGTTTATAAAAGTGTTGTTCCTCGTATATATGTACATACTTATATTATTTAGTACAATATAAATATAAAAGAGACAGTTTTAAAGTCCAGAAAAATGTTTGACTTTGATATTTTGAGAGTAAAGAAATACCTCAACGCTCCGCTTATGAGGCGTGCAAAAAACATTTTTAAAACAAGTACTTATCTAAAACATTTCGTCATGATATTGCATTGTCACGCGATATACGTATGCGTCTAAAATTTCAGCTCACTCGGAAACCGGAAAGTGGGTCAAATTTAACTCGCAAGATTTGATTACAGACAGACATATGAAAAAGCTTGTAAAATCTATTATAGATATTTAACTTAGCAAACAAAGATCTTTTTTACGGTCGCCAACAAAGTGAAACCCATTCTAAACCCTAGTGTCACATAAACTAAGATTGAAACCCACTTGAAACTAACAATGTTTTTGCCAACGATGACTCCGGTCGTAACTTTTTTGCTCGAAGTTAAACTAAATTATAGTTCAAGTTACAGTTTGAGCGGTTAAGTCGAGCTCAGCTCGGTTAAGTTGGTCGACTTTATAATTCTGTTAAGACGTCCGTTCTCTTGGTTTTTGAGCGACAAAAAGGGGTTTGCTGCTTTAATACCACAAATTGATTTAAACTCAAAGTTACGATTTAGATACAGGGTAAACGCCAAATCACGTTTAATCGATATTAAAAACAGGAGATTATGATTTAGGTTGTTTGTTTTGTTTATAAGATTTGTCACTCAGAATTCCCTACTCATTTAGTAACCGATTTGAAAAAAATCTTTTCGAGGGGCTACCTGAATTTTTCGGGGTCCAGTGCTGCCCCCATTTGAAGAGAAACGGATATATTATTTAAAGTTTGACTTTGACTAAACTACTTTATATTTTAAAGTGAGAACGAGACGCTTTATATAGCATTTTTGCTAAAAGTGGCCGTTTTTCGCAAATTATATCAAAGCCATATTTTAAATAATATCTCCGTTTCTTTTCAAACGATTTATTTCAAATGGCGGCAGCACTGGACCTCAAACAATTCAGGTAAGGATATAATTCCAGATTGGTCTAACAGAAATCTAATCAAATCGTTTGGTTTTTAAACCAAAATATAAAAAGTATGAATAAACAAAATTACTGGCAAAAATATATCATTTTAGTAAACAAAATGACATACATTTTTCGTTATTTTGATTTGTTGCGTATTTAGGTTCTCTGTGTCTGGCACTAACATAGAAGACCGTTTTTAGTACATAATAAGAGAGCAGTTTCTTCATTCAAAAAACAAACATTTGTTAGAGCTGGGCACATGTAATCATTGAGAAAAAATGGCCAGCTAAATAATGAGCTGCCTAGTCCTCTGCTGGATGAAAAGTCTCTCTTATTAAAGGGAGTATTTTGCTCCTAAAATGGACATCGTAAGAGAGGACTTCTTCCCTCGAGGACATTTTCCGCAATTTGGTCCGAATTGTTCGGTCCTGTTTTGCGTGAGGAGCTGATGCCGGCCTCAGTTTTCGGACCAGCCCAGCTCCTGTAGGAAGCCTGGAATGCCTGCTGGCGCCCTTCACGCTTCCGTCATGGTTCCCGGGTGTTCTAGGAACCTTAAAAAGTGGATTAAGGGAATCAATGAAACCTTGGCACTCTTATAACAATAACAAATATTAAATTATACCACAAGTGGCTATGTGAGTTGTAGACCTAGCGAGTCACCCTGACCCGTTGGAGTTTATCAGATAAAAATGTTACGTCCTAATAAGGGTATCAAAAAGGGATGCAGGCCGCTCTTGGAAATCCTTGGGAGAGGCCTATCACTAGCAGTGGACGTTTTGCGGCTGAAATGATGATGATGATGATTATCATCATCATTTCAGCTGCATAACGTCCACTGCTGGACATAGGCCTCTCCCAACGATTTCCAAAATGACTGATGGCCTGCATCCAGCGCTTTCCAGCGACCTTATTCAGGTCGTCAGACCACCTTGTGGGTATGTGTCCTACACTTCGCTTGCCAGTACGTGGTCGCCATTCGAGAACCTTTTTGCCCCATCGGCCATCGGTTTGTCGCGCTATGTGTCCCGCCCACTGCCACTTCAACGAACTAATCCGCTGGGCTATGTCAGTGGCTTTTGTTCTCCTACGAATATCCTCATTTCTGATTCGATCACGTAGGAAAACACCTAGAAAACCCCCTCCAAAGAGCGTTGAGTGAACTTGAGCCGTCTTATGAGACCCATAGTAAGGGACCACGTTTCAGAGCCATAAGTCATCACTGGTAGCACACATTGATTTAACACTTTCGTCTTGAGGCACTGAGGTATTTTGGACGAGAAGACACTGTGTAGCTTCCCGAACGAAACGTGATATTTTTTAACAACATATATTCCCGACATTTTGAATAATTTCAAAAAACTGATCGTCCAAAAAATTCTAACTTTCTCACAAAATTTCACGAGAACAGCCGGACAATAGTATTTTTGCCCAATTTCGAAACTGATATACAAGGTTAACCAAAACTACAAAATAATACTCAAAGCTTCAAAATAGCGTTTATTACCAAACACATATGAAACGTCACACAATCTGCAATGCATTCGGCTCGTACTCGAATCTAGAAACTTTAGGAAACAATTGCAGTGTGAGCGTCGAAAACTTGTAGCAGGAATATTGTTATGTGGATATTCAACTGAATGGAACAGAATACGAGATATGTTTGTAAATGTAGTAGGTACTTCAAAGATATAGTAGGGACTAGGAAAGTTTATGACAATGTCGGAATTTCGAGTACCTATCAATGTCTCAGCTGAGTTCCTCGGGCTTGACGTCAGATTTCTGGCTTTTATAGAGTTTGATTTAAAAATCTAGGGCTGTGGTCTTTGTTCCATTTGGTAGAAATCTGCCAAATAAAAATTTGTTTCTTTTTTCTACAGTTATGTGGGGTCAGCATAAAGCATAAACCAAAGGTTGACTGGTAGACACCGTTTTTAGAGTTAAGTTCGCCTATGTTGCGTACAATTTGTATTTGATGAACAATTATGATTAATCAAAATAATCACAGAAAATAATGCATGCCAGATTTTTCCATATTATTTTGTTCTTTGTAAACTGTCTATCCGTTACTTCCTTAACCATTTTTAGACGCATTCCCTCCATCTTATTTTGGTCTCCCTCTGCTGTGCAAAAACACTACCCTCCTCCGTGCCACAATTCTATATTCTTGTCTTTTTCAATACCTGTCGTAAAGTCAGGTTTTCTTTTTGTCTGTTTGTCTGTAAATTCTCACTTAAAAGATATGTAACAATTATATCGTGTGAAATACAGACTTATCACAAATTCTCTAATATGAACCCAATGCTGCGATTGGTAGTAATTTATGATAGCAATTAATTACATTTTAACGCAATACCTATCATTTTCAATTAATCAAGTTTGTACGTAGTACGGTCGGGTGGTAAATAAATCCATTCCTTGTCGTGCTTTTGCGATTTTGGAATATTATCCCTTATTTTGCTGATAGATAACAATGAAGTTAGATTTTTTGACTTGCCTCAAGGCGTTTTTTGATTGAAACTAACGTTAGACACAGACGTTATAAGCGTGAATCATAGAGAGTCAGCTAATGGCGAACATGTTTCGAGCTCATTCGGAGCGTAAAAGCCTAAAAATTAGACCTTATTATAAGATGCCTAGGCATATTATGATGTTTAATGTCTGTTATCTGGAAGGTGGTTACCGTACGTTTTAAAAGGACGTTTTACTTTTTACCACGTACGACCGAACTGCGGAATCAACTTCCTGCAGCAGTGTTCCTGGACCGATACGACATTGACACCTTCAAAAAACGAGTCTATATCTTCACGAAAGGCCGGCAACGCTTCTGATACACCCCTGGGGTTGCAGTTGTCCATGGGCAGCGGTGATCACTTACCATCAAGTGGCCCGCTTGTTCGTTTGCGCCCCTATAGCATAAAAAAGGTGGAAATGATCATGAATTTTAATGATTTACACGTAAAGAGGAGCAACTGATATATTCAAAGTTTTCCCTTTTCTCCCAGACCAACGACCAAGTGGTCAAAAAGCGAAGCTGAGCTGACTAGATCCCGGCACTTTATGTTATTCAATTAAAAGGAAATGTGAATTCTAAACTGCTCGAGTTGTATATATATACGTTTACGTTCCGTTTACGAGTTGACACGTCGCTGCAAATTGAAAAGCTTGTAGTTTTAATAATTCATGCTGCGTCGCCACAAGTTCCGTTTTAAACTTTGTTTTTCAGTCACGGACATCTTAATCCTCCAAGAAATAACAATACGTGACTTCATTCCGTACTGTCATGCTAGGTACGATTCGATTATATGGCAAACTTTTTTCTTGTAGACGTACTTTCAAGTCATACTTGAGCCACTCAACTCAATAGCGTAAAAACTATAAATTCTAAAAGAATAATTTAGACGCCTTTATACGAGTAGATATGATGAGTTTTTAAAGTAATATTGGAGGGAAAAATAGAAAGAAGAAGAGGAAAAGAAAGACCGAGAGATAGTTTTATAAAACAACTATAAATATAAATAAATATGAATATACAGGTACAAATAACACTGATTGTTGATAGCCCCAAAGTAAGTTCGAGACTTGTTTTATGGGATACTTACTCAACGATACTATATTTCATAACAAATACGTATATAGATAAACACCCAAGACCCAGGAAAAATGAAAAAGGGCATTTTCCAACTTGCCCTGACCGGGGATCGAACCCGGAACCTCTGGGTGGTGAACTAGCATGGTGACCACAACGGCACGGAGGTCGTCATACTGAAAAATCAAATCCATGTTTTGACCTGCAGGAGATGGCAGAGATTGCTTGCCCCACACACAAGAGCTTAGCACTTTAATACGAAAAAAAAGTACTCGTATAACAATATCGTGTATCCCAAACCTCCGTGGCGTAGTGGTCACCATGCTAGTCCGCCACCCAGAGGTCCCGGGTTCGATCCCCGGTCAGGGCAAGTTGGAAAATGGCCTTTTTCAAACTGTCCTGGGTCTTGGATGTTTATCTATATATGTATTTGTTATAAAATATAGTATCGTTGAGTTAGTATCCCGTTACACAAGTCTCGAACTTACTTCGGGGCTAACTTAATCAGTGTTATTTGTCCATATTTATTTATCCCATCCCATCCAAATCCCAAAATGACAAGTGCAAAAGTGAGTTTTTATATTTGTTTGTTACCTCTCCAACTGAACTAATTTAGATGTGGTATAGATATAGTTTGAGACCCGGAAAAGTACATAGAAAAATTATCCATCCAAATATCCATTCATCTCACTTGTCACTCTAGCCACAGACTAAGTACTAGTCTCACGGACAGAAGTCTTACTCTGAAAAGAAATTCAAAGAAATATCTACTTAATGCGGTTAGCGCTATGGCTTAATTTAGCTTGCGTCAGAACTCCTCACCTCTTCACTTGGATACCTAGACATCCATTGCAAGCTAATTTCATTCTTATTACTCTGGACAAACGATTCATGTAACTGAAATTTCTCCTTCGAAGTAGTCGCCGCGCGCATAGTAATAATGTAGGTATATTTTCGATACCTAAACGGGGAGTGACACAGGCCTGCTCTAGCGTACCGTCGCTCTCTCTCGCTCTTACAAATGAAGGTTCTTAGCGACAGAAAAGGCTAGCAGTATGGGAAAGTGCTGCTCAGTGGTGTTAAGTGAGATCCAACCCTAAAGGAATAAAAATGCTAGTAAAACATTGTACAGAGAATCCTATTTTGCCATACCAAAAGGAGATTTTATTACGAAGAACTAAATTTAAGCAAACGAAATCGCGCGTAAAAGCTAGTATGTTATTAATGCTTTGAAATATGAATCTGGAAATGCAAAGCTGTATCACGGCTTGTAATGAAATTTTGTCTAAATCAAACCGGCGCACAATCGGATTTTGATTGGCAAAGTTAAACACAGCCTTAATTGAATCCGATCGTTTATTACGAGGATCTACGTCGCAGTATTGTATTGTATTTTTGTCAGTCAGGGCGTGTTTGGACGACATGCGCCCGCCATGCCCACGCTTAGCCCAAGCCTAGAGATTTGTTGCGTTTAATTGAGTTCTACTACACATCAATACAACTTAAATTGTATTTACCGAAGTCAACACGCGCACGCCTCGCCTTCGCCACGCGCTCGCCTTTCCTCCGCCTTGCGCCCGCCCCAACTGGACTTTGGTAAATAAATATATATATACGGACAAATCACACAGATTGAGCTAGCCCCAAAAGTCAGCTTAAGCTTGTGTTATGAGATATTAACCCAACGATACTATTGAGTAACAAAATGCAATTTGAGTGTGATAGGACTCAAATGATATGCAATAAATTTCAACGCGCGCTAGGCCAGGCCTGTGTCACTTCCTGTTTAGGTATCGAAAATATACCTACATTATTACAATGCATGCGGCGACCTCTCCGAAGGGGAAAATTAAGTTACATGAATCGTTTTTCCAGAGTAATAAGAATGAAATTAGCTTGCAGTGGATGTCTAGGTATCTAAACGATGTGTAAGTTATATTATTAAGTAGATATTTTTTTGAGTTTATTTTCTAAGTAAGACTTCTGTATTAGTATTATTACTTATTCTGTGGCTAGGCGTAGGCTAGGCGTTCGCTTAGCTAGCGCTTGTCGTCTGAACGCGCCCTCACAAAACGAGGTTATGTTTTAATTAAACTGTATGGAAATTATAAAGATTCGCAATTTAAAATCTATTGGGTACAAGCTATTAAGGTAAACAGTTATTACCCTTACAATGATAGATCATATGAACTAGTTATCAATCTTTTTTTTTTAAATTTTTATTCCTTTGTTTTTAATGTTTAAATTTGAGAAGTTTGAAAAAGAAATGGTGGCGTGGAATAGCCAAGTAATCATGTGCATTATAATAAAATAAATATATATAGTTTTTCTTAAAATCTTTTAACTTTTTGTTGGGCTAATTTGCTAGGAAAAAAAAATTGCTAGACAAATAAAAAAAACATCTAGTTATGAGTGGCAACACTAGAGTTGTAAAAATACCGTATTTATACCAAATGATCAGGTATTAAATAAGTATTATACAATAACTTAAAGTATTTTTTTATATTTTAGGTTATGGTTAGGGACGTGGTATTTTTGTCCAAAATGTAAGCAATTTGACGTCAGATAACTAACTATACTTAACTTTTTTTTAAAATAGAAGATGGCGGCCATGCAAGGGTAATTTGTTCCGCGAGACCACAGGTCGAGTCGTCACCATGCGTAACCTACCCCTCTCCCCGCATTAAATAAGTACTCTTTCCATTTAAAACACCTTTAATGAATAATTCCAAATATACCGTTGCATAAGGTAAAATACGGTATTTTTCGTATTATAACAGCATGATCAAATGGTATAATACCGGGCTTACATCTCTACATATTCCATCCAACCGATGATAAGTGGAATTGATATCAGTGGCGCCATCTATTATTCGCCATTTAAATTAAAGATTCCAACTTTAAAGCGTTAACACCCAATAAATTTATAACGGCTTAATCGATTTTCTTCAAGTATAGCTAAGAACCACCTCTAGAGAATTTGCTTGGACAAAAAAAAAAAATATCGAAATCGGCCCATCCGTTCGAGAGCTACAATGTCACAGACAGACAGACAGACAAACATTAGCGTCAAACTTATATCTTTTTAGGCATTTAGGTCCCATAATTGGGTTAAAGCCTCCCCTCTTTGTTCCCAATTATTTCTATCCCTAGCTGTTACACTCCATTCCTTCTCAAAAGCGGATAACTCGTCCCTCCATCTCATCCTAGGTCTTTCTCTGGACCTCACCTAAAACAAACTTATAACACTTTTTTTTCTTTTTGTCGGGGGTTAAAACGGTAGATAAAAACGACTGACATCTTTTACAAGTAATGTTTTTGATAACATTCATATTTTCTTTAAGAAGAAAACTACATTAAGTAAGAGTACATCCACTGAGTGGTAAAGGGTCACAAAAACTTCGCATACTTGTCATTCCAACGATTCCCGGCGCCCGATATTGTACGAGAGCGGTGAATAATTCCGCTTAGACCAAGAGATAGTAATTTTTTTTACAAGCTTTTATGTAACTTGCAATTTATCTTGTATGTATGTTTATTTAGGTCACATCTTGCAACCCGGTTTTCTTTACGAGATAATATTTTAAAAAATATATCGGTTGCTTTTAAATAATTTATTTCAAATTCACTTAACCCCTAAATATTTTTTTTGTTTTCATCACATTACACTCCAGTGAACTATTACACAGTTTTCCTCACAATTTTTCTTTCAATGAAAGCAAACGGTGGTAACTTTATTTGCTAGGTTAATTAAAAAAACTCCTGAAACCATTAATGTTAACACTAGAGTACTCGCGTGGGTGACTGTAATCACCCAGCGCTATAAAATTAAGTTTATTTAGAAAACGCGTCGCGGCTATCTCAAGCGCAGTCGTGTATTCCTCAAGGACAAACCCCTGCCCCTGCCAGTGCTGTGCTTGACTTACAACTTGACAAAGTTGATGGGTGACAATAATCACCCGTGCGAGTATTCTTGAAACAGTTTTTTTTATCGGAGATTTATCAAAAAGATGTAAGCTTTGATTTTATTTAACAATTGATATACACATATAAGTTGTTAAATAAATTAGGTACAATTTTTTTCACCATTCCTTATATTTTTATTTGAAAACGAATATCTCAGTATAATTCGCCAAAGACTATAAAATTTAAGGCAAGTCAGCTTTTAGGTATTAAAGACTATCCTTCTGAATAACTTATGCCCGTTTTGGTAGGCAGGGATAGGCGTTTTTTTTTTGTAGTAGAGCTCGAGACCGTACTATTTGTAAAAGGCGCATTTGCCCTGATCATGAAATCAGTTTCTGCACTGATTGTGTCTGATTAGTATGTATACTTTTTATTTTAAACGTGGTATTTCTAGAATAAAACAATTTTTAAATTAATTGCTTTAGCTTTTCTATTTTAGGATAAGATTGTTTTGATGTCAAAGTAATTTTTTATTGCAATTTTTTACGAAGATTTGTTTTTATTTTAATTTTAAGGAAAGAGTACTTGTTTAATTTTGTTAACCACATATTATGGTTAAAATAAAGATACTGATTTATATTTTACAATTGTTTTATTAAAATTTAGAATATTCAATAAAATTGTTAAGTAGACACATGGGTGACGCTTGTCACCCACGCGTGCGCTCATGTTCCATTCGGAGGTTTGAATACTCTAACGTTAGGTAAATTTAGTAACCGTAGCGCCATCCATTATTTGCCAGATAAAATAAAAACCCCGACTTTCAAGCATTAACCACCAATAACTTTTAAACGGCTAAACCACTTTTCATTAAAGATACCTATAAACCATTGCAAGAGAACTTGCTTTCACGTTAAATAACCGAATCCTATAGAAATTTTATCAAAATTAGTTGTGTAGTTTGGTTTCGAAGTTGGTATTTAGTATTGAAAAATTATTAACCAATAAGGAAGTTTCCAACAACTCAACACATACTTTTTTTAAACGTCAAAACCAACATTTCCTACGGGATTTGTATAAAATACAGACTAATGACGTCATAGTTTCTTGGAGTCAAATAGCGCTCTTAATATCAGTTTTCTACAATAATAAATGTAAAATCACGTTAAAATGGACACGTTCAAATACAAGTAACATTATTTAGCGACGGTATATTTTCTCAAACGTACCAAACAATTTATTACTGACCCAGGAAACTTCCAAAGATTCAAAGATTCAAATGTTTATTCAGCAATTAGACCTTTACATCCATTTTTAACGATACCAGCACTTCGTTACGACCACTGCTGAGAAGAAACGCCGAAAGGAACTCACACATCACTTCCTTATTCTTGTACGCTGTCTCTTAGCCTATCCACCGCCCCGGAATTTGCGGCACACGTTACTAAGATAATGAAATCGTGCTCGTTCGATATCAGGCGTATTTACAAATGAGACTGAATTGTCATTAGGCGCCGTAAGGCCTTGTAGCCTTGCCTTGGAATTCAATTAGTTATCAGTCGAGTCCTGATGGATTCACGAAAAGGGTTACGGATCTACTTTATCGTAAATTTTAAAGTTGTACTAAAACGTATTTTGGTTTCGAATTTATAACATACTGCGCCCCGCGGTGTTACCTAAAAAGTAGCCTATATGTTGATCCAGGGTGTCAGTCTGGTCCCCCCCAATGGGTTCCCGGTTTGTCGTACCGGGGGGGCTCAGTACCCGTGGTAGTCGGCTTCGGCCTTGAGCCTGTAGGGATGCGCCCAATGGGGCGGCGGGGGAGTGGGAAGTTCTCCCCCCACCCAGGGTGGGGCCGCCGGGAGGGGAATGTTTCATTGCCCTCCCGGCGCTTCAGGCGGGGCCACACCGCCGTGGCTGTGGTAGGAGATCGGTCGCGGAGGAGGAGGAGTGTCGGTGTTACGTTGCCGCTCTCCCTATCCTCCGCGGCCGAGCGGTGCCGCACCGCGTTTGCGGCCAGAGGCATGCGGCGGGGCCTTTCATCTTCTCCGCCGCTGGGAGCCGGTTTATCTGGCTCCCATGGGTCCACAGGCGGTGGACTGCGTGGGAGTTTGCCGCTTCTCAATCCGTGAGTTCCGGACGCGCCGACTTGGTGAGTGGGGGGGCGCTGTGACGCCCCCGAGGAGGGGCCGCTTTGGCGGCCAGCCGCGCCGGGGTTCGCGGATGTATTTCCGTTCCCGTGTCCCCGGCAAAAGCGGTTGAGATGGAACTCCGGAGGTTTTTTAGTGGGTAGGCACGTCGCTCTGGCGTGGAGTCCCACATAACCCGACAGCCTCCCCCGCAGGCTGACGGGTATCCGTAACAGGGATCTTTCCTCCGTGAAAATATAAAAAAAGGGTGTCAGCTATCTGCATACCAAATTTTATCAAAATTGGTCCGGCCGTTTACGCGTGAAGAAGTAATAAACACACACACACTCACTCACAAACTTTCGCCTTTATAATATTGGTGTGATTCGTAGGAAAACAAAAGACAATGACAGAGCTATCGGCTCAGCAAAGAATTAGCTCATTGAAGTGGCAGTGGGCGGGATACATAGGGCGACAAACCGCTGGCCGATAGGGCAAAAATGTTCTAGAAAGGTGACCACGCACTGGATTAGCTCATTGAAGTGGCAGTGGGCGGCATACATAGCGCGACGAACCGATGGCCGAAGGGGCCAAAACGTTCTATAAAGGTGACCACGCACTGGCAAGCGAAGCGTAGGATACCCATCCACAAGGTGGTCTGACGACCCGACCAAGGTGGCTGAAAAGCGGGCATTTTGGAAATCCTTGAGAGAGTCCAGCTATGGAAGTCATGCGGCTGTAATGATGATTATGATTTTATAATTGTTTTTTTTTTTGTAAACGTTAATCCAAAGTATTTATCATTTCATTTCCAGCCATCACGTGTCCCACTGCATGGCAAAAGTCTTCCATCATTTACAAGGTCCCGTAACCAAAGGGTAAAAATGGGACCCTTTTACTAAGACTCCACTGTCCGTCTGTCCGTCTGTCTGTCACCAGTCTGTATCTCATGAACCGTGATAGCTAGGCAGTTGAAATTATCACAGTTCATAGATTATATATTTCTGTTGCCGCTATAAGAACAAGCAATAAAATAATATTTCAGTCTCATGCAACAGACGTGATTTTTAATAGATAATGGTACGAAACCCTTTGTGAGCGAGTCGTAGAGCTTATTTCGTCATCGTGTACTTAGCTTACCGGGCTTTCTGGTGTTTGTCTGGTCCAGGATGAGGTGGCCTTTGCCTGGAAGTACTATAGCATGTGTATCGCAGAAACATGCATAGCAATAAATTGTTATTTATTTATTACACGGAAAATTTATACAGAGAATACGTCTTCAAATAAATGTTGTACCAAAGCACTGCTTACTTCAGAAGAGATCTCTTCCAGTAGGTAGTGGGTAGTATTCGTTAAGGAACAAAGCGTCTCAGTGTCTAGAGTGGCCAAAGATGCTTTTGTCCGTCTGTCCGTCTGTCCTCACCTACAGGTCGCATATCTCAACCGAGTCTCGTAAAATTTTGTAGACAGGTTTGAACATTATATTGAATTTTTATGTCGTTCCAGATTTTCGAAAATTTTCAAAATGGTGGAAATACTAGTATTGGGATTGAAAACTTAAAAAATATCATATTTCAGTCATTTCCAAAAAATTTCAAAACTTTTATAAAACTATAAAGACGCAACTTTTTTGTATGAACAAGTTTTTACCCGATAAACTTCAAGGGGTTGGACTCCTAAGTTGCGAAGTCTACAGCTTAGAGCCACTAGTATTCTTTCTTTCGATTATTTGCCTGCATTTATCGACGACCTCCTCCGTAGTCCAGTGGTCAAGGCGTTCGCCTTGTGACCCGGAGGTCATGGGTTCGATTCCCACTGGGAAGCATACTTTGTGAAAAGTTGTTTCCAGTCTGGATAGGATATTGCAGGCTTGAATCACCTGATTATCCGAAAAGAAAGATGATTCCGTGTTTCGGAAGACACGTACAACTGTGGGTCCCAAACGCCACCAGCGTTTGATCATCAACTTATCCAAGGATTGGTTCCTGGTTTGCCCTTTGGGTTGTGGAGGTCAGACGGCAGTCGCTCTGTGTAAAAACCAGTAACCTCGTCAAATGTTCTTGGTTAGGTAGCGGACCCCGGGCTCTGAAGCGTTACTGCTGAGGATGCAACCGGGAATACGTGAGGATGATGATGATTTATCGACGACCTCCGGGGCGTAGTGGTCACCATGCTAGTCCACCACCCAGAAGTCCTGGGTTCGATCCCCGGTCAGGGCAAGTTGGAAAGTGGCCTTTTTCAAATTGTCCTTGGTCTTGGATGTTTATCTATATATGTATTAGTTATAAAATATAGTATCGTTGAGATAGTATCCCATAACACAAGTCTTGAACTTACTTTGGGGCTAGCTCAATCAGTGTTATTTGTCCCTATATATTTATTTTATTTATTTATAGTTTATATTTATTTTTATATATACATTATCATCACTAGGCTAAAGGGCAATGACAGATTGGTGATCGCAGTAGATAGTATAGTCTTTGCACAAAGTACCTACGCTACTGACAATGCTGCCCGTTTTCTTTTTAAATACCCAATTTCCAAAAGGAGGTTACCAATTCAACGGAATATTTTTATGTATGTTCACCGATTATTCGAAGATGCCTGAACTAATTTGAAATAATCTTTTTTTGTTTGAATGTGTATACTTGTTAGGCCCCATGGAAATTTTATCAAAATCGATTGTGTAGTTTAGGATAAAGACCCTTGTTAGTTTTGAAAAATTACCTATGTGTTTTTATAGATCCCTTAGTAAGGAGTATCTTCACGACATCCGTATGAAAAGGAAAGAGTGGTGACAATCTGTTTGTCTGTGCTATCACTACACAAACTTTACTTTTGTCTTTACCACAAAATTCAACCATTTCAGTAGCAATAACTGTCAGAACTACAATGTCTCCAAATCATCCAAAAATCGCTCTCGACCATCTTTCGAAAGGCTCGTAAAGACATAAGGTCAAAGGAGACTTATTTATTATCCATAGAACTTTTCCTCATCATCATCCTCACGTATTCCCGGTTGCATCCTCAGCAGTAACGCTTCAGAGCCCGGGGTCCGCTACCTAACCAAGGAGATTTGACGAGGTTACTGGTTTTTACACAGAGCGACTGCCGTCTGACCTCCACAACCCAAAGGGCAAACCATTAACCAATCCTTGGATAGTTTGATGATCAAACGCTAGGTGGCGTTCGGGACCCACAGTTTAACGTGCCTTCCGAAACACGGAATCATCTTTCTTTTCGGATAATCAGGTGATTCAAGCCTGCAATATCTTATCCAGACTGGAAACAACTTTTAACAAAGTATGCTTCCCAGTGGGAATCGAACCCATGACCTCCGAGTCACAAGGCGAACGCCTTGACCACTGGACCACGGAGGCAGTCAATCCATAGAACTTTTCCTATTATCGACTTATCTACATCGTTATTCATAGAGAGGCCGTTACGAGGGCATTACTAAAGTATAGCTGCTTTATCTCCGGGAATAAGGATCGTTAGGCTGAATGATTGGTCTCCTCCGTTCGGATATTGTGAGGGAATAAAGGGTCTTGGAGAACTCGTTTTTGTTACAGGACGTTCGGTTTAGTTAGCGTTATGACTTTTTTCTCACCAGCCAAATTTTTCGAGCAATTTCAGTCTGCCATACTGAAGTAGTATCTATAAAAAAAGTTGTCAAAAATCGATACAAAAGTTTTGTCCGCAAAAACAATATTCGTTTTGCCAAGAGCTGATTTTTATCGGAAAACGATTTTTTTTCTTTTTTTTTGTCAATTTTTTTACTAAAAAGATTTTTTTTTTGTTTAAGTTTATTGCACTCAATCTTTTGATGAACTGATAACAATTGGTACAAATTTAATGCTCATGCATTATCTACCTGTTTACATTTGAGACATGTTGAGAAATTGGAATAGAGGTTCAAGTGTGGTATTAGGGTAGATGACTAATTAAAAAATAAATTATTTGGTACAGTTCATCACATAAAACATTAAAAAAAAGTGTCGCTTTTCATTGATCGTATCCATATGACTAAAAAAAAGCATGACGTCACGCTTCCGTATTTCATACAAAATCTCATACAAAATGTTTGTTTAGAAAATAGTGCCTGATTTGACTTGTTGTCTTCTAGCGGATTCTGTATCTGACAGAGCTTGTTCTATTTTGTCTGGTGTGTAATGAGTCACCCTGTATTATAATATAACACCTGTGTTGGATAGGACCTGCTTTAAACATTTGGCTGTTTTTCAAAAAGTCACCCTGTATTGTAACATCTGTGTGGTACATTTTATTTTATATTTGTTTTGGTCAAATCTTACAACTCAATTCTAAACCAGTTACCTTCAACCGATTGAGCTGAAATTTTGCAGACTTGTGTAAGTACGATGACAATAAAATATTTTTAAGACAAGAAGCTGATCTGACTATGAAAACTTACTTATATAATAATAATAATAATAAATTGTTTATTTCAATTATTAGATTTTGGTTTACAATTTCTGGATTTTGAAACCTCTTTTTAAGCAAAGAATGCCTGTATTAGGAGATTTCGCTCTTCCATATCGGTTCTGTTGGCTTACTCTATACATATAATACTTACAAATGATTTGTGATTGAAAACATTAAAATTTTTCCAAAATACATTTAAAACAATAAATCTTGATGAATTTTTTTTTTAATTTAAAAAATAAAATAAAAAATTTAAGACATAAATATTGTACAAAATCAAATATGCCATGACTATCGAATTTTTATACATACCCATACATTAAAACAAAATAACTCAAAAAATAAACATTAAATTATATTTCTTTATCCACGTACATACAATGGACAGGTCAATATCAATACTTACAATAATTGAAAATCAAATTATAAAACCAAACCAAAAAACAGAAAAATAAATAAAATTAAAATCAAACTTTACAAACAAAGTGTTGTTTTTGTGATTTACCTTGCTATGTGTTTTGTGTTAAGTTGTAGTGTAAACTGTGTATACTATTTTATTTTTTGCAAAAGTAACTCTGTTTCATCGTAATTCAGTGATTTTAAAAATTCCGTAATATGTTTTTTATATTCGTAATATTTTTTCGGATACATGTTTATTTTTTTGTTTATTTTGTTATATAATCTTGCAGATGAACATTTGTACTGTTTAGACGCAAACTCAGTTCTTACAGCAGGAACCGAGGCTACAGTCTTAAAACGCCGCTTTGTAAGTTTGCTTGGATCATAATGTAAACTTTTGTGTTTTTTAAGAACGATGTATAACATATACAGTCTCCTAACTGATAACAAATTGCTATGTTTATAAAGAAGTTCAGTGGGATACCTCATTTTTTTTAAATACATGACTTTTATTAGTGATCGTTGAGCACGTTCTATTTCTATAAACTTCGTTTTCCCCGCATCTCCCCTTATAGACCAACAAGATAATTACCCAAAGACAGGACAATTTGAAAAAGGCCATTTTCCTACTAACTCTGGCCTGAAGCGAAACTAGGACCTGTGAGTGGCGGACAAACGTGGACAATTCACAATACACATGAAAGAAAGAAATATATTTTATTTGGTTTCTTTTTTTTACATTTGAGTCATATCAAGCACAGTCCTTAGTTTAATTTAAAACATTCAGGTTATCATGGAATTAACAGTTTTTTGGGCTTTAACATGACTGTCCCAACGAGAGTGTAATGATTTTAGAATTCATGAATATTTGATATTATTAAAACCAACGTAAGATGGCATAACTAAATATTTCAACGCGACTTTATTCACGTAGTGTAGTCGGAAAAGGCCGTCTATTTTCTCGGTTTAGCGATCATCCTCATTCAATCGTGATGGTGAATCTAGACTCGCGGCAGCGTGTCAGAGCCAAGTAAAAAAAAAGGAACTGGCGACGTAGCAGCCGTGTGTATATTTACACGAACCATTTCGAGCTACTTTTGACCCTTAACAACTCGAAACCTATTTAACCTAAATTCTTGTATTTTGGAACACACATTAAAGTTGTCCAGCTCATCTCGAATACAAGCCAGATCAAATGTTAAGATTCTTATAAATAAAATTCAATATTCCCTAAAGAACTTGGCGGCCATTTAGATCTCAATTCTTTTATCGGATTTTGAAAATGGTTCTTATTCGCACATTTATGTTTTTGGTGGAATTGACTTTACCTATTCTTCAAGCTTTAAAAAGCTCTGGTAGTTAGACAATAAGAGGTACAGAGATACAGCCAGGTCTGTACACACAAATGCCTTGAGTATACCCAAGGCTGAAGACGACGATGACACGATGGTTACAGTTACAAGATTATCACCAACAACTACGGACACACCACCATTAGGCATTATTTTCAATAAAGCAGCGCGGGCTCAACACAACAGGTTAGACATAGTGCGTTGAGGACAGCGAAACCGTCGGGTCGCCGCTCCTCCTAACACTCGCCCTGAGGATGATTGTCTTCACCGATCGACCGTGTTAAAATATTTAGTTATGTATATTAAATACTACCCGCGCCTAAAGTAGCTTTTGCGTCAGCTTCTTGTGTACCAAATTTTACCAAAACTAGTCCATCCGTTTGCGTGAGAGTAATGAGTGTTGACGAAGCAAAAGAGGTTTGCAAGGATCTTAGCAAGTGGAAATTTATAGTCTCTGCCTACCCTCATGGGAAACAGGCGTGAACATGTATGTATGTTTGCGCGTGAAGAAGTAACAAACATACACACACACTCACAAACTTTCCCTTTTATAATATTACTAGCTGTTACCGCGACTTAGTCAGCGTAGACTTTAGTTTATGAGCACCATGATTTAAGTATTTTCAATAAAACAGTCCAGGTGTATGTCAGGCCACGCGCAGTGAAGGGTTTCGTAGTTGCGAATGCCGATTTATAGAAAAAATGAATTAATTAGTTTAAATATTTAGTTTAAGTCCTAAAAGGAACTGCACTTATCCCTTGCTGCAAAATCAGAGTAGCGGCAAAATCGTCAAATATATCCACCCCTCCCATGCTACCGATACGGAATGGGGGTGGCGTCTGGTGCCCGCAAAATGAAACCTTAGGGTCAGTTAGGACGGACCGAGACACGAAGTCCTGTTCAGAAAGCAAGGTACTGGTAATCAAGTAGGTGGCAAAACCAATACTGGCATATTCACACATAGGTTTTTTTTAAGTGCGACTTCATCCCGAGCCGGGTCCATAGCGGGAACAGAGAGAAAAGAACTGGGTAGAGCTTCAAACGGGCCATCTTTGCTATTGATGTGGGCTTTCAAGCTGAGACAACTGCCAAACTTCAGGTACTGCCAGATATTTGACGTGCGAGTACCTTGGCACATCTTCCCCAAAGAGCTTCAAGGGTGGCAGGAAGTTGATGTTCACTAAAATCAATGTTTACTTCTTGTTGACGTTCACTAAGAACCTCCATTTGAAGGCCTGTCAAGCAGGGCGCCTAGGACTGTCTGGAGGTTATTTGCGGCGTACTTTGAGTTAAACTAACTGCAAAAAGCGCCGTGTCGTCGATGAAGAGTGCCAACTGAGCCTGGCCGGCAACGGGGATGTCGTTGGTGTATTACGCGTATCATCATGGAAATCAGCAGCTCATCTTCATGTAAAAAGGCCACATAACAGTCCTAAATAAAGCCCCCAACATTTTTTTTCCGTTCCGATTCCGTTACGATTTATTATATGTATGATTAGTGTGATAAATAGTATGATAATATATAGATACCGTTAGAACCCTTATATATTTCGACGGGGTATAAGATTTTAGTGATTCAACCAAATTTTGCTCAAAATTCATCAAGGTTCAGTTGTGACAAAAGATTAACCTTTTCTTTTAAACCATTTTATAAACACAAACTTTTATAATTATGTTTAGGGCCGTCACAAACTTTAGGGTTGCGTAATTGAACCAGCCGTTAGGAAACTGGATCAAATCAAATTCTCTTGCATAGCCTCTAGTTAACTTGAATAATTAAACTTTGTTTTCATTTTAAAACAGCGGCCTTGTTGACAGGTTGACCCGGGCTTTAAGGAAACGAGCGCCATGGGGGCTATAGTGTCTTAATTGCGCATAATCCACTAGTTGTCATCAAGTCAAATCAGATACGTTTTAGGGTTCTACGGTATATCTTTCGACAACCTCCATGGCGTAATGGTCAACACGCCAATCTGGACGTTCTGGGTTAGATCTCCAGCCAAGGCAAGTTGAAAAATTGCCTTTTTCAAATTGTCCTGGGTCTTGGGTATTAATCTATATATGTATTTATCATAAAATATAGTACCGTAGGGTTAGTATCTCATCATTATCATCATCCGAGCGTATTCCCGGTTGCATCCTCAGCAGTAACGCTTCAAAGCCCGGGGTCCGCTGCCTAACCAAGGAGATTTGACGAGGTTACTGGTTTTTACACAGAGCGACTGCCATCTGACCTCCACAACCCAAAGGGCAAACCAGGAACCAATCCTTGGATAGTTGATGGTCAAACGCTAGGTGGCGTTCGGGACCCACAGTTTTACGTGCCTTCCGAAACACAGAATCATCTTTCTTTTCGGATAATCAGGTGATTCAAGCCTGCAATATCCTATCCAGACTGGAAACAAAATAAATATATACGGACAAATCACACTGATTGAGCTAGCCTGTAAGTAAGCTTAAGCTTGTGTTATGAGATAATAACCCAATGGTACTATTTTATGATAAATACATATATAGATTAACATCCAAGACTCAGGACGATTTAAAAAAGGCCATTTCGAACTTGCCCTGACCGGGGATCGAACCCGGGACCTCTGGGTAGCGGACGAGTATGGTGACCACTACGCCACGGAGGTCGTTGTATGACATAGCACGTTGTGACGTCATAGTTTCTTGTGGTCAAATATCGCTCCAATATCCGTTTATCTGCATTAATAATATAAAATTTCAAAATAATTGAGTTGCGTTAATTTTTATCTGACATAATTTCCCAAATTCCCAATAATCTAATAAATTGTATTATGAAATGTTAAAATACAATAGTTTAAAATACAATTCTAGAAAAAAAAAAAACGATTTAATATGAAATGGAATATGTCAATGTTTGCTTAAAACAAATTTTCAAACCAATAGATCAGTATATTTGCACACCTAATCAAACCTGAATGAAATTTCTTATTTTCTTTCAACGCAATCTTCGTAAAATTCAGGGAGATTAAAATAAGGCACGTTATAGAGTAGACAACCAAAGTCCTTACAACCTCACTTACATTTAAAACGCATATACTTGTGCATTCTGTAAGGCAGATAAGCTGATCTTACAAATGCAGCGAATAACTTTTAGATTTTTATTCGGTACCGTTCTTGTAGCAAAAGAGAACATCGGTAAAGTTGCCATACGTATAAAATATAACTCTAGATTATATAATTTCATTGGATATAGATACATGTTGGATTACCAACTTAAAATAAGAAGTGTTCCAACAGTATGAGAGCGACATTTTTTTTTCGTACAATGTCGCGCGCACTAATATACTTCCACAACGGTGTTGCTTACTTTGTTACAATGATGTTATCATTTTTTCAGACAGAATTATTATGTTTCTGCTATTAGATTTCCAAAGTATCATGAGTTTTGTGGTATTTTTTTTTGTTATGATTTAGAAAAGACTGCAATACTGCTGTGTAGTTTGTGTGTACTTTAAAAAAAATACGGAGGGATCACACAAATCGAGCTAGCCCTAACTTGTGTTAGGTATGTGACACTATTTTAACGAAAGTGTATTAAATAAGCTATCTACTTATTTAATGTCTTTGTGTTATTTTTTTTGTGTACAATAAAGAGTTATCATCTGTCTACATATGTATACGCATAAATAAACACCCAAGAAACTCTAAAATCCTAAATGACTGTCTCTATGCCAACAATTTAAATCTCCTTGATAATAAATTTTATGCAGATGTGCTTACGAAATTAACTTGCAAATTGGACATAAAATTGAACAAAGCTTAGATGTTCTATTTGATTTACTCTTGAACAACGTATTGCAATTTTGATCATTTTGCATTTTCATCAAAATTCTGATCATCGAACTAAAAACAAGATTTGTAGAAATTGATTGATGATTTCTCTCTTATTTTATATTCTATTCAGTTATTTAAATCAGTGCTTGTCCACCACCCAATGGTCCCGGGTTCGATCCACGGTCAGGGCAAGTTGTAAAATGGCCTTTTTCAAATTGTCCTGGGTCTTGTATGTTCATTTATATATGTATTTGTTATAAAATATAGTATCGTTGAGTTAGTATTCCATAACACAAGTCTCGAACTTACTTTGGGGCTAGCTCAATCTGTGTTATTTGTCCCTATATATTTATTTATTTTTTGTATTTTTTACTATATGTAAAATTGACTATAAAGGTGTAGCTTCTCCAAAAAATATTTAAATATATCTAATAATTCAACTTACTGTCTGTAAATTTATAAAAATCTTAGTCTATTTGCCAGTCGCATTAAGGTAAGTATACAATTACCTGAGTAAATAAGTGATGAATTTTTATATAATTTCTCAAAACTAAAAACCAATTTTACTTCCATAATTTACCAAATCCAGGCATCTTCGGATAATCAGTGAACATACATAAAAAAAGAATTGCGACGAATTGATGACGTCCTCCTTTTTGGATGACGTTTAAAAATTGACAAAATTTTCAGCGCTTTTTGAATTAGGGTTACAATATCTTTGTTAGTTTAAGCGTCATTATCATCAGGTTCTTTTAACTCTTTACTGCAGGAGCACGACCCAGTACTGCTGGAGCTATAGCTTATATGGCTATTGCAGCCACGCTGGTCAGAAAAGTTGAAGAGATCTCTTTGATGCTTATAAGTTTTGTTTAGATTATATTTTCGAAGTCACCTTCTACGATATTCACGGTAAGACTTAAAGTAGTCCAATAGGGAATATGCATGAAAAAAATATATGTTATCTAATCAGTTTATCCATAAATATTCAAAAATAAATTACTGACAGTGAAAACAGAATAAGATTTGGTTAAAAAACGAACGAGATATAACAATTTTACGGAACTATGTCTATCTCACTCGCAAAAACGCTATTTTCTATGGCAAATGTATTGATGATGTGGACTTTGACGTCATCAGTACATATCGGATTTCTCTTTCTAATTGAAACTTTGAATTATTACATGTTCGTCGCTGATTAAGATATTTTATAAATTCTTTCATATTTGTTTACTGTGAGTAATAAGGAGTTTAAATATGCAAAGAATATTCTACTCTGCCGGAAACCACACGAGAAATAGTCGCCTAACTTATTTAATATGCATACTTGGGTTTCGTACAAAATAAATACTTAAGGCGGCCCTTCCCGGCCGCTCTATCGTCAACGCGAGCATAGTTTGAAAAGCTTGTAGTTTCATCCAGGGAAACGCTAGGATAAGATGCAAAGCAAAAAAAAGATATAGCGCGCGAGGCCCCGGTTTGCATTATATTGAATTAAATTAGTATTTTTATTAACTATCATAATAATAATACTATAAAGTATTATGAAATTTCATAAAACTTGTTCCAGGTAAGACGTGTTTTTAGTAAGCCTTACAAGTGTGTAATATAAATGTTTTTTATTTAAAATTTTCATCACTATGTCAACATAATAGGTAAATAGTAAAAATATAAGTTTGCACGCAGTAATGTGTAACTTCAGATTTATTCATAGCGTGGCCAGGACACGCACTTGGCCAACTATTTTAGAAAAAGGTACTGCGGCTACAATACATATGTCACTGATAATTTGTATAACTCGGTTAAAAACAAAAACCAAGGTATTCCATAATGTTAACTCTTTATAGTATTTTCAGCAATAAATCTGGATTATATGGATGCAGACTTCTGGCAAGTTTTGTTCCAATTAAGATTGAATTTGTGGTTGGGACACACTCAGTTTTTTTGAGTTTTTTAATTTAATAAATTATAAACATGGTTTAATTTTGGCTTAAAATCCACTCAAAACAAAACTACGTCTACTAATATTATGTTTTATTTCCTTAAGGCATCACAATCGACGTATTTTGGTCGGGTTATTGGTTTAAGGGATACAAGATTTTTTCGGGGGTACTGCCCTCATTTGAAATAAATCATTTGAAAGAAAACAGAGATATCATTTAAAATTTAGTCTTGACTAAGCCCTAGATAACCCTTCAAACTATTTTATGAACTACTGTTTACAGTTTAAAGTGAGAACGTGAAGCTTTTCAACGCATATTAGCCAAAACTGGCCGTTTTTCGCTAATATTAGCGTACGTACTCCACGTTCTTACTTTAAACTGCAAACAGTAGTTCATAAAATAGTTTAAAGGGTTAGATAACCCTTTTAGGGCTTAGTTAAGACGAAATTTTAAATAATATCTCTGTTATATCCCAGTCCCCGCCAGTGCCCACCGAACTCCAGCAAAAAAGTATTATTGCCCTCCGTGTGAATTGGTAGTATAGGATTCCTTTTTAGAGTTCCGTATCCAAAGGATAAAAACGGGACCCTATTACTAAAACTCCGCTGTCTTCTGTCTGTAACCAGGCTGTATCTCATGAACCGTGATTGCTAGACGGTGAAATTTTTACAAATGATGTTTTTCTGTTACCGCCATTACAACAAATATTAAAAACATAATTAATTAAATAAGTGGGGCTTTACGCAAAGGTGATTTTTCGACTGTAGTCCGACTTGCACATGGCCGGTTATCTGTCGTTTGCGGTGAACTGTCCCGTCCCTTAGACTGCAAAGCGCCAAGCATGGCACATACCGCCGCTGTTCTCATATCCCTGAGCTGCAATCTACTAAATATTCTTTTACAAAATGACGTAAGAATATCTTAAACAATGAATTCAGATAATTTCTTACTAAGATATTTCAAGAAATGCCTTTGATGTCGTCAGATATGCTTTGAAATATCTGAAATGAATTTCTTGTAGTTCTTTATATTGAATTAATGAGAATTTCGTTTTTGATATAAATGCGCCATTTCTCGGTTGATAAACACTAGTTCGTCTGCCATTTTTGCTTAATTTCCGGTAACTAATCATATTGTCGCGAACAAGATAAACGCAGAATGTTTGCGAGCAATAATTCGTGGAACTTCGTCGAATGGTGCAAGCGAAACTTATGTCTTTATAGCATAAAGTCTAGGATTGTTTGACTGGTTGCAATCACACACACGTACCGGCGCCTCGATGTTTCCCGGCATCGAAATACATTTTTCAAGTATGGGGAATATTCGAGAATAATGTAGACCTCTATACCTACTACTCTATATATATAAAGGCGAGCGAGTGCGCATCACACCGTAGCTTCGGCCCTTCCGGCAAAACATGGGTGTTGCAGCACCCCAAAATTTGCCATAATCCCTAGCGCGCCCAAAGCCGAGGTTTCCCCCTTGGGAGCCCTTTGCGCTGCTGCTAGTAGTATAAAAATATAGGAAGCCGGGCCTCTGGCCCGCTCCTCAAACCTTGTCCGGGTGAAATAGGAAATGCCGTCCGAGGCAACCTATGTCTGTCACGTCAAAAAAAAAAAAAAAAAAGTGCGCATCACGCCAGTTCATTTCGAGCTACGAAAGCGATCACTTCGAAGCGAACTGAAGCGAAGGCAGCCTACTCTAGTGCGACAAGTGGAAGTACCTGCGACAACCTCGACGACATACCTGGACCTCAGCTGCTACGTGACTTGGATTTGGTCATCAGGAAGATCATCTTCACGTGTCAACCTAGGGTTCCGTAGTGAAAAAAAAACTCTCATGTTTGGCGTTTTTCTCCAAATCTCGAACCCCAATTTCGTAACAGTATTCTTAAAATAATATTGCCTTGTTACTGTTACTAAGTTGATTTTGCAAATTAATTAATTTAATTAGAATTTTTAGAACATGGCCGAAATTCTCAGAAATATACTCAGGTGTAATTTCTCTGTCGCTATTCTATCGTTCTCGAGGAGAATAATTGTTTTTTTCATCAGAAAAATAGTCATTTAAACGATTAAACGGCTTTTTAATAAAAGATTCTGAACGGTAGTTTTAAACTTAGATAACAGTATTGCTACTATAAAATATTAGAAAAGTATTATAGTCCGTCTTTTAGATTATCCAAAAATAATTAACCGAATTTTTTTTTGGTCTCAGAGAAAAGAAATTTATAGGTACGGTAAGCCTCAAAAATGGAGTCTGAATTCCTCAAACAATCAGTATGAGAAATTGAGACTCCACTTCTGAGGCGTACCATACGTGTACAATATTGTTTAATTCTAACCGATGGGCTAAAAATGTTCTTCCATTCGTCATACCTATTTCATTTTTGAGCCTCTATCCAAGATTCATTCAAGTTTATATTAGACGAATTGACAAAAATTTTATGTATAAAACAGGCACTAATCGGTATTGAGTTGAACCTAGTACTTGCACTCAGTGCGTCCCCAGCAACTGCAGCCGCCTTAATGCAAAAGCTCACATCGAAAGCTCACAACTCATTATGTGCAACAAACTTAGACGCAAACACTCAAACACTGCGCAATGTAATATTTACACCGAACTCAAAGATTTAGGTTTTGTGAAGTTGCCAAGTTTGTACATTGTGGAGGAACTAACAGTGAGGACACAAATTAACGAGAGATTTAGGAACAGATGACAAACCAAACTAAATTGAAAAATAAAGTGAATACTTTTTGCGTGGTTGAGAACGAATGGTGCAGACGTGAAAAAAAGGTTGGTTCAAATCCCTACTGGCAATTTCTCTTATACACATTTTTAAATTATGCAACGTGGAAGGGACATACCCGTAATAAATCCAACCACGGGCTATACAAGATCACTATAGTATAATGTAATTAAAATAACCGTGAAAAAAAAAACAAAAAAAAATGCCATTTCCATACTAAATTTTGCTACCGCCTGGGCAATTTGTATAGGAAAACCAATATTTTGTTTGGTATTTTGACTGTTATTTTAATTTCATTATTTAATAGTGACCTATTATTATTCGGGTATGTCTCTTCCATGTTGTATATTATTTTGAGCAGTAAATACAAGAGTAAACTCAAATTTTGCCAAAAAAAAAATCCACCCTCAACATCCTACATACCGCCCGCTGAGAAGCTGCCTCTGGGTAGGAATCTTCCCTGGGCAGTCTGGAAATTATTTAATAGGCTCCGGTCTATACTGGGAGATGACGTGCTAGCCGAGCCATATGGGGTTACTACAACCAGGCCTGTGTCCCTCCTCGTTTAGGTATCAAAAATATACCTAAATTATTACAATGCGCGCGGCGACCACTTAAAAGGGGAATATTCAGTTACATGAATCGTTTGTCCAGAGTAATTAGAATGAAATTGGCTTGCAATAGATGTATCTAAGCGAAGAGGTGAGGATTTCTGACACAAAGTAAATTAACCCTTAACGCTAACCACATTAAGTAGACATTTCTTTGAATTAGTTTTCTGAGTAAGACTTCTGTACGTGACGTATGCGTTCTGTATGCTACAAGATTAGCTTGTTTGACTGTGAGGTCACTCAGTCCATAGACCACCTCATGTCATGTCCTAACTGCACGACTCCCTGCACAAGATCTCAATGAGACCAATGACAAGGCGGACACCTTGGCCAAGTTTTGGATCAAACAAATTTGATTTTCGCCATTTTCGACTCGATAAGAAGTATTTAATGCATATCATTACATTAATATTCACAGTAAAAAATATATATATGTAGGATAATGATGTGCAAAATCCACAAAGTACTAGCGTTTCGGAACGACCACTACTGGGAAGATTACGCTGAAAGAAACTCAGTTCAGTATAGGTCTCTACCCAGCCTGGTAGGCTATGTTACAATACAGTTTTACAACTTTTTTTATGACACTGTAAAGGTGGGAGGTTGAGACAAGTGAAACGATCGAAGTTTACTGACGTACTCTAGGCTTTATTGGTACACAAAGACATTATATATGTAATACACACACATACATAGTATACACAGGTTAACTCCACACTACACCTCCCCTCTTTTTATATAAAAAATATAAAGTATTACTGTACTATTTTTTTTAACAAATGTCAATCATTCAAATCAATATTCACAATTTCAAACTTTAATTACTTATCCAAATAAGAACAACAAAACAGAATTCAAACAATTTGTTTCAAAGAACCATGCAACAAACAGATTGAATTACTCCTACGAAATAGTACACCATTGCAAGTAAAGTGAAGGAATGCAGTGACTAATCACCAGTGGTCGGATAATCGGATGCATATTTGCCTAAAGTTAATTTTTGGCTAGGAAATTATGGAATCGGCTTCTTAAAACATATTTTTTAAATACAAAATCCGGCAAAGCGACGAATGTCATTAAATGAACAAAAGGAACTACTTTCGGGTCACTACCTGCATACAAGCAGGTATATAATTTGCCGTATCACTCGCACTCATTATGAAATGTTTATTAGTTTCGCAGTACTACACATAAACATTTTTTAACGAAACTCAAGACACCAAGTTGTTTGTCGCTATGTGGAGAGAAGAAAGATAATTACTCATCGTGACATGACATCTATACTAGTTTGGTAACCTGCTTTACAAAATTAGCCGGCATCCGATTCCATAGTTAAAAAGCATTAAATTCGATCGGAATCGCGAGATTTACAATCGATACAAAAGTGCATTCCATATTAGCCAACACCTGAACTTAAGGAAATGTACACCCTACCCGATTTAATTCCATAATCAAAACACAAAATTTTGTCGATTCTGGAATCCCGGGAGTTTTCAGATACAAAAGTGCACTCCATAACTGCCAACATCTCAGCTTTAGGTAAATATACATCCGATTATCCGACCACTGCTAATCACATGCAATCACATAATAAGATTACATTCAATAAAATCATAAGACGATTCAATTTGGACTTAAAATATACCTACTGTGTTTACTTCATTATCATTTTATAATCTATACTTTGAATATTATCTCTATAAAAAGTACATAGCAATTTATTTATGCTAATAATACATAGTTTATTTGAATTTATATCTAAGTTACTCCTACTGATCTCAAACTGTACACTCTATTAATTTCTATATTATCTCCATATGATTTTTCCATGTTTGAATTAGTTTTCGTATCCATGTATTTATCTAAATATTTCAATGTTTTCTTACACTTCAACATTTCATTTATTTTCTTACAATACTTGCCTTTAACAATGTTCATCATTTTTCTCATAATATTTTTTTTCGCATTTTATTCATCGATTTGTGAATTAACTCTATAGTTTCTTTTCTACATTTAACATTATTTATTTTCATTTTTCTTAACATATTTATTTTATTAGTAAAACTAACTACTCTTTTCAATATATTTCTATTTTTATTAAATTTATTTCTATGTTTATTTGTCAGATCCGGTTTTACGCGTTTACACGACTTTTTATTTGTTTTTGAGCGTTTTGGTTTATTTTCTTTGGACTTTTTATCAATATTTAATTCCTTATCTGAATTTAACACTTTTTGCACTAAGTTCTCATTTTCTAAGCTGTTCTCGTCAATATAAAATAATTTAGGTAGTTCCAAATCATAATCAAAAACATCGTAATTAGATTCGCTGCACCTAGATTCCTCGACCGGCGGCGTCTGCTGCGTCAGCGGAACGTGAGCGCTGCACATGTTTCACGAATTAGGTTTTGTCGTCGTCATGCGCCTGGAACTTTCCGATACATAATTATTCGTAAACACAGATTTATGTTTTGGGAATCTTTTCAAATATTGATATGACTTATTATGACCATGTTGTTTATTTAATGATATCATTGCGTTTTCATCTATCGCGGTTTGAATGCATTCAGAAAGGGAAGTAAATTTTCGGCTAGAAATAATGACGTATAGTTTAAAATTATTAAGACCTTTAGCGAAACAATCGATTGCCAATTTTTCATTTATTGGACGCAGAACATTCATTTTATTTGTATCTCCATCTGATTGGGCTAATGTTAATTCCACAAAAAGGTTATCTATTTCACATCCATATTCCTGTATTGATCGAAAACCTTGTTTACAGATTAATAATTTAGTTTGCAAAATTATAGGACACTTTTTCGGTAAAAGCAATTGTTTCATATCCTTTAATAAAGTTTTTATATCGCAATAATTTTTATTTAAAATAAATTTAGCTTGTTCAAATAATCGGGTTTTTAAAATAAATTTGATCAAAAGTTGTTGAGATGGACTATTTAAAGTAGTACTGTAAAATTCTATATTGTCAATCAACGATTTAATAACCTTTTCATCATTATTTATCATCACAGGCAAGAAAGCAATTGCCGTTTCAAGATCGAAACTATCCGTCATCTTTTAAAATAGAAATTGACTATGAATAACAATAAAAAAAATTAAAAATATATAAAATTTGTATTAAAAAATTCTGCAATAAAATTAAAAATTGAAACTGATTTGATTACAATCTTTTATAAATGGTATATTATTTAGTTTTATTAAGAATACTTTACTTTACCTTTTTCGTATCTGTTTAATAAAAAGGATACACTACTTTCGTAAAAGCGTGTAGCTTGATGTCAAATCCTGGAAGTTTTCTTATCGCTTGATGCCTAGGGACGATCACGCACGATGCTGATGTCTTCTCCTTGGCTGCTGCTGCTGTCTGCAAGCGTGATGGGCCGGGGTAACTCTGGACACCGCCCCAACAAAATTTTCTTTCTTCTCTCTTCTTACTTATCAATAGTAATAAACGAGTAAAATCTTCCACTCTCTACTTTTCCATATCACATAATTTAATTATTTATTTGACGTCATATATATACTATATTTTGATCGACTTTATTTTTTCTCACTTTAATCTTAATTTTTATTTTCATTAAAATTCTTTATTACTTCTCCATAATAACTTTACAATCTCCGCATATATTCTTCATGACAACATCGTAGATCGCAGGTAAACTTCTTTCTTCATAAACACTTTCTTCTTAAATAATCTTCATTTTTTTTCACTTATTTACTTAATATATCTTCATATTTCTTTATAAATTGTATTTATTACTATTTTTTCTTCTTAACGATAGACTTTCTTCTTTCTTGAGCTTTCAAATTTTCTTTATTGATTTACGCGCAACGTGTATTTTTTTTTTAATCTTCATTTTTAATTTATTCAATTTACGCGGACGGCGCGGGCGCACGCCCGCGCCGGCACATTGCTGTACCGACTGGCCGGGTCGTCATGTAAAGGTGGGAGGTTGAGACAAGTGAAACGATCGAAGTTTACTGACGTACTCTAGGCTTTATTGGTACACAAAGACATTATATATGTAATACACACACATACATAGTATACACAGGTTAACTCCACACTACAACACATCGAGTGAGCGAGGCGTCTCAGTTTCAAGATTGGTCAAAAATGCTTTTGTCCCTCTGTCAGACTGTCGTGTCTCTGTTAACGCCTGCAGATCGCATTTCTCCGATTTTCGCGACAAATCGTGAGCAGGTTAAATAATTTTATACCTAAAATTAATTTAACGCTCCAAATTTTCGAAAAAAAAATGTAGTGATTGGCAACTTAAAAAATCAATATCATATTTCGGTCATTTCAAAATTTATTCGATTGTCATAAAACGTTATTATTACATTAATTAAGACGCAACTTTTTTTTCTTAACAACTTTTTTACTTAGATAAACTTCAACGGGTTTCAGAATCGAATTAGTTATCCATCTTTTAGAATTTTATTTTGGGCTGGAAGTAAGGATACGGTTGATGCATAAATTAAACCGCACTCGTAGAATCGTGCCTCAGATATTTGTCTGAAGTTAATAAGATCTCTTTGTTCTACGATATGCACGACATTAATAACAAAATATAAATTTAAAAAGTTTTATAGAGCAATGGAGCGAAGTGTGCTAGGAGTTAAAAGGATAGATAAAATACCAAACACCACGATTCGCTCAAAAACAGGAATCGTTGATGTGGGACATAAAACCGCCATGCTAAAATGGAATTGGGCAGGGCATATCAATAGGATGCACAGCAAGAGATGGGCCAGAATCAGAACAGAGTGGTTGCCTAAGGATGGTTACCGTCGCCCGGGTAGGTCAAGAAAACACTGGCGAGACGATCTCGATGCATTCCAAAAAGGATTGTCGAGCCTAACATACGAAAGAGATAAGTGGAAGAAGATGGGAGAGACCCTTGCCTAACGGTGGGACAAATTAGGTTAATGAAAAAAAGTAGCCCCCGACAACTGTAGTTCTTCACCTAAATCACGTCAAAGTTCAAATTAAAAAAAAAACGCGTCGTAATCGGTCTTTTCGTTTAGGAGCTACGATGCCACAGACAGACACGCAGATACATCTTTTTATTTTTGTGTCGATTTGATCACAGTTACGCTTAATTTTGTCCCTCCAGTGAATCACCACGTCAGACTTATAATATCTCTCTTTTTGCATCGGGTATTGAAAAGGCACGCGTTTTAATAAATTTCCTGCAGTTTTTCGGCACTAAGAAGCACCTCTACCTTTTCTTCCTAGGCAAGTATGGAAAGTTTATCATTTGATGGATTATGTTGATTTATATTATTTTATTTGCAAAAATCAATCTTTATTTTTGCTTTGGCTAGCAATACTAAAGCAACCAAGTTGCTGTTGGCTATCCCCAGTTACGTCATTCTTCTTCGCTCGCCTGATTGTGTTAGGTGTCAGACGTACGAGTATATACTTCCAAGAGTTCCAAGCACAAGTGAAAATTATATAATTTCATACTTCACCAGTTAAATGGTATTTTAATTTAGCCCATACCGAACAGATATTCCAACAGATTATTTAACGGTGCACGCAATTTCGACGAAACCTTTTTTCCTGAAATCAGATTACAATGAAACAAAGTTTAATCTATTATTGAAAGCCGCGTAAATATCCATCCAGTAGTTTCAAAGATTAACGTGAACATATATACAGATAAACAAAAAAAAACTCTATTTTTGTGTTTAGTTACTTTTTTAATCGCCCACACTTATTTAGCCAAAAATGTATTAAATTTACAGACTCGCGATTTTTACTGTTTTATTATATGTATTGATTCACACGTTGGAAGCGTCGCGTAGAATGTAAGGCAATACTTTAATAATTCTAGCCCTCATTTGGTAAACTACAATACATACTAGACTAATGCGTTTTTATCTCTAACGGGGAAGACAGACCAATTTGGGTCTCACGTCTCTAAGCACACAGATTCAGGCCCACAAGACCAATCAGCACATTGGTGACCGTTACCGAGGAAAAATAGAATCAAAATAGGGCTTCGGTGCAAGCCGCAACGCCTAAAACTTAAATACGAGAATTCTAGCCCTCGTTTGGTCGACCACAAACATTTCCAAAACTCCCAAGTCTTTTTCAATTACGTGCCAACTTTGCCCGCAGTCAGCCCGCCGTAAAAACTTGGCAACTGACATTTGGCACAATCAGGATGTCTCGGTGTTTGCCGAAAGAATAAAACTAGGTATGTGGCATTTGGAGAAGCAATGAAATCTTGATTACGTCTAAACATGAAATAAATTACATACCAAAGTTCAGGAAGCATAAGGAAATAGGTAACTAGTGGAAGGGACGTACCCGTAATAATAAATCGAGCCACGGGCTAAATAAACTACATCACTATAGTATAATGAATTAAAAATAACAGTCAAAAATTTAAAAAACGGCATTTCCATACAAAAGTGTTCAGCCGCCCGGGCAGTTTTTATGAAAATGTCTAATTTATTTTTTGACTGTTATTTTATTACATTATACTAAAGTGACGTAGTAGCCCGTGGTTCGATTTATTACGGTTATGTCCACTCAGCGGGAACATTTGGTCTTTTGTAAAAGATCTTCCCGTGAAATTTTATATATCTATATATAATTAGAGCTATCAATGTTGACAACAACTGGAATTTTTCTGTATTATTTTCAGAATTATAATCAGCGAGAACCTGGTCTTTTGTAAAAGGTTTTTCCGTTTGTATATAGGGTAATGGAATTGAAAAAGACAACTCTTTTTTTAAATAAAGTATTTAGGTAGGTATGCTATCTGGAAACAAGATGGCAGAGATAAAAGGAGACTTATTCCCAGCAGTGAGTCCCTAAAAGCTAAGGTCTTGATTAGCACATTTCAAAAATGTGTATGGCTGTATATGACTCCCTTAGTCGGGCATTAATTTTTTTAACGTATATTGTTCGATCATCCATCCATCTGAGATGGAGTAACGACCACTCTGCTTTCGACAAGGATTGGAAAGAAGTGGCTAAAGATCTAAACAGCTGGAAACAACAACGGGAGGCCTTTGCTCAACTATGGGACCTGAACGGCTAGAAAAAAAATTGTTAGACTACTAATGTGCATTTCATACAAACACAGAATTTGTCTACCCTGTCCACCCTTAAAGAATGACGTATACTAACGATAAATGTATTTTATACCATTCCCCCTCTAAAAAGTTTAGATTATTCACTGAAAACAGTGAATAAAATGCTTTTATTCACTATTTTGGTAATTTATTTTATTCACTAAAACAGTGAATAAAATTTTTCTCACTATTTTGATGTTTGAATTTAGAACAATTTAATCTTAATTTTAGTAATTGTTCCAATTTTAATGTCCATTTTAATTAATTTAACCTTCTTTTTTTTTATTAAATGTCTATATTTTCGCAAAAAAAATTTTAACCGTCTTCAAGATTCAAAGATTCAAAGATTCAAATGTTTATTCAGTAATTAGACCTTTACAGGCACTTTTACACGTCAATAAGTATATTTATGTTACGTGTAAAGTATATTAAAATTTAATTTATTTTTAAAGAAAAGCTACCGATACCAGCGCTTCGTAACGACCACTGCTGAGAAGAAACGCCGAAACAAAATCATTTTCACAGTATTGGTCGCCTACTCGCCAGAAGGGCTTTGTCATATTATTATAATTGTCTTTTAATTAATAAATACTTATAATATAATACAATGTTGACACATTATAACATGTAATGCTTGCGAACCAGTAAACAAACATAAATTGCGTAATAAAAAATATTAAGTAGTCAAAAAAGCGAAGCCGAGCTGACCAGTCCCTCCCGGCAGCACCCGTTCACGAGTTGACGCACGGATCAGCCATCGTTAAACTCAACCATATTAGAGGGAATCCAACGACCCGACCAGCGACGCCACCACCGGATTGGACATTTTAGTGAGCATGAAAAACCCGAACTCGCAGACCTTGTCAAGAGAAAATATTAATTATATGTTGGTCACTTATTGATCGCAGAGCATTTACATGTTTTTACAGTAGGCTTATTATGGTAACAGAAGATCCAAAAGATGAGGTTGTCAATTCGTCGGAATCTTATGTTTTATATATGTTGATCGATTTATTTGAAGACGTTTGTACCGATGTAGAATATTCTTTTTTTTAAAGGATGTCTGTCAGGTGGCCCCATAATTTTTATATTAAAACCGGTTGTGTAGTTTGATGGTGAAGTCGGTTTTTAGTTTTGAAAAATTATTCTCGTAGTCATGGTATAAATTTATAGTATGCAATTCTTGAATAAAGGGGATTTACATCGAGGGCCATGAATCACTCGCATTGCTCAAGATACGGTCGTGATTCAGTCGTTAGAATCCATCACCTGCTCGTGATTCATCTATGGCTCTCGAAGGAAATCCGTCCTTGATTCACTAATTGCATAATATACTATTGTTCTCGTAATTTAGGTAAGATTAAATCCTACCCAGTAAAAAATAGTTGTGCACGTCTCTTTGTTTTGTGTATTTTTATTCCCGTGAACTTAAAGTTGGCATTTACAATAACAAACTCTAAACAAACACTACACTGCACTTAGCCCGACATCCTATTGGCCGTTTTTTTCGTAACTTTGTTTCTTGAATAATATTTTTTTTTAGGATAACGCATGCTTCAAATGCCTGTGTACTATGTGATGAGAAAATTCGTCAGGGTGATTCGAAGTCACGGTAGCACAATTGGTAGTAGTACGGCGTTAACGTGAGGGACGTGGGTTCGAATCCTACTCGTGGCGAAATTTTTCATCACATGTTTCAATTTGTTTCTTGAAATTGTTATCTAAGAATCTCTGAAGAAAGCTTCCTTAAGAGAAGTGTACATATCAACGCGAAAATACAATTCAGAGCAGCTATTTGCATACCAAGCTTCTAATTTAGAAGACGAAGTTACGTAGATATAATTTAAAGACTCGTTTTGATATGCATACATCTCGAGACATTATGACGCTAGAATAAAGATGGCGTCAAGGAAAATAATAAGAAAAGACGACCAAGTGCGAGTTAAATCGCGTAGTAAGGGTTCCGTTCAATGCCAAAGTCAAATGTTTTTATTATATCACAAGTTTTGAACTCTATTTTGGTTGTTTTTTATTTTTATTTTAGGCTGAGTAGTTTCTGAGATCAGAGGGGAAATGGTGTATTTTTGTCTTATTTGAAGAATAAAATCAAAACTTTTAAGTTTACAATAATATCAAAAAATTATTTGAGATCCTCATAACAAGTCCTTTCATTTAATATATGACACAGTAAGGTTTACAAAACTTTTTTTTTTTATTTCCTCATTCTGTCACTCGAAAACGATTATTTAAAAAAAATATTTATTTACTTAGCACATCTGTGTTGGGGTCATAGAATTATACCATGTTACCAAATTTGGTCTAGAAGATACGGAGCAAATTGTCTGTGACAGACGGACGGACATACAGACAGACGCACGAGTGATCCTCCTATAAGGGTTCCCAGTTTTCCATTTTTTTTTCGGAACCATAAAAAGGTAAGATGTGCCATACGTGAATTTATCAAAAGGTTGGCTAACATACCAGAAAACATTTCTTTTTACATAATTAAGATGGCACAAAGAATTTCTTGCTTCTTTATTTGATGATATTGTGTACATAAAAGTATTTAAAAAGATCTATGTTTTAAACAAAATTGTCTGGACAAAAACTGTTTAATTTTTTATGCTTAAATTATGTTAAGATGAACAAATCAATTCGTAAATAAATAAGTACATGTTAAATACTATTATTAAACGTGCATATTTTATAAATTTTCTGATATCCTTTAGTAAAACTTAGTTGAGTGCTTATACTATTCTTAAATTATTTTAAACTTGTATCAATAATGGAATTATGAAAATAGTATAAGAACTTTGTAACCAAATATCATTATGTGCAAATATTTTTTTGAGTATTTGACTTAAAATAAATTTTTGAAAAGGGACGGGGACAAAAAAATTTTTTTGGCTCATTATACAATATGTGGCAAATAACCTGCCCGATCCTTGTAGGAGCAACTCAGACCGTCAATATGAACAACTTTTCCTATAGGGCCAATGCTTGAAACTCGAAGAAAAAATCAACATTTTCATACAAATTTACTTTTGTATAGATTATTAAAAAAAGTACGATACACGTTTATTTCTTTCTTTAATAAGCAAATAATTAGATACAGCACATGTATCTTCCGCGTGACGTCAATGTGACGTTCACTCACACAATCACATCCACTCCGAAACTTCGAAGCACTGTATCTTTGTGAATTTTTACTACTTTGCTAAACGAAAAAATGTGGGTCCTTTATTTTTTGATAATCCAGTTGACGGACTAAATAAAGTAATATATTTTACCCAGTCCTATCCCTATTGGCCTACAAACCACAACAATCCGCTACTTTCCAACAAGTCAAATCAGAAACTTTTTTCTTAACGTCAAAACAAACATTGTCTATGGGATTTATATGAAATAGCACGGCGTGACGTCATAGTTTCTTGGAGTCAGATAGCGCTCCTATTATCTGTTTTTCTGCAATAATAAATCTAAAATCACGTTTAAAATGGATATGATCAATGAAAAGTGACATTACTTTGTGACGTTTTATTCTCTTATTAGTACGAAATAATTTATTTTTGACCCTGGATACTACCCAGTTATCTTTATTTAATATCTTAAAAATATTTACTATTATTATTTACCTAACACGCATGTGTACTGAAAAATATTTATGGCTCATCAGATACGTGATAAAAATATTCTACGCGTATTTTTGCTTTTCTCTGACTTACAATTTATGACATAGATAAAGCGCATTTAAATTTCGCATTACGTCACGGTCTCGTACGATTTCACAGGGCGGTGACGTCACAAGCTCACTTCAAAAAAAGGAGGTGGTCAATTCGAATGTACAATACAACGTGGAAGGGACACACCCATAATAAATCGAACCACAGAATATACTAGATCACTTTGGTGTAATAAAATTAAAATAAAAACGTCGGGTTGCACTCCGGGAGTGCCGGCAGAAGTGAAAACTTGAATATTGACGTTGTGTATTTCCATGGATGCGCGTGGCACGCTGTAAAATAAACACACACGAACATTCGCGCGAGCGCCCTGCGTCATCTGAACGAAATAGCAGACGCAGGCATACATTTTCCCCGCGCCGTAGAAAGAGAGGAGGAAACTTCCTCTCCTACGCCGCGCCGCGCCGCGCCGGCTGTCTTACGAATTTTCGATCAGGTCTCGTGTCCTGGCGCCCTAACGCCCTGACGCGAGTTAACATTTTTTACCCATTACAAAAAGTGTACAACGCCGCTAAAGAAGTTTTCACTTCAAAAACAACCAAATAACCAAAAAAATAAATTCGACATTGTCATACAAATTACCCGGGCACACTTTTATATGGAAATGTCGGTTTTTTTTTGTGTTTTGGCTGTTGTTTTAGTTTTATTATACTATACTGATCTAGTATAGCCTGTGGTTCGATTTATAACGGGTATGTCCTTTCCACATTGTATACTATTTCTTTTTTATGTTTGTATTACGCGAAAACGCTTGGACCAATTTTTATCAAATATATATATTCATACTTCCATACTTCCATTAAACAATTATACAGGAGAATTATTTCAAAAGAAACGGAGATATCATTTACAATAATAGTTTAAAATGTTGTCTTGGTAAGCCATAGATATCAGTTCAAACTATTTTATGAACTGTTTATAGTTTAAAATGAGAACGTGAGATGAGGCTTTAAGTTCGCCTATTACATTTGTAATGAAGTTAAATAAATAAATATATAATAATATGGACAAATAACACTGATTGAGCTAGCCCCATAGTAAGTTTGATACTTGTGTTATGGGATACTTACTCAACTATACTATATTTTATAACAAATTCATATATACATAAACATCCAAGACCCAGGACAATTTGAAAAAGGTCATTTTCCAACTCGCCCTGACCGGGGATCGAACCTCTCTGGTGGTGGACTAGCATGGTGACCACTACGCCACGGAGGTCGTCAAATAAGAATAAATAAAGAACCGTGAAACATTTCTTCGCTCATTTGCGGAAAAATGTACGAAGAAAAGCTTCACGTTCAAATAGGTTCGGTAGTTACTTAAAGAAGTAGGATTTTAGTTTTGAAAAAAATATTGGATAATCTAATTCACGGACTAAATAGAGTAATACTTTACTGACCCAGTTCACGTCTCTATGATGAACTCGAAACTTGGTAAGAAAGCTAAAAACTTAATTTAGGCATACACGGTGCACCGCCAGGTTGGACATTTGCATAGAAATCAGCTAAGTTCGGCACCCCGCTGTGCTGCCTTATGTTCTGCCGGAGAATTGCATATAGCGTATCTCACAAGAAGACAAAGCTGTTTGTCTTAACAAATTGGATTTGTAGCCTCTTTTACAGAGTTTGAGACAATTCTGAGACCTTGCGAAATGTTAGCATTGCTAAAACAATTGTTCTTAAACAGGGTTATTAGCAGTAGCGGGGCCTCCGTAGAAGCCGATTCCTACCGAGTTCCCTTAGGGCATTTTAATATATACGCATTTATTACTAAACAATTATAACCTACATATACCGGCGCATGTCCATTTACTATTTTCATAAGCCGTACATTAACAGCATGATTGGATTGACTGGATTGCACGCACCCACATATTCAAAATACGGAAAATTTTCACTGGTTATTCAAATACTCTCACAATAATAAATTTTGTATATACACGCTCAGAGACATATTACTCACACTAAGTCAATAAATAAAAATTGGTGAATTATAAGCCGGACCTTTAACGGCTTATTAACCTTTATTGAACCTAAGGAGGTAGGTATTTCATACGTTTCATAGCTGCACTAGCCTAAATTCTAACCCAACGATAGGAATACGCATGAAAAAAAAGTGTTATCTAACCAGCTTATTCATAAATATTCAAAAGTAAAGTACTAACAGTGAAAACAGAATTAAAATTGGTTGAAAAACAAACGAAAGATATAACGATTTTACGAAAATACGTCTATCTCACTCGCAAGAACACTATTTTCTATGGCAAATGGTAGATAATATGGACTTTGACGTCACCAGTCCATATCGGACTTCTCTTTCTAATTAAAACTTTAAGTATCACATGTACGTCGCTGATTAAGATATATTTTTTTCATATGTGTTTACTGTAATTAATAAGGGTGTACATTCCTTATTACATTGGCTGCTAAAGCGTGAGTAAAATGTAAAACAAAAACACATTGATCATCATTTGTATTACTGTATATGGAGAGAAATTCTTCAGATCGTGTCCAAGAATCTGAAAATGAAATTTGAAATTAGCGGATTATGAGTGCGTTGAATAGAAAAAAGCTAAACGAATGTAGTTAAGTCTTATACTTAACTTAAAAACGACATTTACAAGTGCAGATTCGCAGGAAAAAACTTGCCATTTCTTATAAAGATATTTTGCTTACAATAACATTATAAATGAAATGGTGCGAAAACCTATTTTCAATTTATTGTACCTAATCGCGAACAAAGAAAACAGATTCAATTTATTCCCAAAACAAAAGCGAAACACTTCAAACAAAATATACGTTTTTGTAAACAAACAAACACTGTGAACAATATTTCAAAGGAAACACGAAAAATCTTTTAAACGCATCGAAGAAAAAACAGAGTTTGCCAAAAATCTGCTTTGATTCGTGAAGTAGAAAAGTTGTGTACGGAACCAATGAATTTGGTGAACATTGAATTTCAAAGAACTACTTACGTATAACTTTGATAACATCCTACTTATACACTAGTGGCTCTGTAGCTCTAGACCGCAATATATTTAATATTATATTAAAAAATATCGTGCGAGCAAAAATATTTTTTAAAGTTTTTAATCCCCATATTTTCGCCATTTTGAAAAATTTCGAAAAACTGATTCGACAAAAAAAATCTATATACTTAATAGGGAAGGGATAAAATTTTTTAAAACGCTTGATTCCTCCTTGCTTTTTACTGTTAGGAATATCATTCCTCTTTCCCATAAAAATATCAGATGTTTCTGTTTAGTCATTTCAATGTAAAAAATATTCATTTTAAATCACGTAAAATAGAATTCACTAAGCATATCGCCGCCATTTCTTTAGCCCAGACCGTCTACGCGCCTGCCGTAATTATCCAAAGAATAATGTTATATATGACAGTTGATAGCTTATCTGTCATTTAAATATGATAGTTGTTTTTATGTTCCTTTTTACCACATTGACAGTAGTCGACAACTGTCACATTACATGATTTTTTTCAATACGTCTGACGGACATGATGTATGAAGTCTTTTAACGTTACATATTCAAAATGAATATCTTTTTAAATTAAATTGTCTGAACAGAAAAATCTAACCTTATTTAACCACATTCGATAAAAATATACCTATCAATTTAGATACAATGTGGACGGGATATATTCATTATAAGTCGAACCACAGGCTGTATTAGATGACTATAGTATAATGATACTAAAATAACAGTCAAAAAACAAATCAAAAATTCGATATTCCCATATAAATTTCCCGCCCGGGAAATTTGTATGGGAATATCGAATTGCACACTTTTTATGAAAATGCCGATTTCTTTTTTTATCCAGGTTGTTATTTTAATGTTATAATACTTTGGTGATCTAGTATAAGCATGTGGTTCGATTTAAGATCTTCCATATTTTATAATTGAATATAAAATAATAGCAAATTACATCTTAAACGCTTTTTAAATGTCTGAGAAACAATATATACAAAAAGTTTCCTCAAACTTCCCTTCGTGCTGATTTATGGAGTGAAGAAGTTACATCTGGGGCCGATAAATTAAGAGAATCAAGTAGGGATTCAGCAGTTGAATAACGGTTATGTTAACATACATATTCTTAGCTTACATGATTTACTAGCTTGTTCTCGGATTATTTTTTATCTGCGGCGATGACAGAAGTCTCTCCGGACTAAGAGCGGCAATATGACGTAAACTATCGTTCTAGTTAGTAGATTTTGCTTTCTAAAGTCGTATTTTTAATTAGACGAAGCCAACTGACAGTAGCTAATGTCACTTTGTAAAATAATGTTGCCATATTTAAAGTAATAGTGATGTGTTCAGTTCTCGTTCAATCAGATGAATGAACAAATGTAATAAGCGATGTTTTTTATTTTCATTACCTACCTATAATTGTTATATTTTATACATCTATAGTTTCAACTGCATGATGTGTTGAAAATAGGACAGTCTTACAAGTTTCCTCGCAATGTTTTCCTTAATGTTTAAAACTCTCGGTATTCAGTATAGGTAGATACTATAGGAACATAGTCATCGAAAACTCGTTGGTATGTACAAAGTACGACTAAAATTCGAACCCCGTACCCGATATCGGCAGTTCGGCACACTGACTATTCACTAGACAATGGAGGCAATTTCATTCATTCAGGAGTTTTTTCAATCATTCACTTTGTCACAACACTATTTTTATTTCATCAAAAACTGACAACACAGTAAACGTCAGTTGACTTCGTCTAATTAAAAATACGAATACAGTCTGTACACGGTGATTTTTTAATGGTTTTGGAGTCGAAGACCACTTCATAAGAATCGGTAGTAAAACCTTATTAGCTAATCAAATTAAAAATTCAGAAACAAAAAATGTTGATCTAAATTAGCAAATAAAATTGTGAAATCAATTAGTAGTATCAGCGGCGCCCAGCGGCGGCCGGCCGGCTAGATTTCGAGTTCATAGGGATCACGCGGCAGTTGTGGACGGGCGGAACTACGTGGTCTCGATCGAAAATTATTTTCGCAACTTTTTTTTCTTATGTCATATACAAATATGGATTACGTATAGGATAGAGGAATTTATTTACTATAAGATAAATTTTTTTGGCAAAATAACTAAAACTCAACATGTAGACATAGACATAGATTTATTTGATCTAAAAAACAAAAATGTGCAAAAAGACTTATAATCTGCCACACCATTCGATGGATTTTACTAATAGATAGGTATTCATTTGTGAAATATAACATCTTTCGGAGCACCAACACTGATTTAGATTTTTTCTTCGACAACTGGTCTACCATTATTAAGTCACTACTTAAGTGCCGCAACAGACGGGACGCAAGTTGCGTCGCGTAATAGCTAGAGATGGGCAGTGGATAGTACTCAATCTACCCATTTGAGTATTTACTCATTAGATTTAATAAATAGAGTAAATAGAGCGTGCTCATATATTGACATCGCATTTGATATCTGTTTACTTATTTTAACATCAAATTACGTCTTTGCACACCTCCCAGCAAAAAATTATAATAAGTCAAAGAAGCCTACTTTCAGTGTATGATTAGTATGGTATATTCATATATTTTAGCGTCGCATTTAACGTTTACCGACATTTTAAGCATATTATGGCGTATGCACACATTTTCCGACAAGAATTGCAAGTGTATACTAGATTTAAGTTACAAAATTGTCATGAAAACATGAAATAATGAATATGAATATAAGTCGCAACTCATATAAATCAATCTATTCACCAAATGGATAAATTATGATATTTATCGGGTATTTACTTAATCTACTGAGTAAATATTCAAATGGGTTGATTGAGTATTTATGCAACTCCCATCACTAGCTGTTACGTGGCGCAACTTGCGCCCCGTCTGTTACGGCCCTAAGTACTCTGAAAATCATGACCAATGTAATATTCGCGACTATGATAGTGACGAAAGTGAATAATAATAAATTTGTTTTGTATTATCATGAAAATATTTAAAATTTAAATGTCTTATAATTGAAATTACTATCTTATCTTATTGAAATTATTATCTTTGTTATTAATTCTGCAATTATTATTCTATTTTTGTAAAAATGCATGTGTGATAAATGTAATAGGTATAAGTCGTTTTTATCACAATAAACAATTAAACAACATGAAATACAGCTGAATGCAATAAAAAGTTGAATTAATTAATTAGTCAGAAAATAAGCATTGCCATACAACGTGGCAATGCTGCCAGCTTTCTGGACCATTGCCGCTGGGTAAAGAACTGCCGGGCCTTTTAAAAAAAAATCAAGTCAGGGATAAATTTTATAGAGAGTTACAGCTCTCTATAAAATTTATCCCTGACTTGATTTTTAATAACTTGTGTAAAAAACTAGATTCCAAAATTTTCAAAGACCCAGAGAACAATCTATTTCTCATCATAATCATCATCATCCCAGCCCTTATTCCGCTCACTGCTGAGCATAAGCCTGTCTTCGTCGACGCTACCCTTCTCGGTCCTGTGCTGCCGTCTCCCAGGTTCACAGATAGATGAGAGCAGCACAGGACCGAGAACCGAGACGGGTTTATGTCCGACGCTTTGGTTATGTCTTCAACCCACCAAATAGGCGGATACCCGACGCTTCTCTCACCCGCTCTGGGCCACCATTCAGTCAGTGCCTTGTTCTACCTGCCATCACTCTGACGGGCCATTGTGCCCTGTATTGTTCCACTTAAAATTCATTCAAACTATTTCTCCTTACCTGAAATCCAAAATATGATTTTTACATATCGGTTACGAAAAATTACCAACCAATTGTTCTCAAAGTCACGCATTGGGTCGCGTTTAAGAGAAAATCTGCACTCAAGCTGATACTTTCACACATTCAAATATTCACAGCAAGCTTCCGACATGATACAAAACAACATTTTCCTCGAAACAACAATATTTCCTTTGAAGTATAATATATGCGGCGCGATATATCAATACATTTTGCAATCTTATGCCTAACGACTTTTCTTTTAATACGGAAAATGTTCCACATTGGCAAAACAATAAAGAAAATGGGAAGTAAGGAAATTGCAGACATCAAGGGAGGGAATTCAAATTTAAGTTCTTCGCGCCTTGCGGGAGTTTTGTTGACTGGCGTGACTTCGCTTATTTTTATCCGACTGCGCCAAAGGGCTATGTTTTCATGGTATGTACGTATATTCCTTTGGCACGTACTTGTAGCCTAAACTGCTTGAGAGGTGTGGTTAGATTCTTTTTAATTGTTAATGACACGTCTGGCTATATAAATATAAATTAAAAATTAAAAATGGCAGACTACAGCAAGGCATCAAAAAAATTTTTTGTCATCAATGCGATCTTAGAAAGGGGCCAGTATAGGTTGACGAAAAATTTATGCATTACCATACACATTCGATAAGGGATCTTTTTTTCTAGTGTATTTTTTATGTATTATGTTCTTTGTGTTAGTAGAACAAGTGAGAAAAGATCTCGATCACATAACAGAAAAATTAAATGTAAAAAGAAATGTGGTGTCGTGGGACACCAGGTAGGAACGAAGTTCAAAGGTTCTTGTGTATACGACTGTCGCGCCTGCGCACGTCTCATTTAACGGTTTTATTTAACGAGGTCATCCTTACGGTTTTACTATCACATTTTTTTCAGTTCGGTCGCGCAGCAAAATCCCTATCTCCTCCAAGCCTGCCGTAAGGAACTTCGTTCCAAAAACATTTAAGGAGGTTAAGAACTTAGCCAAAGGAAGCAAAACATAGAAATCTCTCCACCAACAAACGCCCAACTCTTAACTATAAGAAGAAGAGATGTATAATGATAATAAGTTAGTGCTGACTGTATATTTGGACCCGGTATGAAGAGCATGTGAAAGATTTGACATTTCTTTTTTCATACTTAGGTAGTAAAAGTATTTTTTGAATTCACTTTAAGCAATTTAATGATCAAATTACAATCCTTATCGCCAGCCTTCTAATTAATCCTTATGATTCTCCTTTATTTATAGCCTGAAGCATTAACGACTGTCTTGGAGACGGAAAAGTTTGCAAATTAAGTAAAGATTAACTTCTTACAAAGTTAAATATTGCATGCGTGTAGGCGCGAACAAATAAAACCTTCCCCACACACACAATTCTTAACTTTATCTTTATTACAATAGTGTTCAAATCCCTTTGCAGTTTCATGTATGGTAAAACTTTCAATGCAAATGACAACCTTAACGCGTGGAAATAAGATGCAAGATTTTGATGAGACAAATGATTGACTATTGAGCCACATAATTGTCGCGTCTTTCCAAAGTGCCTCTAGGGATTTCAAGTTTGACGTGATGTAAAGATGGCGTCGATTGATACGTCAAAGAAATGATGTGTTATGTTGTGAAGTTAGATATAAACCTCCTAAGTTATTGGTATACTGTTCAATGTATATTTGTACACTCTTAATGGGTATTCTCCGTAGACAAACTTTGAAGGAATGATCTGAATGTTTATTTATAAGTATATGTTTTTGTTATTAAATATAGTATCGTCAAAGATAATATAATTCGCTAGTTTCCAATAAGTCAAATCAGCCACTTTTTTCTAAACGTCAAAACAAACATCGTCTATGGGACTTGTATGAAATAGCACGGCGTGACGTTATAGTTTCTTGAAGTCAAATAGCGCTCATTTTATCGTTTTTTCTGCAATAATAAATCTAAAATCACGTTGAAAATGGATATGATCAATGACAAGTGAGATTATTTTGTGACTTTTTATTCTCTTATCAGTTCAGTTCTGAGCTCACCCAGCCAACGTTTCGCAGCAAGAGCGTAGGAACTAAGTCCACTTTGGAGTGCACGTGATTGCACTTACAGCTACGGGCCGATATGGGCACTTATCACCTCCATTTTACTGGCGCAGCCACGTCAGACATCGTTGAACCAGACCCAAGCTCGAGAAACCAAGTGAGCACGTTTATAGGAATATTGTGGAGCGTGTAGGGAATTGCAGTCTGGGGGATGGGAGAGACAGGGGAAGTTAGAGTCTACCGTATACCAGCAACAAATAAACATATAGGAATAGAATTCTATACTTGGTGTGTAATAAATAAAAAGAAAGGGATATAGACTGCGTATTTTTTTCCGCCGATGGTCTTCTCTTCACGATCCTTTTTTCTAAGAGCGGTGTTTAATGCATCTTGGTTCACGGTGTCTTTATGGAAATGGAATTTCAAACAGCAATATTGCAATGATATAATAATCATTGTTAAGCCAATTTTTTTCACTCCTTTGTAAGATGCGTTATTTGTTGACAATGTCGTAATGATGTTGCATTTTGGCTTCTGGCTTGTTGTTTCTGTATTGTCATTGCTAATTTCTGTCTTCTGGTTTCCTATTTGCGAGGTGCGTTTTCAGAATTCTCTCTTACTTCCATCGTTTAGCTTAAAAACTATAGCTCCATAGTGGTGGCAAGGTGAGGCGCGAATTGTGACGTTTTATTCTCTTATCAGTACAAAATAATTTATTTTTTACCCTGGGTACTACCCTACGTAACAGATACCCAACGACATAGAAACGATTAGCGGTCACAAAAGTAGGCAAAACTTGAGTTCCTGGTAGGCATACAGAGATGGGATGATTCAACACTTTCTTTGTCTCTTTTCGTCGTGTGACAAAGAAAAAAGTGACAAATAAAATATTTATTGCATTTTGTATAAGTCATATTTAATTAAATATAATCCTAATTTATTAAAATAACATCAATAAGGCGATGGATTTAAGGCATTGAATTATTATCCCATCTATAACACAAGTCTAGAACATACTTTGGGCCTAGCTCAATCTGTGTGATTTGTCCGTATATATTTATTTATCTCTCTCTCTCTCTCTCTCTTATTCCATGTCAGTGTCAAAACTGTCAATATCAAACCGGTATTTTATTACGGCATCTACGCTACTTTAAGATTAATGGGGTGTGTATCTTTCACCCCGATTGGTAGGAACTCTTCAAACCGGCTGATTTTTGAACTGGAAAATTCTATAAGCTCTCTATTCTAGTCACCTAACATGCTCTTCAGGTCAAGATACTAGGGTTGTCTTCGAATATACTCGTACATACATACACACAAATGCGGCATCAGTAAAAAATGTAGATCTGTGATCCAAATAGACTCAATTAATTTAGCTCGCTCCGCCATTATTATTTATTTTTTTTTCATAAAATGAGCGGGTAATAAATTCGAATGTGAGTATAGTAATATAATAAGGTACATGTTTATTTTTCCGTATGTACCCCTACTATTACTCATAGACGCCTGGACCAACTTGGTTTTTTTTTGTTTGAAATACTTGTTAGGTGGTTTCCGTATCAATTTTATTAAAATCGGTTGTGAAGTTAGGAGTTGAAGACGGTATTTAGTTTTGAAAAATTATTATGGTTGGATACAAATGATGGTAATAAGGCATGATGACGACTAGATAATTATTTTTTTCCAATCTGTTTGGTTAATAAAAAATATTGTACCCGTATTTTTTCTTTTCTGTAAGAAACAAAAAATTACGATGATACACTGCATTTAAATTCAGTATGTCATAACGGCAAAGTATAATTTTTACAAAGCGGTGACGTCGCAAGACCCACTTTTGAACTTAGATCCTTCATATATCTTTGTGAACTTTTACTTTTTTGCTAAACTGTAAAATATGGGTCCATTGTTTTTGGATAATCTAAAAGACGGGCTAGTCAGAATAATACTTTACTAATCATGTCGTCACCCTTATACTTTATTCGCATCAAATTTTGACACCAATTAAAAAAAATTAGGTCTCATCAAAATGCAATTCAAAGTAAGACTTAAGTCTCAACTCAACGGGTAGACTTAACAATTCAGGGAACTAAAAGCGAAGTTTTCGACGGCGGTGCAATAAAATCAAACAACAATCAGTAAGTAAAAGCTGTAAAACTGAGCTTTCAGCGACTGTTCCTCTCAGAACAAACTTGTGTGTTGTTTCAAGAATTTTATTTTAAGATAAAATCAAATAATATATTTTTCGTACCACTTGCTCAAAAATGTCATATTCTATGGCACAAAAAGCGAACATAACAATAGTCATTTTAAATCTGTTAAAAACAGGGAAAGAAAAATGTACTGAATTTCATTCAGCCTCTAGACCAAGAATGAAAACAGGGAAAGAAAATTGTATTGAATTTAATTCATCCTCTAGAGTGTGGTTTTAGTTTGGAATACTTACCGAAATTTATACTGAACTCAAATCATTTCTATATTGTTAAGCGTAAAAAATTACGATTTCGAATTGACAACATGTGTCCGCAAAATCCAAAAAACCACTTAAATTTCATAAAATAAAAAACTAAATCAAATCATGTCATGGTTTCTTTACACCAGCTGTTTAGTTTTCCAAAAAGAAAAAGCAAAGGGTCATTTGCGTATCAAACATACAGCCAAGTTTTGTGCGTACCTATATTTATTTACAACGTAAAACATTTTGTATTTTTTATGTAACTGGATAAAAATTTATAAAATTATTTTAATAAATTATTATTGTTATTATTGTCTTTATTTTTTCGCAAATGGTACGAAAAGCAGAGTATTTTCCTCGGTGATAAAGCTGTCTTAGTCTTGGGTGAACTTAAATACGTCGCTACACTCAGGACTCGTCCTAAATCCCTCGCTTCGCTCGTGATTTAAGTATTTAACACCCTCGCTCCGCTCGGGAGTAAACCTCGAGTCCTTCGTTGCGCTCGCGATTTAAGCCGTCACCCGCGACAGAAGACACTGCTCTATCCCCTTGGTTAATAATCTACTATTACTGTCTATTATCTAAGTGATATTAAACAGTAAAATATATTATTTCATTTGTACTATTCAATTTTTGTTCCACGTTACTCTCTTAATCGACGACAATCTCTTGATTGACGACAGAATCAGAAGAGTATGATTGTAAGTAGTCCGTCTTTTAGATTATCCAACAATAATAGATCCATATTTTTCTGTTTACCAAAAAAGTGAACATTCATAGTGATACAGAGCATCAAAGTTCTACGCACTAGCAAGCGAAGAGTAAGACACCCACCACAAGGTGGTCTGATGACCTGACTAAGGTCGCTGGAAAGCGCTGGATGCAGGCCGCTCTTGATCGGTCATTTTGGAAATCCTTGGGAGAGGCCTGTCCTGCAGTGGACGTTATGCGGCTGAAATGATGATGATGATGATGATCAAAGTTCCGGTGTGCTTGCGACGTCTTCTTTAAGTAAAAATATTACATAACCGTGACGTCACGCGAAATTTCAATGCGCTGTATCTTTGTCATTTTTTGTTTCTGAGAGAAAAGACAAAATACATGTTTAGTATTTTTTAATAATCTAACCGATGGGCTAAAAATATATTTCCATTTGTCTTGCCTCCTATTGTTTTTATTTTTGACAACTATTTATATGTATGTGCTTTTTGTGCAATAATAAAGTGTTACTTATTTACACCTTCCGCAAAAAAAAAGAAGAGTTCATAGGTAACTTCTTTAGCCTTGACATATTCCGTCCTATTATACAAACAGGACTAACTTTGTTACTAAGTTTAAACTATTATCCGCCCAAAATGAAGTTGACATTGACAGATGAAATAGTGTGATATTAGATGTCAACTTGATTTGGTCAGATAATGATTTAAACCTAGTAAAAAAGTTAGTCTGGGTTTTATAATAAGACGGATTGTTGCGTAATCTCTCATTCAGAAACTCAGTCATTGATGAGGTAATTGGTGTCAGCTGTTTTGAGCTGCCTTAAAGTATCTTAGGTCATTCAGCCGCCTGTTCTAAGCACAGAAAGTTAAGCAGATGAAACCACACGATATGCCTCCCCAAATTATCTTATATCCACATTATTATACATTTTACCTTTGAGACTTAAAGTAATGGCTACAAACCCACATTAGAAACAGTTTCCTAATGTGGGCCCAAGAATTTCAACGCCCTACCCTTTTCGTAATAGCTCTAAACAATTCTAGGGCATGCCTATTTTGAAATTCCTCCTTATCAGATACGTATCTACTCGTATATGGCAAAATTTAAGGGGAGTTTGTGGTTAGAAGATTATTTTACACTTGCTCTGTGTACCTGTTAGCAGACTAATTTAGATAAAGGACTTCCCTGAAATGCTTGAGTTTCGGAAGGAATGTTTTATGTACACTTTTTGCATGTTCCCAATGAATATTTCAATTCTGTTAGATTTTTAACCGACTTGCAAAAAGGAGGTAGTTATCAATTCGTCGCGATATTTTATGTATGTTCACCGATTATTAGAAGACGCCTAGACCGATTTTTAAAATTATTGTTTTGTTTGAAAGGGTATACTTAACGCGTGGTCCCATAGAATTTTATCAAAATCGGTTGTGTAGTTTGGTGGTGAAGTCGGTTTTTTATTTGAAAAATTATTACATTGTTGTCAAAACTAATCTGTGCACTTTTTTAATTTTTTTTTCTTCTCCTGTACTGTAATCTGTCTTTTAAATGATCCTGAACACTAATTTATGAACAAATAATAATGTGATTTCAGAAAATTTATACTCTATTACACATATGCCGTTATTTCGCCAAAAAGTTATTCCTAGCCGTAGACCTAGAGTAAATTTTCTTAACTATTCTATGCGCCATAACGCCTATGTAGATGCACTTAGGTTAAGGTTTTACTCGATTAACACTAACTTAACAAAAAATAAGCACAACTTTCAACTAACAAAACAACTGAATTCATACAGTTCGTATTAAAAATAAATCTTTTCGAAATAAACTCTTTACTGTCAAAATAACAAAATCTTTTTTTTTTAATATAGGCTCTATAGGAAGTTAACGTCAATTTTAAAAAATAAAGTTTACTATAGCTTCCTAGTATCTGCCTAAATTATTACTCATGTCAAAATATTTTCATTTTTTTCTTTGTTTATTTTTTGTTTTGTATTTAGTAAATATAGTCGTAGAAAAAGTATTGTATGCAACGTTGTTTAAGTAGGTAAAAAATGCTGGATGGCGTCTCCTTACGATGCTCGTCAAGCCTCTCATCGTAACCTGCATCACTGCATCAACTGTTGCATTATATACTATTGATGCATCTTTATATATATGTTTATATATAAAGATATCATTTATGTTAAAAGATGCGATGAAAGTATTTGAAAAAGTAGTTATTTTACTTTTTCTTATTTATTTTTCTATTTCTTTATAAAACTTAGACTCTTTGGTTTTTGATTGATTTTTAAACTCCAATCACTTACTTAGTTTACTTACAGCTTAGTTAAGTGAAGCTTCCAAACTTACTAGTTTTTCAGAATACCCGGGACTCAACTTTTTTTTTTAAAAGAACCTAGATATTAGTTTTAAAACTAAAACCCTACTACCCGATTTTTTTTTACTGAAAAATGCGTTTACTTAATGAAAGCACATCAACTGGCAACAAGTAATAAAATATACATAAATATTTTTTAATACGATACCACACTTGGATACTACAGAGCAGTTTGGGTTTTGCAGCTCTAAGCAGTCAGAGTCCATCCAAAGGGCACTTTTAGCGTGATGCTAATTAAGATGTGGAAAGACTGTGTAAGGACAGATATGAAGGAACGAGGAGCTAGTGCAAATATGGTGAATGACAAAAAAAAGTGGCAACAGTTGACATACACAGCCGACCCCAAATAGGGAAGTGTCGAGGAAAATGAAAATGCTTGGTGGGCGAGATGATGGAAAAAGGAATCTATACTATAATAAAAGAGTAAAAAAAATGTGTCTGTACATTAAAAAATTTTCAAAAAAAAATATTTGCGGCGATGGAGATATAGTAATAGAGTAAGAAAATAAAAAAAAATGTCTGTCTGTTTGTCTGTTTGTCTGTTTGTCCTGTTTGTCTGTTTGTACACGCTAATCTCCGGAAATACTGGACGGATTCGAATGAAACTTTTTTTGTTATATAGCTGTGAAGCCTGGGCAACATATAGGCTATAATTGATTTTGGAAAATGGAACACATGATGCAGAACTATAATGGTCCAGCTAAACTATAAGAAATATTAAAATGCCGCCTTAACAAAAGTTGTTAAGTCTGATGAGAACTTTTTGTTGAGTTATAATACAACTGGCCAAGCGCGAGTCGGACGCGCGCGAAGGGTTCAGTACCATAATCTATGAAAAATCACGTTTGTAATAAATACTTATTTTAATCGATTTTTAGGGTTCCTTACCAAAATGGGTAGAAACGGGACCCTATTACTTAGACCGTCCGACTGTTTGTCTGTCTGTCTGTCTGTCACCAGGCTGTATCTCATGAACCATTATAGCTAGACAGTTGAAATTTTTATAGATGATGTTTTTTTGTTGCCGCTGAACAAAAACATACTAAATCTATACTATAATAAAAGAGTAAAAAAAATGTGTGTGTATATTAAATTAAAAAAAAAAAGTTGTTTCGTCCGAAGAAGAACTTATAAGTTCAGTATTTGCGGACCTTCAGAGCATAACACACCAGAAAAATTCTTGGTTATGTGAACGCGCCATATTGACACCAAAAAATTTACACTACAAATCAATTAATAAAGAACTTATGACGCAAATTATTGTTAATTTCTGACGACGCCACCAATTATCCAGTTGAGTTTCTTAATTCACTTGCAGCAAATGGACTCTCGGCTCACAAAATAAGTCTTAATGTCGGAGGGCCAATAATGCTGATGCGAAATTTGACTCCGCCGAAACTGTGTAACGGAACCCAACTTAGTGTCTCAGCACTGTATGCCGAAGTTCAGCGGCTGAATTTCAGCCAATGCATGCCTGCAATGTTATTTGCATTACTAGCAACACATAATGCCGAACTTCCGATGCTTTTGCCTGAATCGGACCCGTACCCGTACCCATACCCGTACCCTTACCCGTACCCGTACCCGTATCCGTACCCGTACCCGTACCCGTACCCGTACCCGTACCCGTACCCGCCGCCACCGCCGCCGCCACTGCCGCCGCCGCTTCCGCCGACGCCGCCGCCGCCGCTTCCGCCGACGCCTCCGCCGCCGCCGCTTCCACCGCCGCCGCCGCCGCTGCCGCCGCCGCCGCTGCCGCCTCCGCCGCCGCCGCCACTGCTGCCGCCGCTTCCGCCGACGCCGCCGCCGCCGCCGCCGCTGCTGCCGCCGCCGCCACTGCCGCCGCCGCCGCCACTGTCGCCGCCGCTTCCGCCGACGCCGCCGCCGCTTCCGCCGCCGCCGCCGCCGCCGCCGCCGCCACCGCCACCGCCGCTTCCGCCGCCACCACCACCGCCGCTGCTGCCGCCGCCGCCACTGCCGCCGCCGCCGCCACTGTCGCCGCCGCTTCCGCCGACGCCGCCGCCGCTTCCGCCGCCGCCGCCGCCGCCGCCGCCGCCACCGCCACCGCCGCTTTCGCCGCCACCACCACCGCCGCTGCTGCCGCCGCCGCCACCGCCGCTGCCGCCGCCGCCGCCACTGCCGCCGCCGCTCCCGCCGCCGCTGCCACCGCCACTGCCGCCGCCGCCCCCACTGTCGCCGCTGCTTCCGCCGCCACCGCCGCTGCCTCCGCCGCCGCCACTGCCGCCGCCGCTCCCGCCGCCGCTCCCGCCGCCGCTCCCGCCGCCGCTGCCACCGCCGCTGCCGCCGCCGCCGCCACTGTCGCCGCCGCTTCCGCCGACGCCGCCGCCGCCACTTTCGCCGCCGCCGCCGACGCCTCCGCCGCCGCCGCTGCCGCCGCCGTTGCCGCTTCCGCTCCCGCTCCCGCTTACGCTCCCGCTTCCGCTCCCGTTCCCTCTTCCACTTCCGTTCCCGTTTCCGTTCGCTGCAGACGCGCCAAAGACGGAAGATTAAATTCTCACATTGGCACATCACTACTGTCCGGCGTTTCCACCGAACTTCAGCTTATTTAGTGTGTCATCCCCACCGAACTTTAGACACTGAACTTTAGCCGCTAAACTTCGGCATAGTCTGCTGAGACACTTAAAGTTTACTGTGAGTGGTGCCAGTGAAACTATTTATTCCGCGTATGCCACTCATCCCCAACAATTTTCCTTTTGAAAATACACAGTTCCATATGTTAACTTGCTTTGCTATGAAAATAAATCACAGTTTTAGAGGCTTAAAGCTGCTGATGTCGATCTAAGGACTGGTTTTTCGCATGGCCTACTTATTGTGGCTTTCTCCAGGGTTAGTAACACTTCGGCTCTTTTCATATTGGCTCCCGAAGGAAAGAATTAAAATAATATTGACTTTTAACTCCTAACACTGTTACAAGTACTTTCTTATCTCTCTCTATCTTTCTCTCTCTCTCTCTCTCTCTCTCATTAGTTGTTATTTATATTAAAACGCCGGAGTCATAAAGTCCACGCGAACGAAGTCGCGGGCATCAGCTAGTCTATTATAAATACTTTTTAATATGCTATATAAGCCCTTTTATTTGATTCCCAACCTTATTTGACAAGTTTTCATGACCATTGAAGATACGAGAACACTATGAACATACACACAAGCAACGGTGAAAACCTCCTTTTGGCTCGGCCGCAATAGGTAAAGAAAAAAACTAAAATGTAAATAAATAGTAATGGACAAATGACCACAGTATAAGTACTAGTACTTACGTACAGAAGTTGTGACATCGCGCGGGCTCCAGCACTCCTCCGCCCCTCTTCGGCGCAGCGGGGGGGGCCCATGCCCATATATAAGGCGCGGCGGCCGGCGCTCGTCCTCTTTTTCTTCGGCTGCATCTCAAGCTAAGTAGTTCTTCTACCTAGAAGGGCTACTCAACGGATCTAGTGCCTATAACTCACGACCCTGACTACCTAATCTGTACCTAGTGTTCTTGTGAATCTTTGAAACTAATGTAATGTAATAGTTGTTCATTATACCTATCTCATTTGCCAATATCTAGTCTTTCCTTTATCTCATCTATCCTCCTAGATCCTAAATCTAGGTTTTACCAACCAAAACGGTACAAAGTCTTAAGAAAATAAATTCAAAGAAATATCTATTTAATGTGGTTAGCGACATAGTTTAATTTAGCTCGCGTCAGAACTCCTCACCTCTTCGTTTAGATACCTAGACATCGATTGCAAGCCAATTTCATTCTTATAACTCTGGACAAACGGTTCATGTAACTGAATTCTCCCTCCGCAATGGTCGCCGCGCGCATAGTTATAATGTAGGTATATATTATTTTCGATGCCTAAACGGGGAGTGACACAGGCCTGAAATGACACAGATTGAGCTAGCCCCAAAGTAAGTTTTAAACTTGTGCTATGGGATAATAACTCAACGTAATATTTGATAAATAAGGTAGATTGGCCATCTATGCTCGGTGCTAGTTACAATTTGTTGAAATTGTTAGGTTAACTTCTACCTGTGCTCGAATTTAGTGAATTGTGTTTGTGTGTGATGCTTTGCTTGCCTTTCGGACATTGCACGCGTAACTGTTCTTTATTACACTAATAGTGTGTGTGTGTGTGTTCTCATGTATGTGTGAAATGTAAATTTCTTCATGAGAATAAATATCTTAAACCAGTTATAAATATAAATAAATATATAGAGACAAATTACACTGATTGAGGTAGCCCCAAAGTAAATTCTAAACTTGTGTTATGGGATACTAACTCAAGGATACTATATTTTATAACAAACTAGCTGCACCCCGCGATGTTACCCGCGGAAAAGTAGCCTATGTGTTGATCCAGGGTGTTAGCTTCTTTACGCGTGAAGAAGTAACGAACTCGCCTTTATAATATTAGTGTGATATACAATGTTCTTTTTAATTAAGTACAAATACTTTAAGAGGTGATTCAGTCCATCATTTTGAACAACTTTTCCCAATAAATATATATCGAAATACGAATTTTTTTTTGCATTTTTCATAGTAACGATATCACGTGACTACTTCGATCTGTATGAGAACCTAAATATTTTTTTTCGTATATTCGTATATTTCGTAATATATATATATCACACTAATACCTAGGTCAATTTAAAAAAGGCCAATTTCCAACTTGTCCTGATCGGGATCGAACCCGGTGCCTCTGGGTGGCGGACTAACATGGTGACTACGCCACGGAGGTTTGCGTCGAATTATAACCCAAGACCACGACAATTTGCACTAAGTCATCTACCAACTTGCCCTGGACAGGGATTGAACCCAGAACCTCCCAGTAGTGGACTACCGTGGTTACCAAAACGTTATGATTCGTCTTCAATGTAGTTAACACGACTTGATGCAACCCACAATATTATATGCCACCCACAATATTAAAAAAAAAACCTCACAAAATGTATTGTAATGTAACCGCAGCACTAGACACACCGTCGAAGTATTGTGAACATCTCTTTGTATTCCCTCGTATCGACGTTGTGTTGGCGTATTTTAAAATACTCTATTGTATGAAAGCCTACGGATGCATAAAGAAATATTTCATACAAGTTAGACAATGTATTTTTATCTGTGCGACTTTGTTTATTATGAGCATGAATTAAACGGGTTACTCACGTAGGGAGTCTACTGGCCGACATGTTTCGACCCCATCAGGGTGAATGTTACTAGAGGACGCGCATACACGACGTCGCATTGAGACACACCGATGTTTAGCGGTGGGTCGCGCGGAGAGCGCGAGCGATCGCCCATTTCCCGTTTGATTCATACTAAAATCAGAGATCAGAAAATAATCACGAGTGCTATTTCTATCAAAAATATGGATATGACTATATATAAATAAAACAATCATAATTATATGATTTCAGGATATATTTTAATCGAAAAAATATACTTATCGTGAAATCACATAATTATGATTGTTTTATTTACTTAGTATCCAATTAGGTTCTCGAGAAATCCCGGAAATTTTAGTCATGTCCATACTTTTGATAGCATAGCACCCGTGATTCCGATCTCTGCTAATAATGTATGTGTCTCACATTAATCAAATAAACTTTATTTATCTTAAATTTTAGCGAGTTTTTCATGTCCAGTCAGGTCGAAAAGAGATATCCAACAAATCGATTTATTTTAGGCAACAAGGCACATAGAATAAATACCTTACAGGCTAGCATAAATAAAATTATATAATATATACCTGAACCTAAAATATTATAGTTTTATGTTTTTAACAAGATCAGTTTATCTGAAATATAATGTTATATCTATATTAAAACCAGGTTATTTGGGATTTTATGTTTGAGTATAAAAAATCAAATATGCGATGGGCAATTTACCCATAGCCCCCTCTTAACTAATAACTGTAACTAAGATAACTTTAAAGTCTGGTTGCCGAGAGTTGATAAATATTATAATTCATCTCAGCCTTGCGATTGTCGCTTTATTATCGCAAACTGTATGGCGGCCGTCACTTGTCTCCCGCTTTCGCCGTTTGCGTGGTACGAGGCACGCAGTTGACGTCAACCGCGGCCCGAAAGGGAGAGCAGACGCGGCGGCTTAAAATATTCGGTTTTGGAATGCGCTTGGAATGACTCGTTTCAGAGATTGCGTGTTTTTTTCTGTTTTATGCAATTAATCATTGTATTCTTAAAATAAACTTGTATAAGTTTTTAAATAGGTAATAAGAGAGCCACAATTTGTAATAAGTTAAGAAGACTTGAATTTATAACCTCTCCGCGAACAAACTTTAGGGAGCTCAAAATACTTGATTTCATCGTAACTATCAAATAATGTAAAAAAAAGAACAGATTTTTATCAATATTGTTTAGATTTTGATAAAATGTGTGCTTTTTGCTATAAAGAATCCCCTTACCCTAGACTTTTCCATACAAACGTAGTCTAAGTTTTATTTTGAAACGACATGTCAGACTTCGGTAAAATTTGAAATTTTAAAGAAATTGCAATTTCCTAGGGTTATAATTGGTTTCCGACGGTAAAATTATGAACTGGAAAGAAAATATAAGGGTGTAGAAGTTTTCCATACTGATGATCAAATACATAGGGCGCACTATAAGTTTCCGGAACTGGCCACTTACATAAACAATATTTAAAAATTTATTGCAACATTTGAAAATAGAACTGTTTGGCTGTAGAATGCAGTTTGTTTCATCTGACTGTCTTTTGTTTTTACCTTGTGGCGCCATTTAAAAAATTGTGTGTCTGCATCAACATGGATTTAACTCGGGAAAATTTTCGTAGTATGATTTTCTACGATTTTAAGTGTAATTTGACAGCTCAACAGAGCATCGCTCGGCTTGAAACAGCTTTTGGCAATGAAGCACCATGCAAGACAACTGTTTATAGCTGGTTTGCAGAATTCAAGCGTGGTCGTATCAATCTCAGTGACGAATCTCGCGATGGTCGACCGTCCACCGCTGTGACCAACAAAAACATCGATGCTGTGCGCCGTATGATTGAAACAGACAGGCATGTGACCTACCATGAAATTCGCGCATCCTTAGAAATAGGCATGAGTCAAATACAATTAATCCTACACAAACATTTGGGTGTGAGAAAGCTGTGCTCGCGGTGGATCCCACACAACTTGACCGAGGCTCAAAAAACGGACCGCGTCACTTGGTGCAGTGCCATGCTTACCAGATTCAACGAAGGTGCGTCAAATTTGGTGTGGAACATAGTAACAGGTGACGAAACATGGATTTATTGCTACGATCCCAAAACAAAGCAGCAATCGAGCGTATGGGTCTTTCAAGATGAGCCGAATCCAACCAAAGTGGCGCGCGTGAAAAGTGCATCTAAGCGGATGATTGCTTCTTTTTTTAATAAAACTGGACACGTGGCTACTGTTGCTTTAGAGAATCGTCGTACAGTGAATAGTGACTGGTACACGACCATTTGTTTGCTGGAAGTTATTGACGAACTCCGTAAAAATAACCGTAAACGCCGTATCATCCTGCACCACGACAATGCTAGTTCTCACACGGCCAGACAGACAAACGACTTTTTGAAGGCGAAAAATGTAGAACTCATGAGTCATCCTGCATACAGTCCCGACCTGGCACCTTGTGACTTTTTTCTGTTCCCAAAAATTAAGAACCAATTGCGCGGTCAACGATTTTCATCACCAGAAGAGGCTGTCGAGGAGTATGAAAAACACGTTTCAGAGGTCACCACAGAGGAGTGGCACAAAAGTTTTCAAAACTGGTTTCATCGAATGAAAAAGTGCATAGACGCCAAGGGAGATTATTTTGAAAAACAATAAATTAATTTTGTACCTTTAATAGTATTTTTTCATATTCATTCCGGAAACTTATCACGTATGATATAATACACTATATTCTCTTTAAAGTTCATAATTTTACTGTCGAAAACCAATCATAACCCTAGATAATTGCAATTTCTTTAAAATTACATAAATTTTTCCATATCCGACATGTCGTTTCAAAATAAAATGTAGACTACGTTTGTATGGGAAAGTCTGTTTCTGTCCAGGGTAAGGGGACTCTTAAGCATGTTCAAAAGCCTGTTATTGTGATATCTTGCTATGAGTAACATCAGAAAATCTCTCTCGCATCATTTAGTTTTGAATTAGGATACAGAATTCAAGTCTGGCCGAAGTCCATTTAGCGCCATTAGTCGGGTTTGTGAAATTTAATCACACGGGACGAATCCTTTGTTTCAATGTTATTTGGGACAAGAGCGACGCGAACTCAATTTTTACTTAAACTATCTTCTAACTGTCTATCCTAGCTATAACTAACTCTTTTAATATACAAGTCAATTATTTATTCTTATGCTATAAAATAATCTTATTCTGTCGGATGGAACGATTCAGCACCGGCCATGCAGAAGTGTTCCGTCACTCTCTCTTTCACTCTAGCAAATGACGGCTCTGAGTGTCAGAAAAGGATAGCAGCATAGAAAAGTGCTGATCCGTGCTACTACATGAGTCATAAAAGAAATTACATACAAACTAGAATCGTAGAAAAGCAACATTGAAAATTTACCCTAATACCACGTACAGTCGGGGGCAGATAAAGGTGACCCCCTACCGTACGGCGTTTAGAAGTCAAGGGGGTCAGGTTTATCTGCCCCCGACTGTACTTAAGGTTTATATTTCCATAGTGCTTATGTTTAAATACCTAACGCCCGAATACTCAAAGGCTACTTAAATAGATAATCTCTTCTTAACAATTAATCGACTCTCAACTCATCCTCAAACGTATTTTAAACCTCTACTTAGTTAAAATTCTGTAATCAACAAAGAGCTTCAAGTTCCCAAAAAATATACCTATAGTTCTCTCCATCCCTTTCCCGCAAACTGCCAGTGTAATAGCATTTACAGTCCCTTTACCCTAGATAGAATAAGACTTTCACATACAAACGTAGTCTTGCTTTTATTTTGAAACGGCATGTCAGATATTGGCGAAATTATGTAATTTCAAAGAAATTGCATATAAGAAGGCATATAACTAGTTTTTACAGTCAAAGTATTAACTTAAAAGAGAATTTAGTGGTTAATATCATATTGGACCATCAGTATGGAAAACTTCTATACTCTCATATTTTGTTTCAAGTTCATATTTGACTATAGAAAACTAGTTATGTGCAATTTCTTTAAAATTACAAAATACTGCCGAAATCTCACATGCCATTTCAAAATAAAAGCTAGACTACGTTTGTATGAAAAAGTCTAGGGTAAGGGGATTTTAAGCATTCTAGATTGTTTGTTTTGTTCCTTTGTCCCAACCCTAATCGTGGCCTTGAAAAATAGTCATAATATCGATAGCACCATCGAAAGTATCGAAAAACCGATACTATCGATAGTATCGATTGTCAATAGTTTGCAATACTATTCATATCAGGTAAAACTATCGATAGTATCGATACTATTGAATTTAGATACTATCGAATGTATTCGATACTATCGATAATATCTAAACTAAATAGTATCGATACTATCGATAGTATCGGTTATTCAATACTATCGATAGTCCTGTCGATATTGTGACTGTTTTTCAAGGTCAACTATTAATAGTCAAACTATCGATAGTTGTGCAACGCTACTAGCGGGGTGGTGGACGATAAGGTGGATAAAGGAATCAAAATAATAGTAATGGGTTGCTAGCGGCATCGCCGGCAACACGATTCGCATTTCCGTATTCCCTCCATCGGATTTTACAATGTGCGTGAAAAAAACTTGCTGGTAAGGCTGGCATTCTTCTCATCATCATCATTTCGGCCGCATAACGTCCAATGCTGGACATAGGCCTCTTCCAAGGATTTCCAAAATGACCGATCAAGAGCGGCCTGCATCCAGCGCTTTTCAGCGACCTTGGTCAGATCGTCTGACCACCTTGTGGGTGGGTGTCCTACGCTTCGCTTGCCAGTACGCGGTCGCCATTCGAGAACCTTTTTGCCCCATCAGCCATTGGTTCTTCGCGCTATGTTTCTAAAACTTTCTTTTTAGAGTTCCGTACAAAAAATTAAACAACGGAACCGTTATAGGATCGCTCGTGCGTCTGTCTGTCCGTCCGTCTGTCACAGCCAATTTGCTCCGAATCTACTGGACCGAATCAGGTGAAATTTGGTAGGATGGTGTAATCTTATGATCCAAACACAGATATGCAAAGAAAATATTTTTTTTTTAATAAGTTTCATTTTCGGAGGACAAATTAGGCAATTTTAAAAAAGTTATGCTAACTTTACTGTGTTATATATCAAATTATAGGGCTAGTTATATGGATCTCAAATATATTTTTGTTATTATTGTCAAATAAATAGTTTTGATTTTATTCATGAAAGAAGACGAAAATTGACCACTTCCGTCACTTGCTCTCCGACTGACCTACTACCATGGAGACATCAGTACTTAAAAGTCCCCGTGACCCCACTGGTGGGGGAGATAAGCAGTGGGGCCACCAGTCCATAGCGGAAACAACTGAGCCTAAAATTTTGAAAAAATACAGTATATAGTTTATTGTTTGTAGATTACAGGAAATCTTATAAGAATTATACCAGTTTAAAATAAGTGCGTCGGACCACGCGCAGTGTAGGATTACCTAGTTGTGAATGCTCACTTTGACACAAAAGTTTTAATTGAATTTGTATGAACTTTTCCTTTTCCGGGTACATTTTATAAGTTGGTCGCCTATAACTTTTTAATTTGTAAACCCTACTTAGCTCTGATAGTTTTCGGACCGGAAAGCGGGTATCAACCCGAAAGGGAGTTCACATACTACTTTAATATTTAATTTTACCATTTTTGTAGCATAATTAATATACATATAATAAAAATAGTAAAATAAAAAATCCTTTTTATTCCATAATTAATTAATTGTACATGTTTGATTTAAAATCATTTAATTTGACCAAAATATTAAATTAAATTGTTAATTAAATTAAAATTATTAATCATAATTAATATACATACCTACACTAAATTACAGCTTTCTAATAGTTATGGTCTCTGAGCAAAACCGCAGATGGACAGAAATGCAGACAAACATGGCGAAACTATAAGGGTTCCTTGTTTACTACGGAACCCTAGTAAGGTGGTAAATTCGATATAAAACGTTCACTCACAAGACATCTTTGGCATTATACGGAATCCTCTCTACGCGAGTTTAACTCTTACTTGGTCGGTTATTTCTTCTAGACCAACATAGAAAAATATCTAATTACATACATACATACATATTATCACGCCTGTTTCCCACAGGGGTAGGCAGAGACTAAGAACTCTTCTTGCTACGATCCTGACAGACCTCTTTCGCTTCATCTACACTCATCACTCTCTTCATGCATGCCCGCCGGTTACGGGTACTTCTAACCTCTCCTTTTTTAAGAACGTCTGCAATTTGATCGCGGTACGTTCGCCAAGGACAACCCTGACCCACTCTTCCACTCACGCTTGCTTTGTAGACTCTTTTAGTGAATCTCCTTTCATCCATCCTTTCTACATGTCCGAACCATATCAACATTCCTTTCTCAATTTTTGTTACTACATCTTCTTTCAGTCCAGACTGCTCCCTATATATATGTATATATTATAAGTTTTCTTAATGCCATATTCGTAGCAAATGTAAAATGCAACTAATGATGGAACTGGAAACGCGCTAAGATGTTAAGGACTCTTCTTTCCATCCTTCATCATCATCATTTCAGGCGCATAACGTGCACTCCTGGACATAGGCCTCTCCTAAGGATTTCCAGAATGACCGATCAAGAGCGGCCTGCATCCAGCGCTTTTCAGCAACCTTGGTCGGGTCTTCTGACCACCTTGTGGATGGGTGTCTTACGCTTCATGGTTGCTTGCCAGTACCCGTTCGCCATTCAAGAACGTTTATGCACCATGTGCCATCGGTTCTTCGCGCTATGTGTCCCACCCACTTCAACGAGCTAATCCGCTGAGCTATGTCAGTGACTTTTGTTCTTCCACGAATTTCCTCAATTTTGATTCGATCACGTAGGGAAACACAGAGCATAGCCCTCTCCAAAGCGCGCTGAGCGACCTTGAGCCTTCTTATGAGACCCATAGTAAGGGACCACGTTTCAGGGACCATTCTTTATAAAATAAAACAAGTAACCGAAAAAGTGCGCCTCGAACTCGCGAACGAAGGGTCCCGTACCATTATCTATAAAAATCACGGTTGTTTTGTGGGAGCCCCACTGAAATTTTAAGTATTTGTTGTTATAGCGGCAACAGAAATACATCATCTGTCATCATATTCAACTGTCTAGCTATCACGGTTCATGAGATCAAGCCTGGTGACAGACAGATAGACAGACGGACCGATAGTGGAGTCTTAGTAATTAGGTCCCGTTTTACTCTTTGGATACGGAACCCTAAAAATAAGAGAAATAAGGCAATAAAGTATGTGTTCTACGACTACAACGTTATGGCACCAATTTCGCTCTGAATGTGCCTATATTTCATCCGCAACCATTTTATATCACGTTACAGGATTTATATTTTTAAGCAGTGAGTTACGTCTGGTAGCGATTTTAAATATTAAATTCGCTTTTTTCCAACTACTCAAATAATTTTCTAAACGTCAAAATAAATATTTTTTATGAGCTTTGTATGAAACATAGACTTATGGCGTCATAGTTTCTTGAAGTCAAGGCGGCCCTTCCCGGCGGCTCCCTCGTAAACGCGAGCATAGTTTTTAAAAGCTCGTTTTTTTTATCATCTAGGGCAATGCTAGAAAAAAAGGCAAACCAAAAATAGAAAGATAGGGCACGGTTTGCATTTTATTGAATGAAATTAGAATTATAATTATCTATCCATTGAACGAATATTAACTATTCATACGGTGCGTAAATTTTATAAAACTTGTTCCAGGATATACGTTTTTGTCAGTAAGCCTTACAAGTGTGTGAAATAAATGTTTTTTATTTAAAATTTTCATTACATTTGCGAGGTTTCTATCTATTTTTTTTTTGTTTGAAAAGGTATACTTGTAAGGTAGTTTTTTAAAATTTGATCGGTTGTGTAGTTTGGGGGAGAAGTCGGATTTAAGTTTTTAAAAATAATTTTATCATGAACTAACCTCACAATTGGGTACTTCCCTGGGACAAAACTAAATTGTTTGGTAATTTTAAGAAAATAACACGGCACAAAACAATGTCACTCATCGTGATCATATTAATTTTCAATGATATTCTAGATATATTATTGCAAGAAAACTGATATTAAGAGCAGCCTTCCCGTCTTACTTTTCATACAAACGCTCGTACGTAATTATGGCGTTGTAAGTGATTTCTCGTCAAAACTTTTACATTAACAAATATCTTGTGTAGTATTTCTTGGTTTTTATAGAAATAAAAAATAAAAATTTGGAGAAACGAATTCAGTATAAGCCTCCAAAAATCTGCTTCTTTGCACAAATTTTACTTGAACTTCGACCGTTTATGAACGGCTCATAAATTGAAAAGGTAAAAAAAATCGATAAAAACCTTGCAAATGTAATGAAAATTTTAAATAAAAAACATTTATTGCACATACTTGTAAGGCATACTGAAAAACTCGTATCACCTGGAACAAGTTTTATGAAATTTCCGCACCCAATGAAAAGTGAATATTCGTTCAATGGATAGAAAATAATAATAATATTATTATTTAATAGAATGTAAACCGAGCCCTTAAACGCTATCTCTCCTTTTTTGCTTTACCTCTTTTTCTAGCACTGCCCTGGATGAAATAACAAGCATTTTAAACTATGCTAGCGTTGACGATTAAGCGGTCGGGATGGGCCGCCTTAACCATGCTTAGAAACGAGTAAAAGATTACTATCTGTCTTTGTCATGCTGATCATCATATTTAGAAATATTATCTTATGTTTTCATTCATTGTATATATCAGTATATATTTATTAAGTTTATTTTACGTACGTTTATGTAGGTATGTTTATTAATTTACTTATGTTTCTTGTAGGTATAAGTATTTATTTATTTTTGTATTGTACACGCTAATTACCTCTTTCTTCCCATTCGCGGGTCTGCTGGAAGAAATTTCTAAAGAAATGAGTAGCACCTATGTACTATGTTTACTTTTATGAGGTATTATTGGAAGAGATCGCTTTAAGCGATAAAACCGCCCATTGTACTCATTTAATTTAAAATTATTTCTTTGTGTTACATTTTTTCTTTTGGTGTACAATAAAGAGTTATCTATCAATCTATCTATCTATTATTTGTAAATTTTCAAGTGTGCATGAAACAATAAAATAAAATATAAAATTACAAGCTGTTTTATTTAACTTGCAATGTATCTTGTGTTGTTGTTTAGGTAAATCTTACAACTCAATTTTTAACTAGTTATCTTCACCCGATAAGCTGAAATTTTGAATACTTGTGTAAGTCTTATTTAGTTGTGGTAGTGTCACGCTACCGGCAAAACTCTGTTTTGCTAGTAGCATGAATGGGCCGGCTTGTCCGGGGAAGTACCACACTTCTATGCTTCGTTCGGTGAGTAAGAGAGCCGGAGCCCCCCCCCCCCCCCCCCTACATCTTCCCATCCTAAAAGGCCGCTTCTGTTACACCCCTGGTGTTGCAGTTGTCCATTGGCAGCGGTGATCACTTACCATCAGATGACCCGCTTGTTCGTTTGCCGCCCTATGACATACAAAAGGCGGATAACAACTTAATTCTATACAAATTTGGAAGGGACATACCTGTAATAGAGCGAACCACTCCTGAAAAAAATGATCAGAAACATACCATACAAGAATGTACCAAATTGTATTGTGATTTATTATATTAAGTGACAGTTGACCTATATATTGCGTTTAATATAAAAGCTTAATCTAATATAATTGCATAAATGAAAAATACATAGAAACAGTGTAATAACGAAAAATCTAAATTTTGGTATTAATTAGGTACTATCAAGTTAAACAGTACACAAGAAGAAAACTGTAAAAATAGACTCTGTTAACTTGGTTTCTTAAAAGTATATTAAAAGTGATGTGTCGAATCCGTAAACTCTAAATAATAAATACTAAAATAAACAGTATACAATTCGAAAAACGCAAATATAGGCTCTGATCACGTCAGAGGGCTAAGTAAGTTTTTTCAAGCAGGTGGTGTTTTAGCCGGTAAGAGTCCGGCACTATCTGGGTCACTTCCCAGATGTCCATGAGGATTTCACCACCTGCCTGTAAAAATTGAAAAAAAATAAAAATAAAAAATAAAGCGAACCAAGGGCTATGCTAGATCTCTATAGTTCAATAAAATTAATATAACACACTTTTTTATGGAAATGTCGAATTGTTTTCGTGTTTTGGCTGTTATTTCAATTTCATTATACTATAGTGATCTAGTATAGCCTGTGGTTCGATTTATTAAGGGTAAGTCCCTTCTACATTGTCTATAATATAATGACAAGACTCTGATCTGACTATGGAGCCTATAGGCGTATGAAGCATGTAAGAAAACGACGCAACCCCATCAAGTTTGAGTTTATTGCATTAGTCTTGATAAGAAAAACAAAAATTCATACAAGATCTCACAATATACGAAAAAAAATTATATTTTTTAAACTATTTATTTTTTACGCTCTCACTGAAACCCTACAACATAATGCTAGACATTTCCTGCAAATCCTACCTCTAACAATTGTGATGGATTTGCCATCGTTTCAACAATTCTAATACCTATAAATATTTCTGACACAAAGGAATAATATTTTATTACAAACTATATCACCTTTTCGCTTTGTCACCGTGCATTAAAATTTCGCGTGACGTCACATATAGATATATAAAGTAAATAAATAAATATATAAATATAAGTAAATAATAATAAATAAATATATAGGGACAAATTACACTGATTGAGCTAGCCCCAAAGTAAGTTCGAGACTTGTGTTATGGGATACTAACTCAACGATACTATAATTTATAACAAATACATATATAGATAAACATCCAAGACCCAGGACAATTTGAAAAAGGCCATTTTCCAACTTGCTCTAACCGGGGATCGAACCCGGAACCTCTGGGTGGCGGACTAGCATGGTGACCACTACGCCACGGAGGTCGTCAAAAAGTCATAAAGGTGACATAAATCACCCCCACTCCGCTATCTCGGATCTTTGGGAATTTTGACTACTTTGTTAAACAAAATAATTGGCCAAGTGCGTGTCGGGCCACGCGCAGTGTAGCGTTCTGTAGTTACGAATGCCAACTTTGAGTTCATGCCACTTAAAACGTCTAAAACTTATTTTCTATTGAATTTGTATTAAATTTTCCTTTTCCGAATACATTTTATAAGTTGATCGCCTATAATTTTTTAATTTGTAAACCCTACTTAGCTCTGATAGTTTTCCTTTAAGGGCCGTAACAGACGGGGCGCAAGTTGCGCCGCGTAACAGCGATGCATAAATACTCAATCAACCCACTTGAGTATTTACTCAGTAGATTGAGTAAATACCCGATAAATATCCTTATTTATCCATTTGGTGAGTAGATTAATATAAATGAGTTGCGACTCATATTTATGTTCATATTCATCATTTCATGTTTTCATGACAATTTTGAAACTTAAATCTAGTATACACTTGCAATTCTTGTCAGAAAGTGTGTGCGTAACCATAATATGCTTAAAATGTTGGTAAACGTTATATGCGACGCTAAATTATATGAAAATACCATACTAATCATACACTGAAAGTAGACTTCTTTGACTAATTATCATTTTTTGGTGGGAGGTGTGCATAGACGTAATTTTACGTAAAAATAAGTAAACAGACATCAAATGCGATGTCAATACTTGAGCACGCTCTATTTACTCTATTTATTAAATCTAGTAAGTAAATACTCAAATGGGTAGATTAAGTACTATCCACTGTCCATCTTGATTAAGTACTATCTACTAGCTGTTACGCGACGCAACTTGCGCCCCGTCTGTTGCGGTACTAAATTTCGTTATATTTGCTATAGCTGTGAATTTTTTTTACGTGCCCATATACGAGTATAACCGTTTAGCAGATAGAGGGGACACTTGACTATAATAAAAATATTCACTTTAAAACCAAATATTTCAGAAACCGATTCCTAAATCGAAAAACGATGTTCGCAAGCTCATAATATTTTTGAAGGACCTATTTAACGATACCCCACATGATTGGTTGGTCGAGAAAATAAAATTGACTTTTGACTTTACTTGTATGGGAGCTACCCTAAAAAAAACTTTTTTCAATGTTTTACTTTACCATTTTTTCCGCATAATTAATATACTTACCTATACCAAATTACAGCTTTCTAGTACTTATAGTCGCTGAGTAAAACCGCGGACGGACAGACAGACGTGGCGAAACTATAAGGGTTCCTTGTTTACTACGGAACCCTAAAAATATGGTCCTATATTTTTGGATAATTGAGTTGACGGACTAAATAATATAATATTTATATTTTTACCTAGCCCTATTCACTAACAAAAGAAGTGCGTGTAAAAGAGAAGACAATAACAATTTTGTTTTTATTTCTAACGCGTTTACTGAAACCCTACAACATCATTCTAGAAATATCCTAGCTCTAACAATTGTGATGGATCTGCCATCGTTCCATCATTTCGTGGCGACTTCGTGGCGAACTGAACCTACGTTTGTTGTTAAAACATTTTTGAATATGTTGAATTTATTGCTGTTTGGATTGTATTATATTTTGGTGACATTATTGAGATTGAACAATGTTAGAATATGAACTTAATTAGTAAAAAGTGGCCGTTTATCGCAAATGTACGTAGAAAGGCTTGACGTTCTTACTTTAAACAGTAGTTCTAAAAATAGTTTGAAGAGTTATCTAGGGCTTGGTCAAGACAACATTTTAAATAATATCTCCGCTTCTTTTCAAATGATTCATTTCTAATGGGGGCGGTACTGGGACCCTGAAAATTCAAGTATCCTTACCGAGTCAATGGGAGGTATGATAATCTGATACTATAATAAAAGTAATTAAAGGGTTAATCTTGTAAATCATCGTAATATAATTGATATCAAAGTAGAAGAAATGGTTTATGTTTAAATTAGTACTTACAAGGTACCCTATTCTTAAGAATTTATTATCTTTGCCTATACATAATACACAAGAAATATAAGGCTCACAGGCCGGACAACGGGTTGACCTTGGCGCCTTGGAGATTGGGACGGCCCTAGGTGTGGGATGCTACTTGTGTGGATACCCTCGCACTGTCCCATCTTCAGGTCACCAAGTAAAAGGCTGGCGCAGCAGCAGTCTCAAACTTTTGTTTTGAGTTAGTAACTTTTGGTCCGTGGAATCCTTCAGCCCATAAACTATTAAAATTTATTTCTAAACGTGTGTTCGAGGTATCCCGTGATCAAACGGCTAGTAACTACCTGGCTCAGAGAATCAGCATTACCATTCGACGTGGCAATGCTGCCAGCATTTTGGCCACGCTGCTGAGGTGTGATATTTTAGTGGGTTTACACAATTTGTATTTTTTTTAGTTTTAGTTTGTTTTAATTTTAATTTTATTTACTGTTGTTAAATTTAATTTTCCAGGTTTACAATAGCCCTCCCTATCAAATGTTTTTGAAAAATTATCAAGAACAAGATGGAGTGAAGACATCCAAAAATACGAGAAATGTTGAATAGAGAGTCTTGAAAAATAAAAAGAAAATTTGCAAAGTTTAAGGTAATACAGGATAAGATAATCTGATCCTAAAATCCCTAATTAGTCAATCGTCACTCAGGTTATAAAAACTTTTCTTAATGAAAATCTGTCCCTGACATCCTAAACAGTGAATTGGACAACAAAACAGGAAAATCATGTGAAAGCGAGGCTTATCTCAACAAGACTGTTCAGGGAAGTGGCTGGCAGAGAGATGTGAGCAGTAGACGGACAGTCAACAAAGCTGGCTCACAGTGGTTGCGTTATTGGGAAACCGATTGCTTGATCTTGTCAGTCTAGTCTAGTCATCACAAAATCACTTTGTGTGGTCTTTACCTTAGGTAGGCATTGATTTTGTGTAGTTTTTAGAGTCCAATTTTTTAATTACAAATTATTACAAATTTTACGATTTGAATGTCAATGTTAACGTACTAGCTGTTGTACAACAAATTTGAAATAACAACTTTCGTTTTAAAAATATGAGGACAAAAGAGTGATTTCAGGATTCATCGTCAAAAAATTTAAATTTGCTTTTTTCGTTGCAATGATTATTATATTCCAGAACAAAGATAAACATATACTATTACTTCTTTATCTTTATTGGAGGACAAAGAATTTTGCATGTCGCAGCTCTAAACAGACAGAGCCTAGGGTCATAAGACTCAATCATAATATAAATTTGCATTACCTAAACTATTTATTCATAAAAACTTAATCAATCCACAATTAAAAATCAGAAACTATTTCCATTGTTCTTCTATAACAGTAAAATATCAATGACCAAAGCAGATTCTATCTCGAAATAAAAGAATTGGGTAGGTATAGATAACAAAAAATCTGGTAAAACACTTGTGTAGGCAACAATGGGCCTCGGATAGGACGTCTTGGACAGGCAAGATGGCCGACGCGACGTGTTTTATTTAGCCGGAATAAGGGTATTTTCTTTGGAATGATACTAAAAGAGTGAACGTTATTATTATTTTCATACAGTTCCATTTATTTGTGAATGGCGGGAGCATGTTGGGAAAATATATGCAGAAAATTATGTTTATTCACAGAGAGAATAAGTGAGCAGGTTTGATTGAGTATTTTTTCGGGATAGCTGAATAAGTTGATACTATAGTGTCGGATAGTATTATGCGACATGCCATACTTAATATCAGTTGGAAAGGTTTGATCTAAACCCCGTAATCGCGTTGCATTCACATTTTTGACGACCTCCGTGGCGTAGTGGTCACCATGCTAGTCCACCACCCAGAGGTCCCGGGTTCGATCCCCGGTCAGGGCAAGTTGGAAAATAGCCTTTTCAAACTGTCCTGGGTTTTGGATGTTTATTTATATATGTATTTGTTATAAAATATAGTATCGTTGAGTTAGTATCCCATAACACAAGTCTCGAACTTACTTTGGGGCTAGCTCAATCAGTGTTATTTGTCCATATATATTATTATATATATTATATATTATTCGCATTACTTTCTTGTAGGGATTGATACTTTGAATTTATCGAAATATCGATGGTATTTAATTGTACGTTAAGTATATTACATGTCACTGCCAATGAGCCAAAGATAATCACGTCTAACTGATAAAAATGTGATAAATAATAATGGTATAAATAAAACGCACGGGTTAAAAATATGGCCTTTCGTAAGTTATGCTATGATATATCATGATTTTCTCACAATAATTTAAGAATTCTTCATCGTCCGTATAACTTAACGGATGTATAAGGGTTTTGGTAAGTATACGAAGTCAATATCAATAAACCGATAAATTAAATGTTTCAATCCTCACAGAAGTATGACGTCTGTGCGACAAGATAACGGGGTCTAGTTAGAACATCACATCGATAGATGATCAACTTTGAGTTAGGGATAAACTGTAAAATAAACTGTTTTATACTTCTACTAGCTTTAACCCGCGGCTTCGCTCGCGTAGGGGTGTAATTTAACAAAATCCTTTCTTAGCGGATGCCTACGTCATAACATCTACCTGCATGCCAAATTTCAGCCCGATTCGTCCAGTGGTTTGGGCTGTGCGTTGATAGATCACTAGCTATGTCAGAAAGTCAGTCACCTTTGAGTTATATATATTTAGATTACGAGTATTTTTATAATATAACTACTAATACACCTTGGTTTATATAGTAAATGAACACCCGTAACAACAGGTGTTTCAGTGCCAATTCACACTGAAACGGCAACAACTGGCAGGAGAACTTTACTGTTAAATCATAGTCACCTTTATTTCTATCTATTAAGTGCATAGATTAGCTTGAAAAAGACTTGAACGCTTGAGGAGGCGTGGCGCCACTAGCAGACGCACGGCTCAGCTGCCTTTCGACCTCTCGACTTGTAACAACATGTGAAAAGAAAAATACGATTTTTTCTGTCCAAATACCCTCGTTAACGAAATCACAGCCGAAATTAACAGAGATAAGAGTGAGTTACACCCGCTGCATCCTTTATGAATACAGAATTATGGGGTGTATATCACGCGTTAAGTATTTTCTCCTTCCTTATTGCAGATCATGTCAGATAGACTCATAAATTTATGTGTGTATTTTAATCTGAACTATATGATTATTAAAAATATATCGTTGGAACCGCGGTTTCCCGCGGTGTGTTGCCGCTTGATAGTCGACTATCGATAGACCATCGGTATTTTAACTGAAACCTATACTATCGATAGTGTTTTGTTACTATCGATCCCGACTATATATTTATAGCATTGTTGGTAATCTTGCTCTAAAACAGCTATCGATACTATGGATAGGCTTATCGATAGCTTATCGATACATCAGTACATCGTTTAAGGGAAACTGTTTAAAGTTTTATAATAAATTGCCAGAATCGGTCCTTGATATGCCAGATAGAAAATTTAAAGTTTATGTAAAGAAAATACTTTGTGAGAAGGCTTATTACGGAACAGATGATTATCTTAAAGACAAAAACGTCTGGCTTGAGCTTGGCGCGGGTCCCTTCTAAAGGTTTATATTTGTACACTCACAAATGACATAATTTGAGTACAATTAGTACATGAATTTTATACAAATTGACATTAATTTCAAATTTGACATTTTTAATTAATAATTATGACATAGCAATGTAGTCTAATTTTAATATCAGTATAATTGTAAGGTTGACGTTTTTGGAGAAAATGCTGCAGTACAGTTTGTTACCGCTTCTTCTGTACTTTGCGCTTTGTAGGCGGCAGTAAACTTAGTTGTAAGTAAATGATCTGACGTCAACAACTAACTATTAAGAAATCGAAAGAAAAAAGAAATGACAATTATCAAGTGATATAAATATCCAAAGATAAATAAATGATTTTTGACTTTTTTGACTTTTTGACTTTTGATAGTTTGGTATTTTATGCTATGAGAGTGGTATAACGAGGTTTGGCATCGCCATACTCGACGAACTGAGGACGGTACACATACCGGCTTTGGTCTGCAAGCGTGATGATGCACTCTCCAAGGTAGACCTCATTGATAAACTCTTGCAGCGTAACGGCTGGCTGGGTGGACTTCGACTTTTTTTGCTCGATAATAATAACGGTATAATTAGTTGTATATTCACTTTAATAATAAATAATTAAATTAGAATATATTAAATATTTAAGGTTGGTAGCCATACAACAAACGTGTTTTTTTATAGATAATGGTACGGAACCCTACGTGCGCGAGTCCGTCTCGCACTTAGCTGCTTATTTTCTTATCATAACTGTTGAATAATTCTCAACGGATGCTTGAAAAAAATGATTAGCATGAAAGAGTGGCCGATAATTATTCCACTTCAGCATCAAACAGCCCTCGTACGATCTAGACCCGCCATAATGGCGAGGGTCATTGATAAATCAAAGGCCAATAAAGGGCATTCAGGAATTGCAAATCAATCTATTTCTTTTTTTTTTATTTGTTTAGAGAAATAAAAAGAGTATGCCTAAGCCTGGTCTCTTGGCATGTGTTGAACGAAACGAGCCTACGATTATTGCTAATAATATGTTTAAGGTTCATTTTGGTGCGATCTCCACTTGGTCCCTCGGTATCCTCATCGAACGATGTGTCTGAATGTGTGGATGAGATTACTTGTTTCAATGGAAAACAGGTAAGAGAAGTTCTCAAAAAAAATTAAAGGATGTAAATAACCAGGTCTCGACGGACTCAGTGTCGAGCATCTGTGGCATGCTGTGTTCGCTTACCGAGGGTAACTCGCGATGTTCCTCACAATGTGTATTAGTCAATCTTATTTACCTCATGACTTAATGAAAACAGTCGTTGTACCTATTGTGAAGAACAGAACTGGGAATATTTCTGATAAGAGAAATTATCGGCCTATCTCTTTGGCGATGATTATGGCCAAGGTGCTGGATGGTCTGCTTGATATGTGTTTAACAAAACCTAAGCCTGCATAGTGCCCATTTGGTTTTCAGCCTGGGCTTTCAAGACTACCGTTCAGTACTATACTGACCGTAAAACATCGGTGTACGTGTGTTTCCTTGATTTTGTGTGCTTTGATGAGTTGTGGACGAAACTGAGGGATAGAGAGGTGCCGATGGAGGTTCGGAATATTTTTAAACATTGGTACAATAGTCAAACCAACTACGTGAGGGGGGCCAACTGTTTGTAGGGTGAGTTATCCTTGCCCAAACTTTAACACATATATATATATATATATATATATATAAATATATATATATATATACAACCTTATCGCTGAGCTGAGCAGCACCCATGTGGGCCGCAGTATAGGGGGCGTAAGTGTAAATAACCTAAGCTATGCGGATGATATAGTGTTGCTGAGCCCAACGGTAGGGGGTCTCAAACAATTGTTAGTTATATCTGAGAGGTATGCTATCAAACATGGTTTGACATATAATGTTAATAAATGTAAACACATGATTTTTAAGGCCGTTTACTGCGGATCGATTGGTTGTTGTCCAAGAACTATACCTGATATAAAATTAAATGGGATGTGCATAAAGCGTGTACATGAGTTTAAATATTTGGGTCATTTCCTTACCGACGACTTTAGGGATGATGTGGACATTGAAAGAGAACGCAGAGCTCTTTCAGTGAAAGCTAATATGCTAGCCCGTAGATTTTCAATGTATACAGATCAAGTCAAAGTTACAATAAAGCTTACTGTCAGATATTTTACACGGGAAATCTACGCGTTGCACAAACCAAAATAACGCTAGATGTCCTACGTGTTCAGTACAACAATGTTTTCAGAATTCTGTTGGGGCTGCCTCTTTTCTGTAGTGCATCGGGGTTGTTTGCGCAGTACTACACAGATAGCTTTCACGATATAATACGCAAAAAACAGCATCTCTAATCAACAGAGTTAGAGGTAGTCAGAACAGCGTCCTGAAGACAGTGGCTGATAATTTGACCCATCTACTATGGAAGTGCCTAGTCAGAATTTAATGTAGTAATAAAAGAATTGAAATTGAATTATGCTCTAGAATTAATTAATTATTTTAAATTATTATTGTGCATGTCGTTATGAATTTTAATTATCTGAAATACAAAATGGTACAAGTAAAAGTAATAATAATTTATTTCCTCCACAATACTTGTCCATATTGTCATGAAAATACAGTTTTAATCGAATTTAGTCCTCAGTGCAGATTGAAGGAGACTGGAGCCTGATGAAGGCAGAGCCTGTGTTACAGTGCTAGAGACCTCTCGCCTTGGATGAGCGATTGTGATATCCATCACATCGGGGTTATTTCCCCGTTTGCGTGATACCAATTAACAACGTTGGAAACAATAAACTTTAACAAAAAATATTTTCTAATCTTAAACTTAACAATACGGTTAACAAAAGCTGGGTGAATCAAGATTTCAAAAAGTATACATCATATTTTTAAAGAATTGATAAAATAGGTGAATATTTAAGTATTATACAAAATTAAAAACAAAACTATATCAAAATTAGAAATAGACCTACTTATCTAGAAGAAATCTAAACTAGTAAGAAATTTGTGAGAACAGTAGACCTCGCGAGCTTTTATAACTTTACGTCCATGGAATAACCGACATTTAAATCGTTTTTTCTAGCTTAGCAAAAGCCACTTGATGGTTTTGAAACTATACTGTTGAGAAGAAAGTAAACAGGCCTACCGCCTATCCTTTACGCATAAGCCCCATTGAAGTATACCCCTCCTTACTAAACTCATTACCCACCCCTTACATTTGCTAGCTTAATCAATCTCTTTTCCTCCCCTATTCTTAAAAGAAGAAGTTTCATTGTACCTATTCTGGTGAGGCGGGCAGGCTAAATTAAATGGCTCCAGGACTATGTCCGCTAGTCGGCGAGAACGAAAGAGGGCAACGTAGGCACACCCCGCTGCTAGATCACGAGTCTCTAAATCGACAACCACCCTTGGCAATGTTTAACCCTGCAATTTGTGGATTGTCACTGCCCATGCTAATATAAGAGGGAATGGGGTTGTGGAACAAGTGATCTCTCCAGAACGCCAAGATTGAGTAATGGCCGCTATAGGCACAGAATTGTTAATATGTGGCCTAGTGTAGGTGTCAAATTGCACCATTATCACCAAAGGTTGATCTGTAGGTGGGGAGCAATTCCGGGGGTAAACCAATTGAGTAACAGTGTCTAATGCACCATTCACCTAGCCCTTTTTTCCCACAAATTGGTCTTAAGCATGACTCTGCTGCCGACACATAGGTAAATTGTTTTTTTCAATCTCTGGGCCTGCTGATCAGCGCAGGCCTGTGCAGCTTCTTTATTGTGGTTGTTCGCCGGTACTTTCGCTGTAGGCCGGTTCGGAGCTTTTAGCCTATTAAAATTGTAATTTAGAACACTTTTGTTATCAGGATATAACCGCATGCAGTCTATTGGTGACTGTAATAAAACCACCGAGCACCGTTGACCGCTATTTTATTTCTGCTGTACACTTTTTCTTATTTTCTACTGCACTGTCGAGAGAGAACTGAACGCCGTCATACAAACCGTGTTCATATTTATTGAAAACTTGGACCAATCAGATTCCTTGAATTTTTGCACACGGCACTAATCATGCTATCTCCTTTTTACTCGTAAGTGCATCTCTTTCTAGTGCAAATTGTAAGTTTTTTACGGTTTTTTACATGATGTCGTTCAATTCTTTACAATTTAATATTTTTCCTATATACAATTTAAGGTTCTGTACATATTTTCGTTTGAATCATCAAGATATCTTTATTATTTCTCGAGTTATGACAAAAAAACTACTTGATGTTCTCGTTACGGTAATGTCTTTTTGTTCGCAAACTATACCTCTGTCTTTGTTCTCGTTGCGGTAATGCTTTTAATAAAACAACCTAACTAATACAATATTTTCCCTACAGCTAAGTTAAACATTTCTTTACTTATATCATACTTATTTCTATGCTTACTTAGTAAATTCGTTAGGAAAAATGAAACACCCTATCTAATACAATTATGATTTACCTAGCTAATTAAAATCGACTTTATTTATTTATATAAATCATTTACTATTTATTGCTGTCCGCATCATCCTCCCCCCGGCGAAGTCTCTGCGTAGCCTCCATCACGGTGAGGACAGCCAACTTCGAGGTGGGTCTTCTGAAGATTCCTCCACGAGTGCGAACGTCTGCTGAGCGCACCTCTCCGTCTGGTCCCGGATAGGTCTTCTCCACGATGCCTCGAGGCCATGTGTTGCGGGGTAGTGTCGGGTCTACCACGATGACCAAGTCTCCCGGCTGCAACGGTCGCTGCTTGTCGTTTCTGGAGTCTCCACGAGCTACTAGTGTGGGAAGATATTCACGTACCCAGCGCCTCCAGAATTCGTCAGCGAGCGCTTGGCTGGCTCGCCACACGCGTCGATCAGCTACGTCGCAAGGCCCAGTGTATGGTAGGCCGGATGATGACCCTAGCAGAAAATGGTTAGGGGTCAGAGCTTCGGGGTCTTCTGGTTCGACGGACACGTGTGTAAGAGGCCGCGAGTTAATGCTGTGCTCCGCCTCTGCCATCACGGTTTGCAACACTTCTTCCTTTGGCGTTTTTTCATGGAGAACTGCACTGAGCGCTACTTTTACTGATCGTACTAAACGCTCCCAAGCTCCCCCCTGGTTTGGAGCTCCCGGAGGTATATAGCGCCATTCCATGTTGTGTTTTAGGCCGTACTCTTGTAACGCTGGAGCCCATTCAGTGTAAGCGACTCGCAGTTCAACATCTGCTCCTTTAAAGTTTGTGGCGTTGTCGCTGTACATAATCGCAGGCCATCCTCTTCTTGCTGCCATCCTCCTCAGGGCCATTATAGCGGAGTCGGTCGTCAAGCTGCCTACTAATTCCAGATGTACAGCTCTAGTCGTGAGACAGGTAAAGAGAGCTCCCCATCTCTTTTCTCGCCGTCTTCCTATGGTCACAATCATGGGGCCGAAGTAATCCAGTCCACAGTTGGAAAAGGGTCGACGGTACATGTCTAGACGAGCAGCCGGTAAGTCCCCGCAGATTGGTGTACAAGGATTCGCCTTTCGAACTTTGCAGTAGGCGCACATTCGAGCCACCGTTCGTACTGTAGGCCGCAAGCGTAAGACCCAATAGCGTTGTCGTAGTTCGTTGACCTGCGTGGCCCGCTTTTATATGCTTTTGTAGCACGATCAACTTCGTTAGTGGATGTTTTCCATCTAATATGACAGGTTTTTTCGTATGTGATGGCAACTCAGCTGCGTTTGCTCTTCCTCTTAATCGAAGTAACCCATCGTCGTCAATCTCCGGATCAAGTTTCGCCAGTCGACTTGAACGGGCAATCGGTTTCCCTTTGCGTAATTGCGTTAATTCTTCCAAGAAGCTTTCCTCTTGAGCGTGCGCCAACAGTAACTTTTCAGCTCGATTCAGGTGTGCTGTGGTCATCGTTCGTTCCCGACGTCGACATTTATCGATGAATAAAAGTACTGTCGCCGTGGCTCGGAGTAAGCGTAGATAATTGGAGAATCTGTCTATGCTGGGTATAGGTCGTCGTAGGCGTTCAAAGTTGACGTGATTGATTACTTCAACATCTTCATCTTCATAGGTGGTTGATTCTTCGGGCCAGAATTCTTCTTTTTGCTTCAGGAAGGCAGGGCCTTTGAACCACCAATCTTGAGCGTCAGTAGGCACATAATTGATTCGGGTGGCTACATCTGCTGGGTTGACATCAGTTGGTACCCATCTCCACTGTTTTGGTTCTGTCCGTTCTGCTATTTCGCCAAGTCGGTGTGCAACGAAAGGAGTGTATCGTCTGGCGTTCTTTCTTATCCAATGTAGGACAGTTCTTGAGTCTGACCAGAAGATAACGTCATCTGTATTCCATCGGTGCTCTTGTTGGATTGTGTCAGCCAATCTTGTGCCAATGAGAGCTGCTTGCAACTCCAGCCTTGGTATACTCTGTGCTTTAATCGGTGCAACTTTCGACTTTGCAGCGACGAGTACGACGTGAATTGAGCCGTCTTCATATTCTAGACGCCAGTAAGCAGCTGCGGCGTACGCGTCTTGGCTCGCATCGCAAAAGATGTGAAGTTGTCTTCTTTTCATGTTTTCTTCAGAGCCGTAGCATCGCGTCAGTCTGAGTTTTGTTATTTTCTTAAGTTGCTCGAACCAAGTTGTCAGGCCTTTTGCGTAGTCTTCTGGTAGAGATTCATCCCACGCGATATGGAGTCGCCACAGGTTTTGCAAGAAGATCTTAGCGCTTATGGTGAAGCAACTCAGCAATCCCAACGGGTCGTAGACTGACATGACGGCACTTAACGCTTCTCGTTTCGTCGGCGTTCGCTCTCGGTTGCGCACATCTTTCGGTACTCTCGGCATGTTGGTGTTGAATCCTAATGTATCTTCGTGAGGGTCCCAGACTAGTCCAAGAGTCTTATTGTCGTGCCCTAATTGTGTGTTACACTTTGCTCGTAGTTCTGTCGGCACGTTGATAAGAGCTTCTTCTTTGTTAGAGTTCCAGCTGCGCAACTTGAAGCTTGCCTTGGCGTGTACCTCTACAACTTCTTGAATTGTTTGCACCGTTTCTTCGATGGACTTGTAACTATTGACATAGTCATCCATGTAATGACTCTCCGTTATTGCTTTGAAGGCTGCAGGATGTGAGTTTGCGTGCACCTGCGCATTGTGATTGCGTACGCTGTGCGCAAGAAATGGTGAACATGACGCTCCAAAAATCATCGACGTCATTTTCATCTCTTTTGGTGGTTTCTTCCTCTCGCTGCCGCGCCACAAAAACATTTGAGCTGCTTGGTCTTCTTCTCGTATTTTGATTCGTAGAAACATCTCCTCAATGTCGGCTGTGATGGCTATTGGATACTCGCGGAATTTGAATAGAATACCCAGCAATGAGCGAAGTAGGTCTGGGCCTTCTAACAGCATGTCATTAAGGCTCGTACCATTGGCGACTGCAGCAGCGTCAAAAACCAAACGTATCTTCCCTGGGTTGTTTGGGTTAGTCACTGCGAAGTGTGGCAAAAACCAACTGTGTGGCAGCGTTTTCTCACTCCCGTTGCATTCTTCAGCTAATCCCTTTGTGATGAGGTTTTCAACTTGGGCGCTGTACTGCTCTGCAAAGTCTGAGTCTCGATCCATTCTTTTCTCTATTGTTTTCAATCTTCGCAAAGCTTGTTCGTAACTGGAAGGCATCTTAGGATGATCTTCTCTCCAGGTAAGCCCAACTTCATAGTGTCCGTTTCTTTCAAATACGGTGTCTTCGAATATTTTTGTTGCTCTATGATTGGCAGGTGATACTTTGACTGTCGTTGATATTCCCAAAGCATCAATCTTAAAGTGATCTTCAACTTCTTTATGTAGTTGCTGATCTGTCTCGTCCTTCGTAGATAAGTGCAGAATTGATGCTTCATTTCTGTGTAGACTTCGCGACGCGACTCCATGGACCACCCAGCCTAGTTGAGTCTTCGAAGCTGCAGGTTCATGCCTTCTACCCGTCCTCAACTCTCGGGTCACTATCAGGTCCCAGTTGTCCGTTCCTATTAGAAGACGCGGTGTCGCAGAGTCATATGTCAACTCTTCTATTGGAAGATCCTTTAGATGTCTACATTGCAGTAGGCTTGCTGGAACTGATTGCTTCGTTAATGTCAGTCCCTCTACAGTGCGCGCTGCGATCTCCCACTGTTGATTCTTTGTCTTGATAATAATCTTCACTCGATGGCTTTCTCGTTCTTGGCGCGTCGAGTTCACCCCGTGTATATGGAGTGGTGATACAGTCCCGCGAGCGTCGATCTTGCGTGCTAGGTCTGCATCAATTAGTGTCGCAGTTGACCCTTCGTCCAATAAGGCGTAGGTTTCTTCTTCTCCGCCAGGGCCTACTACTGTGACTGGACACATCTTCAATATCACTGCCGTACGCTGAATTGCACTCGTTCTTACTGTGAGCACAGTGCCGTCGTTCGTAGGCGTAGCGTCTGAGGGAGGCGGCGATACAGTTAACTCGGTGTGCAGCATGGCGTGGTGTGGTCGTTTACATCCATTGACACCACACGGCTTCGCTTTGCAACTGAAGCGACGATGGTTCTTGCTGATGCATTTAAAGCAGATCCTTTTCTCTTTTGCCCACTTCCAACGTTCTTCAGCTTTCAAAGATTTGAATTGCTCACACTGTGGAATCTTGTGTGCGGCTCCACAGTATAAGCATCGCTCCTCTTCAGCAGGATCGGTCGTGGCGGCAAAGGTAGCTGCTTTATTCTTTCCATATTCCTTGGGCTTCGTTGCAGGTGCAGTCTTCGTGATTCTCCCAGCAATTGTACTTGGTGCATATGCATGTCTCAGTGTCCGGTCCGCCTCTTTCATCAGGAACTTTGAAAGAGAAATGATCTGCGGCTCTTCACTATTGAAGTGTTCTTCTGCGTAATCGCACCATTTTGATCGAAGGTGCGGGCTCAACTTGTCGATCACTTCCCTGGACAGCATTGGGTTGTACAAGTAGCCTCTTTGATCCAAACTGTTGAGTACTTGCACGATGTTCTGCAATTTGACTGCGAAATGGTTCAGTTCAGTAGCGCTGGCTCCCGGTCGCGGCAGTTTCTTGATATCTTCGAGCGCCTGGTCAATTATTATTTCAGGCCGGCCAAAACACTGCTCCAAAGTTTTCATTATGATGTCTGGATCGCTTGTTGTATGCAGTAGCGCTCGAACAGCTTCCCTCGCTTCACCCCTGAGGCTATTCCGAAGTCTCGCCATGTTTTCTACGTTTGTGAAGTTGTAAATGGCTGCAGAGTCCCTCATGGCTGCTTTAAACGGTAGCCATTCTCCTGGTGCTCCCGTAAATGTCGGCAGGTCGATCACTTGCTTCGGAGGTACTCTGGTGCGGGCCATCTTCGATATTGCTTCGGCTAGTTGCTCGATTCCTCTTGCGTTACTTCGGCTTCGATGTGGTGTAGGCGATCGCTGTCGTTCATAGTGTCGCTGCCTTGGTGTGTGCCAATCGAATTCTTCTGGCTGCTCCCCCCGTATTGTGTGTGAGTGAACACGGGGCGTAGGCACTGGTAGTTCTGCGGTTGCGGCAGCAGTATCGACGGCGATGGTAGCGACAGCGGGCTGGACCGTGGCTGATGGCTCCTCAGTATATGTAGGCTCTGGATCCGTAGGTACTTGATGTCTCAGCCACTGGTTGACCTTGTTGATATTCTGATCGTGGGTACTGACGATATCATTTTCTTCTTCGTCTTGAATCGTAGCAATTTCAAACGCGAGCTTCTTTTGTATAATCTCGGCTTCTAAATGTAGTTCCCGTCTTCTTATTTCGGCGAGCTTCTCAACTGCTGCTAGTTCGGCTTGCTTAATGCGCATGGCAGCACTAGCGGATGATCGATGCGATTGACCCGAGCGCACTGACCGGTCAGGCGAACGTCGCGAACGCGGCACTGCACCAGTGTAGGGCGCAGCTGTGGGGCGCGGCGCGGTTGTGTGTACTGCGGTCAACGAATACGTAGTGGTGGGAACGGCGGTCGGCGCGTGTACTACTGCTGACGCGGCGGCGAGGGATGTGGGCGGCGCACCCCGTGCAGTAGCAGCGGCGGCGGCGCCGGCGGCGGCGCCGGCGGTGGCAGCGGGCGCGAGCGGCGCGCTCCGCGCAGTGGCGGCGGCGGCGGTGGTTTCCGGGATGCTACGCCCAGTGACCGCACCAGGTTCGTTGGTGCTCGGCGACCTGGGTGGATCGTCGAAAACTCGGCCACGTGTTTCTTCTCCGCTTTGGCTCCGTGTGACCACCATGGCTGCTGCGTTCTCGAAAGATCCGGCTCGAAGGACCAGCTATTGGTGACTGTAATAAAACCACCGAGCACCGTTGACCGCTATTTTATTTCTGCTGTACACTTTTTCTTATTTTCTACTGCACTGTCGAGAGAGAACTGAACGCCGTCATACAAACCGTGTTCATATTCATTGAAAACTTGGACCAATCAGATTCCTTGAATTTTTGCACACGGCACTAATCATGCTATCTCCTTTTTACTCGTAAGTGCATCTCTTTCTAGTGCAAATTGTAAGTTTTTTACGGTTTTTTACATGATGTCGTTCAATTCTTTACAATTTAATATTTTTCCTATATACAATTTAAGGTTCTGTACATATTTTCGTTTGAATCATCAAGATATCTTTATTATTTCTCGAGTTATGACAAAAAAACTACTTGATGTTCTCGTTACGGTAATGTCTTTTTGTTCGCAAACTATACCTCTGTCTTTGTTCTCGTTGCGGTAATGCTTTTAATAAAACAACCTAACTAATACAATATTTTCCCTACAGCTAAGTTAAACATTTATTTACTTATATCATACTTATTTCTATGCTTACTTAGTAAATTCGTTAGGAAAAATGAAACACCCTATCTAATACAATTATGATTTACCTAGCTAATTAAAATCGACTTTATTTATTTATATAAATCATTTACTATTTATTGCTGTCCGCATCACAGTCCTTGAAAATATCTAATTCTTTTTTATTCAGCTTACTTTTCTCCCGAGACATCAACGTTTCCCAGTCAGTCTTTAATGATCTCCCCATGCTCAACCTATCAAGAATACCCCTAAATAACGCCTGATCTACACCTACTTGTCGATTTGACGTCGATAGCACCACGCACGATGTGATACTTTTAAAAAAAAGTTGCCCTAAAAAATACTGTTGGGCTTAGCAATAAAAGTAAAATAGTGATCAAGACATTGGCCTTGTAACTCGGAAGTCGCGGGTTTGATTCCCACGGGAGACAAGCATTTTTAAGAAAGTTGTTCACTAACCCGGACTGAATTCACCCTTAAATAGTTTCAGTATATTTTGTAAGAAGATTTGTATTGTATAGTCACCCTAAACCCGTTCAAGTATAACGTATAAAAAAGTTGTTCAGACAAAAAAGTTGTTCAAATAAAAAAAATACGTTTTTATAATGGCATCAAAAAAGTCTAATGACATTTTTGAAAATATTTTGAAATCACGGATATATGACAGTGTTAAAATTTAGAATCCCCATATTTCCGCCATTTTGAAAAATTTCGAAAAACTGGCTCAACAAAAAAATTATATTTAGTTGTTGAACCTGCTTACAAAATTTCATGAGAATCGGTTAAAAAATGCGACCTGTAGGCGAGAACAGACAGACAGACAGTCGGACAAAAGAATTTTTGGCTAATCTCGAAACTGAGACGCTTCGCTCGCTTTGCTCGCTCGGTCAATTAAACTAAAACTACTTTATGAAGTTTAGAAAATTAATCAGTATTATTTTATTTTGTTTATTTATTTAACAGGCTTAAATATTTTACATAGGCTTATGATTTATAAATTACACGTTGCCAAAAAGATTTTACTTCTAGCTTAAAGGGTCATCTAGGGTCTAATCAAGACAAAATTTTAAATGATGTCTCCGTTTCCTATTAAATGATTTATTTCAAATGGGGGCAGCACTGGACCCCGGAAAATTCAGGTAGCCCCTTAATCCCTGATGGGGAAGACAGAGCCTAGAGCCATAAGAATCAAAGGCCACGCTTAGTACGATTGTGGGCGTAGAGATGGAAAAAGAAGACAAAATAGTGATGGGTTGCTAGCCGCATCGCCTAATAACATGATTAGAATCTCGCCAGTTCCCTAAATTGGCTTTTACGATCCGCGCAGGAAGAGAATTGAGAAAGAGCATTTTCATGAAGGTTGACGTCATTAGTAAAACTTTTCGTCAAAGTGAATTCACAACGTACAGATGATAAAAAATTATTCAATGTTCTTTGGGGCATATACGAGTAATCCTTTTTTTTCAGGAACAAGTAGCTTGAACCCAGCAGGAATAAAAAAATATTATTTACAAAAGTTCAGTTTAAAAGAAAGAATCATTACAATCCGCTGTTTTTCTACATCCAGCCATTCGCCCGTATTAATCCCGAGGGATTTTTTCACCCTTTTGTTTTTAATATCGACCCGAGACCCTTGTCATTCATTATCTGGCTGCAAACAACGTTTGTACAAAATATTACAAGTCAAATTTAATTCGCTTGATAACATTTTTGCATTCGGGAAGATTGACCCTCACTTGATGAAAATATTTTGTTTTTGATTTAACCTTTATTATACAAAATACATTTTGTAAAGCACAATAGGCGGACTTAATGCTAAAAGCATTATGATAGAACACAAAAATTAGCAAACAAAAATACAACTGGCTCGCATTTTAAAAATCTTTAATCCATAAATATTAACACAATCACGGTACAAATTGAAACAACGTTAATGGAAATAACTTATTAGGTTACAAAGCTGCTTTAAATAATCATATTTCATAGCCGCACTATGAGTGTCCACTTTAACCATTTTACATATTGTCCATGAGCATGAGCATTTATAACACTAAACTACACCATTTTATATTATAAAGTCCACTAGAATCAATTTGCAAAATAATTTAAGCAAACTCCAACTGAACCCCTTGACTTCCCGCCAAAAACTCCTCTATTCAACCTTTATTTGTCAGAGTTACGAACGCGCAATTGCACCGCCGTGGAAGAAGGCATTTTTGCGCCGCCTAATGTCAATGTTGACAAAACAACCGGTATTACACTAAATAAATAAGTATATAGGGACAAATAACAGATAGATAGATAAAAGTTTTTTTTTTTTTATCTTTAACAACACATTATACGAGTGAAAAATAACTATTAACATTAATATCTTAACACAGACTGAGCTAGCCCCAAAGTAAGTTCGAGGCTTGTGTTATGGGATATTAACTCAACGATATCATATTTTATAACAAATACACTGCGGCAACAAAAATTATCAAACAGCCAACCTTTGAGTTGTAAGAAAAACTTAAGTGGGTGTAAAATAATAGGAATATCATTGATCCATCGGTTAGATTATTAAAAAATATTGTGCACGTATTTTTCTTTTTCTCTGTGATACAAAACATGACGAAGACATAAAAATCGTAATTACTTAGTAGTCCTGTCATGCGAATTTTATTAAATGCGCTGTCATTAAAATTTTGCATGACAGGCCGACTCAGTACGATTTTTACATAGCAATGACGTCGCAAACCCCCACTTTTAAACTTAGATACTCCGTATCTTGACGAAGATATAGCGCATTCATATTTCTAAGTAAGATTTTTAGGTAGCGCTGATGTCGCTCCGTATATTTGTGAATTTTTACAATACTCTACTGACTCTGTCATCATCCCTTTTAAAGTAAAGTATAAGTAAGTTATCTTTAAACCCCGTTATCTTACGCTCAATGTGGGGGCAAGCGATGGGGCACTTTTGATAATCTGAATCGATACAAAAGGAAGTTGATTCACCCACTTTTTTATTTATTTATAATTGTAGTTTTTATAGGACATTAATTATATATTTTTCACATTATACGACGTCAATCTGTAAAAATCCATTTAAAAAATTTAAAATCATTTTTCAACCAACCTAGTAAGTTGTATCCATACTATTCAATAAAATTGTTGCCCTCCTATGAACTCCTATCCGACCAATAGACGCAATGAATGAGTTATCTTAAGAGCACTAAAACAAAGTAATTTTGACACAAATAATTCTTTTTAAGTAATCGGGAGTAAACATACTAATCAATGTGAACTTTTTCTATGGGACCATACCTTAAATCGCAAAAAAAATCTGCAGCTCCGTGGCGTAATGGTCAATACGCTAGTCCGCCTATCCGGAGGTCCTGGGTTCGATCCGAAGCTAGGGCAAGTTTGAAAATGGCCTATTTCAAATTGTCTTGGATTTGTTTATTTATATTGTTTATCTATATATGAATGGATCAAATGTGAAGTAACATCAATATTTTGACGTGTTCCCAAACTGAGAGTTAGATATCGGGGTCTAGTTATCACACAATTTATGTGGCAATTATATTCAGCTATTTCACTCCTTCAACTGAATTCAACCATAAAATAATTCAAGCTTATTTTTAACTAGAGTTGCATAACTATCGATAGTTTGACTATCGACAATTTTCCTCGAAAGACAGTCACAATTTCGAAAGGACTATCGATAGTATCTATACTATAGTATCGACTGTCAATAGATTGCAATACTATCGATGAAAGTCAAAACTATCGATTGTATCGATACTATTGAATTTAGATACAATCAGTACCATCGATAGTATCGATAGTATAGACACTGTAACTACTTTTTGTACAAAAAGCTAACAATAGCTAAATTACTATCGATAGTAGATTAATATTGATATTCGTCACAATACTATCAATTGTTTTTCATACAAATAGTAACTTTACTATCGATACTATCGATATTACTAATTAAAAACTATCAATACTATCAATAGTATCGAAACTATCGATACTATCGATACTCCTATCGATCTTGTTACTGTTTTTCAATGCCTCGATAGTATCGATAGACTATCGATATTTTAAACTAATGCTTGCAACACTATTTTTAACCTCATAAAACATGAGAAATGATCATTCTGAGTTACGAAATTGTTGGTTTAACGATCTGATTTCCAGTATTTTAGCAAATATATAAGCCCCTAATTAACATCCATCATTCGCCACCATTTTTCATTACCACCGGACCCTCGGCCTAAATCAAACAAGGCTTAGAGAATTGTTTTCTAAACCAAACTCTCATTAGCGGAAACTTTTAACAACCCACCGTTCAGATTTTGTGTTTGATAAAAAGTTACTACCTATTTTTATTTTTATACTTATTAATGAAAGCTAGCAATGCCTCTTGCCATCAGAGATTGTGGGTTCAAATCTCACTGGAAAGCATACTTTGTGAAAAGTTGCTTTTAGTCTGGTTAGAATATTAATAATAATATTCATTTATTCAGATAACTCAGTCCATTTGTTAGTAAATACAAACTTAAAAATCTAATGTTAGTATTTCGCATCATCACATCATGATTGTACCTTAGTTGTGCGGCGAACCGTTGCCCGGCAGACCTTTGACCGATATAACATTTGATCGGTACTACTATTGCTCGACATCAATATTGTTCGACCAATGTTTGACTGACAATTGATTTAAATTAAATTAATAATTTGATGAATGAAATTGAATAAAAAAAAAAAAACTGATAAATTGTTGAAAATTAAAAATTACAAAAATTATTTATTTCAATTTAATTTAAATTCAATTTTAAAAGGCTGCAGCAATATTGCAGGGTTTTGAATCACCTGATTTTCTGAAACAGAAAGATGATTCCGTGTTTCGGAAGGCATGTATAAACTGCGAGTCCCGAACGCCTTTAGCGTTTGCTCAAACCTATCCATGGATTGGTTCTGGTCTTCCCTTTGGGTTGCGGAGGTCAGATGGCAGTCCCCCGGGACCCCGGATGGGCTTCGGAAGTGTTATCGCTGAGGATGCAATCGGGAATACGGTCGTATAATGATTATTTTTGCGGTTATGTTATTAATTCTATGAAATCAATGCTTGTGTCTATTATGCGTTGTATATAATTTTTACCCATGTTCCGACGCAAATTGCGCGAGCAGAAATTCTATTAACGACAAAAAATGCGTCGCGAATCTTACGCTGACCCTTAGTCTAGGTTTTAGTATATAACATTTACAACAAGTTTATTTTGGCTAATAAAAAAAATCCGACCTTTAAGCGTTTATCCACCATTAAAACGAACAAACAAAAAAAAACCACATCAATATCATTACATTCGTTTAGGCGCTACGATGCAACAGACGGACACACAAATACACAGACACGTAAAACTTATAACACCCCCCTTTTTCGACGGGGGTTAAAAAGTAAAATATGAAACATAATACGCAACGGTAACGCTGCCAACTGCTGCCCCGCTAGTTTGGGCCACGGCAAGAGAAACCTCCTATGTGTGCCTTGTTTATTAAAATCAATGTACATTTACATTACAATAGAATGAAATATCGAATTTCTACACTGTTGAAAATTATGTAATTTTACATGACAAATTTATACCAACCTGTAAAATTCCAAAAAAATCTGGGATAGTTCACGGAAAAATATGAAATTTTACAAAAATTTCGTGAATTTTTTAGAAAATTTACGTAATATTTCACATTCTTCCGTAAATTTCCCAGTTTTTTACGGATCTTTACAGTTTTATGCAATGTTTTGCATGTTAAATAACATACTTTTTAAAAAAAATACTAAAAAACAGTGTACCTTTTCTACAGTCAACCAACAGGTGATGCTGAGAAGGTAATCTTTTGGGGTAAGATTTGGTGTAACTTTAATTTTTTTTAATTAATTAATTTATTTATTAATCATAAAAAATATACATTAAAAAAATATGTCAAATTAAAATTACAAAACGTAGTCAATAAAAATTAAATTAAAAAAAAAAGTACAAAATATAATTTTATTACAACCCGCCTCTTAGCGTTTCCGGTGCAAAGGTGCCCAGAACGCTTGCCGCGTTACCGCGCTGGATGGATTGGCTATGGCCATTCTTTGCACCAGAAACGAGCCAGAGCGGGAGTCCCCAGTCTTTTCTGCGATTCGTTGACCTATCTCCCTTATAAGGCGCTTAGCGTCCGATCCCCAGCTTCCCATGGTCTCTACTGCTATGGGCACAAAATACTTTGTTTGACAAGAAAGAGGTTTGAAAAGAAGGAAGTTTGAAGAGGTTGTGTGAAAGAGGTATGAAAGGAAAGACCTTTACCCGTCGGTGGGACATAAACGGTTTATAAATTGAAACGATAGGGTTCCAATAAGGTTGTTATATTTTTCCGAATTTTTATTTAACTTGCAATGTATCTTGGATGTATTTTGTATGTTTGTTTAGGTCAAATCTTGCAACTCAATTTTCAACCAAGTACAATGCGACACAAATAAGTTGAACAAAAATGGCGGACTTCATAGCGTTTTGTACAAATTCCCGACAGGTAAATTGAACCAAAATGGCGGTCGTCGGCGCATTATTTGTACCTGCGCCGATAACCATCATTTTGGTACAAATTACGTGCCGGGAATTTGTACGAAAATGCTTTGAAGTCCGCCATTTTTGTTCAAATTATTTGTTTCGCATTGTAATCTTCAACCGATTGAGATAAAATTTAGCATACTTGTGTAAATCGGATGACAATACAATGACATGGAGTCAGTGAGCTGTTCTGATGATGAAGTCGGATGATATTCAACAGAACTCAGTTTAAAACTCATTGGTTTAGACTAATTTGATTTGTTTTGACGAGCAATTTATGGTAGACGATGTCTAGGGTCTGATCATAGAGACGGAAGGTGGTCGATGAAACTCAGTAATTAAACGACGCAACCCCATCGATTTCAGGGTTTATTTCATTTGTCCTTATAAGTATTTTGACTTGACTTACTTGCCTTATTGTCCTATGTCCCCTAGGTGGGGCAGAGGGCCGCTACAGTACTTCTCCATCTCGTTCTGTCTTGAGCAACGCGCTTCACTTCAGGCCAAGATAGCCCGATTGTCTTTATTTCCGCTGTTACCGACCGTCGTCAGGTCTGCTTTGGTCGACCACGCTTCCTCTTGCCCTGAGGAGTCCATTCCAGTGCCTGCCTTGAAATGTGAGTGGGACTCCTAATTGGCCACACGCTTAGGAGGGCCTAAGCGTGTGGCCGATCCATGTCCATTTGCGACGAGCTATTTGGTGATCGATTGGTGTTTCACCACAGAGCTGCCACAAGCGTTCATTAGAAATCTTCTCAGGCCAAAAGATAATAAATATCTGTCGAAGACAGCGATTTAAAAAGACTTGAATTTGCTGCGTGATGTCTTTGGTGACCTTCCACGTTTCGCACCCATATATTAGGACTGTTTTTACGTTGGTTTCACAATAAAAGCTTGAAAGGAAATTAAAACATGAACAAACTTACTTAAAAACAAATTCATAACATAAATAAACATAAGGAAAAATAGGCTAAGAAAAAGTCTGCAAAGCTATATGCAATTTCTTTCAGTACTTGTGAGGATCCATCATAAAAACCTAGACAAAAGCTTAAAGCTCGGTCTTCATTTAACTTAAGGGCTTTAACTTTGCTTTAATTAATTCGCTCTTAGCTAATTGAGTTGCGTCTAGCTGGTCAGTTTTAATACTTGCTTAGTTTATGTTGTACTAAAAGCCTGCTATAGGATTGATCAAGTTAATAATCAAGAATATAAAATCTTAAAGTACATCCATGGATTGGTTCTGGTGTACCTTTGGGGTTGCAGAGGTCAGACGACAGTCGCTCTGAGTAAAAACTAGTAACCTCGACCAATCACCTTGGTATAGGTAGCGGCACGAAACTCTAGCGCTGACCTTGCCTGCGCAGAAGTCAAAAATTAGTACCGTACCCGTGCGCAGTATCCCCTCTACATGTCGCTCAGCCCTAAACTTACGTGCCGCTACGTGTAAGGTAGTACACACCTACCCCGGGCTCTGAAGCGTACCGCTGAGGATTCAACCGAAAATACGCTTCAATGATCATAATTATGATAAAATCTTGAAGCCTTCACAAATAAAGGATATCAGTAGGATAATCAGTTAAAACTGATTATTCCTGTAGTAAAATTGCCTATTTCAATTCAATTTCAAAGCCTCATTTATTCCTTGATAAAATTAATTTCTACATTGGTACGAATAACATTATTTCATATACTTTATTTCAATTTTCAATTTATATACGTATTTAAATCTATATACAAAATAAATATAATTTATGTATAGTTAGGTATTATGACATTATTTTATTAATATTCTTATTATTTTATTTATACTAAAATTGCCTTTAAGATAAGTTAACGTTTAGAGAGATTGTCATTTTGCGAAGTTGCCTTTTAGCGAATAAATGACGAGCTAGGTCGCTTGGCGGGAGTGCGCATGACTAGCGCTTTCGCAAGATAAGCGACACTGGGCGTGGTCCGAACTTGGATGGGTGTTAAGTAGCATAAAAACTTCTCGAACTCCTCCCTGATTCGCAAGGTACGTATGAGGCGTTGGTCACGGTTGTCATCATTTTAAGGTAGCTATGTCAGATACCTTAAAGCAGCTTGAAAAATCTGACACCAGTGTTGGCAATTTAGCCACATGAAAATCAAACAAAAAGCGAACAACGGCAGCAGGCGATAATGCTATAAATAAATAAATAAATAGGGACAAATTACACTGATTGAGCTAACCCCAAAGTAAGTTCGAAACTTGTGTTATGGGATACTAACTAACATAACGCACAAAACAAAAAGGCAATTCCTACGCGGTCAACACTTAAAATATTCAAATCTACAATGCCTTTGTTACACATTCACATCATTAACGGCTCAGACACACTTTGTAATCTTTTTTCTTACATTATATCAGTCCTATGTATTTACAGTTCTTTTATTTACTTTCCAGTATAGTGAACATATAAATAGTTAGCATATAGGGAATTCCCTTTTTTCTAATAACAAATACATATATAGATAAACACCCAAGACTCAGGACAATTTGAAAAAGGGCATTTTCCAACTTGCCCTGACCGAGGTTCCAACCCGGGAGCTCTGGGTGGCGGACTAGCATGGTGACCACTACGCCAAGGAGGTCGTCAATGATATACGATGAATAGTGTGTGATAGTACAGATAATCTTATCCCGTCTTTACCCCTGATCCCCATCAGGGGTAAAGACGGGATAATATTAGACATAGACAGTACCCAGAGCCGTAAAGCCCAAAGGTTATATGCTTAGCGTGATAGTGGGGTAAAAATGAAAATGGAATCAAAATAGTGATGGATTGCTAAACGCATCGCCTGTTAACCCTTTCACCGCGAACGTCGGATTTATCCGACAAACATTGTCGTACCCATTCCGCGAGCGTCAGATATTTCCGACAAAAAAAAACCGCACTTTTGCACATAACTTAAGTATCCAAATCACTTTTTGGTTGTAAGTATTTATTTTAGATTTATTAACCCTCGCGCTGGGGGCACGGCAACTGATATAAAGTCTCGCGGTGAAACTAGATTCAAATCTCGCCCGTTCCCTCGATCGGTTTTTACAGCAACTGGCACATTCTAAGTTATTATTATATTAGTATCTGACATCTATTTATTGACCGAGCGAGCGATGCGTCTCAGTTTTGAAATTAGCCAAATGCTTGTCCGGCTGTCAGTTTGTCCGGTGGTTCTCGCCTAATATACAAGTCGTATTTCTCAACCGATTCCTGTGAAATTTTGTGAGAAGTTTCGAAAATGATACAGAATTTTTTTGTTGATGCAGTTTGTCAGGTGGTTGCTCGATTTCCAGCATTAAAAACATAAAACATTTATGTTTTCACGAATTTACAATTTATGTATAATTTCAAAACCCAGCTAACTAGGTACTATCAAAATTATTTTACGCAGACATCCGTGCAAAACTTTTTTCACAATTTTTTTTTCGCACTCATTAAAATTTTAGCCATCTTTAATGGTCAATTTCAAATTACATTTGTTTTCATAATCAAATGAAAACAAAGTAAATAACACAAACTTTCAGATATTTAAATTAAAATGATAAAATAATTTTGTTTAACGTAAATAAATAAATAAAAAAGCCAGTAGAAATAATAGTTTTTTGTCAAGGATTTGAACTTCTTTGCAGTCTCATCACCAAAACAAGCCAGAGACAACAAAAAGTTCACCATTCAGGAATAACCATTAAAAAAACGTTCAGCATTATGAACGTAATGGTAGGATTTAAAGTTGACCTGCTTTTGATTTGCTTAGGAACTGCCTTGTGTCTGAATGGTTTTATAAGTGTTGGTGGTAGCCTTCCTGTACTGTTATCTGTCTTTTAAATGGTTCCCGAACACTAATATAAGAATATTGATAATATGATTTCAGAAAAGGCTAAAGTCTATTCCTAATATACCAATAGCACATGTGTCGTTATTTCGCCAAAACGATACTCCTAGCTATAGACCTAGAACTTTATTTTCTTTAAATCTACCATACTGCCAACATAATAAAATCGTTATTTTAACATATGGTGCCATTCCATCGGTTTTTTGGTGACAAAAACATTCATTTAGGTGACTCCATGTTTCAAAATGGCACTTTGATTACTAGGAAGACGTCAATAAAAAAAAATAAAGTCTTCCATAAATACCTAGTATCTACCAAACATATGGTTGTATTTCATACATTTCTTTGTTTATTTTTGTATTTATTTTAGTAAATGTAGTCGTAGAAAAAGTATTGTATGCAACGTTGTATAAGTACGTCAAAAATGCTCGATGGCGTCTCCTTATGACTTCCTCCTCCTTACGTAACCTGCACCACTCGCATTTTATGAACCTTCTTATACAACTGTTGCATAAAATACTATTTCGTTACCCTTATTAAGTAGCAAATTTTTTATCTGAACACCTTTCTTATCCGTTAAACTTCAACGGGGGTGACTCGCGAGGTCTACAGCTTACAGAACCTCTAGTTTATTTATTCCTTATGTTGGATTTATTGAGAAATGTCTTTTGTCTAAACTGTCCATTGAGTAAAACAACACAAAGCAGTTCACGAAAGTCCGATTATATTCATACCAAACTTAAATTTAACACACAAACATCGGAATAGTCAAATCAAAAGTTCAGTGTTCGTACAACGCATTTTACATAGAGTATAGAACTGTAACTATGTGCGCGCTAGTCGGTAGGCGGACACGAGGCGACTGGCTTCAATTCCCTTGACCGCAAATACGCTGATTTAGTGCGAAAGCGTGAGTGTATGTACACTCCTACACTTAGATAGATAGATTTTTAGCCCCCAAATCAGTAAGGAAGATTTAAGGAAAACGACGTAAGTCAACGAATAACCAATCACTTCTACACTAACTCTCACGTCAAAGTATCGAGAAGCTAACTTATGTATACAGACTCTTGAGCGGACCCCTGAGTGTTGGAGCCAATCGAGAAGATTGCACAACTTGGGATTGGTACTCGTACCTATTGAAGCGAGGCATCTAAATATTGATCCTCATCTCAGATAAGTACCTTTAGTTATATAATATTTAGATAAGTGTTTATGGGCAATAGAAAATATGCATGAAAAAAAATATGTGTTATCTAATAAGTTTGTCCATAAATATTCAAAAGTAAAGTATTAACAGTGAAAACAGAATAATAATTGGTTGAAAAACGAACGAGATAAAACGATTCTAGGAAAATATGTCTATCTCACTCGCAAAAACGCTATTTTCTATGACAAATGTATAATGGTATGGACTTTGACGTCACCAGTCCATATCGAACTTCTCTTTCTAATTGAAACTTTAAATATCACATATTCGTATTATTATAAATTCTTTCATGTTTGTATACTGTGGGTAATAAAGATTATATTAAGCAAATAAAAAAGTGCATATTCTCTATTGTATAACTTTATAAACAACGTCATATGATTCATGTTGTTAATATGATAATAATGGGTAGCTCGGTGGCCCAGTGTAATTTCAGCATTACTAGCGCTTTCGCAAGTGTCACCGGACGTGGTCCGCACTTAGATGGGTGACCACAAGTGGCATAAAAATTTCTCAAAGTCCTCCATGATTTGGAAGGTACGTATACGCCGTTGGTCCTGGCTGTCATCATTGTATGACAGTTGTCCATCTATGTCAGATGCCTTTAGGCAGCCTGAAAAATCTAACACCAGTGTTGACCACTTACACACACGAAAACAAATACACGTGATATTCATTTATTGTGTTAAAAAAAATACAAAAAATAAAAATAATATTTTTGGTAAAAATAAATTTTTTTGTACAAGCTTTTATTGTAAGGCCGAATTATATAATAAGGCAAATGAAATAAGCTCAAAGTTAATGTAGTTACGTCGTTTTAGTATTGAGTTCCATCGACCACCTTCTGTCTCTGAGACCCTAGACATCGTCTACCATAAAGTGCTCATCAAGACGAATCAAACGAGTCCTTCTCGATAAGGTCATGTTGTTTTATAACTGAGTTCTGCCGAATATCTCCCTGCTCCATCATCAGAACTGCATTTTGACTATATGATATTATTTTGTCATTCGATTTACACAAGTATGCAAATTTTCAGCTCAATCGGTCAATTCGACAACCTCCGTGGTGTAGTGGTCACCATGCTAGTCCGCCACCCAGAGGTCCCGGGTTCGATCCCCGGTCAGGGCAAGTTGGAAAATGGCCTTTTTCAAATTGTCCTGGGTCATGGATGTTTTATATCTATTTAAGTATTTTATTAAAAAATATAGTATTGTTGAGTTAGTATCCCATAACAAAAGTCTCGAACTTTCTTTGGGGCTAGCTCAATCAGTTTGGTTTGTCCCTATTTATTTATCGGTTGAGAAAATTCAATTGCAAAATTTGACCTAAACAAACATACTTATACAAGATTCATACTTAATACATTTTGAGTAAAATAAAACATTGAATAATTTATATAATTGACCGAGCGAGCGAAAGCGTCTCTGTTTTCGGCGAAAATTCATTCGTATATTCGAGTTCTGGATGTCCAGCTGTTCTCGATTACGGGTCGCATTTCTCAACAGATTCTCGCAATTTTTTGAGCGGGCTCGGTAATTTTATAATAGGTCTTTACCTATGAAATTGCCGGTCTGCAGTACTGGCCATTTCAATCCAAAATAATTTTTGTTTGACTAAGAATTCTAATTTCAAATTAATTTTATTTTAAAGACATGGAATTCTTTTTCCAAAAGTAGTCATTTGTTTATTGATTAGTGATACATTTTCATCGCATTTCAATTTTTTTCGTCACCATGGATACTTTAAAAATTCGAGTAATTATGGAATATGAGTACCGTCGTCGCAGCAACGCGGCACAAGCGGCACGCAACATCAACGACGTTTACGAAGCTAACACTACAAACCAACGCACCATCTGTTATTGGTTTGCTCGCTTCCGTTCTGGAAATTTCGACCTGAAAAATGAACCTCGCGGTCGTCCGAAGACTTTGGTCGACAATGACGAATTAAAGGCGATTGTGGAAGCTGATGATGCACAATCTAGCTGAATTAGAAGCAGCTTTCGACGTCAGCGTCAAAACAATATTGGTCCATTTGCGTCAAATTGGAAAGGTAAAAAAGCTTGACAAATGGGTGCCCCACGAACTCAATGATCGCGAGCGCGAAGTACGCGTCGAGACGAGCCTTGCACTGCTCAATAGACACACAAATGAAGGAATTTTGAACCGCATTGTTACTTGCGATGAAAAATGGATTCTGTTTGATAACCACAAGCGCTCAGCAAGTTGGTTGGATCCTGGTTCAGCACCTAAACAATGCCCTAAACGAAAACTTACCCCTAGAAAAGTGATGGTCACTGTTTGGTGGTCTAGCGCCGGTGTGATTCATCACAGCTTCTTATCAAACGGGGTGAGCATTACTGCAAATGTGTACTGTGAAGAACTGAACACAATGATGAAGAAGCTGGCATATCTCCAACCAGCATTGGTCAATCGCTCCTCTCCGCTGCTCCTGCACGACAACGCGCGCCCTCATACTGCACAGCAGACGGTCTCCAAATTGCAAGAATTGGGGTTGGAAGCTCTCTGTCATCCGCCCTACTCACCAGACCTTGCGCCTACGGACTACTACTTTTTCCAGAATTTGGATAACTTCATGGCGGGAAAAAAATTCAATACCCGAGAGGCAGTACAAAATGCCTTTGAAGAATTTGTTGCCTCCCGTCCAGCTGATTTCTTTAAGAAGGGCATCAATAAACTGCCACTGCGTTGGCAAAGATGCATCGATTGCATGATTGAATACTTCGATTAATACAAATAAAAAATACATGAAAAAAACTCGTTTAAATTTTGATGTGAAACATCTATAGGCGCACGTGAGACCGATTTCTGGCGTGGCGACGCGTCGCCACGCGCAATCGACTGTGCGTTTCTCTCTCACTCGATCCGGCGTTAAGCCATCTCTTTCGCTCCACTGAGCTCGGATACCTATAATGTATACTCTGTTTATTACAGTACTCATTAACATTTTTAGTTCCTACCACAATCTGTTCTTTTCTGCATACTACTTTTACGAAATAACGTCGATGTTTCACATCTACCAGGCGTCCCGTGACGGCTCCATTTTTTTTTTTCATAAAAAACGGCAATTTCATAGGTAAAGACCAATATTATTCTTTTATATACGGAAATATTGGGGTTGAAAACTTAACTTACTCGCGCGAAGTGTTTAATTTACACGAGGAACCTATGCAGCTAACAGGTCCAGCAGTTAGATAAACTCTGTCTCAATTTTCAAGTCCAAATTTCAAAATGAGTAGAAATCCAACAAAAACACTCAGATCGTCACGTCCACGCGCAGTTCTTAGAAAAATCTATTATTCAAAAACAAAATCAGCATTTCTATTGAATTTCACCGATCCCGTATTTTTAGAGTTTGATTTTTTGTTTTCGTCGGTATTGTTAGAAAACAATTAGGAGGATCTTTTATTTCAGTGTATTGTTATAGGAAAGTTATTATTCGTTGACGGTGTCCAATAGCCTTTGTCTCTGATTGAATACAGATACTCTGTGACATACAGATGCTGAGTACGTAAAACTTACTTACAGCAGAAACCAATATAACAACAAGATTTTGGTTTCGGTAACTTTATAAAATAAATACTATTATATGATTGATGGTTACCGATTACTACATAGGCACTTCAAATAGTTTCCGGCAAAGGACCAACGAGAGGTGTGCTTCGCTTTCTCCGAAGTTACTCGCATCGTGATGCTTTTTAACACTTCCACTCCTGAAGCGACAGCTCTAACGACTTCTCTCTGCTCGGCCAATTAAGATATTGCAGAACTAAGATCCCTGCGAGTCCTCTTGGGTCTCAACCCCGACCAATGAAGTCGCGTCGAGGACGAGGGCTCAGACCGTCTCTCTTGAGCACCCAAGTCCGTAGTTTCGCTACTCACCAACAACTCGCCACAAGTTGCCCGGCGGTAAAGTAAGTAACCTTATTGTTATAAAACCTACAATAACAATGATAACTTGATTAGTCGTTGGCATAAAATGAAAAAAAAATTGTGCTGATAATGGTTCTCCGATTGAATTTTCATCACAAAAACGTTCGTCTTTGATCGGTTGAACAAACTACGCTTTGACTGGTACCTATGGAGCGTAGCGACACATCTTCATAATTTTGTGCTTCAAAATTGAGGAATACCCTTGAAGCACTAGATATTGAAGATTTCTATCAGTTAAAACTCTGTTGGAGCACTAGTGAGCTGATGTGCAAAGCTGTATGTCCCAAATGTCATTAATAGGATCAGATGTAATTTTCTCGTATTTTGTATCTATTTCCATCGACAATTAATGTTCTCTTACATTGTTCCGACTCTAATGGATACCTTGTCTTTGTGTCTCGTGTTTTCTTTGTTATAATACTGTTGCTTTGATTAATTGAGGATAGTTCAATACTTTCTGGGCAAAAACTTTCTAGGAAATAGATTTTAAGAAACTATTAATGGACTTATGTTTAATATAAGTTTGTAAACATATTATTCACAAAAAATCTGCCTCCTAAAATTGACAGCATTACACTAACATCTAATGTGCGCATGATTTTACTAAAACAGCGTTAAGTGTTTCTCCGTTGGCCTAATTGTTTGACTGATGGAGTTATAATTTTCGATTGATTTATAATGGGTAAGTGACATAATAATCTTACAACATTAAAACAGGCGTAATTCGAAGTTAGCCTTGTTGGCATTTTTTTAAGATTTTTGGTTATTGAAGCGCTTTTTTTGTCTCTTTTCTATATTCACGCTCATCGTCACGCTAAATGTGGCCTTCCAGTCTTAAGGCTTCAGGCTCGTTATAGTGTATTTAACTATATGTATGCACTAAAACACTAAAAATAGTACAAAATATAAAAAAAAAATTAACACCAAATATTTAAAAACGGTACTACTCACGTTGTGTAGTCGGAAACTGCGTTGAAGACAGCGAAACCGTCGCGTCGCCGTCTCAATTAACAACACTCGCCCTGATGATGATCCTCTAATCCGATCGAAACTAGTCGGCATTTTCCGACTACACTACGTGAGTAATACCGTTTTTAAATATTTAGTTATGTCATCGCACGTTACTTTTATAATAATAATGAAAAATAATACCCTCATAAGATTGTACAAAAGAACAAAAATGAAACAAAGCATGTATCAATTAATCCCGACCGTGCAAAAGAACAAATGGACGATACAAAGACACTTGTATCCATTAGAGACAATGAGGACGCCTCTACAAGGATATTAATTGCTGATACAATGGATTCGATTACGGAAAATGTTCGTTCTTTTCAATATGTACTGCTTTTGATTACTTTGACGACAATATTATTCGAAGCACATTGGATTTTATCAGTATGTCTTTTTTTATATTAAACTTAATTTTAACTTTCTGCTAATATTAAATTAATATAGTATAATAGTTAATGCCAATTCCATAAATAAATAAATGTATAGGGACAAATAACACAATTTATATTAATATGATTAAGACTAATATTAGCGTATCTCAAGGTAGCGTTCTAACTTCTTTTAAATTGTAGATGTGACAGACTTCAACTTTCATTACTGTTTTATGGTGTTCCGTATCCAAAGAGTAAAAACGGGACCCTATTACTAAGACTCCGCTGTCCGTCTGTCTGTCTGTATGCCATTAGTCTATATCTTATGAAATTTAATCAGTCAACAACACAATAAGCAGTAACACTGGGCAGGACACTTATTGTTCTGTTACATTCTGTTCTGTGGCATTATCATAGGAAAATAGTTACCGCAAAGTGACGGAAATCTCCGCCCTTTGCGGATCTTGTATTTCCATTATGATATTGTCGTCTTGCTTTGGTCAACGTTTTGTAACTCAGTCGTTGTCATAGAAATTATACAATTACCCCCATAATCATAAAAAATACAAAAGTTTGCGAAACCTATCGTAGTTAAAATATGTTTTGTTTCGTTCTTTCACCGCCAAATATTCAAAATAGGGAAAGGGACAAAACATATTTTTAACTAAAATAGGTTAAGCAAACGCTTTTTTTTTTACGAATTTGAGGGTAAGTAAAAAAAGGACGGATTTAAAGCGAGGACCAAAAATGGATCACGAGCAAGTTATAGTAGATATACAATTTTCCTTTTCCGCTATTTCGGTACTTACTATAGTAAGTACCTAAATAGGTAGTAAACAAAAAGGTACCTATCAAATTACGTATCGTATTTCCTTCCCTGGTGGCATCCCTTTGTAATTGAAGCCTATATAAAGGCAGCTTCTCTTTGTAATGGAAGACTCTTTATGTAATTAATAGATAGGTACACATATGTAAACACATACCCTCATATTCATTAAAATTTGCAACCTTTTGCAAAACCATTTTTAATTAGAACATGTTTTGTCCCTTTCTCTCTTTTCAATATTTGACATTGAAAGAACAAGACAAAAACATATTTTAACTAAAATAGACTTAGAAAACGTCGCGGCGATCGATTTAGCTCACCTCACACTCACTGACAGACCCGCGCCTACGCTGCGACCTGCGAACGAACGAGCGATACGATTCCGAATGTTTACGAAAGTTCACTTATAAATGCAATATTAAGAGTCAATTTTTGCTTAGATATAAACACTTTCTAGTGTTTGCTACTGTAAACTTTATGATCTGCGTAAAAGAAACTCTCACTCTAGAAATAAAATAATTGAAAATTAGTTTTTGTCATTAGTGGGGGGTGACGTACAATTCTTTTCGCGCGCTATTTTGGCAGTTTATGACAAAATTTAAATAGAGACATTACGGTTTTTTCATACAAAAAACTGTTCTTTAAATGTCTCCGCGTTTGAAAAATGGCACCACAGTATCTATGCGCTCGCGATCGAAAGCCGTTAACGATTGTTTCGTGTGAAAACCAATCAATCGATTGAACGGGTCGAAAGGCCCGGGTCTCCTACTGAACTGTTCAGTATTGATTGAGATCCTAAAGATTGAACGAACGACACATGTCTAACTCGTTGTTTTAACTTATATCAACAAGTCTGAACATTTCAAAGTGTAGGATTGTAAATCACGATCACGGGGAGTGATTCATATTGATTGAATCACTAGCTTAGCGAGTGAGTCAAGTGTTATAATCCTGAGCAACGCGAGGGATTCATGGTCCTCGATATAAATCCGTTTTATTAAAGAGTAAATTATACCATTACTACAAGAAAAAGAAATATTTAAGCGAAAATAGACATTTAATTAATAAAAAGGGTAAAAATAGACTAATTACTAATTGCTTTTTTTGTTACTGTTTTTTTAGTTAAAAAAAATGATATAAAGTGCTTTTTATTTATTCACTGTTTTAAGTGAATAAAGTGCACATTTTAGAAGTGGCATGGTATAAACTGTTTCATTTTATTTAATCTTTATTGTTTATCAAATACAAATTGTACAGAAGAATAAGTGAGCTTAACGCTAAAAGCGTTGTCTACCAGTCGACTCTTGGTTAAACACATAGTTAAAATGTGGGTTGCAAGAGTTAGTTAGAGATAGATGCGCCAAGACGATCGATGTCTTCTACTAGTACCTTATACATGTCTATTATGATCTTGCCCAAAAGTCCTAACTTTACTTGAATTTTTCTTATCTCTTTAATATAAACGAAAGTAGTCAAGGGTCAAAAAGCACAGTCGAATATTGAAAGGTACGAATCCTGCTTCCTATAAAATACATATACGGACTTAATTTTAAGAAGTTAATTTGCTAGGCAAATTGAAAAACCCGCGCCCGTCAAAAACGCCATCTAGTGAAGAGTAGCGAAACTACCGATGCGACTCGATATCCGTAGCGCCCCTCCTCCCATTGTTAACCCCAATAAATTTTGAACGACTGAATCGATTTTCATAAAACATAGCTAAAACCACCTTAAGGGAACTTGCTTTCACGTGAAAAAAAGTAGCAAAACCAGTCCATCCATTAGAGCGTTACGATGCCACAGATAGATAGACTGACAGATAGAGTTTGTTTTTAAATGCGATCTGATCACCATTTTACAAATATACACTACCATGAGTCCTATCCCTAAAGCAACAGACAGCATGGAACAGACAGGATCGAATTCGTGCCTTATAGACAGCCAGCGCCTAAACCGCTTGACCACTACCGCTTTAACAGTATAGTATTGTTGAGTTAGTATCCTATAACGCAAGTCTCGAACTTACTTTAGGGCTAGCTCAATTAGTGTAATTTGTCCGTTTATATTTAGTTATACATAGTTATTTATATATATTTATTTTAGTTAATTCCTAAACGTTTTATGCCAATCTCACACAAGCTCACTACATTCTAAGCGCAAGCATTTATTCACAGTGACAAGGCAAATGTAATTTCGCTTGTGACCACCCTTTTTGTCCGTTGTCCCTTGTACTGAACTCACTATAATAGGGTGCCCACGCACGGACCATTTTATTGTGTGGTTAAATTATTTTCTTATTCGTTGAGATAAAGGACTATTGAGGTGTTATAATTGCTGGTTTTTTATGGGGTGTTAGGAAGAGATTTAAGTGACGTCTTTAAGTTGACTATGTGATAAAGACACTTTCACGTCACGTCATTACCTAACTGTTACTATATCTAAGTATATATTTTTTTCTTGCTTGTTTTGGAGAAAAAAAAATGTAGTAAGGGACCAACCAGTTTCTTTCTCTTTCAGCGTAGATCGTAAAAGCCGATCAAAGGGATGAGAGAGCACCTCAGTAAAGTTTTAAACTACATCAAGATTTTTGCTTTCTTCCCTCTCTTGTTTATCATTTAGTAGTATTTTCTCTGTGGCCTATCCAGGCTGACACACCGTAGGTCTCGGATTCAAGATGGATAATAATCTTTTTCAGATTAACTTGGGTCTAGGATGTTCACCCATATATGTATTTTTTTACAAAATATAGTTCATCATATAGCTGCTCATACACATTTTAACTTATTTTTGTATTATTATATTATATTTATTAATGTATATTATTTTATTTTATTCACAATATTTTATTCTATCTATATATATTATTTAAATTATTATCGATTTAATTTTTATACAAGCAATATACACTAACTCCAAACATATCCTTACGTTTAATAAGTGTCAATTACCTAAGTGTACTTAAGTTTTATTCATATGTAAAATTAACTGTTATAAGAGAGCGGTGTTTCCTGGCCCAAGCAAATTTTTGCTTAAAAGGAGGCACCTACAACTAGTCACCATTGTAAACATTTAAGTACCCAATAAACACTTTTTTTATATATTTTTTTATAGTATCGCTGATTTAGTATCCCATAACACAAATCTCGAACTCACTTTGGGGCTAGCTCAACTGTGTAATTTGCCATTAGGTATATATTTATTTTCACAACATTTCGGCGCCCTCCATGACGTAGTGGTCATCATGCTAGTCCGCCACCCAGAGGTTCGGGTTCGATCCCCGGTCAGGGCAAGTTGGAAAATATCTTTTCCCAATTGTCTTGGGTCTTGGATGTTCATCTATATATTTATTTTTTATAAAATGTAGTATCGCTAAGTTAGTATCCCATAACACTAGTCTCGAACTTACTTTGGGGCTAGCTCAATCTGTGTGATTTGTCTGTAGGTATATATTTATTTTTAACATACATACAAACACACTAGCACGTCTTAATTCCTTATGGGGTTGACAGAGTATCAGGGTCTTACGGCTCTTAACAGGCAGAGCCCAGGGCCGGAAGAACCAAGCCACTTTCGGTGGCCGAGGGGGAAAAAGAAACCAAAATATTAATGGATTTCTAACCGCATCTCGTAACACTATTTTCGCCCATACCCACGATCAAACAATCAAGCGGGTCACCTGATGGTAATTGATCACCGCTGCATGGACAACAGATTTTTTATTATATTATTTTTTCAACAAAAAACTTTAAATCATTGAACATTCTTCATTGATAAAATTTTGTTACTAAAGTAAAACAAACCTTTTTAAAAAATTTCCGCGACTTAGTCAAGCCACGAGCAGCTGCTAGCATTCAAGATAAGGCGGTTTACTGACTTAACCTAGATTCACTTTGACTTCTTTTGTTTTCCGCAAGGAAAAGCGACGGTAATCGTCAGCTTCATACGATAAATGCAAATTTTGCTTACTTTCTTGCTCGTTTCCATTTGCATTTCACACTTCATTTAAATGCATGAACTTTGAAAAAAGGACAGTTGGTCAACAAAAACTTTTTTTTATTTTACTTTTGAATCATGAATCATTATTTGACATGTAATTTAAAAAAATCTCCTACTCTCACCAGTTTCACGTTGTAAATGGATAAAAATGTTGACGACCTCCGTGTCGTAGTAGTGGTCACCTTGCTAGACCGCCACCCAGAGGTTCCGGTTTCGATTCCCGGTCAGGGCAAGTTGGAAAATGGCCTTTTTCAAATTATCCTGTGTCTTGGGTGTTTATCTATAGGTATCTATATGTATTTGTTCTAAAGTATCGTATCGTTGAGTTGGTATCCCATAACACCAGTCTCGAACTTACTTTGGGGCTAGCTCAATCAGTGTAATTTGCCCATATAAAAAAAAAATCCTGCTTTAGTTAAACTAAAAATTAGATTATATAGACAAAATAAAAATAGGTCTATCGCTTCACTCGTTCGGGAGTCAGGATGACATAGATAGATATACAGGTACGTCATACGTCAAACTAGTAACCAAACGAACGAACGACAAAGATTAAACAAGTTTATTTTGTCAGGCAAATTAAAAATCCAAGTAAAACAAGAAGTGTAAAATCTCCAAAACAAAGTCCACAGCGACGCGGCTTATTTATCGAAGATTTAATTTAACTTTATTTGTAATCGATTAATACAGAAGTTTTTCCATAAGACCCGTTTTTAAAGGACTTTACGTATTTTTTACGCGATCGGTTCACTATGAATTTATCGAGCATTTCACCTCACTGCGTCGCCCGAACACAATGTTAGGTGAGAAAGCATGCTTTTAGGCTGCGTCCACCTGTAAGTATGGGCCCGCGACTAGTTCAACCTTAAGAAACATCTCGATAAAATAAGCTTTCAAACAAAAAATCCGCATAAAAATTGGGCCATTCGTTTAGGCGCTACAATGCCACAAAAGACACAGATACACAGACAAACAGACATGACAAACTTATAGCACGCTCTTTTTTGTCGGGGTTAAAAAATATTAATCTAGAGTGAATAAAATATTAAAGGGAAATAAGCCAAGTCAGAACCGTATAAATGAATGAATGAAAAACTTTTTATTGCACCAATACAAAAAAAAAAATATTAAAAGGAAGTTTTACAATTTTAAATGGGCGGTCTTATCGATTAGAGCGATCTCTTCTAGACATCCGGTGGATGGAGACGAGTGTAAACACGTCAGAAATAAGGGTGGTGCAAAGAAAACTATAAGTTAAATCAATGGGTAGTTACTTTTAATTTACATAATTCACTACACGTATATTCTATAATACACTTACATAAAAAAACTACTTATATACAATACAATACAACTACTTATATAAGTTTAATGAATATGAGCTATAAACTTAATGTAATATAGCTTTCAACTTTAAAATTATAAAAGTGCTTTATTCAACGTACTGCCAACATTAAAAACTGCGGTCCGTAAAAATCCTGCATAGCATAGGTATTTAAAAAATGCCTGCAGATTATGCAGTGAAATAAGAACCGCGCTTTTCCCAAACAAATTGATACAGAAATAGGCCACATTTTCATCAGCCGTAAAATATTTGCATATATTTCTTAGCACAAACCTTGGTTTATTTGTACAAAGCCAAAAGATTTTCATATTATTTCGTTTGTAATTAAAGTTTATGTTGGAACGGAATCCCTTAATAATTGATACAATTTTACGATGTTAACACATCGTCGGTAAACCCTAAGCAGAATCAGACTTTTCCATACAAACATAGTCTAGCTTTTATTTTGTAACGGCATGTCAGATATTGACAAATTATTGTAATAGAATTATTGAAATAGAAATTAGTTACATATATGCCCTAATATATGTATTAGGGCATATAACTAGTTTTCACATTCACAATGTAAACTTAAAAGAGAATATAGAGTATCAAATCATATTTGACCATCAGTATGGAAAACTTCTACACTCTGATATTTTCTTTTAAGAGCGGCCTTCCTGTCTTACTTTTCATACAAACCCTCGTAAGTACGTAATTATAGCGTTGTATCTGATCTTTCTTTTAAACTTTTGAGCTAACAGATATCTTGTGCACTATTTCTAGGTTTCTATCGAAATAAAAAATGAATATTTGGAAAAACAAGTTCAGTATAAGCCTCCAAAAATATGCTTTTTTGCACAAATTTTACCTGAACTTCAATCGTTCATAAAGTACACATAAATTGTAAAAATAAAAAAAATATTTCGGTAGAAACCTTGCAAATGTAATAAAATTTTTAAATAAAAAACATTTATTTCACAAACTTGTAAGGCTTACTGATAAAAACGTATATCCTGGAACAAGTTTTATGAAATTTCCGCACCCTACGTATTCGTAACTATTGTTAATATTCGTTCAATGGATAGTTAATAATAATACTAATTTCATTCAATACAGTGCAAACCATGCCCTAAGGCGCTATCTCTCTCTTTTTGGTTTGCTTTTTTTCTAACATTGCCCTGGATGAAAAAGCAAGCTTTTCGAACTATGCTCGCGTTGACGACAGAGCCGCCGGGAAGGGCCGCCTTAAGTTCATATTTGACTGTCAAAAACTACTTGTATACCTAGATTTGTGCAATTCCTTTAAAATTAACAAAATACTGTCGAAATCTCACATGGACTACGTTTGTATGGAAAGTCTAGGGTAAGGGGATTTTCAAATACTGTGATCAACATCCAATTTACTTACTAACATTAATACTTCACCTGTCAATGAAAATAATGCATATATACCATATGTAATAAAAAACCTGTCCGACCCTTAAACTTTCGAATCTTGAAAATTAGACTCGAAATTTAAAAAAAAAACTTGAAAAAAACGCGAAAAAAACATTCGAAATTTTCATACAAAAGTGTTCGACCGGCCCTGCAATTTGTATGAAAATGTCAATTTTTTTTCGAGTTTCAAGCATTGGTCCTATAGGAAAAGTTGTTCATATCGACGGTCGGAGTTGCCCCTACAAGGATCGGACTGGGTTTTTGTTACATATTGTATAATGTCACGTCTTATATATTAAATTAACACGGCAGTATCTTGCCGTACTTGTAAAATTACATTTCACTTTAATTCGTGACGGAAAAGCTTACACATTTTTTGTCTAGCCCCCATCCACCAAGTCCGTACCGTTCGAAAAGGAACTTGGTTCCAAAATTTGACACTAGTGTTGACGCGAACACACACACACACGGAAAACAAACTTGCGTTCCGAAATTGAAATCCATGTGGCATCAGTTATTTCACGCTTATCCAATCAGAAGCCTGGAATTCTCGCAATGATTATAACCGGTTATTACTGGATATTAGGCTAAGCTTCCATTAGGAAGATTAGGCTTTGAATAATATTGACTGACAGTTTATTAAGACGAAATCTGAGAATTTTAGGATTCTTTTAACCTTTTAAGTCTGTTATTACTAAAAATTACTTTTAAAAAAGTAACCTCGCATTTTTATTGAAGTCAAAGTCAAAAATCATTTATTTATCTTTGGATATTTGTATCACTTGATAATTGCAATTTTTTTCGTTCGGTTTCTTGATAGCTAGTTGTTGACGTCAGATCATTTACTTATAACTAAGTTTACTGCCACCTCCTAAGCGCAGGTACAGAAGAAGCGGTAACAAACTGTACAGCAGCATTTTCTCCAAAAACGTCAACCTTACAATTATACTGATATTAAATTTAGATATGTGGACTGAGAATACAGTGTTATGTCATAATTATTAATTAAGGATTATTTCAAAATTTAAATTAATTTCAATTTGTATATAAAGTACATGTACCGATTGTATTCAAATTATGACATTTGTGATTGTAAAAATACAAACCTTTAAGAGGGACTCGCGCCAAGCACAAGCCAGACGTTTTTGTCTTTAAGATAATCATCGGTTCTGTAATAAGCCTTCTCATAAAGTACTTTTTTACATCGGCTTAAATTTTTCGATTTGACATATCAAGGACGTATAAAACTTTATACAGTGTCCCTTAAACGATTTACTGACTGTTTTAGCCTATAATACGGGGTAACTAAATCATTTATGTTTCGTAAGTTTCTACCCGTAAAATCACCTGTTTTATTAAATAAGGCAATATTTTTTCTAACATATATTATATTTTCAAATATGTAATGGGATGGTACTGCGAATATATCAATTTTCTTGAAAAATTCTCTTAGGATGTCTCTCGATCCTTAATCGTAAATAAAACGAATTGCCCTTTTTTGCAAAATAAAAATAGTCTGTATATCAGCTGCACTTCCCTATAGATAGAAGAATCCCGTAGGACATCAGACTATGAAAGTTACTAAAGTAAACTAATCTAGAAGTTGCCACATCTGTCAATTGTCTGATCCTTCTAATAGCGTAAGCCCCTGAGCGAGGCCTATGAGCGAGTTTAGAAATATGGGCATCTCATTGAAGTTATGAATCTACTGTGATCCCCAAGACAGTAGTGTTTTCAACGAGATCAAATTTTTTACCATCGAGTAGCACATCAACATTGGCCTGCCTCACGTTAGGAAGACTAAATCTAGTTCATTGGGTCTGGTTTGCAATTGAAAATCTGATAATAGTTTCGTAGTACAAAGCTACCGATTTTAGTAGAGCTGATTTTTTTTATCAAATTCATTCAAAGTCTACTCTCCTTTTTTGTCACACTTTGTATATTCTAAATCTGTTTTTTTTTGTGAACTTCGTTACGAAACTTTTCTTTAAAAATAAATTAAATTTTAACAAACACTACACGTTATGTTAATTTACTTATTGACGTGTAAAAGGGCCTAAAAAGGTCAAATTACTGAATACACTCGTTGGTTAAATGAAACGTCACAACTAGTGATGTGCTGTTCTTGAATATTTTTAGAAATTTTCGAAACGATCTGGAAAATTTCCGAGAAATTTCCCGCAAGATATTTCTTCAGGAAATTTTTCAACTAAAATTCTAGAAATATGTTGAAAATTTCCGAAACTTCCGGAAATTTACAAGGAAAGAAATTTCCGAGATCATAAAATTTCTCGGCGGCACATCACTAGTCACAACTCAACAAAGCTATCATCACAGATCAACATATATAACAAAATAAATTATATTTTAATATACATTATACGTAACGTAAATTATACCTAAAGACGTTTAAAAGTGTCTGTAAAGGTCTTATTACTGAATAAACATTTGAATCTTTGAACACACGCCAGCTAACAATTATATCACTATAGCACAGTTGCTATAAAAGGGTAAGTAGGCATTAAAAGGGTCGTTCAGAATAACGACATGGCTAACCCACAACGACTACATAGATGCATTAGAAATATATCATTAACCCAGTTCACACTGCTTTTAACAATAAAACTGAAACTACCATACTTTAAAGCTAATGGAAAGTTAAGCACAAAATAATTATTATTAAGTATGACTAAGAGTAGGTTTCTTTATGAATATTGCAGTTTGTACACAAACGTTGAGAGTGCAAACGAAATGAAACCGTTTACGTGTTTACACTTAATTAATTTTATGATATTATGCAAGTTTGCAGTCGAAACATTCACCTGCATTTGCAGCAGCTTTTATGTCAAAGTAAAAAATCATTTAATAATCATAAATCAAAGTAAAAAATAATTTATTTAACCTCCGCAATTTATACTTTATTTAATAATTATCAATTTTTCTTTTTCAATTTCTTATGAGATTATTAGGTAGTGATGGATCTCATTTATTGTTAAAAAAAAATTACAAAATTCAGAACAGTTTCGTCAAAATTAATACATAACATGAAAGAAATCAGTCAAAAATACCACCCCAAATTGCACCCGGTTCAAAGATGCCCATTATGCTTGCCGCTTTACCTCTTTGAATTGCTATGGATAGCCTTTGGACTACCGTTGCAAGCAATAGTATAAAATATCGGTAGTCTATCGATAGTATTGTGACCTCGAAAAACAGTAACCATATCGATAGTATCGATAGTAACAATACTATCGATAGTATCGATAGTTTTACCTTTCATCAATAGTATTGCAAACTATTGGCAATCGATACTATCGATACTATCGATAGTCCTATCGATATTGTGACTGTTTTTCGAGGTCAACTATCGATAGTCAAACTATCGATTGTTACGCAACGCTACTTTGGACCAGGTGCCATCCGGAGCGGTGGTCATATCTACGGGATTTGAACCGCCGTCCTATCTCATTAACAAAGTGCTTTGCTTCTTCTGTGTTCTTCTTTAGGTAGTTGTTGACAGATCATTTACTTACAGCTAAGTTTACTGCCGCTTCCTAAGCGCAAGTACAGAAGAAGCTGCAACAAACTTTACTGCAGCATTTTCTCTAAAAACGACAACGTCAAAATTTGATATTGGAACCGAGAATACATCGTTATGTCATAATTATGAGTCAAGAATAATGTCAAATTTGAAATTAACATAAATTTGTAAATTTAGTACTTAAACATGTACCGAATTAACTAAAATTATGTAATTTTTACAATTTATTTATTTAATAATTACATTGCATTACACCTGATCTATTCTCTATTTTATTTTATCTTATCCTGCAAGTATTCGGCGACTGAATAATATGATTTTTTAACAGATGGGGATTTAATAATTTTAAAAATGTTTTGTAACTCTTCGTCTTTTATGTTCTTGGGCAATTATTATATAATTTGACAGACATAAGGTAAGGTCCAGATTTATGTAGTTCTAACTTTGATGATGTTTGTATTATGTCATTTGGTGTGCTCGATTCAAATCGACGCGGAACGTTAGTGAACTTTTTATGAAGATTAGAATTTTTTCTCACAAATTTACAAATACAAACCTATGAGATTGACCCACGCCAATCTCAAGCTAGACGGTTTTGTGTCCGCTACACAGCAAGTAACCTGCAAGAGAGACGCCTACGCTGGTTGGTACGGTCATGTTTTGCGGAAACTGGCAAGTTGCATGGAAAATAAATGTTTAGAAATGCCGCTTCCGCCGGTGCCAGACAAACGTGGTAGATCCAAGAAGTACTGGCTTGACGTCGTCAAGGTTGATTTGCGTGCATTTGCCCGCACTTGGTAGTAAGACCATTGGGTTTTACTACCAAGGATGCTCAAAACCGTGCAAAGTAGAGAAGAAAGAGCCAGAAAGCGGACCCCAGGCTTTACAGTATTAATGCTGAAGATACAACTGGGAATACGCTGAAATGAGAGAGAGAGAGAAGTAGTCCAAAGGTACACATAGTTTCAGTCTAGTCCAGTCATAGACACTTTGCACTTTGCCTACAGGAGTAATTAAACTATTTTTTTCAAAACTGACTTCAATCACAAACTACACAACCTATTTTGGTAAAGTTTCTACGGGACCACGCGTCTTCGAATAATCGGTGAAAATATATTTAGAAAAAAGATCGCGATGAATGGATAACCTCCACCTTTTGGAAGTCGGTCAAATGTGTTTAAAATGCCGGAAAACTGTTAAATTATAAATAATAAAATTTCAACTCTGTAATAGCAATAAATATGCACGTTGACTAGAGTATCTCCCTATTTTACATCTAAGTGCAAAAAGCCACTGTGTGTGTATGTGTTATTTCAGTCACCACACATCACCTAAACCCACTCACAATGGTAACGTGGACCTTTCAGTCACACGCTAATGGAAACTAAGCTTTAGAGTAATTATTACCAGTTATTACCGGCTATTACTGGTCTAGTGCGGACAATGCAACGGATGCCCTGCCTTCTGTGACATTTGTCAGTGGTGCGAGTGAAAAGCGGTAGCGATTTTTTTTGCTCTCAAAATATATAGCTGCGTTCAAAAATTGGTGTAATTTTGAAAGACCGGTTAAGAAATGATGAATGAGAATTACGTTAGAGGTGTGGGGTGAAAGAGAAAATAGTGACAAAAATTGAGAAAGGAATGTTAAGGTGATTTAGACATGTTGAGAGGATGGATGAAAGAAGAGTAACTAAAATATTTATCCCACAGATTTGGATGCGAAAACCGGACTTAGTCGACCTTGATTGTACTGAACTGCTGAAAATAAGGTTATTATAAGTTAGAATTTACATCGATCACCTAAAATGAGTAGATAGTAACTCAGTTCCCGTGAAAGAAAACATAATACGTGTACATATATACAAACAGTGCCCTCGGTAGCCCAGAGAGTATGTACATAATCAGGGCGTCGTACACGCCCCATTAATGGTTTGAACTGATTTGGTGATATAAGCTCTACTAAAATATTATTAATATATGTATAAATGGTGCTTAGCAAGAACCTTTTTTATTTAGTCTAACATTTCGAATAGGACTAACATCCTTCGTCGTCGAAGACAGATTGGCTGGAGTGCAGAGTGTTTTCCTGTTGATTGTGAACGTAGTACGATGGAACGATGTATAAAAATATATTTTAACCCAGTCACAGAATAGGTACTAGCACTCATGTACAGAAGTCTTACTCAGAATAGAAATTCAAAGAAATACCTACTTAATGTGGTTGGCGCTATGGTTTAATTTAGCTCGCGTCAGAACTCCTCAACTCTTCGTTCAGATGTCTCATTCAACATCCATTGCAAGCCAATTTCATTCTTATAACTCTGGACAAACGATTAATTTTCCCTCGGAAGTGGTCGCCGCGCGCATAGTAATAATGTAGGTATATTTTTGATTTGATAAACGGGGAGTGACACAGGCCAGCCAGTTCACACGCTATTCTATTCATAAGCAACTTCTACCTCATTAGGTTATCCTTTAAAGATAGATATAAGCTTGTGGAAATAAATAAATACTAAATACTAAATACATGAGGCAAAAGCAAACTTTCAGCTTCTAACTTACACCTCATCATAATTTGTACTGTCCGCGATTGCGGAAACGACCGCAATAGTCACGAATCGAGATGGAAAATTGGAATTTTTAAATGGAAATCTGCACGACCATGTTTTTATGATAAAAGTAACTGGGTCACGATATATATATCCTCTTTACGACTAAATTATTAACGTTATAAAATTTTACTTTAGTTAGTCTTGCTTTAAAACTAATTTCACCTAAAAATGGTAATTTAAGCCGAAATCGGATTTTAAAATTAGACAACTACACGTAATGGCCTTTTTCAAATTGTCCTGGGTCTTGGATGTTTATCTATAAATTATAAAATATAGTATCGTTGAGTTAGTATCTAATAACACAAGTTTCAAACTTACTTTGGGGCTAGCTCAATCAGTGTTATTTGTCCTTATATATTTATAAATGATTACTTTAAGGTTGCTATTTTGGCAATCAAATTATTCAACTTACTGTAATAGGAAGTAATGTATGGAGTGCGCTTCTGTATCGACCTACGTCCGTGTATTTCTTTGATTAGTGTTTCCGGGCGAGGTGTGAGGATGTGGCGCGGGCCCAGGAGCCCAAACGTCCAAAACGACAGTGTAGTTTCTGTTGCCGCTGTAACAAAAAATACTAAACATAATCAAAATAAATATTTAAGGGGGCTCCCATACAACAAACGTGTTTTTTATAGGTAATGTACGGAACCCTTCCTGCGCGAGAACTACTCGCAACCTGGCCAGTTATTTTGGCTAGATTTTAGTATCGACCCCACAGAAAATAAATAAAAACACATCATTACGCCTGTTTCCTAAACGGGTAGGTAGCGACTATGGACCTCCACTTGCTACGATCCTGACTAATTTGACTGACTTGTGGTGCCATTTTTCAAACGCGGAGTCACTAAACGTACGATTTTTTTATGGAAAAATCATTCATTTAGGTGACTCCGCGTTTCAAAAAACGCGCTTTAGATCTCTCTCGCTGGGTATTTCTGATCTCTTTTTTTTTTTAAGAACGCCTGCAATGTGGTCGCTAGAAGTGGAAAGAGTTCTTTAGAAAAAGTTTCAATTTGACAAACAGAGTCGTCCTTCAAAACTGTGCTGTTAAAAGTTCATAGAACAAAAATCTCACTAACACAAAAGACAATCTAAACTCTTCTCCCACTTTCCACACAACCATATAAATCACTACATTTCATACAATGAAAACATTTTTTAATTTATACACTATGCCAACTTACAATTGCGCCCAAGGGAAAACTCCAAACTGCAAATCAACAAAACCTTCTTCAGCCGACAATAGAGTTGAAAATCCTACGGGAACTTACTGAATACCCAATAGTTGACTGTACGGCCAATTCACTGTGATTAAACATTACTGGCTTTTCGATTTTCGACTCTGTAGTTTAACAGATAAAGTTGTAAAAACGTTTTGAGTTGCATATATGTTTTGATCAACAAATTCTAATTTATAAGGCCCGGACTTTGCCTCTGTCACCGTTCCTCGGAGAGACGAATTTTCCCACTTGCATTGTTATAAATGGGGCTATTTCTTTAGACATTAACAGGTATATTGCGGGATACCCATTTATATGGGTAGTTAATTTACTTGTTTAATTTATTATGTTGACGACGTGAGGTTTATCTTTGTTAGGAAGGTTTGGGAAGACTTTGAGGATGTATTGTGTTGGGTTTCTGTGTAAAACTTTAGTCTAAAAGTTGCTTTGAGGGCAGGCAAGGTTATGTTCTAAGTCTGCTAAGAAATTTCTTAACTCTTTATTCATTTTATTAAGTGACGACCTCTGTGGCCTAGTGGTCATCATGACAGACTGCCACACCGGAGATCCCAGGTTCGATCCTCGGTCAGGTCAAGATGGAAAATGATCTTTTTCAGATTGACCTGTGTCTTAGATGTTTATTTGTTATAAAATATAGTTATTATTTAGTGACGACCTCCGTGCGTAATGGTCACGATGATAGTCCGCCACCCCGAGGTCCCGGGTTCGATCCCCGGTCAGGGCAAGTTGAAAAATAGCCTTTTTCAAATTGTTCTGGGTCTTGGATGTTTATCTATATATGTATTTGCTAAAAAATATAGTATCGTTCTATCGAACTTACTTTGGGGCTAGCTCAATCATTGTTAATTGTCCCTATATATTTATTTATTTATAGTATCGTTGAGTTAATATCCCATAACACAAGTCTCGAACTTACTTTGGGGCTAGCTCAATCAGTGTGATTTGTCCGTATATTTTTATTATTTATTCATCATGAGGTCTCGCAGCAGGAACACTTCCTTCTCTGTACTGACCACAGACATATAAATAAAATGGAAGCAGACTAAATATTATTATGTAATACAAAGGATGCCGCGTGGCATGAATTTACGCTTCAGCTACATTAGTTTGTTGTTTTTCTTAATCATTGGTAATATTTGAAACAAAAATAGTAAAGTAATATTCTTTATGATTGTGAAATAGTACTTAGAATACAAACAAATAAATAAATAAATATATAGGGACAAATTACTCTGATTGAGCAAGCCCCAAAGTAAATCGAGACTTGTGTTATGGGATACTAACTCAACGATACTATATAATATAACAAATACATATAAAGATAAACATCCAAGACCCAGGACAATTTGAAAAAGGCCATTTTCCAACTTGCCCTGACCGGGGATCGAACCCGGGACCTTTGGGTGGCGAACTAGCATGGTGACCACTACGCCATGGAGGTCGTCTCAAACACCCGCAATAACTGTTTATAAATATATTATTAAGACAACAAAAAAATAAGCTATGAGTGAAAAATTGCCACGCGTTCTAAGTATGTAATGTTTGGTCTGCTTCCCTTTGTATGTATGTGTTACTTACTGACATAGGCATCATTTGGCTTACATTCTCCAGGCTGGCTAGTGAAGTCTTGTTGATTTTCATTATTCTAGTATAAGTTTTCTTCAACTTGTATGTTGTATAATCCTTTTTTCTTTTTTCATAATATTACACATATTTACAAGGCAGATTCAGCAGCAAGCGAGATACGTCAATGGGACGCCGGCGGAGGTTTTTTTAAAACATGCAAATATAACAGGAAATTTATAACTAGCGATCAGCGATTGATTGAGAACTTGCTTCCAATGATCAGCGATTGATCAGCGTAGAGTTACCACGACATAGCTGTGTGGTTCTTGATTGAACTCTCGACTCGCTCTGGCGTTCGAAGAGGTTTCCAGGGTGACTGCACAGTGCACAATGCAGGTGGCTTCGTGTCAGCAGTTTCCAGAAGTGATATAGTTCACGTATTCTTCTTAAAGGTTTCGCAATATGTGTTCGTTCCATGGGAACGGTAGGTGTAGGATAGGGCTAAGGGCAAGCTTCATCAACAAGTTTATAATAATAATCCACAACATGCTTCGTCAAAAGTTGTACCTACCTAGTTACAAATAAGTATCCGCAACATGCTTCGTCAAAATAGGCATGACGAATGGAAAATTTTTGAACCCATCGGTTAGATTATTAAAAAACGTTGAATACGTTTTCTTTTCACTGAGAAAAAAAAATACAAAGATATAGCGCATTGAAATGTCACATGACATCACGGTATGATTTTTACTTAGCGGTGACGTTGCGAGCCCTCACTCCGGAACTTTGATGCTCCGTATCTTTGTGAATTTCTACTTTTTTGGTAAACTGAAAAATATGGGTCCATTATCTATACTATAATAAAAGAGTAAAAAAAATGTGTCTGTACATTGAAAATTTTTCAAAAAAAAATATTTGGGGCGATGGAGATATAGTAATAGAGTAAGAAAACAAAAAAAAATGTCTGTCTGTTTGTCTGTTTGTCTGTTTGTCTGTTTGTACACGCTAATCTCCGGAAATACTGGACGGATTCGAATGAAACTTTTTTTTGTTATATAGCTGTGAAGCCTGGGCAACATATAGGCTATAATTGATTTTGGAAAATGGAACACATGATGCAGAACTATAATGGTCCAGCTAAACTATAAGAAATATTAAAATGCCGCCTTAGCAAAAGTTGTTAAGTCTGATGAGAACTTTTTGTTGAGTTATAATACAACTGGCCAAGCGCGAGTCGGACGCGCGCGAAGGGTTCCGTACCATAATCTATGAAAAATCACGTTTGTAGTATGGGAGCCCCCCATCAATACTTATTTTATTCGATTTTTAGGGTTCAATAGGGTAGGGTAGAAACGGGACCCTATTACTTAGACCGTCCGACTGTTTGTCTGTCTGGCTGTCACCAGGCTGTATCCTATGAACCATTATAGCTAGACAGTTGAAATTTTTATAGATGATGTTTTTTGTTGCCGCTGAACAAAAACATACTAAATGTATACTATAATAAAAGAGTAAAAAAATGTGTCTGTACATTGAAATTTAAAAAAAAAAAAAGTTGTTTCGTCCGTAGTAGAACTTATAAGTTCAGTATTTGCGGACCTTCACACCAGAAAATTCTTGGTTATGTGAACGCGCCATATTGACACCAAAAAATTAAAAATCAATTAATAAAGAACTTATGACGCAAAGTATTGTTAACTAGCTTGTGCCCGCGGCTTCGCTCGCGTAGGGGTGTAATTTATCAAAATCCTTTCTTAGGGGATGCCTACGTCATAGTAGCTTTATGCATGCAAAGTCTCAGCCCGATCGGTTTAAAATTTCAGCCCGATCCGTCCAGTGGTTTGGGCTGTGCGTTGATAGATCACTATGTCAGTCAGTCAGTCACCTTTGAGTTATATATATTTAGATTTCTTGGATAGTGTTGTTGACGACGCCACCAATTATCCAGTTGAGTTTCTTAATTCACTTGCAGCAAATGGACTCACGGCTCACAAAATAAGTCTTAATGTCGGAGGGCCAATAATGCTGATGCGAAATTTGACTCCGGCGAAACTGTGTAACGAAACCCAACTTAATGTCTCAGCACTGTATGCCGAAGTTCAGCGGCTGAATTTCAGCCAATGCATGCCTGCAATGTTATTTGCATTACTAGCAACACATAACGCCGAACTTCCGATGCTTTTGCCTGAATCGGACCCGTACTCGTACCCGTACCCGTACCCGTACCCGTACCCGTACCCGTACCCGTACCCGTACCCGTACCCGTACCCGTACCCGTACCCGTGCCCGTACCCGTACCCGTACCCCTACCCGTACCCGTACCCGTACCCGTACCCGTACCCGTACCCGTACCCGTACCCGTACCCGTACCCGTACCCATACGCGTACCCGTACCCGTACCCGTACCCGTTCCGCTCCCGCTCCCACTTCCGCTCCCACTCCTGCTCCCGCTCCCGCTCCCTCTCCCGCTCCCGCCGCCGCCGCCACCGCTTCCGCCGACGCCGCCGCCGCCGCTTCCGCCGCCGCCGCCGCCGCCGCCGCCGCCGCCCCCGCCGCAGTCGCCGCCGCCGACGCCGCCACCGCCGCCGCCGCCACCACCGCCGCCGCCGCCGCCGCTGCCGCTGCCGCCGCCGCTGCCGCCGCCACCGCATCCGCCGACGTCGCCGCCGCCGCTTCCGCCGCCGCCGCCGCCGCCGCTGCCGCCGCTGCCGCCGCTGCCGCCGCCGCTGCCGCCGACTCCTCCGCCGCCACCGCCGACGCCGCCGCCGACGCCGCCGCCGCCGCCGCCGCCGCCGCCGCTGCTGCCGCCACCGCTGCCGCTTCCGCTCCCGCTCCCGCTCCCGCTTCCGCTTCTGCTCCCGTTCCCGTTCCCGTTCCCTCTTCCACTTCCGTTCCCTCTTCCGCTCCCGTTTCCGTTCGCCACAGACGCGCCAAAGACGGAAGATTAAATTCTCATATCGGCACATCACTACTGTCCGGCGTTTCCACCGAACTTCAGCAGCTGAACTTCAGCTTATTTAGTGTGTCATCCCCACCGAACTTTAGACACTGAACTTTAGCCACTAAACTTCGGCATAGTCTGCTGAGACACTTAAAGCTCACAGTAAGTGAGTGATGCCAGTGAAACTGTATTTATTACGCGTATGCCACTCATCCCCAACAATTTTCCTTTTGAAAATACACAGTTCCATATGTTAACTTGCTTTGCTATGAAAATAAGTCACAGTTTTAGAGGCTTAAAGCTGCTGATGTCGATCTAAGGACTGGTTTTTCGCATGGCCTACTTATTGTGGCTTTCTCCAGGGTTAGTAACATTTCAGCTCTTTTCATATTGGCTCCCGAAGGAAAGAATTAAAATAATATTGACTTTTAACTCCTAACACTGTTACAAGTACTCTCTCTCTCTCTCTCTCTCTCTCTCTCTCTCTCTCTCTCTCTCTCTCTCTCTCTCATTAGTTTTTATTTATATTTATACGCCGGAGTCATAAAGTCCACGCGAACGAAGTCGCGGGCATCAGCTAGTTTTTAAATAATCTAAAAGACGGACTGATAACAATCATACTTTTCTGAACCTGTCTTCACCCTTATTTATCAATCAACAAACCGCCACGAATCGTCCTTGACCCAAAGGATCTCATAATGCTAGCAGCATTTCCAAGTTGTATAGCGGTAGAAATCCTTTGAGCTTGTATTGCCTTTATTATGTATCCTTTTGTCAAGATATTAATATAGAAGATGAGGTAAACTCTACCTAATTCATCTTCTGCCAATAAAAATACATAACAGTTAATTTGAAGTCTTTGGCTTATCATTTGTATCAGTGTTTGTTTCTTTATTGTACTATGAAATCACACAATTATATAAAATAACAACGTAAAGAGTAAACTGACAACGGCGGACTTATCCCATAATGGAATCTCTTCCAGTCAACCGGCGAATTAGAAGATAGGACAATTACTCACGAGAAGGGTAATAGAAGTTCGTACTTACATAGGATAAATGAAACTAACATTAAAGCTAACTAAAATAACATACACATTTTTACTTACAATAAGACATATACTTACATATAATTCATAAATATAAATAAACATACATACTATAAATATAATAAAATTAACCACCATACATATTGTACTTGCATGAAAATACCGAAATGTAAGCTTAATTGTCCGAAGTAATAACAGATCTAAGGAGTTTAGATTTGAAAGAGTTGAGCGACGTAGCCACTTTCACATCACCATCCAGTTGTCCAGAGGACCATAGTCTAGCCGCCTTCATTGAGAAAGACTTCATCATAAAGAGATCATTGTTACTGTAATAATGTGCGAAATGATGCCAGTACCATTTAAAATACGCGCCATTATGGTAAGTTAAATAAGAGTTAAAACATTACCTTTATTAAAATACATAACCATTCTCAACCCTTCAGAAGCGCAAGTTAAAACAATTCTTTAAAAACTCCGAAGGGTCTTAAATGAACCTGCGTAGTTAACGCGATAAAACGTTATAAAGTGATTAAAAGTTAAGGGATTTGTCTTAGAGTTTGAAATTTTAAGAGGCTGGTGATATATTTCTGAACTTAAAATATGCCTCGAGGCGTCCCTTCGTACCTCGCCGTTCATTTAAACGGCTTTTTATGAAGTTGTTTGTATTCGATGCTATTCTTTAAGTTTTTTTTTTAATCGAACCACTTAAATGTCATATCGTGTAGAAAAACAATAGTTGATTCGTTTTAGTTGGCCTGAGTAGAAGGACAGCCTTTAAAAACTAACCCCCAAATTTATAAAAGTTAACAAGCGTTTGCTAAAGCTCTATTAGTTAAAATGTGTTTTGTCTAGCTCTTACTATGTCGAATACTTATTGAAAAGAGGAAAAGGGACAAAAGAGATGTTTTGGCTAAAACAGGTTTAGCAAAAGGCTGTTACTTTTTATAAATAGGAAGTTTATACTTTTAGGTTTTATAGGCATTTTATATGTATGCTAAAGTACTTAAAATAAGAAATCTATCTATCTCATCATCATCATCATCCGAGCGTATTCCTGGTTGCATCCTCAGCGGTAACGCTTCGGAGCCCGGGGTCCGCTACCTAACCTAGGAGATTTGACGAGGTTGCTGGTTTTTACACAGAGCGACTGCCGTCTGATCTCCGCAACCAAAGGGCAAACCAGGAACCAATCCTTGGATAGTTTGATGTTCAAACGCTAGGTGGCGTTTGGGACCCACAGTTTTACGTGCCTTCCGAAACACGGAATCATCTTTCTTTTCGGATAATCAGGTGATTCAAGCCTGCAATATCCTAGCCAGACTGGAAACAACTTTTCACAAAGTATGCTTCCCTGTGGGAATCGAACCCATGACCTCTGGGTCACAAGGCGAACGCCTTGACCACTGGACCACGAAGGCAGTCAAGAAATCTATCTATCTATACATATAATAATACATTAAAAAAAATTGTCATTGGGCGATGGTAACATTGTAATAGAGACAATAGAGTAACCCTCAAATTCATAAAGAATAACAAGCGTTTGCTAAACCTATTTGAGTTAAAACATGTTTTGTCCCTTTCCCTCTTTTGAATATTTGACGTTGAAAGAACGAGACAAAACATATTTCAACTAAACTATGTTTGGCAAACATTTGTAATTTTTTATGAAAAAGTATCGGGATCGGGCTGAAATTTGGCATGCAAGTAGATGTTATAACGTAGGCATCCGTTAAGAAAGGATTTTGATCAATTCTACCCACAAAGGGATAAAATAGGGGATGAAAGTTTGTATGAAACTTTGTCAATTTTAAACCCATCGGGCTGAGACTTTGCATGCATAAAGCTACTATGACGTAGGCATCCCCTAACAAAAGATTTTGATAAATTACACCCCTACGCGAGCGAAGCCGCAGGCAAGTGATAAATAGCGGAACTACCAACACGATTTGAATTCATATCGGTAGTTATGGTATTATACCGCCATGTATATTTTTTTAGGGAAAGCCCTGACTTTCAAGCTCTGTAGCCCCTAATAACTTTTAACCGTCTGTACCGATTTTCTTCAAACTTTCACGTAAAAACGCATCGAATACGGTCCATCCGTTCAAGCGCTACTATAACACAGACAGACAGACATTAGTGTCAAACCTTTAACACCGTGTTCTTTTTTGTCGGGGATTAAAATACTATTACATATAATTTTATTTATAATTATGAATAATAAATAATTATAGTAGGGGTGACGATAGGGATAGAAAAGTATAATTGGGTATTTTCCTGGGTCAAAAATAAATAATTTGGTACTATTAAGAAAATAAAACGGCGCAAAATAATGTCAATTGTATTTTAACATATCCATTTTAATGTGATTCTAAATTTATTATTGCAGATAAACTGATAAAAAGAGCGCTTTTTGACTTCAAGAAACTGTGACGTCATCTGCCTGTATTTCATACAAATCCCGTAGAAAATGTCTGTTTTGACGTTTAGAAAAAAGAATCTGATTTGACTTGTTGGAAAATAGCGGATTGTAATTAGTCCGGCTTTTAGATTATTCAATGGACCCATATTTTTAAATTTGCCGAAAGAGTAAAAATTCAATTAGATACGAAACATCAAAGTCTCGGAGTGGGGGCTTGCGGCGTCACCTCTATGTAAAAATCGTACGTAACCGTGACGTCATGCGAAATTTTAATACGCTCTATCTTTATCATTTTTTGTTTGTCAGAGAAAAGAAAAAACACATGTACAATATTTTTTAATAATCTAACTAACCGATGGGCTACAAGTATTTTTTTTCATCCGTCATATTGTATATCGATATATCGAAACAAAATACTAGTATTACATCGATGTTTTGTATAAAATACTGGTATCGGGTATTGATATATTGATACAAAGTATCGGTATTCCAGGGACAGGAATTGACGATGCTCCCAGCACTATTTTGAGTCCTATTTACTTAACGCCCATTACGATAACTCGATAAGCATGGCCTTTGGTCCTTACAGCCCTAGGCTCTGTCTACCCCGTCAGGTATAAAGACGTGATAATCTATCCGTATCTGTTTCACGAAACACAATAAAAGGATAATCAATTAAAAGCAAGTTTTATTTGATTCTCTCCCGAAAGATCTGAACGACAGTTACAAAATAGCGCGATAAATTAAGTGTCCACGGAATGGACAGACGGAAGGCGGCCGAGCACTCTCAGTGATGACACTACATTCAATACATCTTCACTTTAATAAATAAATAATAAAATAGCTTTTATTGCTGTTTAGTTTGTTTTTACAAGTTTAAGGGTTTGTTCAGTAACAGTACATCAGTTTTTGCAACAACTTGTCCTTCGACAAAGGCCTCTTTTAATGATTTCCATGTCTCTCTCTCTCTCTTTTGCTGGTCGGATCCAAGCTGGAGCCGCGACTTTTTTAATGTCATCCTCTCAGCGTGTTGTTTATCGCCCCTGACTTCTTTTTCCATCTCTTGGTTACCACTCTGATATTATTTTCGTCCATTTTTCTTTTAATTAAGATAAGACGTCAGATTTTACAGATTTAACTGTTACAGAATGGTTACAGATGTTTTATTTCACGACCGCTCCTGAGCTCCTGATTATGATTGTGTGTGTTTAAATATAAACTTAAACAAATTAAACAATTTACAAATATAAAAGTGCATGCTATTTATAACTTATAATTAGGAAATCAATTTATACAAAACAAATTTAATCCAAGTAATATTATAATTTCAAGTAATTATATAAATATATTTTTATTTTACTTTTAATTTTTTTAAAAGTAAAATAAAAATATTTTAACCGAAAAACTGCTATTATATATTTATAATTTTATTAATATCGCATACTTATTTTACTCCTTGACGATGAATATACACTTTACGACTACAACCAAGGGATAGGAGCACTCGTGAAATAAAAAATCTGTACCTAAATATAATTTGGCAATTCACTGTTGGCCACTTACACAAACTGTGCATTGATTCTTAGATTCAGAAGGCCCGCTTAATTTAACCGCAGAACCTGATAGACGTACATACTAGGAGACTACGCATAACCCCTACTCGGATTTACTAAAACGTACAGACATTCCTAATTTCTTTATTTAGTGTTGGCCACTTACACAAACCGTACATTGAGTGCGGCATTCAGATGACCCACTCAACTTACCCGCATAGTCTGACGGACGTACAGACAGACACGCTACTATAACCGTTACTTGAATTTATTGAAACACTCAATTATTCATAATTTCACTATACAGTGCTGCTAATTTACACAAACCGTACATTAAGGGTGTCATTCAAATTATCCGATAGATTTACCCACATAGTCTGACGGACGTACAGACGAATAGACTACTATAACCGTTACTTGGATTTATTGAAACACTCAAATATTCATAATTGCACTATTCAATGCTGGTAAATTACAAAAACCGTACATTGAGTGCGGCATTCAAATGACCCGCTCGATTTACCCGCATAGTCTGACAGACGTACAGACTAGCCAACTACACTAACGGCTTCTCTGATTTATTGAAACGCTAAAATATAGATCTGTTCCTGATCTGTTTATTTGATATCATTTTTATTTGAGTTTCGTGATCTATTGACGCTTTGTGGGCAAATAATGCTATATGTCTACTAGATTGAAACCTTCAAAAAACGAGTTTATATCTTCTTGAAAGGCCGGTAACGCTTCTGTTACACCCCTGGTGTTGCAGTTGTCCATGGGCAGCGGTGATCACTTACCATCAGGTGACCCGTTTGTTCGTTTGCCGCCCTATAACATAAAAAAAAGAATCATGTCATGATTCCTAATGGGGCAAAAAGAGCATTTTGGGTCTTACGACTCTAAGCAGACAAAGCCCGAAGCCGCTTTTGGCTGATGGTGGATGAGAAGACCCTGATTTGCTGAATGCAGCATTTTAAAATGACATTCATTACATTACATCACGAAGTTTTACATCTATTATTTTAGTACAAACACGCAATGAGTATGTAATACCACCATACACTTGCACATACCCGCTAGTTAGATATAAATATATGTACACATTTTTACTTTAGTAATAAGGTCTTATATTGAAAATAAATAAATAAATTTTGAAATGATTAAATCTATATTTCGTTTGGAACGTAACGCCGCAAGCTCTCTTTTTGATCCGAATCCAAAGAAACCATTTCATAGGCTTATATTTAATTTTCAATGTACATATGTATCTTGTATATATATATGTTTGTTTAGGACAAATTTGGAAACTCATTTAAGAGCTGTTCAATGATGATGTTTAATGATGAAGCCTAGAAATATTCGGCAGAACTCATATAAAACCGCATATGTATACTTCATTGAGTATATAGGACTTGTTTGATTTGGCTTCTTCTTACACGACTGCGCCAGGAGTAGGGTTATGTTTTTCGAGAGTATGTATGTATAATTGTTTGGCATGCTCTGCAGCCTGAACGGCTCGATGGATTTAGCTTGAGAGGTTGTTAGATTCGTATTTACGGTGAAAGTGACACTTGGAAAATAAAAATAAATTTGGCGGATTTTTGGCGCCAAATTCAAATGTTTGGCACGCTCTGCGACCTGAACGGCTCGATGGATTTTAGCTTGAGAGGTGTCTCGTTAGATTCTTATTTGCTGTGGGAGTAACACCGGATGTATAAAAAAAACTTGTTTATAATTTTATTCATGACGTGAAAGCAGAACTATCATGTGTGTATATATATATAACGACCACACAAATTTGTTTTTTTTTATAAGCTTTTATTTCACTTGTATGTATGTTTCTTTAGAGCAAATCTTGCGACTCAATTTTCAACCAGTTATTTTTTACCGATTAAACTGATATTTTGCATACTTATACGTGACAATACAACATTATAGAGTCAATGATCTGTTCTGATGATGGAGACGAGAGATATTCTAAAGAACTCAGTAATAAAACAACATAACTTTATCAAGTAGGATTCGTTTGATTTGTCTTGTCAAGCACTTTATGGTAAACAATGTCTAGGGCCTGATCACGAGGTGATGGAACTTATTAATAAAACGGCGCAACTCTGAATTACGTAGAACGAGTTTAGGCTCATTTTATTTGTCTTAATAAGGCACAATAAAAGCTTGTAAAATAATTGTTATTCAAAATAAATTCAAGATAGCTCAGCGCGCTATGAAGAGGGCAATGCTCGGTGTTTCTCTACGTGATCGAATCAGATATGAGAAAATTCGTAGAAGAACAAAAGTCACTGGCATAGCAGATAAGCTCGTTGAAGTGGCAGTGGGCGGGACACATAGCGCGAAGAACTGATGGCCGATGGGACAAAAAGGTTCTCGAATGGCGACCGGGTACTGGCAAGCGAAGCGTAGGACACCCACCCACAAGGTGGTCAGACGATCTGACCAAGGTCGCTGGAAAGCGCTGGATGCAGGTCGCTCTTGATCGGTCATTTTGGAAATCCTTGGGAGAGGCCTATGTCCAGCAGTGGACGTTATGCGGCTGAAACGGTGATGAAAAAAAAATGATTTTCTACAAACTTGAAATTCAAAATAGACAATACTCGGAACGATCCAGTATTCAATGCAAAAGTTTAACGCTACACTTTCCAATGGAACGGCTGCCAATTTCCATCGAAGCTAGTTGACGCAGTAATCCTTCCAATGCCAAGCTGAGCCTCGTGCGACTGAAAAACTGTTTTTGTGTTTTTCCCACGCTAACTTCTTTTAGGGTTCCGTGCAAAAAATTAAAAAAACGGAACCCTTATAGGTAGAACCATCACTCGTGCGTCTGTCTGTCCGTCCGTCTGTCACAGCCAAATTGCTCCGAATCTACAGGACCAAATCACGTGAAATTTGGTAGGATGGTGTAATTTTATGACCCAAACACAGATGTGCAAAGTAAATAAATATTTTCATAAAGGTTCAAATAAGAGTCATTTTCGAGGGACAAGTTAGGAAATAAAATAAAAAAAGTTTTGCAAACCTTACTGTGTCATATATCAAATGAAAGGGCTTATTATGAGCATCTCAAATATATTTTTGATATTACTATAAAAAAATGGATTTTATTCATGAAAGAAGAGGAAAATTGACCATTCCCACTAAAATTTTGAACAAAATACAAAATATAGTTTATTGCTTGTAGATTACAGGAAAAATAATATAAAAAACATATCAATTGAAAAAAAAAAAGTGATAAATTCAATATAGTACGTTCACTTACGGAAAATCTTTGGCATTGTACGGCACCCTCTCCACGCGAGTTCAACTCGCACTTGGCTGGTTTTTTTTACCATTGTGGTTGTTTACGTGAATAGTGGATGGTTGCGAAGTTTTTCCGTCAGAGGGCTTCAGCAGTAGGGTTACTGCTGTGGAGCCCCCTGACGGAAGAACTTCGCAACCATCCGCCCACCTTCATCACCTGACGAACGGTCAGCTGTGGCAAACCAATGAAGCTCGGTCTATACCGCATGTGCGCATGTACCAAAGGTCAAATTTTGTTCCCACCACCTTTATCCTTGACAAATGTAAAATTTTAAATTATATACTCGTCATCGAATTTTCAATCTGCTCACAGATTTTTATTTGTTACCGAAATCATCATCATTAACGGCAGATAACAAAGGCGCTCAAAAGTTTATAAGTATCTACACTAGCCGATTCAGAGGTCAAAATAAAATTAATTAAAAAAATATGAGAACTTATAAAATATGTATTTTTAAGGTTTCAAATTTTGTTTCTTAATTTTTCATAATGGCGGAAATATTAATACTTTAAACTAAATATTATATTACAAACCATATATTTGACATTATAAACGGGATGTTTACGCCATTTTGAAAAAAAAAAACAGTATCGACAAAAAATATCTATATAATTATCGAACCTGCTCACAAAATTTCACAAGAAGCCGGATACTTGGCATTAGGACACACGAAATAATTTTTACTAAAGCAATACAGAGAAGCTTTGCTCGCTTCGCTTGCTCGGAAAATAAGATACGCTTCAGAATTGAGCCCGCCTTATGTGTTGTTTAATTTTATTTTAGGACTTTATACACAATATTGTACCATTATTATATAACCTGTCTCCTTTAGATTCACGGATTATTTCACCCCATTCCTTTGAGTGGTTTGCGTGGGGATACAGATCCAACACGAAAGCCCATCGGAGAAGTTGATGTAATGTGGCGCTTCCGCCAAAATCCATTCCTGAATATACTTATGAAAGATGTACCCTTGAATAGGTTTCGGCAGGAGAATTTTCTATTGCAAGCAAAAGGAAAAGGTCTATGGGTTATGGAAAGAGATTGAGATGGACTGATGCTGGGCTATTGCAATATGAAATTCACCTGCCATAATCATGATTACTGACTATTGTAGGCAGGTGGTGGCTTGCCATCTACTAGATAGGCCCCTCGAACGCGCCGACAATAGGCCCAAAGGAGTAATACCGGTGCAGGCGACTCAGGGGTGTTGAGAGGTGTGCTGCGCTTTCTCCGAAGTTACTCGCGGCATTATGCCCTTTCACACTTCCACCCTGGAGCAACAGCTCTAACGACTCCTCTCTGCACGACCAATTAAGGCAATGCAGAGCTGAGAGCCCTCCGAGCCCTCTTAGGTCTCCACCCAGACCGACGAAGACACGTCGGGGACGAGGGCTCTGTCCGGCTCTATGGAGCACTCGGGTCCGTGGAGTCGTTACTCATTAACAGCTCGCCACAAGCTGTTCTACGGCCATAATCATGATTACTGACTATTGTAGGCTCCTGCCTACAATAGTCAGTAATCATGATTATGGCCGTGATTATGGGCCCCTCAAATGCACCAAAAATAGTGTCCCGCAAAGGAACAACACCAGTGCAGGCGACTCAGGGATGTCGTGAGGTGTGCTGCGCTTTCTCCTAAGTTACTCGCGGCGTGATTCAAGTTATTATTATAATACAGTTTACTCATGTAGTGTAGTCGGAAAATCGAACTTTAGCTAATGTAGCTTATTCAATTCAATTCAAATCCTTTATTGCATTTCATAAAGTACAACAGTTCTAACTATTAAAAGTCACTGTCTTCTATAATAGGTACACTATGAACCCTGTCGGGTATCGCAAAACAAAAAGTGGAACGGCAAGCGACATTTATGACATGCAGTTAACTTATAAATATAAATGTTTACAAAATATTATTGAATAGTATATGTATATTATTATTATTATTAGTATTTATTAGCAAGATTGTGTGATATTTATTATTTGTAAATTATTGTCAAGTTATAAGTTTAAATGTGATGTCAAAGTTTATTTGTTAAGTAGGTATTTTTGAATTGTCAATTTTAATTAAAAAGTTTATCGTTAAAATACACGTCCAGTTTGTAATACGTTTTATTTACTAGAATTAATTTCAATTTTTTTATAAATAAGGAACTTTTTTCTTCATTTCTTAGGCTGTCGGGTAGGGCATTATAAATTTTTATCGTCATAGCTAGCGGGCTTAACTAACTTACACTACAAAACAGAAACACAGTAAATTCAGTAAGTGCAGTGAGTGTGTAATACATTGTGTGAACTCAATGATGTGCAGCTAATTTGGTGTGAACATGTTCGAGCTTTCACGTGATTTAGATGAAACGGTTTTGCTGTACATTTGATTAGTTATAATTTCATCATTGACTAGCTGTTTCCCATGATATTGCCTGCATTTTGAAAGATAAACTAAATAAATAACCGGTCAAGTGCGTGTCGGGCTACGCGTAGTGTAGGGTTCCGTAGTTGCGAATGCCCACTTTGAGTTCACGCCAAACTAATTTTCTATTGAATTTGTATGAACTTTTTTTTCCCGAGTACATTTTATAAGTTGGTCGCTTATTACTTTTTAATTTGTAAACACTACTTACTTCTAATAGCTTTCCTTGAAACGTCGTTGCATATACTACTGATGTGAATTTTTTCACATATCCATATAAAATCTTTTAATAGATAGAGGTGGGGGGGACACTTGACTCTAACAAAAATTTGCAATATAAAACTAAATCTTTCAGAAATAATCGAAAATTAATATTCACAAGCTCACAATATTTTTAAAAAACCTATTTAATGATACCTTACACGACGGGGTAGTCGAGAAAAAAAAATTATCCTACTTTATGGGAGCTACCCTAGAAATTTTTTTTTTTTTGCAATATTTTTTTTTTCCACTTTTTTGGCATGATTAATATACAAACCTATATCAAATTACAGCTTTTTAGTACTTATAGTCTCTGAGTAAAACCGCGGACGGACAGACGGACAGACATGGCGAAATTATAAGGGTTCCTTGTTTACTATGGAACCCTAAAAGTTTAATTAGCAGATTTTGAGTTTGCCTATGACAATTTTTTTTTTATATTATTAGCGATAGTATAGATGAAAAAATGCAAAGTTTTTCACACCCTTTTTTTCGTCACGAATTAAAGTGAAAGGTAATGTTACAAGTTTGAATTTCTCGTCGTTAGCTCAGTTGGTAGAGTGAATACCAAAGACGGTTAAAATTTCCGGTTCAAACCCAGCACACGTTAATATTTTCATTTTTTATTTTATTCACCGCATCAAACGCAGCTCGACGGAATCTCGCGTCGTGCGCTCTTTTTAAAATTCCATATGTCGGAAACTAAACGAGATATCAAAATTAGTAAACATTTTTCATTTCAGAATAAAAAAATTCTTAGAAGCATTGTCGTTACTAATATCTATAAAATTTTTTAATATTGTTTTAATACCAATAAACCAACTTCAGTACCAGTAACAGTCACAGAAAACAAAACTACACAACCAATTTTAGATTGAGAATGATGGACAAGAAATACACTATGTTGATGAGTACCTTATACTTGGGCCAGCTAGTCTCCTTCAGCAACCGTCAAGACAAAGAAATAAACCGCCGCTGATAGACAATGCTTGAAGAAGCTATTGATCCATGACATAGCTATACGAAATTGTAATAGACTCGTATTAAATCTAGTGCCTAAAAGTGAAAAATATAAAAATAACTTTTATGCCATGTGTAAAGAGAATTATAATAAACTAGCTTTTTCCCGCGGCTTCGCTCGCGTAGGGGTGTAATTTGTAAAAATCCTTTCTTAGGGGATGCCTACGTCATAGTAGCTTTATGCATGCAAAGTCTCAGCCCGATCGGTTTAAAATTGACGAAGTTTCATACAAACTTTCATCCCCTATTTTATCCCCTTGGGGGTAGAATTGATCAAAATCCTTTCTTAGCGGATGCCTACGTCATAACATCTACCTGCATGTCAAATTTCAGCCCGATCCGTCCAGTGGTTTGGGCTGTGCGTTGATAGATCACTATGTCAGTCAGTCAGTCTTTCAACCTTTGAGTTATATATATTTAGATTGCCATCTGCACTAAAAGAGCTCCCGTTAAATAAATTTAAATCATGTCTGCGCAAATGGCTGCTTAAAAGAAAGTTTTATTCAATTAAGGAGTTTTTAGAATGTAAAGTTAAAGATTGTGAATTTGATGCATGAATGAATTAATGATGTATACGTTAGATAACTTAAATTTACATGCTATGGCTAAATAGGCTTAAGCTACTTTTTCAAATTGTATTTTTTTTCAAACACCTGTACTGTACACCCTATTTATTACAAATAAAATATTATCTTATCTTATCTATGAAGGGCGACCTTCCAATTTCACTGAAGCGTAAATTCATGGACATGTCCATCTTGCCCATTTTAACTTACAGTGCTCAGAGTTGGTCATTTACCGAGGCGCAGAAGTCCAATCTCAAGATTTGCCAAAAAGCGTTAGAGCGAAGTATCTTAGGCGTCACGAGGCTGGACAGAACGAACACCGAACTCCGTTCGAAAACGCGGGTTGTATATGTGGGGCACAAAGCCGCCAAGTTGAAGTGGAAGTATTCCCCTACTAAATAAAAAAAAAATACAAAGAATTTTCCAAATCGATCCAGGCATCTTCGAGTAATCGTGTTAAATACATATAAACCTCTTTTTTTAAGTCGGTCAGAAGAATTTCAAACATAGACAATAGATATTGTGACATATTGAATCAAGTAACATAAAGAATAAGTTCGCAAGTTTTCGCATTCACATAACAAGTCAAACATCGACTCGATGGTATTCGATAGTTACACAACTTTTTCGCACAAAAACATGCTCATTGATTCGGAATAATAGTTTTTCGCTAACAAACATTGAAAAACGAATGTGGATTTGTTTATTTTTTAACGGACTTCAAAAATGGAGGTGTTATCAATACTACTACTTTTTGGAACGAAGTTCCTTACGGCAGGCTTGGAGGAGATAGGGATTTTGCTGCGCGACCGAACTGAAAAAAATGTGATAGTAAAACCGTAAGGATGACCTCGTTAAATAAAACCGTTAAATGAGACGTGCGCAGGCGCGACAGTCGTATACACAAGAACTTTTGAACTTCGTTCCTACCTGGTGTCCCACGACACCACATTTCTTTTTTTTCTTGTATCTATGTTACTCGACCGTGGACGATTTTGATGATTCATTTTTTATTTGAAAGCTTGTAGCATCAAGTTGGGTCCAATATTAATTTGGTGAAAATATAACAAAGAACTCTTGAAAGAAAATGAAGTCAGTTGTTTTTTTTACACAAAATGTAATTATTATAATAATTATCCGCAACTGCTTTACCAAATGAAGCTAATATTGTCGTGATAAATATGTGCAGATTATTGCGCAAAAGGAGTTTTTTAATTCGTAGGCAAATTAAAATCTATATATTTAAATCTACTTCAAATTTGATTATGAGCCCTTCAGCATTTTTTTCATTGGTTCACGGTCTTCAACCCAAAAAAAAATATTATAAGTTAAAAAAAATAAAAAAATGGTAGTGATAAATTCAACACTTACCTACTTATTGCAATTTTAGCTGGCAAATGAAAATCTAATATCTACTTCAAATTTGAATATGAGCCCTTCAGCATATTTTTCTTCTCTCACGCATGGTCTTCAACCAAGAAAAACATTATTATTGTTTAAAAAATATTTACTTATCTTTTTAACATACAAAAGTATATACAAACTCTGGGTATAAATTTAACAAAAATATTTAAGAAGAAAGAAAAAGAACTTAATTAAAACTAAACAACCTAAAACACAACCTAAATTAAAACTAAATAAAATAAAAATTATTAGATAATAATAACTTACATTAAATTATATAAAAAATTAACAAGATGTAGTGATAAATTCAACACGTATTTTTTTTTTATTGTTAAAAACTTCTTAAAAAATAATCTTTCCTTTTACCAAAAAATCCCATTTTATTAGCTCAATGGTAGCTGAGTTAGATATATAATCTGAAAAGTTATCGAGCTTTAAAGTTGTATTTAGGTATAAAAACCTATCTCAAGGATTCCTATCTCCAAAAATGCATCTCAATAACACTTTAAACTTCATGAAATATCGCCTTAAGTTAAGAAAACATTCCACAGAATTTCGAACGCAAATTCCGCGCAACTAAATTACCATCTCTTGATAAGGCGGTAAATCACAAGATTTTAGAAGAAAAATGAGTCGTGTCATCGGCGAAGAAAAAGAGGGTTATAGGGTAGGCTGGGCCCTTGCAAATTTGCCCGAGAGGCGTTTCATTATTGCGGACCGTGTCATGTGATATACGAATACACGCGAATGTGCCATCATGCTGCTTTTAGCAGGGCTTAGTACCTACTAGGTGATCTGCCCTGTAGTTTAGTTTTGCCGCTCAATAGTCCACTATACAATATGTAACCAAAACCCTGTCCGATCCTTGTAGAAGCAATTCAGACCGTAAGTGTGAACAACTTTTACTATGGGACCAATGTTTGAATCGCGAAGAAAAAATCGACATTTTCATACAAATTGCCGGACCTGCCAAACACTTTTGTATGAAAATGTCGATTATTTTTTTTCGAGTAACAAGGATCGGACAGGGTTTTTGTTACATATTTTATAGACTATCGGTATCTAAATATATATAACTCAAAGGTGACTGACTGACTGACATAGTGATCTATCAACGCACAGCCCAAACCACAGGACGGATCGGGCTGAAATTTGGCATGCAGGTAGATGTTATCCGCTAAATGACGTAGGCATCCGCTAAGAAAGGATTTTGATTAATTCTACCCCCAAGAGGATAAAATAGGGAATGAAAGTTTGTATGAAACTTTGTCAATTTTAAACCGATCGGGCAGAGACTTTACATGCATAAAGCTACTATGACGTAGGCATCCCCTAAAAAAGTATTTTGATAAATTACACCCCTACGCGAGCGAAGCCGCGGGCAAACATAGTTTTAAATAAAACCTATACTTTAAATAGTATCGACCCGACGACGAACTATCTTACGGTACTATTGCTTTACATAATACATAAACTATCGATATTATCGATAGTTCATGGAATGCAATACTGTCGATACTATCAATAGTTTGTTCAACGTCGTCAGAAGCGATACTATGGTTATCAATAGTACTGCTCTAAAACAGGTATCGATAGGATAGTATTGATATCTGAAAACCGAAATGTCGCTTGAAGTATTGCCGTCTTGAATGCATTTTTGATGGAATAATTTTCTGCGCTTGATTCTGCTTTTATAGTATTCAAGACTGCTGGTTTTAGGGTAAGCTTTTGCTGTTACTCGTTTTCAGGGTTCCGTAGTTAACAAGGAACCCTTATAGTTTAGCCATGTCTGTCTGTCGTCTGTCTGTCCGCGGTTCTGCTCAGAGACTACAAGTAATAGGAAGCTGAAATTTGGCATGGATGAGTATTTTTGTTAAAGTCAAGCGTCCTCTCTTCTATCTACTAAACAGTTGCACTTACATGGATACGTAAAAAAATTCAAAGCAGTTGTGTATATAACGAAGTTTAAAGAAAAACTATCAGAGCTAGGTGGGCTGGCTATAAATTTAAGAGTTATAATAGGCGACCAACTCAAAGATAATAAAATATTTTTAAATATAAAGACTATATTATACGATAAAATACTTTACTAACTTCGACTACTAAACCTCTCTTGCAAACTAAACAAAGCACAGAACAGGTGGCACGAATAATTTAATAATTCATAGAGGCTCGGGGAAATATCATCGGAGTTACATCTGTATTATTATTGCATTAGTGATTATTTTCCTCTGCACGCGAAGGCTTCGTGGTTTTGTATTGTTGGTGCTATCATTTAGATTTATAGCATTATCTGTTAATAGGTACTCGTAATGAACTATTTATTATGATATCTGTGAATGTTCATTTGTATTTCACTGTGTGAAATTATTATTGGCAATGAACTGAAGCGGTGGTGGATAAGTTTTTTTAATCCCAACAAAAAGGTGGAGGAGTTATGAGTTTGACGCCAATGTCTGTTTGCCTGTGTCATCGTAGCTCACGAATGGATGGACTAATTTCGATGAAGCCTTTTTACGTAAGGTTCCTTGCGGTGGTCCTCAGCTATATGTTGGATGGAAATCGGTTAAGTGATTTGAAAGTTATGGGGGATGAAAGCTTGAAAGTAGGGGTTTTACCTGTCCCGTTGTTTATCTGTCTGTCTGTAATCAAATTTTGCTAAGTTTAATTTGACCCACTTATCTCTCGTTTATTGATTGAGCTGGAATTTTGCTAGCAAACATATATTGCGTGACAATGCAATACTTATAATAACACGAAGCTGAAAGATGGCCATGGCATCTCTATTATAAAACAACATAACCCCACCAAGTTTAAGCTCGATTGATTCGTCTTAAGGAGATAGGATAAGATGAGATAAAATGTCTTTATTCCACCAACTAAGTATGACAATAAATCAAAAGAACATTTGAAATCTAGTAGGTACAAAGGCGGGCTTATCACTAAAGCGATTTCTTCCAGCCAAACTTTGGGTATAGAAAACTATAAAAGATGTGGGGAAGTTGGCACAATTATAGTATTACACTGTAGAAGAATAAAAGTGTACCAATAAATAATAGGAGTACATACTATAACAAATAAATGAACAATAAAGTAATTTAAATACATAAACTATAAAATTTGTACGTACATCAAGAAAAGTAAATGAAAGTAGCCAGTGAAAAGAAAAAAAGTAAAGAGATATTAGTTAGAGCTTGAGGAAAGGTAATGGGACGTCACTAAATCTGAATTTTTTCATTGATTACACTTTACGAATATCCAATGGCAAAGCATTCCAAAGTATTACTGCTTGAACTGAGAAAGAATTAGCATAGAAATGAGAACTATGAACAGGAATTGAGAGTTTAAAGGAGACTGGGCTACGCAGACTTCGATAGGTGTTCTCACGAAAGAAGGTAAAGCGTTCTTTACCATTTTATTCATCATTCATCCTTCATTATATAGATCCATTCTATCTATTATAGATCAAAACTTGTTTTAAAAACATATTTTTAAAATAATTACTTTTTTTAAAATCGAATGGCAAATAAACTTATTAGATATTTTTGATGGCGGAAATATGACATCATATTTCAGCCATTAGGAAAACATTGTATATTACTTTTTGTTTTTCAGCCATTTCCAAAAATTTTCAAAATCAATCCAAAATTCGCGCACAACTTTTATTGTAACCCTTATTAAGACATTATTTTTGTGTGGACAACTTTTTAATCCGATAAAATTCAACGGGTCGGGGTAACTCGCGAGATTTACGGCTCACAGAGCCACTAGTATTCACTCATTTTCAACTACCGCCACTTCCTTTCGGTGAAGGATAATATAGAAGCTGTAGCCTAAGACAAGATATTTAGGTAACTAGTTTATTTTTAACCGACTTCAAAAAAGGAAGAGACTATCAATTCGTCGGAATGTCCACCGATTACTCGAAGACGCCTAAACCAATTTGTTAAATATATTTCTTTTGTTTTAAAGAGCGTACTTGTTAGATGGTCTCACAGAAATTTCATGAAATCGGTTGTGTAGTGTAGTTTGGTGTTGGTTTTCAGTTATGAAAAATTATAAAACTAGTAGTTCGCTCCGAACTGTGCGCTCGCGAACCCCTTTGACTTATTTGGCTGATGTTAATACAAAAAAAATCTATTGGCTACTTCTACAAAATTTTATAAAGCTCCGATTAAAACTACTCGAGTTAAGTATCTTCGAACAAACATGCATACATACATAAAAACGCCGGATTATTCAGGTAAACTCGGAGAACTCTGCTTGCTCGTTTAATTAAACAAAATAATACCGACATACTCAGATAACTCTGCAGATGAATTATTCGAGGTGAGTTCATTTCTCCTTCATTTTCCTCAAGTATTTCCCCAGTAAAAGGTGTATTTTCTCGACAAAAGGTGCAATTGCAAAACTATTTAAGTACTTTCGGTGGAATTTGTGGCGGGTACGACAAATCTGCATACAAATTAATGATATTATACGACGGTGTTTCAGCATTGCAATGCAATTCAAATTTATTAAATGAATAACATTTGAATGGTCAATTCAGTATACAACGTGGAAGAGACATACCCGTAATGAATCGAACCACGGGCTATACTAGATTACTATAGGTCCTATAATGAAATGAAAATAACAGTCTAAAAGCAAAACAAAAAATTGGCATTTCCCTACAAAAGTGTGCAGCCGCTCGGGCAGTTTGTATGGAAATGTTTTTTTTTTGCTTTTTGATTGTTATCTTGTACATTTCAAAAATATAAAATACAAGCTTTTGCCCGCGGCTTCGCTCGCGTAGGGGTGTAATTTATCAAAATCCTTTCGTAGGGGATGCCTAAGTCATAGTAGCTTTATGCATGCAAAGTCTCAGCCCGATCGGTTTAAAATTGACAAAGTTTCATACAAAGTTTCATCCCCTATTTTATCCCCTTGGGGGTAGAATTGATCAAAATCCTTTCTTAGCGGATGCCTACGTCATAACATCTACCTGCATGCCAAATTTCAGCCCGATCCGTCCAGTGGTTTGGGCTGTGCGTTGATAGATCACTATGTCAGTCAGTCAGTCACCTTTGAGTTATATATATTTAGAAGAAGAAGATAGAAGATTACAAGAATTTTATAAGCTCATCTTAGAACATTTCTCGCAAAGACGTTACGTTTTTTAATAAACTAAACGAGATAAACCAAAACTTGAGAAATTCCTCGTCGTCTACCATAAAGTTCACGTCAAGTCAAATCTAACGAGTCTTACTCAAGAAGGTTATGTTATTTTATGTCGGTGATATCTCCCGGCTCCATCATCAGAACAGCTCAATGACTCCATAATTTGACGATCTCCGTGGCGTTTGTGCTCACAATGCTAGTCCGCCACCCAGAGGTCCCGGGTTTGGATCCCCGGTCAAGGCAAGTTGGAAAATGACCTTTTTTAAATTGTCCTGGGTCTTGGATGTTTATCTATATATGTATTTGTTATAAAATATAGTATCGTTTAGTTAGAATCCCATAACGCAAGTCTCGAACTTACTTTAGGGCTAGCTCAATCAGTGTTATTTGTCCCTTTATATTTATTTATTTATTTTATTTTATTTGTATTGTTATCCGACTTGCACAAGTATGCAAAACTTCAGCCCAATCGGTTTGGGACCACTGGTCGAAAATTGAGTTGCAAGATTTGACCTAAACAAATATACTTACATACAAACAAGATACAATGCAAGTTAAATAAAAGCTTATAAAAAGAGTAAACACTCCAAAATGGTGTTCTGCTTTACCACTTTAAGTTCTTACCACAGCATTTAAAATGCCACTTTATAAACAAAACGTTTAAATTGAGTATGATCTAAATAACTCCCTTGCCTGAAGTTATTCATAAGTCATAATGCTATATTTCCTCGAAATGGTTCTTAGTATTTATACAGAAACTTGTGTATTTTAATACAGTTTCTAACCCTCAAGACTATAAGTTTCGAGTATATAATAGTGTATATGTATATTAAAACAAGTCATGTATAAATTTCAAGTCGTTCTTAAACGGGGAAAGTTGTTGCCGTGCCTTGGCCCGCGTGTTCAAAGTTGCGAATGACACAACACTCAGGGCTACTCCCTGATTTTTACGTCACGCACACTATAACCTTATTTCGATGAAAGTATTAAATATATGCCTTTAACCAGTTAAGTACGTGCCGATTTGCATTCCAACATTATTTAACACACAAAAATATTTACAAACTCTGGGTATAAACATTACAGAAAAAAAAGAACTAAAAACTTATTAAACTAAAATACAACCTAAATTAAAAAAATGTAAAAATATTAGTTTTCATATTTAAATTTTATTATTAGAGTTAGATGGTTATGCCTTGCTCGTCCTGGTCTTCTTTTCTCTTCTATTTTTTCGCCAATTTTTTTTTTATGAAATCGTCGTTTTATTTCTGTTGAAGCGATGACCCACCTATCATCTTTCCTAGTCTATTCTCCATTAAGTCCTAAATGCACCTACTCTCTCCTACTCTTTTCAGGACCTCCTCATTCGTAATTCATTCAACCCAGTTTATCTTTTCTATTCTACAATAACACCACATTTCAAAAGAAGGTCGAAGATATTGTAGTGGTCACATAAGACATGTAGAAAACAATCACACGATCATAAAGATGTTTTGTTGTGTACCAAAGATTTTTTTTTGCGAAGACGAGGGCGTTATGAGGGTTTTTAAAAAAAGATTGGAATGTTTGCGGAGCTGCACAGCTGTTTGGACTTGGTAAAGTTTTGCGTGATAAATAAATATAATTATGCAATATTACATGGTTTATATTTACGCCGTGTTGTGTAAATGCGTGTTTATACTCTGTCATATCTTTAGATCGGCTTTTCTGGTCTAAATTTTCGCTGATTACACGGACAGAGGTTGGGTAGGAACTAATGCTTAGATACTTCCTGAAAAATCGAATTCTATACATAGACATATTTATAATTGTACATTCAAATGTATACAAGGGTGAGGTTGCGTCTATTTACTCATATACTGTAGGTACACATGAAATCACAAGATACAGTTGATTCATATATCGTGTTACATTCATCAATTAAATAAATTATAAATATGTCATATTATTCGATAGAATGACGATTGCCGAAGATCTCTATGTGAATGTAAATATATTAAGTTATCTTAGATGGAGACGCTATTGCATGCAATGCATGTAAATGCAGATGGGGATGCAATAATTGTTTGTGAATGGTAGTAGGCTTGGTGACGCGTCAGGATTCGGGGGTCAGACGGAGCTAATAAAACCAAACGCGAGGCAAGAAGGGGGGGTTTAGTCCTTTCGCGTCCTTTGCCTGATATAGAAAGTGTTCGAGTTTAAATCAAGTGTGTGTAATTTTGTGTTATAAATTTCATTCACTGATTTGAGCTCGTTGCTTTGTGTCCGGGTAAATTACTGTGAAGTGACGGGTCTAGAATTCTAGACTTCCTAAATATTTTATCTATACCTTTCTCACAAACCCCAAAATTCCGCTGGAGCGTTAGATAAGTACTGAATAGGTAATTTATACTGGGTGCTGAGACTGGCATTCGGGCGCTCTGGGTCTTCCATTTTCCTTTCACCTAGGTATCCTAGGTTAACCTGTAGGTTTACAGAGGGTTAACCTTATCCTAATATATCCCTAGATTAGTTCTTATTTGCATATCCTACACAAGTCGCTTTACACACACACACACACGTTTAACTTCTCACACAACTGTTATGAGCGTGGAGGCTAATAACATACCCTAGGTTCACACTCGGTCTTACAATAGACTAGACTTAGGTTAGGCGAGTAGTTGCGGCTGCTCTTAGGTCGGTTTAGACGTAGGTTCGTGATTAGGTTCGTTATCGGAATATAGTGAGGTTTTTCGTACGGTTAAATTAATAAATCTGCTAAAATAGATACGATAGAACGAACAGATAATATATATATATCGAAAATTACTTGAATTTCTATAGTTGGGTTAAATGTAGTACTATCATTGTTGTTGTCAATTAAGAGTCACATATGTTTCATTTGTTACCTTAGATCTATATAATTGAAAGATATAGGATTCGATCAATCTAGTCCTATGTATGATAGTGAATTTCTAAAGGTTATCAGATTATGATATTTGATAGTTAATGTGTTTACTGAGATTATAGAGATCTATGGTAACTAGTATATCAAGCATCTATTCATCAGAGAAAGGTTAGAAGGGTAGAATTTAGGTATAGAACTTTTGATCTAAATTAACGTTTCAAATATATTTGCTCTCAGGATCTTGACACGCCAATCGTTGCGAGCATGTTAAACTAGAAAATAAGTAAAAGAATAGAATTTACGTGGGGCTCTGGTAATTACAGAGCAGATAGGATTAGGATTCTTGTTAAGTTAGCCGGGTAGGATTGTTTTTCTTTTGTTTGGCTCAAGATCATTTAGATCTTGATTGCTTTCCTACATTGTAATATTAGAGTCACGAAAAGGTTAATAAGTATTAAGAATTATCAAATTTCATCGGGAAATTTGGTTTTTCCGAGGCTATTAAGGGTTGGGAGAGTATATATTTTTGATCAAAAATAAACAGACATACTTTTGCCGGAGTGGACTTATTAACCAAAACTATATATTTTTCTTTTATGCAAAAGAAAAATATATAGTTTTGGTTAATAAGTGCAAAAGGTGTCAAACCGTGACATCTTTCTCCTAAAGAGGAAATCTGCTGTCCATGACCATATAATATCTCATTCCTCGCAACACAGCAAACCAGATATATTGACTTTGTATCGCCAAGATGTATCGAGTTTACTCGAAATAATTAGAGTCTTGTGAAAATACTATTATTATAAGAGCTCTTCGCGATTTTATCGCGACCAACATACCTGTTTTCGCGTAAGCGAATTTATAAAATTACATTTGTTAACCAAATATCCAAGACTCTCAACGCCTATTATCGTACTTTGTACGACAGTACAACATATAATTAAGCTATAGCAAACCTATGACCTAACTGATGATTACAAATATGGATCGATCCACCTGATTTTTCAGGAAGGCGTGTATTTTCCTTCGCTTTATGAAGTCAATTATTAAAATGATATAAACCATAACAGATACAAAAGAACAATTCTGTGATAAGACTTTTTCAATAAGAGATTGAATTACGTAATAATTAATATCTAGTATCGATATCCTCATTCTAGGTTTTTTTAAATAATTCAAAGTAGAGTGAACAGTTTGGAGTATCTTATTATGTACAATACTTAAGATTTTAAATAGACGATCATAGCTCATGTGATTTGGAATACCCGTAAAAGCCGCGGCGTCTTACTGTGTATATTATATTCATAAGTAAGGGTTCCATCACAAGGTGAACGTCGTAACGTAAAAAGAGGAGTACAAATTTATTCGCTAGGCAAATTAAAAAAACCCCACTCAAGAACGCCACCTAGTGATGAGAAACGGATACAAACATACGACTTGATGTCCGTTGCGTTGCGGCATCTTTAATTCGCAAGAGATCTCTAACTTTCAATCATTAACCTCCAATAACTAATAAACGGCTGAACCGATATTCATTAAACAAAGCTTTAAACCACAGCAAAGGAACTGGCTTTATTTATTTATTTAATTTCATTGCACTTAAAATCTTAAGATTGGTATCTATAGTTTAACGTAGGTGCTTTCATGTAAAAAACCGCATTGAACTCGGTACATCCGTTCGAACGCAACGATGCCAATAATTAACGTCAAACTTACCCTTTTTTTGTTGAAAGTTAAAAACAACTGGCAGAGATGAGAGACACTAAACCGACAAGAGCATAGCTCTTAAGAGTCCCCTTACCCTGAACAGAATCAGACTTTCCCATACAAACGTAGTCTATGTTTTATTTTGAAACGACATGTCGGATATGGGCAAAATTATGTCATTTTAAAGAAATTGCAATTATCTAGGGTTATAATTGGTTTCCTACAGTAAAATAATGAACTTAAAAGAGAATATAGTTTATTATATCATATTTGACCATCACTATGGAAAACTTCTACACCCTTATATTTTCTTTCCAGTTCATAATTTTACGTCGGAAACCAATTTTAAACCTAGATAATTGCAATTTTTTAAAATAACAACTTTTCATCGAAATCTGACATGTCGTTACAAAATAAAACGTAGACTACGTTTGTATGGAAAAGTCTAGGGTAAGGGGATTCTTAAATACAGATGACGATGATAAGACTAGGTTACTGGAATTTGCATTAACTCCCCGCTGACATGCATGTTGCATACCTCAATAAAGCTAACGACGTTTGCCAAGGGTTGATCTTCAGGCGGAACTCCTTTGTTGACTGATCATGTTTGTGCTTCCGCTCCGGGTGTAATGAAATAGGGAACAGATAGAGATATACTTATAGTTTAGCTAGTGGTTTCCGGTTTAATAGGACCACCTAAGTTACAAGCAGAGGTTGGAATTAGGTAGAGTTATTTATGTACTTACACTGATTTCATACAGCGAAAGAATTAAGTGGATACGCCTCAAATTCCGGGATTAATCTTAAAGAGCAGAAAAATCCTGTGATTTCTTAAAAAAAACGGTTGTCTGTAAAGTCGGTTTACTGACGATTGTTGAACGTGACAACGTCATAAGAAAATACTGATGAAATGCCGAACGCGGAAGCCGATTGTGCCTCTTTGTCGCTCGTTGCGCGCTCTCGCTTGCACTTCAAGCCTTAAATGGAACGCGTCAGAGCGAGGTAACGCCGCATGCGTCATGTTTTTTCGTGCGTGCAGCTGGGTCCATCGAATTATAAGACGTTGTCACGTCAAAAAGTTATTTACTTCTACACAATTTAAACCACTGCACGCGCGACGTTGCCAGTATGTTAAAACTGATAAAAATACTAATGTAAATACTTATAAAAATTGTATCTTTGTTTTATTTGTCTTATCTATCTCTGAGGTTCTTATGATTATTTATTTGTAATATTGTTGGCAACATGGGATTATCCATTAGAAATCCCGGGAAGATCCATATTAATATCAACATTTCGATGCAAGTACATAAATAACTCTGCCTAATTCCGATCTCTGGTTATAAGATAAGCGAGGCAAATAAAACACGCGAGTGAACACTTCAGAGACGAGATTTTTTTTTTAGCAAGTTAACTTGTTTGAAATTGTGAAAATGCGATGCAAAAGCTATAACTATGTACAGTCTTCATCTTATCGTTTTGCTGGTACAAATTTAAAAAAAAAATTCAGTCAAATTAAATTTTTTTTATTCAATGTAGGATAAATTTATCTCTTATTTAAAGTAATTTTTTTTAATATTATTTTATTACAAATGCTAAAAACTACTAGCGTTTTGGAACGACTACTGCTGGGAAGATTACGCCGAAAGAAACCCAGTTCAATATTGGTCCCTACCCAGCCTTTTTGCAAATTTTAATTGTATTATTTAGATGCATAATATAATGTACACTGAGCTTAAGTGTAAATCTGTGTTGTAACTGAAACATAGCCCGTGTTTCAGTTACAACACAGATTTACACTTAAGCTCAGTGTACATTATATTATGCATCTAAATAATACAATTAAAATTTGCAGTCAACTATTTCCAAGAATTTTGATCTGATAAATTGTCATTTACATGATAATAAGCATTTTTCAATAAATGATTTTAACGGCAGTCTTAAACTAAGATAATGGTAATGCTACTATGTTATCTGGAATTTTATTATAGAGACGCAAGCTGAGACCCACAAAAGACTTTTTTGTTTTTTCTAACTGTAAAGCTGAGATAGCTAATTTCTTTTTATTTCTAGTGTTAAAACTATGAATATCATAATTTTTCTTATACTTATGTTTATTCTGTCAGAAAAATATTATTCTAATTAGTCCAACTTTTAGATTATCTAGAAATAATGGTCCGATTTTTTCAATTTATCAACAAAGTAAAAATTCACAAAGACACGGAGTATCTTTGTGAATTTTTAAGTACCAAAATTATAAGCATATTCATAATAAAAGCATCTCATATTAAGGTAAAAAAAATGATGGTCACGCAAAGAAGTAGAAATAGGGGCTTGCGACGTCACCGCTATGTAAAAATCATACTTAGCCGTGACGTCATACGAAATTTAAATAAGCTGTATCTTCGTAATTTTTTGTTTCTCACAGAAAAGAAAAAATACTTGTACAATATTTTTTGATAATTTAACCGATGGGCCAAACTTATTTTTCCAGTCGTCATGCCTATTTGTTGTTTGTATTTCTTGCCATGTGTGTCAGTGGCGATTATGGATGAGCCGAAGAAGTCTTGGCAGAACAATATCACAATGGAGAAATCACATCTCGAAGCAGCAATGTATTCTCGGTCCAAACATCTAATTTTAATATCAGTATAATTGTAAGCTAACGTTTTTGGAGAAAATGCCCCAGTACATACTATATGATTTGAATTACTTTGTGCAATTCCGTCACCAGTTAGTTCATGCAGACTATTGCTGCATTCAACGTTTGTCCACTGAACGATCAAAATTGTTTGGTGCCAGAGGATGCTTCGTGGAGAGGCAAAACACGTGTCGCGTATGCGGTGCCTGATGTTGCTGCAGCCGCAGCGGATGCAGCAGCATGGAAGGGATCATGCATCAGCTGTTGGTGGCGGGGCACACGGGCTGTTGGTGGCAGGTATGATGAAACTAACAGTAGTGCTTTGTATATATCAATATATAACGCAAAAGGGACATATCCGTAATAAATCGAACCACGTCACGGGCACGTCACGTTAGTAAAATAAAATAATAATAACAATTAAGAAACAAAAAAAAACTACTTTCTCATACAAATTGCCCGGGCGGCAATATACACATTTTTATGGAAATGCCCATTTTTTATAATGTAATTTTAATTTTATTGTACTATAATTATTATCTATCATAGCCCATGGTTTGAGTTATTACGGGTATGTTCCTTCCACTATGTATTCAAAGGTCTAACAAAATATAATGAAAATTTAAAGGAGAATTCAGTCAATGATACTGAACAAGTTTCCCCAAGGAACACGTATCGTATCGTATTATGAAGTTATTTGCGGCCGTCCATATAAGTTGGCCTATCAGCTGATCCAAGTTTGTATGGAAATCCAAAAATAATTTTTCATTCATCCACATATGTTGCTTGGGGAAAGTTGTTCACTATCACGGACTGAATTCACCCTAAAATTAGTTTCAGTATATTTCGTCAGACCCTGAATAGGTATTAACTAAAAGATTTAAACTAAAGCACAGAATAAGTACTCATGTACAGAAGTCTCACTTAGCAAAGAAATTCAAAGGAAAAAGTGTAAATCTGTGTTGTAACTGAAACATAGCCCATGTTTCAGTTACAACACAGATTTACACTTAAGCTCAGTGTACATTATATTATGCATCTAAATAATACAATTAAAATTTGCAGTCAACTATTTCCAAGAATTTTGATCTGATAAATTGTCATTTACATGATAATAAGCATTTTTCAATAAATGATTTTAACGGCAGTCTTAAACTTAGATAATGGTAACGCTACTATGTTATCTGGAATTTTATTATAGAGACGCAAGCTGAGACCCATAAAAGACTTTTTTGTTTTTTCTAACTGTAAAGCTGAGATAGCTAATTTCTTTTTATTTCTAGTGTTAAAACTATAAATATCATAATTTTTCTTATACTTATGTTTATTCTGTCGCACGTACATAATGTTCGCATAGATGAATTGCGAAGGGAGAGTCAGAACATTTATGTCTTTAAAACTTTCCTTTAGAGACTCTGGCACCTAGTTTATATATAGACCTAACAGCGCGTTTTTGTAAAACAAATATGGTATTTATTTCTGCAGCATTACCCCCTAGCAATATTCCATAGGACATAACACTATGGAAGGAACTAAAATATACCAAACGCGCTGTATCAACGTCCGTCATCTGCCTAGTTCTTCCAATACGTTGCCACTTTTACGCCTTCCTCCAAGAGTATAGGTCAAGCATGGTACAGCTGGTAGGGCACAAAGAGCATGAGGAAGGTGCTGCATAGTCTGATCGTCGTGACCACATTAGCACTGTGCTTCTGCTTGGTCAATGAAGCGCCAGCGCGCCAGATTGTGCCTACATCGACCTACCTCGGTTCGGAGGCAATTCAAGCTCCTCCGTGTGACCCATGGCAGTTTATGACCTGGCGGTAGCTCCTCTGAAGATACTTTGTACAGTACACCTAGAAGACAAAAAAAAATTATGAATTCACCCCCAAACTACAATACCGATTTTTATTAAATTTCTATAAGAACAGACAAGAATAGCCTTTCAAACAAAAAAAATATTTTTTAATCGGCATCTGCGAATAATACGTGAACATACATAAAAAAAAGATCATGATGAATTGATAACCTTCTCCTTTTTGAAAGTCGGTTAAAAAGAACTAAAATCTTAGTGTCCACCAAGAACGAAATTAAAAATTTACTAGCTAAAATTGATAACCTATGTCCACTACTAAACTAATACATACGGGAAGAAACGCGAAGTTTTAGCGGGAATAAAGCATGAATTAAATAATGGTGCAAAACGATAATAATGTGATAATAAAGTAACCTATGTCCATCTATGAAACTCCTCCTCGCTTAAAAACAGCGAATTCTCGCTCGAAAACTTCAGTAATTAGACCTTTACAGGCACTTTTATACGTTAATAAGTATAATATAAATATATATATATTTAACGTTACGTGGAAAGTATATTAATATAAAATTTATTTTTAAAGTAAAGCTACCGATACCAGCGCTTCGTAACGACCACTGCTGAAAAGAAACGCCGAAAAACTCAGTATTGGTCGCCTACTCGCCAGAAGGGCTTTGTCATATTATTATTTTTATTTTCTTTTAATTGATAAATACTTATAATTTTATACAATGTATTTTTATTGTCTTTTGATTAATAAATACTTATAATATTATACAATGTTGACACATTAAACAAACATTGTCTTTTTATTCATCTCGAACTCAAAGAGATCGTAGGGTCATCTTAACTTATAGTTTGTCTTGAGTTAACATGAATTCCCCTCTACAAATCATTGAGACATTTTAATTGAGTGTGTGCGGCAATTTGCCTGTGGTTTGGACTTGTCCGGGCTCTAATCTGTCAACTAATTGCGTGATCAATTCGGATACTGACATAGTGAGATGAAATGCCGTGTGGTTTCCGACAGAGTAGAAACCACCACTCCAAGTCCCATAAATGTTGTATAAGTGGACTTGGGAAATACAAGCTTAATAAAGTTTATATCATATCTGGACAGCGTGGAGAGACCAAATCCTGTGGCTGCTCTGGCCAAGTATGGCTCTAGCAGTACAGATAGGGTCTTGCTTATGCAGTGAAGACTAAGAAGACCTGATCCTGATGAAGTTGACCTGGTTAGAAGGAACGATGGTGGGTGGGGTAAGGCCGCCACCGAGTGGTATACAAGAAATGGTAAGCGCGTTGTGTCCAGCGACTTGCTTTGTTTGTTTTTTGTTTAATCTCATTTTTCACATTTTAATTATAAACAAGTTACAAAATGCATTAATAATAACAAGTTTGCTAAGAAATCAGAGTAAACTAAATCGGTAGTTTCGCTATTCATCACTAGATGGATATCCGTAGCGCCATCTATTATTTTGCTACAGAAAGCCTTGACTTTTAAGATTCGGTTTTTCGTATTTCGTATAGCGGCAACAGGAATATATCATGTGTGAAAATTTCAACTGTTTAGCTATCATGGTTCATGAGATACAGCCTGATGACGTACAGAAAGGGGACAGCAGAGTCTTAGTTATAAGGTCCCATTTTTACCCTTTGGGTACGGAACCTTAGAATTTTTTTAACCCTTTTTTTGTTTGACGTATTTGTGTGACTGTTTGTGGCATCGTAGCACCAAAACAAAAAGGACGATTTTAATGCGATTTTTATTTGAAAACTGATTTGATCGAGATTGTTTTTAAGCTGTGTTTAATAAAAATCGGTTTAGTGGTTTAAAAGTTATGGAAGGGTAAACGATTGAAAGTCAGGATTATTTTTATTTGCTTGGCAAATAAATTAATTATTAAAATTCTTATTTTAGAAAATGTCATCGTTTGTAAAATAACAAACATAATTTCAAAGCGGACCCCTGGAATGACGTCAAGATTTTAATGGCAACAGATTAAAAATGTCTTAAAATAAACTGACCTTTATAAACAACTGTACTTTACATTTTACTTTTTCCATTTCTTACCTCCTTGCAAGTTACATAAATAAAAATACATAAAGAGAATCTTGGAAAGATGGATGAGATCTTTGCCCAGCAGTGAAACTATAAGGGTGATGACAGGGTCAGAAAAATATTATTCTAATTAGTCCAACTTTTAGATTATCTAGAAATAATGGTCCGATTTTTTCAATTTATCAACAAAGTAAAAATTCACAAAGACACGGAGTATCTTTGTGAATTTTTAAGTACCAAAATTATAAGCATATTCATAATAAAAGCATCTCATATTAAGGTAAAAAAAATGATGGTCACGCAAAGAAGTAGAAATAGGGGCTTGCGACGTCACCGCTATGTAAAAATCATACTTAGCCGTGACGTCATACGAAATTTAAATGAGCTGTATCTTCGTAATTTTTTGTTTCTCACAGAAAAGAAAAAATACTTGTACAATATTTTTTGATAATTTAACCGATGGGCCAAACTTATTTTTCCAGTCGTCATGCCTATTTGTTGTTTGTATTTCTTGCCATGTGTGTCAGTGGCGATTATGGATGAGCCGAAGAAGTCTTGGCAGAACAATATCACGATGGAGAAATCACATCTCGAAGCAGCAATGTATTCTCGGTCCACACATCTAATTTTTATATCAGTATAATTGTAAGCTAACGTTTTTGGAGAAAATGCCCCAGTACATACTATATGATTTGAATTACTTTGTGCAATTCCGTCACCAGTTAGTTCATGCAGACTATTGCTGCATTCAACGTTTGTCCACTGAACGATCAAAATTGTTTGGTGCCAGAGGATGCTTCGTGGAGAGGCAAAACAAGTGTCGCGTATGCTGTGTCCGATGTTGCTGTAGCCGCAGTGGATGCAGCAGTATCGGAAGGAGCATTCATCAGCTGTTGATGGCGGGTGCACACGGGCTGTTGGTGGCAGGTATGATAAAACTAACAGTAGTGCTTTGTATATATCAATATATAACGCAAAAAGGACATATCCGTAATAAATCGAACCACGTTACGGGCTATACTAGATCACGTTAGTAAAATAAAATAATAATAACAATTAAGAAACAAAAAAAATTTAATTTAAAGATTTAAACTAAAGCACAGAATAAGTACTCATGTACAGAAGTCTCACTTAGCAAAGAAATTCAAAGGGAAATCTACTCAATGAGGTAGGCGATATGGTTACATTTTGCTCGCATCAGATCTCCGCACCTATTCGTTTCGATACGTAGAAGTCCATTGCAAGCCAATTTTATGCTTATTACTTAGGACAAACGATTCATGTAACTGAATTTACTCCTAAGTGGTCACCGCACGCATAGTAATAATGTAGGTATATTTTCGATACCTAAACGGGGAGTGACACAGGCCTGACTAAAGTTACATTTTAGCAAACTTTCCAAAAAACAAACATTGACACTTGAAATTGACACACAGATAAAAAAATATTTTCGATATTTGATTAGATCTGGTTTCACCAAAAAGGTAAAATGCAAATGAAGGTCCAACGTAAAAAAAAGTGTACCGGCCACCAATTGAGCAAAATCTTATTACGGGGGTTTGATTGTTAAAAGTACGTTTTGGTTCATTTATATGCAAAAACAATGAGTGCTGTTCTTACTTAAGGCGGCCCTTTCCGGCGACTCTGTCGTCAACGCGAGCCTAGTTCTAAAAGCTTGTTTTTTCATCCAGGGCAATACTAGAAAAAAAGGCAAACCAAAAAGAGATAGAGCCTTAAGGCACGGTTTGCTCTGTATTAAATGAAATTAGTATTAATAATAACTATCCTTTGAACGAATCTTAACTATTCATAGGGTGCGGAAATTTCATAAAACTTGTTCCAGGATGTACGTAGTCAGTAAGCCTTACAAGTTAGTGAAATAAACGTTTTTTATTTAAAACATTTATTACTTTTGCGAGGTTTTTGTTAAATTATTTTTTTTTTATATTTACAATTTATGAGTACTTTATGAACGGTCGAAGTTCAGGTAAAATTTGTACTTAAAAGCACATTTTTGGAGGCGTATACTGAACTTGTTTTTCCAAATATTATTTTTTTATTTCAATAGAAACCTAGAAATAGTGCACAAAATATCTTTTAGTTCAAAAGTTTTCATGAAAGAGTACTTACAACTCATAATTACGTTTGTATAAAGAGTAAGACGGGAAGGCTGCTCTTAAAAGCAATATTTTTATTAATAACCGTCAAAGTGCAAGTGGGACTCGCGCACGAAAGATTCCTTACCACTATCTATGAAAAATCACGATTTTTGTTTGAGAGCCCACATTCATATTTCTTTTATCATATTTTAAGTATTTGTTGTTATAGCGGCAACAGCACATCATCTGTGAAAATTTCAACGGACTGTGAGATTTCAACTATCACGGTTCATGAGATACAGCCTGGTGACAATCAGACAGCTATACGGACGGATGAATGGATTGACGGACGGACAGCAGAGTCGTAGTAATAGGGTCCCGTACAAATTAATTTCCAGATATTTTTTATAACTAAAAACCGATTTGGAAAATCCGAAAATGAATTTTTTCATTGGTCCAGGCACCGTTGAATAATCGGAGACATACTTGAAAAATATATATTCAAAATGAAACCTTCTTTTTTTAAGTCGGTAAAAAAATAGACAGAAATCAACGGTATATATAATATGCTTTATAAAACACGGTCGAGCTATGGATAAAGTGCAATTAAAGCTGGATGTACCAGTGGTAGTTCGAAAAAATATAAAACCAAACCCCTTTTTTCTTTAGAGCGGTAAATGAAAATAGTTACTTCTAATAATCCACTAGCCGTAGCACCAGCTACGCCGTAGACGAGTTACAAACTTCGTAGCACGTACCAGGTAACCAAACTTTGCCTCCAAAATGAAAACTAGAAACAAAACATATAAAACTTGGTCCGCAGAACGTGTTAGAATGAGACAGGAATACTTTGTAGCGAATCAGAAAAGGACATGTACGACATACGTACGTTCGTAATAGAATTTTGAATATGTTAATAAATTTCAATGTGTGAAAGTTTCTTAGTATAGTATATTTTTTTTATTAAATTATTTCATTTTTCCTTATTGCGTAATAGTATATAGTAGTTATATTTACGAAATAGTATGTATACATGTATTTATACAATATGTAACAAAAACCCTGTCCGATCCTTGTAGGAGCAACGCAGAACGTCAATATGAACAACTTTTTCTATGGGACCAATGCTTTAAACTTAAACAATAAAATCGTTATTTTCATACAAATTGCCGAGCCGGCCGAACACTTTTGTATGAAAATGTAGATTTTGTTTTCGAATTTCAAGCATTGGTCCCGTAGGAAAAGTTGTTCATATTGACGGTCTGAGTTGCACCTACAAAGATCGAACAGGGTTTTTGTTACATATTGTTTATCGCAGTTAGATTTTATAATTCGCTATTTGACAAAACCTCTCGCTTTTCGGCATTACAGCCCGGTTTTGTTAAACAACTGAACAACGTTCAGCTAGATTGTCAATGCGTTACGTTTAACAAAGTAGCTTTTGTTTTTAAACAAAACCGAGCTGTAATGCCAAACAGTTAGAGGTTTTGTCAAAACTCCATCAAACGGTGAAGTCCGTTTACGGACTTCAAATATCAAAGCTTAGAATTAAAAATTAAACAATCGACATGTCAATAAATAATGCCCTTGCTTAACTATCACTCATTACTTTATTTTTCTTTTTGGCATTTATGCATTATGCGACCGCACTCGTTGAAAATCGAATAATAACTGCCAGAGCGTGCGTTCAAACCGTTCTCAAATGAAGTATGAATGAGAGGAAATCGTTTGGCCGTATCCATACGAACGTTGTCCCTGTCCTTGCAGGATAGTGCTACAATGATTTCCTCGTCTCAAAAAATGCTTTGCGTGCATGTCCAACGCGTCCAAAGAAGTTTTAACTTTAAAAACTCTTTGGATATTTTCATAATACCAACTCCATAAACCGGCGTTCCATCATTTCGCAAAAAAATTGACGAGATTATGTTATAAAAAGAAAACCAAGGAACGCAACCATAGCTTTTTCAATGTTTTATGAAAAAAGAAATTAAATCGTTTAAGATTTGGAGTAGAATTAGCGGGACTACGAACTTTTATTTTTTTTCTATGTCATAGGGCGGCAAACGAACCTGATGGTAAGTGATCACCGCTGCCCATGGACAACTGCAACACCAGGGGTCTAACAGAAGCGTTGCCTGCCTTTCAGGAAGGGAAAATGTAGGGGGAGGGGGGAGGGAAGGGAGGGGGGGCTCAGGCTCTCTCACTCACCGAACGAAGCATAGAAGCGGTGACGCTACTACTCAGACGTCGATTTTCTGTGAGAGTGTGGTACTTCCCCGGACGAGCCGGTCCATTCATGCTACTAGCAAAACGAGTTTTGCCGGCAGTGTGGCTCTACCACAATGTAAAAGTTGATTTTTTGTAATTTGCATAGGTATTTTCTGTCCGAGCTGCAGCTGTCTCTATAGCACATCGCTACAGGTGGTTCGGGAATAGCGCGACAGCAATAGATTTTACAAATGCCTATTTTTCAATCTGTTTGACCTTAGTACGTACCGCGATCAGATTGCAGACGTTCTTAAAAAAGGAGAGGTTAGAAGTACCCGTAACCGGCGGGCATGCATGAAGAGAGTGATGAGTGTAGATGAAGCGAAAGAAGTCTGTCAGGATCGTAGCAAGTGGAGGTCCATAGTCTCTGCCTACCCCTGTGGGAAACAGGCGTGATAATATGTATGTATTTGACCTTAGTGTTCCCTTTTAAGGAGATACTTGAATTTGTCGGGGCCCGGTGCTGGCCCCAATTTGAAAGAAATTATTGGACAAGATGCCCTTTCCTTCAAACTGTTTTATGCACTACTGTTTCCAGTTTAAAATGAGAGCGTAAAGCTTGTCTACGCGCATTAGGCAAATCGCAAATGTGCGTAGAAAAGCTTCACGTTCTTACTTTAAACTGTTAACAGTAGTTCATATAATAGTTTGAAGGGTTATCTATGGCTTGATCAAGACAAAATTTTAAATGATATCTCCGTTTCCTTTCAAATAATTTATTTTAAATGGGGACAGCACTGGACCCCGAAAAATTCATGTATTCCCTTAATAGCTAACACTATTAATGACGGTTTGATCAAAACAACTCCAATAATTATAAAAATAGTAAATACACATTACAATTACATAATAGTCATTTGGCTTCTAATAATAGAAATGTGGACTGGATAATTTCTTTATACAGTCCCTTAAGAGGCATTTCATATTTGGTTGACTGTCTCGCTCGAACAGTCAAACTTTTTTAAAGATTATGAAAAAATGTGTCTCATGTGCAGAAAAGTGTTTCATTACCTTTCAATATGATTATATGTTAGATATTTTAGATATGTTTTTTTATGGTTTATGTATCGAGAATCAGGTCATCAAAAAATTAAAATGTTGATATCCTAAGTCTCGATGTAGTCAATGTCTACACAATATACAAACATGTCTAAAATATCCACAATATAATTATATTGAATGTTAATGAAACACTTTTCAACAAATAAGACACATTTTTTAATAATCTTTAAATATGTTTGATTGTGCGAGCAAATAGTTCAAAAATAAAGAACCGATATTTTTTCTTTTAGCAATGTAGTTAAAATTCACGAAGATACAGCGCTTCGAAGTTTCAGAGTGGGGTGATTTACGTCACCATTGGTTAAAAATGTTTGCTGATTGTGACGTCACGTGAAATTTACGTGACGTTTATACGATATAAGATAATAATGTTCTCTGAATGAAACATACTTTTTCCTCCGCTTGTAAGCCTACAAACATACAAAGGGTGCCGCTTCAAAGATCATTATCAATTTTATGTCTCTTTTATTACTCTTGTTGACGTCACCAACTCGTTTTCAATGAAAGAGGGTTGTGTGTATATGTTTTTGTTATGATAATATACAAGATTACTTGTAAGTTGACCTACATCGAGTGCGAGGTATGAATGGCCGACTTTTGCCTTCAAAACAAAGTAAGTAGTTTTAAAAATTGTCGACAATATAATTTATTTTAGAAAAATCCACTTTGGTTACAGAATAAGTACTAGTACTCACGTACGTCTTACTCAGAAAAGAAATTTAAATAAATAATCTACATAATATGGTTAGCGCTGTGGTTTAATTTAGCTCGCGTCAGAACTTCTCATCTCTTCGTTCAGATACCTAGACATCCATTGCAAGCCAACTTCATCCTTATTAATCTTGATAAGAGATTCATGTCACTGAATTTTCCCCTTTGAAGTGGTCACCGCGCGCATAGTAAAAATGTAGGTATATTTTCGATACCTAAACGGGGAGTGACACAGGACTGCTTTGATGCAATTTTTGGGCTGTATTTTTACCTTAATAGTAAATTTAGTCCTTTCAAAGATTTAAAGATTCAAATGGTTATTAAGTAATTAGGCCTTTACAGGCACTTTTACACGTCAATAAGTATAGTTTATGTTACGTGTAAAGTATATTAAAATTTAATTTATTTTTAAAGAAAAGCTACCGAACCGATACCAGCACTTCGAGTGCTATCCATACACTTCGTTCAATTACGGATTAGCGATATTTAAACGATATGCTGTTGTCATCTGCAAGAACAGCTTTTACTAAGGGAAAAATTACAAAATCGCGAAAACAAATTAGCCACTCCATAGTTGTAACATACCTATCGCATAAAAATGTATAGAGCAGCAGATTTTTTTCAGGATTTCTTATTTTTTCACTTAGGAAAAGTTGTTCGTTTAGATGATGACAGCATGTCCTTATGTTATCGCTAGTCCGTAAACGAAAACTCATTGTACAATATGTAACAAAAACCCTGTCCAATCCTTGTAGGAGCAACTTAGATCGTCAATATGAACAACTTTTCCTGTGGGACCAATGCATGATACCTGAAAAAAAAATCGACCTATTCATACAAAATGCCAAGCTGGGCGAACATTTTTGTATGAAAATGCAAAATTTTTTTTCGGGTTTCAAGCATCCCATAGGAAAAGTTGTTCATATTGACGGTCTGAGTTGCTCCTACAAGGATCGGACAGGGTTTTTGTTACATATTGTATAACTAATGCAGTAAACAAAATTAATGTAAATTTTTTGATGAATAAAAGGCTTTTTATTTTATTTTAAAAATTTATTGTTGTTTACATTTACATAAGCTTTGGAACTTATAGTTCACAGAAGCATAAATTCGGATAAACAGAATTTACTCTAACTCATTTTTTAACGTAGGTAATATTATCGCTATATTTTAACTCAATTTTCCATATATAATATATAGAAAATTGTGTTAAAATATAGCTGTATAGTTAAAATATAGCTATATAGTTAAAATATAGCTATAATCCGCTATTTTCCAACAAGTCAAAACAGATACTTTTTTCTAAACATCAAAACAAACGTTATCCATGGGATCTGTATGAAATATGGACTAATGACGTCATAGTTTCTTGAAGTTAAATACCGCTTTTATTTTCAGTTTTTCTGCAATAATAAATCTAAAATCACATTGAAAATGGATATGATCATGACAAGTACCATTATTTTGTGATGTTTGATTTTCTTAAAAGTATGTAATTTATGTTTGATCCAGAACAGTACCCCCAATAAAGTATTTAGAATAGAAGCTTTATGCGTTGGCGTGGATTGACCCCGTCCTATTATAAAACACACTAATTTCAGTTATATTATAGTACTCTATGCATAGTATAACGACCTCCGTGGCGTAGTGGTCATGATGCTAGTCCGCCTTAATTTTCTTAACAGTACCAAATAATTTATTTTTGACCCAAGGAAAGTACGCCATTTATATTAAATAGTCTAAATGTATCATAAACCGATCAACAGTATAAGAGTTATAACAATTTAACAGGGTCGGGTCACAAAAGTGGTGCAATTAAATTTGCTCACGGAACTGTATTGAATTCAGCGGGCTTTTGTCACTGTAATCATTTCGTGTCGGAAATTATGTGTTTTCACACATTTAATTGGACAAGAAGTGTGTGAAATACCAACTTTATCACACCTGTGAACTTTTAAGGAATAAAAATTTCAAGTTGGAACTTTGACAAGTAATTATTTATGAAAGTATTTTTTTAAACAAGCTTTTATCTAAAACAATGAATTTAAAGTTCTAAGTGCTCCTCAAGATGAATCAAACAAGCCTAATCGTAATGGGGTTGCGTCGTTTCATTAAAGAGTTTCTATAGCTACCTTCCGGCTCCATCATCAGATCAGCTCCATGTCATCATAATATTCCATTGTCGCGCAATTAACGTATGCGTCTAAAATTTCATCTCAATCGGAAACCAGGAAGCGGGTCAAATTTTACTGGCAAGATTTTAATACAGACAGACAGCGGGCGGGACACATACCGCGACGAACCGATGGCCAATAGGGCAAAAAAGTCCTTGAATGGCGACCACGTACTTCCTTTTAATTATTTTATTTATGCTTTACAGAATCAACAGCACTTTACAATATAATTATTTTATCTTATGAACTATAACTTACTGCCAATTACAGATTTCTTATTTTGTAATTAAAAATGTTCAAAAAATATGTTTAGATAAAACTCTTAGAATGGGTATATCATCATCATCATATCAGCCATAGGAAGTCCACTGCTGGTCATAAGGCCTCCCCCAATGGGTATATATACTACAACTATTTTAATAAAAGTAAAAAATGCACGGGTATTAGTTTTTAAAGGGAAGCAATGTAGCAAAAATAACATATCACTGGCAAGCTTCGCGTGGGACAAAATACTTATTAAAGTAATTACTTGTTATTAAACACGGACTATTATCCGTCCTAAACAAGGTCGACATCTAGTAAAATAACGCCCCGATCAAACACTGAAAGTTAGATTTAATTAAGAAATAAAGCCAAGTTAGTTTTCCACGTCAAAATCTAGTTATATTGGTATCGAAATTTAATTAAATAGTTTTCAAATTCAGATATAAACCCCTTAATAGTACTCCAAAATTAGAATTCCCAGAATAGTTTAAGTTCTCGGTAGAATAATCACGTCACTCAATTTTCATTCATTCGCTTCCACGGCGTAGTGACTAACACGTCAGTCCGCAACTCCGGAGTTTCTGCACTAATATTATAAAGGCGAAAGTGTGTAAGTGTGTGTATGTTTGTTACTTCTTCAGGCGTAAACGGCTGGACCAATTTTGATAAAATTTGGTACGCAAGAAGCTGACTCCCTGGATTAACACATAGGTAACACCGCGGGGCGCAGCTAGGATTAGAAATGCGAAAGTAAGTTTGTATATTCGTTTGTTAAGTAGTGTTTGTTAAGTAGTAGCCTGAAGTGCAGGCTTCAACCCCTGAACCTATTTAGATGAAAGGTATCAGACCCAAGGAAGTACATAACAACAAAACCTTTGTGCGCGAGTCTCACTTGCACTTTGTCTATTATTCTTTATTTACTATCTTCCTAATGGGTGTTATAATTTCAATATTACTAAATCCTAAATTTAAAATCATTTTCCGCTTTTATCTGTACATTTCGAAGTACATAACTAAGAATTATCATATTTTGAAAATTATAAGACAAATTTCCGCAACGTAGAACCTAGTACGGCCGTTCCTCCTAAAAAAATATGTTTAATTTATATAAACTATTTTTCTCAATACATATAAAGCTTTCACTCAATTATTCTCTCATCACTGTCACATTCCTAACGCTAAGTAATTAATAACAAGTTATACTTACAATACCCGGCACGTAAGTTGAACAAAAATGGCGGCCGTCGGCGCATGTTTAATTGGAGATAAAAAGTTTAAAAGAGACTTTTTGGTCTTTCTTCAAAGCCGAAATCATTTCTATCTGAAGTTCGGATAGAAATCAGAAATGATTCAACTTACTTGCCGGGTATTGTACATATTTAAGATGTTATCTTTGTTAACAATTCGATTTTTTTTTATTTCGTTTAGCTGTTTATTCGCCTTTTTTACCAAAAACCAACAGCAAAGCACCACGTAAGACCAAGAATAACTAATAAAAAGGTTACGTATGAAACAAAAGCTTAAAAAAATTAGTTCTTATTTTATATAACGTGCGTTATAAGGCTTATAGATAAGTTAAGCGCTCCCCACCACTTTCAGTAGCACGTGGACCGTACATTACTTGCTTTATCAACTCCAAAGAACAATGTTAGCCAACCGTTCTCAGCCTTAGCTCTGCCGAATTTTTCTCAACGCGAAGCAAGGCTTTATCAACAGTTTTGCGCGCGCCTGAACCCACCCACCCCAGTTTGCTTTTGGCCGTCGAACCAACCGCACGTCAGTTCGAACCAAACCTCATTGTACATAACACCGATGAACAGAACACCCATACGTAAATCGAAGATTCAATTTAAAATTCGAATACGCGTACGATTTTTTTGAAACTTTTTTTTAGTGGCCAGTGTTTTATGAGTTTTTTAGAGGAAGACCCAAAGTATGTGTTGTTTGACAGAAGTGGGGTAGTGACTGATGCTGTTACTCATCACCAGTGATGATAAAATGATCATCAGATATTCGAGGCGGCTTTGAACGTGCAGCGGCCAGGTAACGAACCTCCATTACATTTTTCTTAACTTTAATTCATTAACTTTTACCTAATAAGTATTTGTTAAAATGAAAATAATAAGTAAACATTTGAAAAACTAAGATTTAGTTTCATTTAAAAGATATGGTATTAAGGTGCATTTTTTTATTTGATAAGATGAAGTGTCTTTATTGATTTAATATGATTTATTTACTTGATTTATTGGATTAGGCGTATCCATTATTATATTTTTATTTAATTTTTAAGTACCTAAATTTGACCACATCCACGCTATGATAAGACCTTATAGTCTCGATAATTTAAAAGATATGACACATTTTAAAGACAAATATTAAAGTCTACAAAAAAAATTTTTTTTGTTTATGTTTATGATTTTAAATAATAATCCGTGTTGGTGTTTAAATGGTTTTTGTAATTATTCTCTCAGTAAGGGCAGAAACGTTCCCATCGTTATTGTAAAGTAATGTAATCAATCAGTAATTAGTTTTTACTTGTAAAGTGAAAGTAAATATTAAAAACAGTTTTGCGCAACATTAAGTAAGTTTACAGAATGTTTAAGAAATAAGAAATAATATTTTTTAGTTAATGTTTAGTATTTTCTGTGTAGGTCGTTTAATATTTCGATTAAATATTCTACATAGAAAATAAACTAATAGGCAAGTTCCTAGTAGTAAGGGGAGATATAGCAAGAAAAAATATTGTAATAGACAATACGCTACACGTTATTGTGAGGATAAAAATATGATTAAACCACCATTTGTGATTTTGAGATTGAGACCAAGTTAACAAAGTGAAACATTTAATTAAAATTTCACGGATTACTTTTAAATTCTTGTTTTTATGTTAAAATCAAAAAAGATTCCTTGGCTAATTAATGTCAGAACTTAAAAAGATAGAGATCCCTCTTTTGAAACTTTAATCTGTCTCTCTGTTGTTTAGAGAAATGTGTAGGTCACTGCTCTCCAACAAATTGAATCAGATACTTTTAGATATTTTTATCTTAACGTCAAAATAAACATGTTTTGTAGAATTTGTTTGAACTAAAGATTTAAGATTCAAAGATTCAAATATTTATTCAGTAAGCAATTAGACCTTTACAGGCACTTTTACACGTCAATAAGTATAATTTAATTACGTTACGTGTAAAGTATATTAAAATATAATTTATTTTTAAAGAAAAGCTACCGATACCAGCGCTTCGTAACGACCACTGCTGAGAAGAAACGCCAAAAGAAACTCATTTTCACAGTATTGGTCGCCTACTCGCCAGAAGGGCTTTGTCATATTATTATCCCCTTACCTGTCACTGGGAGGAATTTCTCCCAGGTCAATTGTTTATCCTGCATTTGTTATATTCAATTGTAATATGTTATTGTTTTATTATTTGCAACAGATGAAGAATAATTATTGTCTTTTAATCAATAAATACTTATAATATAATACAATGTTGACACATTATAACAATACATATATTCATTATAACACTATATAACAAAAGACGTCATAGTTTCTTTAAGTCAAATAGCGCTCCTATTATCAGTTTTTCTGCAATAATAAATCTAAAATCACGTTGAGAATAGATATGATCAATGAAAAGTGGCATTATTTTGTTACATATGTTTTATTCTCTTAACAGTGTTAAATAATTTATTTTAAACCCCGGGAAAATACCCAATAAAGTATTTAGAATGGTAGCTTTCTCCGTTGGCGCAGATTAAACTCGTCCTTTTATAAAACATACTAATTTCAGTTATAGTACTCTATGCATGACGACTTCCGTGGCGTAGTGGTCATCATGTCAGGCTGTCACCTAGAGGGTGACAGCCTGGCTGTCCCGGGTTCGATCCCCGGTCAGGTCAAGATGGACAATGATTTTTTACAGATTGACCTGGGTCTTGGATGTTTATCTGTTAATGTATTTGTTATAAAATACAGTATCGTTGAGTTAGTATCCCATAACACAAGTCTCGAACTTACTTTGGGGCTAGCTCAATTTGTGTGATTTGTCCTTATATATTTATTTATTTATAGTAACTGTTTTTATCAACGTCAAAAATCAAGAAAACTGGATAAAAAGAAATCTCGAGCTCCTCCGTGCTTCGAAACGCACGTTAAGCCGTTAGTCCTGGCTGGCATCATTGTTTGGCAGTCATGCAACTATATCAGATGGTTTAGTTCAGCTAGAAAAATCTGACTCGAGTGTTGGCTTCCACATAGAAAATATATAAGTGTGAGAAGTACGGTTAAAGTAAATTTTAGCGGAAAAAAGTTTTTAGTTTTTTATTCCGCCATTTTATTTATTTATATTAATTTATTGATCCACAATTAACAATTGTATTTTATTGGCGGACCTAACATGTAAACTATTCTCTCTCAGTCAAATTTATCATACATACAATATGTATACATACATCAGCACCTTCATGAAATGCCGATGGTGATAGAAACTAATAAAAAAAAACTAATTTGTAAGACGAGAATATACTCTTCTTTTATAAAAAATATTTGGAAATTTCTTTAATGTCAACAGGTAAAGCATTCCAGAGCCGTGAAGCTTTGATGATAAAGGAGTAAGCGATAAAGTTTTTCCGATGTAAAGGAATGAAGATATTGCTGAAAGCATTGCGATTCTTAGTTATCTTATCCTTAAAACGTTAAAGACGTGACAAAGTATTTAAAATTAATCACACCATTCAATCTAGACATCCTTGGAGCTCCGTTTACTAAATAATTATCAGACATAAAATGTAAAAGATTTAAAAATAGCGCTCCATTTATCTTCCATCAAATGACTATTAATTAAAATAATTGAAGATCGAGAAGCGAAGAAATTAAGGGAAAGAGTGCCTCGAAGGTTTAAAGGCAAAACGATTTTTAATGTAGGCTTTTGTTAATAACTCTTCTTTTGCGTAGATTGTTTAATAAGCTATAAGGCAAGGGAACGGAAGTCTGTTTTTGGATCGTTCTAAATGAGATCGGCTGTGTGTTGCTGGCAGTCTAGAATATAATTTTACATTACCCCTCTTTACCCGACTACGATAAAGCAAAAAAAAGGGTAATGTTTATCGCTCTGTACGCATGTTATTTTGTTGCCTCGTATCTTCTAAAATAAACATGGTTCCTTAACAAATGAGGTATCGTTGGAAGCGCCTTGGCTGGGCGGTGGATATAAGCTATTTAATAGGTGTATATATTTAATTTATTGCAACGTCACATTATGACGTCACAATAAATTCAATATGGTGCCCTCTACTTACCAAAAAAAAGAGGTATCTATAAAAGTGGATAAACACACTTTTCAGCAAAAATCTTTACGTAGTCCAGTTATTAAAACTTTTTTCTTATTTATTTTTTTATTTATTACAACTTTATTGATCCACAATTAACAATATTTACAATGCGCGGAGGTAACGCTAAAAGCGATTTCTCGCAGTCAACCATAGTGAAAAACAGAAATTGTTGCGACGCAAAAAATAAAACAATTAAGTTAAGTAAAACAATATATACTACAATTTAATCCCACCCCGCATCCAGGACAATTTATAAACCCTCCGAAAATAAAAGAAAATAATATAAAGGGAAATTTGACGACCTCCGTGGCGTTTGTCAACACGCTAGACCGCCAAGCTGGAGGTTCTGGGTTCGATCCCCAGCCAGGGCAAGTTGAAAAATGGCCTTTTTCAAATTGTCCTGGGTCTTGGGTGTTTATTTATATTTGCATTTGTCATAAAATATAATATCGTTGGGTTAGTATCTCATAACACAAGCTTAAGCTTATTTTGGGCTAGCTCAATCTGTGTGATTTATCCATATATATTTTTATATTTATTTTTATTTAAAAAAGACCATTTTTCATCTTACCACGGCGGGGGACTGAACCTACGACCTTCCGAGTGGCGGTCGAGCGCGGTCACTAATACGGAGGTTGTTAAATTACTTCTATACTTATGACGGACTTCGCGCGTCAACTTTGAGTAGGTCCGTGGTGCGGGTGGGAGTGCGCATTACGAGCGCTTTCGCAAGTAAAGCGACACAGGGTGTGGCCCGCACTTGGATGTGTGACCACAAGTGGCATAAAAATTTCTCGAGCTCCTCCGTGCTTCAAACGGCACGTATAAGCCATTGTTCCTGGCTGTCATCATTGTCACTACGACCTTCGTGGCGTAGTGGTCACCATGCTAGTTCGCCACCCAGGGGTTCCGGGTCCAATTCCCGGTCAGGGCAAGTTGGAAAATGGCCTTTTTCAAATTGTCCTGGGTCTTGGGTGTTTATCTATATATGTATTTGTTATAAAATATAGTATCGTTGAGTTAGTATCCCATAACACAAGTCTCGAACTAAGTTTGGGGCTAGCTTAATCAGTGTTATTTGTCCCTGTATGTATATTTATTTTTTATTTATTATTGTAAATTGTAAGGCAATCGTCAAGCTATGTAAATATCTAATTTTTGTATTGTGCTATGCTTTGTAAATTGATTTTGTGGTGAGAAATAAATTATCTTTTAACTTATCTTATGTCATATGCCAGTGTTGGCTACTTACACACTCAAAAAAATAAAAAAAACCACCCTTATATGATATCCCATAATAGATCCTCTATATTGATGGATCCGCTTCGTGTTATCAGCCGTCAGGAGTGATAGATAGGGGTTGTTCGTTTGTTACAAGTATCTATTATACAAATAAAAATGCCATACATTTATTCATGTACTTCACAATAAAAATCACAAAAGCGCCGACGTGAGTCCGTATCTTCAAAAGACAGTTTACAGTATCAGTATTCAAAACTGTACAAGTAAGTTTGCGAGCAAAAAATGAATATTAACGAAAAAAAATTCAAAATAAAGAAAATTACTTATAAAAATTATTGTGTGACTCGAAATGACGACGTCCGTGACGTAATAGTTGACTAGCTCTTCACTTCGGAGGTTCTAGGATCGACCAATAGCCAGAGTAGAGTGTTAAGTGCGTTTGTTTATGCTTTGTGAGTAAAAAACACTAGTGTCAGATTTTTCAAGCTGCCTTAAGGCATCTGACATAGCTGTACGACTGCCATACAATAATGACAGCCGGGACCGGCTTATATGTGCCTTCCGAAGCACGGAGGAGCTCTAGAAAATTTTAGGCCACTTGTGGTCACCCATCCAAGTGCGGATTACGCCCGCGTCACTTAACTTAAGAAAGCGCAAGCAATGCGTACTCCCGAAGAGTAAAATGGTAACTAGTTCGTCTTTTAGATTAATAATTAAAATGTAATTAAACTAATAATTACTAACTACAATTACATTTTGTAGTTAGTAATCGCAACTACATAATTACGAAAAGTAATTGAAAAAGTACTTGAACTATAAACTACAAAAAGTAGTTGTAATCACAATTTCAAACTACTTTTTGAAACTACATATTTTATAAAGATTTACTTACTTATAAATTTTTGTTTCTTGCTTACAAATTTTTACACTTACAATTTCGAAATACAACACCTTTAACACACGGCCGCGGTAATAAATTTTTAATGTAATTTGTAGTTATAACTACCTAATTACAATTACAAATTTCAACTACAGTAGTTTCAATTGTTGTAGTTAAATTTAATGTAATTTCAACTACTTGTAGTTAACTACATGTAATTGTAAATTGTAATCAAACTACACAATAGTAGTTAACTACGCCCAACTCTGCCTATAGGCAGCTCGAAGAATCTGACGCCAGTATTAGCCATATTAATACACTAACCCCCATATGCATAAAAATTCAACAGCCGTTTGCTAAACCTGTTGCAGTTAAAATTGTTCCTTTCTCTGTTTTGAATATTTGACATGTTAAGAACGAGATAAAACATATTTTATCTAAAAGAGCTTTAGCAAACGTTTGTAAACTTTTATAAATATGGGGGTCCTATGAATCACACAGATTGAGCTAGCCCCGAAGTAACAAAGTTCTTACTCGCAGTTTACGTAGAGGGAACCTTATCTCCATTTTGCGTTACGCGTTTTTATTATTCAAATGCTTTCACATAAATTCCACGAAGTACGTTGATCATGAATCGTTGTCACTTCCTCATGGAAATACGACGCCGACACTGGTTTATTCTTATCCCCCGAGGTATAGAAGAATAGATGAAGATACTAAGCTTTATACATATCTGATTTGAACCATTATAATACGTGAACGTAGTTACCGTCGACGCCTGACTTGACAAGGTCTGCGAGTTCGGGTTTTGTCATGCTCACTAAAATGTCCAATCCGGTGGTGGCGTCGCTGGTTGGGTCGTTGGATTCCCTCTAATATGGTTGAGTTTAACGATGGCTGATCCGTGCGTCAAGGATCAGCCATCGTTAGGGACTGGTCAGCTCGGCTTCGCTTTTTTGACTACTTAGTATTTCTTCTTATTCCGTAATTTATGTTTGTTTACTTGTTCGCAAGCATTACATGTTATAAAGTGTCAACATTGTATTATATTATAAGTATTTATTAATTATAATAATATGACAAAGCCCTTCTGGCGAGTAGGCGACCAATACTGTGAAAATGAGTTTCTTTCGGCGTTTCTTCTCAGCAGTGATCGTTACAAAGCGCTGGTATCGGTAGCTTAATTCTTTAAAAATAAATTAAATTTTAATATACTTTACATGTAACATAAATTATACTTATTGACGTATAAAAGTGCCTGTAAAGGTCTAATTATTGAATAAACATTTGAATCTTTGAAACTCATACAAATGACTCAGCGACAAAGCAACTAAGTCTTTTTACATAATTAACTTTTCTTATGAGTACTTTTTATTTATGTACATCACAATTTTGCATCTCCTTATTCAATCTTCTTTTCTAAATCACCAGTGGGTTGACCGTTGAAAGTTCTCTAATTCCATTTGTTAATTTGTATAAATAAAGCAATAAGTACTTAGGCACTATACAAAACTGTAATTCAGCTTACCGCAAAGCAAACAAAAGTATGAGGGCCTCCGTGGCGTATTGATTGCCAGACTTTTCCTACAATTTAAGATCCTGGGTTTTTGATTCCTAGGCGCAAACTAAGTCTTGTCCTTACCTAGTTAGACTTAGATACATACACAACACATTTGTTTCAGATGACACTGCGTTTCAAAAATGGCACTTCTGGTAGACAGCATTTAAGTTGTACCTTTTGTACAATTAATCTTTAGATTTTAAGAGCAATAAATTAAATGAATAAAATTAATTGCATGTGTGCATTTATCGGTTTCTGTGTTTATACGAATTGCGATATAAGCTTTGCTAATGCGAGCAGTTAAATTTAGTAATATTTTATTCTCAATGTATACATGGGGAGTACCGTAGTAATGTAACAGCAGAAGCTGGCCTAGATACCAAAGGCCACTTTCAGCATAATGATGAGCGTAAAGGTGAAAAAAGGGTATCAAAATAATGGAATCATTCCCTCTAACGGCTTTCACAATCTGCACGAGAAGAGGAACAATCGGTCAATTTTTTTTCTTTCCTCCTAGAATTTTAGTTGTAAATATCCATAAAAAAACTGACTTATTCTCCCTAGTAAATCCTCTGTACCGTAGGCCTGAACATTTGTTCAATAAGAACGTATCGATTTCAAAGCATATTCCCGTAATGTCATAGTATCCTGAGGTTACGAGTACTTACGTAGGTGACATATTTTTAGCATTTCAAGTAACACGCTTCTTTTTCTTTGAATACGAACAGACAAGATTTTCTCTGCTTTTATGAGCGTTCTTTTTATGAATGATAAGACAAGTAAGTAGATCACATAAATTATACGAGGAATATTTTATATTTTTTTTAGATTGTTGACACAAAACTTGAAACTTGGTTGAAAAATTACTGGCTAAATTTGTTTATGTGTGTGTGTGTGTGTGTGGGTGGGTGCGTTTGTTACAGACGTTGTTGTCTCTGCCTTTAGTCACTTAAGAAACTTGTGTTGGAATGCTCTGTAAAATAGCAAAAGAGACCAAAAATGGTGGCAAATTATTATAAATTGTTATTTTAAAATTTTGTATTCGCTTTGTAATATTTATTGCCTTTTCGAATATTTTATAGGTATCATTTTAATTGGCCTGTAAATACGGCCGTGAACTCGTGTAATCCAATAAATGATAAAGCAACTAAGCGCTTGACATTGAAACAATAGGTACAAAATATTAATTAAGAGTTTTGTTGTAGTGTAAGTAACGTACAATATTGTTGCTTGTGTAAGTGGATTATAAGTGGATAAAAATTGGTTTTTAACCCCCAAAACAGAATAAGTACTAGTACTCTGGTACAGAAGTCTTACTCAGAAAATAAATTAAAAGAAATATCTACTTAATGTGGTTAGCGCTATGGTTTAATTTAGCTCGCGTCAGAACTCCTCACCTCTTCGTTTAGATACCTAGATATCTATTGCAAGCGAATTTCATTCTTATTACTCTGGACAAACGATCCATATAATTGAATTTTCCCCTTCGAAGTGGTCGCCGCGCACATAGTAATAATGTAGGTATATTTTCGATGCCTAAACGGGAGTGACACAGGCCTGCCCCCGACAAAATAAAGCGAGGGAAATAATAAGTTTGACGCTAATGTCTGTTCATCTGTGTGTCGGTCTGTCTGTGTGCGATATCGGGCTTCTCAAGCTTACTAAAATGTCCAATCTGGTGGTGGTGTCGCTGGTCGGGTCGTTAGATTCCCTCTAATATGGTTGAGTTTAACGATGGCTGATCCGTGCGTCAACTCGTGAGCGGGTGCAGCCGGGAGGGATTGGTTAGCTCGGATTCGACTTTTCGACTACTTAGTATTTCTTCTTATTACGTAATTTATGTTTGTTAACTCGTTCGCAAGCATTACACGTTATAATGTACCAACATTGACGAATTATTTAAAAAAAGACATAATAATAATATGACAAAGCCCTTCTGGCGAATAGGCGACCAGTACTGTGAAAATGAGTTTCTTTCGGCGTTTCTTCTCAGCAGTGGTCGTTACGAAACGCAGGTATCGGTAGCTTTTCTTTAAAATAAATTAAATTTCAATATAAACTACACGTAATATATTGACGTGTAAAAGTGCCTGTAAAGGATTAATTACCTACTGAATAAACATTTGAATTTTGACTTTTGAATGTGTGTGTGTGTGTCTGTCTGTGTCATCGTAGCTCTCGAACGGATGGACCGATTTTGATGTGTATTTTTTACATGAAAGCAAGTTCTCTAGCGGTGGTTCTTAGTTATGTTTGATGAACATAGGTTCAGCCGTTCAAAAGTTATGATGTTAACGCTTGAAAGTCAGGGCTTTCTCTAGGAAAATAATAGATAGCGCTACGGACATCAACTCCACTTAACATCGGTTAATATATATTGTTCTGCTATTCATTACTAAATGGTATCGTCGGGGATTTTTTAAATTGTTAATAAAAAACTTTTTTAAGCACACAATTTTTGTCATTAGGGATAAAATATTTTCTTGATCCTTGGTCTGAGATATTTTCAATGCTTACATCTGAACATTCACAAGAATATTTGCGTTTCAACATTGCTTTTGAGATGTAAACGTGTGCGATCGAGGACAGTAATGACGAAAGTTGTTCACATAACGAAGACACTCGAACGTTTCCGTTCACAACGAGCTGTATTAAGTTAACACGCTCTTGGGATTTCTGAACGATTTTAACTTGCAACAGTGAAGTCCTACTTATTAATAATAAAAAAGATTATTTTTTAGTTCCGTAAATATAGGTTTCTTTTTTTTCTTTTTATTTTTTTTAGTTGACCATTTTTCTCAATAGATTAATAGTTTAGTAAGGTTTAAGTATATGGATAAGGATGTGTGGATGATATGCAACGTTAACACTAGAAGCGCGGGCGTCCCAAATTTGACCCATTTCGATGTTTTTCCTGCACTATTTAATGTTTTATTATGCATAGAATCCTAATTTTTTATGACTTTCTATGAAATGTGATCATTATTGTTTATACGAAACTTCAACCACGTAATTGCAATATATATATTTTTTTTTTATCAAATTTACCTCAAAATGCGGTTGGGTCAATTTTGACCCAGTCATGGATGTCAGAGTTTAACTTCATCTTTCTTTTAAATTAGACAAAATATCGTTGATTGCGTCAATGTAGGTACTCACGCGCCATACTAAATATTCGTGGCTAAGCGTTGAGGGTGGTGGGGGCGGCGGTGTGTGATTGAATCGCTGCATTAGTAGCCGGGCGGCAGTGGCGGGAGCGTAACGTATGTTTTGTTTCTGTCACATAGCACGTACGAAACTAAAGCATTTTTGCGCACTATGGCTAAGCGTGGTCTAAAAGCTGCGGAAATTATTCAATCTCTTCAAGATATCGACGAAGACAACTCAGAAGGCGAGCCGCTGTATTCATCCGATGAAGAGTGGCAACAATCACCCACAAACAGCGACTTAACGTCAACCAATGATGAAATTTCTATTAATGAAATTCAAAGTCGGCCAACAGCTAAACTTGTAGTAGTGCTTGGCGACTTATGATAGACGAAAAAATTTTTAAACTTTTGTCTTGTACCATAGCAGAAACCCGACGTAGTCACTCTCCTGACTGGGTCCTAACAATGAAGAGCTCGAAGCTTTTCTGGCTATTATATATGTACATGGAGCCATAAGCACAAAATTTTTAGATCTAGATGCACTGTGGTCAGTTAAATGGGGTAACGATTTTGTGAAAGCCACCATGTCTCGGGATAGATTTCGGGAGATTATGAAGTTTTTGAGATTCGACGTGAGATCTACGAGAACACAAAGACTGACAACTGACAAGTTTGGATTGATATCTGAAGTGTGGTACAATTTTATTTCCAATGCTCAAAGTTGTTATATGCCAGGGCCCTACATAACAATTGATGAACAACTTTTCCCTTCCAAATGTCAATGCAGATTTACTCAATTTATGGCTTCAAAACTCGACAAATACGGACAAAAATTCTGGATGGCTGTAGATAAGGACTCTAAATAAGTATATAGTGAACGTATTTTCGTACCTAGGCAAGGATGACGTCAGGCCAAATAACGAACGTCTTGGAGATTACGTAGTAAAAAAATTGATGCAACCATACCTAAACAAAGGAAGAAATATCACCTTTTTTATAATTTTATCTAATTTTTAACTGGAATCATTTGTGATTGTGATTTATTATTATTCTATTTTAAGCCAAAGTACACCAAAAATATGTGTAATCTATAATAAAAATATTTTATTATAATTACGAGTTTTATTTGTAAACAAAATTTCACATTGCTGTAGCAAAATAAAAAATTGGCCATAATTGACCCATCCGCGCTTCTAGGAGTGTCAGAATGTTTCGCGCTTCTAGTGTTAAAGGGACATAACCGTAATAAATTGAACCATGGATTAATAGGACACCCACCCACAAGAAGGTCTGACGACCTGACTAAAGCGCTGGATGCAGGCCGCTCTAGATCGGCCATCTAGAAAGAAGGAAGGGAAATAATAATATTTATAAGGCGATGAGTAGGCATGATATAGTTAAGTATTTTAATTGTCTTAAGTACGTGTCTCTGTTCATTACCAGTATCATTATGTTAAACGCATTATTTCGGTGTGATATGATAGCAATTGACGCTGCGCTGTCAGCACACAATCTAGATAACATACATTGGCTGCCGAACAACTCGTATAATACCGAATATTCACTTGACGAGCATTCATACGTTTCTGTGAATAAACAATAGATATATAAAATCAATTGGTATTATTGAGGGGAGAATGTTTGACCTACCAAGGTCATTTATACTAATTTTAACCCCTGTTCAGTTCAGTTCAGTTCTGTGCTCACCCAGCCAGCGTTTCGCAGCAAGAGCGTAGGAACTAAGTCTACTTTGGAGTGCACGTAACTGCACTTATAGCTACGGGCCGATATGGGTACTTATCACCTCCGTTTTACCAGCGCAGCCACATCAGACCTCGTAGAAGCAGTACCAGGCTCGAGAAACCAAGTGTGCACGTTTATAGGATTTTGTTGAGCGTGTAGGGAATTGCAATCTGGGGATGGGAGATTTATAGTAATTTTAACCCCTGATAAAAAGAGGGGTGTAGTATGTCTGTGTGTTTGTATGCCGGTTCAATGGACTTATGCCAATGCGGTTTTTTTAAGTGAAAGCAAGTTTTCTTGCGGTATTTCTGAAATTCGGTTTAGCGCAGCCGTTCAAAAGTTATTGGGGTTGAACGCTTGAAGGTCGGGGAGTATTTAGCTCTCTAGAGGCGTCTAACTAACTCCATAGAGGCGTCTGATATAGCTTAATGACTTAATTATCTAGTAACAACAGACATCATTGAGATATTTACAAGGTTTTATTTAAATTATAGTAAACTTTATTTTATTTCAACATCTAAATCATCACATCACCTTTAACTAAAAAATACAGGAAAAATTAAAACTAAAAACGAAATTAAATCTAAATTAAAACTAAAGTACAAACTAAACTAAAAACTAAATTAAAAACTAAATAAATAAAAATAAAAAACTTACAAATAAAAAATGTCGTGCAGATCATTACCCTGCGGTAAAGTACCCAAAAGGCTGGCAGCATTGCCACGCTGGATGGCAATGCTTATTCGTTGGGCGAAGTAATTGCCAGCCCTTTGGTCACCTGACACCTCGACCAACTTTTGATTAAAAAATTTATACAGTTTATGGGTTGATGGCCCCCACGGACCTAAGGTCTCAACCCCAAACGGCTCAAATATGAATCCGTTCCCTAGGCATTCATACTTGCGCCGTTTTAGGGTTTCCGCAGTGGTTGCAGCTGCGCCAGCCTTGGAGCTGGTACCGTGAAGATGGGAGGCCGCCAGAGTGTCGACACACGTAGCGTCCCACACCAACGGCTTTCCCAACTTCCACGGCACAAGCGTCATACCATCCGGTCTCTTGCCATCATCGCGAGCCAAACCATTTGGTTCTAAAATGGCTGGCAACCCGATGGTGACAAGAGCGCGGTGTATAATATTATTTAAATTGGCATGACGTGCCATTCTGCCGGCGCTCTTAGAGCACGAGAGTCCGTGGTGGCCGAACTGGTCGACAGTGTCACCGCAAAGGCAATGATGTGGGACGTTTGTTTTGGCTCCTAAACGTAAGCATGTCGCCAAGCGAAAGGTATGGTCATCGAGGAAAGTCCCAATGTTCCAAGAAGGCAGGACCTGCAACCACAAACCCGACTCCCACTCAGCAGTGGCAATAAGACGAGCGCGCTCTACAGAGTTGCTAACAGAAGATTGTAGGAGATTACTCTGTACAAGTCTGCAAAGCGGCTCGTCCCATTGTCTCTGTGAGAAAGGATGTTCGGGCAATTTTGAATTTAGGGATGCCTCGGACCACGCGGTTTTGGCTTCCGTTGCCAAATTAAATTATTGGTTTTTTAACAGCATTATTATGCTCGGATTATTATCCAAATTAAAACATGTGATGAAAAATTTCGCCACGAGTGGGATTCGAACCCGCGTCCCTCACGTTAACGCCGTAAGTTTATTTATTTAGTTTCACCTGTGCCATTGTCTGTCGGTCTGTCCGTCTGTAATCAAATCTTGCAAGTTAAATTTGACCCACATCCCGGTTTCCGATTGAGTTGAAATTTTGCACTCAAACGTATATCGCATGACAATGCAATACTATAATGACATGGAGCTGATCTAATGATGGAGTCAGAAGGTGGCCCTAAGAACTCTGCAATTAAACGTTGAAATGCTATCGAGTTTGGGCTCGTTTGATTCTGGCGTCTGGAGAAGCACTTAAGAAAAAATAAAAAATTTTCTTTAAATAAATCTTTTTTCTTCAAAGAAAGCTAGTGATGGTTGAAAAGGGTCCAGTCTGTCTCATTAGGAATGAAGACAAGATTGTATGTATGGATTTTAATTTAAATAATATAAATGTCTTAACAAATTTTTGTCATTTTATTATTCTCCAGAAAACTTAAACTTGTAAACTTTAAAACTTAAATGACTGCAATAAAAGTGCACTAACTTCAAGAGAGCCGACATTAATAAATCGTTTCAACTTCTCATTAACATCGCGCTGAAATACGCCTCTTATCACCTAAAGTCGTAAACTCGTGAAAAGTTAGTGAAATTGTGAAGTTTTCACTTCAATTTATATGGCTTGCAATAAATAACTGGCAGTGAAGATAATTTTAATGATTTATATTTTTAAAATATGTACTAAAATTTATACGGTACCTTATTACGTCACTCATAATTTCGACTTTTGGTCTCTCATACATATCTTTTGTATTAGTGAATTATGTTATCGAATCACACAAAAAAAAGTCACTGATATAGGCTGCGGATTAGTTCGTTGAAGTGGCAGTGGGCGGGTCACAGCGCGACGAACCGATGGCTGATGGGGCAAGATGGTTTTTGAATGGCGACCACGTACTGGCAAGCGAAGCGTAGGACACCCAACCACAAGGTGGTCTGACAACCTGACTAAGGTCGCTGGAAAGCGCTGGATGCAGGCGTCTTTAGATTGGTCATTTTGGGAATCCTTGAGAGAGGTGTATGTCCTGCAGTGGACGTTATGCGGCTGAAATGATGATGATGATGGTTATGTGGAAGTCAAGAAGAAGCGATTAAAAACGTTAACGGATGCATTTTTAACTTGACTGTAATATATATATATCTATATATATGACGTGTATGTAATAAGTACAAAGAGTATGTTATAACAACTATACTAATATTTACTAATATTTGTTATCTAACCAGTTTTTCCATAAATATTCAAAAGTAAATTACTAACAGTAAAATTTGTTTAAACTGTTAGTAATTTACTTTTTTTTAATTAACAAGAATGGTTAAAAATCTAACTTGATATAACAATTTTAAGAAAATATGTCTATCTCACTCGCAAAAACGCTATTTTCTATGACAAATGTATAGATGATGTGGACTTTGACGTCACCAGTCCATATCGGACTTCTCTTTCTAATTGAAACTTTAAAGTATCATATGTTCGTCACTGATTAAGATATTTTGAAAATTCTTTCATATTTGTTTACTGTGGTAAATAAGGATTTCATTAAACAAATAAAAAAATACGTACATATTTCAGTTACATCGGTTCATTCCATAAATAGCATTGATCAATAAGATTGCTAACAGTCAATTAGCACATTTGTTGTTACGAGTCAGAACATTATTGTTTATGACTTTCATATCTTTATCATAAAGGTCCTTCAGATTATCACATTTACGATAACATTAAAGACCTTTATGATAAAGATATGATTCAAAGATTCAAAGATTCAAATGTTTATTCACTAATTAGACCTTTACCGTCTTATTATAAAACTCAGACTAACTTTGTTACTAGGTTTAAAACCATTATGAAATTGACATTGACAGGTGAGATAGTGTGATATTACTAGATGTCAACTTGATTTGTTCGAATAATGGTTTAAACCTAGTAACAAAGTTAGTCTGGGTTTTATAATAAGCCGGTTACAGTTACTTTTTCACGTCAATAAGTATAATTTATGTTACGTGTAAAGTATATTAAAATTTAATTTATTTTTAAAGAAAAGCTACCGATATCAGCGTTTCGTAACGACCACTGCTGAGAAGAAAAGCCGAAAGAAACTCATTTTCACAGTATTGGTCGCTTACTTGCCAGCAGGGCTTTGTCATATTATTATTATTGTCTTTTAATTAATAAATACTTATAATATAATACAAAGTTGACATATTATAACATGTAATGCTTGCGAACAAGTAAATAAACATAAATTGCCTGATAAAAAATATTAAGTAGTCAAAGTAAAAATTAATAAAAACTTCCTAATTGATTTTTTTTAGAAATGACAATAGTCAAAAAAGCAATTTCTTGTTTTCCCGCGTAAAGCGTGCGTTCAAAAGTTGGAAAAACTCTACATCGGTTATCGCGGGCTGCGGGATTAACCGTTTAAGGGGCTACATGAATTTTCCGTGGTCTAGTGCTGTCCCCATTTGAAATAAGTCATTTGATAGGAAACGGAGACATGATTTAAAATTTGGCCTTGATCAGACCCTAGATAACCCTTTGAACTATTTTATGAACTACTGTTTACAGTTTAAAGTGAGAATGTGAAGCTTTTATACGCACAATTGCGAAAAATGGCCACTTTTGGGGAACTGAATACTTCAACGGGGAATTTTAAGAATTATCTAAATTTCGAAAAAAGTGACAGATGGATAATTATGATGAATAAATATTTCTTTTATGCTAACATTTTATTTTCTTTTGTGAGAAATCTTTGCCCTTCCTAAGGGCCCCCAAACAAATTTTTATACGGGACCCCGCCAAGGCACGCTTCGCCACTGGATCCTATAGAATGTATAGTGTACTTTACCTCACTTCTTGGCCCAAATACGCCACTCCATGACCCTTTGTGGTTATGATTGGTTATCAACCTCACGGCTCTCTATCTAATGATCTAAATAAGTACCCTTATTAATTTTACGACCATAAATAAACACTAAAACACCAAAACACGTAAAACATATTTCCGTCCGCTCAACAATAATAAACAGGGAATAAAGTAAATTTATGATGTCATAACTATTATAACGGTCCCATTGATTCCGAACTCTCGAACTTATATAATAACAAAAGTCTGGCAACTTGTGACTCGATAACAATATTGTCTTGTTTTGACTTTCCCGAGGGATTGGATTTTTGGCATGAAAGTACTACATGGCTGTTTGTTGGGCACTTTAGCGTTGGGGCTTATTTGTCACTTGTCAGCATGGAAGGCAGAGAGAGAGCGGCGGAACGCTGCGGAATCGGAAATGCTAGTGCGTTCAGTTTCTCTCTCTCACTCTAGGAATAGAAGCTTCTGAGTGACATTAAAGGATAACAGCATAGAAAAGTGCTGTTCCATGCTGCCAAATGGGTCTCAATCATGAAGGCGTGTTCGGACGACACGCGCACGCCCAACCCATGCCTAGCGCATGCTTAGGGAAAAACCTAACCTAACCTAACCTAAAAACCAACCCTTTAGAATCATTGGCATCCTTTCTACTGGAGGAAGTACTCATGAATATGAGCAACTTTTTGTATGGGACCGACTCAATTCAACCGAAAAAAAATCAGCTGTTCCATACTATTTTACAATACTTAGAATCCCAAAATGTATGGAACAGCTGATTTTTTTCGTCCTATACAAAAAGTTGCTCATATTCATGAGTACTTTCACCAGTAGAAAGGATGCCAGTGATTTAAAAACACCCAATATATTTAGTGATTTTTGTTTTGGGGAAAGTTCTGATAGGTAGCGAAGGGTCTCACGAATGTTTGATCATTTGATAAATGGTTGGATTGAAGACAAATTCAGAAGGCTTAGACATTGTTTGAATCGCTAGAAAGGTTTTTTTTTTTTGTATTTCTAGTATTTTTTCTTTCTGTAACCAACTGTATGTTAGCTTATTTCATTTTTAACTTTAACGAAAATTATACTCATATTCGAATAAAACTTTAATTCAATACTTTACAGTCGATAGAACTTAAACGATTTATATACGAGTGAAATTCCATTTAGTTTTCACGTAGGTATGTATTTCGTTTTTGAATAGGTATTAATTTACAATCCAACAATAGTCTATTGTCTCTAAAATGAATATTCATTTCAACATTATTCTCACACACGAAAATAATACTTGACTGATTATTATCATTTATTTGGAGTACAAACTATTGACATAAATTGGAAGAAGTAGGTACTCGTCTTTCCAATGGGTACTCTATTTATTTTTATAACACATTTTTCGTAATAAAGCTTCACCTTTTTTTACATAACTTAATTTCTCATAAACATAATATTTTAAATATCTTTTAAACATAATTTATTTTAAATAATATCTCATCACATTTTTTTTTGTATTCTTTGCTTACACACAATTATAACGCCGCACCATAATATCATTTAACCTCTACCTATAGTTTTTGAGGTATCATATCATTTGTTATAATATAGATATAAAATTATGAAAACCTTAATTATGTCAACATTGAACTCTTCAAATTAATGAAGATGAAGATTTCATAATCTTCATTAATTTGAAGAGTTCAATGTATTGTAACATAATAATTAAGAACTTTACATCTAACTATAACTATGGTTATATGATTATGTCAAAAAAGATGACTAAGTCATTATGAGAAACAAATTATGGATTAAAATAATAAGACAATCAAGGAGATCCCTTTGAGATAGTGTGATTTACATAGACAGACTACACCGTTTGACAGCAGTATTACCATATTTGAGGAGGGTAGGAGATTGCTTGGAGGTCAATCCTGGGACAAAATTTATGGATACTTTTACTATAACTCTTTCTAAAATACTGTGATATTTCTAAAAAGCGGCAGACCACAAAAAAAAAAACTTTCCATGTGCGATTCGGACTCGCATACGAAGGATTCCGTACCATTATCAAAAAATCAAGTTTGTTGTGTGGGACCCTATTTGTTTTATTTTAATTTAATTGTTTATTTTTGAAGTGTTAATATTCTGTGAATATTTCAAGCGTCTAGCTACGTGTATCACGGTTCATGAGACACAGCCTGCTGACAGACGGACAGACAGACACAAATGGCGGAGTCTTATATTATACTATGGGGAGTTAATTATTTTTCAAATTTATACAAAGGTTTCTTTCCTATAGAATATTCAAACACACGTACGCAGGTATGTTTCTTGTAGGGTATTTTGGCATAATTTACTCACGTAATATAGTCTGAAAGGCTGACCAGATTTCAATCGATTAAGACGTTCATTATCAGTCAGAGAGTGCAGCAAAACTGTCAATTCACCTCTCTTAGCACTTATCCTGATGATGACATATCTTATTTGGATATCAGTATAATTGTAAGTTGACGTTTTTGGAGAAAATCCTGCAGTACAGTTTGTTACCGCTTCTACTGTACTTGCGCTTAGGAGGCCGCAGTAAACTGAGTAGTAAGTAAATAATCTGTGAAGTCAACAACTACATATTATGAAATCTAAACAAAAAATTGAAATTATCATGTGATACAAATAACCAAAGATAAATAAATTATTTTTTAATTAGACCTCGATAATTTCCTAAATTGATCAAAATTTTATAGGCCTTTCCGACGTAATTACGTGAGTGTATATTAACTTAAATCTGAATTAAAATAAAACTATACTTAATTAAACTTAAATTAAAACCTAATGAACTAAAACTAAAAATAATTTCATATTTTGTAGTCCCACTAAACTATCACCACTTGGCAGCGTGGCCAAAAGACTGGCAGCATTGCCACGTTAAATTGCAATGCTGATTCTTTGAGCCAGATAGTTACCAGCCCTTTGGTCACGGGTACCTCGAATAAACGGTTAGAAACATAAATATATCTCTACAAGAAACCATGAATTAAAGAAGGTACAATCAAAATATTCGTCAAGATTTTATTAACTCAAATCTGTTAGAAACTTTAATATCTATACAAGAAACTTTCATCAAAGTAGGTACAGTCTAACTCATGTATTAAAAAAATAACAACAGTTTGCTAATTAATTTATTTATTTTAGCTTAAAATCTTCTGCCCTTTTCTCTCTTTTTAATATTTTACATAGTAAGAACGAGACAAAACATATTTTAACTAAAATAGGTTAAGCAAAGGACCGTAATTTTTTATGAATTGGGGGCTTTAAAACTACAAAAACACTGCTGTCAAAAAATATTAGCAAACATTTCCTAATACTATCACATCAACTAACAAATGTTAGGAATTGTGACATTCTGTCAGGAATAGTTAGAGGTTTTGAGTGCTAGAACCAATTTTGTAAAGAAATGTTTTCTAACATTGTGATCAAATGTTTTTTAGACAATGTGTAATAACGTTTGTAAACATTTTTGACAGCAGTGTGGGATCACTACATTGTTTTAATAAAATAAAAGATCTTGTTAACAGTAGGGATGTGAACTGGGTAAAAATATATTATATTATTTAATCCGTCAACTAAGTTACCCAAAAAATAAATTTTCAGGCTGCCTAAAGGCATCTCTGACATGGTTTGACGACTGCCATACAATGATGACAGCCGGGACCAACGGCTTATACGTGCTTTCCGAAGCACGGAGGAGCTAGAAAATATTTTGTGCCACTTGTGGTCACCCATCCAAGTGCGGATCACGTCCGGCGTCGCTTAACTTGCGAAAGCGCTAGTAGCGCGCTCTTCCGCCGGGCCACCGAGCTCCTCCGAGCAAAGTAGTAAAAATCCACAAAGATACAGCGCTTCGAACTTTCGAAATGGGGGTAATTTACGTCACCTTTGATTAAAAATCGTAGCTGATCGTGACATCACGCGAAATTTAAATGCGCTGTATCTTCGCCATTATTTGCTTGTCAGAGAAAAGAAAAAAGTATGCTATACTTTTTTTTATTGACAACAAAGGTACAAAATGTAAAAGCTATCTAATGAACCAACCTTTTTTTTGTTCACATTACCAAATTCAAACATGTGATGAAAAATTTCGCCACGAGTGGGATTCGAACCCGCGTCTCTCACGTTAACGCCGTGAGTGCACTACTACTTGTGCTACCATGACTTCGAATCACCCTGACGAAATTTCTCATCACATAGTACACACGCATTTGAAGCATGCGTTATCCTTCACTACTACCCACTACTTAGTAACTTAATACAATTTAGATGAATTGAAAGTTGATTAAAGTGAGGAAGGCTTTTGTTTAATCCCACTCGTGGCGAAATTTTTCATCACATGTTTTAATTTGGATAATAATCCGAGCATAGTAATGCTGTTAGAAAACCAATAATTTAGTTCACATTGTCCACACTCCCTATTGCCGCAACATTTTTAGGCGTCCTTTTTCAAGATAATTTTTTACAGTTATTAATAAGTGGACAAAGCGCGGCCGACGTGCTCTTATCCAGTTATTATCCAAGTCCCTTTATATAAAGTCCCACAAAAAGCGCTAGTTCCCTGGAACAATAGATTTCACCTTCAGCCACCTGAGCAGCTTTCACGAGCGAGCACACACAGTCAACTATAAATACAGCCTAGGATATAAGGTCATATTTTATAGAAAGCCGAGTTTATTTCCATTGGGACTCTATGAGTTTACCCTGTCGATAATTTTTTAAAACTAAAAACCGAATTCACCCCCAAAGTACACAACCGATTTTGATAAAATTCTACGGGAGCACTTAACAAGTTTAATCTTTCAAACAAAAAAAAATCCAAATCGGTCTAGGTGTCTTCGAATAATCGGTGAACATGCATAAATAAATTACCGGCCAATCTATAAAAATGACGTTGTTGTATAGGAATAATATATAAATATTTTATTTGAATTGTATCATTTACGATTCCCTAAAAATGACAATCAATACACTAAATGTTATTTATTTACCCTCACACACACATTCCCGTGTACACGGATGTATAATTTCGTTTGTAGTAGTGTAGGCATCAATAATAATAAATATAAAGGAACTACAAAAATTATATAAATGGTACTCCGCTTTTATGAAGTGCCATATCTGTGACATTACGCCGCCGCGGCATCATTCAGGCTGTGCGTCTATGAGGCAGGAGTTTGTTCCTCAATAGGCACGACGATACCTTTGAATTTGTAGTTCCAGTTCTTCTTGATTTTGAAAGGTCTTTAACATCCTTGTTGACCATTGACATGCATATTATACTTAATAAGTTGGATAAGTAAAAGCAGGAAAGCACAACCCGGGCCACAGGGTATGGCACTTTATAGAATCGAAGTATCATTTATGCCTACGCTACTACAAACGAAACTATTCATCCGTGCACAAGACAATGTGTGTGTTCAGTGTTCACCCGCACTCGCGCAGCCGCCCGCTCAACAGAGAGATGCGACGACGGGGAACGGAGACGCATATTGCGCAGGACCTTCTATTACTTCAAACGACACTATACATCCGTACACACGTTAATGTGTATTTATTCGCCCCTCAACACGCTCGACAAGGCGAACAGGGAAGATTTGCGGGGACGGGGAACGGAGACGCATATTACACGGGATCTTAGAAGTTTCCGTTCTGCATGTTCTACTTATATTACTCCGAAATTCAGTAGAGGAGATTTAAGACTTTCTCTAACCAGGCTATGAAAGCTGAGAATGTTACAGGAAATGCGCTTAGTGCAAAAAAAAAAGATCTTTTCACTAATTCATTCATTCAAGATCCAACGGGAGTGAAACAAATTTCATCTGGCCACCTGTTAGTGATAGAACTAAGCGACCGTAAACTGTGTTTGTGTCCAATAAGTCATTGATCAGTGTCCACGTGACTTGGATGGATGAATGTCGCGGTGTGGCTCGCTTCACCTACTTCTCGAAGGAAACATTTATTTTTACAGAGAATTTCCAGAGAATTTCTGCCAGTCAACCTAAAGGTGGTGCTGAAAAAACCATAATTTTGGACGAAAGAACTAAAAGTACTAGCATTGTCTGCACTACACTGTATACTCGGTTTAATAATGACTATAATGAGACTTCAAAATAAATTTTGACTTACACTACCGCTTCCCCCTCCCCTTTCTTTCCCCAATAATTGCCCCCTTACCCCAACAACTTTCACGAAGCCTGAGGCAGAATGATGCGAGCTATGGGGCGACCCATAACCATATGACGAATAGGTTCTATTATATGTGTGGCCGCCGATATTCCACTACATACGAAATAAATTAATGTGTAACTAGGAACAGATATGCAGGATTGAGGTGCTAGTGCAAATATGAATGACAGAAAGAAGTGGAAACAGTTGTCATACAGAGCCGACCCCAAATAGAAAAGTGGCAAGGAAGGTGAGGTTGATGATGATATACTGGCCGCTGTCTACTCCGTTAGAGATTAAGACGTGACAATGTGTATACATGATATGTAGCAAAGTAATGCTTAATTTGAGACATATCGCGTGTTAGCTCCCGGGTAACTAGCACTACATAAAGTGACTTCACAGGGCGAGGTCAGAGGTCAGATCGTCCATTACTCTCGACCTACACTGCCGAGCGTTGATGAATTAGGGAGACTGATAAAATAATGATGATATTTGATCAGATGGAAGAGGATAGAGAGAAAGCAAAACATTTGCCAGTGTGGATTCTCTTCACAAACTACGAAGCACGTACTTATGTCTCCAAGAAGCTCACACATCTCCACCCCATGGTTTAATAACTCCATTTTTCTACCTTCTCGCTCACCATAACGCTAAAAGTGGCCTTTGAGTCTTGCGGCCCTGACCTCCGTCTGCTTCGAGCAGCAATGCCCAAAATGCCCTGTCTACTCCATCAGGGATAACGACGTGATAGTGTGTATGTTTGCTTAAAATAACTCCTCACGATATAACAATTTCTCTTTGTTCGATAACTGACATTACTGAAACAAAACATATCCATCACTGAAATTGGAATATTCCACTGGGGCTTGCCACTGAGTTATTTTGCTAGAGAAATCTGAAGATATTGTTTATTTTGTTTTTCGTGTGCGCAAGTGGCTTAATTAAACTGGTGTCAGAACTATCAAACTACCTAGAGGTATGATACACTAGTTTACATGACTTAAGTCCATGAAGTGGAATATATACGGTTAAGTTACTTTGGATATCTACATCTCGGAAAAAATATTTAAAAAGGTCTAGCACGTCAATTTTTTGAAATATTTACTAGGAAGATTTTTACAAAAAAAGCTATATCTAAATAAACTATAGACAGTTAAAAATGGGTAATTTTTGCTCTTTTTTATAAAAACTTTCATCTGTATCTCTCACAACAGACCAACAATAGTCACCTAGCAAATTTTGGTCCCAAAAACCATGATAATTTTGCTCAAATGATTTTTAATCTTGGTAAAATCGTTCACTGTGTACGTCACTTACACTACCAAAATTTTCTGGAAAATTTCTAAATGGGAATGCAACAAATGATTTTTTGGGAAATATTTATACCCATATTCTCATAATTTTGCAATAGATTTTCTACAATCTTTGTAATTGTCACTTTTTGTAGTGCCAAAAATATTGTTAAGGACACTTTTGAAAGAGTTCCAGGCTGATTTTTATACCTCGGTTAAAAGGCTCTAGAATTTTGTGTCGTCCAAATTTCTCCATATTTGAGGATCCCAAAAAAAATTCCTTCCTTTAATTATGCCTTTATTTAATTGTTCAGTGTCACTATGCTCGTGCAATACCACTTCTTGTATCTGCGGGTCACTTCTGCCAGGTGGTGTGGGAACTAGTAAATCCTCTGAATGAAGGACTAGCTTAGTCACTGATGGAACATCTGCATATTTTATACTATCTTTATTTTTTGAGTTAAAACCAAAAGTCTTTGTTAAACAAAAGTAACAATCAATTACGTGGTTGGTTGACTCTGTCCATATCATTGGTTTACCAAATTTCAGTGATCAGTTTTTATCTAAATACAGCTGAGAACCAATCTGCAATCAGTACAAATCACACGAGGAACTCAATTTTTATATTGATTTGACACCGGAAATCCAAAATAAACTTCTTGCAATTGGTTTTGTTATAGACAAACCTTAAATCGTGGTTTCTCCCTAAAAATTTCCCCACAAACATAACAAAATCGATTTGATGTACTTCAAACACAGACAGTTTTATATAAAAATAAATAAGACTTTTAAATCACACAGTTGTTTACAAAATAAAACCATAAACGTATTTAAACAATTGTGGGTAGATAAAAAACAAAGACCTCTATATCTCAAAATTGTGACCTGCTACAGAAAATATAAAAATATTTTTTTAATTACCCTCCATGGCCTACATAAATAATATATGTTTTATTTCGTGTACAAAACAAAATATTTTTTTGTAAACTAGTGAGTTCTTCCTTCATCCTATGTATAAACACGCCTGTATGCTCTTACGTCAACATCTCCTCTCACAGGCCTACTGGAGAGATCTCTTTTGAGATAAGTAGTGCCTTTGTACAACATTTATTTGATGTATTCTCTGTATAAATTTTCCGTGTACATAAATTGATAAATAAATGATTTAATGTATATAAACGAGACTCAGGACGAATCTTTTTAGGGTTCCGTACCCAAAGGGTAAAAACGGGACCCTATTACTAAGACTCCGCGGTCCGTCCGTCCGTCCGCCTGTCTATCTGTCTGTCACCAGACCATATCTCATGAACTGTGAAAGCTAGACAGTTTTGTTTTTACATATGATTCTTTTTTCTTTGCCGCTATATCAACAACTACTAAAAACAGACTAAAGTAAATGTATAAGTGGGGATCCCATACAACAATCATAATTTTAAGGCTTGATCAAGACAAAATTTAAGTATTTGTTACAATAATTTATTTCAAATGGGGGCAGCACTGGACCCTGAAAATTCATATTTCCTTTTAAATACCTCCTCAACACTAATTGTAAAATACTAGTTGCTAAGTTGGCGTAGTTCGTCTTAAGAGAGAAGTTAGAAATATAAGCAAACTGAGCTCGTTACTCCCTTGGGAGTAATTAAGTAAATTTTAATACTAATTGGGAATAATAAAGCCCCAATTTTTTAATTTCGAAATCCTTGTCTATCATAGGATATTAAGAATATCTCACAATAGCTTTTATGATTAATTGATGGACATCGCATTGTTTCAAAGTTTAGTGTCGCTGGGCGCTAGATAAAATATCACTATTCGGGATGTGGAAAGGTCCTACCAGGATACAAAAAAGATAACAGAGAGAAAAGGGGAATTGAGGCATCTTCACTTAACTTTACTTACGAGAGCAAGCTCTTAAACTTAAAGAAGAAGGGATGTAGACAACGGCAAAACATAATTAATAATTAATTAATTGCTTCTCTGTCGTATTGGTTCGCACTGTAAGGATAGAAGCTATGTTGAAATCAAATAATAAATAAAATAGATCATTATTTTTTGATATTAAGTATTGAATTGCATTAATAGTATTGATCGTTAATATGAAGTATATTAACGATCAATACTATTCAATTTCCTTTTAAATAAACAATTGTATTTATTGAAGTATATGTGTAATATATGTATGTTTATTTATAGTTAGTGTAGTTTTATATCATTTTAATTTTCTTCCATCTTTATCTTATGTATAAACAAGCCTGAATGCCTCTCTTACATAAACATCTCCTCTTACAGGCCTACTGGAAGAGATCACTTTTGAGATAAGTAGCGCCTTTGTACAACTTTTATTAGATGTATTCTCTGTATAAATTTTCCGTGTACATAAATCGGTAAATAAATTGGTAGCATGTGTGTGCTTCAGCAAGGCAAATAGGTCAAAGGCAATAATATTGCCTAGAAAGCAGTGCACAGATTTTCAGAGAGAGGCATACAGAGAGGTATAAAGGCGTGTTTATACATAAGAAAAAGATAAAGAAGGAATAAAATTAAAATGACATAAAACAACACTAACTACAAATAATCATACATATATATACATATATTACACATATACTTAAATAAATACATATATGTCTATTTAGAAGTAAATATAATGTTATTAACAATATAAATTACAATTAAGATGATTCTAATGAATAATTATATTTTACTCGTCTGTTAAATATGTACAGTAATTGTTTTGGATTCACATATAGCAGGTGGTTATGGGTTCCATAGTCTGACTGCATATACCGAATTTATTGTTGTGTTTTTAATTTTAAGCCCGTATAAGTAATTAATGTATGTATAGTTTAATTTTGTGTGTGTGTGTGTGTGTGTGTGTGTCGGTAGTGACAACTAAACAATTAATCTATCTATCAAGATTAGAAGAAAAATTGCCGGCCGAGTGAGAGTTGAACTCGCGCACGACGGGTTCCGTACCATTATCTATAAAACATCACATTTGTTGTATGGAAGCTGCACTGAATTAATATCTGTTTTATTCTGTTTTTAGTATTTGTTGATAAAGCGGCAACAGAAATACATCATCTGTGAATATTTTACTGTCTAGCTATCATGGTTCATGAGATACAGCCTTGACAGACATACGCACAGACGGACAGCGGAGTCTTATAGGGTCCTGTTTTTACCCTTTGAGTATGGAATCTTAAAAACTTTACGTCAAGACTCGTCGATACTCTTGACTCTCGAATGAGCAAACACAAACACACTCCTTCGAAAATCCCTTCCGACGTCGCCGACATGGATGACGATAAAAATAAAAACCGCGAAGATCCTAACATCAAATCACAAATTAAATAAATTACAGATCTATAGAGTGTGCATTTAAGGTTGAATTTCCTGAAAAGAAAACAAAATATATCATTAAGTGTTAGGACCAATTAGAGAAAATCATATTATTATTTATAATAACTTATATAGAATTAGGTGATACCCGCGACTTCGTTAATTTGTTCGTTCGTCGTGGTCGTGTTATTTTTTTTTAATAATTTACTTTCTTTTTTCACATTAACTTCGTTCAGCATCAGGTGTCCCAGATCTTAGATTGTTAAACCTCAACGAAAATGCTTGTTAGACTGAACAAATTTTGCTTAGGCGTCATTTTTAGGGTTCCGTAGTAAACAAGGAACCTTTATGGTTTCGCCATGTCTGCTTGTCTGTCCGTCCGCGGTTTTACTCGGAGACTATAAGTACTAGAAAGTTGTTATTTGGTATAAGTATGTATATTAATCACGCCAAAAAAGTACTTCCAATCAAGTAAAGTAGGTGTAAGTTTTTTTTTCCCGACTGACCTATTGTGTTCTGTATCGTTGAGTAGTTCTTTTAAAAATATTGCGAGTTTGTGAAAATCATTTTTAATTTAGGGATCCGTTTTTGAAATATTTGGTTTTATATTTTTTGACGACCGCCGTGGTGTAATAGCTAACACGCTAGTCCGCCAATCTAGAGGTTCTAGGTTCGATCCCCAGCCAGGGCATGTTGGGGAACGGTCTTTTTCAAATTGTCCTGGGTCTTGAGTGTTTATCTATATATGTATTTATCATAAAATATAGTATCGTTGGGTTAGTATCCCACAACACAAGCTTAAACTTACTTTGGGGCTAGTTCAATCTGTGTAATTTGTCCGTATATAGTTATTTATTTATATTGCAATTTTTTTATGAGCGATCGACTTTATTAAATGTACTCGGAAAAGGAAAAGTTCATACAAATTCAATAGAAAATTAGTTTTTAGAAGTTTTTAGTGGCGTGAACTCAAAGTGGGCATTCGCATCTACGGAACTCTACACTGCGCGTGGCCCGACACGCACTTGGCCGGTCATTATATTTCGTATACTTTAGCTGGACCAATAAGTTCCATTTTCCAAAATCAATTTTAAAATTTATGTTGACCATGCGTAACAGCTATATATAACAAAAAAGTTTTATTCGAATTCGTCCAGTATATCCGGAGATTAGCATGTACAATCAGAGATATTTTTTTAATTCTTATTTTATTACTATGTCCCCATCGCCCTAATTAGTTGTTTTTTTAGAATCTATACTAAATGTACAGACACATTTTTTTTTACTGTTTTATTAAATGTATATTAATAATTACTATAAAAGTTAATATAACAAATATAACAAAAAAAACATGTTATTAAAATGGAATATTTATTTTAAGAACAATACTAAATTAAAACAAATAAAAAATAGCACAAACCATAAAATAATTAAACTAAAAACTAAATAACCTAACTTTAAACTAAAATATAACTAATTAAAAATAAAACATTATATTATATAAAAAATAGACCCCTTCAAAATTATACATTTTGAAGCATGACTTTCAATGTTAATTAAATAAATAAGAAAAGTTCGCAGAAAATTACGGTTTTCGTCATACATATGTTATACACATTTTCGATCAATTTACCTTTAAAATTTAAAAAATTACTGTATATATACAGTCATTTTTTAAATACAACGGCACATATCCATTTTTTGTCAAAAACCAAAAAGCCAATTACTATGGTTTCTTCTCTTATTCTCGACATTTTGTGTCAAAATCCCTTCCATTTTTAACCGACCTTCCAAACAAGGATTTTGTGTTCCAGACGTACATTTGTTGGCTGAGCCAGTATTTTTGGCGAATGACCTAGTATACTTTGTAGAGGATTTGTATTCATTGCATTCATACTTTCAGTTAACGTAATTTTATTACACCCATTTTATAACATTGACACGAAAATAAAAAAGATCATATTTATTAGAAACAAAAGAATTGAGTTCTAAAAAGCTGCAAAGTTTTGTAAATAATCTTGGAATTTTATTTATAAGAATCTCATCATTTCGCCTGACTTTTTATCCTTTTGGTTAGATTTTAATAACTAAGCGTAAGAAAAGCAGCTATGCAATCAACGACCATTAATCTATAAAAAAAAACTCGTTTGTTGTATATTTTATATTTTTTTATTATGTTTTTAGTATTTGTTGTTATAGCAGCCACAGAAAAACATCATCTGTGAAAATTTCAACTATCTAGCTATCACGGTTCATGAGATACAGCCTGGTCACAGACAGACGGACGGACAGCGGAGTCTTATAATAGGGTCCCGTTTTTACACTCTTCGTACGGAATCTTAAAAATGATCTTTTTTCGATTGACCCGGGTCTTAGTTTATCTATAATTATATGTATTTGTAGTAAGACATAGTGTCTTTGAGTTGTTATCCCATAACAAGTCTCAAACTTACATTAAAACTAGCTCAATCTGTGTGAATTGTATTTTCATAGGTTAAAAATAAATTATTTTGTACTGATAAAAAAATAAAACATCGCAAAATAATGTCACTTGTCTTTGAACGTATCAATTTTAACGTGATTTTTGATTTATTATTGCAGAAAAACTGTTAATAAGAGCGCTATTTGACTCCAAGACACTATGACGTCACCTGCCTGTATTTCACAAAAATCCCATAGAAAATATTTGCTTTGAAGTTTATAAAAAAATTGACTTCAAGAAACTATGACGTCATCTGCCTGTATTTCATACAAATCCCATACTAAGTATTTATTTTGACGTTTAGAAAAAGTATCTGATTTGACTTGTTGGGAAATAACGGATCGTAGTGTATTTTTTTTCAAATATTTTAAAATTCAATTTTAAATTACGTCCGTAAAATCTTTATTTACTCACGTGACCCCGCCAACGAGTGCAGGGACTATACGCATTTTACGACTCCCAAGGGCCTCAGCTTCCGGCTTCAAATCTGGCTCTGGTCTAATATTTATTTAGCCAACATTTATTTTATTTTGCCACGTTATTGTACTCGGATGAGAGAATTTCGGTAGTAAAATTAAGCCCAATTACTTGAATTGGCGTTTTGATTGCCTAATGTCATTCGTTTTCATTTTTACACAAATAGCCATGATTATTAAATTTAATAAAAAACGCAAGACCTTCTTATTCATTGAAAACCTTTTTGCGTGAATATGCCACCTCTTTGTGGCAAAATATTTAACATGATGTTTTTTAATAATAATATAATAACGTTTATTTGATCAAAGAGTTCGTACATAACAATTTATAAGCATTTAAATCTATTGAGTAACCTACTAACTATATACTACCTACTTTATTTGTGCTGTTTCAAGTTTTTTTGTTTTAGAAGCAATAATGTTTTACCTTACGGTGCTATGAATTTCGTAGCTCGTCTACGGCGTAGCGAATACTCAGTTGATAGATATTTGTAGAAATTTTAATTACCTTTTGGCAACTTTATATTTTTCTCCTAGGCATTTCTATACTTTGTTTTTAGAGCTTCGTACCTAAAGGGTAAAAACGGGACCCTATTACTCACTCCATCTATCTGTCACCAGGCTGTATTTACCTCATGAGCCGTGATAGCTAGACAATTGAAATTTTATAGATGATTTTTGCGGACAGAAATAGCTATCGTATGTTTTGTAAATATAATAAATAAAGTTATTCCTTTTAGTATAATAAGTTACAGCTTTAGCCTATGTAAATGACTGATAAAGAAATATGATATAGGGACAGATGTAATAGGGTGCCTAAATATATCTTTCTGTTACCTATGTACATGAGAGTAAATGAGTTATGAACTGTGTGTATACTTATTTTCCCGGTATGTAGCTTTTAGGTATATAGTGGTACAAAAAAAGTTTAATAACATTTTTGTAAATTTTTCGAAACGGTTGACATGTATTTTCTTTTTTTAGTTTTTGAAAAGAAATCTAAAAACAGTCGACAGGAAATTTTTGCATAATTATTGACCATTTTTACGAAAATCGGTTGAGAAATGCTACCGAAAAAAAAGTACCAGTTCACATCCAAAATTCGCATACGAAAGAAATTTTGAAATGAAGCCACTGGACCACGTTCTATAAAAAAAGAAACCAAATTAAAAAAAAAAATATCGTCTTCCCTTACAACATCCATGTATTTTAAATTTTAAATCTTTTGTTTTTGCTATTTTTTTTGTATTGGTGCAATAAAGAGTTTTTCATTCATTCATTCATTCAACATCCATCTGGCTGAGAACTGCTTTGTATGGGAAGGCCATTTTTTTCTTAGATTTTTGTTTTCTTTTTTATGAAATGTAAGTTCAGTATCGTGGACTAACTTGCTCCAAAAATTTTGCTGGCGGTTAATAAGTCATTCTGTATAATGATCTTCCCGTAAAAATTATTTACTAAATTTGTAATTTACAAGAAGCTTCCTGAAAAAAAAAAAAAAAAAAACATTTTCTGTACCAGCTTTTATTGTAAGGCCAAAGTACTTATTAAGACAAAAACAATAACAATTAGCCCAAACTCGATGGAGTTGCGTCGTTATAATACTGAGTTCCGTCAGGCTTATGTCACTCCCCGTTAAGGTATCAAAAATATACCTACATTATTACTATGCGCGCGGCGACCACTTCGAAGGGGAAAATTCAGTTACATGACTCGTTTGTCCAGAGTAATAAGAATGAAATTGGCTTGCAATAGATGTCTAGGTATCTAAACGAAGAGGTGAGGAGTTCTGACGCGAGCTAAATTAAACCATAGCGCTAACCACATTGAGTAGATATTTCTTTGAATTTCTTTTCTAAGTAAGACTTCTATACGTGAATACTAGTACTTATTCTGTGGTTCCATTGAATATCTCCCGACTTTAACATCAGGCAGCTCATTGCACTCTGTGAGAGTGCAATGAGCTGCTCCATAATACTGTATTGCCATCCAAATCGCGTTCGAAAAAGTTGAATTCAATCGGTTGAGGGTAACTAATGGAAAATTGAGTTGCAAGATTTTACCTAAATACACAAACATACATACAATGTGTATTTTTGATACTTGATCAAACGAAGTGTGCGGACATAAGACGAAATATTAACGATAAAAAAAAAGAAAAAAAAAATAGTTATGTTAGACATTTAAAAATCCAGGCACTTGAATATTTTCATTAATTATTTTTTAATTAATGTCCTGTTCGGTATTGTTGATTAATTTTTACTTCTTAGCTTCTGAAACTTTGTAGTTTTCAAATGAGACGACTTTAAAGTAAATACGCCGTTTACTTGAAAAAAAATCGAAACAAAACCTTTACAAAAAAAAAGTGTTAATAACGATTTTTTTTCGGTTTTTTAATTGATAATATTTCGTCTAATATCCGCACATTTCGTTTGATCAAGTATAAAAAATACACATTGTATATACATACAAGATAAATAGTAAGTTGAATAAAAGCTTGTAAAAAAGTTAGCTAGAAAAGTAATCCCACGCACGCTTCGTCTCAGCTCCAGGGTAGTCTAGAAAAATATTTATTGCTGCCAGTATCACGTTACAGTAATTGCTAGCTTCGTACCGCTATTGGAGAATAGTTTTTGACATAGATGTACTGGCCGGGAACGTAAGTAATGGTTCTTCGTTTTAAATTAATATGAGAAGAAAAAAATAGTTTTATTTTTATTTAAGAGCGATAGTCGATGTCACTGGCATAAAAAGAGGGTGTTAAAATTTTGACGGTAATATCTGTCTGCCTGTCGGTTGGTCTGCCTGTCTGTTTCTCTATAACATCGTAGCTCTCGAACGAACGTAACGATATTAATGTTTTCTTTTTTTAAGAAAGCAGCTAAACCTTTAAGTTCCTTTGCTATGGTTCTTAGCTATGTTCGATGAAAATCGGTCACAGCCATTAAAAAGTTATTGGGGTTAACGCTTGAAAGTCGGGGATTTTTGATTTACCTGGCAATAATAGATGGAGTTGCGGATATCAATTGGAACATGTAGTTCCGCTACTCATCACTAGATGGCGTTCTTTTAAGTCGAGAGTAATTTAATTCGCCTGGCAATTAAACTTGTACGTACTGATTTTATTTATCTGCATATCTTAATTATTTAAGATATATGCTCTTTTCGGTGTAGTATAAATTTTTTACCATCTCTCTCATTCGCCAGCCGTTCCAATTTGCTGTACGACACGACGTTCACCTTCTTCTTTATCTGCTTCATGTCTTCATGCCTGGGTTTTCCATGTCCATTTCCTTCTATCTTTCCTTCAATATGTATATGTTTTTTATGAAATCGTGTCGTATCGAATGACCTACCATCTATTCTCGTCTATTCAATATTAAATCCAGAATACACCTACTCTCTCTTACTCTTTTCAGGACCTCCTCATTGGTATTTTTTTCAGTCCAACTTATCCTTTCCAGCACCACGTTTAAAAAGCCTCTAGTTTTTTTTTTGTCAAAGTCTGTGCCATGTATTTAACTGCGTATTTATAGAATATTTTCTGTTGTTACAGGTACATTGCAGGAGAGATTTGAGACACCTAAAGCCTAAAATATAGGGGTTAACATACGAAAGGCGTCTTCCCTCGTAAGAATAACATCTTAATTACCCAAAAATGACATCCCCCGTGATCCCACTTCATCCCCCTGACAGAGACAAACGACACGCTGACATGTGTAGAAAGCCTTCCTTGTTAGTCGACATCGAGGTAAAGCTTTTTTAGAGCTTTCGTAAAGTAATTGTGTCTACAAGAAAGCTGTTTGATAGTTTTTAATCAACTTCAGAAAAAGAAGAATGTTAGATATTCGGCTGTATTCTTCAAATGTTAATTACCTTAGAAACCAGTCATTTATAAATCGACTTAGAAATATTTTTGGAATGAAGGTCCTTTTCGGACAGTAGCGACTTGGCGGATAGGGGCTAGGCGGCAAAAAGTGTAAGACTTTTCCGTCACGAATTAAAGTGAAAGGTAATTTCACAAGTTTGAGAGCGTACGCCTGAGATGGTCGATGTTCCCGGTTTAGGAATCTTCTTACCCTGGACTCTTCCATATAAATAATAATAAAAATGATTTATTCCTCAAAACATGAATACAAAATCACTGTAGGTTTTAACAATTTTTAAAACTAGAATCAGTTGAAAATCTTTTCCCTATTTACTTTATTTACTACACTTACATAGAGGGTAGGCATTGCTGTGTGGTATTGCGTATATAAACGTAGTCTACGTTTTATTTTAAAACTACATGTCTTATTTCGGTAAAAAAATTGTAATTTTAAAGAAAATGCAATTATCTAGGGTTTTAATTGGTTTCCTACACTAAAATTATGAACTGGAAAGAAAATATAAGGGTGTAGAAGTTTTTCATACGATATAATACCTTACATTCTCTTTTAAGTTCATAATTTTACGGTCGCAAAATAATAATTACCCTAGATAATTGCAATTTCTTTAAAATTACATAATTTTGCCCATATCCGACATGTCGTTTCAAAATAAAACATAGACTACGTTTGTATGGGAAAGTCTTATTCTGTCCAGGGTAAGGGGAGTCTTAAGCCCAGAACACGCCATTTTTTTTAATTTTATTATTTAATTTATGATTATTAGTTAATAGATTTAGGTGTTACTTTGCGGAAGTCAAAGTTACATACTGTATGATTTGAATTACTTTGTGCAATTCCGCCACCAGAATTGCCACTACTGGTGGCGGAATTGCACAAAGTAATTCAAATCATATAGTATGTTATGATTTGAATTAATTTATAATTATCAGTAATTTTTTTTCGTCACAAATTAATAATTAACTACAAAAGTAACTTTGTTCTAACCGAGTGTTCCACGGCAATCACGTTATTTTTAAGTGTTATTACCGTAGAAACTAGTCATTCATAAACCGATTAAGAAATATTTTTTTAAATAGGAATAGCTTTGTGTCCAAGTTGCATTTTTACAAGCTTTTATTTAGTTTCACCCGTCTGTAGGTCTGTCTGTAATTAAATCTTGCAAGTTAAATTTGACCCACTTCCCAATTTCTAATTTAGCTGAAATTTTGCACGCGTGACAATCGCGTGACGTATTGCATCGTCAATTATGGTGACACGGAGCTGATTTGATAATGGAGCCGAAAGATGGCCATAGGAACTCTCAAAAATTTTTTGTTAATTTGTTTTAGATGAAAACTGGTTTTACAAAATATTTATTTAATAATTACTTGTTTTAATATTTGTAAAATTGTTCACTAAACAGAAAAAAATACGCGAACAATAAACACGAACAAAACAACCAACGAATTCTGCTGAAACGGCAAAAATCTATTTTCACACCTCATTACGCCCCAAACACGTATCGCGTTCAGATATTAAAATCTAAATAACGATCCAAACATCAAAATCGTTTATATGACAATATATTTGAAATTTGCGGCAGTGCCAAATAGGGCATTCAGTATTCAGGCTAATGTGTCGTTAGTAACGTATACGACTAACCGCAAATTAGGAGCCAAATTGCACTGTGGTTATCTGTCAAATGGACACTGCTCATCGAGACAAAAAGCACGACTATGTAGGTTCTCATTATTCAACACTTTTAAATAGTCGAGCTCCGCCTCCAGGGTTTATCGCTTCTGCAGAGTCACTGCCCTCTGGCCACGACCAGCCACGGTAAGTTTGGATGTCACTTAACAAACTGAGGACCCAAGTGGGGCGCTGCAGGAGCAATATACAAAAATGGGGTTTTACCAACGGGGCAAACTACAACTTACGGTGTCAGTGCGGCCAACAGAGACAGACAATGCCACAACTTCTCCGCTGTCCCTCATGCCTTGCTTCATGTTCAATGGCCGATTTGATGCAGTGCACAGACAATGCGGTTGCTGTAGCCTGCTGGTCGGATGTAATTTGATGAAGATCAATCATCGACACAACTAAGAAGAAGATTCAACACTTGTGAAGCGCTCCGGCTTTGCACGGGAATGTATTGTAAATGTCTACTTCTTGCTTGAATCAATCTATCTTTTAACCCTTTCACCGCAAGACTTTATATCAGTTGTCATGCTCCCAGCGCGAGGCATAGTGAATCGAAAATAAATACCTACAACCAAAAAGGGATGTGGTACGACACGAGCAGTGGTTTTATGTTGGAAATATCAGACGCTCGCGAAATGGGCACGAAAATGTTTGACACCAGATTTATCCATTTAAATCCGAACGTGCCGCATGCAGCCGGACAGGTGGGAAGTCACCTTATGGTAGCTAGAAGAACGTAGACGCAGGGATAGACCACGAAAAAAATGGTGGGACGACAAAGACTCTTTCATGAGTAGCAGCAGACTGCTCAAGATAGGGATGTATGGAAAGAACAGGGGGAGGCCTTTGCCCAAGAGTCGGACACAACAACAGGCGAGAAAGAAAAAGGTGGGCTCATCTTTGTTTTATATTCGCTACGCCAATAACTTAAATCAGATACTATTTAAAACGTCAAAACAAACATTTAATATGGGATTTGTATGAAATATAGACTAATATTCGCAATGTGGAAATCCGGCGTCGAAAGAAATTTCACGACGTGCTTTCTAGTGTTGCGAATCTAAAATGGAACTAGGCAGGACACCTGGCTAGAAGGAACGATGGTAAGAGTAAGGCTATCACCGAGTGGCGTCCGGCAGCTAGGTGGGTAGATGATATCAAACGGATTTCTGGAAAAACTGGATTGCTGAGGCTAGGGATTGGATTCAATGGCGCAGACAAAACGAGGCTTATGCCCAGCGGTGGGTCGTTGTTATTTATTTTTGACCCTGAATAGTACCCAATTTACCAACTAGATATTATGAACATTTTTTCTATAGGATTAAATGGAGAAATTAAAAAAGTAATCAACTTAACTGGAAGCGAAAAGAAGAAAACTAAGAGAAAAAAAAAAAAAAACTTGATAATATAATGCCATTCCAATACAGTGAAAAATATTATGAAAACCTTTTAAATTTACGCACTTATAAATTCTGACTTGGTAGGTAATAAATATTGTAATAATTTTCCATTAAAATTTTGCCAATATTTCAAATAGAGGCTGACCTCCTCGCAGCCAATATTGACATCGGACCAATAGAGAGCTTCTAAAATTTCCGAAACGTCCGTTCACATAGCACAGATTTTAATGAGTTAAAATTAAATTTACTTTAGTTCTACTGAATTAGGTATTTTGGTACCTTTTTCCAACCTCTCACCCACCACCCACCCACCAATGAGGTACGCGTATAACCTTCAAAAAATGCTACGCCTTACATTTATGAGCATAGTTAGTTGGATTTGTTCAAGAAAGACCGGATAAGAAATGATGTAATACGTAAGAGGTGTTGGGTGAAAGAGAATGTAGTGACAAAAATTGAGATAGGAATGTTAAGTTGGTTTGGACATGTTGAGAGGATGGATGAAAGAAGACAAACTAAAAATATTTGTCGTGCGTAAAACCGGACCTGGTCGACCTCGAAGAACGTTCTGCGACCAAATTGCAGATGTTCTGGAGAAAGGTGAAGTAAGGAGTACCTATAACCGGAGAGCATTTATGAAAAGAGTAATGAGTGTTGACGAAGCAAAAAAGGTTTGCAAGGATCGTAGCAAGTGGAAATTTATGGTCTCTGCCTACTTCCATGGGAAACAGGCGTAAAAATATGTAGGTATCTATGTAATTTGTTTAAGAATAGCTAAAATTTTTTCAAGTTGTGCTAAAAGTGCCCTTTGGAAATTGCGGATTTTGTCTGCTTAAAGCAGCAAGGCCCAAAATGCTCTGTCTGCCCCAGAGATAAAGATTTAGTGTAATAATACCTATGTTTTCCGAAATTGTAAATGTCATTTGATGCACTAAAGTACAGAATAAGTACTAGTACTCACCTACAGAAGTCTTACTCTGAAAAGACATTCAAAGAAATATCTACTTAATATGGTTAGCGCTATAGTTTAATTTAGCTTGCGTCAGAACTCCACAACTCGTCGTTAAGATACCTAGACATCCATTGCAAGCCAATTTCATTCTTATGACTCTGGACAAACAACTCATGTAATCAAATTTTCCCCTTCGAAGTGGTCGCCGCGCGCATAGTAATAATGTAGGTATAATTGTGGCACGGGCCTGACTAAACGTTTTTGTATTGTATTACATGTTTCTCCTGGAATAAAAATAATGGGAAAATTACATATTTATTTATTTCTCAATTCTTCTTACACTACTATTACAGGTTTCCCCAATACACTAGCATAGTCACACACATATATTTTATCTATTATTACTATTCATATTACGCAAAACAAATACAAGTGTCTTTGTGAATTCCGTTAATGAGCAGCTGAATACGTCAATGTTTTCTGCTACTTTAACCCCTTACCTGTCACTGGGAGGAATTCCTCCCAGGTCAATTGTTTATCTATTGTTTTATTATTTGCAACAGATGAAGAGATTTATTAAATGCGTGTGGGGTTTGAGTGAGTCGCGCCACTTTTATGATATTCGTTATTTTAAGTATAAATCAAAGCTACATCTTATGGCAAAGCCAAATATACTTTTATTTTTTACTACGAAAACTGAGTGGCGCAATTTTTTAGGAATTACCATTTATTTTTTATGTCGTCATATAGCACAAACCATGAAATATGAAGAAACTTTACAACACAGGGTAGAGAGTGGGTACAATATACAGAAGACACACAGCGAAAACAGAATTTAATTATACTTAACTACTTACTACACTAAAAACTATCTGCAACAGAAGTTGCGATCATTTAGATTAGTCTTTAGTCTTTTCAGTGTAAGCCCATGTCAAAAATCGTCACATTAGTGACGTGTTCATTTAAATACTATTTGTTATAATCATCCGAGCGTATTTAAACCGGTTGCATCTTCAGCAACCCTTCAGATCCTGGAGTCCGCTACCTAAAACAAGGAGATATGACGAGGTTACTGGTTTTTATATTATCTGTGACGGTCATAAAATGCTATTTATTTAAAAATTCGCCTCCATGCTCGTCCAGCTAGTCCATCTGAACAGACCTTTATCCAAATCACTCTCCAGGAATATGCTAATAAAATTCATAAATACATTATTTTAAAGAAGATTTCTGAAAAATATCGGATGAATTCTTAAAACGAGTATTCATTTTGATCATTTATGCTTCGAATTGATTTTTCTGTTACCTTTTACTTAACTGGAACTGAAATTGACTTTTTAACCGACTTGCGTCAGTGATTTAAAAAAAAATCTTCGTATTTTTATGAAAAGACAAATAAAACGGTTGAAATTTGGAGGAGAAATCAGAGGACTACGCAACAGTGATTTTGTGCACTTTTCATAGATATTTTCAGTCCAAGCTGCAGCTGTCTTTGTCGCACATCGCGACAGGCTGTTCGGGCACAGCGCGACAGCAATAGATTTTACAAATTTTGTCGACCTCTGTGGCGTAGCGGTCATGCTAGTCCGCCACCCAGAGGTTCCGGGTTCGATCCCCGGTCAGGGCAAGTTGGAAAATGGCCTTTTTCATATTGTCCTGCATCTTGGATGTTTATCTATAGATGTATTTGTTATAAAATATAGTATCGTTGAGTTAGTATCCCATAACACAAGTCTGGAACTTACTTTGGGGCTAGCTCAAACAGTGTAATTTTTCCCTATATATTTATTTATTTAAACACATACTTATTTTTCAATTCACTCGACCTTCGTGTTTTCTCTTAATACTTTCGCTCGAAGTCTTAAAGTTTTTACATCTACAACAAAGTATTATCCGCACAAAATTACTAAAAATCTTAGAGTAAATAAGAAAATATATACAAAGCAGATATATAAATCAATAATCGTTAAATCTGTTTTCGGTACATACATTTTTGAAAATTAGTAATTAAATTCATGAGATTTTTCTGCTCTTTAAAATTAATTTCGGGATTTGAGGTATATCCACTTTACTCTTTCGCTATATGAAATCAATGTAAGTACATAAATAACTCTACCTCATTCCGACTCTGGTTATGTCGTCCAAATTTTACTTTTGACGGTATCACGTGTAGGTTGACTGGTAGAAAATCCCTGGGCCTGTTACAACTTTTTGTAAAAAAATTAACTAAATTAATAAGAATACTTCAAAACACTGAATATCCATTTCACAATATCCAGAGAGAGTATCGAGTTGTGTTTTTGTGTCAATAAGGGGTCAAAGGTCGGGTTTTATTGAGCAAAAGGATGAAGCAAATTTGCTTATCCGAAACCCACGCTTTCGCTGAAATATCCATTCGCTTATTTAGACAGTGTAAGTGATTTAGACCTGTTTATATGATTTATTTATTTTATTGGTATATTTTCACATGAAAATTTACAAATAAAACATTATAATATAGAAGTAAACATAGTACGTAGGTGCCATTTATTTCTCGAGAAATTTCTTTCAGCAGACCCGCTTAAGGAAATGGAATGAAAGAGGTAATTGGCGATGATATGTAAAATCTTTTCTTTAAATATAAATTAAATTTTAATATACACTACACGCAATGTAAATTATACTTATTTTGAATCATAATCGTATAAAACATATAAACTATTACGTATGTTTTCGTAATGGGCAAACGTATGTTTTCGTAATGGGTAAACAGTCAGAAGCCAAAGCCAAAAGAATGTCCTTACTCTAGTCTTTTCCATACAAAAGTAGTCTAGCTTTTATTTTAAAATGACATGTGAGATTTCGTCGTATTTTGTAATTTTAAATAAATTGCATATATCTAGGCAAATCACTAGTTTTCGACAGTCAAATATGAACTTGAAAGAAAATATGAGAATGAAGAAGTTTTCCATACTGATGGTCAAATATGACATGATCGACTATATTAACTTTTAAGTTCATATTTTGACTGTGAAAACTAGTTATATGCCTTAATATATGCAATTTCTTTGAAATTACATAATTTCGCTAATATATGACATGCCGTTTCAAAATAAAAGCTAGACTACGTTTGTATGGGAAAGTCTGATTCTGCCTAGGGTAAGGGACTCTTAAAGACCACAGGCGAGATGGTGAAAAATAAATCTAAATAAATATGCTAGCCGAATCGCCTTTGAACATGATTCGCATTCCCCGGGAAGAGAAGCAGCTGGTACATTCTAAGTTTTTTCTTTTCTCCTCAGACCAGCAAAGAACGAAAGAAATAATGTCTAAATAAAATCTTATTTATTTATTTACCAATTTATATTCACGGAAAATTTATATAGAGAATACATAAATAAAAGTTGTTGTACAATAAGGCAATACTTCTCTCAAAAGATCTTATCTCAATATCTAAATACAGTATCAAGGTGTGTTTTTGTATCAAAGATCGAGTTTTATTAAGCTTATGGATGAGGCAAATTTACTTATCCGCGACCCGCATTTTCGCCGAAATATACATTCGCTTACTTAGACAATGTATGTGATTTATAAGGTAGGAAATAAGAGTCATAAATTAGTAAATTTATTTGGTAAAGTTTCTACAAGTAACATTATCTTAGTAGAATGAATTTAGTAAAAACTTAAGTTTGCAATTTTTCATTGTGATTGATATTTATTATTACAAATAGACTAGCAAGTTTTTATCCCTAACGGGTTCTTACTTACTTTTTACTACTTCTCTCGAGAATTTCTTTTATTGCAAATTGGCAACGTGGTCTGCGTCTCGCGATGAGCTGCCGCCAGCCTTAGTTTTAGAACCAGCCCAGCTCCTGTAGAAAGCTCAAGATGGCTGCTGACGTCCTGCACGCTTCTGTCTTGGTTCTCTGATTTTCTAGGATTATTCTTCTTTCTGTTCGACTACAATGTTATTGGAGTCTAGACATTTCACAATTCTTCATGGCTTGGGAAAGGAAGAGCAAATAAACATCCAAGATTTTTAAAAATTTAAATTTTTTCATTTAGGCAATTTCTACAGCTCTAATATGAATATATCATGAAATATTTTACCACCGCGTCGGAAAATCTGTACCATCACAGAGAAGAGGCGGTCAGACACTTTGTGGTAGCTCTTTTAAAATATTTCACAATTATTCCATAGTTGGCATAAAAACATAATCTTAGAATTAAATATTTTAGTAATATAAATAACAATAATTACAGCAATATTAATATTTCAGTACTGACAGTTCCATGAAATGAACACCTCCACAGTTGGCAACGTAATGCGCGACGTTTGTTTGCGCGTGGCATTTTATAGTCAAAGTTAGATTGTTTGCCCCACTGCTAGGTGGAGCAACATGCACGCAAAAATAAACGTCTTTTAGTATTACATTCTGTTTTGAGATGTATTATTATTTTAATTAATTATATGAAAATCAATGAGAATTAATGTAAGAATGTAATGCAGATATTATTGAGAAAATAAGATGTAAAGGTATGGTTAGATATTGTCCGTTGACATTTCTTTCATCATTTACCCAATTTTCTGTCTTCCTCTTAATAGACAGAAAATTGGGCATACGATCCAGGCCACTTTAAGTGTGATAATGGTTGTGAACATGCAAAATATCTGGCCAAGTGCGAGTTGGGCTCGCGCAAGAAGGGTATCGTTCTATTTTCTATAAAAAATCACATTTTTCGTATGGAGCCCCACTCAAATATTTATTTAATTGTGTTTTTAGTATGTCGTTGTTATTTTATTGACATACATCATCTGTGAAGATTTCAACTGTCTAGCTATCATGCTTAATGAGATACAGCCTGGTGATAAACAAACTGTCGGACAGACAGACAGAGGAACAGGCAGCGGAGTCTTCGTAAAAGGATCGCGTTTTTACCCTTTGGGTACGGAACCCTGATAAACGGTTAGACAATGCGATGTCTATTACTTCGAGGCGCCTACCAGCTCATAGAGCGTACGTATTCGAACCTTATTAATATGTGATATACTCGACACACAATGTGTGGGCAAGACTCCGTGCGCTCGTCTCAAATAACATTCGCCCTGTGGCAGACCTCCGGGAAAGGTAGAAACATGTAGACCAGTAGCTGATTTTCGTGTATATCGCCAAAAGTAGTGTCAGATTTTTCAGGTTGCCCAAAGGTATCTACCATTGCTTGACGACTGACATACAATTATGACAGCCGAGGCTAACTTTCGTTTTACAGATTGCATTTTTCAACCGATTTTCATGAAATTTTGTAAGAAGGTTCAAAAATGACATGGATTTTTTTTTATCAATTCAGTTATTCGAAATTTTTCCAAATGGCGGATTTTAGGGGGCTGAAAACTTAAATAACCAGTTTAATGCAAGTCGGAATCAAGCACGAAAGGTTCTAAACCATTAGGTATCTATTAAAAATCACGTTTGTTATACGGGAGCCCTCTAGCCTATTTTACTCTGTTTTTAGAATTTATTTTTATATAAATGTGTAAAAATTTCAAATGTCAAGCTATCACGGTTTATGAGATACAGCGTGGTGACAAACAGACAAACGGACAGACAGACAAACAGAAGGACAGCGTAGTCTTAGTAATAGGTTTCCGTTTTTCTCCTTTGGCTAAGGAACCCTGAAAATATAATATATCAGCCAGGTCATTTTTTTTTTCAATAATGCCGTATTCTCTTTTGTTACCCTTATTAAGACGCAACTTTATTGTCGGGTCTTGCGAGGTCTACAGCTTACAGAGCCACTAGTAATATAGCATACCTACTCGTATTCACCTCGCCCAACCCTCTCAATCACTGAGGGTTCATGGTCAAGGCACACATTATGTCTATCAGCGCGATAGCACAAGGCTGGCCATCGGTTATGTCCACAGAGGTCAGTTAAAAATAACCCCGTTTGTTATTTGCTCGCTTTGTGTAACCTTTCACGTATATATTATAATACAGAATACTCGTAGTTACATTATCATATACTCTCTCTCTCTCATCTCAGCGTTTTCCCAGTTGCGTCCTCAGCTGCAATGCTGAGAAGCCCGGGGTCCGCTTTCCAACATTTTCTTCTCCACTTGGTTGGCTGTAAGACGATTAGCATGCATATTATCCTTGACGACGTCAAGCCAGCACTTCTTGGGTCTATCTCGCCTGCCGGGCCCTGGCAGGGGCAGTGTTCCCGGACTGATACAACATTGAAACCTTCAAAAAACTAGTCTATATCTTCCTGAAAAGCCGGCAACGCTATTGTTACACCCCTGGTGTTGCAGTTGTCCATGGCCAGCGGTGACTACTTACCATCAGGTGACCCGCTTGTTCATTTGCCGCCCTATAACATAAAAAAAGGCTATACATTTGTTTCCCACGTAACTTGGCGGCTTCCGTAGGACTTGACCGCACTAGCGCAGGCGACTTTCTTGCAGTTTGTCTGCTATGTCACGGACATGGAAGCTGCCGCGGATGCGGGTGTTTCTCACACCACATACTGAATCTATAACTGGATATGACATAATTTTAAAATTTTGACATTTAAAAAAAATTAATTATGACAACAAACAATGTATACTCTGTCCACATATCAACTATAAATATTAATTTCATTGTGAGTTGACGTTCTTGGAGAAAATGCTGCAGTGCAGTTTGTTACCGCCTCTTCTGCACTAGCGCTTTGGAGGCGGCAGTAAACTTAGCTCTAAGTAACTTTTTGACGTCAACAATTATTGTGCAACAAAACAAAGTGACGATTATTAAGAGATATTATAAATATCATATGATAATAAAGATATATTTGAATTGAATTGAATTAAATTGATCTCCTATTACTTGCGAATGGGTTTTATGACTCCGGCGTATGAATATAATTACAAACTAATGTACAAAAGAAAATACTTGTAGCAGTGTTATATGTCTTTCAACTCTTAAATTTCCACATCAGATGATCATCGATTTATTGTAAACACATGTTTATGTAAATTTTAACTTGGTTCTTATAGTTTAGCTGGAACATTATGGTTCTGCATCAGATGGTCCATTGTCCAAAATTAAATATACCTTTTATATTGTCATGGCTTAACAGCTATACAGTGTCCTTTTTAATTAAGTACAAATATTTTAAGGGGTGATTTAGTCCATCATTTTGAACAACTTTTCCCAATAAATGTTTATCGGAATACGCAATTTTTTTTGCAATTTTCATACTAACTATATCACGTGACTACTTCGATTTGTATGAGAACCTAAAATTTTTTTTTCGTATTTCTGTATACATTTATTGGGAAAAGTTGTTCAAAATGATGGACTTAATCGCCCCTTAAAATATTTGTACTTAATTAAAAAGGACATTGTATAACAAAAAAGTTTCATTCGAATCCGTCCAGTATTTCCGGAGATTAGCGTGTAGAAAGAGACAAACAGACACACAGACTCACAGATAAACGGACAGCCATTTTTATAAATGTTTACTCTATTACTATGTCTCTATCACCTCAATTTTTTTTTATAGTCAATGTACAGATACAATTTTTTTAAATATTTTATTGCATGTGTTGATTTATACTTAAAGGCGTAGACAGTGCCTAGCCCCAGGCCTATGTCACCATCCGTTTAGATATCGAAAATATACCTACATTATTACTATGCGCACAGCGACCATTTCGAAGTGGTAAATTAAGTTATATGAATCTTTTGTCCGGAGTAATAAGAATGAAATTGGCTTGCAATGGATTTCTAGGTATCTTAACGCGAGCTGAATTGAACCATATGGATAACCACATGAGTAGTTCTTTGAATTTCTTCGCTAAGTGAGACTTCTGTACGTGAATGCTCTTCTGTGCCTAGAGCCGCAAGACCCAAAGATCAATGTTAGTTATGGTGCACATGAAGGTAAATTATTAAATTTTTAACAAAAAAAAAAGAACAACCGACCTTATTTTCTTTCAGAAGTTTCTTCCACATCTCCAAAGTTCCTCATTATATCTTCACCAAATTAATATGAAACCAACTGAGTAATAAAAGCTTTCATATAAAAAAAGAATTATTCAAAGTCGGTCCACAGTTGACGAAGAAATCGAGTAACATACATACAAAAAAAAAACATGCAATCTAATTGATAACCTCCTCCTTTGCTGAAGTCGAAGTAAGGGAAACAATAGTGATGTTGCTTGCAGCTTCGCCTGCTGACACGATTCCTCTGGATATTTTCCTTTTTATGATCTGTACAGGACAAGATGCTGTAGTGTAATGCATGTAAAAATATATTCAGATAATTTGCCAAGTGCGTGTCGGGCCACGCACAGTGAAGGGTTCTGTAGTTAGTAGTAGGGTCTGCCCACTTTGAGTTCATGCCACTAAAAACGTCTAAAAACTAATTTTCTATTGGATTTGTGTAAAAGTTTCACTTTGCGAATACATTTTATAAGTTGATCGCCTATAACTTTTTAATTTGTAAACCCTACTTAGCTCTGATAGTTTTCCTTTATATTTCGGTATATAGATCTGTTTTTTACGTGTTTTATATAACCGTTTAGCAAATAGAGAGGGGGGAGGGGACACTTGATTGAAACAATACACTTTTAAATTAAATATTTCAGAAACGGATCCCTAAATCGAAAAACGGTGTTCACAACCTCACATTATTTTTGAAAACCTACCGACACTACAACGACAACATGACTGGTTAGTCGAGAAAAAAAATGCCTTTTCACTTTACTTGTATGGAAACTACCCTTAAAATATTTTTTTTTCAATATTTTATTTTACCACTTTTTTGCCTAATTAATATCCATATCTGGATGAAATCACAGCTTTCTAGTACTAATAGTCGCTGAGTAAAACCGCGGATCGACAGACGAGACTATAAGGGTTCCTTGTTAACTACGCAACCCTAAAAACATATAAAATCTGTATTATTGCAAAATCAAAAATTAGGAATTGTTCTGGTGGCGTCCCTCCCACCCGAAGTAATAAGTGAATTACACTTAATTTCGACACTATTTTTATATCTGGTGAAACCAATAGTAATTTTACTGTTATCTACAAGCATAAACTATATTTTGTATGTCAAAATTAGACATCAGTAGGTTCGGAGATCAGGGTTAATTTTCGCCTTATTTCATGAATAAAATCAAAACTATTCATTTTACAATAATAACAAAAATATATTTGAGATCCTCATAACGAGCCTTTTTATTTGATACATAGATAGTAAGTTATTTATTTACTTTACACTTCTGTGTTTGGGTCATAAGATTACACCATCCTCCTAAATTTCACCTGATTTGGTCCAGTAGATTCGGAGCAAATTGGCTGTGACAGACGGACGGACAGACACCCGCCGAGTGATAAGGGTTCCGTTTTTACATTTATTGAACGGAACCCTTAAAATACAAGTTTCTCTTTAAACAATAATTCTTAAAAAGATATGTAGGATAAAGTATAGGCAACAAAAAGTCACAGCACAAAATAAGAATGTAATTGTCGGAGATAAACCGACAGGGGGCGCGGCGAGAAGCTCATATGAATAGGGTTATCACTGTAAGCAGAATTATTGCAAAGGCACAAGCTACGTCACTTCCTTTTCAATTTCATCAGCCTAAAGCAGGAAATAAAGAAAAATAAATTGATGAAGCTTTGATTTAATTATTGTTATTCAATTTTCTCTTGATCTTAGATTAGGTTATTTATAACATATCTATAAAAATAAAATATTGTACAAAGTATACACAGCTTAAAAAAAACTTGTCTTTTATTATTCATTAATATATACAATGTGTACCGGAAAGGGGGTAACAACCAAAAAGAGAAAAAAACATACTTATCAATGTAAACATCTTTTATTATGGGTCTATCCCTGAAATCGTTAAAAAATCGGTTGTCTGTAAAGTCGGTTTACTGACGATAGTTGAACGTGACAACGTCATAAGAAAATACTGATGAAATGCCGAACGCGGAGGCCGATTGTGCCTCTTTGTCGCTCGTTGTGCGCTCTCGCTTGCACTTCAAGCCTTAAATGGAACGCCTCAGAGCGAGGTAACGCCGCATGCGTCATGTTTTTTCGTGCGTGCAGCGGGCTCCATCAAATTATAAGACGTTGTCACGTCAAAATCTGCAGCTCCATACATTTTGGCAGGGTAGTTATTTAATTATGTATGTAGGTGACGATTTTTTTACGAATTCTGGGATAGTCCCATAGTGAAAGTAGTTCACATTGATTAGTACGTTTATTTTCCTTTGTGTTGATATCTCCTTTCCGTTACACGTTGCATGATTAGGTACCTACATATCATTAAAGTGTCCAAAACTATTAGAGGATATGCACGTATTTCTTTTATTTGCTTATAAAATCCTTATTAACCATAGAAAACAAATTTGAAAGAATTTATAAAATATTTTTCATCTTATCTACTCAAAAAACGATGTTTCCCAAACCCAAAACATTTGGAGCTAAAGTTACTGGTTATTCTCTCGGGACTAAAAAGTGAAAAAGAAAATCTCTAGGGATTAAAACCAATTTGAAAACTGAACACTGAAATAATGTTGGCAGTCCAGCAAAAAAAAAAAGAATTTCGTTTTAAAATTAAAAATAATTGGAATACATATCGTCGTCAACATAGATGAATGTAGATAAACATTTTTATGTTTTTTGCTTTGGAAAAAGAAATAAATATAATTAAAATAGCGCAATTTTTCTATTTGATTCAAGTAATTACATAAGTTTTAGGTTATTTGTATTGGCAAGTAATTATTTGTGTAAATGTGAATACTTTGTGGTAAGTTTAAGCCGATAGTGAATTGGTATCAAGTTTACATATAAAAAGATATGAAGGACCACGCAAACAAAGTTATAAGTGAACATTTTATCGTAAGTTGGTGGTCTTCAAAAAAATATTTGTTATATTTATCGTATGAAAACGACACCAAAAGTTAGTATTAAATTGTCGGTTAAAGTCTGATTAGGTATTGTAGGTGTTCTACTGCTCTTTATATTCTGTTTTGTATTTGCTAGTTTTTCTCATAGATGGAGATGAAAAATAGAGTGATAGAAACTCGGGTACGGTAATATTTTTATCCTTCTCGCCTTCAAAATATTACCTTATCCCCTTGTAGCACAACGTACTATTAATCAGCGACGTACATGTGATACTTTAAAGTTTCAATTAGAAAGAGAAGTCCGATATGGACTGGTGACGTCAAAGTCCATATCATCTATAATACATTTTCCATAGAAAATAATGTTTTTGCTAGTGAGATAGACATATTTTCGTTAAATCGTTATATATCGTTCGTTTTTCAACCAATTTTTATTCTCTTTTCACTGTTAGTACTTTACTTTTGAATATTTATGGATAAACTGGTTAGATAACACATATTTTTTTGATGCATATTCCCTATTATCAAGGTTCTTAAGAAAATTTTGTAAAAAAGCCCCAAGACCGTTTAATTTGAGAATATACAACTGCTGACATGACAAAAATGCTTTCACCCGCTTCTCACAAATTAGGCTTCTAATACATTTTTTGTTTTCATTAGGGGCAACCCTACTCGCGACGAGTTGACACTTTAACAAGGCCGAGTGTTTACGTGTCTACTGAATACTACTTATATGCAAATTTGATGTTGCTCAGCCTTATATAGAGAAAATACTGAAAATTAACTCCTATTTTTGGGGTTTATCCTCAGATTTTTGGGCGAAGTTTTCACCATTTCTGATTTAGAATAACTAGTGTTTAACTAGTTTTATAAAGAGATAAAGTAGTTTGAATTAACTTTAGAATATTTTAATTTTTTCGTTCGCTTTTCATTTTTTTGCAAAAAATAATCACGGTTAGTAAGCACGTAGACCAAGCCTCCACCGAAATTACTAATGTTCATTGATAGCAGTGCCGCGCCCCCTGCCACTTCAACGAGCCCATCTGTCGGGCTATGGCAATACAATACAATACAATACAATACAATACAATACAATACAAAAAACTTTATTGCACCAAAAAATATTTACATATTCGAAATACTTACAAAGGGTAACATAGTATAATGAGGTACAAGAGGCGGCCTTATCGCCGAAGCAATCTCTTAAAGGTAACCAAAAAGAAAAGGAGTGCGAACCATATAATAAGATAACAGGTGGCGCAGTTAGAATATAATATATATAAACTTAATATCACATTCGATCATGTTTTATGACCAACTTATACTTTTTTTTGCTTTGTAATTCATCTGGCCAGTAACATACGTACTAAAAACTACCAAGGGTGAGTCGGACGCGTACGAAAGGTTCCGTACCATTATTTATAAAAAACACGTTTGTTGTATGCGAGCCCCACTTAAATATTTATTTTATTATGTTTTTAACCGACTTCCAAAAAAGGAGGAGGTTATCAATTCGTCGCGATCCTTTATTATTATTTTTTTATGTATGTTCACCGATTATTCAAAGACGCGTGGACAGATTTAAAGAATTCTTTTTTTGTTTGAAAGGGTATACTTTCCAGGTGGTACCATGGAAATTTTATCAAAATCGGTTGTGTAGTTTGGGGGTGAAGTCGTTTTAAGTTTTGAAAAAATTATTAGTATTTGTCTTTTTAGCGGCAATAGAAATACATCATCTGTGAAAATTACAACTGTCTAACTTTCACGGTTCATGAGTGACAGACAGACAGACAGACGGAGTTTTAGTAATAGGGTCTCTTTTTTACCCTTGGGTAGCCAAAATAAAAACGTTTCAAAAGCCTATCTCTTGTTAAAATCTCCACAATGGACATATTACAAAACAAGCGGTTTACGACCTCCCATAAACTGTTTGATGATTCATAAAATTAAAATGGCGGATCTCGTTAAGTGTTCTGGTGGATTCCGGGCTGAGTTATTGCGATAATATTGATTCGGAATTGTTTTACGAGGAAGCCATGCTGTGAAGTGGTCTCAAGGAGGCTGGAATGAAGGTTGAGTGTTGAACTATATGCGACGCAAGATGCGCGACGCAACTTACGTCGCGTTCCGCGCCTACTTTACGGTTTATACACTTTCTACCCACCTTTCACACCAATTTATATTTAATATAATATTGTTAGTATATGTGTATATGTGTGAATGTGCGTTTTGTGATTTGTACGTACTTGCTTCTACCACAGCTTCTACCTTTTAATTGAGTAAATATCCTCTCAATCTATCGCAGGTTGACTGGAAGAGATCCCTACATGAGATAAGTCCGCCTTTGTATATGTGTTCGTTCGTATGTTGCCTTTTTAATGTTTTTTTATACAATAAAGTTATTACAAACAAACAATTTAAGTTAATACTTTATTGTACAGAAAAAAAAATATCAATAATCAAAAACTACACACAGAAAAGACTTTATATTTACAAAGGGTGGTCTTATCGCTAAAATCGAGCTTCCAGACAATCGATGGATGGAGAGAATATAGTGAAACGTTAAACAAAACACGACTAAAATACAATTCTTTAATAATACCAAGTACATATATAAATATAAAAAATACATTCATACAGATATATACATATATGTGTATTATAAATTTTATAAATATTATACATATATAAATATGTAATATGTATATCACGTAACGAGGGTTGATAAATAAAGTTCCAAATAAAATTGAAAAGAAATATTTTTAAAAACAAAAAATTATTGCTTACAATTGTTAGACTCAAGCAAAGCATTCCACAATCTCGCCGCTTGTACGCTTGTAAGTTGCGTGTTAAGAAATTGTATAGACGATGCAAGTTGCGTCGCGCATCTTGCGCTGCGTTTGGTTCGACTCAAGCGTCAGCGTGTGCGTTTAACATGGCTATCGTAGGTCAACAAATTTTGACCCGACTACGAAAGCAAAAAGGAAGTTTATGAACCGCTATGTATGTTCATCTGTTTCCTTGTATCTTCAAGGATATCCTTGTAAGTATAAAAAGTAATGTTAAAAGCGCCTTGGCAGTTCGCTGGTTAAAAGCTATATGACGTCACAGTAAATTCAATATTTCGGCCTCTTTTATGCTAAAGAGTAATGAACTAAAAAAGGGCTTTAAGCTTTTTTTTCCTACTGTGCTAGCACTATCTTGATTAACGGTCTTTTAAGCAAGAATTTTTTTCAGTCAGGTTTCAGATTGTTTTTAATAACTTGCTTAAATATATATTGTATTTCAATCCATTTAGCTATTTAAGCGTAATTTTGTAAGAATATTACTTGTCACTAAATGAACACAAGTTGAGCAAAATTACCTCATTTAGTTATTTTCATCAATAAAATATTATTTTTTCATATTTCGACACATTTTATTTCTATAAACAAGATGTTCAACAACTTGGAATAGAGGTAATAGATTCAGATTTTGCTTTGCGGAAGTCAAAGTTACATTTTTTTTTTTTTTTTTACAATTTATTGGTTTAGGCATTTGTCCTCAATCTCACCTGATGGAAAGCGACGATGAAGACTAGGATGAAGCATGCCTATCCAAAAGATATATATTATATCATGTGATTTGTATTTACTTTGTGCGATTCCGGCACCAGTTAGTTCATGTAAAATATTAAACACCACTTATGCGTATGCGGTGTCCCATGTTGCTGCAGCCTCAGCGGATGCAGCAGCAAGGGAGGAGCATCATCAACTGCTGGTGGTGGGTGCACACGGGCTATTGGTGGCAGGTATGCTGGGACTAACAGTAGTGGGTGCCGGCCGGCAAGCAATAGTTTGCATGAACTAACTGGTGGCGGAATCGCACAAAGTAATTCAAATCACATGCTATGTAACTTGGACTATGTAAATAATTCCAATAATTCTTTTAGACCTAACAATATATCTAAGTCCTTACAAATAAGATATTCATTAATATGAAAGCAAATATAATATACGTTTTCATGTTTATAAGCAAAAGGAAAACGAAACTTACGTCGATTCCCAATTAGTGTCATAAATACTTACGCATAGACAAATACCCAGTTATTATCTTGTTCCGTGAGGGAACGGATTATCCTTACGACAGGTCATTACAAGGGTGTTCATTTGATCCGAATATAGATGGAATAAACTAATTTATCTTAGGAAGGTCACACGAAATATCTTAGAATTAATCATTTTGAGGATTAGTGGTATTTTATGTCATTTGTAAAGAACAAAAAAGCTCAAGTTTAAAGTGAGGCCTGGATTCATTAACTACATAACGTAACAATGGTGTTTATTTAGTGATCTGAGTAGACTAGAAAACAAATTAGGTAATTTATCTTATGAAAGTAGCATGAAATTTCTAAGAATTAATCATGTCGAGGAATAAGAGGTACTATGTTAAGAAGTCTTTCGTAAAGAACAGAAAATTTAAGACTAAATTGAGACCTGGATTTATTAACTACATTAAAATGGTGTTCATTTGGTGATTCAAATATACTTAGAAAACAAACTAATTTATCTTATGAAAATCACATGAAATTTTTAAGAATTAATCTTGTCGAGGAATAAGTGGAATTTTATGGCGTTATGTCATTTGTAAAGAACAGAAAGCTCAGGATTAAATTGAGACCTGAATATATTGGCTACATTACAAGGGTGTTCATTTGATCTGATATAGACGAAAATAAACTAATTTATCATGTAAAGGTCACGCGAAATTTATTAAAATTCATCATGTCGAAGAATTACAGGTCCTCTGTAAAGAACAGATTCAACATTAAAGTAAGACCTGTCAGTAGGTTTTTCATTTGGTGATCTGAAAATAAACACAGAATATATAAGAGTACTAAAATTGTATAAATGAGAATAAACTAATAATTTTCTTATGAACGTTGTATGAAATTCCTAAAATAAATCATGTACTTTGATGATAAATAAATAAATATATATATGGACAAATCACACGGATTGAACTAGCCCCAAAGCAAATTATGCCTAATATCGTCACGTTTCAAAGCATACCCCCCCCCCCACCTCCCCACAACTAAGTGACACAAAAATCAAAAGTAGCTTATCAATAAAGTTTTAATGCTTTGACATTAAGACCACCTACAGCTCAATAAACTTTTAAAATAAAAATACATAATACAAAACATTTTTTTTTAAATCTCTATTTATTAAAGAGGGTTTTGTCTTAACAGAGTAATTCACCCTCGAAGGTGCATCTAAACTTAGGATCATCTATGACTATTTAATACCTTAAACATTTTATAAATATCCCTTGCTGCCTCAGATGTGGGAGTGGCAAGTATGCTAAAGCACTCCCACATCTGTGAGGTTAATAATACAAAACATTACTCTTTATTGCACTCAAAATTACCGGCCAAGAGAGTGTTGGGCTATGCGCAGTGTAGGATACTGTAGTTGCGAATGTTGACTTTGTGTCCACGCGACTAAAAACGTATACAAAACTTATTTTCTTTTGAATTTGAGCGAATTTTCCTTTACCGAATACATTTTTAAGTCGGTCGCCTATAACTTTTTAATATGTATATCGTGCTTAGCTCTAATAGTTTTCCTTTAAACTTCGTTATATATACTACTGGTGTAATTTTTTTCACGTATTTCCATAGACGAGGAGACTTGACTTTAACAAAAATGTGCACCATAGAACCAAATATTTCAGGAACTGATTCCTTAATCCAAAAATAGTGTTTAGAAGCACACAATATTTTTGAAAAACCTATTCAACGATATCCCACATGATGGGATAGTCGAGAAAAAAATTTACTCCCACTTTACATGTTTGGTAGTTAGCAGCTCTCATAAGTATTAAGGTTAGCGTTAAAGGAGCTAACCAGTTTTAAGTTAAAAAAGTTTTATTATTTACCACTTTTCGGAAGGACTACTATACATACCCGTGCCAAATGACAGCTTTATAGTACTTATAGTCTCTAAGTGAAACCGTGGACAGACGGACAGACCAGCGTACACGGCGAAACTATAAGGATTCTTTATTTACTACGGAACCCTAAAAATACAGGTCAAAATCTTAAAAACTGATGCACAAAAGGCGGCTATATCGCTAAGCAATTTCTTCCAGGCAACCTTGTTTTTATAGAAAAAAGTGATGGGAAATAGAGATTGTGGGATATCCTCGATAAATTATTATTTCTAACTGGATGTTACGAGATAAAAGATCTCAAAGGACAAAAACGGATCAACAAGAGGGACGCCTCTGTCTGTCAGTAAGACGTGACATCTACAGGTGGTTAGAAAAGGAAACCCTACAAGGTTTTGGAACGAAATTTCTTTTCGGACGGTACGGACTTGTCTAGTGTTGTAAAAAACTCGAGTCCAGGAGTCTACATTTGCAAACTCGACTTAATTTTGCATTCTCAGTAGGAAATACATTGACAAGTCAGATTCGAGTCGAGCACGAGTCATCGAAACACGGACTTGAATCAAATTAGAACTCGAATCATAGAACCAACTCGAGTTTGAATACCAAACTCGAAGCAACTTCTACTCAAAAAACTCTTTATTACAACAAGTTATACAAAGCATAACAATTATCAAAAAATGCATTTGATATTATTGATACACTACTTTATCAATACTTGTTATTTACCTAAAATAAACAATTAAAATACCTGACACGAGCGCGACTCAGTCCACCAACAGACTCGAGCTCGCAATAGACTCGAGCACTGAACTCGAGTCTATTGCGGGAGCTTGAGTATAACTAACATATCGAGCAATGGAGTCTCTATTTATGAGTCGAGTCCTGTGATTTACAGTCGAGTCAGAATGTTTAGACCCCCAGATTCGAGTTTTTTACAATACTGGAAAAAAGTGTGCGATTTTTCCGTCATTTTATACGGTTACGAATAATTTTTTTCAAACATCGTTCCAACCCAGTTTTTCACGACACTCATGCATTTTTTATATAAACGCTCATCTCATCTTACCCGACTGCAGCAGGAGGGTTATGTTTTTAGAGTGTATGTATGTATATTTCTATGAGACACTCTGCAGCCGAAACGGCTTAGTGAATTTAAGCTTGAGAAGAGTCTTGAGATTCCTCTGAATTCTAAGAGTGACATTTTTTGTATATACATTGTGTATTTTTTATACTTGATCGAACGAAGTGTACGGATATTAGACGAAATATTATGTCAGTTATTTAAAAAATCCAGGCACTTAAATTTTTAATTAAATATTTTTAAACTAATTTTCTATTTGGTATTTTTTTTATTTATTTTTTTCTCAGCTCCTTAAACTTTGTAGCTTTCAAATGAGACCACTTTGAAGAAAAAACACTGTTTACACAAAAAAATAAAAAAAGGAAACACGACATTTACATTAAAACAAAAATTTAAGTGCTAATAACTATTTTTTTTTTCAGTATCGATATTATTTCGTCTAATATCCGCACGTTTCGTTTGATCAAGTATAAAAAATACACATTGTGTAAAAAATTGGACAAAAGCAAAATAGCGGATTTTCGGAAACTTTACAGGCAATCGGGTATTTTGTTTTTTTTTTGGATAATTACTGGTTAATATGAATATTTTGTAAAGTCGATATCAATTTAATATGATATTAAATTTTATTTTATATACCTTTTTTTATGATGGCAGTAATAATTATCATAAACTGATTCAAACTGAATTCAAAAAAATCTGTATTTGATCAAATTTTTTTGTGTGTTTGTTTGTGACCACTGCGCCACGGAGGTCGACGAAATATTGTAGTATGTACAAACTCTTTTAACAAATAAAAGTTTTTTTTTTTTTACTTAAATCGCCTATCTTTTTTGTCAAATTTAAAAATACACATCCAAAGATTAAATCTGCGTTATAAAACTATGAAACTACAAACCCAGAAAAATACAGCGAAAGATTCTAACAGAATGTTCCACTACATTTTCGCTTCCATTACTTATAAAAATGATATTCATTCGTATAAAAATTCGTTCACCGCCCGAGCGAGCCTGTAAAATACAAACGAAGACAATTTTTATAATAAAACGAGTGCGACACGCGATCTCTGAGACAACTGAGCTTAGCAATTCAAATTGTGTATTGAACGCCGAGACAGCGCTTGTCAAGGATTTCAATGGAGGGAATAACATCAAGGAAAATGTTTGATAGCGCTTTGCGAATTTGCTCAGTTAATACAAATATACTTTAAAAATAATAATAATAATGCAGCCATCTCACATTTTAGATAAAAAGGTACTTAAAAGGCCTCTTCATGTTGGCTTTGGCCCCATGAACGCCTCAAAGGACCGGGTCCCCATGGACCCGTGGCTGAAAAGCGTACCAACATAATAATAATAATAATGTATCGTTTTATAATGATATTTTTTCTATGTGAAATAAAAACATGTTGTTCTAAAACTACGAAAACGTTTATTAGTAAATCTAACTAAAGCGTACAAGCCATCATATATTATTACCTTAAAATAAACTTTAACCTACGAAAAACGATACATTATGTTCAAATATAAGTGATATAATTATAATATATATTTTGTCGGCGCGTTTGAGGGGCCCATCTAGTAGGCGGCAAGCCACCACCTGCCTACAATAGCCAGTAATCATGATTATGGCAGGTGACGTTCCTATTGCAATATCCTAGCATTAGTCCATCCCAATCTCATTCCATAATCCATAGACCTTTCCCTTTTTCTTGCAATAGATCTTTCTCCTGCCGAAACCTATTCAAGGGTACACCTTTCATAGGTATATTCAGGAATGGGTTTTGGCGGGAGCGCCACATTACATCAACTTCTCCAAAGGGCCTCTACGTGTTATATCTGTATCCCCACGCAAGCCTCTCAAAGGACCGGGGTGAAAAGACCCGTGAATCTAAAGGAGATACAATATAATAATTATTTATTTATTTCAATAGTTACATGTGGTTAATTGAAGCCTCCTTTTAAGCGTAAAAGAACGCCTGTGCCAGGAGACTCCACTCTTCCATTTAAACAAACAGGTGATATTCCAAATTACACAAATAATAATACACCATAATAAATAAATAAAAAAAAATCGTTTATTTCAGATAACACGGATCCATAATTGTGTTAGTTATACTTAACCTATGTTAGTATTAATTGATTACATTATATAGATGGTTGCGTTCATATACATCTCTATAGTTCGGAGTGGGTTTTAACTATCATCCTCCTTACAAAAGACGCCCATAAGGGAGAAGTATAGCGATCGGCTAACGTCTTCAAGATGCTATTGGGGCTAGCCCGCACTCTGTTTATAAGCGAGGTGGTTTTTTTGCGAAGAATTGCTGCAAAGCCGTCGATTTGGTATTCCGCAAACATCGCCGATGCGCTACAAAAACGAGGCAGCCCCAGCATCATCCTAAAGACGTCATTATATTGAATTCGCAAGGTGTCCAGCGATTTTTTGGTATAGTTGACCCACAGATTACCCGTGTACATATTCTGGCAGTATGCTTTAAAAAGCGTGACCTTTACTTCTTCGGTACATCGGGTAAATCGGCGAGCCAACATGTTGCCCCTTACTGCAAGCGCCCTACGTTCTCTCTCAATATCTTCATTATCTTTAAGGTCGTCGGTTATGATGTGCCAAGATATTTAAATTTTGTAACCAATTTAATATTAGCTCCATCAAGGATAATATTATCTGTGTTATTTGTACACTTTCCGGCGACCTTAAAGATCATCAATTCTGTTTTTTTAACATTATATATGAGCCCATGTTCTCTGGCATAGGTCTCACATACTCACAACATTTCATTTAGGCCCCCCGCCGTCGGACAAAGCAGTACCATTTCGTATTATAGTTAATATTATTAACGCTAATTCCATCGATCCGACATCCAACACGCATACTGCTCAGCTCGACAATGAGGTCGTTTACATATATGTTGAAGAGCGTGGGAGAAGTCAGGCCACCCTGCCTTACTCCACTCTCCAACCTATATGCTTCCGAAAACGTGTTTGCCCATTTAACAAAATTTATTTGGTTAGCATACCAAAACACAAATATATTAATAACTTCCACTGGAACCCCCCTATCCCTCAACATTCCCCATAGTTTATTGTACGCTACAAGGTCAAAAGCAGTCGAGTAATCAAGGAAACACCCATACACCTGCGTTCTGCGACTGGTATAGTATTGAACAGTGTGCTTCAAACTTACGATTGCGTTTTCCGTGGACAATCCTGATCGAAATCCGAACTGTGCGTCGTGTATATTGGCATATTTCTGTATAAAAGTATTAAGCACACTGTCCAACACTTTAGCTATAGTTGTTGCCAATAAAATGGGGCGATAATTAGCTCCATCTGAGACATCACCAGTCTTATTTTTCACAATGGGTACCACAATAGTTTTCAACATATCCTGTGGTAAATAAGAATGGCTGATACACATTGTGAAAAATAGAGCCAGTACCCTAGGGAGGTGAACACCCGCATGTTTCAGATGCTCCACGCTAATTCCATCGTGACCTGGAGATTTTCCTCCACTCATATTTTTTAAGGCAACTCTTACCTGTTCTGCAGTAACGCGTATCAACTGAGTCTCTCCCTGACAGTGAGGTGTATCATAAGTAGGCACAGAGGGGCCCAGCGGAGAATCAACTCTAAATTGCTCCCTAAACATGTTGGCAATATGTTCCGGTTCACTCACCCCTCCCTACACTCGCTGGCAAGCCAGGCCTAACGTCAAGTCCCCTTGTTGCCTTCCAAAAACTACCAAAGTCTTTTGCTGATCTATGTTTAGCTAGGATGTCCATCTTGAGCTTGGTTTGATTCTGTTGAAATGGTGCCATTCAACCGGCTCTTAAAAATCATAATACAATGCAAAATTTCTTAAAAATTTGAGTAAAGAAACTTACAAATTAGTGAATTAAGTACTTTGGTCTGTCAGTCTGTCTGTCTTGGACTTGAAATTTGTCAGTCTGTCTGTCTGTTATATAATTTAAAGTATAAAATGTTCTATTTCCTCGTAGTTTAGGATTTCAACCACTTTTTTACCTTTTGGCTACATTCATAGAGTGATGTCGGGTATATCCGAATTTGCCTGTTTATTTTGTTATAAAGTACAGATGATCGAAACTCGTATTGAATGCAGGCAAATCGTGTCTTATTGAAGGGAACTCTAGCCACTGTCTTTTCGTCTTCTGCTTTCGGATAGTGAGTTATAAGGTAAAGATTGTGCTTTTTGAGAGTAATATTTACTAAGTATAGTTTCCTTATGGAAAGTAGATCTGTAGTTTTGTAAAGTTTTAAACATTCATAAATTTGTTTAAGCCGCATAGACATCCTCTTTTCCGACAGCAAAGTGCCTTCCCCTTAATAGAGACAAGTGAAGTGCCTATGGACACATTCTTAGTCAATAACGTATAAAACTACGTCGATGTTAAATTACTTATTAGTCTGAGTTAAGGCTAGATTGTAATATTATTAGCGTACTTATTTACTTTAGATACGTTAAGAAAGGAAAAAAAATTGTCATCCTCTGCTGGACGTGGGGCTTTCTCAAGTATTTCCAAAAAAGATCTAGACCGGCCGGATTTTTTATACACCTATGTAGGTAATAGTAATAAACCTTACAGGACCATCTTAAGATGAACTGTAACCGTACCGGCCGTTAACCACTTATATTTGCAGAAAACTGAGCTTAGCAATTGAAATCGTGTATTGAGCGCCGAGACAGCGCTTCTCAAGGAATTCAATGTAGAGATAATATCAAGGAAAACGTTTGAGAATTTGAATTCGCTTATTTCATACGTATATTTTTTACATTCATATACTCGTATATTTAAAAAGATAAAATATAAAAATATGTTTATTTTCTCCAACAATCTGAAATTACAGGTAGACACACAAATTACAGGTATACAGTACTATACAGGTTGAAGTTATCCTTTCAGATTGGTGGAGACTGGAGTCTGTGGAAGGCTGGCCTGTGACACAGATCTCCAGAGCTCCCACTTCTGAATACATATTTGAATTGCAGAACATTTATTTCCTTGATTGTTTGTGCGCGCCACCCTACGGACAATATCAGTCCATCTAGTGGGACTGTGGGTGGTATTTGTTGACATTCTGCGGCCTGATCCTGACACAAGGAGCCAAACACCTAACGCAAGATCTTGCATTGTTGAAAACCATTGTGAGGGGAGTTGCTCTCGATAGTCAAGACACTTGGACATGAGTATACGATTAAGAAGAAGATATTTATTTCAGCCGTATAACAATCTATGCCAAAATGGCATATAACAGCCTGTTTTCTTTATACTTATTACTTACTTAGATTTGTCTAATCTAATTAAGGGATCATCTCATGATGAACGGTTACCGTACCGGCTATGGTAACCACTTACCATGAGATGAATTACCTACCATGAATTGCAAGACTACGGCGTTGCCTATGGACGCCTGCAATTTAAAAAAACTGAGCTTTGCAATTCAAATCGAAATTGAGCGCAGAGAAAGTTTTTCCAAAGGATTTCAATTGAGAAATAATATCAAGGAAAATGTTTGATAGCGCTTTGCGAATTCGCTCGTTTCATACAATTTTTTTTTTCATAATATGCAAATATATTTATTTCAGCCGTAAGGCATCTTTCGGAATACATATGGCATACTAAACTTGAAGACACGAATGCCTTTAATTTCAGTCAAGACTTTTATACTACAGTACAGTAGTTAACTTAGTAGCCGAACTGGTTTTACGGGTCCTTCATAGCATGAACTTACGAACCAGCTGAAAGTGTCACCAGCAGAGCAGTTTTTATGGGTTTGTCCACTATTGTAACAATGTTTCAGTCATTTCCATTAACATAAAACTGTTTGATGCTCATTTACTTAATTGTTTGGACTCCATTCTGCCTGCAACAATGAGTCTCTGGAAAGTTAGTTTACAAAGAATAATAATAAAATATATGGAAAACATTGTACATGCCTTTGAAATTGATTGCACTCTTTCGATTATTATTTTTTTGTAAAAAATCCATCCCTTAGCGGAGAAATCGGTGAAAATACATAAAAAAATATGCAGTCGAACATATAATCTCCTCTTTTTTAAAGTCTGTTTAAATAAGAAAACACGCGCACGCTAACGCCATGCATAGCATGCATATTACTAACAAATAATGGACTAAAATTGTCTGGAATATTTGAATAAATGAATTGAATTGAATTGAATAGTGCACGGCAAGCGAACGAGAAGTGCGTTTTAATTTTTTTTAACATAATTTGAGTCCTATCATATAACTTAATACATATAACATCAATATAACTCTAGTTGCATTTACCTAAGTCCAGTCAGGGCAAACGCCGGGAGGAACTAAAGCAGAGGAAAATCTAAAGGAGCGGAGGCAAAGTGGAGGCAAAGCGGAGGCAAGGCAGAGGTAAAGCCAGCGCGTGGCGCAGGCAAGGCATGCGCGTGTTAACTTCGGTTAATGTAATTTGAGTTTACATTAACCTTGAAATTATATGCAACAAATCTCGAAAATGACAAAGCGCGCTTGGCTAGCGATGACGTGCACCAGTCGTGGGTTTAGCGTGAATGTGTCGTACGAACACGTAAAAGTAAGTGTCAAAAAGAGTAACACAATTTTATTTTAGAAACCAAATGCTTTTGGTCCCTAAAGTAAAATCATTTTGATTACTATAAAAGAATCAATCTTTGATATTTTGTTAATTTTCTTGTTAACTAGTTAGTTAATTACATTTTTAAAATAATTCTCTCAACTTTAGTGTTTAAAAAACTAAGCATAAAAAGTAACCAATGTTTTTCCGGATGGGTGCAATTTGCAACGGTTTAGTTTAAAAGTACTTAGCGTTGCCGAGAACTATTAAAAAGTACTCGAACGACCGCTTTTATGTTTTTGTTTTTGCCATTTATCTACTTGTACTGCAAAAAACAAATTTTAAACCCCTTTACAAAACACATTCAACAGTTTTACTGGAAATTTTACGTTTCAGTTGTAGAGTGTGTTCCCTAGAGTTTAATTTACATCAATTGCTGAGTGAAAATCTCCAATTAGACGAAAACAGAGTTATGCAATTAATTAATTATATATTTTATATAGTTTAACTAGTAGGCAAACGCTGAATGCTGGCCATTATCCAAGCCAATCGGTCCCCAACTAGCAAAACATCATCTAAGTGTCCCGACGCCAATATTATTTGTTCATAGTATGAATAATAGTCCTAATGGCTAGTTTACAATGATTGTCATTAAGTGTCATTAAATCTTAAAATAATCTTGCTACTGATGTTGTAAAAACCAACTAACTTACGAGTGCCTTACACTGGCTTACCGTAAGGTTGACAAGCCTATGTAAGTTCCTACTAATACCATCGTCATTGAACTCTATTATTATTCTCTGTAAGTTCAATGTTTTGAAAAACCTTGGGAAAGGACTAAAGGTTTTCTGTGACTGAACTGCCACGAGACACAACCCTGCAGAACATTGGACAGCTTAGTAACCCTACAAATTCTGCAAACGTGGACAATATCGCCCAAAAGGCATAAATTCCATTTCTGAATATCCATTCCCGGTCCAAATTAGCCACACTGCCTTGGAAAGCGACCAATCACTGCGCATAATTTGAAAATCGAACAAAACTCGGCTGCGGCCCGTTATTCATTTAAAGAGGTAAGGAGAGATAAAAGACACGCCTGATCCCCCTCGCTCCCTTTTATAGCCTGTAGAGGGGGGATATGACCTAGAAAGTGGTGAGATGCATTTTTTGCATTCTGCGCGGCTGCCTACCGACTTTTATTGCGCTCATTAGTAGAGCTTTCTATTCTGTCTGTTAATATGAACTGCGCATAAATTTGCAAGGTTCATCTTATTATTTTTTACCCGATTGCGGCAAAGCCAAAAGGACGGTTATGTGTTTCGCCACTTTGTATGTAAATATGTATGTATCTGTCCCTTCGTATCTTCAGTGTTATCCATGATAACTTGGCAACTAAAGTATCATTGGATGTGTCTTAACTGTCTTAACTTAATAAACACATTTCAAAAATATATACATTATTAGCTGTTTTTATCTAGTTACCTTGCATTAACTATATTAGATAAAAAATCTTTTAACCAGAAAACTAGTAAAATTCTAAATAATTGTATGCATTTTTATAATCAAATTTTTTGCTGAAATCTGACATGTCAAATCAAAATAAATGCAAGATTTATTTTGCATTGAAAAGTACGTGAAGTACGTAAGTACTACGGTTAAGGCGTACACCTCAAAATGAATCTCGAACACTTCACACTACACTCGAACATAACCCTCCTTCTGTCGCAGTCAGGTAAAGCATCTTATTTCTCTGCACGGCCCTCTGTGACGCTCTCAAGTGCGTGCGAACCCGTCTCTCAACACGTGTATTTGCTCGCTGAGTTTTATTTGCCAAAGCTCATCTCCCATCCACTTTGATGTGTGTTTGAATTAAGTTTGTTAGCTCTTCTTACTTTAATGGAGGTAATTCGGGACAAACGTGTGATTTATTCTTGATTCCTTCTGTGCTGTGAGAAAAAAATAAACGCCTCTTTCTTACTATGTCATTTAAAAAGTAAGAAAAAGAGGAAACAATTAGACTATGTATTGGTATAACCCAAAAGTTGACTGCTAGACAACGCTTTTGGCTTTTAATTCACCTATTGTTCTGTAGAATTTGTATTTGATGTAGGAAGTTTTTTTAATAAAAATTTAAAAAATATACAATTTTATACAAGATCGGTTTAGCAATTATTATATATTTTTATAAATAAGAAGGGTAGAATATACCAGATTTTTTGTTTTTACGCAAACCGTAAAAGCAGAATACATATACCTATTATCGAGTAGAAGGATTCCATACTAACGCCCGACGCACGCACCCAACCAAGCGTCGTTTACACATTAAAACGAATAATTAAGTATTTTTATTAAAATTAAGTATTTTTTTTATTAAAACTAACGTTGGATAAATTCATTTTGTATATTATCCTACGCTGCGCTTGCAGGTACGTGGTCGCCATTCGAAAACCCTTCTGCCTCATCGGCCATCGGTTCTTCGAGCTATGTTCTCCGCCCACTGCCACATCAATGAACTAATCCACAGGGCTAATGTCAGTGACCTTCGTTCTTATACAAACTCATCACTTCTGATTCAATCACGTAGAAAACACCGAGCGTAGCCTCTCCATAGCTCGATGAGCGACCTTAAGCCTTCTTATGAGATCACGTTTCAGAGCTATAAGTCATCACTGTTAACACACATTGACGAAAGTGTTCAACACTTTGGTCTTGGGACACTCAGGTATTTTGTTCAAGAGGACACTGCGTATCTTCACGAACTTCTGAAAGTATGTCATAATATTATTTGTTATTCAATGTGTATAGTTTTGTACAGCTAGGTTGTTGTTGGAAGGAATCCAAGAAAGTGCTGAGAGTGTTGGAGAGTGCTGGATGTGACACTCGAGGCTGCCAACGTTCGAGCATTCAATAGAGAACGTCGAACGCTGCACTAGAGCGAATAAACGATTATGATTTTAAAATATCTTAGATGTATCCAAAGATATAGAAGTAAAAATATTCTAGGTCTATGGTTTTATCTATGTATTATGACATGCCTTTATAGGTTTCCTTACCAAAGGGTAAAAACGGGATCTTATTACTAAGACTCCACTGTATGTCTGTCTGCTGCGTGCGGCGCCGCGCTCTTGGATTTTTAGGGTTCCGTCCCCCAAAAGGATAAAAAAGGAATACTTATAGGATCACTTTGTAGTCCGTCGGTCTGTCTGTTCATCTGTCAGTCAGTCTGTCTGTCCGTCTGTCTATCCGTCTGTCTGTCCGTCTATCTGTCCGTCTGTTTGTCCGTCTGGCAAGACTGTCTGACAAGACCTTTTATTTCGGGAACGGGTCGAATCGAGTTAAACTTAAAACCATACACGTATTCAGGTCTACAGTCCCTTAAAGCTGTAAAAAATGAAACTTCTAAGCTAACATAAAAAGAGATAAGACCGTTTAAGCTGCAATAAACGTATATTTCGACTCTCTTAAGTCATAGGCACAAGCTTTAAGTAAGGAAACACTCAGCTACCCTAAGCTCATAGAGCCCTGCACAACCGACTCGAGTCTTCCAAATGAGAACTCGAGGACTCGAGTCTTGTACATCACTAATTCGAGACTTGTGTTACAGGATAATAACTCAACGATACTATATTTTAACAAATACATACGAGGGGAGGTCAAAAAGATCGCGGAATGAGAGGGAACGAGGATGAAATTAACCACCGAACTATTTTTCCTTTATAATGTATTCTCCCTTGACCCTAATCCATTTTTTGTATCTCTCAAATAATTTGTTTACACCATCGAAAAAAAATTTTTGTCTTTAGTGTCAAAATAGGCCGAATTCGCCGACTTGACTTCTTCATCGTCTCCAAAAAAAAATCCCCGCAGCTTTTTCTTCATTTTTGGAAATAAATTATAATCACTGGGAGAAAAGTCTGGACTATAGGGTGGGTGGTTAAGTTTTTTGAAGCCGCATCGGTGAATGGCAGCCGTCGCAACACGGCACGTGTGAACGGATGCATTGACGTGAAAAAGGAGCAGACCCTTCGACAGCTTTCCTGTTCTTTTTTCCTTGATAGCTTTTTTTAATCATTCCAGTAAAGAAGCGTAGTAATGTCCCGTTATAGTTTCTTTATAATCGATCAGTAAAATACCTTCTGTATCACAAAAGACAGTCCCCATAATCTTTCTGGCCGGTTTTGACACTTTGAACTTCTTTGGAGGAAGTGTGCCTTTTTTATGCCACAGCATCGACTCTTGCTTTGACTGAGGTTCATAGAGGTTAACCCAGGTTTCATCCTGTAACGATCCGGGCCACAACTTCTTCCTTTTTTTCTCTCGAGAACTCCAAAAACTGGCGAGATCACTTTAATTTTCTCAATACTGGCTGACTTCTTCCCGATTTACTTGTTTGCAGGTCAATAACTCAAAAGGTAATGACTCGATTAGGTCCAAACTTGGTATATATACTCATAATGAGGTGCCTAACTAGTGCCTACCAGGACGAGCAATCCAACCCCCACCCAACCCTTCATTCCGCGAACATTTTGACCTCCCCTCGTATATAGATAAACATCCAAGACCAAAAAGTCTAAAAGTGAAAGAACATTTTCCATGTTGAACTGATCGGGGATCTAACCCGGGACCTCCGGTATGACTGCCTGGCATGATGACCACTAGACCACAGAGGTCGTCAAAAGACGATGAATAGATTTGATAGTCTATTATAACAATTAAACAAAGTAAACCCATTACATCGACAGAATGTTAGCATCAAAGGAACGCTATCGACAGTTCTATACGTAAAGTAAGGACCATTTAATAAGGAGTTATACTTAATACGAGGGTCCGTATTGACAAGGGTTACACGTGTCAAACTGGAAGGACACTTGTGAACACGTTGAATGAGCACTCACCCGTTTACTGGAAAGCTCGTGCAAGTTGTCAATATTGTCAAAAGTGATAACGTTGCGAAGAGCAGTGTTTAATAGTTGTCAGAAGATATAGTTTCAAAAACTAAAACCCGAGTACGGGAAGATTCTTGCGGAAAAGTACGTTTATCCAGTGAATGCACGCATAGCAGGGAGAAACAGCTAGTATATTGTATATTGTTGAAATGTTTAAGTTTAATGAAAGGGCTTAAACATTACAGTGACTAAAAATGAAATTAATCAAATCGTACCGTGTTTGAAATATGATTTGATTAATACCGTGTTTGATATTTCAAACACGGTATTAATCAAATCATACCGTGTTTGAAATATCGACATAAAACAGCTGAGACATTAACCAGAGTGTTGTCAAAATAATTATTCAAAACTAAAAACTGATTTCCACACCAAAATACACTTTTTCCGTAGTAAACATAGGAACCCTTATAGTTTCGCAATGTCTGTCTGTCTGTTTGTCCGTCCGTCCGCGGTTTTACTCAGCGACTATAAGTACTAGAAAGCTGTAATTTAGCATGAATATGTATAGCTCCCATACAAGTAAAGTGAGAAATAATTTTTTTTCTCGACTAACCATGTTGGGTATCGTTGAATAGGTCTTTTAAAATATTGTGTAAATGTTTTCGATTTTGGGATCCGTTTCTGAAATATTTGCTTTTAAAGTGAAAAAAATTGTTAGAGTCAAGTGCCCCCCTCCCCTCTATCTGCTAAACGGTTATATATGGACACGTGAAAAAATTCACAGCTATAGGATATATAACGAAATTTAAAGGAAAACTATCAGAGCTAAGTAGGGTTTACAAATTACAAAGTTATAGGCGATTAACTTATAAAATGTACTCGGAAAAGGAAAATTTCATACAAATTCAATAAAAAATTAGTTTTAAGACGTTTTTAGTTGCATAAAATCAGAGTTGGCGTTCGTAACTACGGAACCTTACTGCGCGTAGCCCGACACGCACTTGGCCAATTATTGACCTCTGTTTTATTTTATCTTTTATTCTGTAACGTTGTTTTGGTGCAATAAATATTTTAACTAACTGAAATTTTATCAAAAATCAGTTGGGTAGTTAACAATTGGTTATGATAAACCATTTCTATGGGACCACCTGGCAAATATAAGGCACATTTGTTTTCAAACAAAACAAGAATTTTCCATATTTGTCCAGGCTCGGTCGAGTAATCAGGGAACAAACAAAGAAAAACATATAGACATACGATTTGATAACCTCCTTCTTTACTGAGGTCGGTAAAAGAAATTAATTTAAATAGAACCAAAACCTCCGTGGCGTAGTGGTCACCACTAGTCCGCCACCCAGAGGTCCCGGGTTCGATCCCCGGTCAAGGCAAATTGGAAAGTCCTGGGTCTTGAATGTTTATCTATATATGTATTTGTTATAAAATATGGTATCTTTGAGTTAGAATCCCATAACACAAGTCTTGAACATACTTTGGGGCGAGCTCAATCAGTGTTATTTGTCCCTATATATTTATTTAAAACATAAAACAGCTGAGATAATAACCAGAGTAGTGTCAAAACAAAGATACAGCCATTCTCTTCAGGTGCCATACATTTGGATGTAAATTACTTGTCTAGACGGGACAGCTAGGAAATTTAGGAGCACTAATTTGCTTGAACATAATGGATAGTGTCATCCAATTTGCAGTTGAAATTCTACTGAAGTAACTCACAAATTAAACTCCGTTTTTGTACTTGTACAAGGTGGAACTTAAATAAAGTGATTGAAAAGGTTAAGCTTTTAAAGGACTTTTTAGAATCAAGTGATTGAGTGGGTTTCACTTTAATATGACTATTCAGAGTCAAGTCATTGACTAGATATCACTTTTATAGAACTGTTAAGAGTCAAGTATTGTCTAGATATCACTTTTATAGGACTTTTCAGAATCAATTAATTTTACAACTGAAAAAGACTGGTTAATTTTTTTTTAAACTAAAAACAATTTTAACCCTCTAACTACACAACCGATTCTGATAAAAAGTATATGGAATCACATGAAAACTATATACCCTTCCTAACAAAAAAGAAATTCAAATCGGTCCAGGCGTTTTCGAATAATCGATGAACATACATAAAAAAAGATCGCGGCGAATTGATAACCTCCTCCGTTTTTGAAGTCGGTTAAAAAAGAATCCAAACTTAAATAACACACGGCAACACCGGATCTGAGCTTATAGTCATCTTACGATTTCATTTATTAGACAGAACTGACACCTGCATATAACTAAAAAACGATTTTACACTTAAAAATAATAGAATACGAACTATACTCACCACAAATTTAAAAAAGGATTAGCCTGCTGAAGGGCGGATCTTCGAAAATTACACGAAAATATTGTGTTTTAGTTTTGTGCGTAATACTACCCATGGCAGTCAAAATATTTAATGAATTACCCGCCTCTATATGAAATAAAAAACATTAAAAAAAATTTCGAATGCTCTTAAATCCTACCTTGTTTCAAAATGCTTCTACACTGTCAAAGACTATTTGGATCTAGATAAGTACAAAATTTAATTACATATAATTTTGTTGCTAACACTGACATATTGTGCATGAAATTTAGTTCAATAATTAATATTATTTTAATTGTACTCAATATATTAATTTAATTGATTGACACCTACTTATTGTATTTGCAATACTCCTTAAGTTGAACATGATACCTACTGTATGTACTCATAGTAAGCAAATAAATATTTGAATCTTTGAATCTTGCCTAATAATTCATATTCCCTATTCAGTGCAGCGACTGCTGCAGACAAAACAAAACAGGGTTTCATAATAATGTTGCCAGAATTGAAAACTTTGTCGCGTTTGGGAGTTATTTGAATTATCCGATCTCTGATTCATTCTTACCCTAACGTAGCTTAATTATTTATAGTGTGTTTTTAACTGTTTGTACCCGTAACCGGCGGGCATGCAGGAAAAGAGTAATGAGTATAGATAAAGCGAAAGAGGTCTGTCAGGATCGTAGCAAGTGGATATCCTTAGTCTCTGCCTACACCTGTGGGAAACAGGCGTGATAATATGTATGTATGTATGTGTGTTTTTATAGTACAAAGAAGTTGTAAAAGCGAAGAAACAGTGATTTCCGATTCAGACTCTCCCTCAAAAGACAATATAGATACTAAGCAAAACTGATACTCTAGTCTCTTAATATGTTTGTGTAATATATACATTATACATATATTATATATGTTTTGTTTAATATTCACTATGTGTAAAAGAAAAGGCTGTATATGGATTAAAGGCAATATTTAACGTCTTAAACAGGTTATTCACTTTAGTCTTGGAGTGATAAAATGTGACTTTGAATGACTTACGCAGTCAGTGACTTGGCCATTGTTTTACTTTTGATTGATGGTATTAATAAAACTTTTATTGTGTAGGCATTTTCATTGGACATTTTTTATTTACACTTAGACGGATGGGAGTCCAGGCCCTTGGACGTAAAAGCCACTTTTACAAGTAAAGTGAAAGTTTTGTAGTGCGTGGTATATTGTAATAGGGATGTGGCCAGAAATTTTTATTTATAGATACATTTTTTAAAAGTATGATATAAGTATTTTTATCACATTGCACTGTCAAATTGTTGTTAGATCTCATTGAGCGCCAAACTCCTAGCTCTACACACCCTAATCTTACACTCACCATTATACTTATCATTGATTAAATTGTTAGCCGCATTGCCAATAAGGATGTGGACAAAAATTTTTTTGACTCATTAAAAGATGATTAAAATGATATACGTATTTTTCTTCTATCTGATTAGCAAATACTGACGAAGATTCAGAGCATTTAAATTTCACGTGACGTCACGCTCAGCTACGATTTTTAACAAAAAGTGACGTAAATCACCCCTACTCCGAAATTTCGTAGCACTGTTTCTTTGTGAATTTTTATTACTTTGCTCAACGAATAAATATGGTTCCTTTATTTTTGGATATCTACTTGACGGACTAATTAAAATAATAAATTATTACTAAGTCCACATCCCTATTATACATGATTCGCATTTACGACCACTCCCTGGTTGGCTTTTACGATCTGCGCGAGAAGATAATGAAGGAGCCATCACATTCTTAATATTTCCTTGAAAAAACTACTTAATTACAATTTTATTTCTCTCAGTTTACACTCCACTAGTTAAATTCTATGAATAATAATAAATTAATGATAATGTTATGTTACACATCATTTTCTATTAGGATAGCATACAATGTCAATATACTCCTCATATTACACCAAACAATAACATTGAGTTAACCACAAGCATATGATTTTACACCGAACACAATATCCTCCTGGCACACAAAGTAAATAATGGTTCGCACATTTAGAATGGAGATGACGATATCGATACGAGAGATCGTAACGAGATCTTTCTAGCCACTGACTCGATGTTTTCGAATACGAGTTTCTGGTAAAGGGGGTTTTATCAACTCGCTAATGGCACGGAATAAATACTAGGAGGTATTCCCCAAAGCGCTACCATTTTGAGGCGCTCCTGATGAGGCGCTCCTTTTTTATTCCTCGAAGCGCACCTTCTAGTAGCGCTCCCGATAGCAATTAAAAATATTAAAATTTTATGCCTCGAAGCGCACACCTACGTTTAAAAATAGGGAAGAGCATGAAGTAAACTAATAAATTGTTTCGATGATACGTATACCTGCTAAACGTGACTCTAAAACGATTTCTGTATTTAAAAGACGAGTAAAAGATCATTATTTATTGGAATCATCTTAATTGTAACTTATAATGTTTATCTTCTAATAATGGTATCTATAATCTATAATGGGTATCTATGAGAATCGGCCAACATCTATTTTTCATCCCCCTAAATGTTAGGGGTAGTCCACCCCTAAATTTTTTTTTTATTTATATGGCAAAACAACGTTTGCCGGGTCAGCTAGTTAAGTATATATTATATTTCCTTCTAAATAGACATATGTATTTATTTAAGTAAATGTGTAATAATATATGTACGTATATGTATGTTTATTTGTAGTTTGTGTAGTTTTATGTCATTTTAATTTTATGTATAAACACGCCTGAATGCCTCTGTTACATAAACATCTCCTCTCACAGGCCTACTGGAAGAGATCTCTTTTGAGATAAGTAGTGCCTTCGTACAACTTTTATTTGGTGTATTCTCTGTATAAATTTTCCGTGTACATAAATTGGTAAATTAATAAATAAAATAATTTTTAAAAACTCATTTGTGCATCATCAACATTGAAGTTGTAATGTATGAAATTGACAGAAAAATATATTACATTATGTAATGTGGTTTCTCTCTTTCTCACTCGTTTTTGAATCGCTATATTATAAGCCGTCATGTTGCCGGCCGTTTTTGTTATGTCATATTACTTTATAATTATTAAAAAAGGAGCGCCTCATCAGGTGCGCCTCAAAATGGTAGTGCTTTGAGGAATACCTCAGTACTAGAACTCACGAACAGAAGTCTTACTCAGAAAAAAAAATTAAAGATATACCTCTTCAATGTGATTAGCGCTATAGTTTAATTTAGTTTGCGTCAGAACTTCTCACCTCTTCGTTTAGATACCTAGACATCCACTGCAAATGAATTTCATTCTGATTACTCTGGAAAAACGATTCATGTAACTGAATTTTCCCCTTCGAAGTGGTCGCCGCGCGCATAGTAATAATGTAGGTATATTTTCGATACCTAAACGGGTAGTGACATAGGCCTGCTACTGGCGAGAAAAAATGTTCAAAGAAACTGCAAGTTACAATGCAAGTTTATTTGCCTGTTGAATAAAAAAGCGGCTTCGCAAAACTATTTTCTATGGCAAATGTTATAGATGATATGGACTTTGACGTCACCAGTCCATATCGGACTTCTCTTTCTAATTGAAACTTTAAAGTATCACATACTCGTCGCTGATTAGGAAATTTTAAAAATTCTTTCATTTTTGTTTACTGGGGTTAAAGATGATTGTATTAAGCAAATAAAAAAAAATATGCATATTCCCTATTCCCGACAAGTAAATTGAACCAAAATGGCGATCGTCGGCTCATTATTCGTATCTGCGCCGACAACCGCTGTTTTGGTTCAACCTACGTGCCGGGAATTTTTACTAAAATGCATTTCAACAAAAATCAGCTTCATACGCCTAAATTTCGACTTGCTAAAACTAGAAAATCACTCTTAGGTTTAGGTATAACATTATTTAATAAACTTCCCGAATTTAAGCGATCGTTAACCTACCAATGGCAAAATTTAAAATACATGTAAAAAAGTTTTATTGAACAATGCGTACTATACTATCAATGATTAAATGATTATTTAAGAGATAAAAACGCGTGGATACTTCCTAAACATTTTCCATTACACTCCACACATGAAACATAAAATAGCTGCATTTTCTGTTACCATAATAAGCTTACTGTTAAAACAAGTCAATGCTCTGCGATCAATAGGTGACCAACATATAACTAATATTTTATCTTGACAAGGTCTGCGAGTTCGGGTTTTTCATGCTCACTAAAATGTCCAATCCGGTGGTGGCGTCGGTGGTCGGGTCGTTGGATTCCCTCTAATATGGTTGAGTTTAACGATGGCTGATCCGTCCGTCAACTCGTTAACGGGTGCTGCCGGGAGGGACTGGTCAGCTCGGCTTCGCTTTTTTGACTACTTAATATTTTTTTATTACGCAATTTATGTTTGTTTACTTGTTCGCAAGCATTACATGTTATAATGTGTCAACTTTGTATTATATTACTAGCTGATGCCCGCGACTTCGTTCGCGTGGACTTTATGAATCCGGCGTATTAATATAAATAAAAACTAATGAGAGAGAGAGAGAGAGAGAAAGAGAGAAAGAAAGAGAGAGATAAGAAAGTACTTGTTACAGTGTTAGGAGTTAAAAGTCAATATTATTTTAATTCTTTCCTTCGGAAGCCAATATGAAAAGAGCTGAAGTATTACTAACCCTGGAGAAAGCCACATTAAGTTGGCCATGCGAAAAACCAGTCCTTAGATCGACATCAGCAGCTTTAAGCCTCTAAAACTGTGACTTATTTTCATAGCAAAGCAAGTAAACACATGGAACTGTGTATTTTCAAAAGGAAAATTGTTAGGGATGAGTGGCATACGCGGAATAAATACAGTTTCACTGGCACCACTCGCAGTAAACTTTAAGTGTCTCAGCAGACTATGCCGAAGTTTAGCGGCTAAAGTTCAGTGTTTAAAGTTCGGTGGGGATGACACACTAAATAAGCTGAAGTTCAGCCGTTGAAGTTCGGTGTAAACGCCGGACAGTAGTGATGTGCCGATATGAGAATTTAATCTTCCGTCTTTGGCGCGTCTGCGGCGAACGGAAACGGGAGCGGAAGAGGGAATGGAAGTGGAAGAGGGAACGGGAGCGAAAGCGGAAACGGGAGCGTAAGCGCGAGCGGGAGCGGAAGCGGCAGCGGGAGTGGCAGCGGCGGCGGCGGCGGCGGCGGCGGCGGCGTAGGCGTCGGCAGTGGCAGCGGCGGCAAAGGCTTCGGCGGCGGTGGCGGCGGTGGCGGCGGCGGCGGAAGCGGCGGCGGCGGAAGCGGCGGCGGCGGCGTCGGCGGAAGCGGCGGCGGCAGTGGCGGCGGCGGCGGCAACGGCGGCGGCGGCAGCGGCGGCGGCAACGGGGGCGGCGGCGGCGGCGGCGGCGGCGGCAGCGGCGGCAGCGGTGGCTGCGACAGCGGCGGGAGCGATGGCGGTAGTGGCGGCAGGAGCGGGAGCGGGAGTGGGAGCAGGAGCGGGAGCGGCAGCGGCGGCGGTGGCGGCGGCGGCGGCGGCGGCGGCGGCGGCGGCGGCGGCGGCGGCGGCGGCGGAGGCGGAGGCGTCGGCGGAAGAGGCGGCGGCGGCGGAAGCGGTGGTGGCGGCGGCGGCGGGAGCGGTGGCGGGAGCGGTAGAGGGAGCGGGAGCGGGAGCGGTAGAGGGAGCGGGAGCGGAAGCGGGAGCGGAAGCGGGAGCGGGAGCGGGAGCGGGAGCGGGAGCGGGAGCGGGAGCGGGTACGGGAGCGGGAGCGGGAGCGGGAGCGGGAGCGGGAGCGGGAGCGGCGGTGGCGGCGGCGGCGGGTGAGGCGTCGGCGGGTACGGGTCCGATTTAGGCAAAAGCATCGGAAGTTCGGCATTATGTGTTGCTAGTAATGCAAATAACATTGCAGGCATGCATTGGAGACTGGAAGCTCATTGTTCTATAAAAATATATTCTTGGAATAGGTGCGGACAAAATCTATGACATTAATAATTTTATCAGTTTTCATAGCCTCAGTAAAAATTCAATTTATATTAAATGAAAGCCGCTGAACTTCGGCATACAGTGCTGAGACACTAAGTTGGGTTCCGTTACACAGTTTCAGCGGAGTCAAATTTCGCATCAGCATTATTGGCCCTTTGACATTAAGACTTATTTTGTGAGCCGAGAGTCCATTTGCTGCAAGTGAATTACGAAACTCAACTGGATAATTGGTGGCATCGTCAACAAAACTATCCAAGAAATCAACAATAATTTGCGTCATAAGTTCTTTATTAATTGATTTTTAATTTTTTGTTGTCAATATGGCGCGTTCACGTAACCAAGAATTTTTCTGGTGTGTTTTGGTCTGAAGGTCCGCAAATACTGAACTTATAAGTTTTTCTTCGGACGAAACAACTTTTTTTTGGAAAAATTTTCAACGTACAGACACATTTTTTTTACTCTTTTATTATAGTATAGATAGATAGATTTAGTATGTTTTTGTTCAGCGGCAACAAAAAAACATCATCTATAAAAATTTCAACTGTCTAGCTATAATGGTTCATGAGATACAGCCTGGTGACAAACAGACAGACAAACAGTCGGAAGGTCTAAGTAATAGGGTCCCGTTTCTACCCTACCCTATGGAACCCTAAAAATCGAATAAAATAAGTATTTATGGGGGGCTCCCATACTACAAACGTGATTTTTCATAGATTATGGTACGGAACCCTTCGCGCGCGTCCGACTCGCACTTGGCCAGTTGTATTATAACTCAACAAAAAGTTCTCATCAGACTTAACAACTTTTGCTAAGGCGGCATTTTAATATTTCTTATAGTTTAGCTGGACCAATATAGTTCTGCATCATGTGTTCCATTTTCCAAAATCAATTATAATTATAGCCTATACGTTGCCCAGGCTTCACAGCTATATAACGAAAAAAGTTTCATTCGAATCTGTCCAGTATTTCCGGAGATTAGCGTGTACAAACAGACAAACAGACAAACAGACAGAATTTTTTTTTATTTTCTTACTCTATTACTATATCTCCATCGCCCCAAATATATTTTTGTGAAAAATTTTCAATGTACAGACACATTTTTTTTACTCTTTTATTATAGTATAGATAAGTATTTATTAATAAAAAGACAATTATAATAATATGACAAAGCCCTTCTGGCGAGTAGACGACCAATACTGTGAAAATGAGTTTCTTTCGGCGTTTCTTCTCAGCAGTGGTCGTTACGAAGCGCTGGTATCGGTAGCTTTTTAATATACTTTACACGTAACATAAATTATACTTATTGACGTGTAAAAGTGCCTGTAAAGGTCTAATTACTGAATAAACATTTGAATCTTTTGAATCTTTTGAATTATATTATAGTACTCCACAGATATATAGTTAGACTAGATAACTTAAACATGAGGTGTTTAAGTTATCTAGTCTAACTATATATCTGTATGAAAACCAACCGTGTCACTTTTATTCTGCCTACTGTGACGTCACAAGAGCGAATTAGTGGTGCGAATTCCTCGTTGCCAGCGCAAAATCGATTCAAAGGCGAGGCCGCCGCCTCACGCGCCGTTCGGCTCGACTCGATTCAGTCAGACAGAGGTCAGTCTTTGTAGTGTATGGATACCTCTTGGATACCTCTGCATAATCTCAAGTAAGTATACTCGTTGATATTTACATTTAAACACGAGGGATTAGTACAGACATGCATGACAAGAAACGCATTAGTTTTAGATAACCTAAAAATATTTATTACAACCAAACGGGACTTAATCGCGTACACATAGATGTTTATTTAATTACCTCGACGTTTCGAACGTTCAAAACACCTGTGTGTACGCGATTAAGTCCCGTTTTGTTGTATAACCTAAATATCACTAATCGATTCACATGAATGACATCGATTTTCTGACAGACGAATGATTTAGACAGGCGAATAATATTAAAAGGATTTATTAAATAAAGGAAGCATATTTGAATTACATTTTCAAAATAAAACTTATAAGATTTTTAGCTCTGTGAGCGGTAGACATCGCTTTGTTTTGAAATGGTAAAAATTTGTATTTTTTTAAGTACCCTGAATCAAGTTTTCATCAAATTTTATACCTATACACATACATAAACAAAGATTTGTTTTTGTATGTGTATAGGTATAAAATTTAAGATATTTTTAGTTAAAACTCACCTACATTAACTTGTATGCATGGTCATATTTTACTTGTTGTAGGCTATGGAAAGAACCAGAGAAGATATTTTAGAAGCCAAAAGAAGTTAGTATCATTCGTCTGTCCGATATCGATTAAAATCGATTATCGAAACATGTTGTAGAACGAACAACACTAGTTACTAGATTTGACAGACGAATGATAAGTTACCTTGTACCACGAACTCGAAGCGATGAGCGACAGTATCGCTTATTCTCATATTCATCGTCTCTTAACACATAGCGTCAGATTAAACGCTCAAAGCAAACGCAGCAATGTAATGTGAACATTGTTTAATTACCGATAATCTCTAGTTACTTAGGTACAGACTTGGGATCACACCTCGGAATACTTAAAAAAATAATTTAAAATGAATTTACGCATAATATAATTTGAAAATAACTTACCTGTGATAGGAAACATGTCCTTGCGTTTGTGTGCACACAATTTTTGGGCTTTCGCAGTTTAGTACGACGCAACAACGCATTTTAATAATATTTACGGACGACCGGCCACAACAACAGACGCGCGCGGAATGTCTGTAGTGACGGCCAAGTGTGGATATTCTCCACAGTTCGGACACGCAAAGTAGATGCATTTGCGTTATCTAGTCTAACTATATATCTGTGTAGTACTCTATGAAAAATGCTTTGAAGTCTGCCATTTTTGTTAAACTTATTTGTGTCGCATTGTACATCCATGTTTACTGGTGACGCAGTTGCTCTGTCGGACAATGAGAATTATTGAAATACTTACCCGAATAATAAATTATAATAATCTTTTTATGTTTGTCCGTATTCTATTTAAACAATTTTAATTAATGCCGTGTATGCTAACAGGAGAATTTTTTTATAACCAAAAGTGTTTTTGAGTGCGTAGAGCATTGTAACAACATTAACTCTTCATCTGTTGCAATTACTAAAACAATAGATAAACAATTGACCTGGGAGGAATTCCTCCCAGTGACAGGTAAGGGGTTAAATAATGTCGTATATACTCACAGAAGACCATTTTGTAATCAAACTTTTTGTATAAGGATTATTCTCTATGAGTAAAATGTAATATTTTTGACATGACTAAAGATCATTAATCACAAAAAAGGTTGAGTTCTCATAACTAGACCACTCCCGCAAAAATAAGACACTATCTTCCACTAAAAGAACCCTTGAAACAACAAAACTCTTGGAAATAGAAAAATGCATCACGTCTCGTTCGACTCGGAATGTGGTTTACATTTCATAGCCCGAATTCAGTCCCCACGGATAGAACCGGCGTTATCTTGGAACCATTATACTGGAAACTCCCGCAGGACACTTTATTTTGCACAATATTGTATAATCTTTCAAGGTGTGACATCAGTTAATGAATATCTTTATTTTCCGAAGCTCTGGGAATATAAATTAACATCTTTTGTGTTTTTAAGCGACGTCAAGTAAGAAGGTTATAAATTTGTCGGAATCTTTGTTTTTTTTTATGTGTGTTCTCCTATTACTCAAAGACGCCTGGATCAATTTAGAAAAATCTTATTTTATTTGAAAGAGTATATCTGTCAGATGGTCTCTTAGAAATTTTATCAAAATATGTAGTTTGGTCACAGAGTTCAAAAGTTACATATAGAACAGAAACTCCTAGAGTCCCGCGCAATATGCGTCCCCGCACCTCTCCCCCGCGAGTCTCTCGCCGTCGTGTGTTGGGGGCCGAACACACACAAGTTTTAGCTGTGGTAGAGCCACGCTACCGGCAAAACTCTGTTTCACTAGTAGCATGAATGGGCCGGCTCGTCCGGGGAAGTACCACACTCTTACAGAAAATCGACGTCTGAGTAGTAGCGTCACCGCTTCTATGCTTCGTTCAGTGAGTGAGAGAGCCGGAGCCCCCCCCCTCCCTCCCATGCCCCTACCCCTTCATCTTCCCATCCTGAAAGGCCGGCAACGCTTCTGTTACACCCCTGGTGTTGCAGTTGTCCATGGGCAGCGGTGATCACTTACCATCAGGTGTGACCCGCTTGTTTGTTTGCAGCCATATAACATAAAAAAAATTACTTGTGCATGGATAACACTCCTTCTTCTATAAAGTGCCATACCTGTGGTGGCACTTCATAGAAGAGGTTTAGAAATCGGTTTTTAGTTTTAAAATAACTTACAAGCACATATTTTTCTTAATTAATCCATGACTTCATGATGTCTTCCAAGCTGGCTGGAAGAAAAGAAAAGTAGAATGTATAAGCTGCTGCTCTTTCCGCGCAGATCATAAAAGCCGATTGAAGGAATGGACGAGGATATGCATCATGTGAATAGGTGATGCTGCTTGCAACCCACCACTATTTTGATTCTATTTTGATTCCCTTGTTAGGATTCCCGTACCCAAAGGGTAAAAACAGTACCGACAGACGGACGGCGAAGTCTTCGTAATAACGTAGACTACGCTGTCCGTCTGTCGGTCTGTCACCGGGCTGTATCTCATGAACCGAGATAGAGACAGTTGAAATTTTTACAGATGATGCATTTCTGTTGCCGCTTTATTAATAAATACTAAAAACAGAATGAATTAAATATTTAAGTGAGGATCCCATACAACAAACGTGATTATAATATACAATGGTAAGGAACCCTTTGTGCAAGAGTCCGACAAGCACTTTTCCGGTTATTCTACCTTCACGCCCAACCTGACTCTAATTACCTTTGAGTCTAACAGTCCAAGGCCCTGTTTATATTAGGGATAAAAACCCAATAGTTTTGTATCTGTATACGAAATAGTTACATTGCCCCAGAAAAAAATGACGAAATACGAAAATAGTAGACTATTAACCAAGAAGATAAAGCAGTTTCTTCTGTCGCGGGTGACGACTTAAGAAGCGAGCGCAACGAAGGACTCGAGGTTTACTCCCGAGCGGAGCGAGGGTGTTAAATACTTAAATCACGAGCGAAGTGAGGGATTTAGGACGAGTCCTGAGTGTGGCGACGGATTTAATCACCCAAGACTTAGACAGCTTTATCAACGAGGAAAATACTCTACTTTTCGTACCATTTGCGAAAAAATAAAGACAATAATAATAAGAGATAAGCATTTATTGAAAGATATATAATACTTTACTTAATTTTTATCCAGCCCCCTTAGTATGATGTTTTATCTGACAAGTCTTTACATATCATCAAATTTACACGATTTCACGTTGCCAACCGTCGAAATGTCTACTTTGACCTGTCAAAATCATGCTCGCACGGGAATAAGGCATGAGATAAAATACGTTTTACGAATGAAAGTTATTTTGGCGCTCAATTTTGTCTATGTTTGTTGCGGTAAAGTACGCGAAATGCGACAAATCACAAGGATAAGAATTTGTCGCCCTAACCATGCTTGCCACGCAGGTACATAAAAATACAAAATGTTTTACGTTGTAAATAAATATAGGTACGCAGAAAACTTGGCTGTATGTGTGATCCGCAAATGACCCTTTGCTTTTTCTTTTTGGAAAACTAAACATCTGGTGTAAACAAATAATGACATGACTTGATTTAGTTTTTTTATTTTATAAAATCGTTATTTTTACGCTTAACAATGTACAAATGATTTCAGTTCAGTATAAATTTCGATAAGTATTCCAAACTTAAACAAAAATCTCCCTCTAGAGGATGAATGAAATTCAATACAATTTTCTTTCCCTGTTTTAATTTTTGGTCTAGAGGCTCATGAAACTCAGTATATTTTTCTTTCCCTGTTTTTAACAGATTAAAAATTACTATTGTTATGTTCGCTTTTTATGCCATAGAATGTGATTTTTGAGCAAGAGGTACCAAAAAAAAAATTTGACATCTTAATTTTTGCTCTATTGACAAATTTTTTTATTAGGATACTTTTTTATCTTAGTTCAGACAATGTAGTTGGTGTAAATATACAGTGAACAAAAAATATATTCCCCTCTTCTACGCGCCTTCCAAACTTGATAAATATCTGAAACTGAAAAAAATATATAATTTTTTTATTATTTTTTTTTCTTTTTTTTTACACAGACTGAGGCTAGCCCCAAAGTAAGGTCTAGACTTTTGTTATGGAACACTAACTCAAAGATTACTATACTATACCACCAAGGTGGTCAATGATAAAAGATACTCGAGCTATCATAAGTATATCTAACATACCCATCAGATCTTTCCAACACTGCAAACATCTGCGAACAAAACTTGCTCGATTCGCTAGCTCGTTCAATAAGGTAAAATTTAAAAGGCTGTCCATTTCGTAGTTTATTTGAAATCCCTCGGTAGCTAACGTTTCAACAAGTACACAACCCAAATGGCGGCTGCGACGGAACAATAGACGGTGAAGCACTAAAATTCAAGATGGCGAAATATATTGTATTTTTCTGAGCAAACAACACAGCGGGGCCACAACTCCACGAGGACGTGCGTACAAATATACTTATATATGGAGTGTTTTAGAGGCGACATAATCAAGCTAATGGGGTGGTGAAGTTAGTAAAAAAAAATATACAAACGGTGGTGAAGTTACACATCATTTTCAACCGATTTCCAATAAGAAGGAAATTATCATATCGTCACGATTTTTTTTGTATGTTCACCGATTATTTAAAGATGCGTGGACCGATTTTGCAAATACTATTTTTTGAAGTGAACACTTCTTTAGCGTCTTTGTACACTTTTTCGTAATGGGTAAAAAAATTTTAAACTCGCGTCAGGGCGTCAGGGCGTCAGGACACGTGACCCGATCGAAAATTCGTAAGACGGATGGAGAGTAGACAGCCGGCGCGGTAGGAGAGGAAGTATCCCCCTCTCTTTCTACGGCGCGTCGAAAATGTATGCCTGCGCCTGCTGTTTCGTTTAGGCGGGGCAGGGCGCTTGCGCGAATTTTCGTGTATGTTTATGTTACAGCGTGCCACGCGCATCCATGGAAATGCACAACGTTAATATTTAAGTTTTCACTTCTGCCGGCACTCGCGGAGTGCAACCCATCGATTTTTTTTTTGGTTTCAGTTGGTCTATGGAATTTTATTCATATCGGTTGTAAAATTTGGGAGTGAAGGTTTTTTTTAGTCTTGAAAAATTATTAGCTGGTGAATTTACAATAATCCCTATGAAGCGCTTGCTGAGTCCATGATTATTATATATTAATCAATTTACTTAAATACAATTGTTTATTACGTATTCTGCTCTATTTTGTCCTATATTTTTTAGGCAATAACTTAATTAATACGATATCGGGGGTAAAAAAGAAATAAAATATTGAAATGTTAGTAACGTATATGAAACTTGCCGCAATAATTAACGTGTTAGAATGAATAAGTTTAAGTGTACAAAAGATACTAAATAAGGTATTTTTATTTTCCAAAAGCAAATAAAAATAAAGATAATTTTTATATTGTCAGCTCTACAATGTGTATTTTTTATACTTGATCAAATGAAATGTGCAAATATAAGACGAAATATTAGTAATAAAAGCAAGAAATAAAATCGTTATGTAAGTTATTTACAAAAATTCAGTCACTTTTATTTTTTAATGATATATTTTTATATAATTTTCTGTTTGGTGTTGTTAGTTTTTTTTTTACTTTTTTAGCTTCTTTAACTTTGTAGCTTTCAAATGAGACCACTTTGAAGAAAATACACGTTTTCTTAAAGAGAACAAAAATAAAAACCGAAACACGACTTTTACATTTTATAAAAATGAAAGTGTTATAACTTTTTTTCCGTTTTTTTATCGATAATATTTCTTCTAATATCCGCACATTTCGTTTGATCAAGTATAAAAAAATACACATCGTATAAAAGACTATTTAAAATTATTTAAAATATTATAGCGACTTTAGGAATACGAACGTGACGTGCCTGTAGGAAGTTTATATTATTGCTAATTTGCAGTATATGGCACGCACGTTTAGAGAACACGTATTCCTAAATCAGCTTCCTTCTCCCACTACTGTATATAGTTATTTTCATTTCTTCAGGCTTGAGTCTTCGGCTTGCGTGTTGCTCCAAACTTGAGGCGCGTGTCCATCACGTCGGGGTATATGGCGATGGCTATTCAATTAAACCACAGTTTACGGTAAAATATGTAAAGGAATACTTTATTTATGATTATACTGGCTTATATACTGAAAATAACTATATACAGTAGTGGGAGAAGGAAGCTGATTTAGGAATACGTGTTCTCTAAACGTGCGTGCCATATACTGCAAATTAGCAATAATATAAACTTCCTACAGGCACGTCACGTTCGTATTCCTAAAGTCGCTATAATATAAATAAATACATCCATGGGAACTGAATTTGGGCTCTGAAATATAAACCACAGTCTGACTTGTATGAGACATGATGCCTCCTATACGAATGGTGCAAAAATGTGAAATAAATTAGGTATTTAGCAGAATTTGGATTCAAAAGAATTGAAAAATAGTTATTCAGTTATTATATACATGGTTACTTAGCGTAACCTTTTTTTTACCGGACTACTGAAGAAGGGTTAGGTTTACACGCGTATCTTGTATTCATATTTGTACATTTCTTTATTACCTGATTTTTTTACCTAAATAAAATAGATGTTTTAAGAATAAACCATTTTTTTCCAAAATATGGTATTAGTCAGCTTTCAGCACTAAAGCCACAGAAATTCTTATTTACAAGGCCAGTAATACATCCAAAAAAAGAAAGGTAGGTCAACTACAAACATAGACTGATAAAGGCTGTAAAAAAGAATACGCCGGAGAGTTCAAGATAAATTATTTTACCTTTTTTTTATTGTTTTATTTGTCAACGTAAAAGTTGGTTAATACAATGCACAACGGTTAGATTTTCAAATGTGTTCCAACCAGTATAAAAACGGTCGCTCTAGCGACGAGTGACTCGGCCATACCGGCAAAACATAGGTGTTGCAGCGCCCCAAATTTTCTACAATCCCTAGCACGCCCAAAGCAGAGGTTTTCCCCTTGGGAGCCCTTTGCGCTGCTGCTAGTAGTTTTTCACATAAGAAGCCGGGCCTTTGGCTCGCTCCTCAAACCTTGTCCGGTGAAGTAGGAAATGCCGTCCGAGGCAACCTATGTCTGTCAATAAAAAAAAAAGACGAGCGACTCAGTCGTGTTCAAGGCGCAACTCGTACACAACTCGTTTGTATATGTGAGCTTTGCCATGACTCGTTTAATTATGATTACTGTAATGGATGTGGATTTGGTGATCTGATTTATTACAATGACAGTTTGTTTAAGCTGGATGGTCAGCCCTGTTGGACACAGAATTCAATTCTGTGTGGGCCAGAGGGTTTGTTGTTGTGATGAGGTTTTGTGGGGCAGTTTTTCATGGGTCGGCGCGAGGTAGGGCGCTCATCTTACTGTCTTGTTTCTGTCCTTTCTCTCTTTTTTTTATTCTGACAAATATTTTATAGGGTTTTTAGGCATTCTAGATGCAATACTAAAGAGAAGAAGAAGGATTGGCCCTTTGATAGATGGAATGCGACGAAACTAAGAGTTTTTAAATATATGGGACACCAGACAGCAGCACTGTGTAGTTGGTTCGATAGACTTAGATTTTTACTGTGTAAAAACCCACACTAGCTGAGTGCGACAAATAATACGACAAGTGTCACCCTCATAAGAGCAAAATAGATAGCAATCAATTTTGCAATGAGACAAGTTTTCGTACAAAACGTTTGTGCCATTAACAGCCTGGCTCGAACATGGTCCAACGAAAATTGGATATTTCAAATTGTAAACTGCGTTAATTTGTAGTTCCTATAGTAGATACAAATACAACCCTTTTAAGTTCACACAAAAATATTATGTTTCTGGTCTTATTTTACACTAAGCTATGGCTATCTTGTACCTTTACATCTATGGTTAGGTCCAATGAGCTGTTAGCTTGTATATTCATCTTTGACCTGCTGTTATTGGACAAAGACGTTTTTGCTTTTTTTTAAATAATTATTTTAAGGCTCTGGATACTCGTTCTTTATAGCCCATCTTCATCTTATCACTTCTTTATTCCTAACCCTAACCCTAACTATACAATCAAAGGTTGGTGTAGGTCTTTTGATTGCTTCAACAAATACGAGTCAACTGGTTTTCATAGCCAAATGAGTGGCGGACAGCGCCTAAAGACGCCCACCCCAGCCCGCAAATAAATATCACTACAGCCGCACTATGTGTGTCCACTTTAAGCATTTCACATATTGTCCATGAGCATGAGCATTCATAACACTAAACTACACCGATTTCATATTATAAAGCCCACTAAAATCAATTTGCAAAACAATTTAAAGCAAGCTCCAATTGAACCCCTTGACTTTCCGCCAAAAACTCGACGTTTATCCTCTGGCAAAAGAACCTGTCAACTAAAAGCCCAATCACAGAATTTTCTTGGACCCGACATCGCTACTTGGTATTACATATTTTTGAAACCCTCATTTATTAATGTCAGCTATTTGTCCGCAATAAAAAAAACTGCTGACCATATTTTATGACCATATACCATATAATGAGAGTTATGTCACAAAGTAATAAAACATTACAGAAACACCCACATTTTCACAATAAATCTGCAAAACTGAAACGACGCTGCTATCTTCAAAAATAGTAGATGCATTATTCAGTTGCACTCTATTGCAAATTAATGTTAGTCACAGATCTAGATAAATAGTCTTGACTTAACTGAGCTAAGCTGCGCTATAACCACTATGTTGACGTTTTGGACCATATACACGACGAAAAAGAAAGAGATACAATAGTTCATAATCTTGATAGTGTATTAGGAACAGCACCGATAACATATAATAAAACACCAAAACAATATAAAGAATTAAATTTGACTTTGTTTAAGAAGAAAATTGAGTTATTTTTGGTAGATAAATGTTATTATAGTATTAAGGATTTCTTATCTGATAAATTGTAAATTGACTTTGTTTTATAGTTATTTGTAAAAGGTTTATAGATTCAAGTGTATTTTTATAGTATTATGATAGATGATAGCTTTTCTGACAAATTTTGCATACCGGTGATGGTAATATTTAGCATACATGATTGGACAAAACTGAATGTAATATCTTGTAACACATTTTTGGCTAACAAATTATCTTATCTTCATCATCATTATTTTTAGCCCACAACAACTCACCACTGAGCGTAGGCCTCCCTTTTTTGGGCCTTTTTCTACGGTCCTGTGCCTTTCTCATCTACTGCTTACCCATCAACTTTACAATATCGTCAGATGAATTGGCCGGTGGTTTCCTTACTAGTACAGCTCCCTTGTCTCAGCCACCGCTCGGTTACTGCTTAGGTCCATCGGCTGTCTTCTTTTCTAGCCAAGTGCTGATTTCCTCTTCAACTACGTTACCCGTCTACCTACGTCTTCGACCTTACTGTCAACAACTTAAGTTAGCTCAGCAACTTAAGTGAGTTTAGGTAGGACACATTGTTTGAATACCTTAGTTTTCAAGCATTGTGAGAGTGAGGATTCAAAGACATCATAGAGTTTTCCGAAAGCAGCACACCTCAGCCGAACACGTCTCTCAATCTCCATCTTTCCTGTCTGCATCAAAAGATAAACGTCGTCCAAGATAGATATAATCGTCAACCACTTCGATTTCTTGTTTTCGTTTATAATATCTATCTACTAATAACGATACCCTATGGAGTTACTACTATTTTTTACTAATTGAAAACAACTTCTAAGATCAAAACGTGTCAATCAGAATGTAAGTGCAGGTTCATTCATAAGTTATCGGTTTGACGTGGATATATTATAAATTATCGAATATAATAAGTTATATTAAGCAATACGGTACATACAGTTCGCAATTAATATCTCTCGATACTTTATAACAAAAAAGAGCCCATTTTGTTTCTCTCGTTAACCCTCCTTGGAAATGCAGGTGAAGCATGATATGTTTGTGCTTTATCTTTTAGTCGCCTCTTACGACATGCACGGAAAGAGATGGAGTGGTTCTGTTCTAAGCCTAAAGCATATAAGGCTGTATATATTTAGATTCGTAGATCCAAACATTTATTTGCTAACAATGAGTCATAATACATACACAGATCTTCATCATCATCATCCGAGCGTATTTTCCCGGTTGCATCAGCGGTAACGCTTCAAAGCCCGGTGTCCGCTACCTTACCAAGGTAATTAGACGAAGTTACTGGTTTTTACACAGAGCGGTTGCCGTCTGATCTCTGTAACGCAAAGGGCAGACCAGAACCAATCCTTGAATAGGTTTGATGAGCAAACACTAGATGGCGTTCGGGACCCACAGTTTATACATGCTTTCCGAAACACAGAATCATCTTTATATGTATACAATTATTATGTATCATAGCAACTCCAAGAGTATTACAAATACATTTTGTAGATATCAATCAATTAAATAATTAAACTAAACACAATTAAAACAATATTATTCAACTAAATTCCATGCGTAAAATTTACATTTTAATTATTCTTCTACTTCCTCTATATTGTAGCTCCGCTTTCGGATTACACATTTGCTATCGCGGTGGAATATTTCCCGCTGTATGTTGACTTATGTGAAGTGTGGATCCCATTCTAGTGTGGGATCCGCTCTAGAGCTACCTGGTAGTTATGCAATCCTGGTTCATATTGAATCTGGATATATAAGAACTCTGGTCTGGGAGAAAAGGAAAGTAAGAATGTGCAGCTAGCAACTTGTAAATTCCCGTTTTTTGTAGAAAATGCTGCAATACAGTTTGTTACCGCTTCTTCTGGACTTGCGCTTAGGAGACGGCAGTAAACTTAGCCGAAAGTAAATGATCTGACGTCAACAACTATTATGTAATTAAAAAAAAAGTGACAATAATCAAGTGATACAAAAATCTAAAGATTTTGCTTACAGCTGCAAGACCCAAAATTCTTTGTCTATGCCTATTAATAGTACATACATTCTAAGACTTTTTAGTAAAATAAATAAATTCGTGAATCTGAAACCATAACTAAGGAAACTACTAAGTGATTATTATCTGCATTTATGTAAACTGATCATCATATTATTATTTAGAAATATTTTCTTATGTATTCATTAATTATATATATGTATATGTTTATTTTATTTATGTAAGTTTTTTTTGCGTACGTTTATGTAGGTACTTTTATTAAATTATTTATGCACCTTTTTTTGTACACGCCAACTAATTCTTTCCTTCCATTTCCCATAGAAATATAGAAATAATAGCACGTATATACTATTTTTACTTTTAGAATTGTTTTATTTGTAAATTTTCAAGTGCACATGGATCAATAAAATTAAAATTAAATCAAGACAAATCGCACAGATTGAGCTAGCCCCAAAGTAAGTTCGACACTTATGGTGCGGGATACTAACTCATTGATAGTATATTTTTTCTACTCCTGTACTGTTATCTGTCTTTTAAATGGTCCCGAACACTAATATAAGAACATAGATTATATGATTTCAGAAAAGCCTATAGTCTATTCCTAATATAATGGCAAATGTGTCGTTATTTCGCCAAAACGATACTCCTAGCCATAGACCTATAACTTTTTTTCTTTAGATCTACCATACTGCCAACATAATAAAATCGTTATTTTAACATATGGTGCCATTTTTCAAACGTGGAGTCGCTGAACAAACGGTTATTTGTATGAAAAAACATTCGTTTAAGTGACTCCATGTTTCAAAAATGGCACTTTTGGTCACTAGGAAGACGTCAATAAAAAAAAATTAAGTCTTCCATAGAAACCTAGTATCTAGCAAACATATGGTAGTATTTCATACTTTTCTTTGTTTATTTTTGGATTTATTTTAGTAAATGTAGTCGTAGAAAAAGTATTGTATGCAACGTTGTATAAGTATGTCAAAAAATGCTCGATGGCGTCTTCTTACGATTTATGAACCTTCTTATACAACTATTGCATAAGATACTATTATAACAAGTACATATATTCATAAACATCCAAGAACCAGGTCATTCTGAAAAAAAATTTTTTCCATCTTGACCTGACCGGGGATCGAACCCAGGACCTCTGGTGAGACAGCGTAGCATGATGACCAGTGGCTACAGATAGCGTCAATCAAAAAGTCTTTACGACCAGCATGGAAGAAAATAAGCATCATCATCATCATCATCTTAGGTGCATAACGTCCACAGCTTTATACTAAGCACAAACACGAATAAAAACATTATTAAACAACCGAAATACAGTAAGTATTTAATCAAATATACAAGCAACAAGGAGGCACTCAAAATAATTGTGAGGAAATTGGGAAAATCAAGAAAATACAGAGCCGGAGTACCCCGGGCCAAGAATGCGAATAGCTTTATCCATTTACCGTCCCGCGCGCCCCACTCACCGTAATTGTCCGTGAATTGGCCAAATAAGACACACACGGTTCCTTATACGGCCCAAGAGTGATTTTGTTTATTATTACAAGTTTATTTGCTAAAAAAATTTCGCCATGAGTGCACTTCCAATTGCTGCCGTGACTTCAATCAGCCATGGTACAAACATGAGTGGGTGGGTAGGTTTGAATATCACTCGTGGCGAAAACTTTACACCACTTATTGTTAATTTAGATATTTTTGAATATACTTCGAAAGGGCTGAAATACGTATGATTCCTCTTTCGCGTAATTTTTTTAAAATTACTGATTTATGGGGGATGAACACCCATAATTCACGCATTTTGAAAATTTTTGTAAAACTAAATCGACAATAAATATATGTGTATTATAGAACGAATCGAAAAATTTCGCAAGAATCGGTTGAGAAATACGACTTGTAGGCGATAACAAACTGACAGACGGACAAAAGCATCTTTTGGTCAACCTCAAAACTCAGTAAATAAAGGAAGGCCAAATGGAAAGCGTATTTAATTTCGAATTAAAACTCTTGTTTTAAATAATATACATTGTGTTATTGGAAATCATTGGGAGAGTTTTATGTCGGGCAGCTGAAATGATGAATTACCTACATACTAACATAATATTATATAATTTATACTACTTAAATAAACTGCCTATCACGAATTTTAAAATTAACTAATCCATTCCTAAAATTTGGTACTCCGCCTACAAGGGTTTTCGTGGAACTCTCCAAAAATTGTTTGAAGCGAGTTTAAACCGTTCCAATGTTATAAAAATTGTAACAACTTTTTTATGATACCAACAATTTAGAAGTATCGTAAAACATGGGGAATCCCTATTAAATTTTTACGTAAAGTATTTCCACCGAACAAGTGTTTTCTGATTTTTAAGCAGGACATTTTTATAGGTCATATATGACCACGGAAAACAGAGAAAAGATGCGACAACTATTAAAAAAACATTGTGGAAAGGTACACTACATACCTACATAAAGTAAAAAAACTTTAATAGGTAGGTACTAATTTGACGGTGGTAATTTTAATGACAAAGTATTGGTGGTAATGGGGGGAAAACTAAATTCACATTTGCAAGCGACTACCCGCCAAGCATGCGTGGCGGAAGCTGCGGCAGAAGCCAACAAGAGGCGCAAATATTCAGCTCTAGGTGAGCCTTATATTTTTGTGCCTTTCGCCGTGGAGACTTTAGGGCCTTGGGGTGTGAAATCTCCACACGCCTGATCTAAGTTTCTGGGGACCGATTAAGTCGAAAGATTAAGTCTGGCGATACAACGAGGCAATGCCGCCAGTATGTTAGGCACCCTGCCCTGCGAGCGATTTGGGTCTATTTTTTATATAATATAATGTTTTATTTTTAATTACATATATTTTTAGTTTATTGTTTTCGTTGAATGTAGGTACGATATTTAGTTTTTATTTTGACTTTTTAAGTGTATCATTCTGTATTTAATTTGTTTTCAATAAATAGTAATTGCTTAAATCATGTATAGGCGATGCCACAAACTTCTATAGCGATGTTTCGGCACTTTGATGTCATTCAACCTTTATAGAAACTTCAAGACCAATAAGGCCCTCAGTTCCCAGCAGTCCTGCTTGGCTTGGCTACGGCGGCGATCAGAGAACCGGCAGGACAGAAGGTGCTGAGCATGAAACAGCAGTTTTCTATGCTGCTATCGAAAGAGAGCGATGAAACGCTTAGCACTGGCCGTTATATAGTATTTTTTCATTTTCTCTCGCTCTGGCAAATGACGGTTCTGAGCGACAGAAAAGGATATCAGCAATAAAAAATGCTGTTCCGTGCTGACAAGTGAAATCCAACCCTAAAAATCCTTAGAAGAGATTCGGCTGCCACACAGATATGATTTAATGGAGACCTCAGCCTGACCGGAGCAATGTTTAGAGGCCACGCTGGGCCGATGACATCCACAAAATAATAATATTATGGGCGGCAAGCCACCACCTGCCTACAATAGTCAATAATCATGATTGTGGCAGGTGACGTTGCTATTGCAATATCCCAGCATCAGTCCATCCCAATCTCATTCCATAACTCATAGATCTTTCCCTTTTTCTTGCAATAGATCTTTCTCCTGCTGAAACCTATTCAAGGGTACATTTTTCATAGGTATATTCAGGTATGTATTTTGGCGGGAGCGCCATATTATATCCACTTCTCCAAAGGGCCTCTACGTATTGGATCTGTATCCTCACGCAACCCTCTCAAAAGACCGGGGTGAAAAGACCCGTGAATCTGAAGGAACAAACAAATATTGAGCAAGACCTGGATGTGGACTGCAGAAGACCGGGTCAAATGGAAACACCATGAAGAGGCCTATTACCCAATAATGGATGAAAAAGGCTGAAAAGAAGAAAAGGGATAGGTATCTTCAAGTACATTTTAGAGCCAGGCTCTTATACTTTATTCGTTTATAGTCACTAGTGTCAGGCCTGTGTCACTCCCCTTTAGGTATCGAAATATACCTACATTATTATTACGCGCGTAGTGACCACACCGGAGTGGTGAATTCATATACATAGATCATTTTTCTAAAGAATGAAATTGGCTTGCAATGAATTTCTAGGTTGCGAAAGGTGCTGAGTTGGAGTTGAGGACGAAAAAAACGAAAAGGTGCTGATTTCTAATCACATTAAGTGGATATTTCTTTGAATTTATTTATTGAATGAGACTTCTGTACGTGATTACTAATGCTTATTCTGTGTCTAAGGTAACTAACGCCACTGTTGTGTCTCGTATTTGCGATATAAGAAATTCTTTGTTTCACCTAGTCTTTTGCAAAATTGGCCTACATTTTCATACCAAGACAGATGTTACAAACGCCGTCTCAGAGTTGCCACTTGCCGAACACCGCTTTGACACAGCGTCGAGTCAGCTTGTTACCAGTTTTGTGTGATACGCAAAATGCCCTGTTCAATTTCCTTTTTATTTAACAAGCGTTTATTTAGTTTCACCTGTCCCGTTGTCTCTGTAATCAAATCTAATTCTTAATAATTGTCTGTAATTTTATTTATTAAAATTGTAGATATCAAATTCTTATTGCATTCAGCTGTTCATCATATTATATTTTACAAATAAATATCTGTTAGTCAGATCCTACAAGTGGTGTGATGGTGGTAACATAAACACACACGAACATTCGCGCAAGCGCCCTGCGCCGCCTCAACGAAACGATTTGACACTAAAAGACTCTAATAATATCAATTTGAAAATACTCGTTCATCACAGGAATAGAATACAGCAAGCCACATGGAACTTAAATTAGCGAGCCAACTTGTCCACTACTCACTATGGTCAGCAAAGAAATGTAACAAGCCGAGTTAGGAACTTCTGTTGCAAACTGATGCATCGAAGTATCGGATAACTTACAAAAAAATCTTATTACACAAAATTTTCGTTCAATGCTATTTTTACGCAAACTTATAAAAAGAATCAACACATTCCAGAGGTCGGAATTAGGTAGAACAATTTATGTACTTACACTGATTTCACACAGCGAAAGAATAAAGTAGATATGCCTCAAATCCCGGGCTTAATTTTAAAGAGCAAAAAAAATCCCGTGATTTCTTAAATAAAAAGTTAACACAATATAAACCACTGCACGCGCCAATATGTTAAAACTAATAAAAATGCTAATGTAAATACTAATAAAAATTGTATGTCATTATCCATATTCTATTATCCAGATCCATATTAATATCAACATTCCAATGCAAGTACATAAATAACTCTGCCTTATTCCGACCTCTGCACATTACATATGTTTTAAGATGAACAATATTTAACATTAATGGTACTGGTAAAATATTTTACTCCTATTGTATAGCATAGAAACAGGTTCAGTGGCTTTGATATTATTTTAATTAATTAATTTGACATAAATGTACAACCAGTGACATAAATAGTGCTTCTGTGAATATTTTTATTTACTACTATGATACTAAAGATGGACTTAATGCTAATGCATTCTTTACAAGTGAGCCTTTAGCAATATATAGGATATGCAAATAAAGAAATAAAAAGTCACGCAAAACACGTAGGGTAAACTTCCAGTCATTGGACGCTAACAGTCATCAGACAGCACATAATAAAGCCTTATTTATTAAGGTTACAATCAAGAATGTATTATCTACAAGTCAGCCTTTAGCAATAAATAGAATATGCAAATAAAGAAATAAAAAGTCACGCTTAACACGTAGGGTAAACTTCCAGTCATTGGACGCTAACAGTTATCGGACAGTATACAAAAACCTTATTATGAAGGTTGCACTCAAAATGGGAAGACTGCAGCTACAGGTATAGATAGATATGTAGATATATGTAGATCGGTCGTTTTGGAAATCCTTGGGAGAGGCCTATTTCTCGCAGTGGACATTATGCGGCTGAAATAATGAATGATGATGATGCGGGTATAAACATATATCAGAAGACAGAACACAATTAAAACTTAATAAATGGTTTATGTTCTGTCCAATGACTGTAAGCGTTCAATGACTGGAAGTATACCCTACATTATATATCAAGTTTATTCCCGTGTGAAAAAATCTTAGACAATTAAGTTATGATGCAATGCAACGCGTCAGTTTCAAAGTAGTCAAACTAAAATATTGTTTAAGTCTTTAAAACGCCATAAGGATCTGATGACTAACAAATAAGTCAAGGTGTTTCTAAAGTTTTTATTTAAAAGATATTTTAGTATTTAAATTCATTACTTAAAAATTAATCTGCATTTACACACACAGTACTTTAAAATATCATCCATATTTCATACCTGAAAACTTAACTGGCAAGATACAGTTTTCAATTTTAAATTTTAGTCTAATCAAAAATCCATTTTAGCTTACTTTTGTGCTCAGTGCTCGCGTCAACTCGATATAACGTGCAATATATCATCTTTGATATTCTCTTTCATGCGATTTTTCATATTTGAAAAATTGATATTTCTATTACCAATATAAAAATACTACACTCTATACAATATGTAACAAAAACCTGTCTAATCCTTGTAGGAGTAACTCAATATGAAAAACTTTTCCTATGGGACCAATGCTGGAAACTGAAAAAAAAACGACATTTTCATTCAAAAGTGTTCATTAGAATAGTACATTACTGCAGAGGTTGGGAAGTATGGCATTGCCGGATGAGTAGTTTTTGTCAAGGCTTACTGCAAAGAGTATGTAATTACTTACACTTTTTAAAAAGTGTAATACTATAGATTATTGTTTTTTACTCACGCAACGAAACTTAAGCACACTTTCGTCTGATTTCCTAACAACATTTTAATAAAATTGTAATCATATTCATATAAATGCTCGAAGAGTGTAATTTTTATAATTGGTCTGTATGACAAGTGATGAAATTATTTTTTATATTACTTTCCTCGCCTAGGCCAGTAAATTAATGCCAAGATTACAAACTTCGTATCTTCTTTTACTACAACAATGCCCACATTTCTGAGCATATCTGAGAAAATATATTTTTTAATATTGACACAATGCGTCAGCTGTTTGTGACACTCAAATAAAGATTTTCCTTGCTCATTTGGCGTGAAAAATAAAAAAAGCTTGCTATAAATCGCGCCATGACGAAATTAAACCGAATTTTATTTTAAGGGCCGGACCGCACTTAAGGCTGGCGAGTCGTACACGAGTATTATTGTGTTAATTTAAGTAGAAATAACGCGTACATTATGTACACGGGCTCTGGACACCTGAACGTAACGCGTTAGGTCACACATTTCAAATAATGACACTTTTTAGGACAAGTAATTCTGACAAAAATTTGCAATTTCTGTGTTATTATAAATGTCATTTTATACAAACTTTTTTTAGATTGCAATGTTTAAATTTAAAAGTAAAGCTATCCATTTCAAAATTTTCAAACTATTTTGATATTCTGCATATGGTATCGGAAGGTTCTGTTACTTTTTTATCACTAACGGGTAGAACCAAAGATGGCCGAAGCTAGACCCTAATTCCACACTTAGCGAGTTGGAGCCTTTGGACTGAGTTGATACTTTAGTATAATCATATCATAGACTGCCTCCGTAGCATGGCACCAGCGACAAAGTTTATCGAGCGATATCAACTATCACTATCTCACTCTACGTAATAAACAATCGGGATGGCACTATTCCGTCGCACGAAATAAACTTTATCTGGGTAAATCAACAGTCCCATGCTACGTGCTCTGGTGTGATGATGGAAAAATGAAATTTAATTATTTAACCTTTTATAGTAGTAGCCCTAGGAACACTGCAGGGCGTTAGTGTGGGACGCCACATGTGACACACTAGCAACCTCCCCAGAGGATCAGTCTCGTCGAGAACCGGTTCGGCTGCTGAAAACGCTGAAATCGCCAAACTGCGCAATTATAGTTCGTTAATTGATGACTTTATTTTTGTGCCGTTTGGCGTGGAGACTCTCAGACCTTGGGACCCCGGTGCTAGGGGTCTCCTTAAAGAGATCTCTCCAAGACTGATCTCCGCCGATGGTGGTGACAAGAGGGCTGGCTGTTTTTTTCGCCCAACGCATTAGTATTGAGATCCAACTAGGAAATGCAACTAACGTTCTTGGCACTAAGCCATTGCCACGAATTTTTAGATTAAATTTGAAGCAGTTATTTCTCTTTTTCTTTTTATTTATAAATATATTACTTCATCTTACTTATTTAAAAATAACCTTTGTTTCCTTTTACTTTTGATTAAAAAGTTACTCTAAATAAACTGCATGTAATTATTATACAATGTTTGTTTGTGTGTAATAACTTAAGTGTATAAAAAATACATTAAAAAGACAACATACGAAAGAGCAAATATACAAAGGCGGACTTATCCCACGTAGGGATCTCTTTCAGTCAACCTGCGATAGATTGAGAGGATATTTACTCAATCAAAGGTAATTTAAGGTAATCAAGGTATTTCAGAAGGCACAATAAAATTTTAAGGGCATGGCCAATCCGTGTAATAAGTATTCTCACGAATTTGAATATCACTCGTGGCGGAAATTATTCATAACATATTTTTAACGAGGATAGTTAGTTATATCATGTTAATCCGCTGATAAAGCCCTCTTGTTCACTATCATATGACATGTTTTAAGCCGGGATCAGACACGCTTTGAAGTAGACTTCTTCGCAAGCGTTCGCGCTCGCGATTAGGCCGCCTACTCGCTGAGCGATCACGGAATTTAAGGCGTTTGACAGATAACATCAAAGGACAAGGTTATCGGGTTTAGCTGAATTAGTACGTTTTGGTACGGCTTCCGTTATTAAAATATGAGTAACTAGCCCGCCTCTACGTTGCATAGGCTTAATCATAATCATATTATATTTACTAGCTTTTGCCCGCCGCTTCGCTCGCGTAGGGGTGTAATTTATCAAAATCCTTTCTTAAGGGTTGCCTACGTCATAGTAGCTTTATGCATGCAAAGTCTCAGCCCGATCGGTTTAGAATTGACAAAGTTTCATACAAACTTTCATCCCCTATTTTATCCCCTTGGGGGTAGAATTGATCAAAATCCTTTCTTAGCGGATGCCTACGTCATAACATCTACCTGCATGCCAAATTTCAGCCCGATCCGTCCTGTGGTTTGGGCTGTGCGTTGATAGATCACTATGTCAGTCAGTCACCTTTGAGTTATATATATTTAGGTTAGATTTGCTAAATACATGTTTCATATGCATGCAAACCTTCCCTAAAATTACTCTTAGATAATAATGAAAACTGCTTTTGAATCTGTTGCATGGGTTTATTAGTTTGACTTAGTCCCCAATATACATACAATATACATATTATTATCTCAGGAACCTCAACATAATAAGGGTAATAACTTAATAAGGTTGAAAATTAATTGGCAACATATACACATACGAATGTTCATATATACTAGTAGTTACGCGAACGCAGAAATAAATAAAAGCTTTAAAAACAATTACAACGCGTCATACTAAAATATTTGTACTTCAATCAACCGTATTGAAAGACCAACAAAAATTGAACCAATAACAAAATTCAATTCGAAAATGGAACTGCAATTTGAACGTTCGAATTAGTGTTGTATAAAACCGCCAGTCGATGGAACGAATCGAGTGCGATTCGATAAACTCCTCTAAATATGTTGCTCAGTTCACAAGGACCTTAGAACCATAATGTGATTCTAAGCTTCTAAATTCGTTATATTTCACAACTAAAACAATTTTGTACTTATGATCCACGCTAGTCTGAGAACAAAGACAAATTTAGAATGAGAATATATTTAGTAGTTGCTTCTCCTCCCGCGTAGATTGAAAAAATCAATCAAGATAATGTGCGTTACTTGGGGATTCATAAACTCGTTATGTATGACTGTGTTTTCCATCTATGCATATATAAAAACGTGATTCCGTATTTACTACGTTCTATTACTAGGATAACGTCAATTTTTGAGTGAGTCAAATTACTGAATTATTGACTTAATTACTTTAAGTAATTAATGAAAAAAAAAATCAAGCTAAGTACTTTTATCATTTTAGATGCATAAAGTCCACTGTTGGACAAAGGCCTCTTCCAAGGATTTCCAAAATGATTGATCTAGACCGGCCTGCATCCAGCGCTTTCCACCGACCTTGGACAGGTCGCCATTCAAGAACCTCTTTGCCCCATCGGCCATCGGTTCGTCGCGCTAAGTACTTTCAATAAAATTTTAAGGCAGTTTTTGGCCGCTTCTTCTGCTTGACTTTTAATGAAAATTCCGTGCGATTCTAAGCTCTCTGGCCTCACCATTCGAACTCAACCGACGAATAATAGCGGGCATTAATCTCATGAGCGAGAAATTGCGTATTTATGGTAATGCGGGGCTGAGATCGTATATATTTTGTAGAGGTTAAACTTACACTGCTTTCACAGTTCACAGTCACTTTGACTGCCTCCGTGGTCCAGTGGTCAAGGCGTTCGCCTTGTGACTCGGAGGTCATGGGTTCGATTCCCACTGGGAAGCATACTTTGTTAAAAGTTGTTTTCAGTCTGGATAGGATATTGCAGGCTTGAATCACCTGATTATCCGAAAAGAGAGATGATTCTGTGTTTCGGAAGGCACGTAAAACTGTGGGTCTCGAACGCCACCTAGCGTTTGATCATCAAACTATCCAAGGATTGGTTCCTGGTTTGCCCTTTGGGTTGTGGAGGTCAGACGGCAGTCGCTCTGTGTAAAATCCAGTAACCTCGTCAAATCTCCTTGGTTAGGTAGCGGACCCCGGACTCTGAAGCGTTACTGCTGAAGATGCAACCGGGAATACGCTCGGATGATGATGAAACTTACACTGCTTTCACACAACGTTTTATCAATCGTTTAAAAATAAACCTTTCGAGCAAGTCTGGGAGAAAAGACAAAACTTAGAATTTATAAGCTGTTTCATTTTTCGCGCAGATCGTAGAATCCGATAATAATAATAATAAATATATAGGGACAAACAACACTGATTGAGCTTGCCCCAAAGTAAGTTCGAGACTTGTGTTATGGGATACTAACTCAACGATACTATATTTTATATTAAATACATATATAGATGAACATCCAAAACCCAGGACAATTTGAAAAAGGCCATTTTTCCAACTTGCCCTGACCGGGGATCGAACCCGGGACCCCTGGGTGGCGGACTAGCATTGTTACCACTACGCCACGTAAGTAAATTATATATAAACGTAGGTAGGTGATTAAAGACAAAATTCATCATCTGTACAAACAACCGTCTAGCTATCACGGTTTATGTGATACAGCCTGGTGACAGACAGACAGACGGACGGACAGACGGACAGTGGAGTCTTAGTAATAACGGGAAGGTAAAAACGGGACCCCGTTTTTACCCTTTGGATACAAAACCCTTAAAATGTGAATCATGATTCACATTTTCGCCCTTTGCCTCGAACGAAAGAAAAGAGAAGCAAAGAACTGACTATTCTAAGAATTGAAATTGAATTCTTCCATGCTGGTCTGAAAGACATTTCCTTTTCTTGCAGACCAGCATGGAAGAAAGAATTTCACGTATAACCATTAGCATGGTGACTGGACCACGTACGCCACGGAGGTCGTGGATTGTTCGATATACGTGAAAACGCAAATACAGTGGCAACTCATCTAAAATTCAACTTTGTATTTACTCCATAAGTAGTCTAAGTTGTAAGTACTTAATCTTAAATATGTATTTATTAAAATTGGCCGTTCGGTATTGACGATCTCTGTGGCGTATAGTGGTCTAGTGCTTGTCTGCCACCCAAAGGTCCCGGGTTGGAACCCCAGTCAGGGCAAGTTGGAAAATGGCCTTTTTCAAATTGTCCTGGATCTTGGATGTTTATCTATGTATGTGTTTGTAATAAAATATAGTATCGTTGAGTTAAAAACCCATAACACAAGTCTCGAAGTTACTTTGGGGCTAGCTCAATCTGTGTAATTTGTCCCTATATATTTATTTATTTGAAATTAACGATTCACTTCGTTTCGTTACAGGAGGGCGAGCGACAGGAGTGCTATCATGAATGCTACGCAAATACTACGCGGGTTCAATGACACCAAAAGTGAGTACCTACCTAAATAGTTTATTATTCATTTATGACAGACTTTTTCCATTTTAAGAATAGCATTTAGAGATATTTGTAGTGACTGGAAAGTAGGAAAAATAGCACGCACTCGTCCATATAATAACTGATAAAAGATAAAAATGAGAATGTGAAGCTATGGTAAGGCCAGACGGGCGTATTTTTGTGAGTTGTGGGTAACAAAAAAGAGTTGCCGAATTTCCAAAGAAAAGAAATTGCGTAACTCCTTTTCTACGACTTACGACTCAAAAAATTACGCTTGTTTGGCTTCACCGTAACGTCGCGCATTAGCCAAAAGTTTTTCGCAAATGTGCGTAGAAATGCTTCACGTTCTCGCTTTAAACTGTAAACAGTAGTTCATAAAATAGTTTGAAGAGTTATCTAGGGCAAGACGCAGACAAAGTTTTAAATGACATCTCCGTTTCCTTTCAAATAATTTATTCAAATGGGGGCAACACTGGACTCCAGCTGTGTGTTTTACTTTCTAATAATATAGTTTCTAGGTTTTTTTTTATCTGAACTAATATCAAAATTAAAATTAAGTTAAAATCTAAATTAAACTATATTAAAAACTAATAGTGGTTTATGTGGTATGGTACCAAGAACACTGACTGCATTCCCGCGCTGGATGGCTACTGCAATCTTCTGCGTGAGATATGAGCCAGCCCTCTTGTCACCAGCGGCGTCGACAAGGAGGTGTTATTTTTTTAATAACACCTTCGCCTGTCGACGCCGCTGGTATTTTTATAAAAAAAATTGTACTTGGCCCCCACGGACCAAAAGTTTCGACGCGAAGTGGAACAAAAATATACTCATTTTTAAATTGTTTACACTAATAATATGTCAAATTTATAAAACCCTTCTTTTTGCGTCGGAGATCAAATATACTATATTTAGTTATATTATGACCATAGTAAAACGTTTATGAGAGATAAATGATAGTACCATCTGGCTTATGATACTCTAACTATGCATAAAACTATATAAACGTCTTTAACCATCTTGCTGTCTCATACTTACTCTACCACTTTGTATGTTAACCCCCTATTAAAGAACAAGAGTTGAATATATATTAGTAGTACTACGTACATATGTCCTCATCATCATCATCATCATCATCATTTCAGCCGCATAACGTCCACTGCTGGACATAGGCCTCTCCCAAAGATTTCCAAAACGACCGATCAAGAGCGGCCTGCATCCAGCACTTTCCTTGGTCAGGTCGTCTGACCACCTTGTGGGTGGGTGTCCTACGCTTCGCTTGCCAGTACATGGTCGCCATTCGAGAACCTTTTTGCCCCATCAGCCATCGGTTCTTCGCGCTATGTGTCCCGCCCACTGCCACTTCAACGAAGTAATCCGCTGGCCTATGTCAGTGACTTTTGTTCTCCTACGAATTTTCTCATTTATGATAATGTTTCCGTATGTGTATGTGTCCAACACTGATGTCAGATTTTTTGAGCTACCTAAGTATATCTGTCTTAGCACTCATAGCTTGTCTTTTACCATTTAAGGAGGTAATTTCATTTATGTTTTTTTTCCTAAAAACAATATACATTGTTTTGTGTGGGCATTACAGTAGCTCTAAAATTTACATGATATTCTTCAAATAAAATACAATTTAAACATTAAATTATTAAATAAATTCTTTTCGATGGAAATTCACAACATATGATTCGGTTGCCGTGAGGCAAACCTGGGCTTTTGTATGAAACCGAATGCAGCAGAAATTCTGCGACTCATTTTCTGCGACCCACAACTCACAAAATTACGCCCGTCTGGCCTCACCCTAACAATGACGAATTAAAAAATATTATTTAATTCAAAATGTAATATAATTACTATTACAACAGTTATTAAAATTTAAATAATGTACAAAAGAAATGCTTTAAGCTTAATTTTAAAACATCGTTCTTTAAAGACTAGTCTCAAGCTTTGAAAATGATAGTTTCTTTCGGCGTTTCTTCTCAGCAGTGGTCATTTCGAAAAGCTGGTATAGGTAGCTTTTCTTCAAAATTAAATTTCAAAATAAACTACACGTAATGTAAATTATACTTATTGACGTGTAAAAGTGCCTGTAAAGGTCTTATTACTGAATAATTCATTTAATAAAAATTTTGAATTTTTGAATTTTATGCTTGTTGGTAATTTATTATAGTATTTTATGCAACAGTTGTATAAGGAGGGTTAAAAAACGCGAGTGGCGCAGGTTACGATGCGAGCCTTGGCGAGCATCGTAAATTGACGCCATCGAGCATTTTTTGACTACTTATACAACGTTGCATACAATACTTTTTCCACGACTACATTTGCTAAAATAAATACGAAAATAAACAAAGAAATACAACCATATGTTTGGTAGATACTAGGTATCTATGGAAGACTTAATTTTTTTATTGACGTCTTCCTAGTGGCTAAAAGTGCCATTTTTGAAACATGGAGTCACTTAAACGAATGTTTTTCATACAAAAAACCGTTTGTTTAGTGACTCCACGTTTGAAAAGGGAACCAATGGTTTGGATAACAGTACAGGAGTAGAAAAAATAATAAATAGTAGAAGAGTAGAAAAAAATAAATTAAATGCTTGAAAGCGCGAACAGTGACTAGACACAGCAAGTCTTGGCCTGAAATTATCTGCGACATGTATTCTACGCGTATCTTCTCGCCACTGTCTGTGCTGTTCGGTTTCATGCATTATCATCTGTTTAACGACGTGTTACACATATGTAAATGCTGAGACCAACGGTTTAACGTGCTTCTCCTGCACGGAAGAGCTCAAAATATTGAATACTTCTGGTAACCAATCTAAGAGTGAACTACGCCCTGTTTTAAAAGTTTCTGTTCTGGAAGAAAAGAAAAAACATAGAATGCTCCAGTTTTCCCCCATTTTGCAATTTTTTCCGTGCAGATCGTTAAAGCTGATCAGGGAAATGGGCGAGATTCTTAATCATGTTTATAGACGTTCTGGCAAAAAACCCATCACTATTTGGATTCCCTTTTTCCATCTTAACGTGCACCATCACGCAAAACGTGGCCTTTGGGTCTAACATGGGCTCTGTCGCTCCATTGGTGAAAGAGAAGTGATAATATATCTAAAAGATATCAAGAGTCGATCAAAAAAGTCGGTGAGAGCGGCGACAATAGAATAAATATATTTTGTATCATATTTCTGAAATGATACGAGTACCTTTCACATTCACATTACGCCGTACCTTTTCAAGTGGGGTCTATCTAAATACATTATGTGTCTATACTATATGTAGTGGATAGTATATGTAATATTATCAACATACATCTGATAAATGTACAATCGATATTGCGAATAAGCGACTTGACCAATGTGAATTTTACAATTTTGAAAAGAAAATGTGGCACACCGTCAAAGTAAACTTTTTTTTAAAATATTTTAATCGATTTTAAAAATCTTAAAAAATAACATCAAAATTGGTCAAACTGTTTCTGAGAAAAGGGCGCACGAACGGAAAGATAAACTCGCAGTTTGAAATGCTGCCTCCATTTGAAATAAACCATTTGATAGGAAACGAAGACATCATTTAAAATGTTGTCCTGACTTAAAGCTTTTCTTCGCACATACGCCAAAAGTGGCCGTTTTTCGCAATTTGTGTAGAAAAGCTTCACGTTCTCACTTTAAACTGTAAACTGTTCATAAAATAGTTTGAAGGGTTTTATCTAGTGCCTGGTCAAGGCAAAATTTTAAATGATGTCTCCGTTTCCTATCAAATGATTTATTTTATATGGGGGCAGCACTGGACCCCGGAAAAATCAGGTATCCCCTCAAGTTCTTGCGTTAAAAAAAGGCCCAATAATGTTTTTTCTCATAAACCTTCCTCCATGTACAGTACACACAGCGATCAATTATATTTTTATTATAATGTCATGTCATCATTAGGTTATTTTTGGCTTCGCTGCAGGATCACGTTAATCCTCCCTGTTTTATCAGAGCCATACTTGGAGAGTAGTCAAAGGAATTGAACTACAGTCTCAACTAGTATTCCCGAGGACTATGGGTTTTAGCCCTAAATTTAAGCCTATCGTTCCTTTTTTTGGGCTATGACATTTTTAAAAGCCTATGAGCCTAAAAAGCCTTCCTTGTGATTTTAGAGTAATAGGCTTATGTTTAGGCTAAAGCCATTTTTTGTATCAGCCTGAGTAAGACATAATAATTATGAATAATAGATTTATTTTATTTTTAATTAATATTGAAAATTAAAAGAAAATTTATATTTTACTTAAATATTGCCAAAACTAAATCGAACCAAAAGCCTATAAAGACTTATAGTTCTTTAGGCTCGGCCTATTCAACAGCCCTAGCCTAAAGGACCTTTATTAGTAGTCTAGGCTTAAAAAAAAGACTAAAAGCCTTATAGTCCTCGGGATTACTAGTCTCAACGGTGGCCAGACGAGTTTAAAAGGGTTTCACTGATGTTTTTAAGCCTTGTTTAGCTTACAAATTGTAATATGTAGATTATTAACACAGCACGAGTTTTTACCGTTGGGTATGTTACCGGCAATGTGTTAAATTCAGGCATTGTATACAATTCCTAGGATATGTGAAAAATTCCCGAAAGTAGAAGGCAAAGCCAAAGATGAAGCCCAAGGCGAATCGGCTTAGAATAGCACAACAAAACCTACCTTCCGTAACTTATTCGGGGTTTGAAATGTATGACAAATATATAATTTCATACATTGCCTAACGCTATATTCAGGCATTGTATAGGTATTGATTGTATACACATTTTCTAAGCATTGTATACGATGCCTGATATTAATATATTGTCGGTAACATAGTTACATGTGAAAGTTTAGACATTCGAATATTTGCGAGCTTGGATGTTTGTTACTCAGTCACGCAAAACCCGGACAAATAAAGTGATAAACAAAAGTAATAATATATTTAGTATAACATAGCAGACAATATTCAGCCATTGTACCTCATCCACTCAGCGCCTGTCACGAAGCCCTCAAACTTGGAACTTTCGGCCAACTTCATGAATAACATAATTTCAAGACATTCGCACAGATGTTGTTAACGTGGACATTCCGAGATATTTACTGAGTGAAATGTTCTGTACTACATACTTATATCTATACCTTTAATAAAACAATAAGAAAATTTGTTTGCGCATTAAATATATTTCCAAAAAATTGGAGCCATGGAGATGTCTCCAGATGAGGTTTTAATAACTACATACTAATAGATTAAAATTTAAAAAAAATGTCTGTTTTTTATACGCTAATCTCCGAAAATACTGGACGGATTCGAATGAAACTTTTTTTGTTATATAGCTGTTAAGCGTGGGCAAGGGTATAATTCATATTGGAAAATGGAACACCTGATGCAAAACCATAATGGTCCAGCTAAACTATAAGAAATTTAAAAATGACGCCTTAGCAAAGTTGTTCCGCCTGACGAGTATTTATGTAGAGGTGTACAAATCGAAGATCTGGAACACTTGATACAAATACGCCGGAGTCATAAAATCCACGCGAACGAAGTCGCCGGCATCAGCTAGTGCTTGATATGAAAACTTGATAAATAGGAGGAATGTCTTAGTGTTGGAATAATTAACATGTTAGACCGCCTCTCGGTATAGAAAGGCCAGAAATACTTTTAAATTATAATTAATATTAGGTTGGGGAAAAGCCCCAAAATTTCTATAGCAATGGTATCATGTCCCTACCTATAAGATGGCAAAAAGTTATCGAACAAAATGGTACCTACATACTTTAGTTAAATTTAAATAAACTATATTAAAAAATGTTTTGAATTTTCATATAAAATGCGAAAAGACTTTTTCCCCAACCTTATTTTTGGCGCATTAGGCCATCATCGGCCTTAATAATTATGAAGATACTATAATTTCGCGGAAGTTACGGTCTCTTACTATTTTTACTCGACGGTAACGTCACGAATCCCCACTCCGGAACTTCGAAGCTCTGTATGAAAGATATATTTTGGTTGCTCCGACAGCTAGGGGCTTTAACTAACCTGTCAAAAATAAGACGTGAGACGTGCAAGGGGGGAGGGGGTCGATCGAGCTTAAACTCATCTTATCTTAAAAATTTTAAAAAAAAAAGTCGTCACGTAATTTATCAACGCCCCCTAAGAATCTTTAACAAATATTTCTGCACGTGCCCATCTCAAATTCAATTTTCCAGTGGAATGTGAACTAAAGCGCCGCATATTTTCCGCTCGGAAAACTTTAGTAATGCTTTTTCCTAAACGTGTTCATTTGGATAAATAGCAAGTTAATTGCTTAACCTGGATAACTCTACCGGAAAATAAAAAAGAGATTGTTTTTACTAGCTGGATTACACAGAATAAATTAAAATTAATTTAACGCATATTTCTTGATAATTTAACATCAGGACTTCACTAAACTCCACATCCAAGATCAAATCAAAGCTCTTTATAGACAAAATAGATTTAAGAAATAAATTAATTGAATTTATTTTATTCCTTTTACCAGATTCCCATAATGGCGTGTTCGGACGACACGCGCACGCTAAGCCCACGCCTAGCGCATACGTAGCACAAACCTAGCGCGCTTTGAAATTTGTTGCTATAATTTGAGTCTTATTAATTAATCATCAATACAACTGGTTTGCCCTTTGGGTTGTAGAGGTCAGACGACAGTCGCTCTGTGTAAAAACCAGTAACCTCGTCAAATCTCCTTGGTTAGGTAGCGGACCGGGAATACGCTCGGATGATGATGATGACAACTGAAATTGCATTAGCCGAAGTCAACAGGCGCACGAGTCGCCTACGCCACGTGCCTTGTCTCCGCCTAGCGCCCGCCCGGCGCTCGCCCCGACTGGACTTCGGTAAATGCAATTTGAGTTGAATTGACGTGTGAAGGGACTCAAATTATATGCAACAAATTTAAACCGCGCTTATTGTGTGCAAGGCGTGGGCTTTTGGGTCAGCTATTCTAGAATTGCTTGCGCATTTTGTGTCTATTCAAGATTTAACAGCATTATCTTGATGCAACTTTTTAATTAAGCTTCCATTTAATTTTACCTGTTCTATTCCGGAGATCTTTTGGCCTTGTATTCGATTATCTAGCAACCTTGTCGTATACATAGAGGAAAAAATCCTGTAACAAAGTATACATCCATATTAAGGTCCAGTATTCCAACGGCCCACTCGGATGAGATGCGGGGCGATCTGTAAGGCATCCCACAGACTTTTAAATATCTCGTCTTACTGAGGAACGGGAGGCGAGGATTGAACGTGAAATGACGCGGAATGTAGATTTTATCGGTTTTTTTTTAAATAAAGTAATCATTTTCCAGAAAGTGACTAAAAATAGTTATAGTATAAGTAATTTACTTTTTTTTAATTTTTTTTATGTACTTAATAAACTCTGTAATAATCAATAATACATCCAAAAATCGTCGAATTAGCTTCCGCTGCCGAATTTTTTTTGACCGAGGTACGTTATCGATACCATGTTTTGTACCAGGAATAGTCCAAGTACATAAAGTAAACTACATAACTTACTACTTGTTAGTTTATTATTGAGCCAAAGTAATGTTACATTGGGAATACCTAGCCTTAAATTAAATTTTCCAGCGGCACGTGGAAACTGAAGCGCGCCGCATTTTTCCCACTCGGAAAACTTTAATAACAGTTTTTCCTAACCGTGTTCATTTGCATAGCAGGTTTAATGTTTATGACAAATATTTTTTTCGTTGTTTATTATTTATTTGAATTCAAATCCATTATTTAATTCTCCATTTAGCTCCACCGACAAGATCAAGCTCTTAAAGGACAAGAGTGATTTAAAAATAGATTTGTGTACATTTTTCTTTTTTACCTATTTCTATGACTATTGGGATCCGCCATTCGTTAACACCATATCTTGCGCCCTCAGTTAACACCATCGTGTTGACTTTACTTTTTATTGTCGATTTCATTTGTGCTCTTTAGTTTCCGACACATTTGCTATAGTGATTCAACAACTTTGTTCTATAAAGAGGTATTAAGAAAAACCTCTAACAAATATTTTTACACGCGTTTATATTAATTTAAATTTTCCTGAGGCACGTGGAAACTGAAGCGCGCCGCATACTTTCCGCTCGAAAAACTTTAATAACGTTTTTTTATAAACGCGTTCATTTGCATTATGAACGGGTTAATTGCTGAATCTCAATTCTGTTTTCATTTGCTTTTTCTGGGTTATGAGAGCTAAGGGTCAAACTCCACTTTGCGTAGATTCTTGACGCGTCTTGCGTCGTTCATAGAATTTCTAACCCGCGCAACTTACGCGTGGTGTGAACGGTGAGTAGAAATTTTATCACGTAACGTGACGCAATATGCGCGCGCATCATTCGCTGTGGACAAAGATTTAGAATATACAAGTAGTGTCTGTGGACGGTCCGTCACTGCTTCATTCTTGAGATTTTGAAATTAGGCGGTTAAACTTGGATCATGCTGCTTTATGAAATAAAACTTGAAATGTTATTGATTACATTACAAAAAGTTTTGAATATTACAACAAAAAAAATATGTTATGTATGTGGTAACTTTACACACTAGTTAGTACTGTGTGCATCACCATGTGTAAGCTGTGTATGTGAACCCTTACTTAGGGTTAGGTACTACTAGCAGTCTATGAATTTATTTCCAGCAATCTGAATTACATTTTCCAGTGACATGTGAAACTATTTTCCACTCGGAAAACTTTAATAATATCCTTAAAATTTTTCATTTAAGCAACAAATAGGTCTAGCTAAGTCACTAGATTATAATTGGATAGTATCCAGAGAAAAAGAAGAAGAGAAAAGAGAATAAAACGTCACCAAATAATGTCACTTGTCATTGATCATATCCATTTTTTTACGTGATTTTAGATTTATTATTGCAGAAAAAGCGATAATAGGAGCGCTATTTGACTCCATGAAACTATGACGTCACGCCGTGCTATTTCACACAAATCCCATAGACCATGTTTGGTTTTAATGTTAAGAAATAGAAACTAGCGGATTTATAAGGAGTAAATTTGTGAGATTTTATTACACAACGTGCAAGGGACATACCCGTAATAAATCGAACCGTGGGCTATACTAGACCACTATAGTATAATGATAATACAGTAACAAATTGCCCGGGCACCATCACACTCTTGTATGGAAATGCCGTTTTTTTTTTTAAATTCTTGATTGTTTTTTTTATTTCATTTTTAAGTTCAAATTCAAATATATCTCTATCATAGGATATTTATAATATCTCTTAATAACCGTCACTTTGTTTTATTGCACAATAATTGTTGACGTCAAAAAGTTACTTAGAGCTAAGTTTACTGCCGCCTCCAAAGCGCTAGTGCAGAAGAAGCGGTAACAAACTGCACTGCAGCATTTTCTCCTAGAACGTCAACTCACAATGAAATTAATATTTATAGTTCATATGTGGACAGAGTATCATACATTGTTTGTTGTCATTAAACTATAGTGGTCTAGTCTAGCCTGTGGTGCGATTTATTACGGGTATGTGCTTTCCACGTAGTATAGAATTCAGTTTCTTTTTTATCTAAGTATTTGGTAAGACAATATTATTGAATCAAAGTTCCGTGCATTGTCTGGTGTATTTAATAAATGTACTAAAACTCTCCAAGTTATTTAGTATCATGTTGTCTAAACAAACCATCATTATGTATAATAGAATAGACAGAATATCTGAAGATCGTTAGCAGTTACCATAATTGTATTCAAGGGCATACAAACGTTCTATTTCGGGAACGGGGAGGAACGGAATTAATGAGAAATTTTTCCGAAATTACAAAGATGCCCGTGTAAAGTAAACGTTCGTTTTTGAATAACCTTTCCTTGATTCGTTTAAGCATTTGTTTTTTCAGGGTTCCGTACACAAAGGGTAAAAATGGGACCTTATTACTAAGACTTCGCTTTCGTCCGTCCGTCCGTCCATCCGTCTGTCTATCACCAGGCTATATCTCATGAACCGTGACAGCTAGGCACAAGCTCCCATACAACAAAATGTGATCCTTTATAGATAATAGTACGAAACCTTTCATGTGCGTGTTTTCAAGAATTGACCTAAACATACATACATTAACACATACACACAAGATACATAGTAAATTCAATAAAAGCTTTTAAAAAATAACCATACATTAGCGCAAAGTAAACTCAGTGATAAAAGCCAAGCAAGTTCCATCGTAACTACAAAACACACAACTCATAACGCTCCATTCCACGCAAACACACCATCACTTTGCAACGGTCAAGTAACCACCAGTCGGTACGTTCCATACCTCTGAATCAAAATATTACCTTATCTCCTAAATATTAGCCGCTCAAATAAATAGTATCGAATACCGGAGAGGTACTTAAGCCCATCAGAGGCTCTCGAGCACGTGACCGGAGTGGGGAACCCTTTTAGAAATATGGCGGCTTAATGTCATTTTAATATGAAGCCTGAAATATTGTGACCCTGCACTGCTTTAAGGCGTTAATAAGCTAGGTTATATTTTACGAATTAAGTAATATATGTAGCAATCATCTGGTTAAAGGTGAACGCACACTCATCCGAGCCGAACGCATCGAACAAGCCGAACGAAACGAATTTTATAATTCTTTATATGAAACCTCGCACACCTGACCTCGTCGAATCGTTCGAATCTGGAAGAAACACAGATATCCTAGACGAATTCGGATGATGCGATGGAATCGGCCACAGACAAGTGTGTGCGTAAGGGCAACGGGAGTTATGCGATCGAATAATATACCTAATTTTAATGTATACTTCGATTTATTTAAAATTTTACAAAAATGAGTGATTCAATACCATTGATTAATAAAGCACTGATTCATCACAATTCATATGTAATTTACAGTGCGACAGATGTAAAGGAAATGGAAACAATTCTTTCGGCGCGCTCTATTTTTTCGGTGCGGTCGTTTCTTTCGGTGCGGATAGATAGATATGCGAGGCCTTAAAAACTTCGATCGATTAGTCGCGCTCGGCTTGGATAAATGTGCGTTTACCATAAACCAGCCAGCTAACTTGACGCCTAGCATGATCTGTTAAAATCGGCATCCAATTAAATAGCTGAAGGACGACTAGCCAAGTCATTGAACGCAACGTTAAACAAAATGGCCAAACGTTATTTAATTAAATTGAATACCTATTGATGAATTTGTGATATACTCGTATGTGGTTAGGGTTTACAAATTACTGACGACTACTTTTTACTAATACCTACCACTAAGTGATTAGTATTAAAGAAATGTAAAAAAAAAAAGAGTTTTGATGAGATTGTGACTGTGAACGATTAATAACATTTACAGCAGTTTGCGCTGTTGACGCCATATTTGTTAAAATCGACATTTTCATACAAAAGTATTCGGCCGGCCCGACAATTTGTATGAAAATGATTTTTTTTCGAGTTTCAAGCAGTGGTCCCATGGAAAAAGTTGTTGATATTGACGGTCTGAGTTGCTCCTACAAGGATCAGACAGGGTTTTTGTTACATATTGTATAGCGTGGTCATAATACACCACGTCACCACGGAGGTCGTCAATTGGTCAATAGGGATGTGAAATGGGTAAACAATATAATATTTTATTTAGTCTATCAACTAGATTAACTAAAAATAAAAGACTCATATTTTTTCGTTCAGCAAAATAGTAAAGATTCACAGTTGTTGTCACAAGTTTCGGAGTGGGGGTGATTTACGTCAACTGGTTGGTTAAAAACCGAAACTGATCGTGACGTCACGCCAAATTTTAATGCGCTGTTTCTTCTTTAATATTTGCTAATAATCAGAGAAAAGAAAAAATACGTGAACTATATATTTTAATAAATTTCTGGTCCAAATCCCTATTGGCTTTTAAGATCTTCGTGAGCTGAGATTATATATATAGAAGGCATACCGAGTGTTAAAACCATAATTTAGTATCTCTTACCTGTTTTGCCTCTGTTTTTTCTTTACTTTTCTTATAATCTGTTTTCTATATCTACTTTTTTTTATTAATTAATCAACTCTTTATTTCATTATTAAAATACATTTCAAATACAAGTATTAATAAAAAATATACAAAATTTACAAATAAAATAGAGATTCCAACGCGTCGCCGCGAGGCAGGGTGCCCAGTAAGCTAGCAGCATTGCCTCTCTGCACTGCGATAGAAATTCTTTGGGCAAAATAACTGCCAGCCCTTGGATCACCCGTAACCTCCCGGAGGCGCGCTAAAATCTCAGTCACCAGGGTTCTTACTTCTGGGCCCCACGGACCCATTGTCTCAACTACTTATATATATATATATATATGTTTGTATGCTCATCTGCTTCCTCGTATCTTTTATGATATACATGCTACCTTAACGAATGAGGAATCATTGAAAGCGTCTTGGTTGCGCGCTTGTTATAGACTATGAGACGTCACAATAAAATCAATATGGCGCTCTCTATACGCCAAACAGTAGACAGGTAACTAAAACATGAAATAAATCGAATTATACCGTGTTGGGTATGAAATAAAAGGGCTTTAAAAGCATTAATAGCGTTTGCTCCCAATTTTTTCGTAGCCGTGGTCATTTTTTTTAAACTATATCTTGTACGCTTCATAATGTTTCGTTGAAATAGATTTTAGCATACAAAAATTAAACGTCACATAGCTCTCGAAAAATATTTTATCACGTTTTTGCATGCCTACACGGTTTTTAGAAAATCAGTCACGTTGTTAGTCCTTTCCGATGGAACCTCGGATGTGCTCGGCCATGTAACGCAGGATCTGAATATATTTGTAGCTCATGCGATTGATCCCTTTTTGAGAGTCTTTATACATAAACGTGATTTAAAGGACGCTATTACGGGCCCGAGAAAAATGCCTTGAGCCTATGTGGACCTAAAAATATTTATGGTCCATTACATAGTTCATTAAGAATATATAACGAGGTTAAGAAATAAGCTAAAGAAAGAGAGATACGGAAAGCACTCCACTGATTCCAGCGCCGCTCTTAAATACAAGATGTTAATTTTTTTTTTTATCTACGCTTGTAACGTTTTTTTTTCACTTTTCAGTCCTGAGAGAGAGAGAGTAATCAAATGTTTCTGTTGACATAGACAAATATTCGTTAAAATCTTCTTCATTTTGCCATACGTCGAAATACTGAAGGTGAAATTCACCGCACAAATTTCTGGTTTTTACAGTGTATTATGTATTGAACTTTTTTAATGCTATTCATTATTAAATAAATATTGCTCAACCGCAAAAACTGTGCGTCTCTGTTATTAAGAACCATTTCGAGAGTGATCGCATCGCTCCAAAATAGGACACAATTTCTTATCGCGCGAGCGGACGATAAAATCGCATCGGATCGCAATAGTATGGCACCTTACAAGGCACGAAAGAGACACAAATTAAGCAGGCTTTACACTTATCCGACTAATTAAAACTATGATTTATACCTACTTTACACAAAGGGTCTAGTAATTAACAAAGTTCATACAACTACCCTTCCTTAATATTGTTAGTAAAACAACTAATTAATTGGGCACTAAACAATGCAGATTTATTACCTTACTTTCTAAGACTTTGAATATTTATTTACCATAGAGTAGGAAGATTAAACTTAATTTTATGTTTTATTTTATTTTATTAGGAAGACCAACAACTATTTTATTTTATATTTAGGTACAAAAAGTCCATTACACGTCTTTATTGATGAAAAAAACGTTGTATTTTTTAAAGATTACGATCTCTAAACATCGGGTTCATATTCGAATGCATACAATTTATAGGTATAAATTAAGGTGGCATATTAATTTTTGGCATTATTATCATATCGCATAGCGATAATTATGAATAAATTGTATGGCATTAATTTTTGAAGTAAAAACTTCTTTAGCGGCGTTATACACTTTTATTGTAAAGAGTAAAGAATGTTGAACTCGCGTCAGTAAATTGTTTGATCGTAAATGTGGTGTTAATAAACATTTTGTAAGGTATAAAATGGACCTTAAATCATTTTATTTATCTTAAATTGTAATCAAATGAGTCCGTCTAGTTTTGATACCTGTTTTCGTCTAAACGGATTATCAATAATACTTTCAAAGGTTATTCATAAACATCTAAAGGGATACCTAATGCCTAACTAATTGCAAATAAAACAATGATTTCAAATAAGGGCGTCACTTCTGCCCTCTGTTACCTGAATAAACGCCCAAAAAAGAAAATAAAGAATTAATAAAGCAAACTACACATATATTTTAAGAATAATTAAGTCTATGATTTACGGAGGGTCTACTTGTAATTAAAAAAAGTTTATTTAAGTAGCACCTCAATAAACACATTTAATAAAATAATTTATTAATTAAGGCACCTTAACAATAAAGATTATTACCTAACTTTTCCAGACTTAGATTAGTTCTTAGCTTACTAATATCGTGAAAGTTTGTATGGATGTTTGTATGTATATATTATATAAAGTTTTGTTCCGCTTCCAAATTGTCCATAAGGATTGGAATGAAATTTGGAATGTAGATGACTAGAAGTCACAAGTGAATGGACAATGTATACTAAGTAGGTACCTTTTCCATTATTTTAACGTTCGTATACAGGTGGCTTTTTATTTATTTTTTAATCTTTATTGACCAAAAAGGTACATAAGGTGGACTTAATTCTAATGCATTCTCTTCAAATAAATTTATAAGCGATAGGTGCTTAAACATATACTATATTATTAACATATATATATATATATATATATACAATACACATACATATTTACATACATTTTATTAATATATACATTCACATGCAATCATATACAAACATAAATACATAATATAAAACAATTTAAGATAATGATTAGTTCTGCTGCAACAAACTTGCAAAAAGGTCCGTGTGGACTTTTTTCTTGAACAGGTACCTATTTGAGACACTTTTGATGTCTCCGGGTAAGGCATTCCAGAGACGCGTAACCTGAATAGTCAAAGAGTTAGCGAAATAAAGGAAGGTGACCACCAGAATTTTTTTTAGCGAGTTCTGTCTACGATGTTGATCTATTTTCCATAAAAACAATTAACGAAAAACAAAAAAAAATTCGATGTTAATTTGTTTGATTGTTAAGTAAGTTTATTGCTTTGGAGCACGGACCAATAGCACGAAATTAATACATATAAGTATTACATAACAATAGTGTGAATTTCAAGCTTGTTCCATGAAGGTCATAAAAGTATAACTTATGTCTATAGTGCGTTTGTTTAGGTATTTAAAAGAATGTAAACAATCTTGACATGTCTTTTTATTGAAATATACACTTTACAAATCAATACCTTCGCAAATTACAAATTATTTATTTTATAAATTACATAAATAATTAGTAATTTGCAAAGGTATATTTTTATAAAGTGTATATTTCAATAAAAAGACATTTCAAATTACAAATTATTTATTTTATAAATTATAAATTACATAAATAATGAGTAATTTGCAAAGGTATTAATTTATAAAGTGTATACCTAAACAAATGGACTATAGCTAAATAACTGGCCAAGTGCGAGTCGTATAATAAACAAATAAATAAATAATAAATATATAGGGACAAATTACACTGATTGAGCTAGCCCCAAAGTAAGTTCGAGACTTGTGTTATGGGATACTAACTCAACGATACTATATTTTACAACATATACATATATAGATAGACATCCAAGACCCAGGGCAATTTGAAAAAGACCATTTTCCAACTTGCCCTGACCGGGAATCGAACCCGGGACCTCTGGGTGGCGGACTAGTATGGTGACCACTACGCCACGGAGGTCGTCAAATCATCACAACATAGAAAACAATCACGTTTGTTGTATGGGAGCTTAAATATTTATTTTATTATGGTGCCTAGATATCAGAGTTCATGAGATACAGCCTGGTGATAGACGGATGGACGGACAGACGTCGGAGTCTTAGTAATAGGGTCCCGTTTTTACCCTTTGAGTACGGAACCCTAAAAATGAGCAGCAGCAATATAGTCGGATTTATTTTATCACATTAGATTACAATGCGAATGTACTCGTAATACAATGTCCAATTTTATTAAGTACAAATATTTTAAGGGGTAAATTCAGTCTATTATTTTAAATAACTTTTCTGAAAAAATGTACATCGAAATACGAAATAATATTTTTAGGTTCCCAAACAAACTGAGTAGTCGAATTGAGTACTTAGTCGATTTTTTTAAAATCATATTTCGATATACATTTATCGGGAAACGTTGTTCAAAATGATAAACAGAATCACCCCTTAAAATATTTGTACTTAATTAAAAAGGACATTGTATATTACAGGCCAACCTTCTTATAACATTTACGAGTCAAAATACTATAAATATAAGAAACTAACACAGGTCTATAGTATATAAATATAAACAGCAAGTTTCTCCCGCGAAGGTCGTAAAATCAAACTTTATATACTCGCAATTACCAGTTTCGTAACTTTTATTTTCCCCCATCTCGGTACACTTGAAAAAGTCCTAATGATTCTTGAACAAGTTGGAGCTATCTGATGCTGCTGGTTTCAATCTCTTTGCTACTTTTGTTTCAAACCCCGACAAAAAAGAGATGTTATAAGTTTCACGCTAGTGTCTGTCTGTGGCATCGTAGCCTCGAACGGATGGACCGATTTCAATGCAGCTTTTTTACATGAAAGCCAGTTCCCTTGTGGAGGTTCTTAGCTATGTTTGATAAAAATTGGTTCAGCCGTTTAAAAGTTATTATATTAAATAATGCTTCAACCTCGGAGTTTGTAATTTTTCTGACCAATAATAGATGGCGCTACGGAGTATGACGACCTCCGTGGCGTAACGGTCACCATGCTAGTCCGCCATCCAGGGGTTGGATCCCCGGTCAGGGCAAGTTGGAAAATGGCGTTTTTCAAATTTGTCCTGGGTCTTGAATGTATATCTATATATGTAATTGTTATAAAATATAGTATCGTTGAGTTGGTATCCCATAACACAAGTCTCGAACTTACTTTGGGGCTAGCTCAATCAGTGTTATTTGTCCCTATAAATTTATTATATTTATTTATAGTTAGAATATTATGTAGTTCTGCCATTCGTCGGGGGTTTTTTTATTTGCCTGGCAAATAATCTTATATCTGGTGATTATATCTAAGCTACTCTTTTGTGATGATTGTGACAGTTCGAGGATAGAAAAAATTGGTTTATTTCTTTTTTGAGTCAGTATATATTATTACTACCAAGTAGTAAGGATTTGCTCCTTTATTTGATATTATACATGCAAAGTTTAACATGATAACGTTTTGTCTTACTATATATTTTTTTGTACGGATACAGAATTGTAAAATAAACAGCTATTTATTAAAAAGTTATGACCCATCAAAGATGCGTTTATTTTGCTTATTTTTACGCAAATATCGGCGTAAATAAGTAATAAAAAAACTGTGAAATCTCCAAAAGAAATTCCATACCGACAGGACTTATATCGAAGATTTTGATAAGCTTTATTTGTAGTTGATTAATGTAGAAATTTTTGCATAAAACCCCTTTTCCCAAGGACTTTACGTATGTGTTTACGCTCGGTTTACTATGAATTATCGTGCATTTCACCTCACTGCTTCGCCTAAACAATGTTAGGTGAGACAGCATGCTTTTAAGCCGCGCCCACGTGTAAGTTCGAGCCCGCGACCAGTACAGACTTTAGCAGGATACATGAAGGTTTCAAGGTCAAGTGCTGCTCTCATTTGAAATATTTTTTTTTTGTCTCATACGGCTCTAAATAACCCTTCAAACTATTTCATGAACTACTGTTTACAGTTTAAGGTGAGAACGTGAAGCTTTTCTTAGCAATTTGCCAAAAGTGACAGTTTTTCGCAAAAATGCGAAGAAAAGCTTCACTTTGGGGACACCACTGGACCCCGAAACTTCATGTATCCCCGTGAGAACACAGATACGGAAGCCACCGGCTCAAAGACAGTTGACAAGTGGAAAAAGTTACGAGACATTTGTTTCTGTCCTAATCTTGTGTCATTTTCAAATTGTCCTGGGCCTTGGGAATTTATCCATTTATGTAAGTTAGTATCCGATAACACAAGTTTAAATAACTGGCCAAGTGCGAGTTGGACTCGTGTACGAAGGGTTCTGTACTAATTATCTATAAAAATCACGTTTGTTATATAGGAGCCCCCTCCTGTTTAGGCAAAGGTCAAAAATTGCCTGAAAAACTGAAACTTTATGTCAATGTAATAAGGTTGAAGTTCGTCTGTGTCGATTTTCCCCATGGCTCCGGGCGGGAAATGAGAGGTTAATATTTATTTTATTCTGTTTTTAGTATTTGTTGTTATAGCAGCAACAAAAATACATCATCTGTGAAAATTTCAACTGGTTCATGAGAGGCAGCCTGGTGACAAGCAGACAGACGGACAGCGCATTCTAAGTAATAGGGTCTCATTTTTATTACCCTTTGGGTACGCAACCCTAAAAACTTACTTTGGGGCTAGCTCAATCTGTGTTATTTGAATCTATCTGCCTATCAACAATCATTGCATCTTAGCTCTTATTCAACAGATGCAGTCCCGTACCCCACGACGTCGGACTGGTTTGACGACAACTGTTCGTGGGTGGACGCGGTGTCGTGGGGCTGCAACGTCACCGCCGGCAACTCCACCTCCAGTGACGTCACGTCGCTCGTCCTCATGGCGGTCACGTCGGTCGTCTTGGCTCTCATCATCTTGGCTACTATCGTCGGTAAGTTCTTCATCTTTTCACATTAGACGGATACATGATTTTGTTTTTTTTTTTTAGGTTTAATTTTTCTGGATTTATTTCTGCCCCTGATATTGAAATAACACATTTCCAAAAAACGGTCACTTTTGACAAATGTGTTTTTTGTTTTTTTAATCATTCAAGCTCTAAAAGGTGTTTGTATTTAAATCAAAATCCGGGTTTTAAGTTCTATTTACATCCGGGAGGAAGGTAAATTTGAAAATCGAAGGCGGCCAGGCGGCCGCTACTGAGGCTCCTATAATGTGTATAAATTGAATTTTATTTTTAAAACAAGCGCACTGACCTCTATGAATGGCTGAATACACCAGAAGCGCAAGGCCATAAAAAACACGGCCGGAAAAAAATGCATTTATAATTCAGAACAAAAAATTACGGGTTTTTTGTTCTTATTTGAAATCGGAGGTAATAAATAGACTTATTACCTCCAATTTCAAATAAAAGTTTCATAATTTCCTCACTTGTATGATAAAAAGTAAAGTGTTCAACAGGAGTGTAAGTGATAAATAACACCCTTGAACTATAAGCTCCCTCGCCCGCTTCGCTCGCTCTTGAGCCTAAATATCTCGGGTGTAATTGATCACTTACAACATTTGTTTAACAATCTACTATATATAAGCTTCATACGCGTAGGTTCTGAAATATAATTTACCATATCTATCTATATTTCACACACAATTCTCTGGTTATCTGAATTCCGATTTCAATAGTGCTCTCCAAGCATGCAGTGGACTTTCATGAGAGCGCCCTGTCTTTTGTATAGGTACTCTATTCAGTGCGACGTTAACATAAAAAATTCTAATATATTTAGCTACAACTCTTCTTATAAAGTTACTTCGTAAATTAAAACGCTTATTTTGGTTCTTTTGTTCTCTTAATTCTAATTTAAATAGTGCTCCTCGAGCACGTCGTGAACTTACACGAGTGCGCCCTGTCCTTATATGCTCCATTCAGTGCGACGCTCGGCTCGCAATACTAGACGAAACCTAGGGGGATTACTCCAATAGCGGTACGCAGGACGGACGTTATTACATATCCGTGTTTCGGTGTCAAGCAACATTGAGCATTAATGTATGATGATAAAGTCAGATTCGGTCTGACATTTCATTCATTTCATTTTAATATAGTTGATTCCAAAAAGCAATGTACATTGTGTCGGAATTAAAATACAGTTAAAAGTAACATGCTATTCCTCAATAAAATACAATTCAAACCTTAAAATCATGCATAATAAAAAGTATTACTAAATTCCTAGTGTCAATTACTTACTAAAACTTATTACAATTACAAATGTCAGTTAAAATATTTAAAAACTATGTATAAATAAGAAAAATATTTTACTAAAATCAAAATGTCACTTCCTTACTAAACAAAGAAATAGGACGTCACTATGGGACGTCTGACGTATTATTTTATGGAGTAACCCCCCTGGAGCGTAGGATGCATTCGTTAGAGTTATGTAGATATTACTAACGCTTACATATGTTAAGCAACACTGGACGCGGTCCACACAGGGATTGGTAATCGGTGGTCTCGGCTGTCACCTTAAGATAGCAAAACTTTAGGTATCTTAAAAATGCAATAAAAGTATTAACCAATAAAAAATATATGAGAAATAATCAAAATCAACATTGTGAAATATGATTTACTTAGACCAACATTAACCTCAACATAAAAACCTACATTGTGAGATATTTAAGCTCCCTCGCTCACTTCGCTCGCTCGTGAGCCTAAATATCTCGGGTTTAATTGATCACTTACAACACTTGTTTAACAATCTACTTTATATAAGCTTTATACGCGTAGGTTCTGAAATATAATTTACCATATCTATCTATATCTTACACCTAATTCTCTGGATGTCTGAATTCCGATTTCAATAGTGCTTCCGGAGTGAACATATAGTGAACTTACATGAGTGCACCCTGTCTTTGTATGCCATTCAGTGCTACGTTTGGGTCGCAATAATAGACAAGACCTGGAGCTAGGACGCATTCTGTATGTTTACGTAGATATTACTAACGCTTACGTATGTTAAACAATCCTGGGTCCAGTCCTCACATGTTTGGAACCTGCTATTTCGTTCGAATTCGGGGGGTATATAAACAGTACAAGGCGCCGCCTAAGGCAGTTTTAGTTAAAAAGTGAAATCCGAGGAAGGAAGAAGAAAAGAAAAGAAGAAGACAAGAAATAGTACCTAGTAGTGAGTATAGTGAAGTAGTGCATAAAGTGAAGTGTTCAGTGCAGTGAATTCCGTGCGAGTTTAAGAGTGGTGTCAGTTCAGAGACGGTATCGCGCGAGTCAGTGCAGTGACGTTTCCGCGCGCAAGACAGTGCAGTGACGTTTCCACGCTTAACAGTGCAGTGACATTCCACGTACGTCCTACGTGTGAAGTGACAGTTGGCGTACAAAAAGGACTAACGCTGTCAGATGTGAGTACCGCTTGAGTTATAAATTAAGGCACTATTCCATAGGATTGTTGTTTCCTTTCCTATCCCCAATCCACTTTCGTGACAATATCGAACCTTTAGGTATCTTCCGGCCAGATCAAGATTGAAAATGATCTTTTTCAGATTGACCTGGGTCTTAAATGTGTATCTATATATGTATTTATTATGAAATATAGTATCGTTGAGTAAGTATCCCATAACACAAGTCTCAACCTTACTTTGGGGCTAGCTCAATCTGTGTTATTTGTCAGTGTATATTTATTTATATTACCTTGTCTTTTTTAGTCTTCTTCACGTCACTTCACACAATAAACTTTATTTTAACCTCCGATGCATAAAGAGAGGTGTTATAAAACTGACGCCAATGTCTGTCTGTTTGTCTGTCTGTCTGTGGCATCGTAGTTCTCGAACGGATAGATCAATTTCGATACGGTTTTTTTACTTGAAAGTAAGTTTCCTTACAGTGGTTGTTAGCTTTGATCAATAATACTAAATATATAAACAAAATATATAGGGACAAATAACACTGATTGAGCTAGCCCCAAAGTAAGTTCGAGACTTGTGTCATATTGTGTCTTGTGTTGAGTTGGTATCCCATAGGATACCAACTCAACGATACTATATTTTATAACAAATACATATATAGATAAACATGCAAGACCCAGCACAATTTGAAAAAGGCCAATTTCCAACTAGCCCTGACCGGGTAACGAACCCGGGACCTCTCCCACTACGCCACGGAGGTCGTCAAATAGTAAAATCGATTCAGTCGTTTAAAAGCCATTGAGTGTGAATGCTTGAGAGTCGGGGTTTTTATTTTTTCGCAATTAAATTTTTAGTTTGAAACGTACACACATGTTATACCAAATATTTAGAATATACAAGTAATTTATGATTTCAGGAAAGTCTATACCGTATGTAACAAAAGCCCTGTCCGATCCTTGTAGGAGCAACTCAGATCGTCAATATGAACAACTTTTTCTAAAGGACCAATGCTTGAAACTCGAAGAAAAAATTGACATTTTCATACAAATTACTGGGCCGGCCGAACACTTTTGTATCGACTTTTTTCGAGGTTCAAGCATTATTGGTTCCATAAGAAAAATTATTCATATTGATGCTCTTTGTTGCTCCTACAAGGCTCGGACAGGGTTTTTGTTACATATTGTATAGTCTATTCCCCAACAGCACATGGGTCGTAAAATTGTCAAAAAATAAGCCTAGAACATTTTTCTTTAGATTTACCACACTGCCAACATAAGAAAAACGTTTTATTAACATAGTCACTAGGAAGACGTCAGTTAAAAAAAAATACCATACATACCTGGTATCTACCACACATGTTTCTTTTTGTATTTTATTTAATAAATATAATCGTAGAAAAAGTATTGTAAAGATAAAGATAAATTTATTTTGCTAAACATGAGTTACAAGCAAGATATTTACATTTAAGTTCATCTAATCATGTTTTACCATCACAGGTGTGCAAATTTTCAGAAAGGCTGTCTATCATCATCATAGAAAAATATACCACTTATAATGAATCTATCAATCTACCATACTTACTAATATCAGTAATTACAAATTATCAGATAAAAAATCTTTTACACTATAATAACAATTTTCAGTCAACAATGACTTAAATCTTTTCTTAAATAAATTTAAATTTAGTTCTTTATATTGTTTCGGTATTTGATTATATATCTTTGGTGCCATACATACAACACTATCTTGCAATAAAGCAGTTTTAGATGCATGTAGACACAAATTATCACAATATAACTCACGACGGTTTCTTTTCACTACATCAGATAAACTAGGAAACAGATGAGAAATAGTCTTTACAAATATTGCTATTGCCATTATATATAGCGACGGGAGTGTTAGAATTTTATGTTTTTTAAACAATGGTACAGAACTATCTGTACTTTGAAGACCGAACATTGCTCGAATACAGCGCTTTTGCATTTTGAATGCTATATCTTTATGGGTGGAATTTCCCCAAAATATTATACCATATCTAAGAACAGATTCAACTAGGCCATAGTATGCCGTTATGTATGCAACATTGTTTATGCACATGTTCATGCACATACACATGATATAAGAAATAGAATGTATTATCTCAATATGCTTTCGGCTTCTGGTTTCCTACCGGGACATAACTTACCTACCAGAGAAAACAGTTGCATAGACCACTTTATGTTAAAATTAAATCACAAAAAACTTTCGGCATTCATAGCAATCTTTAAAACCACAATTACAGACCATTTTACAACGTTCTTATGTATAAATAAAACTAAAAATAATATGATTTCATCAAAAACTAGGACTAAAATAGATTTTGAAAATGCTCAAAAATACATTAGGAACAAAAATCTATCCAACCTTTTACTTTGTACTGACCCAAATCAAATAACGTATACTCTTATTCATTCAATTATTGAATCGTTAAAAGAAAACTCTATTGTTCTAAAAATCCCAAAAAGTCAGCGAACAGTTAAACCATGGATGACTAAAGGTATTCTAAATTGTATAAGAAATAGAAACAAATTACAGAAAGAATTGCGTAATGATCCTGATAATAATATTAAAAAATAACATATACGAGGTATAGAAACTTTCTTAATAATTTAATTAAAAAAACAAAAAGAAAATATGAAAGAAATTTGATTAATAATACAATGAAAAATAATAAACTACTGTGGAAGAATATAAAAACCTTAACTTATAAAAATAAAAACAATAGCTTTAACTCTGAACTAACTGATCTAAGACCCACCCCACTCGAATCATCAAATTATGTTAATGACTATTTTACAAACATTGGTAAAAATCTAGCAAATGATATTCAAACTTCTATAGCTAAGGACGACACAAACAAGTACCTCGAAAACCTACCTAGTCAATCACAATCTTTTGTATTATTAAATACTGACTTTGATGAAGTTAACTCTATCATAAATAACTTAAAACCAGATAGCGCTCCTGGTTGGGACAATATTCCCACCAGATATATACAATACATAAAAAACGACATAATACCAATTATAACCCATCTCGCCAATATATGTTTTGAACATGGTATCTTTCCGTCGCTGCTTAAAATGTCTGTGGTTACTCCGATACACAAGGGTGGTGACGGAGTAGACCTCAATAACTATAGACCAATTTCAGTCATAACAGTTCTGGCAAAAATATTGGAAAAATTATTAAATACTAGACTTTTAAATTATCTAGAAAAGCACAACATATTATCAACTTCACAATTTGGTTTTCGAAAAGGTATATCGACGGAAGACGCAGTGTCATCCTTAACAACCACTGTTATCAACAATTTAGATAAAGGTACTAAATGTGCTTCATGTTTTATAGACCTTAAAAAGGCCTTTGACACAGTCCCCGTTCCCATCCTTGTGTACAAACTAGAAAAGATCGGAATTCGAGGTAAACAACTGGCTTTATTCAAGGACTACCTCACAGGCCGAACTCAAAGAGTAAAACTTGATGACACTGTTAGTGACAGTACAGACGTAACATATGGGGTACCCCAGGGTAGCGTGCTAGGTCCCACCCTCTTTCTCATCTACATCAACGATTTATGCAAAAAATCACTCAAAAATAGCAAAATTATCACCTATGCAGATGACACCGCAATCATCTTTACTGGTTTAAACTGGAATGAAGTTCGTGAAAACGCTGAAGAGGGTATGGCCTGGCTCGCAAACTGGCTTAAGAATAACCTACTAACTCTTAACACATCTAAAACTAATTATATTTGTTTCTCTAAAAATAGCACAACGCAGCCAAATCAAGACTTTAGCATAAAAATTCACACATGTGGCAAAATACCTAATTATGACTGCAACTGTCCTGCAATAACCAAAGTTGAACAAACAAAATACCTAGGAATAATTGTAGATGAGAGACTATCTTGGTATCCCCAAATAGAACAATTAACTGATAGAATTCGTAAATTTATATGGTTATTCAAAACCTTACGTCATATAGTTCCGAAAAAACTCTTAAATGATATTTATATCTCGTTGGTACAATCGATTATTACTTACTGTATTCGAGTCTGGGGTGGTGCTTTAAAAACTCGCTTTTTAGAGGTGGAGCGAGCTCAAAGGACACTGCTAAAAGTTATGTACTTTAAGATGCGTAAGTTTCCTACTGTTGAATTATACAAACTTAGTGACTTATTATCTGTGAGGAAACTATATATTTGTCATTTGGTGTTAAACAAACATAAAACCCTACCTTATGTCTCAGATAATGAGGGTAAAAGAGAAAGAAGGCGAGATGTTGCTCACGTTCCATCACTTACATCGAAATTTGCAAGAGTACAGCTTGATTCTCGAGCAGCTTTTATATATAATAAACTCGATAATATTCTACAAATATATAAAAAACCATACTACGAGTGCAAGACAACTTTAATTTCGTGGCTAAAAAATAAAACTTATGATGAACTGGAAATATTTATCGATAACTCCCCTATATAGACACACACATAGACATCCCCTAAACATATATATCTCACCTTAACTTATACATAGATACACATATTTAAATAAATTCACATTTATTTAATTACTTCATCATATAAATATACGTATATTTTATATAATAATAATATATATCATATTTATATATCTTCTAGTAAATATTAACATGTCCATAAGTTTAAGTACTTTAATTAATGGCATACAACCATAGTCTAATTCTAAGATTTTGTTTTTGTTTATTAGGTAGCTATGTAAAACTTAGAGATAAGAAAGAGCGGAGTCTCCTGGCACAAGCATAATTTTGCTTAAAAGGAGGCTCCAACAATTTATATAAATCGATAACTAGTTTCCCAATAAACAATTTTTTTTTTTTTTTTTTATTTTTTATGCACGTCAAAAAATCGTCAAGCGCTATTCGCATTTTTTGACCCTACTTATTACTTGCATAAAATAATATTAGTATTTGAACTGTGTGTACTAAAACACTAGACTAATACCAAACCAATCGACGCTTAAACTTACAAAGTCGGCGTCAAACTCGACTAGCTTCTCAACTCGAGAATCGATAACCACAGTGTCGATCTACTGGCGAGTCGGGTGCGAAATCTGTTGTTAGTGGGTCAAGAGATGGGGGAGTCTTGGATAGAGCTAAATGTCAGATTAGAAATAAAATTATGCGAATTGGGTATTTTCCTGGATCAAAAATAAATTATTTTGTACTGATAAGAAAATAAAAGGTCGCAAAATAATGTCACTTGTCATTGAACATATCGATTTTAACGTGATTTAAGATTTATTATTGCAGAAAAACTGATAATAAGAAATTTGACTCTAAGAAACTATGACGTCATCTGCCTGTATTTCATACAAATCCCATAGAAAATGTTTGTTTTGACGTTTAGAAAAAAGTATCTGATTTGATTTGATGGAAAATAGCGGATTATAAGCCGGACGTTGAACGGCTTATAAACTTTTATATTACCTAATTAGGTAGGTATTTAATTCGTTTCATAGTTTAATGCTTCGGCCACACTTGTGCCTATCGTCCCGAAGCAATTCGTGGCGAATCTTCGTACGTTAAGTATACTAAAAAGTTATCGCGATAAAGCGCTGGTCACACTAGATAGGCTTCGTTATTTTTCACGAACTATCTGGCAATAATCCAAGATGGCGTCATCTACGTGTTTCAAATATGAACGACGACTTTCTTTTCTTTAACATGTGTGCTAACAATTACATAATGCAATTATTGAAACCTAAAAAGAAACCTAGAAAGAAAAAGCTAAAAATTTTAACACCATTTTATCGTTCCACTCCATTTTTACGCATGCGTATTGCATACGCATTCATACGAAGCTTCGTGACGATAGGCGCAGGTCCGGCCCAAGCATAATAGCTGTACTAGCCCCAATTCTTACCCAACGCCACTGATACTTACATACATAGACTGCTAAAATCCTTACCCTTCCTGGCTTTGCTGTAGTCAAGTAAAAGGAAAAAAAATTTACTCCTAAAACGTACCTCCTAATTTTTTGTATTTTTTATTATATCAGTGAAAATTCTAAGTGTCTAGTTATTACGATTCAAAAGATAGCCCTGTGACTGATACAGAGACAGACAGACCGACAGCGGAGTCTCAGTGATAGGGTTAGCGCCCTCTGGGTACGGAACCCTAAAAACAATTCCACCCAACAACAGTATTCACTGAAATATGTACACAACATTCTCTTTTTGTGCAAGTCAATAAAATACAGAAACGAGGCTCCATCAAAACGAATTCCATGAGTTGTTACACAAGAAAATACCAATTTGGACGGTAGCCAGAATACTCCAAATGTCAGTTTGATTAGAAAAAAGCGTTTGAAATTCCCTGCGAGAAATTGGGAGATCCGGAAATATGGTGTATTGGTTTTAACTTTTCAGGGAAGAGGATTCTTAGGTAATTATATGTTTTTTGAAAAAAAAAATTAATCAAGTTTAAAAAAAAAGAAGAGGTTATCTATTCACCGGATTTTTTTTTATGTATGTTCACGAATTACGTACTCGAAGACGCGTTGACCGATTTGGAAAATTCTTTAAAGTTTGCAAGGGCATACTAGCGTGATGGCCCCATTAAAGTTATATCAAAACCGGTGTTGTAACTCGGTGTTGAAGTTGGTTGTTAGTTTTGAAATATTATTTGTACAAGCATTTATTGTGAGGCCAAAGTACTTATTAAGGCAAATAAAATAAGTTGGCTTCTAAAAAACTGGGTATCCTCGGTAGAGCAGGGCGATATTTCACATCGTCACATCGCCTTCAGCTGTATAAGGCACAAGTTAGGCGGCATTTGGAATATTGCTCCCATCTCTGGACCGGGGCACCTAAATACCAAATCTTCCTTTTGACCGTATTCAAAATCGCGCAACTCGATAATCGAAAATGTGACTCTCGTCGGCCGTCTCGATCCTTTGGCTCGACGTAGGGATATTGCATCCTTGTGCATTTTTTATCGCATTTGTCATGGGGAATGCTCTGAAGAATTGTTCGATTTAAAACCTGCTGCAAAATTTCACCACCACACCAAGCGCCTGAAATTAAAATTTCATCCACACCACTTGGATAGTTGGCAATCAACCACCGTACGTTTTATAAGGAACTTTTTACCACGTACGACCGAACTGTGGAATCAACTTCCTGCAGCAGTGTTCCCGGACCGATACGACATTGAAACCTTCAAAAAACAAGTCTATATCTGCCTGAAAGGCCGGCAACGCTTCTGTTACATCCGGTCTTGCAGTTGTCCATGGGCAGCGGTGATCACTCACCATCAGGTGACCCGCTTGTTCGTTTGCCGTCCTATAACATAAATAACACTGGTCGACAAAATTTTAGATTTTTTTTCCCACTGGAGAAAGATTAGTTGTCTCTTACAGATTTTTGTATAGTGTATATGGACATAATTTACTTTTGTTTCTAGAAGGTCAGAGTTGAGAATAATGTTATATCAAAAATCCAATTTTCCCCAATTTCTGATATTTATAATTATTTATAGTAAATAGCTTTTGTGAAAAAAATAAGAAATTTGAAATTTTGACGTATAATATTTGAAAATTTTGACGTCCTACACATTTTTTATAACCAGGTTCATGTTTTTTGTACTGAATTCTTTTAGAAATCGCTGTAAGTATCCTTGTGGTAAAATCTTGTTGACCAGTGTAATTGGCCAAGTGCGTGTCGGGCCACGCGCAGTGTAGGGTTTCGTAGTTACGAATTACCAATACGAACTTTGAGTTCGTGCCACTAAAAACGTCTAAAACTAATTTTCTATTGAATATGTTTGAAATTTTCCTTTTCCAAGTTCATTTTATAAGTTGATCGCCTATAACTTTTTAATTTGTAAACCCTACTTAGCTCTGATAGTTTTCCTTCAAATTTCGTTATATTTACTATAGCTGTGAATTTTTTCACGTGTTTATATATAACCGTTTAGCAGATAGAGGGGGGGAGGGACACTTGTAACTAACAAAAATTTTCACTTTAAAACCAAATATTTCAGAAACGGATCCCTAAATCTAAAAACGGTGTTTACAAGCTCATAATATTTTTGAAAGACCAATTCAACAATACCCCACATGATTGGTTAGTCTAGAAAATAAAATTGACTTTTGACTTTACTTGTATGGGAGCTAAACTAAAAAAAAAATTCAATATTTTATTTACCACGTTTTCCGCATAATTAATATACATACCTATACCAAATTACAGCTTTCTAGTACTTATAGTCGCTGAGTAAAACCGCGGACGGACAGACAGACAGACAGACATGGCGAAACTATAAGGGTTCCTTGTATACTACGGAACCCTAAATAAGCCACACTCGATGGAGTTGCTTCGTTTTATTACCTACTGAGTTCCATCGACCACATTCCGTCTCCGTGATTAGACCCTAGACATCGTCTACCATAAAGTTCTCGTCAAGACAAATCCTACTTAATAAGGTTATGTTGTTGTAAATGAGTTCTGTCGAATATATCCTGGCTTCGTCATCAGAACAGCTCATTGGCTCCATAACATTGTATTGTCATCCGACTTACACAAGTATGCAAAATTTCAGCTCAATCAGTTGAGGATAACTTAGTTGAAAATTGATTTGTAAGATTTGACCTAAACAAACAAACAAGATACAAACAAGATGTTGAAGTATGTGGCCAACACTAGTGTCAGATTTTTTAGGCTGCCCAAACGCATCTGCGACACAGCTTGACATATAAGATTTCGATGCGGTTTTTTACGTTAAAGTCAGTTTTCTTGTGGTGTTCTGTTTGATAGAAATCGGTTTAGCGGCTCATAAGTTATTGGGAGTAAACGCTTGAACTAAAAGATTTTTTTTAATTTACTTGGAAAATAAACTTTTACTGTGAAAGTCCAGCTTTGGTCCCCGAGGACCCAATTGACGGACTGTGTCTCCTCCTTAAGTATATGTCTTGGTACTTTTACTCTTATTACATAGCTAAAAATAGTATATTATGCAATTAGTGAATAAAAGACGGGTTTAATTTAAGGGCCATAGATGAATCACGAGCAAGTGAAGGATTCTAACGATTGAATCACGACCGTAGGGAGTGATGTGATTCAAGTGTTAGAATCCTGAGCGACGCGTGTGATGCATGGCCCTCGATTAAATTCTTTTTATTCAAGAGTTGCATACTATACTTTATACCATGATTACGAGAAAAAGAAAGATTTAAACAAAAATAGACATTTGAAGAAAAAAAAGGAAGATTAAATCAATTAAAATGCAAGTTGAAATTGGAACAGTTACTCAAATCAAGAGTAATTTCTTTTTTTACTTTTTTTTTCACTGTTTTAATGAGTAAAATAAATTACCAAAATAGTGAGTAAAAGTGCCTTTATTCATTATTTTCAGTGAATAAAATAAACTTTTTAGAGGGGGAATGTTATAAATAAATTTATATGGACAAATTACGCTGATTGAGTTAGCCCCAAAGTAAGTTTAACTCGTGGGGATACTTACTCAAAGATATTTTGTTTTATGATAAATACGTGTGTAGATAAACACCAAAAACCCAGGACAATTTGAAAAAGGCTAGTTTCCATTTACCCTGGCTGGAGATCGAACCCAGAAACTCCGGCTTGGCGGAGGTTTATTACACCACGGGGTCGTCAAATACCTAGAAAAAATACCTAATATTATTATACTGCCTTATGATAAATGTTCATCTTCGACGTCTCGACATGTGAGGTTTCTCTATTAATGGCACAAAAGACGTTTGAAGTCTTCGCCATCTAATAATTTCCGAGAATCTCGAGTCTAGATTTTCACAATAGACCGATTACAAATGATACCTTGCGATTTATCAAGGAAAATAGCCCGGATTTACCCTTATACATATATTTGAAGGCAGTATTTAATATAACCTGAGGCCAAAAGGCCCTCGAATATCAACCGCGTAGCGTAGACGCGCGTCACATGAGCGGACCAGGGTTGTTGGTAGATGCAGGCCGCTCTAGTTCAGTCATTTTGAAATCCTTGGGAGAGGCCTATGTCCAGCAGTGGACATTATGCGGCTGAAATTATGATGATGAAAAAGAAAACAACAATTTCGTTACAACCGTTCGTTTTCTACATTTTCTTATTCGCCCTGAGGAAGACCTCCGAGTGAGGTTGAAAAATAGCGGCCAATAGCAAATTTTCGACGTAAATGAGCCGCATATCGCATAGTCTTTTACTACTACTGACCACTTTATTTGCAAAACGGTCGCGTGACAGAGACGCCATACTTTATTTTAAATGGGTGCCCCCATTTGAAATACTGGGCACTGGACTCAAAAAATTCATGTATCACCATCACGTGACTTCACCCCCGACGACAACAGACCTAGTAAAAATTGTACAATTCCGACATCTTTATAGTCCACTAGCTGACCCGGCAAACGTTGTTTTGCCAAAATTGAGGATTGTATGTATTTTTGTATGTTGTATCATAAAAAAATAGAAATTAAAAATTTTGTCTAAAAAATAAAAAATAAATTTAGGGGTGGACTACCCCTAACATTTAGGGGGATGAAAAATAGATGTTGGCCGATTCTCATAGATACCGGATAAGCACAAAAAATTTCATCAAAATCGGTCAAGCCGTTTCGGAGGAGTATGGCAACGAAAACTGTGACACGAGAATTTTATATATTAGATTTGTTTAGGTATTTAAAAGAATGTAAACAATCTTGACACGTCTTTTTATTGAAATATACACTTTATAAATCATGTAATTTATAATTTATAAAATAAATAATTTGTAATTTGCGACGATATTGATTTATAAAGTGTATATTTCAATAAAAAGACAAGTTAAGATTGTTTACGTTCTTTTAAATACCTAAAAAATGGACGCTAAAGTTGTTCGAATCGTACAATTTTTACTAGGCCTCTCGTCGTCCTCGGGGGTAATGTCACGTGATGGGGACATATGAATTTTTTGGGTCCAGTTCTGCCCCTATTTGAAATAAATTATGAGAAAGGAAACGAAGATATCGTTCAAAGTTTGGTCTTAATCATGCCCTTAACAACCTTTCAAACTATTTTTTGAACTACTGTTTCCAGTTTAAAGTGAGAACTTGAAGCTTTTCTTGGCACTTTAGCCAAAATTAGCCGTTCTTCGCAAATGTGCAAAGAAAAGCTTCACGTAGGGCATGATCAAGACAAAATTTTAAATGATATCTCCGTTTCCTTTCAAATGATTTAGTTCAAATGGGGGCAGCACTGGACCTCGAAAAATTCATGTATCCTTTTAACAAGCGCTGCGGGCGGTGCAAAAGGTTAATAAAGTCTGTGGTTCACGTTAAGGCGGGTCCGCTGCGCTAGTTTTTTAACAAACATTGTCCATGAACATTGTTTGTTAAAAACATTACCCGTCCGCTGCGACTTTCAGCCATATTTAGCAAAGTTTTCTTTATTTTTATAAGTAAATGCGTCTCAAATCTCAAATCACGCGCCGTTCGCGTATTAACAGGATTTACAGCAGTGATGTCTCTGGCATATACTTAAGGATACATATACTTATATACTCCATAAGGCACTCCATAATTCCATCAAAACCACTTTCAATTATTCCGAGCGAAATGTCTTGCTGCTTCAAAATCTAACAGTAAATGAAAGATTCCCCCCTCGCAGACGAATGCGGGGCATGTTATCCACATACTCCGGCAAACACGTTCAAATGTTTTGAACGAACAAAACATTTAGGCCACGCCCCTAATGAATGAAATTTCATGTTTTTATAGTCCATTTGTTTAGGTATTTAAAAGAATGTAAACAATCTTGAAATGTCTTTTTATTGAAATATACACTTTATAAATCAATACCTCTGCAAGTTATAAATTATTTATTTTATGAATTATAAATTACATGTGTTATTTGCAAAAGAATTGATTTATAAAGTGTATATTTCAATATAAAGACATTTCAAGATTGTTTACAATCTTTTAAATACCAAATAAATGGACTATAACAATGTTATGTTCAAAAACGGTGGCAGCGGACCCGACTTAAGTTTTAACCAAAAATAATGTAATAATATCTAGGTACTGTTGTAATCTCGTCATTAATTGAAACCAGCCTTGGAAATCCCACATCCACTTTCAACTAGATTGAACATTCTTCAAAGGCAACTAGTTCCTGGCGGCAATTTAACTTTGCGATGTTTATTATTTGCTTACAGGTGGTACAAAATACAGCTTGTTACAGAAAAGTGATCGGTTAACGCATAAAGAGGGGTCTTACAAGTTTGAAGTGTCTACGGTCTGTCGCATCGTAGCTGCAAACGAATGGACAATTATGATGCGGTTTTATTTCTGTTTGAAAGCTGATGTGATCGAGATGGTTCTTAGCTACAGTTATGTCGGGGGTTACTTTTTTAGGATTCCGTAACCAAACGGTAAAAACGGGACCCTATTACTAAGACTCCACTGTCCGTCTGTCCGTCTGTCCGTCTGTCTGTCCCTCTGTCTCATCAAGCTGTATCTCATGAACCGTGATTGCTATACAGTTAAATTTTTACACATGATGTATTTCTGTTGACTCTATAATAACAAAAAATACTAAAAACAGAATAAATCAACTATTAAAAAAATCGACTGCCTCCGTGGTCCAGTGGTCAAGGCTGCCTTGTGACGGGTTCGATGTCATGGGTTCGATTTCCACTGGGAAGCATACTTTGTGAAAAGTTGTTTCCCGTCTGGATAGGATATTGCAGGCTTGGATCACCTGAATATCCGAAAAGAAAGATGATTCCGTGTTTCGGAAGGCACGTAAAACTGTGGGTCCCGAACGCCACCTAGCGTTTGATCATCAAACTATCCAAGGATTGATTCCTGGTTTGCCCTTTGGGTTGTGGAGGTCAGACGGCAGTCGCTCTGTGTAAAAACCAGTAACCTCGTCAAATCTCCTTGGTTAGGTAGCGGACCTCGGGCTCTGAAGCGTTACTGCTGAGGATGCAACCGGGAATACGCTCGGATGATGATGATGATGACTAAAACCAGAATAAAATAAATAAATAAGTGGAGCTCCCATACAATAAACGTTTTTTATAGATTATTTTATGGAAGCGCGAGTCCGACACGCATTTGTCGGTTATTTTATTTCTTGTTTATACAAATAAAACGGCAAGCAGGCATGCGTGTCACTTGCGGGTATGTGCTTACCTATATGGTCGCCTGAAGTACAGGCCCTTTTTACCCGACTGTGCTGGAAGGAGGGTTAGTTTTTCGAGTTATTCATGTAGTTTTAATATTTTTGGCATGCTCTGTAGATTAAATTGAGACGTTAAACTGTCGTGTAGCGATTTTTTGCGCCAAGTAACATGTTTTCCAATGTTTTTGATAGGCGGGTTGGTGATCGCAGTAGGTAGATGGTTTACAGTCTACGCCCGTTCTTTACCTATACCTAGATACCACAGAATAAGTATTTAATACCGAACGGCACCTCCTAGGGTCCCGCGCGATATGCGTCCCCGTTACCCATCCCCGCACCTCTCCCCCGTTTTGCTTTGTCGCGTGTGTTGTGTGCGAATATACACACATTTTTTTTAATTTTTTTTTTTTGGCAACATACAGTCATGTAATTATGTTAATTCTTAAAAACTATCTTAGATAATAGAGCTTGAGTGCCTAATACGGGTACATTATATTACTAATGTAAATAAATCAGAGAGAGTGCGAATCAAAAGCGATAGCTATGGAATCGGTGAATTAGTTAACTATAGTTTCCAATTATAATAAACGAATGTAGACACTATACATACATTGAAAACATATTATTAATATTGAGGCTAAGTATTGCGTGTAGCTAACAATGGTATATGGTATAATAAGTTTGTAGTAGTAATAGACAAAAAATTATACTCTGCTTCTATGAAGTGTCATACGACCTACGACCTCCGTGGCGTAGTGGTTACCATACTCGTCTGCCACCCGGAAGTCCCGGGTTCGAACCCGAGTCGGGGCAAGTTGGACAATGGCCTTTTTCAAATTGCCTTGGGTCTTGGATGTTTATCTATATACGTATTTGTTATTAAATATAGTATCGTTGAGTAAGTATCCCATAACACAAGTCTCGAACTTACTTTGTAGCTAGCTCAATCAGTGTTATTTGTCCCTATATATTTATTTATTTACCTGTGTCAATACCTGAGCGTGCCTATCACAAGTATAGGCACCTATAACTTATTTGGTTCGTATTCTAGTACTACCTATTTTGTCATAAACTAAAAAGATGCGTATACACGAACTTGCAAACAAGCAACCAATTTAAAAAGTCTTCCCAAGCCCCCTTCATTCTGATTTGCGAGCGCAAACTTTCGCCGGAAATAATTTGCCTTTCAATACCAAGATTATCCAGCGAACAGCCGGACTGAAAGTTTCCTTACACGTACTTGGATTTGGCTTCGCACTCGTTCACCTCCTAGGTTTTGCTCTTTTAGCCGACTTCAAAAAAGGTGGAGGTTATCGATTTGTCCCGTATATTTTTTGTATGTATGGATGTTTTATGATATATTTGCTATTTGTGGAGATTCTTTTTTTATTTAAAAGCCTTTAGAATAAAGTAAGTTCCATATTAATTTGGTGAAGATATGATGAGGAACTTTGGAGATATGGTGGAAATTCCTGAAAGAAAATAAAGTCAGATTTTTTTGGAATATTTTTAAATAATTGATTTAAATAACTGATTTGCTCCCAAAGGCTTTGGCTTGATCGGGCTGATAGGTTGTATGTTTGTTTTTGTATGTGTAAGTGGCCAACACTAGTGTCAGATTTTTCAAGCTTCCTAAAGGCATCTGACATAGCTGGACAACTGCCATACAATGATGACAGCCTGGACCAACGGCTTATACGAGCCTTCAGAAGCACGGAGGAGCTCGAGAAATTTTTATGCCACTGGCGGTCACCCATCCAAGTGCGGACCACGCCCAGTGTCGCTTTACTTGCGAAAGCGCTAGTAATGCGCACTCTAGCCAGCCACCGAGCTCCTCAGGGCTGATAGGTGAGACAAATATTGAGTTACAGCAATCAGAAAATATGAATAGCCCTGCTAAATGGGCATTGGCATTTTTCTTGCTGTATCGTCTACAAGCTATCACATCTTTATCCCTAACAGGCATACAGAGCATTTTGGTTCTTGAGGATTTATGTAGACAGTTCCCAACCAATGTCACAGGACTCAAATACCAATTTAGCATGAGGTTGGTGAGAAGGTTTTAAAAAGAAAAAGTAATCGCTCCTTAAAACGATTCGCATTTTCGCCCATTACAGATCTCGTAAAATAACTTGGCGCCTCGGAAGTTAGCTGCAAGTGACAGTGGGGTAACTGACGCCCGGCGCACCGTCCCCGTGCACTCCTGTATTCATCTACTGCGCAGATTACGCGCGAAGTTCAGAGCCGCCGTGTTATTTTGCGCGTACTGTACCTCGATCGGCTTCTATAATCTGAAAGATTAGCCACTGGTACTCGTACATTCTAAGTTTAATCTTTTCTTCCAGACCAGCATGTAAGACTCAATTATCAAAAAAATCGTGGCAGTGTCTGACTATTTTGTTTTAGTTTTTTTTTTTTCATTTTCATAATTAGATCTAAAAAATCAATATAGGTGTTGGTATAGTGTATACAAACAAGTTGAGGTTTTGCAAAAGAAATATTTTTGTGTTAAAATATTATACATTACGTATATGTATTTTATTTAATAGATAGGTATTAATTTAAAAAAATGTACAGTGCAAAAGGTTAAATATAAACTATGCTTTAGGGTGGAAACACGAGACGCATGTGTGCGAGACTTTGGAATCTATTTGTGAACGAACACGTGTAACCTTCGACTCTGGATTGAAGCTTTACATACATTTATTAAATGCTGATTTTCACGTTTTACTCTATATAACTAAATAATCTTCTCGCGGTGGTTAGAGTTTGGGGATACATGAATTTTAACATCAAACAGTAACTAGTTCCTTAAGACGAAGTGGTAGCTAAAGTGGCGCCCTCATTTGAAATAAATTGTTTAAAACTAAATATGGTGATAATTAAAAATTTGATTTGTATCACTGTCTAGAAAGACCTTTAAACTATTTTAATATAACCTTTTAACTATCAAAGAAATATCTACTTCATGTGATTAGCACTATGGTATAATTTAGCTCGCGTCAGAACTCCTCACCTCTTCTTTTAGTTACGTGGACATCCATTGCAAGCCAACTTCATTATTATTATGTGTGAGTGACATAGGCCTGACTTTGCACGTTTTTCGACATTCTTTGATGACGATTGATATAATTATATACATACATCATTGCCATAATATACTCAGTGATGCCATTTTGGTGTAAATAACTACACTAAATGTGACCTTTATGAGGCTTCGGACATCGCTATCATTCTAAATATAAATATAATATATATACGGACAAATTACACTGATTGAGCTAGCCCCAAAGTAAGTTCGAGACTTGTGTTCTGGAGTAGGAAAAAAAGAATATTTGAGCCAACGACACCAAAAGAAGGTGTAAAACTAGTTTCAGTTATTAAGTAAAAAATGTACTGGAATTTTTAAATGCACCAAATAAAGTAATTTTCTTTCTTTCTTTCTTTCAACTATGGATGCGACCGTATTTCAGCCGTATCGACATAAGGCGATTCTCACACTGCTCCGCATCCTGCTGCATGTCGCGGGGCCGGACTGCATGCAAGTACCTCAATTTGTATAGAAAACACGCATAGTACAACACACTGACACCAAGTCTACGCATTTTTGTATGGCGACCCCGCGCTACGCAGCGGGGTGCGGAGCAGAATCGCCTAAGAGCGTTTATACGCCGCCGCGGCATATAATGTGTACAAACGCTTCTGGTCCCATAAAGGAAATTATTCACGTCGACAGAGAACATTGAACACCTTTCGGCATGATTTACCCTTCCATTTAAGGACGCATAACGTCTCCAATTAGACCCTAAACTTTGTCCCAGCAACAATTTGAACCTCGTTAGGGTCCAAATATCCTTCGTTAACAAAGGCCCGATATCTTTTGAATAATAAAAATATATTTCTACAGTAAGATCCCCATTTATGAGGAATATATTCGGTTACTGCTTTACAATACTCCACGGGTAAAAAGTATTCAATAGAATTCAATGAAATTATATCTGTTCAGTAATATTTGTTAAATTCTTAGAAATTCGCACAATAATTTATATTTACAAAGTTTGGTATTCGTTCTTATGTATTTTTGGTAAATATGTTGTCAGTTGGCAAATCGTCATGGATATTTGGTCAGGTTTATATACGTTTGTATACATTTATTATAAAACTGGCTGGTGCCTGAGACTTCGTCCGCGAGAAATGTTGACGATAACTTTTTTTACTGACATCAGATTTAAATGGCTCTTTAGAACTGACGGTTATCAGTGCGGTTCACTAGTCTGAAAACCCTAACGTAACCTAACCTTAGATGTAAGTTAGTTGCTTTGAAACTCGTTCTATCTGTATGATTTGCCGTTTAAAAAAGTCTGCATAGGTAGTAACTATATACCTACAACCTTCGGTCCAAACTTATTAAAGACTCGTCCCAAACTTTTAAACAGTCTATAAAGGAGGCTCAATCGGGAAGTTTTATTGAGTTATTTTTAATTAAAGGGAGGTAAGTAACCTTCTTGTTGTAAAGAAGCGACAAAGGTTTTGCATAATGAGGCTTGGAGTTCGACAAACTGAGATGGCACTTCACAGAGTAGGCGTTTCGGCTAAACATTTTACTTCCATTGTGAAAATTATATTATCTTTGTTATTTTTAAAGGTTAATCCCAGAAAAAATATTCCATTTAAACAATACTTTCGACTGAATGACGCAGAATTTCCACCGTAAAAAGTTTTGAGATAACATTTACGGGTCGCAATCTTGCGCGACGCATTTCGTATGAATGGCGGATAGAAATTCTATGAAACGCAATATAGATGCCGCAATTGGATTGTATAATCCACTGTTTGGCATTACAGCTCGGTTTTGTAAAATAGCTGAAATTTGTTCAACTGGATTGCCAATGTATTATGTTTAACAAAACACTAGCTGTTTGGCATTACAACTCGGTTTTGTAACATAGCTGAAAATTGTTCAGCTAGATTGTCAACGTGTTACGTCTAACAAAACACTAGTTGTTTGGCATTACAGCTCGGTTTTATAAAATAGCTGAACATTGTTCAGCTGGATTGTCAGTGTTACGTCTTACAAAACACTAGCTGTTTGGCATTACAGCTCGGTGTTGTAACATAGCTGAAAATTGATCAGCTGGATTGTCAATGCGTTACGTCTAACAAAACACTAACTGTTTGGCATTACAGCTCAGTCTTGTAACATAGCTGAAAATTTATCAGCTGGATTGTCAACGTGTTACGTCTAACAAAACACTAGCTGTTTGGCATTACAGCTCGGTGTTGTAACATAGCTGAAAATTGATCAGCTGGATTGTTAATGTGTTTCATCTAACAAACCACTAGCTGTTTGGCATTGCAGCTCGGTTTTGTAAAGTAACAGAAAATAGTTTAGCTAGATTTGTCAATATGTCACTTTTTACAAAAAAATCTTGGCATACAGCTCGGTTTTGTAAAATTCATGAAAATCGTTTAGCTAGATTGTCAATGTGTTACGTTTAACAATACAGCTGACACGTAACGCGACGCAATATTTGTCACGCATCTTACGCTGTGTGTGGTTCGACACTTAACAAATATTGTTTTAAAGGCATTGTATAGTCACCAAATACGGACCTAGTTTTTCCAATTTTAAATTACCTTACTCCAAGTTACCCACCAAAATCTGATTTATTCTCATAAATATTTATCCAAACCAATAGATACATTGTGAGTTTTGACCAACAACAAGTTTATTTGCTAGGCAAATTAAAAATATTTGACCCCGACTGGACGCCATCGATTGATAAGTAGCGGAACTACATATTTAAACTGATATCCGTAGCGCCATCTGCTATTTGCTAGGGAAAACCATGACTTTCAAGCGTTAACCTCCAGTAAATTTTAAACGGCTAAACTGATTTCTATCAAGCATAGCTTAGAAACACCGAAAAGGAATTTGCTTTCACGTGTAGGAGCTCCTAGTAGGGAGCACTAGCTGCGGACTAGCTGGGGCAGTTGGAGCTCCTACATTAAGACGTACGTAAGGTACGTAGTGGAGAGCTTGAGAGAAATAACAAAGAGTTATTCTATTTATTATAACTACAATACTGATATAGATGTAATCAGCTCGAGAGATGTAGTGGAATGAATGAGAATGATGAGGACGGAATGTAAAATTTAAAAATTGAATTTGAATATGTAATTATTTTAGAAAGGTGTGGACAGTATGAAATTGATAAAGGAGGTAAACGGAACATGACACACATTAAAAAAACGCACTGAATTCGGTCCATCCGTTCGAGCGCTTCTATGCCGCAGACAAACACACAGTCTGACAAAAATTTGCGTCAAACTTATAACACCCTTCTTTTTTGTCGGGGGTTAAATAAATAGTTGTTACATAGGTGCGAAATTAAAAACTTACTATAACGAAATATATGCAAATTGCAAAATAGTCTTCTTCTGATTTACAGGGGCCGTTTTAAATTACCTCAAAGTTAACAGCTTTAAACTGATTTATCTATTCATACATATTTATCGAAACCATAAGTTTAATTTCCGGATAAAACTTATTGTTGTGTATTCCTGGGTAATCCGGGTAACGAGAATTTGATTTGATTCTATGAGGTCATAATCCTGCTGACCTCAAACATAAGCTCGGGACGTAATGGTCGCCGTCTTTGAAACATATTACATCTATTATTAATATAATTATTAATATTTTACATCCATTATTAATATTTGAGAACCCTTTTAACGAGTAAAAGGGGGGTTACTCCATAAAATGATACGTTAATCGTACGATAGTAGCATCCTATTTCTTTCTTATATGTCAAACCAAATTAGACTTTATCAGCATAAGTTAGTGCTCAATGTTGCTTGACACGAATCGCGGATACGCAGTAACGTCCGTCTTGCGCACCGCTTTTGGAGAAACCCCCAGTTTGTTACTGAATTGATTTATTAGTGCTACCTTTAATTATACATGAATTATGGAAAAGTCTTGAGTGTACTTAAATAAAAACTAAAAGAAGTTTTGAATACCTAAATTATTCTTTTTTTTACGGACTTATCATTATATTATTAGGAACAGTCAAGTACCAGGCCCTCTACTTATATCTTGAACTAGCTTTTGCTCGCGGCTTCGCTTGCGTAGGGGTGTAATTTATCAAAATCCTTTCTTAGGGGATACCTACGTCAAAGTAGCTTTATGCATGCAAAGCCTCAGCCCAATCGGTTTAAAATTGGCAAAGTTTCATACAAACTTTCATCCCCTATTTTATCCCCTTGGGGGTAGAATTGATCAAAATCCTTTCTTAGCGAATGCCTACGTCATAACATCTACCTGCATGCCAAATTTCAACCCGATCCGTCCAGTGGTTTGGGCTGTGCGTTGATAGATCACTATGTCAGTCAGTCAGTCACCTTTGAGTTATATATATTTAGATTTTCTCTTAAAGTAAAAATGATAATAACATGAAAATTTTTATTCTGAAGGATTTTAATTAAGTCTTTATGAATATAAATTTTCATGTAAATATTATTTTTAGTTTAAGAGTAAATTGCATATATAAGTAGAGGGCCTGGTCAGGTATCTTGGTACTTGACTGTACATTGTATGTTTTGAAAACCAAAAGATCAGCTACCAAGGTGTAAATTAAATAACGAAATGTATAAAAAAATTCTTCTTCGGTGTCATTATCTATTTATTTATAAACTAACATTATAAAAATATAATGGCTTATAAATAAAATATTTCTTCCAACGTTTCACAACGCTACACAACGAGACAATGTACCTAATATGCTGGGAGCATTTCATTGCTGGATAGCGATCCTTATTCACTCAGCAAAAGAGCAAAAAAGCCCTAGGGTCACCAGTTGCCTCGATGAGACGCGTTGTGATGTCCTTCTGATTCACAGAAGGTCGTTTTTAATTTCCTCAAAGTCAGCAACTTCGACTAATTTAGCTACTCATACATATTTATCCGAACTATAAGTTCAATTTCCGTATAAAACTTATTGTCTATGACTTGCTAATCCGGGTTACAAGAAGATGATTTAATTCCGTGAGGTCATAATCCTGCTGACCTCAAACATAAGCTCGGGACGTAATGGTCGCCGCATTTGGAATATATTACATCTATTATTAATATATAACATCCATTATTAATATCTGAGAACCCTTTATAACGAGGAAGAGTTTGTTACTGAATTGATTTATTAGTGTTGCCTTCAATTTAAACATTGAGAATGGCAAAGGCTTGCGTAAGCCTATATTTACGAATATTAAAGAAATTATAACCGATTTCGATGCGATTTTTTTAGGGAAAAACAAGTTCCCTTGCTTTGATATGTTTCATAAATAATCGGTGAACATATATACAAAAAAAAAGATCGCGACCAATTGATAACCTCCTCCTTTTTGGAAATTAGTTAAAAACCAGTGTTTTATATCGAACACTGTTCAAACATTATAACATGCCAAGTACAATTTACCTACGTTAAATAGTTCAAATCCAACAACTACTTACAGAATGTTTGGCCATTAAAATATTTATTTTTATTTTTATTCGGTTCATAAATGATGGAGTTCTAAGGTAGCAAAAAAAAGGTAAATCCCACGTTAAAACCGCTGATTCAAAGCCGGTTAAGAATGTTACCCTAATAAACATAACAGACGACTACCGGACGCAAGGCATCTCCTAATAAAAGGAGAATAATTACAAAATCAACTAACTACTAGTAGGCGAACTACTACTGGTTAGTTGATTTTGTAATAGGGAATATGCATGAAAAAAAAATGAGTTATCTAATCAGTTTATCCATAAATATTCAAAAGTAAAGTACTAACAGTGAAAACAGAATAAAAATTGGTTGAAAAACGAACGAGATTCTATCTCACTCGTAAGAACGCTATTTTCTATGGCAAATGTATAAATGGTATGGACTTTGACGTCACGAGTCCATATCGGACTTCTCTTTATAATTGAAACTTTAAAGAATCACATGTTCGTCGCGAATTAAGATATTTTATAAATTATTTCATGTTTGGTTACTGTGGTTAATAAGTATTTTAATAAGCAAATAAAAAAAATCGTGCATATATTATTCTCCCGAACTATATCAAAAGTCAAAGTAAAAAAAAAACGACGAGTTGCACTCCGGGAGTGCCGGCAGAAGTGAAAACTTAAATATTGACGTTGTGCATTTCCATGGATGCGCGTGGCACGCTGTAACATAAACACACACGAACATTCGCGCAAGCGCCCTGCGCCGCCTAAACGAAACAGCAGGCGCAAAAGAGAGGGGGATACTTCCTCTCCTACGCCGCACCGCGCGTCTTACGAATTTTCGATCAAGTCACGTGTCCTGACGCCCTGCCGCCCTGACGCGAGTATAACATTTTTTACCCATACCAAGAACAGTGTACAACGCCGCTAAAAAAGTTTTCACTTCAAAAATTATTGAAACCTAATTGCGCAATTTAAAAAGAATTACAAGAGGCGGACCTAATGCCATATGGCGTTCTCTAGACCATACCATTAGACCAAGCGGAAAATATGTGAGGCTGGCGTGATGAAATTCATGAACATGTAAACAAAATATAAATATTTACATAAGTACAAATACAAAAATTAACCATTAAACATTTAATATATATCAACCAAAATACAATATACATACATATTTTATTCAATGTAGGATAAATTTATCTCTCATTTAAGGTAATTTTTTTTAAATATTATTTTAGTGCAAAAGCTAAAACACCAAAAGCCTATGGTTGACTGGGAGAAAATGCTCTTAGCATTAAGTCCGCCATTTGTTAAAAGTATATTTGTACTTTGGAACAATAAAGTTTGAAAAATAAAAATAAATAAAATAAAAGTGCCCCTTTTTCGCAATTGTGCGTAACAAAGCTTCACGTTCTCACTTTAAGCTGTAAACAGTAGTTCATATACTACATGATTTGAATTACTTTGTGCAATTCCGCCACCAGTTAGTTCATGCAAACTATTGCCGGCCGGCGCCCACCCACTACTGTTAGTCCCAGCATACCTGCCACCAACAGCCCGTGTGCACCCGCCACCAACAGCTGATGCATGCTCCCTCCGATACTGCTGCATCCGCTGCGGCTGCAGCAATATCGGACACCGCATACGCGACACGTGTTTCGCCTCTCCACGAGGCATCTTCAGGCACCAAACAAGTTGTTGATCGTTCGGCAGTCAAGCGTCGAATGATAAAACTACATCGTATTGCCATCCTTTTATACTGTTAGAGAAGAGGGTGGGGGAGCGGAGTTGCCCGAACTTTCTATAGTAAAAATATTTAATAAAGGGGAATTATTTACCTCAAGCTGTTTATTTATTAATTGAATATTAGATTTTTTAAATTTATTTATTTCTAGTTGCTCCCAAATACTCAATTTTAACCCTTTTTCTTCGGTGTGTAATATTTTGTACGTATTATTTGATGATAAATTATGATTTTTGTCAAGAAGGTGTTCTGCAAAATTTGACCTTTCTGGGTGTTTAGTGCCTTGTCAAGACACAAAATTTAAATGATGTATCCGTTTTCTATCAAATGATTTATTTCAAATGGGGGCAGCACTGGACCCAGGAAAATTTTGGTATTTTCCTATTAAATAATTTGAGGATTGGAAAAATATCCAGTAGAGGTAAAATAGTTAACTGACAGCATCATCATATCTGATACATTAGCATGTCTTTCTCGCTAACGGGGCAGACAGAGCCCAGGCCCGCAAAACCCATATGCCACGTTAGTGGGCATGAAGAGAGAAAAAGGGCATCAAAATAGTGACGGGTTGTTAGCCGCATCGCAAGAGAAGCAGCTGTTACATTTTTAGTTCTAAGGGTTTCATACCCAAAGCGTAAAAATGGGACCCTATACTAAGACTCCGCTGTCCGTCTAAACGTTTGTCTGTCTGTCTGTCACCAGGTTGTATCTTATGAACCGTGATAGCTAGACAGTTAAAATTTACACAGATGATGTATTTCTATTGCCGTTATAACAAACAATACTAAAAACAGAATAAAATAAATATTTAAGTGGGGTTCCTATACAAAAAACGTGATTTTGTATAAATAATGGCACGGAACCCTTCGTGGGCGAGTCCGACTTATACTTGGCCAATTATTATTTTCTCCCAGCACGGAAGAATATTAAACTATGTACGTAAATTATTCACATTTAATTAAAAACAACTTTATCAACAAACTGCTTCCGGAAAATTAATTTTAAACATAAACCACTAACTAAATGAGTTACGGCTAAACTGCGAGCGTAGTATTTAAAATGAAAATGCACTTAATTTCCTCTTATCCCAGAAATCGCTTTAATTTTAGCATAATTATCTCTAAAGTCTACGTCCATTTTGTAGGAAATTACTTATGAAAAGTGAAATTCATATTAACAAAGAACATAAAAATGTTAACCTACATTCATCCATGTTGAAGAAGACATGTATTCCAAATTTAAAAAATCACGAAGTCTATGTCAATTTTATTTTTATTTTAAAACAAAATTCTTCCTTTTTTTTGCTGGACTGCCAACATTATTTTTGATTCTACATAGATTACACTCGTGTTCTGTTTTCAAATTGGTTTTAATCCCTAGAGATCTTCTTTTTCACGTTTTAGTCCCGAGAGAATCACCAGTAACTTTATCTCCAAATGTTTTGGGATTTAAACATCGTTTTTCGAGTAGATGAGATGAAATAAAAACATAAAAATACCGTCCATTCATTGATACGAATTAAAGAATTTTTGCTAAGAGTTGATATATATTATGATTTGTCCCCGGCTGTCGCTTAATTATCGCTTACATTTTGGTAGCCGTTGTCCCCCGCTTTCGCCGTTTGCGTGGTACGAGGCACGCAGTTGTTGTGAACTGTGGCCCAAACAGGTGAGCGGACGCGCGGCCATACATTGCCGTTCCGTTCTGTAATGAGCATCGAAAGAGTAGTTTTGGTGATTGCGTGTTGTTTTCTGTTTTATAAAGTTGATAATTGTTTGAAATTTTAAAAGTAACATTGTATAAGTTTTTAAATAATTAACGGGCTGCAATTTGTAATGAGTTTAGAAGCCCAGAATTCATCAACTCTCCGCGAACAGACTACATTCGGTGACACATCGATTTCCTCAAAATCGGGTTAATGACGCAAGAAAGATGTTAAAGTACATCAGGCTGTTCATCGCAGCCGGCAGCTCGTAACGATGCGAACGCGTTATTTTTATCGATATTGTTATCCGGCCGCCGGTTAACCGTAATCCCAGTTTGGGAATATCGGCGTTTTGACGGTATGTTATTGGAAATGTATTTTAATATAATATAACAATTTTAGCTTAATGCTTTAAGTAGATTTGAATTCTACTACATTGTTTTTATGCATTTTAATATATTTTTATGATGGGTTTTAAACTCATTATAAGTGAATTAAAGTATTTTTGTAAGTCAATGAAACATCTTATATGTATAGCTGTTTAATCTTAGTTATAAAACACACATAGAACATATTATGATCTAGACAGGAGCGTTATTTGCCGTGATCTAGACAGGAGTATGTACTTATTATTATTAGATACATATAAATATATGCTTGTTAATAATATTTAAATCTGCGTTGATTTTTCTGAATACTCTTTCTAATGCCTGGTTAAGCAAAAGCGTATTAAAATAATTATGAAATACATCTAAATAGTTCGTCTTTAATCCTCAAGAAGTGGACACGATCAAAATTTGAAAGAGTTATTTTTATCGATTCTGTTATCCGGCAGCCAGTTAAACGTAATATCAGATTGGGAAAATCGGCGTTTTTGATAATAATTTGTTATTAGATATGTAATAGTAAATATGGTTTAATATTTTTTTACTTAATTGAATGTATAAAAAGCATAGTCCATCATGACGACCATTTATATTTTCGTAAAAAAATTAAATAAATAAATAAATATATTGGGACAAATATCACTGATTGAGCTATCCCCAAAGTAAGTTCGAGACTTGTATTATGGGATACTATCACAACGATACTATATTTTATAACAAATATATATATATAGATAAACATCCAAGACCCAGGACAATTTGAAAAAGGCCATTTTTCAACTTGCCCTGACCGGCGATTGAACCCGGGACCTCTGGGTGGCGAACTAGCATGGTGACCACTACGCCACGGAGGTCGTAGTGTAGAATGAAAGTTATTGATATAAGATATTTTAAGTTTAAGTAAATCAACATCAACCCCCTTAGCAATTCAGTTGTTTGAGCCCAGCCTTTCAGATAAGAAGGAATGAAGAGGCCCACTTGATTAGCTACTTCAATCTAGGCTGAAAACCATAATGTTTTTGATAAAATAATAGTATACGGTGTCCACTCATTTTTTCTTCTTAAATCAATTTTGTTCATTGAAGTACTTCCTTTTTCACAAATCCTTGTTTGATGAAATGTAATGAACTGATATGAAATAAAAAACAAATAAAACACCCATTTGAAATCTATAACATTTCAAACTTATAAAATCACAAAGCCAATCTTGTTGAACCTTATAGATCACTCCGTAGATAGTAAACTGAATCGAGTTTCCTTCAGGATGTTATTCCGCTATAAACCCTACTTTACAGCAGCTATTTCGATGCAACTCAGATGCGCTTTATGCTTACATTACTTTTATATACCTACCTGGCACAAGCCTGGCACAAGCTTTACGACCCGCTCTCATGTATGGTAAATAATTGTTTTTTGGAATGAAGTTTCTTCTCACAGGTTGTAGGAACGGTACTGATTCTACAAATGGTGTAGATACGTTACAAACCTACCTACTTAGCCTATCTATACCTAGAATCATAGATTTAAAAAATTCTGAGGTCTATGCCTGAATGTGTACGCAAAACGCTTCCGAATAGAACCAACCACGACCCGAACGATGTCGAATGAGCATTGCGAAGTGTAAATTATGACAACAAACAATGTATACTCTGTCCACATATCAACTATAAATATTAATTTCATTGTGAGTTGACGTTTTTGGAGAAAATGCTGCAGTGCAGTTTGTTACCGCTTCTTCTGCACTAGCGCTTTAGAGGCGGCAGTAAACTTAGCTCTAAGTAACTTTTTGACGTCAACAATTATTGTGCAATAAAACAAAGCGAAGGAAATATGAGCACCTCGAGGCGAACTATATTTTTGTGCCCTTCGCGGTTGAGACAATGGGTCCGTGGGGCCCAGAAGCAAGAACCCTGGTGACTGAGATTCCAGCGCGCCTCCGGGAGGTTACGGGTGATCCAAGGGCTGGCAGTTATTTTGCCCAAAGAATTTCTATCGCAGTGCAGAGAGGCAATGCTGCTAGCTTACTGGGCACCCTGCCTCGCGGCGACGCGTTGGAATCTCTATTTTATTTGTAAATTTTGTATATTTTTTATTAATAATTGTATTTGAAATGTATTTTTATAATGAAATAAAGATTTATAATGAGAAATAACTAACAATAAAACAAAGTGACGATTATTAAGAGATATTATAAATATCCTATGATAATAAAGATATATTTGAATTGAATATTTGAATTGAATTGAATTGAATTGAAGTAACTACTTAGTTACTTCAATTCAATTTAATTCAAATCATTCTATTTATCTTTAAAACTTCTTGGGTACTTACCCAAGAAGTTTTAAAGATAAATAGAATAACTAGCCAAGTGCGTGTCGGACTTGCACATTAAGGGTTCCATACCTGTATCTATAAAAATCACGTTTGTTGTATGGGAGCCCGACTTAAATATTTCTTTTATTCTGTTTTTAGTATTTGTTGTTATAGCGGCAGCGGAAATACATCATCTGTGAAAGTTTTAACTGTCTAGCTATTACGGTTCATGAGATACAGCCTGGTGACAGGCATACGGACAGATGGACAGCGAAGTCTTCGTAATAGGGTCCCGTTTATACCCTTCGGGTACGGAACCCTAAAGATGGCCATTTTCTGGGTTTTGAGTATATTAATTATATTCGTTGAATAAGTATCCCATAACACAAGTAAAAATATTACTTTGGGCGTGGGTAGCTTAATCAGTGTAATTTGTTCCCATATATTTATTTATTGAATTAGAATCCCAGTTTTACACAAATTTATAAATCTACATTGGAGCTATCTCAAACTGTGTGATATGTCCCTATATTAAATTTTATATATAAAATAAGTACCTACATGAGCATTACCTTGGTGCTATAAAGGTCTTTAATGACACATATACACACGCTCGTTTATAGTTTACAAAATACAGAAAAAATCAAATAAAATCGATGTTTATTTTGATTTTCATATGTGAATCGATAAACAGATTAAAAAATCCAACCAATAGACAAATAAACAATTTTCTTCAAAGTCTTACCATTATATCATCCGTTTTAGTGGAATTTCAGCCTAAAGCTTGTTAAAAAGCCTTCTTAGCTCTATAGGGCAGTAAATAACGTCTTAGTGCCCATAAAAGGGGAAGGGATGCCTCCTTAAGATTTATATAGATTCGATCATTCAATTACAAGAACTTTCAATTTGGCTCGTGGTAAATCTGAGCCAATTAAGTGTGGTTATCGATGGTGCAAATAAATTAGCTATTGAAATTAGAAATTGGATACTATTTATCCGTTTCAGTTCCGATTGAATTTAAATTAATGTTATTTGATCGGCAATACTTTGTTTATCATAATTGCGTTATGTCAGGGAGAGGAATACCGATACTTTTTTTTATATATCGATACCCGATGTCAATATTCGATATATCAATATATCGATACAAATTTTGATATATCGATACTAAGTACTGGTATTATATTGATATTTTCTATAAAATACTGGTATTATATTAATATTTTGTATATAATACCTGTATTTTATCGAAATTAAATAATAATAAATAATAAATTAATAGGGACAAATTACACTGATTGAGCTAGCCCTAAAGTAAGTTCGAGACTTGTGCTATGGGATACTAACTCAACGATACTATATTTTATAACAAATACATATGTAGATAAACATCCAAGACCCAGGACAATTTGAAAAAGGCCATTTTCCAACTTGCCCTGACCGGGGATCGAACCCGGGACCTCTGGGTGGCGGACTAGCATTATGACCACTACGCCACGAAGGTCGTCAATCGAATATCAATATATTGATATATCGATAAAATACCGATATATCGATAAAAAATATCGGTATTCCTGTCCCTGCGTGATGTAACTCTAAACCAGAGTTTATAAAACAACTTTGCGTAAATGATATTACATCAGCATTAGACTGAATCAAAAAAAATATTTATTTACTTATTCTGTCAATCAGATTATCTAGAAATAATCGACCCATGTAAACCTGTAAACAGTGACTTTATCAAAGTTTATTTTAGATTTAAGTGTTTGACAGGTTTGTGACCCTGTTATAATCCTATAACTAAGTCTTATTCCCAAATAACAGTAAAACTAGTTTGGGAAATAATTTGGAAATATGTCTGTAGATAAACATCCAAGATCCAGGACAATTTGAAAAAGGTCATTTTCCAACTTGCCCTGACCGGGGATCGAACCCGGGACCTCTGGGTGGCGGACTAGCATGGTGACCACTACGCCACGAAGGTCGTCAATCGAATATCAATATGTTGATATATCGCTAAAATACCGATATCGGTGCCGGTGGATAGGCAGCCCTCCAAAATACAGGCTAGACCTAGTTTTTTTTTTTACAATATATTGGTTTAGGCATTTGTCCTCAATCTCACCTGATGGAAAGCGACGATAAAATCTAGGATGAAGCATGCCTATCCAAAAGATACCCATTCAATCTACTTTTGAATGTTTGGCTCTGGTGCTGTCAGTTCGCCTGGTTCCCTCACCATACTACCAACACTGTCATTTAAATTACCACCATCAAATTAGTATCTACTTATTTAAGTTTGTATACTCAGTATATGTAGTGTACCTTTACGCAATAAAAACTTTTATTTTATTTTAAATTTTATCAAGTACAGCAACTTTATAAACTAGGTCAATAATCTCATATTACCTCTGTGGCCTAGAAGTCATCATGCCACACTGCCACTCTGGAGTTCCCGGCTTCGATCCCCAGTCAGGTCAAGATGGAAAATTATCTTTTTCAGATTAACATGGTTCTTGGATGTTTATCTATGTATGTGTTTCTTATAAAATATAGTATCGTTGAGTTAGTATCCCATAACACAATTAGATTTAAGACAAAGGCAAACAGTCGCTTCCCTTACCATATTTTAGTATGTTATAAGCATGTTATTCTGACAAATTTCTCGCAATATATGGTATTTAGAAGGTCAAATATATGAACAATATTGTAGCGCATTTAATTTTGCTTTTTGTGATACCCCTGACAAGCTTACGCGGCAGTGGCCATTTTGATGACGTCATAACTGGTGACTCAACCATATAAACTGTCTGCCGATGTTTTTTTTTTAGTCAAAGGTTCAAAGATTCAAATGTTTATTCAGTAATGAGACCTTTAGAGGAACTTTTACACGTCAATAAGTATAATTTATGTTACGTGTAAAGTATATTAATAACATGCTTAACAACATACTAAATGCTGGATTCGTCAAAGGTAGCCTTCGATGAATCCATCACCATGTGACACTAAAGCCTGGTTTACATATTGACAAAAGACAAGTGGCAAGTAAACACTGACAAGTGGCAAGTAGGTGTTCACGCGTCACAAGTGGATATGCAGTAAGCTCATTACACGCTTATATGTCATGCGTGACATATAAGCGTGCCGGCTACAGCCAGGGAATAAGTACTAGTACTCACGTACAGAAGTCTTACTCAGAATAGAAATCCAAAGAAATATCTACTTAATGTGGTTAGCGCTATGGTTGAATTTAGCTCGCGTTACAAATCCTCACCTCTTCGTTTAGATACCTAGACATATATTGCGTCCCAATTTCATTCTTATTACTCTGGACAAACGATTCATGTAAGTATATTTTACCCATCGAAATGGTCGCAGCGCGCATAGTAATAATGTAGGTAAATATTTTCGATACCTAAACGGGGAGTAACACAGGCCTGCTAGAGCAGAGGCGATGGGCGAGTGCGGGGAAAGCGAGGTAGAGTGGGGGGAGTTACTTGTCAAAGAACAGGATTCTATTTACTTGTCAGTGCCTGTTCACACGCACTATTACTTGTAATTGTCACATGTAAACCGGCCTTAAGGGAAAGGTCAAAACTCATTGGAGCCATCCTACGAGCGTTCGACCGTATCTAACCATGTGCTGGTCAGCTATAACTATATGCAAACTTAGCTACCGAGAGGGTCGAGTGCGCCAACTCAGCTAAATTTAAGGCTGTATCGCAACAAAGGGGTTTCATGTTTTTAGAAATACGACCCTGGGCGACCGAGTTTAGTTCGATGATAAACACTGAGGAAACTAGGTTCTCTATAATTGAGACCTAACAGGAACAGAAGTAATAAGATTTTTACTTGAATGCCGAAAAAGAATTTTTATCTTATTGTCGATAATTAGTGATAAAATTTAAAAAACCTGTCATTATCATTGTCAGTAACGTTTTAAGTATACATGCACGTATAAATCGTTGGTCTCGGCTGTCATCATTGTATGGCAGTCGTCAAGCTATGTCTGATGCCTTCGGGCAGCCTTGAAAACCTGACACCAGTGTTGGCCACTTACACACATTAAAAACAACAACAGTGTTATACATGTCGTGGGAATAAGCCTTCTTTTTTCGGCGCTATTAAACATACTATACAATATGTAACAAAAACCTTGTCTGATCCTTGTAGGAGCAACTCAGACCGTCAATATAAACAACTTTTCTTATGGGACCAATGCTTGAATCTCGAAGAAAAAAATCTACATTTTCATACAAAGCCGGCCGAACACTTTTGTATGAAAATGTCGATTTTTATATTCGAGTTTCAAGACGGATAGGGTTTTTGTTACATATTGTACACATGCATATATCACATATCCCTGACTATAGCAATCCAGTTCTTCCCAGTAATACGTTTGTCGTTCCGCCAGAAAAAAGAAATCATCAAAAAAGTGAAGTAGTTAAAATTCCGCACCTTACATAACGTCCCCTAAAGCCCTCCATTTGCAGACCTTCAAACTCCCAACTTAAAAACGTTACACGCCTCAGTCACGCTAAAAAGTGTTTTGGTAACTTTCGAAGATGCCGCGTCATTTGGTACAAAGGAAAAGTTGCGAGAATCTGCCGAGAAAATGTTTTAACACCAAAAATTCCCCTATTAAGGGCGTGCTCACGTCATTTCGTCGCTTTATATCAATTAATCGTGTGAACCATAGATCACTTAACGTCATAGACAGGACAATCACGGCCAGCCACTAACATAGGGTTGCCACTCCTGCGAGATAATTTTTGGATGATAAGAAACAAGCGTTGTATTGGTCGTCCTCCAGCTCATGCGCATAAGGGCGCGTTCAGGCGACACGCACACGCCAAGCCAGCCCACGAATTTGTTGCATATAATATGAGTCCTATCTCACATCAATACAACTCAAATTGCATTTACCGAAGTCCAGTTGGCGCGAGCGCCGAGCGGAGGCGAGGCCGGCGCAAGGCGAGCGCGTGGCCTAGGCGAGGCGTGCGCGTGTAGACTTCGGTAAATGAAATTCGAGTTGTATTGATGTGTGTGATAGGACTCAAAATATATGCAACAAATATCAAAAATTTCAAAGCGCACTTTACGTGCACTAGGCTTGGGCTTCGTAGTCCAAACGTCGTCCAACAAAGCCCTAAAACCGAATTTACATTGCGAAATTAGTGGCATAAAATGACTTTCACGACATTAGTTTTATCAACAATTTCTCGTGTTAACGTCAAGGTTTACAATGCATGCAACGTTTTCACGACACTGAAACAGTTTCGTGTCGTGCGCGATTTTTGGATAAAACTAGTAACAACTTGTAACGATGTTACATCATCATCATCATGTCATTGTATAATGTCATCGTATAAAAGAAACTAGTGTCGTTAAAGCGAAGAAAGAACGTTTGTTTTTTGTCGTGGTGTCGAGGGGCGTTAGTCAAGAAAAAAAGTCAAACCAACGTCTTTAGTTTCGAGACAACCTGCTCTTAATTTTAAACAATAACATCATCTTGCAATTCAAAGTAAAGCGTCGATGTTGGCGGAGCCCTGAACACAGACATACTGTAGATCTGACTACACTATTATTTTTAAAGAGGTTAAAAATTTCTTTTTACTTTAGAGATATGGAAGCTCACTAAGGAGACTATGCACAAACTCAAAGTCGCAGAAAGAGCGATGGGGCGTGCCATGCTTGGCATCAGGTTACGAGATCGTGTTCCCAACACCGTAATCCGACAACGTACTAAAGTACGAGATGTTGGAACAGCGGCCTGCCCTGCATCATTCCACTTTAAATGCATGACACTTAACGTGGAATGATGCAGGGCAGGGCAGGGCAGGAGGAGCAGGGCTTTAACCGAACGGTGGCCCAGAGCAGGTGAAAAAATTGTCAGACATCCAGTAATGACATGGGTTGACGATAACATAAAAGAAATGGGTTGCACCTGGTTTAGAGATGCACAGGTCCGAGATTTGTGGCGTGATGAAGGAAGGCCTATGCTCAGCAGTGGGCGGAATCAGGGCTGAGAAGATGATATTTTTTCCAAAATGCGAGCCTCTTGGCGTCCCTTCACGTCTTGGTCTGAGTCTGACGCATCAGCTTCAAAGCAGTACAGCTTAATAGGTAACCGAGAATTCGCAATGTGAAATAGACGTTACTCCTTAAAGAGAATGTGTAGGAATTGAGCCACTTGTTAGCAAAAGAGTTCTCATCTAAGTTGGTACACGTTGTTTAACATGGCGAAGTTTAACTCTACACCTGTTTGCGCCCACTTGCCATCGAACGGCTGAACATTAACTAAATTGGGCCTCGTCTTCCAACAAGGAGCCAGGAATTTGTCTAGAGTTTTAAATTAGAGAGATCTTGAAAACGAAATAGTATGTGCTCAAAGCCAGATTAACTAAGGTTGGATCTCACTTGTCAGCACGGAATAGCACTTTTCTATGCTGCAAAATTTTTCTATCGCTCCGAACCGTAATTTGCCAGAGCGAGAGAGAGCGAAGGAACGCTACAGCACCGGCCGTGCATACAGCTATAGAAAAGGATAGCAGCCAAGACTTAGAACCGATACCAAAAGTACAGGTTCTGTACCGGATTATTTAGACGTTCTTTTCATTTCGGTACCTGGGTACGTGTACTAGATGGGTACCAGTACTCCTTCAGGTAATTAACTACCTGCCTTCTTTAAGTACCTGCTTGCTATCTGCTTCATACTTGTATCTGCTGGTATCTGCTTTTAAATAGTACCGGTACAGATACTCAGTCTGGTACTCAGTCTGGGACCGGTATCGCACCAAGGTCAATGGTACCGGTTCCCATAAATAGCGGTATTTTAAGCCTTGATAGCATCATAAAAAAGTGCTGTTCCATTCCGTGCTGACAAGTAAGATCCAACCCCAAAAGTCATTCTCATTTTAGTGCGTAGGTACATTTCAGCTCGGGTTTTTTTGGTATTTCAACTTGGAATCATGGTTGTCAGAGCGTTTCTTGAGTCTATCCCCTATAGGCGAGAGATTTAATCAAAGTCATTTTGTTTTCTTAATCAGTTATGGTCAAAAGTTTACATATTTGCATAGCGTAAGATAACAAAAATTCGCAGTAACCCAGGTTAAGGGATATTCTTTTCATAGACTTATTCATAGACGAACTACGCAAAATAAAGCAGCTGGTATATACAATGTTTTTTCTTTGGAAAATATATGAAAAAGAATAAGAATTTTCCCTAGCAAGCAAAGAGCCCAAGTTGTAACAGCTCCTAAAACTACGAAATTCAATAGCAAGATCCATTCGCTTCAAACCTCTTTGGCTTCCGGCAATCTTTTAACGTAAATAGAGTAAGTTTCCCTTAACCGGTGAAGACAAACTTGAGAATAACTACAGAGTAACTAGACGGCTAACATACCTTTTAAATGCCAAGTGAATTCGTTAAAAGTTTTTGAAAGATAACTTTAGAGGAATTGTTTGGTAAAATGTAAGTTTCGTTTCACAGGTAAGGTTTGCAGTTGAGGAGTTTGACTTGTTGGTAGTTTGTATGGGCCCTTTTCCTGACATGCGTATTTTCGCCCGCGCGCGGATTTGGTTCGCGTTCGACTATCCGCATCCTAACATTTCATACATGTTTTTCCTATCATGCGGCTAGTAATAGTGATCCCGAGGACTATAGGCTTTTAGCCTTTTTTTGAAGCCTAGACTACTGATAAAGGGTCTTGACAGGCTAAAAGCCTATAAAGGCTTCTGGTCCTTTAGGCTAGGCCGAGCCTAAAGGACTATAAGTCTTTGTAGGCTTTTGGTTCGATGTTGTTTTGGCGATATTGAAGTTAAATATATTTCCTTTTTTTTTCAATGTTAATTAAAAATAAAATAAATTCATTATTTATAATTACATATTATGTCTTACTCAGGCTGATACTAAAAAATGGCTTTAGCCTTAACATAAGCCTATTACTCTAAAAAACCTACAGTCACAAGAAAGGATTTTTAGGCTCATAGGCTTTTAAAAATGACATAGCCCAAAAAAGGATAGATAGGCTTTAATTTAGGGCTGAAAGCCTATAGTTCTCGGGAACACTAGGTACTCGTAGTAAGCGCGCGGAACGCGGATTGGCTGCGGGCGCGCAGTCCACGTACATGCTAGCCGGATACTTCAGTGCCATGCTTCAGTGTTGTTTTTACTGTCACGCGGATCGCACGCATGGAGTGTCCTTCCTTATATAATAATTTTTTTAACCGACTTCAACGACGCAGGAGGTTATCAATTCGACTGTATTATTTTTTTTTATTTATGTTACGCGCTATCTTCGTCAGCAGTGGACTAATTTTGATGGTTCTTTTTTTATTTGAAAGTCTTTACTATCAAGTTGGTCCCATATTAATTTGGTGAAGATATGATGAAGAACTTTGGAGATATAGAAGAAACTCCTGAAAAAAAATGAAGTCAGTTGGTTTGTTTTGTTAAAAATTGAATTATTCAAGTTCAGTTTTGTGCACGAGTCACTGGCGACACGCATGGCACTGTAGCAACTAACGATAAAATGCATGTCAGGAAAAGCGCCCTAAAATACAAACGCTGGACTTCCCTACACGAATTTGTGTCGCATAGGGAAGTCAAGCATTTGGCTAAAGATCGGGAGGTACGGAAAATACTCCACCGATAAGAACATAGTTCTTAAATACATTGATGATGATGAGCTGATTACGGCGGCGCTGCTCGCGTGTTAAAAAATTTGACAACTCTACGAAATTGTCACATTTTCCCGGTTTTACAGGTATCCTATATGTTTATCCAATTCTTAAGTAATCAGACGATTCCCTGAGAAATCAACAATCATAAACATCTCCTCTCACAGGCCTACTGGAAGAGATCTCTTTTGAGATAAGTAGTGCCTTTGTACAACTTTTATTTGATGTATTCTCTGTATAAATTTTCCGTGTACATAAATTGGTAAATAAATAAATTTCTTGAAAAAAATACAATGAATAATTTTTGGTTGTAATATAGTATGCTCGGAACAATGTCTTAATTTAAAATATATAATCAATTTTTTCGTATTTTTATTTCAGATATAATTGACAGCGAGCTAAGCGTCTCAGTTTCGAGATTGGCCAAAAAAATTCCTTTTCCGGCTGTCCGTTTGTCAGTTTATCTGTTAGTCTCTTCTCACTTAGAAACCGCATTTCTCAACCTATTTTAGTGAAATTTTGTGAGATGGCTGATTTTTCAAAATGGCTGAAATAAAAGAGTTTAAAAATATCATATTTAAGCCATTTCGAAAACGTTTTTTTACGTTTTTGTCTGCACAACTTTTTAATCCGATAACCTTCAAGGGGTCGGGGTGACTCGCAAGGTCTACAGCTCAAATAACTTCTAGTTATTTATAAATAAATATCAATTTAAACGCATCTGTCTTGTTCTCAGGTAATGTGTTCGTGATTGCTGCTATCATAATCGAGAGGAACCTTCAAAATGTCGCCAACTACTTGGTCGCATCGCTGGCGGTCGCCGACTTGATGGTCGCTTGCCTGGTGATGCCCCTCGGTGCTGTCTATGAGGTAACTATCTCTATATTTTTAACCCCTGACGACTGTTATAAGTTTGACGCTAACGCCTGTCTGTCTGTCTGTCTGGCTGGCTGTTTGCATCGTAGCTCTCGAAAGGATAAACTCTTTGTCATAATCTAAACCATGGTTTTATCTAGATGGCGCTACTTAGGTTTCCATTCCAATAACATTCAAGTTTATTGTATTGACAAGCAAAAGATGGCACCACCATCTCTACAAAACCCAGTTGGGCGGAGTAACTTACAAATAATCAATCATATATATAAAAAAAAAACTATGGAAAGTCGCGGGTTTTTCTACGAGTTACTACTTGTAATAATTTGTTGGCAAATAAACTTTTTATTAATAACTGCTTTTAGACTTTTAAGGCTACGTGGCTTCAGAGCAAGATCACTCCATCCTATGCCTTAATACGCCTTCATACTTTTTCTTTTCGTCTCGGAATTTCTGAAAATACATTCTGAACATACAGAAAATACATTCTGCTTTCCTGTTCACTTAGACTAGCACAACGAGAATAATATAAGTTGTTCTTGTTGAAGATTTCCCCGTGGCAAATTAGGTAACAATTCTTCGGAGGTTCTGGGTCCAATCTCCTCCAGTCCTCTCCTCGGTCCAGGGCAAGTTAGAAAATGGCCTTTTTCAAATTATCTTGAGTCAGTCAGTCCCTGGGTGCTTATCAATACTAATATGTAAATTATTTGTTTATTTTATTTATTTTAATACGTAATGGAGCCAAAAGCTACAATAGACGCAATGCTAAATCATTCTCTCCCTGTCAACTTTCAAGAAAAGAAAAATAAATAAGGTAGTTGACGTCTGAAAAAATAACTAAAAATTATTTTATTTTTATTTATTAAGAAAACCTACAGCATAAAAATATTATAATTACTTGAAAATATAATAAATACGATAAGCACAAAGCACACAACTCGTTTTACAACTGCATTTGCAAGGATGATTGACGTTGGGTGGCGGCTGGTATAAAACTTTTAGCACATATGCATTCTCAAAGGGTATTGACGTCAGACAGCTGTCTAATACACGTAGTAAAACTTTACCTTAATTATTAAAACTATTCCAGCTTTTATTCTCAACTTTTCATGATCTTCAGCATCCTTGGGTTACCATTAAAATGCATAATATTGGGAGAAGAAGGAGCAGGGAAGGGTTCCAAAGCGACGTAGCAGTGAATGCAACTTATGTAATATAAATGATTTAGTTACCCTGCATAATATGCTGAAAACAGTCAGTAAGTTGTGTAAGAATAGCTGTATAAAATTTAATAACAAATTTCTAGAATCGGTCCTTTATATGCCAAATAAAACATTTAAAGCTTATCTAGAAAAAGTACTTTGTTATGACGACGATGATTACCTTAAAGATAAAAACATCTGGCTTGAGCTTGTCCCTCTTAAAGGTTTGTATTTGTACTACAAATGTCATAATTTGAGAACAATCTGTACATGTTTAAGTACTAAATTACAAATTAACATTCATTTGACATCATTCATAATCAATAATTATGATATAACAATGTATTCTCAGTTCACATAAATTTTAATGGAATGAAATAAAATTAAAGAAATCGTTTAATTTTAGGAAATATACAGGCCCATAGAATAATACCTTACAAACTAGCATAAATATAATTAAATAATAACACTTTTATTAATATCAGTATAATAGTATGTTGACGTTTTTGGAGAAATTGCTGCAGTAGGTACAGTTTGTTACCGCTTCTCCTGTACTTGCGCTTAGGAAGCGGCAGTAAACTTAGTTGTAAGTAAATGATCTGACGTCAACATCTACTTATTATGAAATTGACAATTATCAAGTGATACAAATATCCAAAAGTAAACAAATGATTTTTGACTTTGACTTTGAAACCGAGGACGCGCGCTAAAAATCTGATTTTAAGAGTTTTAATGACTAATATTCAATCGCAATTAGTCCCATCATGTGAAAATATATTTTTATTATCTCTGTTTATATTATTAACTCCACCGGTGAGTTGAAATCTCACTGGTGGCAATAATTTTTCATCATATATTTTCAACTAGCTGATGCCCGCGACATCGTTTGCGTGGACTTTATGACTCTGGCGTTAGGCTGAAACTATTATCGCCTTTAACCACGTGGAGGTACTCCCAGCTTATGTTATTATATTATGCTCAACAACTTGAACTTTAATCTCTTAGATTCTCACATCGGATCATCGTCGATTTTTTGTAAACATATGTTTATGCAAATAAATTTAACGTGGTTATGTATCAAGTGTTCCAGATTCCTATTTTTATACTTTAACAAAAAATAAATAAATATATCGGGACAGATGACACTGATTGAGCTAGCCCCAAAGTAAGTTCGAGACTTGTGTTATGGGATACTAACTCAACGATACTATATTTTATAACAAATACATATTTAGATAAACATCCAAGACCCAGGACAATTTGAAAAAGGCCATTTTCCAACTTGCCCTGACCGGGGATCGAACCCGGGACCTCTGGGTGGCGGACTAGCATGGTGATTACTACGCCACGGAGGTTGTCAGGCTCAAATGCTTATCAGGCTGAACAACTTTTGCCAATGCGTCATTCTTATATTTCTTATAGTTTAGCTAGACCATTATGGTTCTACATTAAGTGTTCCATTTTCAAAAATTAATTATACCCTAAATTTTGCCCTGGTTTGCCAGCTATTAAAAAAAAGTTTTATTTGAATCCGTCCAGTATTTCCGGAGATTAGCGTGTACGATCAGACAGACATATTTATTTTAATTCTTACTCTATTCCTATGTCTCCATCGCCCTAAATTTTTCTTTTGGAAATATATTCAATTAACAGACTCTCTTTTTTACTGTTTTATTATATGTATTGATTTAGCTGTATGTAATTCCGAATGCCATATAAATCAATTAACAAAAAATATTTTCATTCAAAATTTTTGCAAACCCTAAAATAAACTTTCCAATATGATTACGCAGCGCTCAATTTTTCTCTTTCCACGCAGGTGTCGTGTCAAAAGTTTGTTTCGAGCTTCATTTCCGAATTTCAGGCCTTTGTGGTGCGAATAAAATGTGGCTAACCGAATAAAAAATATCATGCATTTCCGCGCCAAATTCCACACTTCGTCGAGTCTACTTTTTGTCGGTTGGCAACTCTCCTCGTTGGTATAATTCGCTTCTTTCTAACAACTTAAATAGGGTAGTATTCAGGGTCAAAAATACATTATTTTGAATCAAGAATCATTTATTTGTATCATACATCTGTTCTACACGGAATTTTAGATTTATTATTGCAGAAAAACTGATAATAGGAGCGCTATTTGACTCCAAGGAACTATGACGTCACGACGGGCTTTTTCATACAAATCCCATAAACCATGTTTGTTTGACGTTTTGAAAAAAGTATATGGTTTGACTTGTTTGAATTAGATACTTTTTTCTTAACTTCAAACACACACCTTTTCTATGGGATTTTTATGAAATATAGACTAATGACGTCATAGTTTCTTGGAGACAAATTGCGCTCCTATTATCAGTTTTTCTGCAATAATCAATCTATCATCACGTTGAAAATGGATATATTCATGACAAGTGGCATTAGTTCGTGACGTTTAATTTCGTTAAATGTACCAAATAATTTATTTTTGACCCAGAAAGTATCCATGACTAGCTAGATACCCACTTAGGAAAATTGAAAATCAAATTTTCATGGCATAAACAGTATCATAAATATTAAGCCAAGTGATAAGCAATATAACATGCCAAATCTCATTCAAATCCGTTTTGGCGTGACAGCGATACAAACGGTCATACAAACTTCCGAATTTATAATATTATAATATTTTTTTAGTTGTTAAGGTACAGAACGAAGGATTCATAAAAATACAAGTTTTTGACCTTGGGGGATGTATGCGCTAGCCGCCATTTTGAATTAAAGGTGCCAAAATAAGATTTTATTTTCAGATAACTTCTCAACGCCCTAACTAACAAAAAAATAATTACAGCAATCTGATTACACCACAAAAACTTATTCGCAACTAGAGAAATAAACACATTCCGATCACGGAACAGAAAACTCATTTTTCTGTCCCGTGATTCGGATGACTAACTTAAGGGTAAGACATGATTTTTCGGGGTCCAGTTCCAGTGCTGCCCCCCACCCCCTATTTGAAATAAATTATTTGAAAGGAAACGGAGACATGAATTTGATCTCATCATGCTCTAGATGACCATTCAATCTATTTTATAAACTAGCGTACACTACATATTTTCCATTATGGCCGATTTTCAAAAATGTGCGAAGAAGAGCTTCACTTCTCACTTTAAACTGTAAACAGTAGTTTATGTTTGAAGGGCTATCTAGGGCTTACTTAAGACAACATTTTAAATGATATTTCCGTTTCTTTCCAACAAATTTACGAGTATTTCAAATGGGGCAGCACTGGTCCCCCAAAAACTAATGTATCCCTTTAATAGAGAACTAAGAATCTACCTACACACTTTTACGACTTTTAAAACTATCCTACTAACATTTTTAGTATAAAGAGAACTTTCAGGTAACTTTGACGGAGTCACCAAGTTTCTGACCTTTCTTTTATGACTAGATCTTTCGTGATATTCCATATTTCAAGGATTTTATTAACAACTTAAATATTTTTGATAACGAAAAAACTTTTTAATTAGAAAACTACAGTAATTATGAAGTTTTTCTTAAGCTTACAGATAGTGTATCAATAATTAAAAGAGGCATTAGGTAAAGGCTGTATCTTTCATCTTTATAGATAGCTTTAATATATAAAAGCAGTATTGTTATTCAAACAATAGGGATGTGGACTGAAAAAAATATATTTAATTTAGTCCTTCAGATAATGCATATCCATATGTATTATATTATAAGTATTTACTAATTAAAAGACCACAAAAATAATATGTATGACAAACCCCTTGTGGCGGGTAGGCGACCAATACTGTGAAAATGAGTTTCTTTCGGCGTTCGTTCTCAGCAGTGGTCGTTTCGAAGCGCTGGTATCGGTAGCTTTCTTTAAAAATAAATTCAATTATAACGTAAATTATACCTACTGACGTGTAAAAGTGCCTGTAAAGGTCTAATTACTGAATGAACATTTGAATCTTTGAATTTATCAGTTTACCTAATAATTAAAAATTAACAAAGATGCAGCCCATCGAAGTTTCAGGGAGGGGCGATTTACGTCACCGTTTAGTTAAAAGTCTTACTGGATTGTGACGTCATGCGAAATTTAAATACGCTGTATCTTTGGCATTATTTGCTAATTAACCATTTCCTGCGGCGTTGTCTTCGTTTTGAAAGATAAAATATAGCGTATGTTCCTCGCTGATAATGTGAAAGAATTATTTAAATATGATAAGTATTTTTTAAATTTTTCCATTACAAACAAAACACACATTTAGTCAGATATTTTCTTCTTATAAGAAACTAAATGAATATACAGGTATACAAAATACATATATGTATATAAGCAGTTTTCACATATTTTATTATTTATAAATTTATTAAATTATAAATTCTTTTCTTTATATTTCTCTTTTACGAGTTTTAAAAAAATTAAAAAAACTTTGAATGTGTACTTGTATATGTATTATATATTTATATGCACCTATTTGTATAAAGTGTGTTTAGTTAATTACGTGCTTATCTAGTGAATTTATTCCTGTTTTTCCTAAGGGCTGACTAGTAAAGAATATAAATATATACGGACAAATTTTATTTATTGAGTTAGCCCCAAAGTAAGTTCGTAACTTGTGTTATGGGATACTAACTCAATGATACTATATTTTATAACAAATACATACATAGATAAACACCCAAGACCCAGGACACTTTGAAAAAGGCCACTTTCCAACTTGCCCTGACCGGGAATCGAACCCGGAACCTCTGGGTGGCGGACTAGCATGGTGACCACTACGCCACGTAGGTCGTCAGTATCAGCAACATCCTTTTGCACTTTTGTGGTCAATAAAATTTGAATAGTTAAATAAATACAATATTTTTAAAAATAATTTTATGGCCTCATCCATATTGCTGAGTTCACAAATGCGTGTACAATTCTGCGCTAGACAAGTACTAATGAAGTGGCCATTGCAGCTGGACACGGCTGCGCTAGGCAGTAGTGAAACTCTTTGTTGTCGCACAATTGAAGCTGACAATCAATTGGAGCAAGGAATTTTATGTTCTTGGCTTCCTATTAATATTCTTCTAATGCTATTTTCTAAATTAGGTTTTAATCAAAGTGTGAAATTCTTACACTAAGATGCGAGTAAACTACTACTTGCGCTATCTAGTGGTGTTTAGTGAACTTTTTTCTTAAGTGAACGTATTATATTGATTTTATCACCCTATTTTCAATTGATAAAATTCTTATAGGATTTCCTATCATTTAAAAAGAATTAACTATACTTTGTATTTTTATCAAAATTTTAGGCTAAGTAGTTTTGGAGTTTAACAAATGGCCCTTATTAAAAATAAACACATTAATTACTTTGCACTGCTGTGTTTGGGTCATAGGATAACACAATCCCACTAAATTTCGCCTGATTTGGTCCAGTAGATTCGGAGCAAATTGTCTATGGCAGACAGACAAAGGATTTTGAGTGGATGCTTTGTTTTAAGCTTTGATAATTGTACTGTAATTTTCAGCTACCACCTGCACACTAATCAGTTTTTTATAGTCCAGTGGTCAAGACATTTGCCTTGCGATTCGGAGGTAGTATGTTCGAAAGCATACTTCGTGATGAATTGTTTACAGTCTGGTTAGGATTGAATCACCTGATTATACGTAAAAAGAAAGATTATTCCGTGTTTCGGAACGCATGTATAAACTGTGGGTCCCGAACGCCATCTAGCGTTTGCTCAAACCTATCCAAGGATTGGTTCTGGTCTACCCTCTAGGTTGTGGCGGTCAGACAGTAGTCGCTTTGAGTATAAACTAGTAATCTTGTCAAATCACCTTGGTTAGGTAGCGGACCCCGGGCTCTGAAGCGTTACCACTGAGGATACACTCGGGAATACGCTTGGATGATGATGACGACTTACGCGTAAGAAACAAACAATTATCTATTTATATCATCGTTATATCATCCAACAAGACACACTGCTAGACAAACGCCTCCTCCAAGGATTTCCAAAACGTCGAAATAATAACCATTCATATTTTGAAATATGAAATAACGTAAATCTTTCCTTTCTGTATCATGTAAATTTTATTAAACACACAAAAATATATACAATATAAGAAGAAAAAGAAATGTTAATTAAAACTAAACAAACTATAATACTACCTACTTCAATTAAAACTAAACAAAATAAAACTAATTAAATAATAAAAACTTATATTAAATTATATAAAAAATGGAGGCCAAATCGCTGCCGTCACAGGGCAAAGTACCTAAGAGACTGGCGGCATTTCCACGTTGAATAGCAATACTTAGAGCAATACTTAGACGCCCGAAACGTCGATCAGGCGTGCAAAAACTTCTTTAAAAATTTGACGAGCTTCCGCACCCCAAGGCCCTAAGGTCTCCACTGCAAAAGGCACAAATATATACGGCTCCCCTAGAGCCGAATATTTGCGCCTCTTGATGGCTTGAAAAAATCCCTTAAAATAAGTATAAAGATGATTCTCACACGGTTGCAGTACCTCCCTTAAGGGGATACATGAATCGAGGTTCAGTGCTGACCCCTCCTTTGACATAAATTATTTGAAAGGAAACGCAAATATCATTTAAAATTTTGGTCTAATAAGGCTCTAGATAACCCTTTAAACTATTTCATGAACTACAGTTTGCAGTTCAAAGTGAGAACGTGAAGCTTCGTACATTTGCAAAAAACGGCCTCTTTAGGCAAATGTGCGTATTAAAGCTTCACGTCGGTTCATAAAATAGTTTGAAGGGTTATCTAGGGCTTGATCAAGACAAAATTTTAAAAAGATAACTCTGTTTCCGTTCAAATATTTTTTTTCAAATGCCGGCAGCTCTCATGGCCCCCGAAAAATTCATGTATCAGTAGGCCATCAGCAATACATCAATGTATACCGCAAAATAAAGCTTTTGTTGAATTTATCAGACCCTTATGAATGTTTTACGGTCCCGCCTACATGTGTATGTGATATGTATTTCACTGGATAAAACCTTTGAAATGTTTTTGAAGTGAAAACTTCTTTAGCGGCATTGTACACTTTTTTTGTAATGGGTAAAACTTATTAAACTCGCGTCAGGACACGTGACTGGGTCAGGACACGTGACCCTGATCGAAAATTTGTAAGACGGATGAGGAGTAGACAGCCGGCGCGGCGTAGGAGAGGAAGTATCCCCCTCTCTTTCTACGGCGCGGCGAAAATGTATGCCTGCAACTGCTGTTTCGTTTAGGCGGCGCAGGGTGCTTGCGCGAATGTTCGTGTGTGTTTATGTTCCAGCGTGCCACGCGCATCCATGGATAGTGACAGTGACAGCTGATGGCTCGACCGTCTGTGTAGTGGCCACGCTGTTCTGTATTCGTAAAATTCGTGTATATAAATTGTTTAATTTGTAATATAAATTGTCATGTTTGTGTACGATAGCGCAATAAATAAATATTGTATTCTACCACTTAAATGATAGTACTTTTATACTGATAATTAAAGCAATTCGTGCAAAATAATTCCCTAACCATTCCAAAATATCAAAAATGCACAACGTTAATATTCAAGTTTTCACTTCTGCCGGCACTCCTGGAGTGCTACCCGTCGTTTTTTTTTATAAATATATATGGACAAATAACACAGATTGAGCTAGCCCCAAAGTAAGTTCGAGACTAGTGTTATGGGATACTAACTCAACGATACTATTTTTATAACAAATACATATATAGATAAACACCCAAAACCCAGGACAATATGAAAAAGGCCATTTTCCAACTTGCCCTGACCGGGGATCGGACCCGGGACCTCTGCGTGGCGGACTAGCATGGTGACCACTACGCCACGGAGGTCGTCATTATTCTATTTTTATAGGTTTCTTAGGCATTATTCAAGATGCTGTACCACAGAATTGATATAAGTAAAACATACATAACGGAATCTTCTTGTAACGATGTTACAATAAACCTCGTCCTTCATGTTCCCGTTTACCTCCTTTCTCCATTTCATACTGTCCACTACTTTCTAAAAATAATTTCATTTTCATATTTAAATTTTAAATTCCTTGCTCATCATTCTACATACATTCTACTACCATCTCTCGAGCTGATTACATCTATATCAGTATTGTAAATTTATATGTATCAGTATTGTAAAGTTATAACAAAAAAAATAACTTTGTACTATTTCTCTGAAGCTCTCCACTACGTAACTTACCTACCTCTTCATGTAGGAGCTTCAACTGCCCTAGCTAGTCCGTGGCTACCTACCTACTAGGAGTTCCTACGTGAGGCTGGGGCGGTTGGAGCCCCTACATTCTAAGGTCCCGCGGAATACGAGTATTCGTCCCAGTTTCCGTCCTTTCACCTCACCTCCGTTCTTGCCTTGTGGAGGGTGTTGAGGGGACGGCTGCAGGCGAGAAGTGCGAGGACGGGGAACGGGGATTGTATCTAATACTTATTTTAAATCTGGGGCGGTACTAACTTTAGTACTCATTATTATCATCGTAATTTAAGAGCGGTGCTCTTGTCGGTGCAGTTTTTTTTTCCATTCAATTCCGTTTTCCGCCAACCTCTTGATATCTTGATACGACACTGCTGTCACCTTTTCCTTAACTTTCTTCATATAACTGTGCCTGGGCTTTCCTCTTCCCCGTCTTTCTTCTATTTTGCCTTCCATTAGAATGCGCATAAAATTGTCATGCCGCATCAAGTGTCCCAACATATTGCCTCGCCTTTTTCCAATAATCTCTAGGATGTGCCTCTTTTCACCTATTATTTTTAGGACTTCTATGTCTGTTACTTTGTCCTTCCGACACCGTGGCATAAAAATGTATCTAGCTCTTACATGCTTCGGAAGGCATGTAATCATTGTATGGCAGTCGTCAAACTATATCAGATGCCTATAGGCTACCTGAAAAATCTGACACCAGTGTTTCCCAGTTACCCACATAAAAACCAACAAACGCGCGCTAAGCAAAGCTTTAGGGTTAAACGGCCCTCTACATTTATGCAAATAAATCAAATCATTTATTTGCCTAAAATTAAGTAAAAATACATGTGATGTTAACAAATATTATAGTACCAATACATTTTACCTTGGAAAGGTGTGCAAAATTAAAACTATCTACTCCGTCAGGGAACTAATCCACTGACATAGCCCAGCAGATTAGTTCGTTGAAGAGGCAGTGGGCGGGACACATAGCGCGAAGAACCGATGGCCGATGGAGCAAAAAGGTTCTCGAATGGCGACCGCGTACTGGCAAGCGAAGCGTAGGACACCCACACACAAGGTGGTCAGACGATCTGACCAAGGTCGCTGGAAAGCGCTAGATGCAGGCCGCTCTTGATCGGTAATTTTGTAAATCCTTGGGAGAGGCCTATGTCCAGCAGTGGACGTTATACGGCTGAAATGATGATGCTGATGGCTCCGTCGGGGATAAAGACATGATAATGTGTCTAAATGAAGTAACCACGGTCTTTCTTCGCAGGTGAGCCAGGGCTGGATCTTGGGCCCGGAACTCTGTGATATGTGGACTTCCAGCGACGTGCTCTGCAGCTCCGCTTCCATCCTTCACCTCGTCGCTATCGCTACTGACAGGTACGTCGCGTCTATGACATCTATCATATATCAGTCTATGGCGTGTTCGGATGACACGCACACTTCAAGCCCACGCCTAGCGCATGCCTAGCGCATGCCTAGCGCATGACTAGCATATGCCCAACGCACTTTGAAATTTTTGAATTTTTATTTCATATTATTTGAGTCCTATCACACATCAATCCAATTCAAATTGCATTAACAGAAGTCAACACGCACGCCTTACCACAGAATATACTAGTACTCACGTACAGAAGTCTTACTCAGAAAAGAAATTCAAAGAAATATCTACTTAATGTGGTTATCGCTATGGTTTCATTTAGCTCGCGTCAGAACTCCTCACCTCTTCGTTTAGGTACCTAGACATCCATTGCAAGCTAATTTCATTCTTATTACCCTTGGCTAACGATTCATGTAAATGAATTTTCCCCTTAAAAGTGGTCGCCACGCGCATAGTAATAATGTTGGTATATTTTTGATACCTAAACGGGGAGTGACACAGGCCTGGCCTTACCTATGCTTTGCTTCCGCCTTGCCTGCGCCTTACCTGCGCCACGCGCTCGCCCCGACTGGATTTTGTGTTGTACTAATATGTAATAACGCTTAAATTATATGCAATCAATTCAAACCGTGGGCTTAGCATGCGTGTCATCTGAACGCGCCCTTAGTAAACAAATACTTAATGCAAAAGCAATAAGTGTTATTTTCCAGGAGCGTACATTTCTTTTAGACATAGAATTTGTATACCTGTGCCACCCTAATATCGGATACTAGCGAAAAAATTATTTTACTCGATACGCAGTTGTTCTCGTGATAGGGATGTAACTGGGTATAAATATATTATTTTATTTAGTCAGTCAAATAGATTATCCAAAAATAAAGGACCCTTATTTTTTAATTTTGTGAAAAATTTCACAAAAATACAGAGCTTCATAGTTTCGGAGTAGGGGTGATTTACGTCACCATTGCTTAAAAATCCCAGCTAATCGTGACGTCACGCGGAACTTAAATACGCGGTATCTTGGTCATTATTTGCCAATCAGCGAAAAAACACTTTTTAATAATGTATTTAATGAACCAAAAAAGAAATTTGGTGCATATCCGTGTTTTGGATTAATGCCTACCCTGTAAAATATATTTGTGCACGTCACTGCTGTTTTTTCTTTTCGCTATGCACAATCATTTTCTGTCTTAAATACGATACCTTCGCTGGATTATATTTTGTAGTATAGTAGTGTATGTCTAGATGTAGGTATATTATGTAGTCATAGAATTGTCCATTTCATGATAAGGCCGACCATTTCATAAAATGATTGTTTTTCATGAAACGGAATATATCCAATTACCCAGATCAATGAATAATATTATAGTAGCGTAGACATACTACAAACATCGTAGAACATTGAGCTACGGCGTAGACATGCTACGAATGTCGTAGCACGTATAAACAACAAAACTCAATTTAATCCTATCGTATGTATGCATCGTTTCGAAGAATTCATATATTCATTACTTTTATTTCCCTTCCAGATATTGGGCTGTGACAGACGTTGACTATATCCATTTACGTAACGAGAAGAGAATCTTCACCATGATATTCCTCGTGTGGGGAGCGGCACTCGTGGTCTCTCTCGCCCCCCAGCTGGGCTGGAAAGACCCCGACTACCTAGCGAGAATCACACAACAGCAAAAGTGCCTCGTGAGTCAAGACCTAGCGTACCAAATCTTCGCGACCTGCTCCACTTTCTACGTCCCGCTCGCTGTCATCCTCATCCTCTACTGGAAGATATTCCAGACAGCCAGAAGACGTATTCGCAGAAGACGGGAACCTCCCCCTCCTCGCCCCACCTCAGCAGACGGTACGCAGCCTTCTGGAAGACAAGTACAATCAGCTAGAGACAGAAGGTTCGTGAAGAAAAGATTCCTGAACTTAAAGAAGTGTAACCAACGCACTCGCGCTGAAACTCTAGCTGCTGCTTTATTATTAACTGAAGGTCAGAGTACGTCTACTGTGGATACGCTCGACGAAGAACCTAGAACTACAGCGTTTACAATCAATGAGAAGCTTCCACAAGTGTCGGTGTCCCCTGAAAAGTCTTCCTCGACTGTTACTAACGGGTCGAAACCGGAGCGGTCTATCGTTCCCGCTCCGACGCATAGAGAAAAGAAGGAGTCTTTAGAAGCGAAGAGAGAAAGGAAAGCAGCAAAGACTCTTGCAATCATCACGGGAGCGTTTGTGTTCTGCTGGCTTCCATTCTTCATCATGGCGCTTGTGATGCCGATCTGCCAGACGTGTGTGATCAGTGACTATCTAGCCAGCTTCTTCCTATGGCTCGGCTACTTCAACTCGACGCTCAATCCTGTCATCTACACAATATTCAGCCCCGACTTTCGCCAAGCCTTCGCCCGAATCCTCTTCGGCACGCACCGGCGCGGGCGCAATAAAAAATTCTAACGAAGATGTCCCTACTATGTATATAATTGAGTCCGAAAGCGGACTATGGACTATGTTATTCCCCTACCTGTATCATATTTCAGCTTTTCTGTATGTTATACATACTTAACGTTAGTAGTGAGTGTACATACGTTTAGTAAAAGAGTTGTACATAATATAAGAGCATATACATATGATAGATGATGTTGAGAATTGTTTTTTTTACGCGTTATAGTCTACGAAGCCGCGAGGTGTCGTCCGCGAGTCCAGGGCGACGCCCCGCCTGCTCTTGTGTTGTTTTCGGTGACATTACGAAATAAATATTTAAATTATATCAGTCTACAGTATTTTTATTGAATTAGTCCTGTTGATTTTCCGTCAGCAAGATGGGCCGACGATAATATAAGGTTAGTGGGTCGATCGTGGATGAGAGTAGCTCAGGACCGTGGTATTCATTGAGAGAGGCCTAGTCTCAGCAGTAGGAGGTTCAAGGCTGCGGATGATTATAATGAGTCCTGTTATTATTCTTTTTAAAGTCCCAACCCAAGGGGTAAAAATAGGACCCTATTTCTAAGACCACACTGTCCGTCCGTCCGTCAGTCTGTCTGTCTGTCACCAGACGGTATCTCATGAACCGTAATAGAATTTTTACAGATGATGTATTTCTGTTGCCGATATAACAACAGATACTAAAAACATAATAAAATAAATATTAAAGTTTTACATATTAAATTCCATACAACACACGTGATTTTTAATAGATAATGGTACAGAATCCTTCGTGCGCGAATCCGACTCGCTCTTGGCCGGTTATATTTGTATATGTTCACTAATAATTGGAAGACGCCTGGACCGATTTGAAAAATTCTTTTTTGTTTGAAAGGGTGTACTTGGCACTTGCCAAGTACACACTTTCAAACAAAAAAGAATTCCCATTGAAATTTTATCAAAATCGGTTATGTTGTATGGAGGTGAAGTCGGTTTTTAGTTTTGAAACATTACACAACGTACAAGGGACATACCCGTAATAAATCGAACCACGAGCTATACTAGATCACTATTTTATAACGAAAGAAAAACAACAGCCAGATCACGAAAAAAACGACGGGATGCACTCTGGGAGTGCCGGCAGAAGTGAAAACTTGAATATTAACGTTGTGCATTTCCATGGATGCGCGTGGCACGCTGTAACATAAACACGAACGAACATTCGCGCAAGCGCCTTGCGCCATCTGAACGAAACAGCAGGCGCCTGCATACATTTTCGCCGCGCCGTAGAAAGAGAGGGGGATACTTCCTCTCCTACACCGCGCCGCGCCGGCTGTCTTACGAATTTTCGATCAGGTCACGTGTCCTGACGCCCTGATGCGAGTTTAACATTTTTACCCATTACAAAAAGTGTACAACGCCGCTAAAGAAGTTTTCACTTCAAAAATTCCGGTATTTCCATACAAAAGTATGCAGTCGCCCGGGCAATTTCTATGTCCATTTTTTGTTTGTTTTTGGTTATTATTTCAATTTCATTATACTATAGTGATCTAGTACATATAGCCTGCGGTTCGATTTATTACGGGTATGTCCCTTCCACGTTATTTAGAGAACCTACCGTACTAGGCCTGTGTCACTCCTCGTTTAGGTATCGAAAATATACCTACATTATTACTATGCGCGCGGCGACCACTTCGAATTCAGTTACATAAATCGTTTATGCATAGTAATAAGAATGAAATTGGCTTGCAATGTATGTCTAGGTATCTAAACTAAGAGGTGAGGACTACTGACACGAGCTAAATTAAACCATAGCACTAACCACATTGAGTAGATATTTCTTTGAATTTCTTTTCTATGTAAGACTTCTGTACGTGAGGACTAGTACTTATTCTGTGACCGTACTAGTGTTTCGCAACGACCATTGCTGATGCTGCAAAATAGGGTGCAAGTTACATTGCATAATTCCCCCTTGACTATTGATTATAAAGAAAACTTTCTCGGTTCAGCTTACTCGGAATTTCGATTGTAACATATACAAAGCCCTTCATGCCCATATTTGCACAAATTATTAATTAACTTCGTGCTACATACGTACGAGTATACAGTTAACGACAAAAGTGTAATCAAAGACAGGGTTTCAACTTCAAACGTAATTTTGGTTTGAAATTTTAAAGTTGCACGGCGTTCTCAAATGAAGGGGGCGTATGGGGAATCGTATTCCTAGTAATCTTATTTATAATCCTTTCTGATAATGCTGCCTAGAAATCAAATTATTTATACCTGATTTTGAATTAAATAAAATTATATACGGACAAATCACACAGATTGAGCTAGCCCCAAAGAAAGTTCGAGACTTGTGTTATGGGATACTAACCCAACGATACTAGATATATTTAATAACAAAATACATATGAAGAAACACCCAAGACCCTCTTGTGTGTCAGTCTGGCATAATGGTCACTAGGCCACCGAGGTCGACCACAGAAGCTTAGCTTGAACTTGGCGCGGGTCCCTCTTAAGGTTTGTATACTCAGAAATGTCATAATTTGGTACATTAGGTACATACTGAATCTACAACTTGATTTAACATTATTTTAAAATTTCGACATTTAAAATTTTTTATTTAAACTATGCAACAAACAATGTATTTTCTGTCCACATATCAACTATAAATTTTATTTCATTGTGAGTTGACGTTCTTGGAGAAAATGCTACAGTGCAGTTTGTTACCGCTTCTTCTGCACTAGCGCTTTGGAGGTGGCAGTAAACTTAGCTCTAAGTAACTTTTTGATGTCAACAATTATTGTGCAACAAAAGAAAATGACGATTATTAAGAGATATTATAAATATCCTATGATAATAAAGATATATTTGAATTGAATTCAATTGATCTCTTTGTAATTTCAAATCCAGATTGCGGCTATCGACCATAGTCATTTAGACGTTGACTGTACATATTTCATTACATGTATAGCATGTAATTAAATATGAAGCCAGAATTCTCAAGTTGGGTGGGTATGTCGGCAAATTTAAATGAATTAACATAGTGTTGATTGATGGAATTCCTTCAGCAACTTTCGCATCTTGATTAGGGTGGAGATCGATTTTGGAAGAATGTGGGTATTGAGTGGGTGCTTTGTTTAGCCGTATAGGTGCAGTGTGGCTAGAAATCCCTGAATCGGTCACATAAAAGATGGTTCAGATTGACAGAATAAGGGCGCGTTCAGACGACACGCGAAAGTCAAGCCTACGCCTAGCGCGCTTTGAATTTGTTGCATATCATTTGAATACACATCAATACAACTTAAATTGCATTAACCGAAGTCCAGTCGGGACGAGCGCCGGGCGAACGCGAAGCCACTTGGGTGATATGCGGAAGTAAGGCGAGCGCGTGGCGTAGGCGAGGCGTGCGTGTTTGAACTTCGGTTAAAGCAATTTGAGTTGTATTGATGTGTGATAGGACTCAAATTAAATGCAACAAATTTCAAAACGCTAGGTTTGCTCCAGGCGTGGTCTTGGCGAGCGCGTGTCTTTCGAACACGCCCTAAGTGACCACTTCAGTATGTGTTGATTAAGACTCCGACATCCAAACATAACAAGTGATGAGGTGGCCCTAGTCTAGACCGGAACAGTGCGCCATTTCTGTTCCCTAAATTAAACTTGTATTTTTACTCTGTGTCTTTTTATGTGAGTACGCCTCAGAAGTGGAGTCCCAATTTCTCATACTAATTGTATGAGAAATTGAGACTCCATTTTCGAGGTTTACTGTACAATCAAGAATTTACTTATCTACTTACTAAACAAGTTTATTTGCCAGGAAATTAAAAAAAAAACCCGTCGGCCACATCTAGTCATGAATGGCGGAACTACATATTCCAACCTATATTAAGTATTCAAATCCGTAGCGCCATCTATTATTTGTCACGTAAATTAAAAAATCCCGAGTTTCATAAGTAAACTCCAAATAAATTTTAAACGGCAGAACCGATTTTCGTTAAACATAGCTAAGAACCACCGCAAGAGAACTTGCTTTTACTTTCAAAAGCGCATCGAAATCAGTCCATCCGTTCGAGAGCTAAAATACCACAGACAGACAAACAGATATGAGCGTCAAACCAAGAATATGTCACTTATTTTATCAGGGGTTAAAAAATAAATCTTTCAAACTAGTCTGGAGGAAAAGCTTTTCTTTATCAGCCATTATTTTTTGTTCCAAAAAAGAAAACCAATTCGCCGAAATGTTCATGTGGCAACATTTATAAGTAATGGCAAGTGAAAGTTGTAAGGACCCTGGGACCCTTCTCCCGTTGACAGCGAGTCCTGCTTCGATAAGCTGTGATAGATGCCGAGATAGTGGCTTTGGAAGCTGCAGACCCCGAAATCACGCCATCCATTTAAGTATCGGTAAAAAAGTTGTTCAGAAGAAAAAAGTTGCGTTTTAATTAGGGTAACAAAAAAAGATTTATGACCTTTTTCGAAATATAAATAAATAAATATATACGGACCAATCACACTGATTGAGCTAGCCCCAAAGTAAGTTCGACACTTGTGTTATGGGATACTAACTCAACGATACTATATTTTATAATAAATACTTAAATAGATAAACATCCAAGACCCAGGACAATTTGAAAAAGGCCATTTTCCAACTTGCCCTGACCGGGGATCGAACCCGGGACCTCTCGGTGGCGGACTAGCATGGTGACCACTACGCCACGGAGGTCGTCAATGGCTGAAATATGTTTTTTTTTTTGTTTTCAACCTCTATATTCCCGCCATTATAAAATATTATGAAAAACTGAATCGACAAAAAATATCTATGTATATCCTGTGTCACTAAGGAACACATACTATGAGCGCAGCGACCACTCCGGAGTGGGAAATTCAGTTATGTGAATCGTTTGTCTAGAGTAGTAAGGATTAAATTGGTTTGCAATGCAATGGATTTCTCGATTTTTAAACGAAAAGGCGCTGAGTTCTGACGCGAGCTAAATTAAACCATATCGCTTACCACATTGAGTAGATATTTCTTTGAGTTTCTTGCTCGATCAATATTGGATACGGGTAGGACCGTTTACTTGGAACAGGGGTCTTTATTTTCTTTGTTATTTTGTTCACTTGCACTTAGATAGGTGACCTACTAAAGTGGTGACTTGGGCGTGTTCGAAAGACACGCGCTCGCCAAGACCACGCCTAGCGCAAACCTAGCGTTTTGAAGTTTGTTGCATTCAATTTGAGTTTGCTTGCAATGGATGTGTAGGTGTCTAAACGAAACGGTGCTGAGTTCTGACGCGACCTAAATTAAACCATATCGCTTACCACATTGAGTAGATATTTCTTTGAGTTTATCGCTCGGGTAATATTGGATCCTACGGCTAGGACCATTTACTTGGAACAGGTGTCTTTGTCTTTGTACGTTTGTTTACTTGCACTTGGATAGGTGTCACAAAAAACATCTCGATCTCCTCCGTGCTTCAGAAGGCACGTTAAAGCCGTTGGTCCCACCTGTTTTCATTGTATGGCAGTTGTCAAGCTGTATCAGATACGTTTAGGCAGCTTGGAAAATCTTAGCGAGAAGATGGAAAAAGGTATCAAAATAGTCATGGGTTGCTAGAGCATCGTACAATCTGTACGGGAAGAGATGCAGCTATTGTATTCTAAGTTTATTTTTTCACCCACACTAGCATGGAAATTGTATTTCACTATTTACAAATAGGACCTATAAATCAGTTGTTCCCATCGCTCTCATCAAAACTCGTCATTTACTGTTTTTAATATTCGATACAAACTATGAGCAGTCACGTACTTGCTCTAACATTTCTGGTACATTTACCGCAAATCCAATATGAAACTTTTACTGCAACTCGCATGTGTATTGAACTAAATGACAGGAAGTGACCGCTAACGTTGCTGCTTTATTTTTATACCTCACATTAACATAGTCGACGTATACGACATTTGCTCAACGATCTCAATATTTCTTAAATAATACGATTCTTTGATATTTCTACTTATATCATGAGGAAAAATTTAATTACAACATGATTATAAGATTGACATACCTATTAATAAATTAAATTCAAACAATTCTTAATTAAATGAAAAGAAAAGTATAAACTTATAACTGAGCACAAGTGAATTATTCTTAGAAAAACTTAAAACTAGAATTCAAAAAATAACAATAAATACTATGTAAGTATAACTTAATTAAGTTCCTACCTAAAAATAAAATAAAAATATAACAACTTATTGGATTATATCAAATCTATTGGAATAAACTATTTTACTGTGTAAAATAATGGCGCCACCGCACCGGTTAATAGCCCTAAGTTGTTGACTTTATAATAGAATATTATTCCACAATAGGCTCATAGTAGTTAAGATTTCTAAGTCTACTCCATAGCAAATGGTAATCACTCATTGCGCTATGTTAGATATGTTATATTTAGTTACAAACTGACCCTGCCAACTGGTGTTGCAAATCCTTAAGCATTAATCCAGCCGCGATTTTTTTAAATGCTATTATTAAGGTTTATCTGGTTTAAAACTCTACGCGAGAAAGAGGAGCATCTGGTACATATACTGTTGTTTTACTCCCAGACTATGATAAAAATAAATTAACTCAATACACATAAGTATCAGTATTAGTGAAGTATCCACGGTCGAAAATATTTTTTTTCGTACTGTAAAGAACGAAACGTGACTTGTCATAGATTAAGTCCATCAGAGGTTAAATTCTATGATGTTCATCGACGACTTCCGTGGCGTAGTGGTCAACATGCTAGTCCGCCACCCAGAGGTCCGGGTTCGATCCCCAGTTAGGGCAAGTTGGAAAATGGCTTTTTTCGAATTGTCCTAGGTCTTGAATGTTTATCTTTAGGTATTTGTTATAAAATATAGTATCGTTGAGTTAGTATCACATAACACAAGTCTCGGACTTACTTTGGGGCTAGCTCAATCAGTGTTATTTGTCCCTATATATATTTATTAATTTATTTTCAACGTGACTTTAGAATTAAAAGTATGACGTCCCGACGTGTTATTTCATACAAATCGTACATTGTTTACATACATACGTCACGTCTTTATCCTTAACGGAACAGACAGAACATTTTGGATCTTAAGACTCTAAGTAGACAGAACGCATTTCCACAAGAATCACAAGCCACTTATTTTAGCGTGATGATGGGCGAGAAGGTAGATAATGAAAATCAAAATAGTAATGGGTTGCTAGCCGCTTCGCATATTAACATGATTCACTCCCTTCGATCGGCTTCTACGATCCGCACGGGGCATTTTGAACATTCTTAGCCTCAATCTCTTTCTCCAAATAAAACAAAAAATACTGCATGTGCCGTGTCGTTTCGGGCAGAGTAGAATAAGACCACTCCAAGTCTCCGAGTGGATGTCGTAGAAGACGACTTAGGAAATACAAGCTAAACAAATCTTATAAACATCAATGAGACCTCTCCAACCCTTCTGGCCAGCATGGAAAGTGAAAGCCAATCCTATGTCTGCTCTGGCCAAATATGCCTGGTGGCATGGTGACTGACAGACGGACGGCGGATTAGTAATAAGGGGGGTTACTCCACAAAGTAATACGTTAGTTGTACGATACTGACGTCTTATTTATCCGTCAAACCAAATTAGATCTTATCTTTATACGTCAGTGCTCAATACTGATTGACACTGAAACGCGGATACGCAGTAACGTCCGTCTTGTGTAGTACTTTTGGAGTAACCCCCAAGGTCCCGTTTTTACCCTTTGGGTACGAAACCTTAAAAATCAATATACTAATCAGCACAACAGATAAAAAAACGGCCAAAACTATCAATACAATTCCATACAAATCCCACAATCTCGTACTCCATAAAATAAAAAGCATGCTGCATTCTACTCGCTCATAAAATCCAGGCGTGACTCGATAAAAGGCTTTATTTCGTAACGAATAAAGGCGGTAATCGAATACATTCCAGACAGAGGAATCAGTTGTCAGAGGTTATTACGGCTCGGGCCAAGTTTCTACCACGATTTATTTTTTTCCGTCCGTTCTAGTGACAACAGATGGGGTCCTTAGGGAGAGGGAATTTTGCATAAGATAAGCGTTTTCCTTATTATTTCTTTCACGATATTTTCTAAGGACACAGGCGTGAGAATACAAATTACTTGCAGAAGACTTTCTTGTTCAGTACTGACTGCCAAAAGTGTCAGATTTTTTTGCTTCATTGACCGAGCGAGAAATGTATGGGTTATAAACAGAGTATCGGAATTAGGTAGAGTTATTTATGTACTTGCATCGAAATGTTGATATTGATATGGATGTTCCCGGGATTTCTAATGGACAATCCCATGTTGCCAACAATATTACAAATAAATAATCAAAAAACCTCAGAGATAGATAAGACTAATAAAACAAAGATAATTACATAAAATTTTTATTAGTTTTAACATATTAGCAACGTGGCGCGTGCAGTGGTTAAAATTGTGTTGAAGTTAATAACTTTTTAATTAAGAAATCACGGGATTTTTTTACTCTTTAAAATAAGTTCCGGGATTTGAGGCATATCCACTTTATTCTTTCACTGTATGAAATCAGTGTAAATACATAAATAACTTTACCTAATTCCGACCTCTGGTTATAAATCTACTAGCTGCGCCCCGCGGTGTTACCCGCAGAAATGTAGCTTATGTGTTAATTCAGGATGTCAGCTTCCTGCATACCAAATTTAATCAAAATTGGTCTAGCCGTTTGCGCGTGAAATAGTAACAAACATACACACACACACTCACAATCTTTCGCCTTTATAATAGTAGTGTGATGGAGCAAAGAGTCTCAGTGCAGTTTTGGGATAGGCCAAAAATGCATTTGTCCGGCTGTCAGTTTGTCTGTCCGTCCAGCTATTCTCGCCTACAGGTCATATTTCTCAACCGATTTTCGTGAAATTTTGTGAGAGGGTTCAAAACTTATACAGATTTTTTTTACGATTCAGATTTTCTCAATTTTTCATAATGGCGGAAAAATGGTGTATGATAACTTTTGAAATATCTTATTTCAGCCATGACGAAAATTTTCAAAAATGTCATAGAACTTTTCTGTTAAGTCGTAACTTTTTTTGTATGCACAACTTTTGTATTCCGATAAACTTCAACGGATCGGGTCGGGGGTGACTCGCGAGGTCTAAAGCTCACAGAGCCACTAGTCTATAGATATACCATTTGGATGAAAACATCAAAAATTAATACTTGTGTACAGTTAACGCAAAATTGATAGTCTTTAGACTAGATTTTTTTTAAATCAATTATTCAAAATTCATAAAATGATATAGGTACATTGATATAATACCAAACCTCGCAAACCTCGCAGGGTTTATAGATTTATATTTGTGGTAACATTATTGTTTTAGGCGATAACTGTTTAATAAATACCCTTAAAACTTTACCAAATAAAACAATTTTGGTATTGTTCGACTTAATACACTACAAACTAAGTTTATAATTCTGTTTTTTATTTGGTTTCCTGCAAGGGGAAGATATAAAATGACTGTTTTCAAATTGTCCTGGACGTTGACCAAGCCTGTGTCACTCCCCGTTTAGGTATCGAAAATATACCTACATTATTTTTTATTTTATTTGACGACCTCCTTGGCGTAGTGGTCACCATGCTAGTCCGCCACCCAGAGGTCCCGGGTTCGATCCCCGGTCAGGGCAAGTTGGAAAATGGTCTTTTTCAAATTGTCCTGGGTCTTGGATGTTTATCTATATCATCATCATCATCCGAGCGTATTCCCGGTTGCATCCTCAGTAGTAACGCTTCAGAGCCCGGGGTCCGCTACCTAACCAAGGAGATTTGACGAGGTTACTGGTTTTTACACAGAGCGACTGCCGTCTGACCTCCACAACCCAAAGGGCAAACCAGAAACCAATCCTTGGATAGTTTGATGATCAAACGCTAGGTGGCGTTCGGGACCCACAGTTTTACGTGCCTTCCGAAACACGGAATCATCTTTCTTTTCGGATAATCAGGTGATTCAAGCCTGCAATATCCTATCCAGACTGGAAACAACTTTGCACAAAGTATGTTTCCCAGTGGGAATCGAACCCATGACCTCCGGGTCACAAGGCGAACGCCTTGACCACTGGACCACGGAGGCAGTCGATGTTTATCTATATATGTATTTGTTATAAAATATAGTATCGTTGAGTTAGTATCCCATAACACAAGTCTCGAACTTACTTTGGGGCTAGCTCAATTAGTGTTTTTTATTTGTCCACATATATTGAAAAAAAAAAATATTTAAAAAATTTATTATTACTATGCCCGCGGCGACCTCTTCAAAGGGGAAAATTCAGCTACACGACTCGTTTGTCCAGAGTAAATAAAATAAATTGGCCTGCAATTGATGTCTAGGTATCTAAACGAAGAGGTGAGGAGTTCTGACGCGAGCTAAATTAAACCATAGCGCTAACCACATTGAGTCGATATTTCTTTGAATTTATTTTCTAAGTAAGACTTCTGTACGTGAGTAATAGTACTTATTCTGTGCTTTGACTCTTGAGTTTTTACTTATATTTGACTACCTCTGTGGTCTAGTCGTCATCATGCCAGGCTGTCACACTGGAGGTCCCGGCTTCGATCCCCAAGTCCCCAGGTCAAGATGGAAAATGAACTTTTCCAAATTATTCTGGGTCTTGACTCTTGAGTGTGAATATATGTATAGTATCGTTGAAATCCAATCCCATTGAACTGACTTTGGGGCTAGCTCAACCTGTGTTAAAATTTTCCTATTTATTTATTTATTCTTCCTGACCATTATCCCACTTTAAGTAGGAGTCGGCAGAGCATGTATGTTGCATCCATTTGCTCTATCCTTCATCATCTCAACTGTCACAACTTTTCTAGCCGTGTCATGGTGTACACAATCCATCCATCTTTGTTTGGCCTTTATTTGTGTAACCTTTTTTTACCACCAACAAAAAAGAGGGGTGTTATAAGTTTGACGCTAATGTATGTCGGTTTGTCGTAGCTCTCGAACGGATGGACCGATTTCGATGCTGTTTTTTTTAACGTGAAAGAAAGTTCTCTTGCGGTAGATTCATGATTGATGAAAATTTGGTTTAGCCGTTTAAAGGTTATTGGAGGTTAACGAGCAAATAAATAGAAGGATACTCATATCAAGTCGTATCCGTAGTTCTGCTACTTATTACTAGATGGCGTTCTCGACGCCATCGGTGTTTTTTGTAACTTGTTCATATTATAATGATGTTTTCCTATGGAACAAACAATACCTACAATCAGTGTAAGTAACGCCAATTATCGGTGACTGTGCCCGATTTTTGGTGACCGTCGGCGACTATCGGCGACTGTCGCCGACGGTCACGCGGCTGTTTTTGACCTATGGTGGCAGTTTGCCATGTATCAAGCGACCGATTGCGGATAGATATGGGAGGTAAAATTTTTTTTTGCTCTTTGACGTAGTCTTGTATTGGTCAACTAAAAACGGTTCACATTAAGTAACTGAGTCGCTCATTTATGTATGCCCTGACCTATTTCAAAATGTGTATATGGGCGGCGCACCGATTGTTTTTATAAATAAATTAGAACGATAGTTTTACTATACTATTTTTATGTAAAAGGTATTTAATTTATATTCCGATCAAAGTATTGATGACTTCCTGTTTCAGTTAATTCTAAATTTTTGTTAGTCAAATTACATGTAAATTCTGTTATTAATTTAAAAAAAGATATTTTATATTTAAAATGCTACTTCTTGTATTTTTTCGATGTAAAATTGATTTATTAGAAGCTAAAAAATACAATGTGAATCACGTGACTTGTTTTGCTCAAACAAGTGGCGTGAGCGACTTAGTGGTGGGAGAAGTGGGGTTGTTTGTCGCTTAGTATTTAAGTCTGCACGCCCTAGATGCGAGATCATTTGTTATTGAACTGTGTTGTGAGTTGTTAAGTTATCAGAATTATAAGTTATTTCTATAAAAATAAATAGTTTCTTTAATTACCACAAATATGGAACCTGAGGATGAACGTGATACTGAAGTATCGCCGACATGTACTTTTCCTAACAATATTTCTTCCTAAACCCGCGATCTTCCAAGCAGAACATCAACGCTGCCTATTTTTCAGGGCCGTCAAGACCCGCAAAAAATTTATAAAACGTATGGCCATTCCATCACGGCGGAGAGTTTTCGTGAGACTTGTTTTAAGTTTGAATGGATGATTTTTAGCCGACTTCAAAAATGGTGGAGGTTTCTCACCGACCGTATATTTATGTGTTCGCGCGTAAACTTCGTCATTTATGAACTGATTTTTTTTTTGTTGAAAATGAGATATCCCAACGGTGGTTCCATAGATAGAATACAAATACTATATATGTAGTATACGTATTGGTTATTATAGCTTATATCTATGTATACTTTGAATTTAAGTTTATTGATATATATTGTTATTTTAATTAACATATTCTTAGATATATATTTCAAAATTACATATTTTGCGCCTCCTTCAAAAGACTTCTTAATCTCGACATCACCAGTAGGTTGACTGGTAGACAAGCCTAAATAAAAATTGATTTTTATAAAGTGATATAAACATCCAAAGATAAATAATGTTCGCCGCTAGTGACAGTAAAACTGGCTGCTTTTTCACTTAAAAGATCAGCATTGCTATCCAGTGAGGGAACGCAGCGAGCTTTCTTGCTACCGTGCCGCATGGGCAATATGATTTAAGTCCGCCTATTACATTTGTAATAAACTTAAATAAATAAAAAAAATAAACAGAAATTTTATCAAAATGGTTTGTGTAGTTTGGGGGTAAAGTAAGTTTTATAGTTTTGAAAAATTATACAGGGTGGCCAAAAAGTCGTGGATCAAACGAAACAGGGAGATAAAGGAGGTAATTTCCAACAAAAAATCTTTCCCCAGCATGGCCATAACTTCATTGCAAATAAGTGCTCTTAAAGTGAGAAGTAATTCTTTGTAACGCTTTAAAATTTACGGAAAAAAAATCATTGCTCGTTAAGTTTGATACCAAGAGCTGCAATACAATTTTTGTAGTATTGATACATTATCGACTCATAATACAACACCTTTTGTTTTATTGTTTTTAATAAATTTAATTTTTTACTGATTAAATTGTAAAAAAACTCGGTAGTTTCATTGAAAAAACTAAAATAATTCATATCTTTTCGTGCAATGAAGTTATGGCCATGCTGGGGAAAGATTTTTTGTTGGAAATTACCTCCTTTATCTCCCTGTTTCGTTTGATCCACGACTTTTTGGCCACCCTGTTTAACTAGTATTAAAATGTGGAAATATTTTCTTAATTTTCCAACTATAGTTACAAAAAAATCCATCGTACATTGCTACAACATATATGTTAGAAACAGTACAATAGGTATAACCAAATGAGGCGCCACATTTTTCAAAACTAAAAACGACTTCATCACCAAACTGACGACCTCCATGGCGTTGTGATACCATGCTAGTCCGCCACCCAGAGTCCCGGGTTCGATCCCCGGTCAGGGCAAGGTGGAAAATGGCCTTTCTCAAATTGTCATTGGGTGTTTAGCTATATCTGTATTTGTAATAAAACTGCTCCGTGGTCCAGTGGTCAAGGCGTTCGCCTTGTGACCCGGAGGTCATGGGTTCGATTCCCATTAGGAAGCATACTTTGTGAAAAGTTGTTTCCAGTCTGGATAGGATATTGCAGGCTTGAATCACCTGATTATCCGAAAAGAAAGATGGTTCCGTGTTTCGGAAGGCACGTAAAACTGTGGGTCCCGAACGCCACCTAGCGTTTGATCATCAAACTATCCAAGGATTGGTTCCTGGTTTGCTCTTTGTAAAGTCGCTCTGTGTAAAAACCAGTAACCAAATCTCCTTGGTTAGGTAGCGGACCCCGGGCTCTGAAGCGTTACTGCTGAGGATGCAACCGGGAATACGCTCGGATGATGATGACGTATTTGTAATAAAATATAGTATCGTTGAGTAAGTATCCCATTACGAAACTACCCAACTGACTTTACTAAATTTTTTAAACAAAAAAAAAATTTAAAGTCGGTCCAGGCGTCTTCGAGTTTTTTCAATAACCTAATCGAGTATGTAATCGGTGAAAATACTTTTAAAAAAAAGATTCCGACGATTTGATACCCTCCTTCTAAGAAGTTTAAAAATATATGTCTATTTTCAAGAGATGATGACAGATTGTATTAATTGAGGTCAGACACCTTTAAACAGTTAGAAAATTTGATAGCTAACGTAGCAGAAGAGAATTTACCATAGAGCATGAGTGTAGCGAACATTTCAATCACCCTTACACAACAACAAACGCCCTTGATCACAACGTTATAAGCAAAAAGAAAGGACATTATCACTAAATATACACTCCGACATCAAAATAGGTTCCTACCTACCTACCTCACGCCTAAAACTTTATTCGTTTGATCCTCTAGCTATGTCTATAAAACTATATAATATAATAAACTACCGAAAGCCATTACAGACATTGAAAACTATAAAACATTTCTAAAACATGTTAAAGAATTTCTGTCTAATAAATGATACTATTCCGTAAATGAATATTTAGAAGACAAAGAGAAATTTATTCAAAAATTGTAAAGAGTACTATTAATTTATGACAAAATAAATATTAAAATCAATACCAATATATAAGATGACAAAATTACCAATAAAGACATATTATAATAATATTTATTTATATTAAATAATAACATTTTAAATTTATCAATATTTATGAAAATTTAATGAATAATAAACTGGTCAAAATTAAGAAATGGCTACAACATAATTACACCTACAAATAACTAATACATATACATAGGCACAGAACGCACGTGCATACACAGTAATGTAAAACTTTAAAATTAAATTAGCCCTTCTCCTATTGCAGCGACCGCCAGGGCCCTTAATTGATCCTTATTTTATTGTAACACCTATATTGTACATTAAGGAAGCAATAAATATTGAGTATTGAGTACGTAAGGAAAGACATACTATTGTCAAAGAATCAAATATTTTACAGCATCAAATATTTATGCAGTAAATTTATTAAGCCAAGCAAGAACTTTTACACGTCAATAACGACGTCAAAAAAATTTGACATTTTCCGTGACGTAGTGGTTACCATGCTAGTCCGCCACCCAGAGTTTCCGGGTTCGATCCCCGGTCAAGGCAAGTTGGAAAATGGCCTTTTTCACATTGTCATGGGTCTTGGGTGTTTCTATATATGTATTTGTTATAATATATAGTATCGTTGAGTAAATATACCATTACGCAAGTCTCGAACTTACTTTGAGGCTAGCATAATCAGTGAAATTGGTCCCTGTATATTTATTTATTAATAAGTTTAGTAGATACTACATGTAATAATCATCATTTCATCCACATAACGTCCACTGATGGACATAGGCCTCTCCCAAAGATTTCCAAAGCGACCGATCAAAAGCGGCCTGCATCCAGCGCTTTCCAGCGACCTTGGTCAGGTCGTCTGACCACCTTGTGGGTGGGTGTCCTACGCTTCGTTTGCCAGTACGTGATCGCCATTCAAGAACCTTTTTGCCCCATCGGCTATCGGTTCTTCGCGCTATGTATCCCGCCCACTGCCGCTTCAAGGAACTAATCCGCTGGGCTATGTCAGTGACTTTTGTTCTCCAACGAATTTCCTCATTTCTGATTCGATCATATAAGGAGACACCGAGCATAGCCCTCTCCATAGCGCGCTGAACGACCTTGAGCCTTCTTATGAGACCCATAGTGAGGGACCACGATTCAGAGCCATAAGTCATCACTGTCATGTTTATTTATAATTAAATTATGAATTATTTCAAAGAAACGCTATCAATGCGTGATTGTAGAAATAGTAGATTGCTAAATGTGTTACAAATGATAGCAATCGCGTGTCGCATTATTATTGATGCCATGGCGTCGTGACCTAGCGCTTGGATATAGATATGTTACAGTTATTTCATGGAAAGAGGCACTTTGTAAAATGTCCAGACTTCACAAGAAAAATAACAGGCCAAGTGCGAGTCGGACGCGCGCGCGAAGGGTGCGAATCTATAAAAAATTACGTTTGTTTTATGAGAGAACTGCTTCAATATTTATTTATACCATTCCTACTCTAAAAAGTTTATTTTATTCTCAGAAAACAGTAAATAAAAAGCACTTTTACTCACTATTTTGGTTGTTTATTTTATTCACCGAAAACAGTGAATAAAATGCACTTTTACTCACTATTTTGGTAATTTATTTTATTCACTAAAAACAGTGAATAAAATGCACTTTTACTCACTATTTTGGTAATTTATTTTATTCACTAAAAACAGTCAATAAAATGCACTTTTACTCACTATTTTGATGTTTGAACTTAGAACAATTTTCTTAATTTTAGTAATTGTTCCAATTTTAACGTCCATTTTAATTAATTTAACCTTCTTTTTTCTTCATTAAATGTCTATTTTCGGTTATTTTTTTCTTTTTAACCGACTTCCAAAAGAAGAGATTATCAATTCGTCGGAATCTTATGTTTTATATATGTTGATCGATTTATTCGAAGACGTTTGTACCGATTTAGAATATTCTTTTTTTAAAGGGAATACCTGTCATGTGGTCTCATAATTTTTTTATTAAAACCGGTTGTGTAGAATGGTGGTAAAGGCGGTTTTTATTTTTTTTTAATTATTCTCGTAGTCATGGTATAAAGTATAGTATGCCATTCTTAAAAATAACTCGCATTGCTTAGGATTCTAACACTTGAATCACTCACTACGCTCGTGATTCAATCTTCTTGAATCACTCCCTACGGTCGTGATTCAGTCGTTAGAATCCTTCACCTGCTCGTGATTCATCTATGGCCCTCGAAGTAAATCCTTCCATTATTCACAAATTGCATAATATACTATTTATTTTGTTTTTAGTATTTGATGTTACAGCGGCAACAGAAATACGTTATCTGTTAAAAATTTCAACTGTTTAGCTATCACGCTGGACGGATTACTAATGTTGAAGTTTTGGAGCGCATGGGCAAAAAAGTAGAGCTTGTTCGAACCATTAAAATAAGAGCAATCACATATCTTGGTCACGTGTTGAGAAGCCCACAATATCATCTACTCCAGACCATAATGATGGGTAAAATTGCCGGAAAGCGCAAGGTGGGACGTCGTAAAATGTCATGGCTAAGGAGCATCCGACTATGGACTGGTATCAAAACGGTAGAACAACTGTTCAGGCTTGCCATGGACATTTCAAGATTTAAAGACCTGACTGCCAATCTTCAGGAATGAAGCGGCACCTAAAGAAGAAGAAGCTATCACGGTTCATGAGTACAGCCTGGAGACAGGCAGATAGACCGAAGGACGGACGCACAGCGGAGTCTTAGTAATAAGGTTCCGTTTTTACCCTTTGGATACGGAACCCTAATTAGTAAAAGGGTCCCGTTTTTACCCTTTGGGTACGAAATCCCAAAAATCAGCAAGAGCCGATGACATTGATTATCTTTATTTGCCATGGTTGATGTCAGGCAGTCGGCCGGTTGTGAAATTACATCCAAATCAGTTTGGCTTTTTTGGAAATTTCTTCTTTACATGGTCTTCGATGTCATTGGGTGGCCATTGAAATATGAAGAAGACAAATTTTTCAAAACTTAAAACTATACAACCAATTTTGATAAAAATTGTATGGGACCACCTGACAAGTATGCCCTTTCAAACAAAAAAAGATTTTTCATATTGGTCTAGGCGTCTTTGAGAAATCGGTGAACATGCATAAAAAAAATCATAAAAGATTCAAACGAATTGATTACCTCCTCCTTTTTTGAAGTCGGTTAGAAAGGCGAAGCAACTTAGCAAGTGAGGTAAGTATGTAGTTCTGCCTACCCCTGTGCGAGTATGTAATGGTATGTGAAAGGTATTCAACTTATGAGATGATATGAGGAAGGTATTCAACTTAGGTGATGGTGCGAAGAAGGTATTCAACTTATGTGACGGTATGAGGAAAGTGTTCAACTTATGTGATGGTATGTGGAAGGTATTCAACTTATGTGATGGTATGTGGATGGTATTCAACTTGTGAGATGATATGAGGAAGGTGTTCAACTTATGAGATGGTAGAAGGTATTCAACTTATGTGATGGTGTGTGGAAGGTTTTCAACGTATGTATGTGTATAGTGAATAAATTTCGAAAAAGAATTTGGGGCGATGTAGATATAGTAAAATAGTAAGAATTTTAAAAACCTGTCTGTTTGTTTGCGTGTTTGTACACTCGACTGTTTGCTGATTTCTGTGGCCAAGTGGTCTTCATGCCAGGCTGTCACCTGTATATAGCTGTTAAGCCTGGACAACATATAGGGTATAATTGATTTAGGCAAATGAAACACCTAATGCAGAACCATAATGGTCCAGATTAACTATAAGAAATATGAAAAGACTTTCTTGAACATAAAAAGTGTAAAATGGCGGACTGAACGCCATATGGCTTTCACTGCCAGTCAATCATTAGACTAAGTGAAAAAATAAATTTGGGTGGTGCGAAATATAACGTCACATTATTAAATAGAGACCTGGATGTTCTACAAAAATACCAACTGTTAGTTTTACAGTACTACCACATATGCTTACTAGAAATGTTTCTAGTTCAAGTGCAGAATTGATTGGCAATGGTGACCTCCGCTGGTCGAAGCCCAGTAACCACTGGGGTCAAGTGTAGGGTAAAACTATTATTAATATGTTCTCAATGAATAAATGATTGAAAAAATGCTGTTTTGTTCTATAGAAGATCCGTAATTTTCTTGCTTAATTTACGGTAAGAAACATATGGCTATGTAGGTAGACCTCTGGGGAAAAAAATACCCCTTAGTTCACCTAGCTGGGTGTACTGCCAGGTGAACCACAGGAACTAAAGGATTTGTACGCCGTGTGCTGGGGCCCTATGAGATAATATAAATAAGCAAATGCAAGTACTTTTACTTTAGCTGGGTGTACTGCCAGGTGAATCACGGGAACTAAAGTATTTGTACACTATTACATCTTTAATATATAAGGATAATGTCACACAGATTGAGCTAGCCCTAAAGTAAGTTCGAGACTTGTGTTATGGGATACTAACACAACGAACTATATATTATAACAAATACATATAAAGATAAACATCCAAGACCCAGGTCAATCTGAAAAAGATCATTTTCCATCTTGGCCTGACCGGGGATCGAACCTGGGAAATAAATCATCCCTAATGGGGCAGACACAGACTTTTAGTCTTGCGGCTCAAGGCCTCAAGATCCTCAGGCCACTTTTAGCTGATGGTAGAAAAAGAAATCAAAACAGAGATGTGTTGCCAGCCTTATCCGTAAATTGATGGGTAGCTAAAAAAACAGGCCAGTCCGAGCGGACTAGCGCTCGGACTTAAGACTCGCGTATCAATATCTATAAAAATCACGTTTGTTGCATGGGAGTTGTGTTTAAATATTTGTTTTATTCTATTTTCAGTATTTGTTGTTATAGCGGCAACCGAAATACATCATTTGTGAAAATTTCAACTGTCTTATCATTCCCGCGCTGCTATTCACTACGCGGAAATGAGCCAGCCCTCATGTCACCAGCGGCTTCGACAAGAAGAGTGGTTATTTTTGAGGGTTCCGTACCGAAAGGGAAAAAACGGGACACTGTTACTAAAACTCCGCTGTTCGTCCATCCATCCATCCGTCTGTCTGTCACTATGCTGTATCTCATGAACCGTGATAGCTAGACAGTTGAAATTTTCACAGATGATGTATTTCTGTTGCCGCTATAAAGACAAATACTAAAAACCAAATAAAACGTTGAGAATGGAATGTAAAGGTGGTTTTTTTTTTTTTTTTTGCTGACATGTTGAGAGGATGGATGAAAGAAAACTAACAAAAATATTTATCGTGTGGATGTGAATTGCAGATGTCTTAAAGAAAGGTGAAGTGAGGAGTACCTATAACCGGAGAGCATCTATGAAAAGAGTAATGAGTGTTGACGAAGCAAAATAGGTTTTGCAAGGATCGTAGTAATTGGAAATCTATAGTCTCTGCTAAAACAGGCGTGAAAATATGTATGTGTATGTATGTATTTAAATGGGCCTCCCATACAACAAAGGTGGTTTTTTATTGATAATGGTACGGAGACCTTCGTGCGCGAGTTATTTTAGAAACTTTTTATTACATACTAATTGGACTTTTGCAATATAAAAGCAAAGTGTTAGGTAGTGAGTAGTGACATTTCATAACCCAGCGAGTCATAAAATGGCCATGATTTCCCGGCATTTCGGGTCCAGTCAGCCGCGGCGATTTGTCCTAATTGTTGCGACGCGTGCCGCCGGTGCTTGCTCATCCGTCGTCAAATCATCACGCCACACTGACTGTGAAATTTGGTAGTTGCTCTTCATATTTTATGATTGCCTAGTACATTTTAGCAAATAATAAACTTTGCTAAGAAGGGCTAGGCGAAAATGCAAATCATATTGAGGGGTTGGATCTCATTTGTCAGCACGGAGTAGCACGTTTTAGGGTTCCGTAGTAAACAAGGAACCCTTATAGTTTCGCCATGTCTGTCTGTCTGTCCGTCTGCGGTTTTACTCAGTGACTATAAGTACTAGACAGCTGTAATTTGGTATAGGTATGTATATTAATTAGGCGGAAAAAGTGGTAAAATAAAATACTGAAAAATATATTTTTTTAGGGTAGCTCCCATACAAGTAAAGTCAAAGTCAATTTTATTTTCTCGACTTACTAATCATGTGGGGTATCGTTAAATAGGTCTTTCAAAAATATTATGACCTTGGAAACACCGTTTTTCGCTTTAGGGATCCGTTTCTGAAACATTCGGTTTTAAAGTGAAAATTTTTGTTAGAGTCAAGTGTCCCCGCTCTATCTGCTCAACGGTTATATATGGACGCGTGAAAAAATTCACAGCTATAGGATATATAATAAAATTTAAAGGAAAACTATCAAAGCTAAGTAGGGTTACAAATTAAAAAGTAATAGGCGATCAACTTATAAAATGTACTCGGAAAAGGAAAATTTCATACAAATTCATTAGAAAATTAGTTTTCAGACGTTTTTAGTGGCATGAACTCAAAGTTGGCATTAGTGACTACGGAACCCTACACTGTGCGTGGCCCGACACGCACTTAGCTAATTTTTCAGTGTTGCTATCCTTTTTTTTGTTTTCGTGCAGCTGTTGAGGTAAACTTAAATAACATGTCCAGTTAACAAAATGGGTATAAACTGCAGTCAGTACGGGAGACATGAAAAATATGCAGTTTCGACCTCCGCGGGGTGCTTTACCCCAGTATAAAAAGTTTCAGACCCATATGATGTTCCATTAGGAAGTTATGATCGAATCGTCACCTTACTTACTCCTTTTGGGAAATCGGATAAAACTATAAAATTTTAAAGTTGCATTCTGTTTCCGACGTAGTAAACTAAGACCAATTAATGAGACTATAATTACAGCCCGTCTAACCAGCGTGGAGAATGTAGACCAATCCTCTGGTTGCTCTGGCCAAGTATGCAAGTATGTATCACCACTGTGGATTCATCTATGTATTAACTTGCTATCTAATCTGCATGTACTTATTTGTCATTTAAGGAAGCAATAAATTATTGAGTATGTATGCTCTGGTAGTACTGAGACTAAAAAAATGATCTAATGATGATGATATTCTAAGTTCTAAGACTCGTACTTGGGTTAGCAGAAGTGAGAATATGCATGTGAGTCTGTAAGTATATTCGGTTACGTTGCTACATTATTTCTATACACTTTACATACCTCACAGGGCAAGGTCAGAGGTCAGTTCGTCCATTACTCTGAAGCTACATAGCCCGAGCGTTGATAAATTATTATGGATATTGACATAGATAAAATAGCTGCTGTCTACCTCGTTGGTGATAAAGACGTAAGAGTGTATAATACTTTGCTACACGTCGTTTGTGTTGGCTGCCAGGCAGCTATAGTACTACATAAAGTGACCTCACAGGGCAAGGTCAGAGGTCAGGTCGTTCATTACTCCGTAGCAGCTACACAGCCGAGCGTTGATGAATTATGGAGATTGATATGGATATGCTAGCACTGTACTATGGTTTACTTCAAGATAAATACATATTCAGATAAATAAATGTATAGGGATAAATAACACTGATACAGCTAGCCCCAAAGTAAGTTCGAGATTTCTGTTATGGGAATAATAATTAAGTTATGGGATACTAACTCAACGATGATATAATTTTGAACAAATACTAAGTATAGCTAAACATCCAAGAGCCAGAACAATTTATAAATGACCATTTTCCAACTTGCCTTGACCGGGGATCGAACCCGAGACCACCAGCATAGTGACCACTACGCCACGGAGGTTGACAAATATAAAAGATGACATTAAAAGACATGGGGGGATTGTGTGAAGCAGGACATGATGGTGTAAGTACAAATATGGTTAATTAAAGAAAACGATGGAGAGAGTTAACATACATAGCCGACCCCAAATAGGGATAAGGCGAGGAAGATGTGGTTGATGATGATATACTGGCCACAGTATACCCCGTTAGAGATTAAGACGTGAGAGTGTGTTCATGCGTTATGTAGCAAAGTAATGTTTACTTTGCAACGTGTTAGCTCTCAGGCAACTAGTACAACACAAAGTGACCTCACAGGGCAAGGTCGGAGGTCAGGTCGTCTATTACTCTGGAGCTACTCAGCCTGACGGTTGTCAGATAGATGGCTACATAAATAGAAGACTATGTAGAAAGAAACGAGGGGAATGTGTGAAGGGTGGGTAAATTTAAAAAAACGATGGAAAGATTTGACATACAGAGTCGACCAAGAAGAAGGCGATGACGATGAGGTTAATGATAATATACTGGCCGCTGTCTACCCCGTTAGAGAATAAGACGTAACATTGTTTTACGTGATATATAGCAAAGTTATGCTTTCATTTTTAGGGTTCCATATCCAAATGGCCAAAAACGGAACCCTCATGGATTCGTCATGTCTGTCTGTCTGTCCGTCCGTATGTCACAGCCATTTTTTTCCGAAACTATAAGAACTATACTGTTGAAACTTGGTAAGTAGAGGTATTCTGTGAACCGCATTAAGATTTTCACACAAAAACAGAAAAAAACAAAAATTTTTGGGGGTTCTCTATACTAAGAATTAAAATTAAAAAAAAATCTTTTTCATTAAACCCATACGTGTAGTGTAACTATGGATAGGTCTTCAAAAATGATATTGAGGTTTTTAATATCATTTTTTTCTAAACAGAATAGTTTGCTCGAGAGACACTTCCAAAGTAGTAAAATGTGTCCCCCCCACCCCGTGTAACTTCCGAAATAAGAGAATGATAAAACTAAAAAAAAATATATGATGTACTTTACCGTGCAAACTTCCACCGAAAATTGGTTTAAACGAAATCTAGTAAGTAGTTTTTTTTGACAGCTGAGCGTTGATGAATTAGGAAGATTGTTAAGGATATATTAATTAATAATAGTAGCTAATTTACTAGCTGTTATACATTTATATCACTGCTTATTAAAATCTTATTTCTTATCGACCTTGTTAATACTCGTAACTATCAGCGATGTAATATTTCTTAAACTTAGTTCAATCCTAATGGCATCTGAAGTCTGTAGATCAATGATTGTTATCTAATGACAGTAATTTGTAGGGTTCCGTAACCAAAGGGTAAAAACGGGACCCTATTACTAAGAATCCGCTACCCGTCCGTACGTCTGTCTGTCTGTCTATCACTAGGCTATCTCATAAACCGTGACAGCTAGTCTCTTGAAATTTTCATAGATGAAGAATTTCCGTTGCGGGTGTAACAGAATAAAGTAAATATTTAAGGATTTTATGGGGGGGGGGGGGGGTAAAACAAATCCTTCGTGTGCGAGTCCGACACGCACTTGGCCGGTTTTTACATACTAGTAAACCAAATGCGCAGATTTCTCACGCACGATGGATTGAGCATGGATTTGTAAAAAAAACATTAACTTGGAAGAAAATGTATCCCAACTCACAAAGTTAGAGGGCCCTATAGGTACCGTGGCGTGCGTAGAAACCAAGGTTGACTGGTAGACAACGCTTTTAGCGTTGTCTACGATACGAAAAAATTTCGGATTTGAACCAGAGGACCCATGAATGGTTTCGAATGCGTTAACCGTTTCGCCATTCAAGCTTCGTGCTGAGCGTGCAAAATTATTAGTTATACTTCAACACCCTAAAATGAGAAAGGAGAAACCATGTTTTTTGACGACCTCCGTGGCGTAGTGGTCACCATACTAGTCCGCCACCCAGGTTACGGGTTCGATCCCCGGTCAGAGCAAGTCTGGCCTTTTTTCAAATAGTCCTGGGTTTTGGATGTTTATCTATATATTTATGTATTTGTTATAAAATATAGTATCGTTGAGTTACACAATACCCATCCCATAACACAGTTCGCGAACTTACTTTGGGGTTAGCTCAATCTGTGTTATTTGTCCGTATATATTTATTTATTTATGTTGTTGGACATCTCTACAAATTCAAACAAACTAATATTTAATTTTGGTTGTAATATATATTCCGCGATAAGAATTTTAGATAAGGTCGTTCAAAACTAAAGCAATGTATGAGATTTTCACCCCCATAGTTAAGACCATGCAAGTTATCTATTGCTTCAATATACTTGCAGCGTCTAAATGGGCCTTAACTTTGGCCTAGCGTTGCACCGATAGTTGACATCAAAAAACAGTCACAATATCGATTGGACTATCGATAGTATCGATACTACTGATAGGATTGATTGTCAATAGTTTGTAATACTATTGATAAAAGGTAAAACTATAGATAGTATCGACACTATTAAATTTAGAAACTATCGATAGTTTTTAATTGATACTATCGATAGTATCGATACTGTACCAATTTTTAGTACTAAGAACTATCTATAGCAAAATTACTATCGATAGTATTATAATATCGATATTCGTCACAATACTATCGTTAGTTTTTATTACAAATGTACTATTTGTATTGAAAACTATCGATAGAATACTGACGAATCGTCACAACACTATTGATAGTTTTTACTCAATTCTATATTATCTATTCTCAATTCGACTGCCTCCGTGGTCCAGTGGTCAAGGCGTTTGCCTTGTGACACGGAGGTCATGGGTTCGATTCCCACTGGGAAGCATACTTTGTGAAAAGTGTTGTGACGTTGTTGTTTCCAGTCTGGATAGGATATTGCAGGCTTGAATCACCTGATTATTCGAAAAGAAAGATGATTCCGTGTTTCGGAAGGCACGTAAAACTGTGGGTCCCGAACGCCACCTAGCGTTTTACCATCAAACTATCCAAAGATTGGTTCCTGGTTTGCCCTTTGGGTTGTGGAGGTCAGACGGCAGTCGCTCTGTGTAAAAACCAGAAACCTCGTCAAATCTCCTTGGTTAGGTAGCGGACCCCGGGCTCTGAAGCGTTACTGCTGAGGATGCAACCGGGAATACGCTCGGATGATGATGATGATGACTATTAATAGTTTTTAATACAATCGTTATTTCACTCATTAAATCTTTCCTATCTATAGTACTAATTAAAAACTATCGAAACTATCAATAGTATCGATACTATCGACACTTCTTTCGATATTGTAACTGTTTGTCAAGGCCACGATAGTATCGATAGACTATCGATATTTAGACTATCGATACTATTGCTTGCAACACTTGGCCAAGTTGGCCAGGCGTCCGAATCAATTAACTACTCTGCGGTTTGACGGAGACAATAGAATATTCAGTAATTAGTATAACTGGAGCAGTAATGGAGCAAAGAGGCAGCCTTGCGGCCTGTACCCACCGCAATATTGACTGATATTCAGGTTGGATGACGTATGGCGACGTTGGGATATGTAATGCATGTAGTTATAAAAAAAACTTGAGAGGTTCCAGGGACACCCGGATGGAACGAAGTAAAATATAAATATAAATAGGTCTAAATTACATTCAAACTCTTTTCTGCGTTCCAAAATCAAGTTTTTATTATCTTCATAAATTTTAATGAACAAAAAGTGTCGTTACAACTTTTGGTCTTCATTTTTTCCGTCTAGCCCCCTTTCGCAACGCGCGATAAGGAACTTCGTCCCAAAAACTTGAGAGGTGTCAAGGGACACCCGGATAGAACGGAGTAAAATATAAATAGGTCTAAATTACATTCAAACTCTTTTCTGCGTTTTAAAATCAAGTTTTTATTATCTTCATAAATTTTAATGAACAAAAAGTGTCGTTACAGCTTTTGGTCTTATTTTTTTCCGTCTAGCCCTCTTTCGCAACGCGCGATATGAAACTTCGTCCCAAAAACTTGAGAGGTGTCAAGGGACACCCGGATAGAACGAAGTAAAATATAAAAAGGTCTAAATTACATTCAAACTCTTTTCTGCATTCTAAATTCAAGTTTTTATTATCTTCATAAATTTAAATGAACAAAAAGTGTCGTTACAACTTTTGGTCTTAATTTTTTCCATCTAGCCCCCTTTCGCAACGCGCGATAAGGAACTTCGTTCCAAAACTACTGTTACGTAACAAAGGGTAAAAACGAGACCCTATTACTAAGACTCCACTGTCCGTCTGTCCGTCTGTCTGTCACCAGGCTGTATCTCTTCTTCTATTTTAAAGGTTATGGCTCCATTGTTTAGGCTGTATCTCATGAACCATGATGACAGTTGGGATGTTCTTCTGTTGCCGTTATAAAACAAATACCAAAAACAGAATAAAATGAATATTCAAAGTGGGTTTCCATTACAACAAATGTGATTATTATTTCTAGATAATGGTACGGAACCCTTAGCGCGAAGTCCGACTCGCACTTGGTTGGTTTTATTTTTCACCGACTTCCGAAAAGGAGGAGGTTATCAATTTGTCGTAATCTTTAATGTTTTTTTTTTATGCATGTTTACCGATTATTCGAAGACGCCTGGACCGATTATAAAAATTCTTTTTTTTAAGGATATACTTGTCATGTGGTATTTTTTAATTTTATCAAAATTTCTATGAGACCACCTGAGGAGGTAGTTAGGGGTTGAAGTCGGTTTTTAGTTTTGAAAAATTATTATTTTATATCTTTTCTTTTTTTTCAATTCTCTACTTGCTAAATCGACATTAACAACCCAGTACATTTTATTAGTATAACTAGCTTTTGCTCGCGGCTTCTCTCGCGTAGCGGTGTAATTTATCAAAATTCTTTCTTAGCCTACGTCATAGTAGCTTTATGCATGCAAAGTCTCAGCCCGATCGGTTTAAAATTGACAAAGTTTCATACAAACTTTCATCCCCTATTTTATCACCTTGGGGGTAGAATTGATCAAAATCCTTTCTTAGCGGATGCCTACGTCATAACATCTACCTGCATGCCAAATTTCAGCCCGATCCGTCCAGTGGTTTGGGCTGTGCGTTGATAGATCACTATGTCAGTCAGTCAGTCACCTTTGAGTTAAGAAGTAAAAGGGTTACTTGCGTAAAGTATCAGTTATTAGCCGACATGTTTCGACCTTTTTTGAGGGCGATTTTTTTAAATGATAGATTTTGATAAACGCGTTTTTTTCCTATGTCCAATTCAAAGATATAGGAGGTATAAATTTTTTTTTTTGCTCTTTGGTCCAATTGTCCAATTCATTTTAATCCGCTATTTCCCAACAAGTAAAATCAAACACTTTTTTCTAAACGTCAAAACAAACATTCTCTGTGGAATTTGTATGAAAACACACACACACACAGGCAGATGACGTCATAGTTTCTTGGAGTCAAATAGCACTCTTATTATCAGTTTATCTGCAATTATAAATCTAAAATCACATTAAAATGGATATGTTCAAAAGACAAATGACATTATTTTGCGACGTATGATTTTCTTATCAGTAAAAAATAATTTATTTTTGACCAAGGAAAATACCCAATTGTGTTGTCCAATGTCCAGTTGAACTGAAATATTTTTTATTTTGACCGGCAAATTGACCGCTTTTATGTGAGAATATACCAATCTAGGCAAAGTTGTTGATTTTCAGGTGCAAATCGTAAAGTGAATCGAGTCGAGTCAATTTACGAAATGGACATTCCGTAAATCCGGGGATCCTCATAAATAAGCGATGGGCTAGCGAACTGTCACGTGTCACTAAACTTGGTTCCCGTATCCACCTGTTGGCCTGCCATTTAGCTAAAAGGAATAAATTATGGGATTGCTGGGCGTTTCGGACCGCGGTCCGAATCGCCCAAGTACGGTTTTTGAAGGGTGTCATTCGCATTGCGGTCCGAATCGGCCAAGAACTATTTTGTAATGGGTCCATTTGGACCACGGAAGGAAACAAAACAGTTCTTTTGTGGATTGAATTAGGACAGAGAACGTAATGTAGTTTTAATACATATCCTTTATAGAGTACAACCTGCAGGCACAAAATACTTAACATGTAAAAAATATTGTATAAGTATAATCATCTGCATAAATAAATAACACAGGTATGCGATGAAAAAGTTTTTAAATAAATTTATCACAAACATGTAGATGTTGGTCTGTATATAGCAAATATAAACTTTAGTTTAACGTATCACGTCACATTCTTTTTGTATATGAAAAAGTGAAAAAACAACGTTTTATTACGTGTTTTAGTCTATGAAGAGCGCATGCGCCAAACCGAGCGCGCGAAACGCTTTCTCCGGGACGACTAATAAACCTTCTGAAAAAAAAGTGTGGTAAAAGATTGTTTTATTTAATCTATTTATATTTAACGGTTTCATCAGGACTTAAAAGAGATGGAAAGAAGATATCAAGGCCGTTGGGACGTTAATATGATGGCGGACTATTGCTGGATGATACACAGAGATGAAATAAAAATTTATAAATGAAAACCAACAATAAGCAACTTTTTTCAAAAAGAAAACGTTATTATTAATTATTTTCTTTAAATATACCTTAATGTTGTATTTTAATAGCTATAGACTCAATTAAACTTTACAAAATATTCTCAAATGATTCTCATTGATTTTATAAAATTTTTGTTTTATAATTCTTTGTATCCATATACTATATCATCTTAATCTGATAAATGTGACGTGGTACATATCATGTGAATACAGTTTTCTATTATTTTGAGATTCTTATAACAAATATTAAAACCATTTAAGAAAAAAACTATTCGAAAAAAAATTTCGCAGACTTGTGTAATTGGTCCAAATCGGACCTACGAAAAGAGCATTGGGTAAGAATCAACCCATTCCAAAAGATACCTTTGGCCATTCGCACCGCAGGGGTGCGGAAGACTTCCTTCAAAAACTGTACTTGGGCGATTCGGACCGCGGTCCGAACTATTCGAAACGCCCAACAAAATAATTACATAGATAAAACTCGACATTAAAATCTATACTTGAAATAAAACTTGAAATTAGGATCTTGACATTAAAATTAAAAAAAATCTGATAAAATTTGTCAGGTATAAGTCAGGAACAAATAAACTAATATAAAAATAACGGCCAAGTGCGAGTCGGACTCACGCCCTGAGGGTTCCGTACCATTATCTATAAACAATCACGTTTGCTGTATCGGAGCCCCCCTTAAATATTTATTTTATTTTAATTTCATCATTATTTTTTAAAGTAAATATACAACTAAATGTTCTGTGAATATTTCAAGCGTTTTCATGTTGCAGTTATTATCCTTCTGGCAAATAGGCGACCAATACTGTGAAAATGAGTTTCTTTCGGCGTTTTTTCTCAGCAGTGGTCGTTACGAAGCGCTGGTATCGGTAGCTTTTCTTTAAAAATAAATTAAATTTTAATATACTTTACACGTAACATAAATTATACTTATTGACGTGTAAAAGTGCCTGTAAAGGTCTAATTACTGAATAAACATTTGAATCCTTTGAATCCTTGAATCCTTTATAATAAATAAATAAAACGGCAAAAAAGTCAGGTTTGTTGTATGGTTGTTACTGGTACTGGTTATTATAGCGGCAACACACATACGCCATCTTTGAAAATTTCAACTATCTAGCTAACAAGGTTCATGAGATACAGCCTAGTGATAGACAGACAGACAGACAGACAGCGGATTCTTAGCAATAGGGTTCCGTTTTTACCCTTTGGGTACGGAACTCTAAAAACCTTCCAAGCGTTCATCCCTTATTAACCGATTTTCATTAAAAGACCAATAACCCTTTCAGTTAATTCCCCAGATTCAGACATATTTGCTTTGGGTTTCTCACCCCCATTTTTACCCTCCAATACTTTTGAACCGCTGAACCTATTTCTATCAAACAAAGCTAAGAACTATATCGATCAGGTCAGTTTACATACAAAAAAATCAGCCCATTTGTTTAGGCGCTACGATTCCACAGAGAGACACAGACATGCCAAACTTATAACACCCCTCTGACGAGAACTAAAAGTAATTTCAACATCAAAATAATGCCTTTTATAACCCTCAACAAAAAAGAGGGATATTATAAGTTTCACAGCACGGCAGCGTTCGGGAAGCTACGCAGTGTCGTCTCGTCCAAAATACCTCAGTGCCTCAAGACGAAAGTATTTAATCAATGTCTCATAAGAAGGCTCAACGTCACTCAACGCGCTATGCTTGGTCGTGCCCTACGTGATCGAATCAGAAATGAGGAAATCCGTAGGAGAACAAAAGTCACTGACATTGCCCTGCGGATTAGTTCATTGAAGTGGCAGTGGGCAGGACACATAGCGCGACGAACCGATGGCCGATGGGGCAAAAAGGTTCTCGAATGGCGACCACGTGCTGGCAAGCGAAGCGTAGGACACCCAACCCACAAGGTGGTCTGACGACCTGACTAAAGTTGCTGGAAAGCGCTGGATGCAGGCCGCTCTAGATCGGTCATTTTGGAGATCCTTGGGAGAGGCCTATGTCCTGCAGTGGACGTAATACGGCTGAAATGATGATGATAAGATTCACGCTTATGTCTGTCTGTCTGATGTCTGATGGACCTATTTCGATACGGTTGGCAACCTATGTTTGATGAAAATCAGTTTTGCCGTCAATTTTAATATTAAAGGTTTTTTTTTAATAATTTTCCCCGAAAAAAAAACATTACTAACGGATGATCTCACGGAAGCCTGAAGTTAAACCTTATTGCAAAATATATAAAAACAGGATTTCGCCTCAAAAAACTAAAGAAAACACCCAAATCCCAAGCTTAAGTAATTTTCCCAGTTGGTTTACTCTAAAGATAAATTCGGATAAGTTCACTTTTGTTGACAGTGCAAATATTTCTCGTTTACTTTTCATTTCTTCTTGACACGTTGCTTGTGCAAGCCAAGTATAAGCAAGAGAGAATCTTAAAAAATAATGATATTTTGTTAAACAATGTGGAAGGAACATCTCGTAATAAATCAAACCACAGGTTTTACTAGATCACTATAGTATACTTTAAAAATATTTAAATTAAAATAACAGCCAAAACACAAAAAGATTTTTCGACATTTCCATACAAAAGGGGTGCAGTCACTCGGGCAATCGTATGGGAATGACGATTTTTTTTTTGTTTTATGATTGTTATTTTAATTTCATTATATATTTTATTTTCACGTTGTATAATGTTTATGACGACCTCCGCGGCGTAGTGGTCACAATGCTAGTCCGCCACCCAGAGGTCCTGGGTTCGATCCCTGGACAGGGCAAGTTGGAAAATGGCCTATAACAAATACATATATAGATAAACACCCAAGACCCAGGACAATTTGAAAAAGGCCATTTTCCGACTTGCTCTGACCAGGAATCAAACCCAGGACCTCTGGGTGGCGGACTAGCATGGTGACCACTACGCCACGGAGGTCGTCATATACATCATACAACGTGGAAGGGACATGCCCGTGATAAATCGAACCACGGGCTATACTAGATTGCCCTGACCCGGGATTGATCCCGGGACTAGCAAGGTGACCACTACGCCACGGAAGTCATCAATCAGTGTTATTTGTCCCTTTATATTTATTTATTATTATTTATTTAAATATATGTCATAGGTACCCGCCCATTGGTAAGTATTTTTACACGTTCCAATATAGTCTATTAATATTTTGCCGCCCTGGTTGCATTGTTTGTCGCAGCCACCTGGTTAGATTAGGACAATGCATTGTCCTCATTCAGATTAACCCATTGACAGGACAATCCACTAAGACAATGATTATGAAATGACTCATGCTGTTAAGAGAATAAGACAATTGACAGATGTACCAACCAACTGCTAAATTAGTGAACTTAGTTTCTTTTACAGTTTAATGTTTTACGGCATTCTGCTATGATGTGCAGGAAAAAATTGTCCAGTCATAATACGAAACACAGTGCTCTCGGCCAACCGTTACTCGTCGAAGTGTAATTTTTTGAACAGTACTATGAAGAACGGTTTTGATTGACGAATTTATATTATTTTTTAATTTATGTAAGATCACCTTTTAATGTAAGTTTGACGAATAAAGAACGGTTTTGTATTAAGGGGCTACCTGAATTTATTATACTTCATACGCCAAAAGTGGCCGTTTTTCGCAATTGTGCGTAGAAAAGCTTCACGTTCTCACTTTAAACTGTAAACAGTAGTTTATAAAATAGTTTGAAGGGTTATCCAGGGTCTGATCAAAACCAAATTTTAAATGATATCTCCGTTTCTTTTCAAATGATTTATTTCAAATGGGGGCAGCACTGGACCCCGAAAAATTCAGGTAGCTTCTTAAACAGTTGCTCGGCCAAGATTATTTCGGTCTACTGTTGTGAGCTCGCAGCCGATATTCAGAATATTCTCATTTTACAATAATCGGCCAGGTACTAGATGAACTCGCGTGAATGGCGCGTACAATGCCAAAGATTTTCCATAAGTAAACGTATTATATTAAGTTCAGCACTTTATTTTTAAATGATAGAATTCTTATAGTTTTTCCTGTAATCTATAAGCAATGAAATGATATTGAATTTGTTTTCAGAATTTTAGACTCAGTAATTTCGGAGAACAATAATGAGGTAATGGTCAGTTTTCGTCTTCTTTCATGAATGTAGGTAACCCGCCCATTGGTATAGTTCCAATATAGGCTATTCATATTTTGCCGCCTCGATTGCATTAACTGGACGCCTAAGCCTTTCTTGAAGGTCGGCATCCAGTACGGTATTTTAATCAAATATTTTTATTATTAATTATTCATATCAATAAATAACATAATGCGAAACCGAATACAAAATGATTTTGCTGCCCATAAATGAGTGTTTTATAAGACTTATAAGCTTTTAAAATCTGATGAAAAGAGAAACTGTCAAGTAATAGAGAAAGGAAGCGCGTACGTACATAATATCACGCCTATTTCCCACAGGGGTAGGCAGAGACTATGGACCTCCACTTGCTACGATCCTGACAAACCTCTTTCGCTTCATCTATACTCATCAATCTCTTCATACATGCCCTTCGGTTACGGGTACTTTTTACCTCTCCTTTTTTCAGAACGTCTGCAATCTGGTCGCAGAATGTTCGCCGAGGCCGATCCTTACAGCGTCACTGATATAAGGTCTCGCGCGCACGAAAAAGATAGCGTGATGTCCCCACCACGTTCACTTTTATATTTGAAATGCTAATTAGCTGCTTTATTAATTAACCAAATTTTTTGCAGAATTTGATGTGGTATTTTTTGTTTTATCACACTAATATTAAAAAGGCGAAAGTTTGTGAATGTGTTTGCTACTTCTTCACGAGCAAACGGCTGAACTAATTTTGATAAAATTTGATATGCCAGAAGCTAATACCCTGGATTAACACATTTTTTATATATACCGCGGGTAACACCGCGGGGTGCAGCTAGTGTACAATATAAACCAAAAACAAACACAGTAAAAAGCCAATTAGATACCCAGGAAGATAATTCATTAATCTAGAATCACTCAACGCTTAAAAATTTGGCGTATTGAAAGTCAGCCCTTTAACATTTCTTGTCACAAGAAATGTTGCCACATGAAATATTTTTTTTTAACATTTGAAAACATAAAGTAACTTTTATAAAAGCAATATTTAGTATTATTCAAAGAAATACCATATTTATTTATTTTATTATAATATCTAACACGTTCAACGACTTGGCTATTAATTCTTCAGCCATTTAATTGAACATATACACAACAGAAAAACGAAACAAATATAAGTTTAAAGAAGTTTATTTTCCAGGCAAATAAAAAAACACCCGACTTTCAAGCGTTAAACCCCAATAACTATTGAACGGCTAAACCGATTTCCATCAAACATACCTAAAAACCATGTAGAGAGACAAAGCTTTCGATTTAAAAAATCGTTTAGGAGCTACGTTGCCACATACGGACACACTGACACGTCAAACTTATAACACCCCTTTTTTTGTGTCGGGGGCTAAAAAGTAATACTCGTTGAAGGAAAAGAGTTAAAATTAAAACAAAAGAGGTAAAAAAACTAAAACCCGTTGACGGAAAAAACATACAAAAAACTAAAACATTAAATTTTTAAGAAGCTTTTCTTGCGGTCGAACAAGAAAAGCACGTAAGTCAATTTTAATTAATTTTTCGTGTTACAATAAAACTTGCAAAGCTTAGGATCAAAGTTAGGATATTTGAATTGAAGCGGTATATTCCAGAGCTGTTCGATATTTGCCCGCACCTTTGACGTCGCTTTCTCTTTTGTACTGAACAATGTTTCTCGACTAGTTTCACTTCAGTTTATTATTTGCTAGGACAGAAATCCACTGAAAGATATACATTTTTACAAGTTTATTTAAATTATCACATTAAAAAAACCCCTGACTGAATTGACAAGAACGCCATCTAGTAATGAATAGTAGTGATGTACAAGGCTTGAGGCCTCCGAGTCCTTTTGTCTAGAGCTCGGAGTCGTTTACAGGGCTCGCCCCGTTTGTGTAGCTCGACGACTTGGGAGTCTTTTTCAGAGCTCGAGCCTTTTCGAGAGCTCGATCGATTTGGAGGCTTTATTACGGTTTGAGACTCTTTCTATGAGCTCTGTGAGCTCAATCATGTGTAATTTGTCCCTATATATTTAAATATATTTATTTATTTATTGATATTTGATCATTTTCGCGAGCTACCTACTTTTGTTAAATTTAAATATAAAAAATTAAATTAAATTAAATATTAAATTAATAGGCTCGGCTTGCGAACTCTCTGAGTAAAAGGACTTAGAGAACTCAAGCTTTCATTGAAGGCTCGCGTTCATTTTAAAACTCGAGCTTTTTTGAAGGTTCGAGCTCATTTGATAGATTCGAGCTCTTTTGAAGGCTCGAACTTTTTTGAAGCCTCGAACGAAGCAAATTACAGCTTTCTAGTACTTATAGTCGCTGAGTAAAACCGCGGACGGACGGACAGACAGACAGACAGACATGGTGAAACTATAAGGGTTCTTTGATTACTACGGAACCCTAAAAAGGAAAGAATTATTGGAATGAGGTTTGAATGGACTGATGCTGGGAATGCTGGGATATTGCAATTGAAACGTCACCTACCGTAATCATGATTATTATTATGTTGGTACGCTTTTCAGCCACGGGTCCATGGGGACCCGGTCCTTTGAGGCGTTCATGGGGCCAAAGCCAACATGAAGAAGCCTTTTAGTACCTATTTATCTAAAAAGTGCGATGGCTGCATCTATGGAGGTCTATCCCTTAATGTACCATTGAGATGCACTAACGGACAGTCCTCCACAGCTGCCGAACTATTGCCAGAGAGGGATTTACTTGGTTTTTGCTTAAGGATGAGATGTTAGTGGACCGGATAACTGGGCTATGGAGTGAGATACGGACATCTACCTAAAAATCTCTCACAACAATTTTAGCTTGATAGATGGTGACTCGCTGCTCGTTGGCTACACTGCCTGTGGTTATTATTATTTTGATTATTTTTTTCCATCTTCTGCTCATCATCACGCTAAAAGTGGCCTTTGTGTCTTGCAGCCTTGGGCTCTGTGTGCCCCATTTTAGGGATATAAAACCCTCATAGTCTAGAGCATAGTTTGATTTAATTAATATAAAATACACTAGCTGACCCGGCAAACGTTGTTTTGCCAAAATTGAGGATTGTATGTATTTTTGTATGTTGTATCATAAAAAAATAGAAATTAAAAATTTTGTCTAAAAAATAAAAAAAAAATTTAGGGGTGGACTACCCCTAACATTTAGGGGGATGAAAAATAGATGTTGGCCGATTCTCATAGATACCGGATAAGCACAAAAAATTTCATCAAAATCGGTCAAGCCGTTTCGGAGGAGAATGGCAACGAAAACTGTGACACGAGAATTTTATATATTAGATGACATCTACGCATGAATAAAATGAAGCATACCCAAATTCAAATTACCACCGCACCACCCGCCTGAAATTAAAATTTCATCCACACCACTTGGACAGTTGGCAAACAACCACCGTACGTTTTAAAAGGAACTTTTTACCACGTACAACCGAACTGTGGAATCAACGTACTGCAGCAGCGTTCCAGGACCGATACGACATTGAAACTTTCAAAATACGAGTCTATATCTTCCTGAAAGGCCGGCAACGCTTCTGTTACACCCCTGGTGTTACAGTTGTTCATGGGCAGCGGTGATCACTTACCATCAGGTGACCCGCTTGTTCGTTTGTTGGTTCGTTGTCCCCTATAACATAAAATAAAATAAAAATAAATAAAATAAATTGAATTTTCATAATAAAGCTATAAACTTGACTATGGACGGAAAATTTTATTGCTCTCTTAAACTGGCTTATATTTGGCAAATACGTAAGATTCATTTTACGACCTTCTTAAATTTTATTGCAAATGCTGACCGCTTACTTACGGACCCAAAATACTCACTCATAATATAAATGGTAAACAAATCGAACAGAATCAAACATTTTAGTAAGTATGTAAGTCGTTACTCCTGTAAAACCAATTTTTTGAGTATTGTAGAATTTAAGAATTTTTTTCAGGGTTCCGTACCCAAAGGGTAAAAACGGGACTCCAATGTCCGTCTGTCTGTCACTAGGCTGTACCTCATGAACCGTGATAGCTAGACAGTTGCCATTATCACACACGCTGTCGCTTGCGCACGCTAAGTTGAGCTCCTCTGTTATTTAAATGCTAAAGTTAATAAATTTGCTTGTATCAGTCCAGATCAATGTCTGCTAAGTTCTTAAAGTGTTGTTGTACAAATACAAGAAACGTTCAAACAAAAGGCAGCGTTCCAGACTTCCAATCTCAAGACATTTATTCAAGTAAAATATACAATTTGATGCGACGCCATTGCTAACAACAACTGACCAAGTGAGTGATAATTCATAATTCTCGCAGTCAGGGACTACTACAATACCTTATATGGCAATCCAAAAAGTCGTATTTAAGAATACATACATACATATATACATATTTTCACGCCTATTTCCCATGGGGGTAGGCAGAGACTATAGATTTCCACTTGCTACGATCCTTGCAAACCTCTTTTGCTTCGTCAACACTCATTACCCTTTTCATACATGCTCTCCGGTTATAAGTACTCCTTACTTCACCTTTTTTCAGAACGTCTGCAATTTGGTCGCAGAACGTTCGTCGAGGTCGACCCGGTCCAGTTTTCAAATCCACATCTGCACGAAAAATATTTTTAAGGATATATTCTAACAAATGTTATTCGCGAAGAACTTCAATTGGCGTTGAGTGCTATTGTAGTAGCTAAATGGATACATCAAACCAGTAAAACATCGTAGAAAACGACCTCTATACCGCTTTATTAAATAAAGTGTGTGATAATTCAGAGGCACATCATAATTCTGATTTGACCAGCGTTAAGAAATACCAACAGTCACCGAACATTGCACCAAACAAGACGTTAACCATAGTTTTGATATCCGATCAAAAGAAAGATGTCACCCAGAAAGGAAATAAGCCAGCAAAGGCAAAGTACATCAAAGTCACCACACAACATTCTATCACTATTTAAAAGTTATAACGTCCCAATGGCAAGTTCTGCTGATAGCAACATACGGGCTTCAACTGGAACACCAGCTTTTAGTCCACTAAAGGAGGACGAAGTTCATCTTGACACAAGGTCACTCGATGTGACGCGTGATGACAGCTGGGTTAAAGTATTTTTATCTTCACTCGTGTGAATAATTAAATGATTTATTAGTCCTACTGGCCATTTAAAGACCTAGATACACAATACAATACCTATTACACGTAGATTTTAAATAAGTACTTACTAAATATTATTCTAGATAATTGTCTATTTTTAGGAGCATTCAAAATCAATAATAATGGAGTCATATGGAGCCATATTAATTACTTATCTTACATATGACTTTCAATATGCCAATTGGGCATTTGGGATTAGGCATCCGATTGCCGGCTTTAAAAGAAATTAGAATCAGTATCATGATCAGGACCGGCATTGGAATCAAAATCAGAATCAAAAACAGGATCAAAATTTGGATCAAAATCAGGATCAAAATAAGGATCAAAATCAGGATCAAAATCAGAATCATTTATTTTATTCGAACGAGCTAGGCCTCCAATTAGCTGGCTAATTTAACCAGTCGGCTGCAGCAGATATAGTGGTATACTGGACGCAAACCTTACACAACGAATTTCTCACTCTTTCCACGTTACATTTACAAGCGAAAACTCAGCGAAAAGCACAAAAGTACATAAGAACCTTTGTGTATTATTGCCTAGAAAATGTCGCTCGGTTACTGAATAATAGAACGGAAAACACTGTTGTAGTTAAAATATACAAAGCAACTGCTATTTTACATTAATACCTATGTTTGTGGTTTACTGTTTGTGACTACAATTCAAGCCAAACGTAAATTACGCGTAATTTCTGCTGCAGAAAATGAGTTGCAGGTTTTCGATGTCGTACAAAAATCACATGGCAGAAAATTAGTTTTCTTTTTCTTCAGTACAGGAATTTTGCAACTTATTTTCTGCAGCGGAAATTACGCTACTTTGCCTTCACCCTAATAGTTTAGAGCCAAACGTAGCGTTCGATTTGCAATCATGGAAACAAACGAAAGTTTATTATTTATGTGTAAAATAATAATTTATTAAGACATGTAAATTTACTAAGTGATGTGGAATCACAAGGCATCTTCTCATAAATCAACGCGAGGAGGGGCGCTGACTTACCGTCATTTTTCAATAATTTCCACCTAAGTAGACTCCGTTATCTTGTCGCATTATCATTACTTTTTTGCGGAATTGATGCTATTAATTTATCGACTATGAAAATATCGATAGTTATTTAATTGTACTTAAGTTATATTATATGCTCCTGAAAATGGGATAAATAAATAATTTACCAAGTGCGTATCGGGCCACGCGCAGTGTAGGGTTCCGTAGTTACGAATGCCAACTTTGAGTTTTTGCTACTAAAAACGTCTAAAAATTTATTTTCTATGAAATTTTCCTTTTACAAGTACATTTTATAAGTTGATCGCCTATTACTTTTTAATATGAAAACCCTACTTAGCTCTGATAGTTTTCCTTTAAATTTCGTTATATTACTATAGCTGTGATTTTTTTCTCGTGTCCATATATAACCGTTGAGCAGATAGAGGGGGGGGACACTTAAATCTAACAAAAATGTTCACTTTAAAACCGAATATTTCAGAAACGGATCCCTAAATTAAAAAAACGGTGTTTCCAAGATCATAATATTTTTGAAAGACCTATCCAACGATACCCCACATGATCAGTTAGTCGAGAAAATAAAATTTACTTTTGACTTTACTTGTATGGGAGATATCCTAAAAAAAATATTTTTCGGTATTTTATTTTACCACTTTTTCCGCATAATTAATATACATACTTTTACTTCATTACAGCTTTCTAGTACTTATAGTCGCTGAGTAAAACCGCGGACGGACAGACAGACAGACATGGCGAAACTATAAGGGTTCCTTGTTTACTACGGAAACCTAAAAACAGGTAAAATAAAAATATAAAAAATATGAGCGTTAATTAGTTGAGAACTTATGAATTATTGGTAATTTTCCCACAATAATTACGAAAAACTGTATACAATTCTATATCGTCCGTGGAAGTAAGGGATGTATTTAAAGGGTTTTGGTGAGTATAAAAAGTCGATATCAATAAGTCGATAAATGAAAGGTTTCAATCCCTATAAAAATCCCACGCATATGTTGTTCGCTCTCGAGGTATATAAAAATAACACTTCATACTATAATCCTCTGGTTCGCATGTGTAGAGCATATAATGATCTTGTTCTTAACCACAAATCCATTGATATTCTTGGAGTCACTTTGACCTTCAAAAACAAAATTCGTCAGATTTTTGATATCTGACTGTTTATTTTTACTTGTACTGTGCTATTGTTTGTGTCACTGTGTAAAATTGCACTGGGACTTTCTTGGTAGTGTTTATGGAGAGGTTGCTATCGACTTCTCCATTTCTAAACTTTTATATGTACTTACTAACTTTTTTATATGTTATACTACTAACTACTTTTATATGTTTTAAGACTTTGGCAGCAATTTACTTCCCAAATATTTTTTTTTTCAAACGAAGTTCTCAACTGTTTTAATACTTAAACTTACTGTATGCACATGTTTTGAATTGTTGCCCTGCTATTATGTTTAAACATAAATGTTTATAATGTTTTACTTTGGTGACAATTTGTTATGCGTATCTCATTTAAATAAAAAAAAAATGTGACGTTTATGCGTATAAGTAACCTGAATCTCCAAATATATGGGCATATATAAGAAAAAATATCAACATAGTATCTAAAGATTAACTTTTTCATCCAAAGCTGAAACGAGAACGTCGGCTCGCACCAAAAATAGAGCTGACAGGGCAGATATCCGGATAGGTTAGAACCTCAAATTCTCCGCCAATTAAGCCATCGTCGATAAAATCCACTGGATTCGTGACCAGTAGCTTGAAAGAAATGGAGTCTTTTCTAAATTAACTACATACAGGCCAGGTGCACTCCTTACTAGTTAAGGTATGAAGCTAAACGGCCCCTCTAAAATAATGGACGTAGTTAAAAAGTAGTTAAAAATCACAAAGATACAGTGTATCGAAGTTTTAGAGAAGAGTCAATTTACGTCACCTTCTGGTGAAAATTTTACTGATCGTGACGTCACTATTTGTTAATCAGAGAAAAGAAAAATACATATACCATACTTCTAAATAATCTAGCTGGCGAGGCAAAAAATATTTTTGTCCACATCCATATTATTATTTGTCTGACTGAGGAAATCTTTGACCCTATGGGAATACGCAGTGTTAGGGCTTTCACAAATAAAACAACCCCAGGTGTGGTGGACCACACCCGGGGTTGTAGACTTTGATGGGTAACCACAAGTGCCATTAAAATTCTCAAGCTCCTCCGTGAATCGGAAAGCCAGTACAGCCGCTGTCATTATTGTATGGCAGTCAAGCTGTGTCAGATTCCCTTCAACCGCTTGAAAAATCACGCGAGTTGGTCACTTACACAAACAGAAAACCAAACAAGAACAATAATGACAAATATTTTTATGCTTGCAAGATTGCATAAGTAGTTCTACAGAAAAAAATCTGTATCAAACCCAAATTTGTTATGTAATTACGATACTAATTCCATTACTCAATCCCAACTTCCCAACTAATAGTACTAAATTTCCGAACAATGTACTAAATTTACGCAAACGAAATCGCGGGTAATAGCTAGTCTTTTATATTTATATGTCAATCCTCTGTTTATTTCTGAGCTCCTATCGGTACACACGAGGCCGGTATGGTGGAAATCAGTTATCTCTAGTTGCCATGGGAAGCGTATCAGAGAGCTCGCAAAGATCGTTAGTGACGTTCCAATTTCACTGTGACTATATTGTCAGTTTGTTTCAAAACCATAAGTGTTGTTTGCCTTGTTTCCATATTCTCCGGCATGATGCGTTTGTGAAAGCAATCAATAACCCAATTTAATACCAATTAAAAAAATCTCATCACCATTTTTCTTACTTTGTCCATACTTGTGATCGGCGTAGTATGTAAAACTTTTTCTCAAACATGCTCGAAAATGTAGACATTGTTGTAGTAAAAAGAAGATACGAAGATTGTAATTTTGGCTCCTGCATTTCTTTACTGGCCTAGGCCAGGAAAGTAGTATGATAATTCAATTCTGTCTGCTTTTCAAAACAAAGACGACAAGAATTGTATTCATAATGACAAGGTAGTGGCATTGACATTTCAGATGACAGTTCTGTTTTTAACATTTGGCAAAGACATTAAGCGTTTAATTTTATCACTTGTCATACAGCCAATTATTACCAATTATAAAAACTGCACTGTTTGAGTAGTTACATGAATATGCCCATAATTTTATTAAAATGTTGGTATTTTGTTGGTTGGTAGTTGGTTACACAAGAAAATGTTTGATTTTCGTTGCGAAAGAAAAAAAAACGATTTTAGTTTAGAGTTTCAGTCAGCATTTTTTGTTTCTGAATTTCTATTTTGACGAGCTAATTAGGTCTTACTAAAGATCCTTATGAAGTGGCCTTCGGCTCCATAACCAAAATTTTAAATTAACTTGTTAACTAATGTTATTCACTTTGCTGTTTTACGAGCACGATGGTATAAGAGTGAGTTGCACATTCTACACAAACATCATAATGATAGATAGATAGATAAGATGTTTATTTGTTGCTATAGTCACACACATACAGAAGAAATATATACACAATTCCAAAATAACACATGATAAAACATCGCACTGAGAACATATATCAATATCCCTGCATCTGTGTGCCACATAATGACGTATGCCAGTAGAAAAGAAGTCGTTTATTTCTTCTTATATGTAAATTCGATTAAAATTGATTTATTTCCTCAATTCAACGGTTGACTTTTTTGTATTCTATTGTAGATTTGCAAGAAAATACTTTAAAAAATCTTTATGTTCAGTTCATTATAAACATCAATGAGACCTCTCCAACCCGTCTGGCCAGCGTGGAGAGTGTAGGCTAAATCCTCTGGCTGCTCTGGTCAAGTATGGCTCCGGTAGTACAGAGAGGGTTGCGCAGGTTGCGCTCCTGCAATGGCGTTTTTTTTAGGGTTCCGTAGTAAACAAGGAACCCTTATAGTTTCGCCATGTTTGTCTGTCTGTCTGTCCGTCCGCGGTTTTACTCAGCGACTATAAGTACTAGAAAGCTGCGATTTGGCATGGATATGTATATTACTTATGGGGAAAAAACGGTAAAATAAATTACTAAAAAAAATTTTTTTTAGTGTAGCTCCCATACAATTAAAGTGAAAAGTCAATATTTTTTTCTCGACTTGCCAATAACGTGGGATATCGTTGAATAGGTCTTTTAAAAATATTATGAGCTTGTGAACACTGTTTTTCGATTCAGCGATCCGTTTTTAAAATATTTGGTTTTAAAGTGAACATTTTTGTGAAAAAATTCACAACTTTAGTATATATAACGAACTTTAAAGGAAAACTATCAGTGCTAAATAGGGTTTACAAATTAAATAGTTATGGGCGATCAACTTATAAAATGTACTCGGAATAAGAAAATTTCGTACAAATGAATAGAAAATTAGTTTTTTTTTTTAGTTGCTTTCAGTGACATGAACTTAAAATTGGCATTCGTAACTACGGAACCCTAAACTGCGCGTGGCCTGAAACGCACTTGGCAATTTTTTTTAAATTGGTATACATAGGTTGCCTCGGACGGCATTTCCTACTTCACCGGACAAGGTTTGAGGAGCGAGCCAGGGGCCCAGCTTCATATATTTATAAACTACTAGCAGCAGCGCAAAGGGCTCTCAGTGGAGAAACCTCGGCTTTGGGCGCGCTAGGGACTATGGCAAATTTTGGGGTGATGCAACTCTCATGTTTTGCCGGAAGGGCCGAAGCTACGGTACCAGAAGAGCCTATTTAGGACACAAATCGTCCAGGTGCCGCCGGGTGGTACCTAGTAAACGAGCTAATGTTCCTACGCCTACGTATTCGATTACGACGAATGCGGGGGGTCGGACCGCGAGGTTCCTCTAGCTGCTCGGAGCCGCAGAGGTATCGAATTGGACCATGTCAGCCATAATCTGGTATCGAAATCAGAGAGAACTGCAATGGAGACTTAGAATACCTGATGATGATGACAGTTAATTCGTTCCAATGGTTGGAATACCGCAGGCGCACCAACAAAGGCGGCACCGGCTCTTTCAAATATGCGTTGGCGCGCCGACAGATATGCAGCGGCGGACAGCCTACTTTACTGTTAAAACATAGTCACCTTTATTTCTATCTATGAAATGCATAGAAGGGCTTGAAAAACACTTGGCCGCTTGGCGCCGCTGGCAGTCGCGAGAAGTCGCGAGGCTTTTGTTTTGTTCAAGCTATACTGTGCATTGATAAAGGTAATATGGTTTGAAAATGAAAGTGCTGCCAGCCGCTGCCGTTCCGGTGTGAGTTAAGCCTTAGACTGTGTCTACCCTGTGCCACCCCAATACGAGTATAATATCGGATACTAGCGAAAAATGTATTGGAACGAAGTTCCTTACGGCAGGCTTGGAGGAGATAGGGATTTTGCTGCGCGACCGAACTGAAAAAAATGTGATAGTAAAACCGTAAGGATGACCTCGTTAAATGAGACGTGCGCAGGCGCGACAGTCGTATACACAAGAACTTTTGAACTTCGTTCCTACCTGGTGTCCCACGACACCACATTTCTTTTTGCTTGAAATACAGCCGTTCTCGTAATTTAGGTAAGATTAGTGCCTGCCCTGTCAAAAATATGTGTGCACGACACTGTATGGTTCAGTGAATGACCTATATATAGGAAACAAAAAATATTTTTTAATCAAAAATGGTTCTCAACGATGATACCCGGTGTGAAGCTCGTAATTGAAATAGCATTACAGGCGTAACTTCGGCGTAAGTTCAGTCTTGTAATTTCTCAGTTTTTTTTTACGGACGAATCACACAGATTGAGGCTGCTCCATATTAAGTATGAGACTAGTGTCATAGGATTCTAACTCAACAATACTTAATTTTATAACAAATATCTATAGATAAACATTCAAGGCCTAAGTCAATCTGAAAAAGACAATGTTTTCAGTCAATCTGAAAAAAACATTTTCCATCTTGACCTGACCGGGGATCGAACCCAGGACCTCCGGTGTGAACTCATGACCACTAGGCCTCAGAGGTTGGCATAGTATATCTTAACACAGATTGAAAATAAAGTGATATAAGATAAAAAGAAAGTACATGGGAAAGTGTGAAGATAATGCAACAGATTTAAAATTAAATGTAGCGAAAATACGGCGAGCTAACAAAAAAACTTATTCTAAAACAATATCTGGGATTAATTTCCACGAGGAAAAACTCCAATCGTTTTCATTAAAAAAACGAGAACTCGACAATTTCAAACTTGTCAAGTTGTACATAATTTGACAACTTAAAATTTTCGTGTAGAAAACAGTGTCTAATTATTTCACGACCCTTATTACTGAGGACATAAGGGTGTCAATGATATAGCCAAGACTTCATTGGAAAAACTCTAATTTTGCATCATTGTCATTCATTATTTCGCTGTCACATCGTAATGACAAATCTGTATTTTCAGATTATGTTTATTTATGCAAGTTCTATTGCTATGGTAATAATGATATAATTATTTTGAAAGTTATATAAGTAAAAATATTCACTTATGTATTCTAATATTTCCTGCCATGAATTTCGGCCTTGGCTTTAATCAAATATTTATGATTTTTTAATTTAATAAATTAGGTAAATAAAAAAGCTTTTATTCTTTTCTATCATTCCACTTTAAATGCCTTTCCTAATAAATGAAGGATCACCTCTTATGACCAAAGGGATTGGTGATCATAGTTTTTTTTTTTTAACCTTTATTGGCCCAATGCTAGGCAAAGATCTCCCCATATCCTTCCACCATTCTGGTTTAGAGAGACCTGCGACCAATTCATCTCAAAACATCTGACGTCATCACTCCAACGTTTCCTAGGCCTTTCCGGTTTCCTACGACCATCTGCAGAAACCCATCCTGTGTTTAATTTGCTCCACCTGTCTGAGTGCATTTTGCCTTCGTGACCTGTAGTCTCGAGAAATTTCCGTAACGATCTGGAAAATTTCCAAAAAATTTTTCGCAAGAAGTTACTTCAAAAAATTTTGCATCTAAAATTCTCGGGAAATGTTAAAATTTCCGAAATTTCTCTAAGTGTTCGAGAAAAGAAATATAGCTGATTGAGTGGCAGACGGCGCCTAAAGACGCCCACCACAGTCCGCAAATAAACATCACTACAGCCTCACTATGAGTGTCCACTTTAACCATTTCACATACTGTCCATGAACATGATCATTTATAACACTAAACTACACCAATTTCATATTATAAAGTCCACTAGAATCAATTTGCAAAACAATTTAAAGCAAATTCTAACTAAACCCCTCGACTTCCCGCCAAAAATTCCAAGTTGCGTCTCGTAGCTAGTGATATGCGATGGATAAATACTATCTATCCATTTGAGTATTTACTCAATAGATTGAATAAATAGAATAAATAGAGCGTGCTTACACACTGACATCGCATTTGATGTCTATATTCTTATTTTTACATATAATTCCGTCTTTGCACACCTGGTCTCCCCGCAAAAAATGATAAATAAATAATTAGTCAAAGTAGCCTACTTTCAATGTATGATAATTATGGTATTTTCATATACTTTAGCGTCGCATCTGACGTCTCCCTATATTTTAAGCATATTATAGCGTATAGACACACTCTCCGACAAGAATTGCAATTGTAAACTAGATTTAAGTTTCAAAATTATCATGAAAACATGAAATAAATGAATAATAGTATTTTATGCAACAGTTGTATAAGGAGGGTTAAAAAATGCGAGTGGCGCAGGTTACTAGGTAAATTGACGCCATCGAGCATTTTTTGACTACTTATACAACGTTGCATACAATACTTTTTCTACGACTACATTTACTAAAATAAATACAAAAATAAACAAAGAAATGTACGAAACACTGCCATATGTTTGGTAGATACTAGGTATCTATAGAAGACTTCATTTTTTTTTATTGACGTCTTCCTAGTGACTAAAAGTGCCATTTTTGAAACATGGAGTCACTTAACGAATGTTTTTCATACAAAAAACCGTTTGTTCAGTGACTCCACGTTTGAAAAATGGCACCATATGTTAAAATAACGATTTTATTATGTTGGCAGTATGGAAGAGCTAAAGAAAAAAAGTTATAGGTCTTTGGCTAGGAGTATCGTTTTGGCGAAATAACGACACGTCATGTGCTATTATATTAGGAATAGACTATAGACTTTTCTGAAATCATATAATCTATGTTCTTATATTAGTGTTCGGGACCATTCAAAAGACAAATAAGAGTACAGGAGTAGAAAAAAATATAAACATGAGTCACTACTCATATAAATGAATCTACTTATTGTATTTATCGGGTATTTACTCAATCTACTGAATAAACTATTAACACACTCAATAATAAGAACAAAACCGGCCACGTGCGAGTCGGAGTCGCACGAAAGGTTCCGTACCATTATCTATAAAAAAATCGCGTTCGTTGTATAGGAGCTCCACTTAAATATTTATTTTATTCTGTTTTTTGTATTTCTTGTTATAGCGGCAACAGAAATACATCATCTGTGAAAATGTTGACTGTTTAGCTATCAGGGTTTATGAGATACAGCCTGGTGACAGACAGACAGACGGACAGTGGAGTCTTATTTATTTATTACTTTTTAAAAACTTTATTGCCCACAAAGGTACAAAAGGTGAACTTAATGCTAACGCATTCCCTACCAGTCAACATGTAGGAAAACAAAAAAAAGTGTTTAACCCCTTACCTGTCACTGGGAGGAATTCCTCCCAGGTCAATTGTTTATCTATTGTTTTATTATTTGCAACAGATGAAGAGTTAATAGCCAAGTCTTATTAATAGGGTCCCGTTTTTACCCTTTTGGTAAGGAACCTTATAAAGGGATTTACCAAAAACTAGGTCATATTGTCGTAATTTAAAGCTCAAGACAGCTGCCGAAGGGATGCGAAGCTAACAACTGATATAAAGTGGCATCAGGTGTCAGATACATTCATTGGCAATTTTCGATCCCTTCGGGGACACGTCTGTTCAGTACCAGTACCTGTATTAATTTTGTGAGAGTCCTTCTTAACCACCGACAAAAAGAGGAGTGTTATAAGTTTGACGTTAATATCTGTCAGTATTTGGCATCGTAGCGCTCAAAGGGATGGACCGATTGAGATGCAGTTTTATTTACGTGAAAGCAAGTTCCCTAGCGGTTGTTTTCAGCTATGTTTGATGAAAATAAATTGAACCGTTTAAAAGTTATTGATGTTAAAACGCTTCAAAGTTAGGGTTAAACCGCTTCGTTTTTGTAAAAACGAACGACACGGGACAAAGGAAACGTAGAAAGTTGATAGGAACTTAAGTTGAAAGATAAGCATTGCCATACAACGCGGCAATGTTGCCAGGCTTCTGGGCACGTTACCACGGGCAGCGATTTTGTCAGAGCTTTATTATTTATAAGTAAGTATTTTAACTTATTAGTTTAGTTTTAGTTAGTCTTTTTTGTTTATAATATTGAAGTCAATGTGGAAATAAAATAAAAGTTGTAATTACCAATTGATAGGTAAAATAGTTACTAAATTCCAAAGTTTTCCCCATGCACCACTCAATTATATGTGTATTTTTATACTTGATCAAATGAAATCTGCGGATATTATCGATGAAAAACCGTTAAAAAAATCGTTATTAATACTTTATTTTTTTTCTAAAGGTCGATTTTTATTTTTTCTCTTTAAGTAAACGGCGTATTTTCTTTAAAGCTGTCTTATTTGAAAACTACAAAGTTTAAGAAGCTAAAATATAAAAAATAATGAACAATACCAAACAGGAAATTAGTTAAAATTTAATTTAAGAAAAAATTTTTGAAATAACAAATTTTTTTTTTGGTATTTTATAGATAATATTTCGTCTAATATCCGCACATTTCGTTTGATCAAGTATAAAAAATACACATTGTATATGTACCTATTAGTGTTGTAAGAAACTCTAGTCCGGGAGTATAAATATTCTGACTCGACTTTAAAGCACATGACTTAACTCAAATAGAGACTCCACTGCCTCAATGTGTTAGTTATACTCAAACTCCCGTAACAGACTCGAGTTCGGTATAAGTGCTCGAGTCTGTTTATGCACTGAGTCGCGCTTAAGTCTGATATTTTTATTGCTTATTTTAAGGCGATTAGAGTCCTCAATGGCCTTGGACGTTTGAGCTCCCCACCCCGCGCCCGGCGCCACAGCCGCGCACCCCGCACGAAAACATCGATGCCGTAGGTAGGCAGAGGCGCACTCCATTTGAGATTTAATTTATTGATAATTCTAACTACTTTTAAAATATAACATAAAATTATAGTGTCTGTATAACAATTGTAAGTTGAATAGTTTGATTGCCGAAAAAGCGAAATTTTACTAGGTCCGTAAAAAAATATTTTCTTCACATAGGGAGTTGTAAACCAGCAAAAGTATGAAAATATGTGATATATATTACGTAATAAGGGTTTAATTTCTTACTTCAGGAAGCTCAAAAATGTATTTTTAATTATAGGTACAGTGGATACCGATTCGTCACTAGTCCATGAATAACAATATTTGTTTAAGTCCATGGATATCAATATTTACTCAAATTTAACGTTCAAAAAGAATAGTTATTAGGAAAATAATGACGAATCGGTGGTAATATTAAAAAAATATTAGTGCAATGACGAACCGGTAGATGTTTTCTTATGAATGACAAATCGGGTGAATGACGAATCGGGAATAACTTTGATATTTGTACAGTTACCATAACATGTGGCTGGCTGGACACTCACATTACTAATACTGCCTCTGCTGCTACTGAATAAAGGAGCTCTTACGGTCAAAGTGTCCAGCCGCATGTGCTGGTTGCTGTGCATAAAATTGAATACTTTACTTTTACTTTTTAGGGTTTGACAGTGCAAAAAAAAGTCTGCCGCTGCTGGTCAGAATGGTTTCAGAGTGTGTTTGCTGATTTAACTTGGTTTCTAAGAAACTTTCATTACGCAACTGATTTTTATAAATGAAACACGAAATTCAAAATTCAGTAAACTGTAATTCTCTTACATTGTTATAGCTATAATCTGTATTGGGGTTCTGTTCTATTAATACTGGTGAGTTGTGATCGCGTAATTCATCACACTGGTCACCATATATTTCTTCATTACACATTTTCTGCTTTTTATTTTGTTCTTCCGCTCCTAAAAACATTTAATGAGGTATTTTTAAATAATCTTCCTTCGAGTTTTGCCGGACTGGTTACTGTCCTGTCTCGTCATCATTTTTACAAGTCGGGACAATGACCAGTCCGGCATAACATTTTCGTTACAATCTTCAAATTGAAACAGTTTAAAATAAAATGGTAAGTAAGTATCCTATTTTCTGCTCTTTACCTTGTTCTATGCTTCTTTGCTCATTTTCGTTTTCTGTGTGCTTCCTTTTTAATATAAAATTTAAAATAATCATTTTACAAACGAGTCACTTTACCAAATGATCAACACCTAAATTTTCATTTTACAAATAATTATTTCACAAATGAACATTTAGCAACTGAGTTATCAGACAAAACTACTATTGGTCTAAAAACATTTGATAAAATGTATTATTTTACAAGTGTTTCGTTTATTAATAAATCTATTAATAAATATGGTTTAGGTCAAGACACTAGCGAGTGACTCAAGCCTAGGGCGAAAGTAACAAAGACACAAAAACTACTTTGCCGTGGAGTGTAGGTTAGGTTCGTTAGGTTTCCTGTGACCAAGACACGAGCGAGCGAGCGAGCGACTCAAGCTTAGGGTGAAAATAACATAGACACAAAAACCACTTTGCCGTGGAGTATAGGTTAGGTTCGTTAGGTTTCCTGTGACCAAGACACGAGCGAGCGATTCAAGCTTAGAGCGAAAGTAACACAGACACAAAAACCACTTTGTTAAATGACATTTGGACAAATACTTAATTTGCGAAACATATTATTTGGTGAAATGATAAAAAGTCAATTGACATTTTATTATTTAACACATTTAACAAGTGTAGTGTTTGCTAATGGATCATTTGCTAAGTGAGTTTTTGTAAGATAATACTTTTGTCAAATGTATCGTTTGCCAAATAAACATTTGGTGAAACGTTGTTTGTCAAATGATCATTTGTCAATCAATTTTTGGTCAAACATTAGTTATCCTTTTGGATCGCCTTGAACATAAATATTTTAATAGTACTCAAGTGAGTTATGCCCGACTGGTCACTGTCCTGACTTCTTACCAAATTATAAACTCATACAACGATCACCGATTGGTAATCATTTCACAACAAATATTTAATTGCCATAATAGCCAGCGGATTAGCTCATTAAAGTGGCAGTGGGCGGGACACATATCGAGATGAACCGATGGCCGATATGGCAAAAAGTTCTCGAATGGAGACCACGTACTGGCAAGCGAAGCGTAGAACATCCACCCACAAGGTGGAAGCTGGAAAGCGCTGGATGCAAGCCGCTCTAGATCGGTAATTTTGGAAATCTTTGGGAGAGGCCTATGTTCAGCAGTGGACGTTATTCGGCTGAAATGATGATATTTTAATTTTTTTTTATTGCCCGATTGGTCACCGCTTTTTATTTACTCCATAAAATGTATAAATTTAAAATAGTTGCAATTTAAAAAGCATCAATTTTGTTGACTTTATTCGATATTTAACATTGATGGCCAATTGGGCATAGTTTTTCATAGATGACAAGTCGGGACAGTGACCAATCGGGAATAACTCCTCGAGTTATTTCTGGCTCATTATTCACCCGATCTGTCAACAAAAATTTCGTTCATACTACGATCATCGATTCGTCCCTCGTCAATAAAATAATGACGACGAATCGGTGGTGAATTTAAAAGAATATTACTTAGAGCAATTACGAACCGATTTTTTATGAGTGACCAATCGGAAATAACTCGCTCCTCAAGCCTCACTGTGTAGGTATATTCGAAGGCCCAATTACCGTTTTATTTTATAACTAGCTGAATCGAGTCTTCGAGTATC